>OY998180.1:79704438-81027438 GCA_963921935.1 Galeruca laticollis
CGATGGTCCTGCAAGTTCTCAAGCATCTTGTTTTCTATGTCAGCGTGTATTGAATAAATCTTAATTGTAGAGTATTCTTATTATTTAAAGCACCTCACAATCCTAGACTTGCATCAGTCATCATGTCGCAGTTGTTGAGAGTTAATAGCACAAATCACGCATTTACCTTTCAACCGCCTACACCTATTGTACTACATCCAGAAAAAGACTACGAATTAGAGCTGCGTTCATTTCACTCATACCATAGCATACCAAACATTGATAATTGCAAGTTTTACTACTATGACGACAATAACAAGCTGCAAAGTTTTGATTTTCCCACAGGATGCTACGAAATTGCTGACATTGAATTGTTTATACTGGACAAGTTAGGCGGCAGCAATTCAGTGAGACCAGAATCAATATTTGCACTAAAACCTAATAATAATACGTTACAATGTATGATTTTCAGTAAATATAGAATTTCGTTTCATCAACCCAACAGTCTGGGTAACATATTAGGACTTTCTGCAAAAATACTCGAACCCAAACGATGGCACTCTTCAGATCTACCCGTCAAAATTATGAAAGTATCTAGCATACGTTTCGAATGTAACATTACCACTGGAGCCTTCGACGCAAACAGACCTGCTCATACTATTTACGAATTGGTCATAAAAGTAGATCCTGGGTACGCCATTGACGAAACTCCACATAATATACTTTATTTACCCGTTATACCACAACGTGAAATAACCAGCGTTACTGTGTTGGCTGTAGACCAAGACGGACGACCCATAAACTTTCGTGGTGAAAAGACTACCTTGGTGTTGGAGCTTAGAGCGAGGAGCAACAGATGGGATTGATAATTAATCATAAAATACGTTCCGACGCACATTCAAAGTCATTAGTTACGCGGCAACCTTCAAAGCAGCAGCAGCTTACATTTGCCAACAAATTGTTCTTGCAGTCCTTAGGCTTTTTGTTGAAAGAGAAACAACAACAACAACAATGACGACCATGTATGGAAAACGTTCTCGTATGAACGATATGCCACCAATGTTTGATATTTACCGTAAGCCGCAATTTGACGAGTCAATCCGCAAAGCTGAATATAGGACATATGCACCGTTCATCAAATCATTCAGTTGCAGTGATATTGTAGAATTTAGCATCAATCAAGTTGATTCGTTTTTTGCCATGAACGAAACTTTGTTGTGCATTAAAGGGACACTCGATGTACAAGGAGCCGGTGACGTAAAACTGGCTAATAATGTTGGTGCTTTCCTTTTCGATTCGTGTACATACAGTGAAAGTGCAAGAGAAATGGAAACGGTTCGAGATCCTGGAATCGTGAGCGCGGTACGTGTCATGACTTGCTACAATCAAGAAGATTCTAATCATATGGCTATAGCAGGCTGGAATTATCCCAAAGACCCTCTCCTAAATACCACAGACAAATCATTCAACCTACAAATTCCTCTCAAACATATTTTCAACATTTTCAATGACTATCCTATGATTACGTGTGGACGACAAACAATACGTTTAGTTCGAGCTCGAAACGGTAATGACTGTGTTTTTATTACGGAAAAAACCGTTGCTGGTGTGACTTCCAATACAACCGTTAACATTAAAATTACCGACATTGAATTAAAAATCAAGCATATCTATCCTAACGATGATACTAAGTTGGAACTTATGAAGGCCATTCAAAAGGATCGGTCAATAGTTATCCCGTTTAGAAAGTGGGAGATACACGAACTACCGGCAATTACCAGAAATGCTAAACGTGAAGTTTGGGCTGTTAAAACTACAACCTCAGTCGAACGACCTCGTTATGTTATTGTTTTCTTTCAAACCAACAAACGGGACGACGGCAAAGCTGATCCCACTCTGTTCGATAATGCAGACATTCAAAGTATACGTCTATAGTTAAATGGTGAATATTTTCCTAATGAAAGAATGCAGTTGGACTTTAGTAGAAACGACTATAATGAAGCCTATTTCAACTATACCGAATTTTATCCTAGCTATATGAATTCAACACAGAAGCGACCTCTCTTGGATTATTCCTCTTTTAAGAGACGCGCCTTGTTTGTTATCGATTGCTCGAAACAAGAAGAAAGCATGAAGGCATCTACTGTCGATGTAAAACTTGACATTGAAGCAAACATTGGCTTTCCCGAAAACACCAAAGTATATTGTATCATAATTCACGACTGCGTAATGGAGTATTCCCCTCTCACCGAAATAGTCAAGACTCTAAATTGAAGTGTGTGTTGCCGCTGCAAGTCAGTATTCAAACAGTCTTCATCATGAGAATTGCATTCGTAGACATTCAGGGGTTCGTTATAGATGGTCTGTTTGTTGCTAAAGAACTTACAATCGAAATTGGATTTAAACAGACTCATTACATATTTATACCACCTCAATCAATTGCTACGTTGAGCAACAAAGATAAGAAGACTGTGTCATACTTGGAGAAGAATGTGCATGGTATTCGATACTCTTCGGGTGATATTGAGTACTCCAAATTAGATGATATATTGGAAAATAAGCTATTGTATGCTGCAGACTCCATATACGTACGCGGACAACAAAAAGCAGAATTTCTGCTTAAGAAATGCCATATATTCAATGTGTTTCCACATATTATTGACGTTTGCAAGTTTGACGGTACATCATGTGAAACTGAAAACTTTGAACGTGATCCAAATCCCTGTCACACCACTGGACGGTACTCCTGCACACAATGAAACGTAGAGCATCTCCGACGCTGGTTTTTTAATAGTGTATTACCTTTGTAAATATTGTATATTAATAATAATATTAAATTGATTTTTGAAATGAATGACATTTTTATTAAAACACCTTGTATCTGCTCAATATCTATTTATCGACCATAAATTACATTACACTTGCTTGTTTAAGTTTAACAATTTTTAATAAAATTTTAAAATAGCAAATATTAATGCTATACATGTCATCTTTCATGTTGTAGAGCATGGAGGGTTATGTTGGTCATATTGAACACTTGTAGGTTGGATTCCGTTCAATGGATATGTTGACGTTTGTGGCGTCTGACGCCTAAATATGTGATCTAAGGCACTTCCAATCTCCTGTTGTTGTTCCCCGTTTTTCAATTCCTCAGGTATCCAATTTATCGTAAGCTTATCCCATATTCTTTGACTTGAGTCAGCTAGACATAGGTTTTCAATTTGCTTCATAACCTTTCTTTTATTTTCATAAAAAGTAACGTCCTTATTCAATTGATTTATCTTTATTAGATATTCCTCAATTCGATGTCTATACTCTGCGAAAGACATACTGCGACTAAGTATCGAACGCTCTAGATTAAATGATATAAAATATTCTACCACACTTGTATATGAATTGGATGAAAATCCACCATTAGCAGCCTTGACACCAAAATTGTTTTTATCACAAGATAAATCCACATTTTAACCTCATGTTAACATTTCATAATGGATGATAAATAAAAGAATATTATTTAATTAACTTGTTTTTTTAATTTATGTACTACAAACCGTTGAGTAAAAATTATATTGTATTATTACCTTAATCATTATAAGTAAGTTATATATAATAATAATCACTAATAATATCAATACAATATATGTTAAAATGTACAATTTATAGACTTTTTCGCTTATGTTTGCATTATACACAGAAATATCATCTAAAATCACTTTCTGCCATTGGGTTTGATCACCTTCAGAATTGTCATTAAATATTATTTTTAATTTGTAACTGAAATATGATAAATTTGTTTCTGGAATTTCAATATGATATGCAGAGAGGTGACCATTATTTGTTTTTGTTATACTTAACAAATTCCATGTTGTACGATTACACTCTTCTTTTGTATTTTTCATATCAAAACATATTGCAACATGTTTCAGATCTTCTGGTACATTTGTGTACAGCATATTATTTGAAACGGCAACCAAAATAATAGAGTTCAATTTTGAGAAAGTCATTATTTTTAGATTTGAGCTACCTTCTTCTTCTTCTGATGACGTCGTAAGACTGACGGTCTAATAATTATTTTATGCTAATATTAGGCCTGATCTCGTTGTCGAGGTAATAAATAATTGAATAAGTCTTTTTCATCTAACGGGTCTAATTCTTGTAACCAATTATCTATATATTCTGGAAATTTTCTTAGTGGTCTTGTTTGATTACATTCAGCCGTTTATAAACCAATTATTAATTTTTGTTTACAATTCTAAATTTTTTGTAGTTTAAAAGTTTTACGTAACACTTTTCTACAAACTAAACAAACTATTGTTTAAAAAATTTCATACACAGGTGGATCAAGTAGATTATTCATTTTGCAAACAATATTAATAATAATATAATTTATTGATTTTTTTTTTGTTTATGTTTACATATACATTTTTTTATTAGGTTTGATTATCTTCAGAATGATTCTTCGTATCTATTTTTTGAACACATCAGCTTCCAATAAACAACAAGTTAGACAATTTCGAATGATGCCGCCGGATTAGGTTTACCAATTTTCACTGCCTTTCTAAATACAAAAGCATATTTTACTCCTTCAAAATAGTTTATAAATGGTTTGTACGTCTTTGTCACCCTCTGTGGAAGGAATATTATTTCTTTTTTCCAGCTCCAACAACACAGTTTCCTCAAATTTGCTATGCTCCAATTTCGCCTAAATAATTTTCTTGGGTTCACCTAATATTAGGTCGTTTATTTTTGTTATAGGTTTCGGGTAACTAAATTTCAATAATTTCGAATGATGCCGCCGGATCCGGTTTACCAATTTCCACTGCCCCTCTATATACAAAAGCGTATTTTCCCCCTTCAAAATACTTTATAAATGGTTTGTACGTCTTTGTCACCCTCTGCGGAAGGAATATTATTTCTTTTTCCAGCTCCAACAACACAGTTTCCCCAAATTTGCTATTCACCAATTTCGCCGAAATAATTTTCTTACGTTCAACTAATATTAAGTCGTTTATTTTTGTTATGGGTTTCGGATCTTTTTCTAGAAGAGAAGAAGAATTCATCGCTTTTAAATCCATTACACTAAAAATGATAATTATATAATTAAATCACCAATCATTCTAAGTAAAATAAATGAAAATGTCATTCTTACCTGTTGATTATTGGGAGCTGCTGATGCGTTCAAAAAATAGACACGGAGATGGGGATTTATTATATACTGAGTGTTGAATAACCTAGAAGGAACATTGTTACACTACTGAAATAAATGGAATTCAAATGTAAAAACAGAATAGAGTGGTAAAAGATAACGAGAATAGCCAGGACCCATAGCAAACTGTGAGAAAATAGAGGAGAAGAGAAATAATCCATCTCAATAAATGGATTAACACGGAGTACATTAGCATTAGCTTGATAATGATCATGATGAAGATGATATTGAGATTAATCAAGAGTGTATTATTGTTTAAAGGAATAAGGAAATAAATAATTTAGTAAATTATGATTGAACATTCGGTAAGAAATTTAATCATGAAACAAGTAATCTCCCATTTACAAAATGTTTTCCTAAATTGTCGTCGGATAGGAAGACGGATTTCTGTATCACCACTCCACTTTTCAGACACGTGTAATTGTTTATGTGGAATAAAAAAAATTCTTGATAATCAACGTCCACAAATCAAATATGTGGTCAAATAGACTCCTGTTAAAAACGGTGTCACACGTTTCACGTTTTTAAATTACAATTTATAGAAGGGTGCTTGAAGAGGCAGGTGAATAATTTTAATCAAAAATCGTGATTTCGTATATGCCTTATTCGGGACTTTTCTTTTGTATTTATAATTACGTAAAGAACTCTATATCATAACATAACAGATTGAAATATGTATCAGCTACGCTGCATTTTATGAAAGTAAACTTTTGCAAATTGAAATGTGAATCTGTATAACTTACGAATATATGCCAACAACCTATAACATGAAACATCAAACAATTTGATGTTGAGAAAAATTCTTGAATACAAGAAAACGTGTACAAAGACGTGATGATATCCAATTAATATCCTTCTCTCAAAGTTTGGGAAATTATTTCGTAGATTTTGAAATTATCAGCTTTTTTCAATTGTTTTGTGAAAATGAATCAATCATATTTCCAATGTGAGACTTCTAAACATGAGTTGACAAGTCTTATAATCTGTCTTCAAGTGTCTGTTCGTCCATTGCAAGCTTCAGAGGACGAACGGTAAAGAACAGGAATTAAAAAACGAAGTCTTATCAAAATAATAGTTTGCAATGTAAATGGAGTTCTTAAAAAACGCCATCTCATCAGACATTTTTTCGACTTCAATTAACCTGATACTTCCTTTCTAATCGAGACGCTCTTTAAACCCAACACATACGTGAATTTTAGAAGCCCAGAATATAGTCTCTTTAGACAGGACCGCCCCGGATGTCGGCGGTGGCGGTATCGTAGTATTAATCAAAAAAGTCTTGAATTTTCTACTCTTGCAACAAAACAACTCTTCGATTGATAACAAAATCAAAATTGTGGGGCATACAGTTCGCCAAATAACAAATTATACGAAATTCATTTTTTCAATTAAGCAAGACTCACAACAGGGTTCTCATAGTGGGTGACTTAAAATAAATGTAAATATCCACTGTGGGACGCCAAATATTCAAATCACAACGGAAATACTCTTCACAGGTTCTGTGATAACTCTGACTGTAATATATATAGCACAGACGATTCCACACACTTTTTCTATTCCAACTACTCCCCCAGCACCATTAACACAATAACAAAAATGAAAACAATCCATGACCTCAATTCCGACCACGATCCCGTCCTTATAGAATTAAAAATAGCTCACAACATTTACACGCACTCAAAAAAGTACATGACTACACCTCGACAAACTGGGCAAAATACAGAAAGTACATGATAAAATAGAAAACCCAAATCACTTATCAAACACAATCGAGAACCTACAAAACACAATTATCACTGCCAGAAACAACCCAGCCTCCCCAACTAGACATGACAATGTATTAACAAACTTTTTTATTGTTTGATTGTTGAAGAGAGTAGAATTAAATTGTTTATCGACGGACCAGTCACATTATTTGATGTGACGAGAGATTTATAAATTGTTTTCGTAGTGTTGTAAAATTAACATGAGTACTGGGTATGGTTTAATTAAAATATTTTACATTGTTCGCTATTTTTATTCACTGAATTTAGTTAGAGTTTATGGTTTATGGCTCGCAATTAAGAGATTTACTACTGAGTTTATATCTTTAATTTATGTGAGTTTGAGAGATATTAGCATTTTTATTGCCATTAAAAGAACCCGCATTTACCGGTATAAGTCGACTGTGATCTACATGCTCTTACGATGCTTGGCTTTCAAAGAGGCAGATGTGTAGGTGTGGTGACTATTTATGGGTTGTGGAATGTTCTAGAAATTTACAAAAGGAAGGGGGTATCTGTAGTGATATTACTGGATGTGCCTACGTGACTTATGACATGATGGTAATATGTTTTTGGGGATATACGGTTCGGTTTTGGTATGGCTATGTGACCAATTCATGTAGTATAGGATTCACATGAGAATTTTAATATTTATTTTTCAACAGAAGCTGATATGGTGATACATATAGTCGAATGGAAGGTTAAAATTAATATTTGTATGGAATGCTGCATCATTAATAGGGGGGGGGTGTTGATGAATCTAATTCATGATTCTCAGGAAGAATTTAAATTTAACCTCGAACACATTGGGAGCGCGGGAAAAAATTGAATAGTGATAAGAGATGGGTATTATAAGAAACAGGATAATGTTGTCAGTGAGTATATGGGTTTATGTAAAGGAAGAGTGTATAGTGCTCTGATACATAAGTGTAAAATAAAGTAAATAAATGTAAGATATAAGTGTAAATATGGAAGTAAATGAGTATGAAATATAAGTGCATCAGGATTCTAATGTTGATATCAGAGTGTTGTAAGGGCTCTAATACCAAGATTAGTGTAAATGATGGAGAGTAAGAGAGATATTGAGTAATTTAGATATATTTTAAAGTCTCTTTTTGAGAGAGTGAGAGAGTGACTACTCTAGATATATGCTAGAGTCTCTTTTTGAGAGAGTGAGAGAGTGAGTACTCTAGTTGTATGCTAGAGTCTCTTTTTTATTTTTTTAAGAGAATATGTGAGTGAGTATGAGTACTCTAGTTTTCTTGTTGCTAGAGCCTCCTTTTTATTTTTAAGAGAGAGAGAGAGAGAGAGTGAGAAGGAGAAAGAACGAGACAGAGATTATTTAATGTTAAGAGGGTAAGTAAGAGTAAGAACGACTGAACGGATCTTTTTTTTAGAGTGATGAGGTTTGTTGTTTTTGATTTGTTAAATGAGTAATATATAGGTTTTGTTTTATGAGATAATGAGAGAAGAGAAAGTGCGAAGCGGCAGTTTTTTCGAGCCTACTTGATTTATGTACCAGCGCAATCCACCACCGCCAGAGGCTTACCCGGTCCGATTGGAGCCTAGCGGCTTACGTCACGCCAAGCGTGGACTCCAGGTTAATTCAATTGTGGTACCAGTTTGTTTTAGGAGTAACAGCTCAGGAACCTCGGACATATTTAATGAAAAACGGAGACCAAAGTTTGTAGGGATGTAAAACTCCATGATACAGCATGGATAGCTCATGTGGGCATTTTTCCGGGTTGTTGAGTTAACATAATGAATAGTGCTAAGTAAGAAAGGGAACGATTTTCTTCGGAGAACGTGAAAGCTCTAGTGTAGCGTTCGCTACTCCCTTTCTACGCGGAGGAATGTGTTATATTGAGAGCTAGTGAAAGTAGGTAATTATGTAATGTGTGAGTAGGTAATGTGTGAGCATGAGAGTATAAGTACAAGTAATGTGACCACTAATGCGGGAGTATGAGAGAGTCTTTATTTGGCTAATGAGGTTGTTTGTGTATGGACTATTTAAGTTATTATATGAGAGAGACATTTGTCTGAAATGGAGGGAGCCGGCTCTGTCGCGGACGAGAAAGATATTTAAAAATTGATTATCTTTTTTCTGTGAGTCGTAGGAGTCAGGTGTAGGTAGAGGAATGATTTTGACAATTGGTCGAATGTAAATTCCTGAAGCTGTCTTGACTTGGACTGAACGGATTCTATCGTATTTACCAGGGCTAACGTTTACAATACGGGCTAAAGGCTATCTTAGTGGAGGGGAGTTGTCATATTTGACTAGGACCATGGTTCCTATAGTAAGATTTTTTAAGGGGATAGTCCACTTTTTATATTGTACTTCAAGTTGGGGATTTTTTGAGAGTCGTTTTTCTAATGATATAAATCTGTGTTTAGCTACAAGGAAGGAATCTCCCAATTCTTTGTGGCCAGAGCCATGAGTGAGAGGCAGGTCGACTTTGAAGCGCCCGTTAGGAAGAGTTTGTAAAGGTGAGGTGAATATTGTTTCGGCTTTGATTCCGTCTTCAGACATTTGATCGGAAATTATGAATTCCTCTTGATTCCAAAATTTTAACAAAGTGTCTACTGTGGGTAGTTGTGGTGGTTCATTTACTATGGAGTGAAAAGAATGTGTCATAGCGACAGTCGGAGTGTCATTTTTGATACAAGCAGGGATAACAATCCCTGATATTACCCAGCCAAGATAGGTGGATATAAGGGTTGGTAGATTTTTTCCTAATTTGTGAATGCCTGGTTTAAGTAATGTGTAATAAATGTCAGCTCCCAGTAAAACATCTATTAGGGAAGGGGTTCCGAAAGATTGGTCATCAGAGGATAAAAGATGAAGTGGTATTTCTCATGATTTTATGTCAATTATAACTTGAAGAAGGTTTCTTGTCATTTGCTTGACGACAGCACAAATGGTTTAGAAGCATTGAGATTCATCAGTGGCAGAAAAGAAAGTGAGTTCAAACATTGAGTCAATATGTTGGTTATTATTACAAATGCCAGATACCCATAACGGTTGTTTAAAAGTTGTTCCGTTCAGTTGTTCAACTAATTGAGAGCAAATAAAATAATTTTCACTGCCTGGATCTAGAAGGGCTCGAGCTTTAATTGCAGGGCATGATTGAGGATAGATTAAAATTTTAGCTGTGGCGAGAAGCACATGGCTTTCATTTAAATTGAGCATTGTTAAATTTGGGAGAGGAAGTGATTTATTCTCTTCTTGAGGTTCTAGATATGGCAGGAGTGTTATGAACGATTTCTATTTGATTTTCTGAATGAGAATTAGATTGGGTATGCTGTTCAGAAGATTCATGATTTGTATGAGCAGAACTTCTGTTGAAGGATCTCTTATTAGAGTTTTGCCTAGGGGGAGAATTGTTTAAGTGAAGTAAAGTGTGATGCCTTTTTTGGCATAAAGAGCATGATTTAACAGATACACAGTTATGAAGTGTATGTTTGGAGCCTAGACACCCGATGCACATTTTATTTTCTCTACCGATCAGGTATGGAATGCATTCCAAATTGGGAGCAACTGTGAATTTTGTGACCTGTTTTCTTACAGAACGAGCAAATTGGAGAGTAAATGGAGTTATGAGCTGCACTAAAAGAAGGTTACGTTGATCATTGTTACGTGGTGAGTTAGGTGAAGTTTGATCAGGGAGTGATTGCTGATTTGTAAATAATGTTCCTCTGTTGTGTGGTGTGGTCACATTAGAAGACTGACTACGATGAGGATGAGACGAATCAGGTTTAGGATTTTGGGTGTGTAAGTTTTCCAAAACAGTACAAGTCAAAATTATCACTAGTGATTAAGTTTTGATCAGTCTCTTTTTCTTCAAGAGATCTTTTAGTGCCATGATCTAATTTAGTTTTTAAAATATGAACAATTAAAGCATTAGTTAAATATTCCTCACTAATATTCAAATTTAATAATGATTTTACTACTTCTGTTCTTAATTGATCTGCAGTACAGTTTGACACATTAGTACAAGATGTTAAACAGTTGACATGGGCAGTAACAATTTGCCTTGTGTTATTGTATTTAGAATTTAACAAGTACTAAGCTATGTCGAAATTATTTTCATTAACTGGTTATTGCTAAATTAAACTCAGAGGGTCAACTCGTAAGTATGATTTTAAATAATAGAATTTTTCAGTTCTAGATGTAAGTATTGTTTACTATTAATGTATTGAACAAGTCTAAGAACGCAGTATATTTTGTACTGTCTCCGGTAAAAATTGGTATCTCTATTGAAGGTAAACGAATATGGGTTTCATTCTGACTTTGTAAATTTGATTGAGCAATTTGAGTTTAATTTTTCATAAGCATTTGTAACTTACAATGTAATGAATAATATTTTTTTTCGATTCGACTTCTTTCATCGAATTCCTGTTCTGAATCTACTGCTATCTAATCTTGAATCTCAGAGTATTTGGAATAATATTCATCTAAATTGTCTAATCTTGATTTAAAAGCATACTTGTCTGACTCCTCCAGATTACTATGAAACCAATTACAACTTACAACTGGCACTTTGCGTTTTTAATGAATCCATTTTTAATAATAAATTAACTATTAAAGCGATTTATATAACCATAAAGTAAGAAATTGTTTTTTTGTATCGTAAGAGATATATCAATTGTTTTACAATAATTGAGTTTTGTTGCAAAGGGAGTAGCTATGTCACAAATGAAATTCATAGAAAAATATTTATAAATTGTACGAACAGAAGTGCCTTGTATATTGTCTACTATTGTTTGTAATCTGTGATAATGTCGAACAAATAGTAGTAGAATGTTACGTAATGGAAATATATTTAAAATTACAAATAATTATATTAAAAAGAATCATATTAAATAATGTCCTAGAACTAAATTTCAAATTATAATATTGCAATAAATGTTTTTCAAATTATTTAAGGATTGAATTTTGCCGCACACTGTATGTATAAATTTTGCAAAGTTTGTTTGTTCAGATATTTAAGACTTTATTTGTCACTGAGTTGAATTATAAATACTTTTAATGGTTTATCTTTCACTAAATGCCGGCGTCTGGTGTTCGGTTATCTGCTGGCTTGTGGAATACTGAAGTTTTCGTAGATTTTATTTCCCGCGTGGTTTTCGTTCTGAACTGTTAGGGCTTCTTATTCGGATTCGTTCAGGATCTAATTCAAAGGTTCTGTTGGATTCTATCCTGGCTCGTTGGACCATAATCACATTTTGTTCATCCTGCTCGAAGGACCATCTTCACAGACTCAAACTTCTTTATTGTTTGATTGTGAAGAGAGTGGAATTAAATTGTTCATCAAAGGATCAGTCACATTATTTGATGTGACTAGAGATTAATAATTTGTTTTCATAGTGTTGTGAAATTATCATGATTACTGGGTGTGGTTTAATTAAAACATTTTACACTGTCCACTATTTTTATTCACTGAACTTAGTTGAAGTTTATGGTTTATGCCTCGCAATTAAGAGATTTACTATTGAGCTAATATTTTTAATTTATGTGAGTTCAAGAGATATTTAGCATTTTTATTGCTATTAAAAGAACCGGAATTTACCGGTAAAAGTCGACTGTGATCTACATTCTCTTACGATGGTTGGCGTTCAAAGAGGCAGATTAACTATTAAAGCGATTTATATAACCATAAAGTAAGAAATTGTTTTTTTGTATCGTAATTGTTTTACAATAATTGAGTTTTGTTGCAAAGGGAGTAGCTATGTCACAAATGAAATTCATAGAAAAATATTTATAAATTGTACAAACAGAAGTGCCTTGTATATTGTCTACTAATGTTTGTAATCTGTGATAATGTCGAACAAATAGTAGTAGAATGTTACGTAATGGAAATATATTTGAATTTACAAATAATTATATTAAAAAGAATCATATTAAATAATGTCCCAGAACTAAATTTCAAATTATAATATTGCAATAAATGTTTTTCAAATTATTTAAGGATTGAATTTTGCGGCACACTGTATGTATAAATTTTGCAAAGTTTGTTTGTTCAGATATGTAAGACTTTATTTGTCACTTAGTTGAATTATAAATACTTTTAATGGTTTATCTTTCACTAAATGCCGGCGTCTGGTGTTCGGTTATCTGCTGGCTTGTGGAATACTGAAGTTTTCGTAGATTTTATTTCCCACGTGGTTTTCGTTCTGAACTGTTAGGGCTTCTTATTCGGATTCGTTCAGGATCTAATTCAAAGGTTCTGTTGGATTCTATCCTGGCTCGTTGGACCATAATCACATTTTGTTCATCCGCTCGAAGGACCATCTCCACAGACTCAAACTTCTTCATTGTTTGATTGTGAAGAGAGTGGAATTAAATTGTTCATCGAAGGATCAGTCACATTATTTGATGTGACTAGAGATTAATAATTTGTTTTCATAGTGTTGTGAAATTATCATGATTACTGGGTGTGGTTTAATTAAAACATTTTACACTGTCCACTATTTTTATTCACTGAACTTAGTTAAAGTTTATGGTTTATGCCTCGCAATTAAGAGATTTACTATTGAGCTAATATTTTTAATTTAAGTGAGTTCAAGAGATATTTAGCATTTTTATTGCTATTAAAAGAACCGGCATTTACCGGTAAAAGTCGACTGTGATCTACATTCTCTTACGATGGTTGGCGTTCAAAGAGGCAGATTAACTATTAAAGCGATTTATATAACCATAAAGTAAGAAATTGTTTTTTTGTATCGTAATTGTTTTACAATAATTGAGTTTTGTTGCAAAGGGAGTAGCTATGTCACAAATGAAATTCATAGAAAAATATTTATAAATTGTACAAACAGAAGTGCCTTGTATATTGTCTACTAATGTTTGTAATCTATGATAATGTCGAACAAATAGTAGTCGAATGTTACGTAATGGAAATATATTTAAATTTACAAATAATTATATTAAAAAGAATCATATTAAATAATGTCCCAGAACTAAATTTCAAATTTTAATATTGCAATAAATGTTTTTCAAATTATTTAAGGATTGAATTTTGCGGCACACTGTATGTATAAATTTTGCAAAGTTTGTTTGTTCAGATATGTAAGACTTTATTTGTCACTGAGTTGAATTATAAATACTTTTAATGGTTTATCTTTCACTAAATGCCGGCGTCTGGTGTTCGGTTATCTGCTGGCTTGTGGAATACTGAAGTTTTCGTAGATTTTATTTCCCACGTGGTTTTCGTTCTGAGCTGTTAGGGCTCCTTATTCGGATTCGTTTAGGATCTAATTCAAAGGTTCTGTTGGATTCTATCCTGGCTCGTTGGACCATAATCACATTTTGTTCATCCTGCTCGAAGGACCATCTTCACAGACTCAAACTTTTTTATTGTTTGATTTTGAAGAGAGTGGAATTAAATTGTTCATCGAAGGATCAGTCAGATTATTTGATGTGACTAGAGATTAATAATTTGTTTTCATAGTGTTGTGAAATTATCATGATTACTGGGTGTGGTTCAATTAAAACATTTTACACTGTTCACTATTTTTATTCACTGAACTTAGTTAAAGTTTATGGTTTATGCCTCGCAATTAAGAGATTTACTATTGAGCTAATATTTTTAATTTATGTGAGTTCAAGAGATATTTAGCATTTTTACTGCTATCAAAAGAACCGGCATTTACCGGTAAAATTCGACTGTGATCTACATTCTCTTGCGATGGTTGGCGTTCAAAGAGGCAGATTTGTAGGTGTGATGGCTGTTTATGGGTTGTGGAATGTTCTAGAAATTTACAAAAGGAAGGGGATTTGTGTAGTGATGGTACTGGAGGTACCTACGTGACTTATGACATTATGTTTTTATGGATATACGGTTCGATTTTGATATGGCTACGCGACAAATTCATTTTTGAACAGAAGGTGATATGGTAATATTTATAGTGGAATGGAAGTTTAAAATTAATATTTGTATGGAATGTTGCATAATTAATAGGGGGGTGTTGATGAATGTAATTAATTTATGATTCTCAGGAAGAATTTGAATTTAAATTCGAACACAATGACAGACAATTTCGCAAACGCTACCAAAATATAATTAAGACAATAGTGCGCGAATATAAGAACTATACATGGAAGGTATTTCTAGAGGAACTCACACCCGAAGGCAATTAGCTATGGAAAATTACAAGACAACTTAAAAACCAACACAACGAAATCACAAAAATTGTCGCAAATGGACAAACCTTCACTGATAAATCCAAAATCGCAGAAACTTTTGGAGAGTATTTCCAAAGCAACTTTACCAATAACACATTAAACACAAAACAGCATATAAACCAACAGTTTAAAAACACAAAATAAACACTAAAAACATATTTTGAAATTCACAATACCATACAAATATTGAAAAATAAAACAGCCCACGAGAAATATGGTATTCCAAACAAACACCTAAAAAAACTCGACAAGAAAGCAGTAGTACAAATCACAAACTACATCATCGAAACAGGCAAGAACCCTGATATGCTCAAGATTTCCAATATTATTCAAATTATCAAAACTAACAAACAACCTTGTTATGTTGATAGCTACAGACCCATCTCCCTATTAAACATTAGAGCAAAGGTCATAGACAAAATTATTCTAAAAAGACCTAAATATTTTGCCGACAAAATAATACCCACCAAGAAATACAGTTTCATAGGTGGACATAGCAGAGTTGCTCAAATCATAAGAGTTTTCAACCACATCAGAGAAGGATTTCGGACTAAAAACAAACCCGTAATGGGCACAATTGACATCCAATGAGCCTTTCATTTCGTATGGCACTAGGGATTATTATACAAATTGTTTAATATAAAACTACTTGATAATTTAATCAAAATAATTCATTCTCATTCAACAAACCGTACATATTTTTACTATCATAAAGGAAGGCTCGGCGGGTCCATGCCCTATTCAATCCGCAGTTCCCCAAGAATCAGTACTATCACTTTCGCAGTAGTCCCTTCTCAGTCACGATTTATCGCCCTCTCCACATATCCTAACAGCAATGAATGCTAATGACACTTGTTTTGCTTTATCAGTAGCAATGCCAATATTTAAACACTCACATTATAGCATACTTAAGAGACAACAAACTTACCCTCAGTACCTCCAAGACAGAGTACTTATTACTTAGGAGGATAGCAAAGAAAAATAGCTCATTGCAATCCCATAATGTGTTATGATGGGCAAATTATCACCTCTAGTAGCATGTTAAAATTCCTTGGCTACATAGTACAAGGCAATACCAACTCCAATGCTCTCATCTCGCAACAGGTAAAAGAAGCTAAAATTGTAATGAGCAAATTATACACTGTTATTAGTAAGAACAGCTATCTAGCAAAAACAAACAAACTCATGATATACAAACAGGTCATTAGACCAATCTTAACTCACGCCACACCAGTTTACTCCTCTACCACAAAACACAACTTCCACACATTTAGCAGTTGGCGCAAAACAAGTGCCTTAGTATAGCAATCAAATACACAACATGTTACCTAAGACTTCCAAGAACCTCATGGGTGCATCATCAAGCCGACATGTCTACTATCAAGGACTTTATAAGAAAAATATCCATTAATTGTTATAATCATTGTCTCCCCAAAAATCTTCGAGATAATCTCAAAGCCGATGGGCGCGCAAAAGACACCCAGGATGGTGGATGTAGCCTTCTGCATGGTTCACTATTCACATAATAAGTTGTTTTTCTCCTAACAACCAATAACATCTAATGAGGAGCTATCTCACTTATACCTATTCGAAGCACATATTATCAACTAAATACCCCAATGTAAACAACATCGACCATGCTGTCTCTCATAAACTAACTCTCTCTTCGATTTTGAAACCCTGTTTTTCAGCTGGATTCCAAGAATTTACTAGTCGAAGAAACTATGGAGTCATATATACTAGGGACAAAGTACCCTCAACGAGAAAAATTGAATAATGCTCAAAGCAAGGAGCCAAGTTTCAGTGTAGACAAACGCAAGTGGATTAAGAATTGCCTGACCATTGGCTTTTATGGTTGTTTTAATATTATTCCTAGATACACATGTAAATGGGGCTGTTATAAACAATTGTAAATAAAGACATTTCAAACCTAAAAAAACGCTCGGTGAATCCTCGAGGCTACATCTGAAACCTATCCAATCAAGAAAACAATTAACCTCTAAACTTTGCCTTTATTTATTGGATTATTTCCTTTAAATAGGAGGTGAAATGACATTTTCAGTTCATTTTTTCAATTGCTTTTGCTTTAGGTTTGTTTTGGTTGTAAAACCTACTTCTTCTTCTTAATGTCCTCTTTTCAAATGAATTGACAGTTATTGTGACTTCATAATGTTAAAAAAGAGATAGCGACAAACAACATTAAATAGATTCTCTAGACGATTATCCCTCTTGCGGATAGTGTAAGAACTGAGCCAAAATCCATTGTGCGGCCATATTCTTTGTTTTTGTTCATGACAAAACATAGAGCTTCAGTTGTGTTTGTAATTTTTGGTGTGTTTATTCTGCTTGTTGAAGATATTTTAAATTACCCAGTATTACTATGTTCCCCAGTGTTCATCTTGGATCAAGCGAAATCTTTATTTAAGTTTTCGTCTTTTCCTGAAAGCAGGAAAATCGAAGGTATTTCTCGAAACGATTGGATCCAAGGAACTAATTGACTATTTACTGAAAGTAGAGAGTACTATGATTGAAATCCTTTTTATTCCATTATTTTCTTTTTAGTTTGAGTAGAACGTGGAGCATTAAACTCATCAGCATCAGAAGCCTTACCAAAATTTGTTTAATACAAATGGTACTTGAAAATATCTTAAAAAGACCGATTTCATAATACACACAAAGTGTCACCGTCATGGCGCTGCGATCTTAACTAGAGCTGTCTATTCACAAGGATACATTGTTACTTCTTCTGACAGCTGTTATTATGAAAAACCTTAACACTGTCGTTTTCAGCAATTGAGTAGTAGACTGTGGTTAATTATAAATACTTAATCTGTGGTTGTATATGTCATTAGAATTTCTTATTATTTTTGTTGGTTACAGTGTTTATATTTCATTGTTTTGATATGGTATAGATTATTAGACAAATTCGGTACCGTAACATGGGGATACTTTAAATTCTGGGAGTACTTTGATCGAAACTTCATCATTTGTTCAAACCCCACAGCGCGCCGCTGCTTTTCAAAGTAACGAATTTTTGTTTGCGTAGGTAGTAGCATCGATAGGTTCGCTACATCGGCAGTCGGTTGCAAACGTCGAAATAAGAAGCATCGTCGCTTCACTCCGTTGTTTTGGATTGCAGTGAATTTTACTATTTATTTTGGCTGGTAAACTTTGTATCCACATTGGTGAGTTTTCATATTTAGATTATAAATATATTTCTTGTGGGTCCAATATATTTAGAAGTGTTATGCATGTAATACCTACTCTTCATTATAATTAGTTTTTCTTCTGTGAGGGATTTCAATTCAGGGGGTATCTTGGATCAAGACTTGGTGTAACATTGATCGAGTGATCAATGTTACCCCATCACATAGATCTCATGAACAATTGAGCAGGAAATTGTTTTCTTTCATTCCAGAAATGCCGCGTAAGCATAATCGATTACTTAGCAGCCGAAAATACCGAGCTTAATTATATGAGAAGTTGGAGGAAGCTCTCCAAGCAGTGCTCGATGGCAGCCACTGCGTGGGTCATCTAGGCAGTTTGTAATTCCATTTGGCCCTCTATTTTAATAAATTTGAAGGAAACATGGACGAACTCCTGGCCGTCCAACGGTTTTCTGTAAGCAAGAAGAAGAGGCCATCCTTCAAGCAGCAGCCAAATGTACAGATTGGGGTTTTCCATTCATATTATGGACATGAGGTTGATGGCAAAGTACTATTTAGACAGAAAGGGGATAACGATAAACATGTTCATGAATAATGTACCTGGAGTTGGCTGGACATACAGTCTTCTAAATAGGCATAAAAACTCGTTTGGACAGAGATTGGCCACCAACATAAAACGAGCGAGGGCCGCAGTATCCAGAGAAACTCTAGAACTATTATATGACAACTTGGAAAAATCAATTAAGGACTTACCGAGTTCCAACATATTCAACTACGACGAATCAAATTTATCAGATGACCCTGGGAAAAACGAGGACTTTACAGACGAGGTGTGAAATATCCAGAGAAAATTATTAATCACTCGAAGAGCTGCACAACTATCATGATATGTAATTCAGCGGACGGCACATTGTCACCTCCTTACGTTGTATTCAAGAGTACCCACCTTCAGAATTCTTGGAAGGAAAATGGTATACGAGGACCTCCTTGCTGCGGCATACCATGTTGTAGTTCAGGCACACGGTTCAATCGCACGTCAAGTGGTTGGATGGATAGCCTTACCTTCAGAGACTGGTTTCAAAGCTCTTTTTTATCGCATGCCAATCGTTTAGAAGGTCGAAAGGCTCTTATTGGTGACAACCCATCCTCTCATATGGATGTTGACGTAATAAACATGTGTGCGGCAAATGATATAGAATTCATCTGTTTAGTCCCACACTCCACACACATGTGCCAGCCGCTAGACGTTGGGTTCTTTTGGCCAATGAAAGAAGCTTGGCGCAAGACACTGTCTAAATGGAAATAACAAAATTTACGAAATTTAAAGAAGGTGTTCAAAGTGACGCCCAATTTGTTGGATACAAATTTCAACTCTTTAAAAAAAGTTATTGTTCACTTTCTTTAACATCTTTCGTGTTACTGTTTGAAACGCTCTCCTTATCCTATCCTTCATGTTCTCAGGAGTGGTTGGCTCTGTATTGTAGACAATACTTTTTATGTAACCCCAAAGAAAATAGTTTAATGGCGTCAAGCATGGGGATCTTGCCGGCCAAAGGTAAGGACCCCCTCGCCCAATACATTTTTGTGGAAAAATATTGTTTAGGTAACGCCGGACAATTACACTGTAATGAACAGACGCACTATCTAAGTGCAGCCACATTTTTTGTCTTGTAGCTAGTGGTACGTTATCTAAAAGTTCGAGTAGTTTGTTACGTAAAAGTTTACGAAATTTTCTTCCAGTTAGCGTTCCATTGAAAGAATAAGGCCATAATATGTGGGTTCCAACGATTCCTGCCCATACATTTAATGACCAACGATGTTGAGGATCAACACTTTGGAAGTAATGCGGATTTTCGTCGTTATAGTAATGAAAATTATGTTTGTTTACTAAACCGTTCTTATGAAACGTAGCTTCATCCGTAAACAGAACAAAATGAAAAAAATTTTCAGACCCTGCCACTTTATCCATAACCCATAAACAAAACTCAATACGATTTTCAAAGTCACTATCAAATAGTTGCTGGTGCATTTGAATATGGTAGGGATGAAATTTGTGTTTTTTAATTATCCTAGCCACACTTCTCTTGCTTATACCTACTTGCTCACTAATACATCTTTGACTAGTATGTGGATTCTCAACAAGCGCACCCATTACTTCAAATTCTGAATCGTAATTGTAGATTTTCGTCCAGAATTTTTTGTATATTGCACGCTTCCTCTAGTTTTCAATACGTGCAGTAGTCTTTTAAAAAAATTTCTGTTAGGATGATCTCTATTTGGATACTTTTGAGCGTATAATCTACTTGCTAAAAAACAGTTCTCATGACACTCACCAATAATTAAGATCATATCTATTCTTTCTTCGTTAGAATACTTTTTCATGTTTCAAGCTTGTATCTAACACGATAAGCATGATTTTGAGTACTTTCTTTAAATTTTTTGTAAGTTTTTTTACTAATCTTAATGCAAAGTTAATGATTGTACCCTTAATAAAATTCTGTTTTAAGAGACCTTTAAATTATCAATAATAAATCATACAACAAAGCATTTACTGTCAAAATAACAAATTTTAAATTTTTAAAAACTTTCCATCGGAGTATCATCATATCAAAGGTAACTAGATGTCAGCAAATAATTGAATATAAAAAACAAATTTAAAATATATCGAAAACTATCAGAGTTAGATATAGGCAACCCTAATACCAATTGAAAGGTGATAAATTCCTACGTTGAACAAACCCAACAGATACAGGGTGTTCCATTTAAATTAAGCCAGAAATTTATGTATTAAATGGTTAGTGTTATACTGACATATTAAAAACACCCTGTATATTATAGCATACCAGTAAATATTGGAAACAGAATGTTAAAAGCTTTTAGTGAGATGGTGTGAAGCAAAGGGTTATTTGTTTTTATTTTCAAGTTATTGTATTTTTTCGGAGGGTCTATAAATTATGTAAAATCGATTTATCCTGGAAACTGAACTAGATAGGGATAGGGAAATCTTAATGAACTTACATTATTTTCATAGTACAATTAAAAAATGTGATAAAATACAGGGTGTTCCATTTAAAGGAACCTAACTTTGATACGGCACGCTTTTTTGGAGCACCCTGTATATTCCAAAGTATTTTCAAATTATAGTCCTAAGTAATCTACTCAATTCTACGTCTAATTTTTTCTAATTTTAGTTGCCGTTAAGACGCCAGAGAATAGTTCGTTCATAGTGCCCCACCCTGTATATATATATATATATATATATATATATAGAGGATGTATTGATATCTAGTTAGCCTAGACCAGTTCCATGCATAAACAAAATATTGCATTGCCATAGCAACGAACAATAACTTATTAGAAGTGTCAGTGTAAAGTTTAACGTAAAAAAATTAAACCAGAGTTACGCAATAAATTAAAGGAAAAAAGATGTCCACTGAAATTGTGAAAATCGAAAAATTGGAGTATCGAGCCATCATCAAGTACCTGTATTTAAAAGGGTTAAGAGGTAAGCAGATTTACGAAGATATACTTGATACCCTTGATGATCAATGTCCTTCGTATGCGACAGTTAAAATTGGACTGTAAGCTTCAAAAGAGGTAAATTTTCCATTGAAGATGATGACTGATCGGGAAGGCCAGTTTCTGTGTCAGTCCCCGAAAATATCGATGCAGTTCATGACACGATTTTATCAGACCGTCGAATTGGGCTAAAACGGATATCTGAAGCAATGAATATTCCATACGAACGCGTTCATCATATAGTTCACGTCAATTTGGACATGAGAAAAACTGCTGCAAAATGGATCCCCAAATGTTTGAATATTGACCAAAAGCGTGCAAGGGTAGAAGCATGACGTTCGATCTGTGTTCGATTTGAAGACGATGTAGACTTCTTAAACCGAATTAATACTATGGATGAGACTTGGGTACATTTCTACGATCCAAAAATAAAGCAACAATCGATGGAATGGCGACACTCTGGTTCTCCAAGACCTAAGAAGTTTTGTGTCCAAAAATCTGCTGGAAAAGTTCTTGCTTCAGTTTTTTGGGATTGCCATGGAGTAATCATATTTGATTTTTTGGATAAGGGTAGAACAGTAACTGGAAATTACTATTCGACATTACTGACCACTCTACGTGAAAAAAACAAAGAGAAAAGACGCGTAAAGCTATCCAAAGGTGTTTTGTTTTTGCAGGACGACGCCCCTGCACACAAATCTCATGTTGCCATGCAAAAAATTCGTAATTTAGGGTTTGAATTACTAGAACACCCTTATTCACCAGATTCGGCTCCGTCCGACTATCATCTCTTTCCTCAACTGAAAAAAAGTTTAAAAGGTCGTAAATTTTCTTCCAACGAGGAGGTAATAAAAGCTGTGGAGGTCTGGTTTGCAGAGCAAGAAGACACATTTTTTTTGAAAGGTTTAGAGACGTTGCAGGTTCGCTGTAATGAATGTATCCAATTAAGAGGAGAATACGTTGAGTAATAGAATATTTTGACATTGAAATTTTGTTTGGTTCTATAGTAGGCTAAGAATTTTTCAATATATCCTCGTATATATATATATATATATATTAATATATATATATATTAATATATATATATATATATATATATATATATATATATATATATATATATATATATAATTACTTAACCAGCTCAGTGACTTACTGGTTAGAGTACTGGACTTTTGATAGAAGGGTCTAGGGTTTGATTTCCACCTCTGACGGAGTGTTTCCTAATCATCATTCAGGTAATTAGAAATTATTTTTGAAGATTTTGGTGTATGTGATTCCCTCTCTAACATTGCAAGAGGCGTTTAACTCTGTTTTTTCCAGTTGTTTTTTCAGAGATAATAATAAAAACTCTAAATTTATTTAAAAAGTCTGACACATCAAATGAACTGTCATACTAAAGTAATAAAAAAACCATAGATAATGGACTGAGCGTTATTCTCACAACAGTACCTACTCTCTACAAAGAGAGAAAGGGAATGCGTGGCCCTCAGCTCATATATATTGACATGGATAAGCAATAGCTGCAAGAATTTAGCGTAGGTTGTGCGCCTATATGTGTAACGTACTTTTATCATCCATTTTCTTCTATAGTTAATAATTTACTATTTTTTTCTCGTTCTTTGGAGGTAGATTTTGGAGTTCGCGCATGTGTATCTGAGTACGTGTGTTTTGAATAAATGGTTGTGTCAAGTAGCAGGTATTGTTTAGTTCATATTGTTCCGTAGCGAAGGTTGGACGGGAACACAGCTTTTGAGAGGTGTTTGTATGAAAGTGATGAGGAAGATTTATCTATTTCAGAGGATATAGATGATAATAATAGTGTGTTGCTGGAAAGAAGTGACGACGAGGGTGGAGTTGAAAGTGAGCAGGAAGAAAGTGAGGCTAGTTGCTAGTTTAGAAAAGGAAGAAAATATTCAACCGTTTTTTATGTGGAAACATTGAATCAAAAAAAAATTGAGTTTCAAGTTTCAAATTCAGGTTGTAAGCAAGGCAATCTGAATTGAGTTTCAGTGCCAATGGATATTTTTGAAAAATTGTAAACTGCAGTAATCGCTGATTGACATAAGACAATTAAAAAAGTGTCTTATGTAACTTCGTTCTAGGTTTGAGAAATGAAACGTTAATAAAATGAAGAGATATTTTACAGTTCATTGTGGTTTTAATCTAAGGCAAATCCAGGAACAAAGATACAACTATGTTGAAAATCTTGCGCATTATTATTTGTCCCTACAGAAAAGGTAAGTGGATATCAAATGTTTGCAATAAGTAGAAAGACGGAAGAAATAAGTACGTCTCTGCTATCCTACCGCAGACTTTTTGAACCATATGCTTATCCATGTCAATATATATGATGTAAGGTGTGGTCAATACCTGTCTCTTTTCTGCTAACCTGCGATAACAATGGCCAGTGACGTGAGCCAATCAGAAAATTAGAAAGAGACAACTACTGGCTGTGTAGTTCTTATAGTTATCGGTCTATATTCACTGCACAAATGAATACAGAACTCTCAGTCTATTAGTCTATTCTCTATGTCTGTGATCAAAATTGACTAATAATGATATCAGTCCATGTCAAAGATTAGACAAATCATTTTTCAGGTTATGAAATGATACAATAGCTGGTAGACATGGCGGCATCCACTAGTCTATAGTGTTTTTTCAAACTAGGAGGAGCATTTTGAGAAACCTGAATCTCACCACTAAAAATCACTAAAAATATACTAGGTTGAGAGCGATGACATAAAATACAAGCCATAGTAAAATTATACCATCACGTCAATACAAGTTTTAAGTTTCAAAAAGAAATAACAAACTGGATAGTGCTTACAACTGATAGATCATGTGTCAAAGTGCTGAGTCAAACCGGCTGTGATCTGACCAATCAGGAATCTACAGAATTGCCAACTTAATTTCAAATCACTCCTCCTAGCATGAAAATAGAGTATAGGCAAAGAATACACCAGCCCAATAAGAAACGAAGCTTGTGCTATTTTAGAATTCATTTTCTAAGTGCGCATGTCTGAGTCAGAGTCAGTTATCTGTCAATGTCATGTGATTTTATTGTTTACGTGTTTACCAAAGAATATTCTATGCTGTACGGTTTTCCCTTATTTACAATATAATATATATTTTGCTTGTGTTTTCAATTGTTTAAAAGACTATTATATTAGTTATGGCGCCTAGAACTTGTGCAGTTCGTGAGTGTCGTTCAAGAGATGGAGACGGAACAACTATTTTTAAATTTCCTAGAGGTCCTGTAAGGTAAGAGGAATTATTTAAATATGCAATAAATTATAGATATATATTTCTTTTTTTAAAATATGTTATTTTTCCACTGCACCTATACATTGTAAGTTGCGTGAATCTATGTTTTGAGTGTTAACATTCCTCTGTCTCTGTGTCTTTGATAACATAAATAATAATAATACAATTAATGAATACACTACAATAATCGTCACTGCTGATGAGTTCAGCTTGAATAATAATACACAATATGCTATATAAATTGGTAGTAGTTTATTTATTTTATACACATATGATAAATAAAAATATAAATATACTTACTTAGCTTTAGAGCACAGTAACCGTTGAGATTTGTTCGAAAAAACCCTGATTCTTTACATAACAATTATAAGTTATGTCAACTCCACTTTGAGGATAAATTTACTTCCAAAAGGGGACGTAAGAAGTACCTATGTCTTCAAGCTGTGCCTACAATATTCCCATGGATAAAACGCAAGAAACGTATTATATTGAGCGATCCACCAACAAAAATAGCTATTCAGTCTGGTAAATATTAAATTTAAGTGAACATTACAATCAGTTATTATTGATATTTATTTTTGTCACCTTAGTGCAGAATTAATTATAACTTTCCGACAGGATTCATTGATACCTTATTGGCATTCTGTTTATTTGTTTATTACAATTATTTTAATAATTACAGATACCATGCCATTTGAGCAAGTGGGACATTCGTCTCAAGCCCCCACAAGACATATTGGTGATGCTTCTCCATCACTTGGTAAATATAATCATCATTTAGATTCACTTCTGTAGGATAATATGCAGCAAAATAGATGGCTTTCTCATAATTATATTGCATTTAGCCTATCTGTGAATCGCCATATGCTTTGTATTTAAACAGCTGAATAGAATTGCAATGTAAATGTTATGTATTCTTTAGTGTGTAGAGTGACAAATCTAAGAATGCTTAGCATTTTTTGAATCGATTATGTGGAATTGCTGTTTATTACAATTATTTTTATAATTACAGATACCATGCCATTTGAGCAAGTGGGACATTCGTTTCAAGCCGCCACAAGACATATTGGTGATGCTTCTCCATCTCTTGGTAAATGTAATCATCATTTAGATTCAACTCTTGTAGATAATATGCATCAAAATAGATGGCTTTCTTATAATAAGATTGCATTTAGCCTAACTGTCTTGTTTTTCTTATACAATAGTCTTTTTTTATGGTTTTGTTAAAATGGAAAGATGTTTGATTATTCATTCCAAGTTCACTTGCTATCAATGTAAGAGAATGTTCCTACTGGTCTTCAGAAAATAGACACTGGAAAGTGTGATGGATGAATAAAACAACACGTTGACTAGAATAAAGCCTATGCATATAGTTTTCCTCTATTTTCCTTTTCTGTTCCAGATAATCGATCTTCTAAAAGTCTTATTGAGATGGAGGAATCCGTACATTTACAATATCCCTCAGCTTCAACTCAAACACCCTATTCTCACATTTCATGCAGTTATATATGTTCAATCTAATGAATAGTTTTGAAATATCTTAACCACATGTGAAATACATTGGCAAACAAACACTTCACTTAACATTAAAGTAAATAAATGCTTCTTCCAATTTATAAAGTGTTCACTTGGAAACCTAAAGCCTCCATAAATACTTTTATCCCTATCATACTTTTCTAAATATGTCAATAGCTGCTTTGTATCCAGATCTCCACATTCTTTTGAGAATTCTATGCATGTTTAACACCTGTGACATTATAATGCTTTCTTCATCAAATAGCCACAAACAAAATTGAACGCATGTAAAATTGTCAGTTCTTCGTTCCTGTAATCTTAATCTGGTAATAATATTGCTACATTCTGAACTGCTGCTTGGTGAGTTTCAGGAATAACGCAAACAGTTGCTGAATTCAACTTAATTTGAATTGGTGAATGTTTGGCAAAACACTTTTCTAAAGGCATGTTCAAATTGGATAGAAGTGGGATTAATACAATTGCCCCCTTGCTTCCTCACACTACCGAAGTAACTTTCAAGAGAATCTGTATTAGTTCTGTGCAGTGTAAATATTTAATATCATAGGATTACAATTTATTACAATTTTTTTAACTACTTATTGTGATTGTTCTGCATTTCTTCATCCTTGATCTGGAAGTAACACTTCCACCCTTTTTATCGACTCTTAAATGTTTCAAAAAAGCAACATTTCACCCAAAAATTGTATTTGGTAGTCTGCTGATACAAACACATTTTTGTGTTTGTTAACGTTTCTTGGTTTTGTAGAATGAAATAAGTCTGTCAAATTTCTCATTTACTTTAATGGTTCCAATATTAGGAACTGCCACCAAGCTCATATACATATTCATACCACTTGCTATATTATTACTTGGAGTTTGAGTTGGTAGATGTACTTCCATTTTGTCGAAATTTGATGGATAAGTTTGCCTGTTT
Organism: Galeruca laticollis; assembly: GCA_963921935.1. Classification (NCBI taxonomy): domain Eukaryota; kingdom Metazoa; phylum Arthropoda; class Insecta; order Coleoptera; family Chrysomelidae; genus Galeruca; species Galeruca laticollis. The sequence goes on from OY998180.1 coordinate 79,731,974, forward strand.
GTTAATTTTTGCGTACATCTAATATAAAACGCCTGTTTGTCTTGACCGTAAAACTACTTTAAAATTGACCAGGATGTTTGTTTGCCATCAAAACAAAATGTATCTCGTTTCAAATTATTCCTTGTAGCTTCAATTGAGTAACTAGAATAAAAAAAGTGAATAATCTCCTTGACATCTACTGTGAATACTAGATTATCAGGAGTTACCAAAAAGTAATTGGCTAGTTTAATGAAATAACAAGCCATATCACTTGAAAGACCATCAACATGCAAACTTCAGCTCTCCTACTTTAGTATGCATGTTTCAATGATAGGAAGAAACTCTTTCACTGCTAATTTGGTACCCACAGGAAAATGCCATTGCCTCCACTTCGCTTACAGTCCTGTTGCATAATTGCGAGTTCATTGTTTGCAGGACAAAGGTCGTTTGATCCAGTCCCAATATCAATCAGTCCAGTATTTCCAACTCATGCAGTAGTAGTTGTTGTAGAATTTTCAAGAGTAAGCTGTTTCTAATGGGTGCCTACAACAGAAGTTTCCTGTGGATCTATAAAAGTATATTAAGTGTAATATATTTTGGAAATGTACATGTACATGATTCAGAACCCTAACAACTATACATATATATGTTTTACTTTTGTTTGACAAGAAAAATGACTGTATATATTTCTTTTCACTTATTGTAGACATACTAAACATAAAATGTTACTGAAAAGCAAAAACTTTTTATATATTTAGGCTCTAAAAAGTATCAGTACTTAGATTATGGATTTGGCAAGCATAATATAATGCTTTGGTTTGACTAAATAACATTATAAAATGCACATACCTAACATTATCCTTGGGGATAGTAACAAAACTCATCCCTTCTCCAGTTTTGTAGGATCATCCACGACATAAGCAAATAAATTCTCCTTTACAAGTGATCACAAAAAATAAGCTAGTGCCACAAGAAGTACTATATTATGTGTGTCTAAGTTATGTCGTAATATGAATTGGAGGGATTACCAGAAAAACAGCATAAACTGTTCAACCAGAAAAAAGCACAAAATATGATAATAATTGGAAAACGCAACAAACCTTCGATAACTATGCAGAAAAGTTTACTGTCGCTACTATTTTATAATTTTTTTGTCACATACATCAGTAGATTTTCTCTTGTAAAATATTTAATTCAGAATCTAGTGAAGTGTAACTTTTAAATATATCAATTATAAAAATTTTGTATTCAAGTACCATACTTATTGTAATTTTATTATATCATCATTTACTGAAATTCTTTCTATTGTAAACTGGTATTCTAAATATATAATCTATATTATTGTATTGGTTTTTATACTCACCCTATCCTACATACAGTGCTACTTAAATAAATACTTACACATATAATTTCGATAACAATATAGAAAATAAAAATCATTTGGTTAAACAATAGCTCGTTATTTTTAATAATGGATGGAACTCCAAAAACAGAAGCTAAAACTTTATGTATGAAGAAATGTTAAAGTATATTTTTCACATTGTTTGTTTAGCTGTTAGATTAACTTTAACAATTCATAAATTAAGTTTAACAGACCTATTGTGAAAATAATACTTTGGTATTTCTTCATCTTCAATGAGTTTTCACCAATTATCAGTCAACATTCAAAATATTACACGGTTGAATGCTTAAATCTTTCTTTGACAATTAAAAAATTGTCGAAACAAGCCATAAAAATAAGAAATTATTATTTGAGATTCTTTGGTTTCACTTTTTTGCGTGTAGGTAAGATTTAATTCACATTTTTTGAACACTTTTCTTAGTGTAAAGTCAAGTAAAGATGCTCAGTTATCTGTCAACGTCAGTTTGAAGGTCACGAAATTTTGTCCCCAAAACATCAAACGATTTATGCCGGCTTTCGCTTCTTGTTGTTGGTGTATTCTTTGGTATAGGTATGAGAGACCTCCTCACTAAAGAGAACGCACGTACTAAAAATGTGTGTGAGAACACAGTTTTATGGTATTTGTAAAGATAGATAGATGTGAAAAATAATTTCCATTCTTCCAAATTGAAAAGAAAATGTGATATATTTAGGAAAATTAAGCTATTTTTCACTATCGATTATCATAATATAATATTATGACGTTACTGTTCGGAGAATAATCTCTGACAATCACTGACACTTTACCTGACATTTTTATTCCCAGTTCTGTCAATTAAAATTTTTGTAAAGATTACGTTTCACACAAGTTAAACCGATTTAATTTTTTTATATTAGTCAACAAAATTGATTGTATTCATGAATTCAACAGAAGCTTCCCCAGAACGAACAAATAAATTTCATTTGCGGTACTTGCAATTATGCCGCCGGATGAGGTCTGCACCTGTAAGAGTGATAACACCAAAATGTGAAACGATACTCAAATTTGTTGGAGATACTTTAACAGTTCAAGAATGGATTATCGTCATGAATGCTCTAAGTACTGATACTACTCTGCAAGAAATAAGTATTAAAAGTAAATTGGGAAGGTGTCCATTTTTACAAGATGTGGACTCAGAAGAAAAAGCCAGAACTATAAAAAGAAGATACGGATCACTCTTCACAACGTATATAATAAGTGAGCTTATGCAATCAATTTCATCTTTAATAAGAAAAACAGAAGTACTGAACTGTCTCGAACTAGATGGTCTACCCATGACAATACAGTATTTAGAAGGTCTACTCCAAGCTTTAAAGGAAAATAAAACGGTCAGCCATCTCTCATTTGCTAACTGCGCTATCAAAGATGAAGGTTGTAAGCTTGTGTGTGATTATTTACGATACCTCGCTAATATTGAGGTTCTAAACCTATCGGGATGTCATTTGTGTTCAACAAGTGGTGAATATTTAGCAAAATTTATAAAGTACCAACAAATTAATAGATGTTGTGAAAGTTGGCAAAATTCTCTGAGATATGAAAACCCACAAAGAGATGGTATTGAAGGTATTAAGCGAATTACTATCAATTATAATAATAACTTTGGAGATAAAGGTTTAGAATACATTTTGGATGTACTAGAGGATGACTTTTGGGTTAAGGCTTTAGATCTTCAATGTTGTGGAATAACCGAACATCTAACTTCTAAAATTAACGATATCGTTCGCTACAACAAGTCTTTGGAAATAATTGATTTGCGAGGTAATGACCTGATAAATTTGAAAACTATTGAAAAAGTCCAACAGATATTAGATCAAAAACAAGAAATTGGATTTCAACGAGAATTTCAATGGGACAAATATACAAATCTGGATTTAGATTCTACTGGCGCCTCCACCTCGGAAGATCTACATTCAAGTGGTATACAAGTTGATATGGGTCGAAGAAATCTAACAACATGGAAAAATTTACAGAAGCAACAAGAACTATCACAATAAGGAGTCTCTTTAACAGTTCATAGCGGTATGAGATAATAACTTGTGAGTTCCTTGTATATATAATTTCACAAAAATAAATTTTGTTTTCGCTTATGTGCTTTTGATTTTAATCCACTATTGCCAACTTAAGAAAAGGGAATAAACGTTTTTTTACAAATGCTGAATGAACCACAAATGATTAAAATGGTATAAAATTCGATAAAATCTAGCTTCTAATACACAGGGTGATTGACTAGTACGACAAAATCAGTAACTCATGTGCTTTGAAGTAACAGAGTTAATATTAGGTTAACTGTAACCAGAGCTGCAAGTATTTGAAATAAAAGTAATTGAAAAAGTATTTCAAATACTTTGAAGTATTTGAAGTACTTTATTTATAATATTTCCTAAAGTTACTATTTGGTACTTGATATTTGAAATAGTTGCTCATTGTATTTGGATTTGGTATTTTGTTTTCAGAATTACTGGGTATTTTAAATACCCACCTTGGTATTTCAATTACTTACTGGTATTTCAAATATTTGCTGGTATTTCAAATACTACTTATGGTGCTTTAAATACTGCCACGGTATTTTAAATATCTTTTGATATTTTAAATACTTTTTAAAATACTAGAATAAATCATCATTAAATATCTAACATCCCTGATTCCTTGCTAACTTAATTCGCCATGCATTGGCGTTGGCAATAGCGCAAATAGGAACAAATAATTTCAACACTGTTAAAACTAGACGGGCGTTAGTTAATTGATTTTCCAAAGCTCAGATTGAATGAGGGTACGTGTTAGGTACTGTAGACTGCACAGTGTCGATGTTAAGGTGGTTAATAAGTAATTTAAAGTAGAACTTTGATATAGATCAGGATACAGGTAAGTGAATTACAATAGTAGTCTGTTAATTATATATATATTTATGAGAACAGGAAACCCATTTCAATAACATGAAGTTCATTAAATTAGTTAGGGTTACACGCAAAAATAACCATACTTTGTAAATAAGTAAGATTATTAAGTGTCTACTCGTATTGCTCGATAGTCAAACTTATCAATAATATGCTACAGGAATACAGAATACTAGATTACGAGCTAGGATTGTAAAAACCAATCTCTTATAGTCATTCGTCATAAGATTCATAAAATAGATTATCGGCAGCGACATCCCTCTTTCTTCGCTAGCTGCTTTACATCTTATTTCGACAAAGAATATATATTTGTATCAAATACCAATAGGTGAATCCCATAGCGTTGCAGTTACAGGAAGATAGTAGTTCTGAGTAACGGAAGGCAGTCAAAACTTTGATGTTAAAACCTAAAATTTAATACATATATACGGTTCTACATATGGATGACGTATTTTTGATTTTTGTGTATAACAGTTTTCATACCCGTTATCAATATTCCTAGATCCTCGGAAGTGGGAGGACAAATAGTCATACTTTATATACCTACAGGGGATGTTGACCATTTGCATAATGATCATACTTAACAACGATTTCATATTAGGGGTTTAATTTTAATCCTTAATCTTGAAGTTTACAACCCCTAAAAATATCAAAAGCAGGTTTTAATCTAACTAATAACAGTTTGCTCATTTTTTTTAATAGGGGATATAGTACATGCCTCTAAACAAAAATATGGGTCACACAAATTTCTTAGGTCTACTGTGTCCTGTGTCCTACGTTTATGTATTTATGAACAAATATTTTCAGGCAGCGTCGTGAATGTGGATAGTCACGATCGAGTTGGCTGACTTAGTTACTTGGAATTTGGAGTATTTCTGTTATATTACTTGGATTGGAAGAATAAACATGATACCAGGCGGACATTCTAGAACGTTACAAATGTTGAATGCTTGTACTACCTCTAGTTTCAATGAACATTCTCAGGGATTTACAGGTTTGTGTTAATATACACTTATCGAAATAATATAGAAAATTAATTTATTTCAGATAACAATAGGAATTAAATTTTGCGAAGTACGTATGCACAACAGCAGACATTTGGTTGACAAAGAGAAGTTTTTTGGGAGTAACAGTCCACTGGATTGACAATACTTCTTACATGAGGCGTTCTGCGACCCTTTCTTGTAGACGTTTCAAGGAGCACATAGCTATGACAAAATAGCAGAAATTATGGAGGATATTAATTCTAAAATCCATATTAATAATGATAAATTGGTTGCAACCATCACAGATAATAGGTCCAATGTCATAAAGGCGTTTAGAGAATTTCGTTTGGGAAGCAATGGAATCTATTACCAAGATGACGAAAATGCAGATGAAGATGAAGACAATATTTCATTCATGGATGTAAATGGCAGCTCTGGAGAAAATTTGACTTATCCTAATCCCAATTTACACCAGCATGTTCGATGTGCAAGTCACACTTTAAATTTAATAGCTACGACGGATGTGAAAAACATTATACAAAACAACTGTAGCCTACAAAAAAAACACACAAGTTGTGAATCTAAATGCTCTAATTTATGGAAAATGTCAGGACGACCTAAATCAGCAGAAATCGTACAGAATATTCTTCACCACACTCTTAGTTATCCCGGGGCAACGCGTTGGAATTCATTCTACGGGGCCGTTTCAAGCATATTAAAAGATAAGGAAAAAATGCCAAAACTTTTTAAGGAATTGGGAATAGAGAGTGAGTGCTTCAAAGAATCAGAGTTTGTGTATATGTCCGAGTACTGTAAAATTCTGAAACGACTTGCAACTGCATTGGATATTTTACAAGGAGAAATACCTTTTATGGGTACTTACTCGCATGTTTGGGTTCAGTTCTAACAAAGTTCGAAAAGTTAGAAAAAGATAATTTCACCTACGCAAATCCAATATTAGAAGCTTGTAAAACTGGACTTCTCCAGAGATTTCAGAATTTTTTCAATTTGACCAGCCCAAAAGGTCAAGAAGCTACTATTGCTTCATTTACATTGCCACAATTCAAACTAAGGTGGATAAGCAATTTTAAAAATTGCTCGGAGACTGATATGAGCGAGTTTATCCAAAAAATGGTTTCAGAAATGGCTTATGGATATATTGGATATTCTTGTAATAAAGATGATGTATGTGTCAACAAACCTAATAAGAAGTCAAAGTTAGAATCAATTGAAAATACGTTTTTTGAATTAGATGATTTTGCTGCTTCAGATGGAACTACAAATAGTCAAGTTAGAAAGTACAGTGTAAAAAAACGAATAGAACTAGAAGTGTTACAATATTCAAATGATCACGATACACACATTACAATATTAGATAAATACCCATCTATCAGAAACATTTTTTAACGATATAACACGTGTCTGACTTCATCAGCCCCTGTTGAAAGATTGTTCTCTTTCGCGGAAATTATAAATGCACCACGAATTAATGCACTAAGTGATATGAACTTTGAAAATTTGATACTGTTAAAGGCAAACGTCAACATATTGCCAAAATAAAATGTTAATAGTCATTTCGATTTACTAAGGTTATATCTGACACTATATCAAATGCAGGATGCGTTTTTTTATTTATATATTATTTTTTTAAATATTTTGCGTCAGTAGTTTTCTATATTGTTAATTTTTATAACACTACACACACACGGTGTAATTTACACGGCTTGCGCCAAATGTAGAATGAGTTTTTTTATTTAGAATATTATTATGTGAAGTGTTTTTTTGTCAATATTTTACCTTTATTGTCTTTTTAATAATACATTCATTATAATGTTTTATGTTTAATTTCCTTTCCAGAAATTCACTAAAGTTATATCAGTATTTGTTTGCTTACAATTTAAGCGTATGTACATGTACAAACATAATTCTATACTTTTTAAATAGTTACCTAACTTACTACCACAAGTTATCTCTATTTGAGTTGCTCAAATACCCTAAAATAATTTGGGTACTCAAATATTTTCAGTTTTCAAATAACTCATAAGTATTTTAAATAATGTGTGTATTTCAAGTACCACTTTTCGTATTTCAAATGCTGGAAAGTATTTCAAATACTTTCTTTGCTCGAAGCTTCACTTACAACTTCTGAGTATTTGGTAGTTTAAATCGTTTCTATGAAGTATATTATTTGGTATTTAAAGTTGCGAATACTTTGGGCACTATTTGGTATTTGATATTTGAAATACTTTTGTTCGGTATTTTGCCCGGCTCTGACTGTAACTACTACTGAGCTTTACATTTTAAAATTAATTAGAATGTAACAGGGTGCTATAATAGAAACCATCAACAGATCATTGTTATTATACAGAGCAGTTGAATTGTTATAATTTTCATGGAAAATTTGTTGATACTTTTCAAATTATCTTTAACAAATTGAATAATTTAAAACACTCTATATTTTTTATGGAATAGTACCAATTTGAAATTTAATAGTTGAAGTAAAATACACTTTGCTCCATTAAAAAAAGCGGAAATCTAATCTGTCATCATGAAACATTCTCTAAGACTAAAACTAATTTTGAAACTTGGAGATTAGTGATGGCTACAATATCCACAATGTTTACTTTGACAATTTAATAGACGCACAATAATAATCTGACGTAATTTTTTCGAAATTTTTTGCACATATAATTTAAGTAAATAATTTTCTTGATTGACGGTCTGATTTACAGGTAAATTTTTTATTACTAAAATATATTTTTGATTAAAGTATTAGTTGACGTAGACAATAGACATCATCAAACTAACTATGCGAATACTAAAGCACTATTTGCAACGGCTTATACAGTCTTATACCTAAATCTTTGATTTTAATCGCGAAAATTTCTTATTAAATTTTCAATAAATCAAGAGAGGAGTAATTAGTAATTTAAAGTATTCATATGATGCTTACACAACACATTCATAAAAAAGTTCAAAAGTTTTGTGTCTTATTTTCATAATAAAGTGCTTTCTCATTTTTTGTACAGAGGACCATACCTAAATATTTTTTGTATTCGATTCTGTTCAAAGAATTTTTGAATTTTTATAATCAAATGTTCCTTTCATGCTCTATTTCATGGTTAGTTAATGATCATTTCATCATATTGATGGCAATTTTATTTGATTTTCCAGATATTGTGTTGTTAATTCCTTGTTGTCATCATCACACTTATTACCTACAACAATTTATCTTTTTTGGTATTCGATATTCAGTGTTTTTATTTTGAACGTTAAACATTGTGAAATCCTGTAATTTCATGTTTACTAATGTAATTTGATAATTGAATGGATAGTCCCTGTTTATATATGGTGGAGATAGGTGATTTATATTTGAATCTTCGGGATTAATTTTGTTTGTTAATTTATTATTTATTTCTCATTTCATCAGGATAATTATTTCTTCTTAATGCAGTTTTCTCATCTTCTGCAATTTGAATTGGGAACATAGAAAATCTTATTTTAATTATTATTGAAAACGAATATGAATGTTTAATACCTCTCCTGTACTGTATTTGAAGATAATTCACTCTTATGATTTTGAGAATTGTAAGACTAGAGTTACATACGTCAAAGATGGGAACAAAACCGGAGAAATTTTATGTACCTAGGTGAATATGCACACACAAGTTTTGCCTATTGAATCAACAACTTTTGGAAAGTTTTGCGAATAGGATAAACTGTCGGGGAAAAATTCAAATTAACACAAATTACTTATGAAAACTCAAAGACAGAATTTTAAAGAATGGTCATAATACGCTCACATAACTGGAGTGTTGTTCAGACCATCATAATGTGTTGTTGTTTGTTTCTTTGAGCATACCTAATACTATTGTTGCATATTCCTTTATGTTCTATTTTTACATATAAAGTAATTTCAAGTACTATTTGCATTTAATATGAACATCTGATTCTCAGTTAGTGCTACTGAGATTGTATTACCGTTGCTATCTATGTTTTAGATAAACCTCGAGTCGCATCAAACTATTGCGTACATACAGGGTGCAAGAAATATATCGATCTCAAATGAACCCATATTTTTAGGGATTAGAAGTACTTCGACTGAATTTCATTTCACTTAGTATCAATATGCAAATGCTTTACTTCTAAGTTATGGAATCATGATGCGCACATGTGGGCAATAGAAACTCTTAAACATTGAAAGATCTTTATCCATGTTTGGGTAGGAATTGTGGACAGAGTAGTTGCAGCAATACACCGTTGATCTTCTGACTGCAATAAAACCCTCATTATCTCTTTGACTATAAAGTAGACAATAAAAATCCCAAATTTGAAACTTTTTCGAAAACAGCCCTCTACCAGAAACAAAATTCCATTTATATCGATATGAAGGCCTATGCCTAAACTGAGTTAATAATTTTATTATAGTTTTATTGGTTTTGCAGCGAGTTTAGCTAGACTTATTAGTGGTAGAATGTGGCGTCCATGGAATTGTGTATCTTAAAGTGTAATTTTTAAAAGAAAGCATTTATCTGCCAAAACCAAACTTATAATTAAAAATGTGTATCAATCTTTGTTGAGTAGACATTTTAATTCGATGGACGCTTCAGCAGAGACGTCTACAATAACAAAATCTCATTTTTCTTCAGTGAGGGACATTTACTTCTGTTAATCCTAGAAAAAAACGGAGTAATTGTGGCACATTTAAACCCATTGACGAGAATGACATGGATTTACCGAATGTATGAGGAACAAACTGTACCCACTTTAATTTCCCTCAAATAGCGGCTGATTAGACACGAATAAAATATCTCTTGTAGCCTTTCAAGCCTTTAGACAATATTGCGTAAGTAGGTAATGGCCCGGTTGAGCCTGGAAAAATTTTTAGGACCATGGGAAAAAGTATCTCTTTGTTATTTGCCGCCACTAATTAGCTGGTAATATGATACGACATGTGAGTGAATGTCAGGTGCTTGAAGGTCGAATTATGTAATTATACGGGGAGACATAATTATATAGAGGTGCTCATATAGGTACGAAAATCACATCACTATACTTTCCACTATCATGTTTCGACTACCTTTCCAAGGTTATTACTCCGAAGATTATCGAATATAGCCGATTCATTTTAAGGAGCAATTAAGAACATCAAACTAATTCTAAATAGCCCAATATATTATTGTTTCTCTTTGACCTACTACTTCCACTTATTTATTATTATTTTTTATATGTTTATTTTTGGCAGGGGTGGAGCAACAAGTATTTAAAACTCGTTACCTTCACGGCTAACCCGTTAGTTGTCTCTAGGCATTTGACAAGCTTATATCGTTTTCTTATTGGTGTTTATACCTGTATATTTCCAGAAAAAATCACTTTCTTAATTATTGTTCCCTAGCTTATTGGCAATAAAATAAAACCTACTGACGATAGGCTTGGCCTGTGGCAACTTACAGAAAATTTGGACAGCAACAATTTAATTACAGATGGTGGAGGCATTAACTATTCTTCTGGAGAAGGGCAATTAAGATGTGGATCGCTTACTCACATTACAGAGCCATTTTGTGACAACATATTGCTAGTAAAAATGTGTGACCTATCGGACTGTGTAGAGAAAACAATTGTGCATAAACCAATTATAGTTGAAAAGGAGATATGTGGCTCGTCTAACGGATATTTACGGGGTAAATTTTCTAGCTTAATCTCTGCACGCCATGGAGTAAAGGTAAGTTACCGTTTCTTGTAAATAGCACAAACAAACTGGCTAGGGGAGTGGTATCTATTATCGGAGAAGGAGTTTTGAAAAATATTAATAAAATCATGTTGCTGTTCCATATATAGTAAGACTCGCAAATGTTAAATTAGTTTTACTTTTGCAAAAATTACTATCTCTTGTAGACTGGAAATAGAAAATTACTAGCTTTTAGATCTGGATATGACGCATCACTTTGCTGGAATTTTTTACAAAGAAAAAATGTGTGTGTGTTCTTAACAGCAAATCACAATTTTTGTTACCAAGGAGAGAACAAGGAAAAGTGCAACGTTATTGGGGAGAATGATAAAGCAGTTTTGAATGATTGTCTAGTATGGTTCAGTTCTAATGCTCTAATTAAAATATACAATAAATTTCTTTGTCATATAACAAGCCCTGGTGTCAACAAAGTGATTGACAATCACATAATCGACTTTATAAACTGTCCGGATGTTCGGTTGAAGGAGACATTTGCATATATTTGAGCAAGAGAGCATAAAATAACAGGGTTAGAAGTGACAATATCCAATTACAATATAAGTTGCTCTTACGGCTAATTTATTAATCTTTAGTTTATTGGAAGAAAGCAAAATGTATTCCGTGGATGCACTATTCTACTCTGTTCTTATCTTTGAAATGTGGTCCAAATTAACGGTTGCTTACAGAATAGTTGCTGTTTTGTATTTAATAATGTTCTACAATATGTTTGCTGGGGAAATAAAAAAACTTGAAATCTTACAGGACTACAAACTAAATTACCGAAAAAGTTTGAGAATAAGCTGATCAAGTATGTTGTTTCGGCATTCAGTTTTAACTTATTGCCTATAAAATTCTTAAAAATTACCTAAAAAGAAAACTGCTGAGATATCTTAAATATGGCACACAAATGTTTTATAAAAACTGGTAATAGATTCTTTACAAAAAGCACTACTCCTTTTTCGGTAATACCAAGAGAGATTTATATTCCAAAATTTGGCCTTCTCGATACCAAAAATGTTCTACCACAAGTTTTAAGGAAAAGAGAAAACCTTATCAACAAGTGATTCATATTAAAAGAAATCATCTCTCTTCGAGCACCTTTTATCACAAGTGGTAGGAAAAAAGAGCTGTAGTTCAAAGAATTCGGAACGAAAAGAAGAAAAATAGAGTATATTGAGCAGATTATTGCATTTATAGATGAATACGAAGATCAGTTAGTTCAATAAGAGAAAGTAAAGGAATTGGCGGAAGAGTTGAGATCCTATTTTAAGTAAAAGAGGGAAACTATAATATGTATGCTTTTGTGATCAGTAGACAATATGATTATAGCTACGTGGGCATTCTCACCGAAAATCACCACAGGGAATATGTGTACTTTTTAAACGGTTTTTACAAAAGTTGATTTATAAACAAGTATAACAATTCAGAGAACTTAAAGAAGACTGGATTTATATTTCTTCCATATACGACTTGAAGAGAAAATACTTTAAGTACAATATAGTTACCTAGTAAAGAGCCATTCGGATCATTTAAAACAATAGGTTTGACTAACTTCAAGGGGAATACCTTTCCAAAAGTAAGAGAATTAAAATTCGGAAAAGAATTCGACTAGAGGAGCTCCAGGAAGGTGTAGAATCTGTGGAGTGCTAGAAGTGAACTATGGGAAAATAACTAGATACATTGTACATTTCGAAAATTTAGAATCTCTTTATGTGTGAAACTAATGGTTGGGGGAAGAAATAAAAGAATTAAATGTAGATATAAACCATATGTTGAAATTTTATTTAGACAAACTCAAATGCACGCCCAATAAAATCGAATAACGAATTGTATTCGTTGTTAAACTGTACGAGTTGTTACTATACGAATATTTTACTATGTAAATTATGTAAATTAGAATATATATGATTTTTATAAGTGCATTTGGAAGATATATGTGACTGAAATAATAGGGTGTTCTTTACAAGATGTTTCCAATATATTTTCCTACTTGCTGCTCCCCCCATCCCAAAAATAAACATATAAAAAATAAATAAAAATAAGTGGAGGCAGAAGGTAATATAACAGAAATATATATACGAGTATATATTTATATATATATATATATATATATATATATATATATATATATATATATATATTATGCTATTCACAGTTAGTGTAACGTTCGTAATTGCTGCCTAAAATAAATCGGGTATGTTCGATAATCTTCGAAGTAACGACCTTGAAAAGGTAGTCGACACATGGTAGTGGAAAGTATTGTCATGTAATTTTCATATCCATATGAAATTAGTCAAAGGATTCTATAGGGTGTTTCAAGGTTCCATATCTATTATAAATTAATCAAAACGGCTCTTTATTTCACCATAAGGGATAAGATTCTATAGGGTGTTTCAAGGTTCCATATCGGTTACCTTAAATCATTGGCATCACGAGCATAAATACTCTGAAAGTATTCAAAAGCAGGTTTTTAATTCACCAATAGGGATAGGATACCTAATCCAATTTTAGCTTTTTAAAGTCGAAAGGTGTTGGGCTATGATCTGGGAGAAACTTTCTCTTTGTTGAATTAGGTCGAGAACGGTTTTCATAAAACACTGTAATCACCTCATGCTCTTTCATTCTTCTAATTGGTTTTGAAGTTATACGATAACATAAAAACACTGTAAAGACTACTTAAAATGTTGGTTAATCAAATTTATATAAAACAATGGTCAATAATATTTACAAATCACCCAAAACAATTTTATAAACATTTTATAGAAAGTTGGTTGAAATTAAAGCAGATTAAAAATATCATACAGTTGATGATAAAAAAGAAGTTATATTAATACAAATAAATACTTTTAATCATTGTTCAAGATTAGAAAATCTTGAATTATATTGTTTAGGATGCTTTTAAAAATATATAAGATATGTGTATGTTACTTCTTTTCGTCATTGTATATATTTAAAGCGTAAATTCATTTCAGTTGCTAGCTCTGTAAAAAGGTGTTAAAGAATTGATAGACCTTTTCTATTGTTATGAAATAAAAGGGTAGTTACACTTTATTCGCAGCCTTTGTTAAATACCTTTAAAATATTACGTTTTGCAATAATAATTGTTAATAAGAACACATTTTTAAAGTCGACATATTGTCGCATTGTGTTTGAAATCCTATAGTTAAAAATTTAGGAAAATGTCACGTTTCGCACTATTATCTATTGTATTGTAAAAACCCTAAACTTATTGTCACTTTGTGCGTGAATTTTTATGGTCTACGGTCGGAAGATTTGTAAGAAACCTTTGAATAACCTTTCTGAGTGAAAAGGTTACAATTGCTATTGGAGTATTCAATAGAAATTGAAATATCTATTAGAGACGTCCATTGTTGATTCTTGTCGATGAACCCGGCGAGTCAAATGATACTGGCCAATAGGAAATGTTTATTTCCGTTTGGTCAACCCAATCCACGTGTAAACACGGCCCTTGCAGATTTGTATTCAACACGTCTTACAACGTGAAGAAATCAGTTTTTACACTCATCGAAACGAGTTCAATACTTAATAACAAAGTAAGTTTTTACACTCATCGAAACGAGTTCAATACTCAATAACAAAGTTAGTTTTTTAATACTCATCGAAGCGAGCTTACAACTCGAAAACGAAATCAGTTCTACTACCATCGAAGCGAGTTCAACACTCGAAATCAATTCAATACACAAGTTAGTTCATAACTCAGTTCAACACTCAATCGAGTTCATCGAGTCGTCGTTACATATCGAAGTAACTTCACTCAAAGTCAAACAATCAGAGATACTAAGTAACATCGTTACTTAGTTTCTATACGAGCCAAGTGAATATTCATCAAATCGAAACATAAAGTGTCTTCCGATCTGAGACCACCGAAGTTCAACATTCATAACTTTGTACCATTCTTGTAAATTTGTACATAATAAATCATCAATTTTGTCAAATTAAGATTATTTATCTAGTTGAATGTCTACGCCAGTCGACGAAGTTCAGCTAGAAATATAATCAAAAACACTCACAAATCGTTTCATCTGAATCATACTCTGAATGTTCGGCATCTTCAGGTAGATTATAATGCTGTATGAATAAATTTAATATTCTCAAAGGGGTATCCGGATAACTAAGTTTTATGATTCTTCGGAGAGCATTTTTAGAGAGTGCTTTTGGAGCCTTGAGCATTTGATTGAAATTATCTAAATCCCAGAATATTGTGCGTTGTTTTTCTATATGTTCATATAGTTAAAGAAAATGACATCACTATACTTTCCATGTTTCGACTACCTTTTCAAGGTCATTACTCCGTCGATTATCGAACATAACCGATTAATTTTAGGCAGCAATTGAGAACATTACACTAATTGTGAATAGCGCATTATATTATTTTGTTCTGTTATTGTTACATTTTGCCTACATTTATTTTTTATACGTCAATTCTGGGTGGGATGGGGCAACAAGTAGGAGAATAAATTGGAAACATCACCATTTTATTCTAGTCACATATATGTTCCAGATACACGTCTAAAAATCATATATAATCTAATTTATATAATTTACATAATAACATATTGATATACTACCAACTCGCACACTTAAACAACGAAGAATACAATTCGTTATTTGTTTTAATTACTCGTGCATGTGAGTTTGTCTAATTTGATTTTTAACTTATAGTTTATATCTACATTTAATTCGTTTGTTTTTTTCTCCAAACATTAGTTTGACACATAAAGAGATTGTGAATTTTCGAAATGCACAATGTACCTCGTTCTTTTCCTATAGTTAACTTCTTGCATTCTACAGATAACTAATTCTAGTCCTACCCGGAGCTCTTCTACATACTTTATTGTGGATTTTACCTTTTATGTTTTGCATTAATGCGTTGTTGACCTGATTTACTTGGTATTGGTCATCCTCTAAGTGCTCCCTATTGTTCCCCTTAAAACTAGTCCGACCTGTTGTATGAAATGATCCTGATGGCTTTTTACTAAGTATACTATATTTAAAGTATTTTCTCTTTGAGTCGTATGTGGGAGAAATATAAATCCAGCCTTCATCAAGTTCTCTGGATTGTTATATATATTTATAAATCAATTTTTGTAAAAAAAACCTTTTAAAAAGTACACAGCTTTTCTGTGCTCTTTTTTGACGACAATGCCCACGTTGCTATAATCATATTGTTTACCGATCACAAAAGCATACAGATTATAGTTTCCAAATAAAAACAACTCTTCCCTCTTTTGCTTAAAATAGAATCTCAACTCTTCCGCCAATTTCTTTACTTTCTCTTATTGAACTAACTGATCTTCGTATTCATCTATAAATGCAATTATCTGTTACATATACTCTATTTTTCATCTTTCGTCCACAATTCTTCTAACTTCAGCTCTCTATTCCTACCACTTGTGATAAAAGGTGCTCAACGAGAGTTGATTTCTTTTAATGGGAATGGAAATAACCTGTGGCTAAGGTTTGCTCTTTTCCTTAAAACTTGTGGTAGAACAGGTTTGGTATCGATAAGGCCAACTTTTGAAATAATAATCTCTCCTGGTATCACCGAAAAAGGAGTAGTACTTTTTGTAAAGTATGTATTACCAGTTTTTATATAACATTTGTGTGCAATATTTAAGATATTTCCACAGTCTTCTTTTTTGTAATTTCCAAGAAATTTATAGGCAGTAAGTTAGTACTGAATCCCGAAACAACATATTTGACCAGCTATTTCTCCAACTTTTTTGGTAATTTAATTCGTAGTCCTGTTAGTTTTCTAGTTTTTTTATTTCCCCAGCAAACATATTGCAGGATATTATTAAATACAACACAGCAACTATTCTGTAAGCAACCCATAATTTGGTTCACATTTCAAAGATAGGAACAGAGTGGAATAGTGCATCTACTGAATATGTTTTGCTTTCTTCCAGTAAACTTAGGCAATCTATTAGATTAATAAATTTGTCGTAAGAGCAACTTGTATTTTAATTGTATATTGTCACGTCTAACTTTGTTATTCCATGCTCTCTTGCTAAAGTAAATGCAAATGTCTCCTTTAATCGAACATCGCGACAGTTGATAAAGTCTATTATGTGATTTTCAATCATCTTGTTGATACCGGGGCTTGTGATCTGACAAACAAATTTGATGTATATTTTAATTAGAGCATTAGAACTGAGCTTTGCTAGACAATCATTCAAAACTGTTTTATCATTCTCCACAATAACGTTGCACTTTTCCTTGTACTCTCCTTGGTAACAAACATTGTGATTTGCTGTTAAGAACTCACACATTTCGTCTTTGTTAAAAATACCAGCAAAGTCTTGCATTATAACCAAATCTGATAGGTAGTGATTTTCTATTTACTGTTGTTTCAGAAGAGATGGTAATTTTTGCAAAAGTGTTCCTAATTTAACATCGGCGAGTTCAATTTTATATTGGATAACAGCAGGGTTTTTAAATTTCCTATCAACATTTTCCAAATTTTCATATCCAAAAATAGATACCACTTCCCTAAGACACTTTGTTTGTGCTATTCACAAGAAACGGTAACCCAGCTTTAACTTCATGGCGTCCAGATATTAAGCTAGAAAACTTAACTCATTTTACCGCTTTGAGGCACCTGCTTTCAGTCGATAGAAGATATAAGAATATTCGCGACGGGTACTGAAGTCAATTCTTGAAGATGCGATTTTGTGTTTCATTGCGCATTGTATAATTTTTAAATAAACTTTCTACATCGACTAATTTGAGTTCATACCTCTAGTTAAGGACGTTCCCAAGAAAATAAGTTTTCTTCGAATCTTGTAGAAAATTTCAATAGACATATTTTAATGTGTCCTCTAGATGCATAATTTCTTTCATACATTGCTGCACTAAATATTGAACACGTGGACCCTATTCTGGCGGACATTGAAGCAATCCTTTTATTAGATTAGATTAGATTAGAACAGTAGCAATTTTGTTAAAATTGTCTTAAAAAACTGAAAAGTAGTCACTGAAAGTATGAAAATTAAATATCAATTCAAAAATATGACAAGTGGTATTCGTTTGATTAACAAAACATTAAAAATGTAATCTACTTTTAGTTGTTTTCAATATTTTTCTCGTGACTTGACAACTAAGAGCTAACGATGTGGCAACGTTGTACTGGGCGGGTAATTAGAAATATCGTAAAAGTACGATACGATAGATTTACAAGTTTGGTTAGTTTTTAAAAATAGGTTAACATTAATGTGTCAATAGAAATAGACCATATTTTTAAGAAATAAAATCTTTATTAGTTGATATTTAATCAAAACAAACAAAAAAACGTCATATATATTCTTTGAAAAATGTAAATTTCAATCTGAACCATTCTCAATTATAGTTATCGTTATTTACATTGAGATACGCATTTAATAAGTTGAGCACGAATCACTCTTGGGAGCGTCCTTAAATGGTTTTTTCAATATCGAGTAAAAGTTCTTCGTCTCAACGTTTTGTATTCTATTTGTCACATTTAGATTTTACTTTCAAAACATTCTATTGCAAATTTTTGTGTGAATAAAATGTTGCATAATAACTTACCAGAAGCAAATGCAGTTGTTCCAGTATCGCCTGAAACAAAAAAAACATATAAACTATTGTACAATACTTCCTAATAGCATTTCCAAAAAACATGGAGGCCGATTCTTGAATTTCTAATGACATTAGTCGCATACGAAATCAGTCAGGGAAATTGTCGATCGATGAAAAAAAAAGGTATTATTGATTGACAATGAAGGTATTAGACATTTTATGTTTCACGGTGGAACTTGACACCGTTGGATTGATTGACCTAAAATTGAATTAACTGTCTCGACCCTTACTTCGTGGAATCTACTCATTTCACTGTTTTAAATGAAATTTACCGTTTCTAGTTAATTCCACAATATATTGAAAAGATTTTAAAAATTCTAAGATAATTTACAATTGTTTCGATATTAAATATCATCGTCAATTATCTTAGAATTTTTTAAATATTTTCAATATATTGTGGAATTAATTAGAAACAGTAAGTTTCATTTGAAACAGTGATATAAAATTGTTTTATTTGGGGTTAGTAGAATGTTGACTTTGCCAATTTTACAAAATGACTGACTGTGTAAATGCATACTGTTGTGTCAATCCGAAAAATAAATTAGTAGAACTAGTGTCAGCGGATAACAAGCTAGTGTTACGAAAGTTTTCATCTACATTTACTTGCAGACAAAATAAAAAATGTTGGGAATCAATTTCGGAAATCGTAAATGGAGGAGCTCTCATAGACTGGCGACATTGGAGAAAGGTTGGTGGAAGCTAGAAAAGTGACGCACACTTGAATTAATGTATATAGAAATTTTAGGCATGGCAGGATATAAGGAGGAATTTCCACGGTTCTACTCAAGTATAAACGTTGAATAGGAGAAAAAATTGTGGACCCATTAATGCTATAGACTGTCCCCAGTTAGTGAAAGACTATAATGTGCATATGGGATATATCGATAAAGCTAACATGCTCAAGGACATTTATGCCGTTGATCGAAAATCAAGGAAATGGTGGCATCAGATTTTTTTCGCATATTGAATATAACAGTAGTAATCTACTCTCATCTTACAGAATATAAAAAGTTATATCTAAAGAAATTTCGAGTAGATGCCGCTAGAAGTCTTATCGGCATTCCTATTAGGGAACAACGAGGGCGAAAATTCAGCCCAAAAATCAATCCCTACAAGATAAATGTACCTAAAGAAGTTAGGTACTTCAAAGCAGAGCACATACATACCTCCAGAAGATATTAGATCTGCTCTGCCAGGGCAGGAGTCCACAGATCCAAACGGGCATGTTCCACATGTAATGTAGCATTATGCCTGAATGAGGTGAGTAATTGTTTCATGAAAAATTATGGAAAAATGAAAAATTTATCAAAATTCTGTTTTCTTGATGGGACCCCACCCCAAATGAAAACATCCAAAACATTTATAATTCGTGTTGCAAAGGGCTAAGAGATTATGTACCCGCTGAATTTATATTTCTGTGTTGCTCCTTGGGAAAGACGCGCTGTTTGTTCTCGTTGTTTTAGGTTGTTTAGCAAGATTCCATCAAATGTGAAAATTGTCCCTATGTATTCATAAGTATTCGAAATCTCAATAGTGACATCTTTATAATTAAATTGTGGCTGGTGATCCATATAACACTTCTACGGAGAATCACTATTTTAGTTTTACTTGGGTTTACCTCCAGTTGACCACCTTATCGTGAAATATACTCAGTGACATAGAAACCCGAATACCCATTTGATAAAAATTATTTTATTTTGATAATATCAGGCATACATATCAGGGAGGTCGTAATATGTGAATGATTAAATGTTCACTCCAACCGAATGAGGATGATCAAAGTTTCTGCTCTCCAACTTTAATAAGGGGTTCATGCTCCACGATTTCTCACACATTCCGTAATGCATCTAGGCATACTTGTAATCAGGTAATCAATATCCCCTTGGGGTATCTCATTCCATGCCACCTCTATCTCATGTCGAAGAGGTATCAGTGTTTGAGGAGAACGCTGAAAATGTGTTAGCCTTCTACTGATTATGTCCCACATATGTTCAATTGGAGGCAAATCCGGGATCTTGGGGGCCAATGAAGGAGAATAATTTGAACCTAGTGGAAGTAGTCCAAGGTTTATCTGGCTATGTGGGGCCGAGCATAATCTTGCTGAAAAGTTCGATTTTGAAATGTCCTGAAGTGAGAAATCGGATGAGGTTCCGATATTTCTTGAATGTATCGATGTTCATTCATCTGGCCCTTGATGAAGACTAAAGGTGACCTTGAGCCATAAAAAATCTGCGATGTACAAGCCGTTTGACAAGAAACTGAGGGTTACGACATTCGCCTCGTCCCCTTCTCAGCCTCGCTCGACCGTCATGCATATCTAGGAAGAGCCGGGATTGACCACTGAAGATGCTAGTTTTCCACTCCTGGTTCCACACTTGTCTTTCTTGGCACCACTGAAGTCGATTTCTTCGATGTTCCAGAGTTAAAGGTAATAAATACCAACTGAGGTCGGTATGAAAAAAGTCAAAACCTTTTTATCCGTCTATAAACACTTCGCATTCCAAGGACCCTTCATATGATCTTCAAAACACTGAGTTGCTATTGCCCTTGTCAATAAGAAACGATCTCTTAGAGCTAATAACCTTAGGCGACGATCTTGGCCTGCTGTTGTCCTGCTCAGTTGTTCTGTGCCTCTGGCTCTTCGCGTTCGACGTTCTTGGTGCCATGCCTGACAATATCTGACAACAGAATCCACACTCCTGTTTTTTCTATTTACTGGGTGTTCCGGTTTTTATGTAACTGAAAGTAAACTTCCCATAAACTATTCACCATCAGGGTATTCTTATAATTCATATAATCCTACTGAGAATTTTATTAGATGACCTAGTAAATTTCACATTTCTGCCCACTGTTACCTTTTTTTTTGTTTTCCTTACTAACTATACATGCGGCAAAACTCTTATAACGTCGCAGAGAAGCACTGAATGCTGCACAAAAAAAAATAATTCACTTTCTTTAAACTGAATTAGAACAAAGCGAAAATGATCCTACTATTATGACTGTCAAATGGGGAAATCAAGTGCTATAGAAATGATGGAAATGAAACTCTATTTCAGCGATAGACAATAAAGTTCGAGGACATGTAACAACAAGTAGACCATTTTAACGGAATCAACTGAAAATATTTGACTCCCAAACAAAGCGACAATGATATTTTATGAAGTAAACGAAAACAAAGAAAATTTACAAGCAGAATATTGAAGCTTTTGATTCAATTCATGCATGAAAAATAATCATCTTTATATATTAGATAACAAAAGTTAATATCAAACAGATATTAGTGGATTGTAAATTGCGGTATATTAAACATATTTTGTTTATTCACGTTCTGAATAATTGATAACTGGGCTAATTTTTGACAGATGAATGTACTAGAATATTTCTTCAAAAATAAATGATCAGCTATCAGATATTAACATAAAAATAAACATGTCTGTGATTATAATAGTAGAAATTATTCTTTCAGCCTCAACTAGATATATTTTAAATGTCATTTTCAATTAAATATATAATTTATTGCAATACATATATACAATATTAAAAAATTTTGCGGTAGAAAAATATACTACTCTCTATTCGACGAATTTTCAGATACATGGGAGACATTAATGAACTGATGCAAGTTTTCATTTCAACGCTAAAAGTAATAATTACTTTCGAAGAACGCCAAAGTCGTAGCTCCAGAGAATGGTTCTAGCAAGATGAAGCACTATCATTTCAACTTCAAATAATATCTGGCAGTATATATGATCAAAATTTCGAAATAAGGGGAGATAAACCAAACAAAAGTCTATCAGACTTCCTAGAAGTTATATGTAAAAAGTTAGTTATAAGAAACTAAATTACACGCCTGAATTAACTGCTTCAAGCATTAAATTCTATTTTTAAAAACGTTATTTTCAAGTTACAAATATATTCTCTGACAATTATTACGTTTACTTTAAATTCAAATTAACAACAACAACAAAAAACTCTTTACAACTGTTTTTATGTCCTCGGTTCCGCACTCTGCTGACTTGGCGTTTACACTGCGTTGTCATCAGGATGCGTTGAGGTAATTCCTCCCCCCGAAGCTCCAACTCATGAGGGTAGACGAGGGAGTTGGACTACTGGAACTTGTGTACTTGAACTGGAATCTGGATTATCCCTTGGGCGGAATTTCTTGTAGATTATAGTGGCTATTACTCCAATTATCAGGGTATACAATAATATTGTCCAAACACTAGGAGTATAGGAAATTTCGTTGTTCAACTGAGTTTGTTCTAGTGACAGATGACGTATAGCTTCTGAGTAGTGTTCAAGGCTTATATCTTCTAAGTTTATTTCCGATGTTAATGTTGGTAACGTATCATTCTCCAAACTTATTTCTGGGAATAATGTTGGTTGTCCTTGAATAACACTTTCTTTGTTTATTATGGTTTCTATATCAGTTTTGATTTTACATCCTAAGGGAACTTCCATAATATAAGTACCCTTGAGTTGTTTTACTTCATGCTGATCTTGACAGTCAAACGTAATACTCTTTTTTCCTGGGATTATAGCTAACCGATTATTTGTGTCTCCTAGATGATGGAACCTTGATTCTGTGAGGGTGATGAGGAATTGTTTGCATTCTAACGCGTCTGCTGCGTTGAAAATCTTCACTTCACAAGGTGGATGCGATTCTATTTCCTTGGGCGTCTGATTCTCACATAAGTAGTATTGAGGCAAAACTTCGGTGCATAGGTCATTACGAAGGATGTAGTGCAATTTATTTTTTATCAAGTAATTATTTTCGGTAATTATAACCTTGAACTGACTCTTGTATGGAATCGGAGTCGAATACAAACGGTATATTTCAAAACTATCTATGTACATTATTGGTAAATGAAGGATATAAACTATTTTATTATTATAAATGTAACACTGAATTTTCATGATACTTTCATATCGTGAAATGTTTTCCAAAGAAACATCAAATGGTAGCTGTGAACTTGGTATTTGTTTTCCTATTGCTTTTAGTTCTGTATACAAATCTGTAGATTTAATTATACTGGGATGCATTACTTTTATTTTTGCAAAGGTTAAAGAAGTCTCTATATCTTGAAGTGTGGAATGAATAATTTCGAACATATTTATAATTTGATTAATAATATCTTTAATGGAAATCAAGTTCTCTCTATCATCTACGGAGTTAACCATTTTGATAACTTCATATATTTTTGATTCCAATAGTTTCTCATTATGTTTAATTTTCTCAATTGTCTGGTTAAAATTTGTGATAGTGTTGATTGAAAGTGAAATTTGAGATTTTAATGTCGAGGCAATCCTCTCTTGATTTTTTTGTAAATTATTAATTAAATTTTCATATCTTTCACCATCTTCTGCATCTAGATTACCTGATATTGATTTGAAGATTGAACCTAAGCCATTAATTAGACCCCTTCTTACTCGTTTTTTATATGGTAGTATATTTAAAATTTTATATTCCACCTTTTCTTCAATATATTCTAATACTTTCATATCGTTTGAAACGTCCCAAGAATAGTTTTTGTTTGTGCATACTACTTTTATTATATATCGTGGTTTTCGCTGTAGTTTTTCAATTTCCGAGATAATTGAGGTTAAATGGTAATAATGTATCATCTGATAGGAATATTCTTCTATTCTAGCGGTTCCTAACCTAAGTGGTATTAATCCTAAATTATTGTCCAATGGGTTTATCTTTATTTGTTCCCGAAGCCCTAGCGTAATGGGAAACCTGTAAAATTTTTTTAAAATAAGTATGTTTTCTTTCGCGGTCTCTTGAGATTGTCCATATGGACCTTCTCACCACGATCTGTACTCACTGTTTTTCTTTGTTCATTTATATCAATTATTTCTGTTGATTTCGAAAATTTATTCGCAGTTTTAGGTCGCCGATTATCTTTTATATAAGTTTTATCACCGATTTTAAAAGTATCTGGTGTGTCTCTATTCTCATTAATTTTTTGAATTACGTTTTGCTTTTGTCTGGCCAAAGCTTCATTAATTTTAGAATACAATTCGCGAGTTATTTCTTTATGTTCGTTTATAAAATTACTTGTTAAAATCATATCCATATTTAAATCAAATGGATTTTCGGCATCTAAATGACCGTTAATTATGTCTATGGGTTTGAATTTGGTTGATGAGTGTATGGTGTGATTATATGCTAAAATAACATATTTCATTTTAACTTGTATAGGTGTTTTCAAAAACCCTCTGGTATTAAGTAATCTGACATGTTCGTTAAATGTGGAATGAACTCTTTCTACAGGCGAATTAGATTGGGGGTGATTTGGGGAACAAAAATGGATTTTTATCTTATGTAGAGCTAACAATTCAGAGATTACCGAGTTTTTGAATTCTGTACCGTTATCCGTAATTATCTGTTTAGGGACACCATGATGAGAGAAGAAGGTCACCAGGTGATTCGTTATATCTGTTGAATTTACTGAATTTAGATGATAAGCTTGAGCATACTTAGAAAATGTGTCGATTATAGTGAGAAATTTAGCTTTTTCTATTGTATATGTATCCATATGAATTATTTCGAATGGTTTATTTGCTGTGGGTGTAATATTCATTTGCATTTTAATAGGGTTCCTTTCATATTTGCATTGTTGGCAAATTTCACAATTATTTATATAAGTTTGAATAGATTGTTTTAAATTCGGCCAATAATAAATCTTTTTGATTCTATTAAGTGTTTCGTCGATTCCCCTATGGTTGCTTTTTGATTCGTGATAGGTTTGTATTATTTCGGCTATTTCGGCCTTACTAGTTACATCTATTAACCTTTCTGTACATCTACGAAATTTTAATGACGGCCACTTAAAATTTTTTCTTACAACTTCGCATAACGGTTCAAACATTTCAGTTTTTACAAAATAAAAGTAATATGATACTCCGGGGGCAATATATTCTTTTATGAAATTAATTATATCGTTTTCGAAATTATTGTCTGAAATTTGTAACGTTATTCTCTGCTTATTTTCAAATAATTTCGTAATTATTGGTTTTGATGGTGAGTGATAAACAGATTGTATAATTATTTGGTTTTGACCATGATTAACAGGTGTTTCGCTGATAGGAATGCCAACTACGGGATTTTCCTCCGCATTTGAGTGAATAGTTTGTCCTTCGTTTTCTTGTTCTATGTCAGACTCTGGGTGAACTATGAGTGAAATATTGTCCAGGTCCCGACTAGGAGATTTTGACGTGGTAACAGTTATCGGTTTAAAAATATCTTCAATATCCGCTGTAATTAATTCGTCTCTGTTATTTTCAACTTCTTCTGTGATTATATCTATTTCGTCCCAAATGTCGCTTTGTGTTTCTTTTGCGTGAATTTCAATTCGGCTCAGATTGTCGGCATTAGCTATTAATGATCCCTTCCGATAAATTATAGTGTAGTCGTATTCTTCAAGTTTAATTCTCCACCTTAAGAGTTTTGAATTGGGATCTTTTAACGAAAACAACCATTGTAATGGTTTGTGGTCAGTTATTATGAAAAATTTACGTCCATATAAATATGGCCTGAAATATTTAGTAGCCCAAACAATACACAACAATTCTCTTTCAATCGTAGAGTAATTCCTTTCAGAATCATTTAACGTTCTCGATGCATATGCGACCGGTAAGTCTTTACCGATTTGTCCCTGTGATAAGACAGCTCCCAATGCTACATTACTGGCGTCGTTTGTTAAATTGAACGGTTTTGAGAAGTCAGGGTATTGTAATATAGGCTCGTTCGTCAGTAACTGTTTACAAGTTTCAAAACTATTTAAAAATTTTGCATTATGCTCAATTTTTGCACCCTTTTTTAGACACTGAGTCAATGGTTTAGTTATTTTTGCGAAATTATTTATAAATCGTCTATAATAACCCACTAAACCAAGAAATCCTTCTATTTGTTTTGTAGTTTTTGGTAACGGGTAATCTTTTATTGCCTTAATTTTGTCCGGGTTAGGTCGAACACCTTCCGGAGTTACGACGTGTCCAAGATAGGCCATTTCCTTACTCAAAAATTCAGATTTGTTTAGTTGTATTTTAAAGTTGGCTTCTCTTAATCTTTCAAATACGGCCTTAAATCTTTCTAGATGTTCTTGAAGTGACGTGGAAAAAATTATAATGTCATCAAGGTAGACTAGACATTTCTCATTTTGGATGCCCCTTAGTATGTTATCCATGACGCGTTGAAACGTTGATGGACCGTTTTTTAGACCGAAGGGAAGTCTCAGGAATTCCCAATGTCCTTGTTCTGTACTAAACGCCGTCTTTTCTATGTCAGCTTCATTCATTTCAATTTGGTGATATCCGCTGGCCAAATCGAGAGTAGTTAAATACTGGTATTTGCCGAGTTTATCTAATAAATCAGTTATATTTGGGAGAGGGTATTTATCGTCTATCGTCTTTTCGTTTAACTTACGATAGTCGATCACAACGCGGAATTTTGGTTTGCCTGATGCATCCTTTCGCTTCGGTACCACCCAGATATTACTCGACCATGGGCTACTGCTCGGTTTAATTATATTTTAATTGAGCATACTCTGAATTTGATTTTTTACTTCTTGTCTATAGATAAATGGATAACGATATGATTTTGAATAAATTGGCACCTCGTCCGTAGTTTCAATACAATGTTTAATTTTACTTGTAAAACTTAAAGGCTCATTCTCTCTATAAAAAATATCTGAATATTTATAACATAAATTTAAAATTGCATCCTTTTCTTCTTTATTCAGATGGTCGGTCCGAATCTGAGATAAATCCAATTCGCATTTATCCGAGTCATCAAAATTATGCATGTTGAACTCTGAGATATTGTCGACATCAATTTTTTCTACTGTCAACGGTTCCGAGAAATCAAGTGTTAAGGGGCTTGTTGTGTTGTTTATTATTGTTGTAATAGCAAGGCCATTACGAGCAACCGTCAGGCATTCTGGAATTTCGCAGTTTTTTATCTTTTGATGAGGAATTACAATCTCTCCGTTTTTTATTGTAGTTTTTACTTGAATTACTTTCTCTGTACGAGGTTCTATATTAATTACATGTGTATTATTCGTGTTACTAATTTTTTGAAATTTAAGCTTTATTTTTGCATGAGGTGTAATTAGACATGCATTATTAAAATCTATTGAAGCTTTCAGTAATTTGAGATTATCTAATCCTATCAAACCATCAAAAATATTATGAAACTTAAATAAATAAAATTTTAATAAGTGTTTATTTGTCAAGCGAAAAATTTCTGACGCTGGTATTTCTACACTATGTTTATGAGATGATTTTTGGAATACAGTGGATACAATAAATGGGTCATATTTAATTAATTTTGGAAATAATTTCCTAGCAATATCTGGATCTAAAAATGATTTTGTCGACCCAGAATCGACAAGAAGTTTAATGTTATATTCCAGAAAAGTTATATATGCTAATTCACTACAATCTAAGTTATTTAATGAAATAGTAAGAGGTGTCAAATCTCCGGCATTGGATCGGAGGTGGTATGAAAATTTTCAATTGTTTCAAGATTTTCTTCATGAGTTCTTTCATTAATTTCACTTTCCTCGCAAAAGTTTCTATTAGTATTTTCTATTTCAGTATTATATAATTCTTCGGCTATATAGTTTTGTTGCGGTCTATAGTTAGAATGGTTAGGCTGTGCAAAATTATTATTTCTATTTTGATTATTAAAAGATTGATTGTTATTATTATAATTATTATTTATTCTTCCAGTATACCTTGTTGATGATGACATTGGTGTCGGTTTTGGAAATGTTCTATTTGGATTTGGTTTGAAAACATTTTCTACTGATGTATTTCGGAAAGTTCCGTGCATTAGAGGAAACATTTTGGCTCGGAACATTTTGTCTAAATTGAATTGGACCTGTTGGGAATTGATTATTGTTTCTATTAAAATTCTGATTTGAAAAGAAATTTCTATTTTGTGATAAATACTGAGGGTTATTGAAATTACGATTTGGAACATTTTGTTGAAATGATCTGTTTGTTGAGTTATTTGGTTTAAATTGATTTTTATTTGTTGAATTTTGAAAATAGTGAGTATTTTCTTCCTCAGTCACAAATTGTAATGCTACAGCCAAATTTTCAGGACGCATACATCGAATTGTAGTGCCTAAAGGTTCCCTTAGTCCCCAAAGAAATGTTTTGAGTGCTAGATCATTGTATAATTTTTTCTTTAAATCCCTTGAAGCTTGTATATTCTCGTGAATTTCTACATAACTGCATAATAAATTTAGTATATTTAGAATTCTATCATAGAAATTTTGGGCTTTTTCATTAGGCAATTGCCTCATTACTATCAAGTCTCTATTCAAACAAGTCTCATCCCGTTGATCTGCAAAATTTCGTCTTAAGACAGATTTCAACTGATCCCAAGTATCGACATTTTGAATATTAACTACAGTTCTTGCACTACCTACTAATTTAATTATTATAGACTGCAGCAAGTATACATTATGAAAATTATTTCGGTTTACCCTATCATAAAAATTGGTAATAAGACTATCACAAACTGATAAAAATTGATTTAAGTCATTCGGATTTCCATCGAATTGTGGAATACATTTCAAATATTCAGATTTAAAATTTTCTGCCATTATATTATTACTTTGGTTGTTGTCAATATTAGTAGTATTTGAGTTTGTATTCGTCACCGAAGAGTCAATTAAAGAGTTCTCAATAGACAAATTTTGTAAACTATTTGTTAAAATTTCAAGTATATCAGACATAAATTGCACTTACAGTAAATAAATGACTCTCAGCATTCCAATTATGAGGTAGAGGTCCGGTTCAGCAATCTTGTCTTCTCCGAAACACTGGTCCCTCGCAGAAGTGGACGATATGATTCCAATTCTCAAACTTCTTCACTTAAAGTTCACTTTTTAACGTATCCGTCGGCGTCACCACTACTGACAGTTTATACGGTTCGATATCGGGCTAATCGTCGACACGAAATTGGTTTGTTCGATACAAATCAATCCCACGATATCCTACTGACTGCGCCAATTAACTGCTTCAAGCATTAAATTCTATTTTTAAAAACTTTATTTTCAAGTTACAAATATATTCTCTGACAATTATTACGTTTACTTTAAATTCAAATTAACAACAACAACAAAAAACTCTTTACAACTGTTTTTATGTCCTCGGTTCCGCACTCTGCTGACTTGGCGTTTACACTGCGTTGTCATCAGGATGCGTTGAGGTAATTCCTGGTTCTCTTAAGAAATATGATAATTAGATCAAGTTTAGTAATAACACACTTTACAGTAGCTTGGTTAGATTAGGTAGCATGGTCAACTACATGATATATAGATAAACTACACTTTTTGGCCTGAAATTCATATTTTCCCTACAATAAGTGACGTCCCTGTTCATTGCTCTCTAATATTACATGAACTCCGACTATTTCTGAAGTACTATAATTTATGACGTAACATAAAACGCAGCCCTTTATGCTAAAACTCCGCACGCCTTATTTTAGACCATTTTACGGGCAGCACTCTGCATACATATCCCGGGATAATTTCGTTAAGAAAGGCATTGGAAACAATGATCCGGTAAGAAATGCGCAGCACCCCCTATAATACCTGTACGCTGGGTAATGTATGGCCTCGACAAAAAGCCTTCCCATCCAGCCAGGCCTAGGTCTTTGTTTAATCAGCCGACAGGGTGTTTTGTGCGATGGCAAAAAGGTCCCTTTTCCACTGAAATGAAAGTTTCCGGTGTGTTAATTTGAAAACCACGGATACTCTAAGTTTTAGTCGGAGTTTTTATTGGTAGTGCGGCAGATTCACGTAATTGTGTGGGATATAGTATGGTTATCTTAATAAAACACTACTGTATTACCGTTACATTTTATCCTTACATTAATGAGAAAAAAATGTCAGTAATAATAACAAAGCAATATATCTATGTGGATAATAAAATTTATTGGCTATAAAAAATATTTTTAATGGTTCTACTCATGTGAAGAAAAAATGTTAATGAGTTACAGGTCTAGAAACTTCGAAAACAACGAAAATGCAACGTCAGCGTTTATATATATGTATATATATATAAATATATATATATGTATATATATATATATATATATATATATATATATATATATATATATATATATTTATATATTTATATATATATATATATATATATATAACCAAAAAGTTGGCAGTTAGTCACGGCTGACTAGTTAAAAAATAAAACTTCAAAGAGTGGTCTTTGTTAAAAAACCCTCAAACTCGTGGGGATAGCAGCCAAAAAAACTTTACAGGTTAGAGCTAAAGTGAATCAAATAGTACATTACCTAAGGTTTCGAAGAGCATTGTCTTCATTCTCAAAGGCTATAATAAACCAGGAAGAAAAAATCGGTTAACTTAATAAAGAAAACAATTTCTGAAATCATTACGACTTACTTGTAGTGTTGATTTAAAATTAAACTCACATTTCACAAATTGCAGGAAAACTTTCATCCACTAAAGATTAAAATGTCGACTAAATATAATTTCTCTCCTACATATAGTAATGAGAGCCAGGATTTTTTTCCTGTTTTTTAAAAACCAAAAATTTTGGATGAAAGTTTTCCTGCAATTTGTGAAATGTGAGTTTAATTTTAAATCAACACTACAAGTAAGTCGTAATGATTTCAGAAATTGTTTTCTTTATTAAGTTAACCGATTTTTTCTTTCTGGTTTATTATAGCCTTTGAGAATGAAGACAATGCTCTTCGAAAGCTTAGGTAATGTACTATTTGATTCACTTTATCTCTAACCTGTAAAGTTTTTTTGGCTGCTATCCCCACGAGTTTGAGGGTTTTTTAGCAAAGACCACTCTTTGAAGTTTTATTATATATATATATATATATATATATATATATATATATATATATATATATATATATTTGAGCAATATTTATAGTAATCTTTTTAATTATTTTCAACATGTCACTCTGTATATTAACAGCTTTTAAATTCTTATCACTTCTTACTATAAGATATAAAAAACAGCAGAATAGAAACATTTTATATTAATCTATTTTTAATGTGTGTAATGTGATGCTAGTGCCCGTATCGGCAAAACAACTGTTGCTCTCTGTAAGTTTTTATTTATTGTTAATTTTAATGGGTTTTAAAATGTACATTACTAATTATTGTAGAATTTCTCATGAAGAAGCTGTTAAACAATGGCGAAATATTAAGAATATTAGAAAAATTGCAGATTTAATTGCCTACAGACCGCTATACCCGAAATTTATGAAATATTCTATATATATATATATATATATATATATATATATATATATATATATATATATATATTTAGAATTATATCTTCTTGGGTTCAAAGGTTGTGGTATGAAACAAATATATTAGTTAAAATATATTTTCGAATAAAGACTTATCAAACTTGACGTTTCGCTCTTATTTTAGGAGCATTTTCAAAAGAATATGTATACAAGTAAAGGATCAACACCGGTTCTAGACCATTCCTTATGTAAATTAACATGGGAAATCGCCAAGGTCCATCGTGGTAATTTTTGACTCACTTTCGATCTGAGCATGCGTCAAGGCGGCCGGATGAACAGGCGGATGGCCTATGGGTGGTTACCGATAGGAAGAAGTTTCCAGAGGGCTAACAAGAAGTAGAAGAAGTCTCTAGATGGTTAGCAAGTAATGACGGTAGCGTCTACAGGGGTTATGCGAAAAGTAAATAAGTGTGTATGTTGTTACGTGTATAAGGTAGAGGGTGGTTTAGAAGAAGCGAAGGGGTTTTTAAGGGTAGCGTCTACGGGGATTACGTAAATAAGGGTGTATACAAGAATGGGGGTTATGTGAAAAGTAAATAAGTGTGTATGTTGTTACGTGTATAAGGTAGAGGGTGGTTTAGAAGAAGCGAATCGGTTTTTAAGGGTAGTGTCTACGGGGGAGGGTAGCGTCTACGGGGATTACGTAAATAAGGGTGTATACAAGAACGGGGGTTATGCAAAATCTATCATCGTCGTCATTAACCTACATTATCCAATAGGTGTCGGTAATACAGTTACCTTGACATCTATCGTAGTCATTGCTATAACGGCGCTAACAACTATTTGTTATTCACCAGAGTGCCAAAACGGCCGTGGGTAGCTGGGGTAGGGAAGCTACTTTTCCCGTATACTGCGCATGTTTTCCGTTACATATAGGCCTAAAAAGACACATTTCTACGATCTGCGCACGTGCTAAAAGGCATTTCTCCACATCTCTGTTATTATTTGTCGGATTGGAGTCTAATAAACGCCAATATGATTGTTCGAATATTATCGTATACAGGATGTACGAAAAAAGATGCCATTAGGGCACTAGCACATATCTCTGCTATTATTGGTCAGATTGAAGTCGATCAAACGCGCTGGAAGATGAACTTATGCCAATAACAGAACCAATTTCGTGACAATATAATGATTGTAAAGTTATGCGACTTGGAGGACTGCGATAGAAATTCTTAACTTGTTAAAAAAAGAAATATGTGGTTCTTTAAATAGTTATATACGTGGAAAGTTTGGCGAATTGGTTTCTGTAAAACACGGTGTTAAGGCTAAGCTGTCTTTCCTCTTACTAACTAACAACAAAGTAGAATTTACGGCCGTTAAACTCGATAGGCTACTTAAAGATATACCAGAAGAAGCGAAGGGGTTTTTAAGGGTAGCGTCTACGGGGATTACGCAAAAAGTAAGGGTGTATACAAGAACGGGGGTTATGCAAAAAGTAAATAAGTGTGTATATTGTTACGTGTATAAGGTATCTAGAGGGTGGTTTAGAAGAAGCGAAGGGGTTTATAAGGGTAGCGTCTACGGGGGAGGGTAGCGTCTACGGGGATTACGCAAAAAGTAAGGGTTTATACAAGAACAGGGGTTATGTAAAAAGTAAATAAGTGTGTATGTTTTTACGTGTATAAGGTATCTAGGGGGTGATTTAGAAGAAGCGAAGAGGGTTTTAAGGGTAGAGTCTACAGGGGGAGGGGAGCATCTACGGGGATTACGTAAATAAGGGTGTATACAAGAACGGGGGTTATGCAAAAAGTAAATAAGTGTGTATGTTTTTGCTATAAGGGCACTCTGGTCGCCACCGACTGGAGACTTTGTGACGAAGCTTCTGGTGGTGTAGAGACTAACGAAGTGACCTAATAGAAGATATGCAACAGTATGTAGAATGATACCGTATATACAGGATGTAACTCGAACAGGGTGTAAAGATACCTTTTTATGTACAAAAAAAGATACAGAGTGTAGTAATAATTATACCAGAATGTACCAAAAAGGGTGGTTTCTTATATACAGGGTGTAGTCATAAAATATACCATTTTGCACAGTTTTGGGGTCGAGGAAATGAACAGATGATGCGCAGTCGTTAGAGCATTGGCACTGTGAAAACGACGCATCAGTTTGGATACAGGGTGTAGTAAGATACCGTATATACAGGATGCCCCACCAGGAGCCTCTCAAAGAAATGGGGCTTCTGGAGGCCTGGAGACTAAAGAAGTGACGCCAGGATTGTGACGTATCGTGACGTAATAGAAGATATTTTTTTAGTCGAACAAAAACTCCATTGTAATAGGTAGAGCGTTTTTATTGCAATTTAACCAATTCAGCTACGTGGAATAAACGACGAATCTATTCAAAATTTTCTTAAATCCATCATTGAATTCAATGTATTGTGTTGCTTTATCATAAAATACAAAGACCACTATTTGTTTGGAAAATAACATCAACTTTTGAGTTAGTTGGGACGGGTACTTTGTTTATTTACAGTATATTGCGAAAGAATAAATCTTCTTTTAAGAGATATATAGAATCCAATGAGTTGACCGTGGCATTTTAGAAATGATTTTTTATATTGTATTAATTCTCACATTCTCCGATAATTTGGGATTGTGAGAAAAAGTGTATGCCATCAGAAGATATTTTAGCAACACAGTATATTGCGAAAGAATTAACCTCCTTTTAAGACATTGGGTTTTAATAAATTGATTGCAGCGAAATAGTTTTTTATATTGTATTAATTCTCACATTTGGGAAAGTTTTATGCATCATATTTGATAAATTTTCTTAAAATAGAAAACGTTATTTCCCATCATCATCTTGAATCATGCTATGAAGTAAGATTCACTGATAATTATTTAGGTAAGTTTTATGTGTCATATTAGATAAATTTTCTTGAAACAGGAAACCATCTTTCCTCTTAAATGTATCTCTTATTGCATCATCATCTCAAAGTCACCAAACAAAATTTTCCATCCCAATTGATTTTACCTTAACCAATTTTACCGATTCATTGGTTTAAAAAAAAATTTTGCGGTGATCTGCTGCTGATGTATTTGAGAACTAACAAGTTCGATTCACTCTCATTCCTATAATTGTGCTCTATCTGATAAAAGTAACGTTCGATTTTTTAAAAAGTGTTTTTCAAACTTATACAAAACAGTCTACCATAGTCTAAAATAAAGTGTGCAGTCTGCAGAATATATCAATGTAAGTATATTTATGTAACATGAAAAATACTACCTTTGCGCTCTAATTTTCAAGATTTGTTATTTTGAAATCAATGAATTTTAAGTCATTTAAAAGACGTTGCTCCTATCCTCTTCAATTTATAGCTATAATTTTTCAAAACTATAGGTATATTAAAATTAGTAATTTTTAATTTCAGATGTCCTTTTTAGAAAAGATAAATGCTGAATGCACGAAAGAGGTGGAAAATGAACCAAAAATTAAAGTTGATGAGTTGCAGCCATACCAACCGTATCCAATATTGAAAGCAAAATTAATCAACTCTCCTTATGGACCAACAATATTTATAGAATTACAAAATTGTGTATGTTTCCTGCCAAAGAGGGTTACAGAAATTTTCAAACCAAATTTGCCAGAACTTAACAAGGGAGGATTTTCGCTAGTTTTTCAAGGTATCCAAGAAATACCGAAGTCCAAACCGAGAATTTTGTTCAGAATTGTTGAAACATTGGGAGAATCATCTTCAACTTCTTCTTAGATTGAATTTTATATAAGTAGTCCTATTTATTACCATGAATAAAGTTAATAGTATAAGTGATCATATGGTGATTATATGTAAAAAAGCATTAGCGCTGCTAAAGCTGATTTTGAAAGTCTTTTACAAAAATTTAATTTAACATAAGATCATAAAAGCATCAAGTTTTCAGTGTTGAACAAAAATGGCTTTAAGTGCTTCTTCAGTTGTATTCATCATACCTAACAATTTATATAAACCTTATTACTAACCAAAAGATTGTATTATTTTTTTAAATAAATAAAACGAATTTATAATATTTCATTGTTTATTTTCAAAGTACCTAAAACATTTATTATTCATAAATAGAAAGTACGCGAGTAAGAAATGCTTTTAGTTGCTCCTTTAGACTGGTGTTGGGGCATGGTATGTCAAAGAGGTTCCAATCAAATGGTCCAGATGATACAATACTTCTGGAATATTCGCTGAATTTGTAGTAGGTGTTGTCTTGAGTGAAAAAGTATATGTATCCATCGATATATCTGAATGCCGACGTAGGATTTTTTGGTAGTCCCAAAACGCGATCGCTAACTCGTCCTCTATTCAAAATTTTCTTAAATCCATCATTGAATTCAATGTATTGTGATGCTTTATCATAAAATACAAAGACCACTATTTGTTTGGAAAATAACATCAACTTTTGAGTTAGTTGGGACGGGTACTTTGTTTATTTCCAATATAGTCAAATCTGGCAAAGATGCAGTATAATAATCGCCGGTATTTTTATTGAATGCAAACAAGTTGCCTGCAGAATTTTGAAAAATGTGTGATATTGATTCATGTTGAATATTCTGCGGAAGATAATCTTTAATGTATTCAGAATGCAGAGGTATATGAATGTCATGTAAATCAAATTTCCATATAAATCTGTTATAACCAACGTAAATACGAAAGTTTGGGAAAGATGGAGTTGATGCAAGAAACATAAAATCTGGAGATTCAATATCACATATCTGCGTCGTCGGTGGTAATGTTTGTTGTTGAGTTGAATGAGGTGGTGCTGGGGGGTAGTAACGTCGTCGCTTTGTTGTATGGATTATGTACAAATTTTTGTGTAGGACCATAGAGATATTCAAAGTGCCATTTTATCATCTTCGTCGAGCATCGACATATTTTTCTGATACCATGGATACATTATTGCAGTTGATACGTCACTGTGACCAATTCCTAAGGTGCGGCCGATTTCGTGTGCTAACACTAGAAGGAAGCTACTTTCAGTGTCTTGTACAATTCCATCGAGATTTGGATTCCATTTTTCATCATTGTCAAGATGAATTTCTATACATCTATCACCAGAGGGAAAATAAGCATGCGCTAGCAACTTACCCGGACCATCGAAATTAAAGGCACAATATTGATTTCCTTGACAATTAGCTCGAAATTGATGTCTTTTAGACACGATAGTTATAGTTATGTCGGGTGAAGGCATAGGAATCGTAACTCGTTTAAATGTAAATTTGGAATTTTGTTGCCAAATATTGAATGCCTTCTCAGCAGCAGCAACATATGGCGGTGTTGCTTGAGGAAAATACCAAGTTAGGTTAGTTTTTTGCCATTTTGTCTTTACACGATACGAATGCTCGCTATGGTCATTTTCCCCTACAGTACATCGAGGACGTTCTAATAGTTGAATAGTAGCAGGATTTAGAGTGCCATCTACAGGTAAATTGAATTTCTCTTGAAAGTCTTTTAAAATCGATGCCATATCTGTGATATCATGTTCTGACTTGTTAACATATCCAAATCTTTCAATATATTCCACAGCATAATTCAGATCAATTTTCTCAGGTGCAACTAAAGGTAGAATTAGTAAGAGAATCATCCTTCACTTTCGACGTTAGCTTTAATACTGATTCTTTATCAGAAAGTTGTTATGGTAACATACAATCCATCGATTAGGTATTTAAATGAAACAGAGAATATTTTCAAAAGTTTATAATGTTAAATCATTGATTACATTGATTTTTTAATAATACAGATACTCTCTAAGTGCTTTCCCTCCCTACTAAACTGTTTTCATAACAAATATCACAAACTGCATACATTAAATCTATACAATTAGAAAAGCCACACATTGGATTAGGTATAAATGACTTCAATAAATTAGTAATATGATAATTAAAATCACAAAAGTTTACATTTTTTAAAATTGAAATGTGGTGTTGAAGCAAATTCTCATGAAGGCGTAGAATTTCTACAACTTCTTCTTCATCGAGGAAAAATGTAACATCATGTTGACGAACTTCCACAAATTTCTGATTATCATAAATGACTTTAGTTATTTGACAAAAATATTGATAAAACATGATGGGGCTGACGACAGGACTTTTCTCACCATCTGGAGGATTGAAATACTCGTTACTTTTACGAAGCACCTCTATGATCTCATCCCATTCTATAGTATTGAAGGACATTTTGGCAGGCTCCATAGTTTCGATAAATGATGATAAAATGATGGCAGGTGCAAAAGTTCTGGCAGGGCTCAGGATACATCGACCAACATTGAAAACTGTATGCAATAAATAATGTTTTTCTTTTTTTATTGCAATTTCATAATTTCGTACAATTTGATCTAAATCACGATCATAATCTTCATCACTACCACTACATGCCATTGTAACACTAGCTTCACTATAATACCCAGAATCTTGACTCATGATGACTACTGACTTCTAAATTAATGTTGAACAATTTATATGTTTAACTCTCTCCCCACCAAAGTTCGCATTGGTTGCTGAAAATGTATTCATAAAAAAGATTTCGATCTATACTACATCATCGGCGTATATCCAACTGTTATATTTTTTGTCTAAGCCGAACCATTTAACGTATATTTTGTTACGTTTCCTCTTCAATACTTTTTCAACGAGATAAATGTTGGGATTTTTGGTTTCTTGTAATTCTTCTTCACAGAAACAACCTTTAATAGGTGATCCAGTCATATCTTCTATCAAATACGTTACAGGATTCGTTATTTTGACTTTCGTAATTTTGAATAATTCAGTTGTAAAATTCGGAGTGTAACCTTTTTCAAAAGCGTGTTTCGCTTTACTTATTCGCACAATATCTCCTACATTTAACTTTCTAGGTCCGGCAATTTTAGAAGAAGCGAAGGGGTTTTTAAGGGTAGCGTCTACGGGGGAGGGTAGCGGCTACGGGGATTACGTAAATAAGGGTGTATACAAGAACGGGGGTTATGCAAAATCTATCATCGTCGTCATTAACCTACATTATCCAATAGGTGTCGGTAATACAGTTACCTTGCCATCTATCGTAGTCATTGCCATAACGGCGCTAACAACTATTTGTTATTCACCAGTGTGCCAAAACGGCCGTGGGTAGCTGGGGTAGCGAAGCTGCTATTCCCGAATACTGCGTAGGTTTTCCGTTACATATAGGCCTAAAAAGACACATTTCGACGATCTGCGCACGTGCTAAAAGGCATTTCTCCATATCTCTGTTAATATTTGTCGGATTGGAGTCTAATAAACGCCAATATGATTGTTCGAATATTATCGTATACAGGATGTACGAAAAAAGATGCCATCAGGGCACTAACGTATATCTCTGCTATTATTGGTAAGATTGAAGTAAAATAAACGTTATTATATTGGTTAGATTATTATCGTATACAGGATGTGCAAAAGAGATGCCAATAGGGCACTAGCACATATCTCCGACGTTGGATGCCATAAGGGCCCAATTGGTCGAAAGTGTAATAAACGGCGACGAGGACAAGAAACAAGTCATAAGGGTACTAAGTGCCCCTATGGCTTGTTTACCTCTTGTCCTCTTTTCTGCATAATGTCGTTTATTACTCTTCAATCCGACCAAACAACGATGCTAGTGCCCTTATGGCTAGTTTCTTGTCCTCGTCGCCGTTTATTACACTTCCGACCAATTGGGCCCTTATGGCATCCAACGTCGGAGATATGTGCTAGTGCCCTATTAGCATCTCTTTTGCACATCCTGTATACGATAATAATCTAATAAATATGATAACGCTTATTTGACTTCAATCTGACCAATAATAGCAGAGATATGTGCTAGTGCCCTAATGGCATCTTTTTTCATACATCCTGTATACGATAATATTGGAACAATTATATTGGCGTTCATTAGACTCCAATCCGACAAATAATAACAGAGATATGGGGAAATGCCTTTTAGCACGTGCGCAGATCGTCGAAATGTGTCTTTTTAGGCCTATATGTAACGGAAAACATGCGCAGTATACGGGAAAAGTAGCATCGCTACCCCAGCTACCCACGGCCGTTTTGGCACTCTGGTGAATAACAAATAGTTGTTAGCGCCGTTATGGCAATGACTACGATAGATGGCAAGGTAACTGTATTACCGACACCTATTGTATAATGTAGGTTAATGACGACGATGATAGATTTTGCATAACCCCCGTTCTTGTATACTCCCTTATTTACGTAATCCCCGTAGACGATACCCTCCCCCGTAGACGCTACCCTTAAAAACCCCTTCGCTTCTTCTAAACCACCCTCTACCTTATACACGTAACAACATACACACTTATTTACTTTTTGCATAACCCCCGTTCTTGTATACACCCTTATTTACGTAATCCCCGTAGACGCTACCCTTAAAAACCCCTTCGCTTCTTCTAAACCACCCTCTAGATACCTTATACACGTAACAACATACACACTTATTTACTTTTCGCATAACCCCTGTAGACGCTACCGTCATTACTTGCTAACCATCTAGAAACTTCTTCTACTTCTTGTAAACCCTCTGGAAACTTCTTCCTATCGGTAACCACCCATAGGCCATCCGCCTGTTCATCCGGCCGCCTTGACGCATGCTCAGATCGAAATTGAGTCAAAAATTACCACGTTGGACCTTGGCGATTTCCCATGTTAATTTACATGAGGAATGGTCTAGAACCCGCCTAGCTCCTTTACTTATACATATTAAAATTAAATTACATAAAATACAGTTATTGTCAAAATTATTTTGAAAAAGTCAATAAAGTGTCATGAATGAAGTGTCAATAGCAATACCTACCTTAGATATTTACGCAACGATATTATGTTGGGAGTGATAAAAATAAATTAATTAATTAATTTGTAATAAATTTGACTCAAGTTTTTTATGTCTTGTTTGTCATTTACTGATAATTTATCTTGTTTTATATATATATATATATCATTTCTTTGATTTTGAGTTTTTGATAATTTGTGTCTTGTGTTAAAATTTTTGTGTTTTTGAAATCGAATTCGTGATTTTCGTTATGTCCATGTTTGTGTAGCGCTGTGGATGCATTTTTAGTGTATTTATGGCCGTTTATTCGGCTTTCTAGATATTGTGTAGTCATTCCTACATAATTTTTTGAACAGTTTAAGCATGGTATGGAGTATATAACATTTGATTTCTTATTATTTTTAGTTTTGCTTTTTAATTTAGTAAATAGTGATGATAGTGTATTATTTGATTTATGGCATATTTTGATATTATATTTAGATAATATATATTTTAGTTTTTCTGATAATTGATTCGTATAAGGTAGAGCTATATATATATTATGTTTTTGTAGTTTTTTAGCTTCGTTTGTATTAATGGAACCATTATTTAAAAGTTTTTTTATGAATGTATTGTTCTTGTTTTGAAATAATAATAATGCAATACTTCCAAAAATATATGGACTACCCAAATTACACAAACAAAATTTACCAATGGGACCAATAGTATCATACATTCAATCACCATTCTACAAACTATCTAAATATCTAACAAACATTTTATCACAATTAACTAAAAATAATTTTTATATAAAAGATTCATTTATGCTGAAAGGATTTTTAGATACAGTACATATTCCTAATAATTATAAAATCATATCCTTAGATGTTTTCTCAATGTACACAAATATCCCAAATGACTTAATAAAACATGTTTTAAAAGAAAAATGGAATGAAATAAAACAACACTCATCACTTACCTATGATGAATTTATAGAAGGTATTATGCTTATTCAAACCAATAATAATTTTCAATATAATGATACTTTCTTTCAACAACTGAATGGTTGTATAATGGGATCTCCAATTTCCTCTAGTTTAGCACAAATTGTAATGAAATATGTAGAAGAAAAAGTATTAGAACATTTGAAATTTGATATATTATTCTTCAAACGCTATGTTGACGACTGTAGCTGCTATTCCAGAAGACAAATGTAATGAATTCCTCAATATTTTCAATTCTTTTAACTCTAAAATACAATTTACCATAGAAATTGAAAAAACAATAATATAAATTTTCTAGATATGACACTAATTAAAACCAATGATAATAAAATTGAAACTAAATTATATACAAAAGAAACTTGGTCAGGACGATATCTAAATTATAATTCATGCCATCCAAAAATACAAAAAATAGTGTTATTATAGGATTGATAGATAGAGCTATAAAACTAACTTCACCTAAATATCGTCCTGAAATAATTAAAAAACTTAAGATTGTTCTAGAAAATAATCACTATCCTTCAAATCAAATAAATAAAATTATTCAACAACGTACATACAAATACTACAACAACAATATAAAACCAAATTCACTAACAACTTTGAACCACGAAAAAAATATATATATAGCTCTACCTTATACGAATCAATTATCAGAAAAACTAAAATATATATTATCTAAACATAATATCAAAATATGCCATAAACCAAATAATACACTATCATCACTATTTACTAAATTAAAAAGCAAAACTAAAAATAATAAGAAATCAAATGTTATATACTCCATACCATGCTTAAACTGTTCAAAAAATTATGTAGGAATGACTACACAATATCTAGAAAGCCGAATAAACGGCCATAAATACACTAAAAATGCATCCACAGCGCTACACAAACATGAGCATAACGAAAATCATGAATTCGATTTCAAAAACACAAAAAAATTTTAACACAAGACACAAATTATCAAAAACTCAAAATCAAAGAAATGATATATATAAAACAAGATAAATTATCAGTAAATGACAAACAAGACATAAAAAACTTGAGTCAAATTTATTACAAATTAATTAATTAATTTATTTTTATCACTCCCAACATAATATCGTTGCGTAAATATCTAAGGTAGGTATTCAATTGCTATTGACACTTCATTCATGACATTTTATTGACTTTTTCAAAATAATTTTTACAATAACTGTATTTTATGTAATTTAATTTTAATATTTATACATATTCTTTTGAAAATGCTCCTAAAATAAGAGCGAAACGTCAAGTTTGATAAGTCTTTATTCGAAAATACATTTTAACTAATATATTTGTTTCATACCACAACCTTTGAACCCATGAATATATAATTCTAAATATTATCGGAAGGTTGAAGAACATAAGTGAATTTATATATATATATATATATATATATATATATATATATATATATATATATATATATATATTGGTTACTTTCAAATATACTTAAAAACATTTAATAACGACGTACGTTTCGACTTATGAAGTCATCTTCTGGTTAATAAAATCTAAAATTATTACATGTATAAGTTAAAATTGTGTCAATATTTATAAAATCAAATTACACGAAAACAATATAAATTATTACCTCTCTTTCATTATTTCAGATATTACATAAAAGACATAAAACATTTTCTGAACAGGTACATATTTATAACTCATTGTTTGGACATTGAACTTAATACAAATTGGTTTCTCTATAGAGTAGTTGTTATTTTTTATCATAATTAATATTTTTTTTTATACGGACAAATTATTATTTTAATTTTGTTAAATTTTATAGTAAAGTGCAAGAGATCAGAGCCAATATCATTCTCCCAAAATACCATCATAGATGATGTTTGAATTACTAATATCGCTTCTATTATTTATGCTATTAGGATCTTTTTTAATGTTAATCATTTCTAAAAATTTTTTCATTTTTTTCCTTTGCCAATATTTTCACATTGGTACAGTTAACTTCAACAATTGAAGATTAATTAAAACATATCCATATTATCATGATGTGGAGGTCAACAATCACATATTAGACTGTATTCAGGAAAAGCCTACTGAGAAAGCAGATGCTATGGTCGGAAATAGAATGGAATTAAATACATGGCCTATAATTAAAGAGACATTAAGGCAATTTTTCTTAGACTGGCATCCTTAAAAATCACATGCGTCTCAAAAAACCAAATTCTCTAGAAGATACAATGGCTTATGTGGATGAGTTCGAAAATTTTGAGAGATTGTATGGTCAATTTAATGAACCAAGGCAATCTTTTAAACATAATAATGATAATAATTTCAAATTATCAAACAATAATTTTAGTTATCATAGAAACAATAATTTTAATTATCGTAGAAATAACAATTATAATCAATACCAATATAATAATAATTATGATAACAATTATCAAAGACCACTTTTTCCAAGTCAACCTATAAATATTCTACCACAGCTTCAGCACGCACGGAAATTACCCCTT
This sequence comes from Galeruca laticollis, assembly GCA_963921935.1. Taxonomy (NCBI): domain Eukaryota; kingdom Metazoa; phylum Arthropoda; class Insecta; order Coleoptera; family Chrysomelidae; genus Galeruca; species Galeruca laticollis. The sequence goes on from OY998180.1 coordinate 79,776,189, forward strand.
TAATGCTCAAGTATTTGGACCAATGCGTGAAGTATTCAGACCTCATCAGATACCTGCAAATAAACTATCTAAACCAGAACCGCTGTCAACAACATCGACAAATTTCGCAGAATATCCTAGACATAATAATAACTTTACTTTGTGAAATAATAGGTATTAATAATAAAAGTAACAGACTCCAAAATAGTAATCAACATTTGCGGAACAATGGCCAAAAACTTAATTTTGTATCATAAAATGTATATAATAATAACTATACAAATGAAATTTAAGAAATAATGAAGGATTTTAAGAAGTTTGCTTATTCTGAAGAAAATGACTCAGAACAAAATTAAAATTTTCAGAAAGCCGCTTAAGTAAAAATCGGAGGTAGTAGAAATTAATGTGACAAATAACCATATATCGAAATAAAATAATCCAAATTAAAAATAATGAAAAATACATAATCTTAACTCGGATCTTTGTCCCCGGATGCCCCCTATGAGGTATAGTTCGTTCCAAAATATTTCGTCTTGACTACAATAAACATCGGGTACTCACCTGTAATTTCGTTAATAATCACTAAGTAGGTAATTTTTTAAATAAAAAAGGTGTTTCAAAATATTTCCACAATATAATGAAAAAATGATAGAATACTAAAAAATCGACAATTGTTTCGATATTAGTAAATATCATCGTTATATCAAGAACAAAAGGTACCTAATATCCAACATGGCCATACAAGTCTGTGGAGAATTCTCTCGCGGATGTGGTTTTAATACTGTCATATCGATAAAATATATGAAATATTGGAGGTATACCGTTTAAGAATATGGCGATATAGTTATTTATTGGACATAACAAGTATGGAAGTGAAAATCGATCTATTATCTATCTTGATGAGACGTGATATGATACGCATGATACTCAAAATAAAGGCTTAGTAGATTCATCTAAAGAATGTCGGACAAAAACACCATCAAATAAAGGACTAGACATCATAAAAATTTACGCTGGATCGAAAGAAAGTTGGATTCTAGATGCGCTGTTGTTATCAGCAAAATAGTATTAAAGATTGAAGTACCATCAGAATACCACGACTGAACATTTTCAAATTGGTTCCATATTATTCACTTCCAAATATATCGGAAAACAGTTTTATTGTGATGGTCAAGGTACGGAATCACAACCGACAGGTAAATGAAGCACGAAATGGAGCAAATAATAAAAAATTAATTCAAGAATATTTGTTGTGACATTTATTTTGAATAAAGCTATATAGATAGATATATATCACAGAAGTGCTTGTGGCCTACTCCAGTGCGTCCTTTTCAGATCTATTGTGGTTCTCTAAGTCTAGATACAATCTTACACCCTTAATATTCTCATGAACTCTATCAGCTCATGTAGTTCCTTACCAGTGTCTTTCCGATGCTTAGTATCGAAAACCGCACGTTTGTTAAACTGTTGCAGTGATATAGAATGTGCTCCGCAGTTTCTTCCTCAGATCAACAGTATCTACATAAGGACTCCTCTATCAACCCCATCACTCTTAGATGAGCTCAAAATTCCTTGTAAGCAGACCTTAAACAATTTTGGCCGTTTTCCTGTCTTTACTCATCAGGTCTGCCGTGAATTTTAGCGATTGCTCGCTTGTCTCTGATCTGGTGAATTCTTTAACCATAACCTAGAGTTTTTGTGTGACTGTTACTGATTTTACAACGCCACAGAAGGATTCCGGTTCAACGAATGGCGTCGACGCAGTTCGCTTAGCCATTTCGTCTGCATTTTCGTTGTCCTCATGATCCTCGAGCCCCGATACCCAGGCCATAATACAGTCACCCAGCGTGTTTAGAGCACACATTACCATACTAGCTCAGAGTTGAAATTTACAGAATCTAGTGCCTTCAGCGCTGCTTGATAGTCTGTCAATATAGCAATTGAACGATATGTTCTTTCCTTCGTTTTGATTTCTTCCACGTAGTAGTGGATCGCCGACATTTCTGCCTGGCATATTGTGGCTTGACGTAAAATACAGCAAAGCTGATCTTTTAGAGATATTGGCAGCGTTCAATATTAAAAGAGCGTATGTCTGTTATAGTATGGCTAAAACTGTGTTACATACAGTACGGCAACTGTAACATACTATTATGGAGGCCATTAAACAAATGTGGCATCATTTAAAATCCAGAGTAAGATCTGAAAATATTTCATCCATGTTAAATGCAAGTATGGTAGAATTGAAAAGAAATACTATCGTTAACATTTCAACTGAAAGCTGGAAAAAATCAATTAATCATGTAATTTAAATTCCTATCCAAATGCAAATGTTACTGTTAACCCCTTGGTTATTAACCTAAATGAGGACGACAGTGATACTGACTGAAATAATTATGTATGGAGTAAACGATAATAAATATTATTGTAAACAATATAAGTTCTCTAAAATTGTTTTTATGAAATGTTTAATGTCTCAATTGTATATTTAAATTTTATTTATTTTACAATGCAATTAATTGGAATGATTAATTTTTTATGCAATATATCTATCTAATTGTAAATACAACTGAAAGACGAAATAAATTCATGTTTGAAGAACGATCCAGTTAGTGTTTACTTTACTATTTGCAATTTACAGCTATTAGAGATTAGTGTCGGTTTGCAGGTAGTAAGTCAAGACGAAGTATCTTGGAACGAGCTATAACTTATCAGACTCCTAAATAATTATTGGCTTAAATATTAACCTACCAAAATAAAGGAAAAACCAACACTACATCGTATGAATTATGCGAAGCTTTCTAATTCCTAGGTTATCGATATTCCAGCTATCTAAGATGTAAAAAAATGCTATGACTCAAGAATTTAGTGGATCAAAATAAAATGGATAAATACATAACCCTTAACTACTACCCACAAGGTCGAAATGACCCAAAGTATATTCAGTTGTGCTGTATCTGGTGTTCTACGGGAGGGGGAAGCGCTTCCCTCCCAGTTCCCTCGGTTTACCGTTATGAAGAACAGCAAAGTTTTAAGTACCTCAGTGGTTACGTCAAAGAATACACCAACAACAAGAAGCGAAAGCCGGCATAAATCGTTTGATGTTCTGGGGGCAAAATTTCGTGACCTTGTAAAACTGGAGTTGACAGGAAACTATGGTACTTGAAGTACGACATTTTTGTCATTTTTCAAGAAATTTCAGTTCGTTAGCACGATACAGCCTCCGGAGTGTATCCAATTTTATGATTGGATATTATTCAGGGCATCTCACAGATGAACTCTATTAATTTCCAGGTTACTAAAGTCAGTACTACGGGTGCTATGGTAGTTGAGGTACCAAATTTTTGTCATTTTTATAGAATTTTCAGTTTGTTATCACGATACAACCTCGAGAGTGTATACAAGTGAACAATTTTATGATTGAATATTATTCAGAACGTCTAATAGATCAACCTTATTGATTTTTAGCTCACCAGAGCTACTACAACGGGTGCTAATGTACCTGAAGTGTCAAATTTTTGGTCCTTTTTTGGAAAAATTTCGGGTTGTTAGCATGTTACAGCCTCCGTAGTGTACACATGTGACAAATTTTGTAATTGGATATTTTTCAATGTGTCTCACAGATCTGTCCTATTGATTTTCAGATGACTATAGCGAGTATAGCGGGTCCTAGAAATCCAGATATACTACATTTTTGGTCATTTCTGTAGAAATTATGGTTTGTTACCACGATTCATCCCTGGAAGTGTATACAAGTGACAATTTTATGATAGAGTATTGTTCAGGGCCTGTTCCATATGGCGAAAAGTTAGTTTTAATCTTTAAAACTGTTTATTTTGTTGCACGATGTCTCTAGCACGACTTTCGTTTTTATTATCTATATATGGCTATCGGGAGAGTAAGAATTAAGGTAAGCAAATTGGCTGCAATTTCTGAACTTTATAATGAATTTGTTAATTATTCAGTGATGTGTTACTCGCCTTCTAAATTCTTGACAGTAGATGAAATATTAGCACCTTTTAGAGGACGATGTAGTTTCAGAATGTACATGCCTAATAAATCGACGAAATGTGGCATCAAAATTCAGATTTTAGGAGGTCCTGAATTATACAGCTGAAAACGAAGTGATCGGTCTAACTTTTCCATACCAACAGAAACAGTATTCCGTTTAGATGAACCTGTGGTCGGAACCAATAGAAACAGGCGATAACTGGTACACATGAATAGAGCTAACTGGTGAACTTCTCAGTCGTGAGCTTATCTATTTTGGTATTGTAAAGAAGAATAAAAGCTTTATTCCATCAGAATTCTTATCTTGTAAGAAGCATGAAATTGCTTCCTCCATTTTTAGGTTTACTTTTACTCACACCATTGTATCTCAAAGCGAGCACTTTTTGCGATACCTGCAAAGTACCGGTGTGTCAGCAAGAAAAATCTGCCCAAAGTGTGTTTAGAATATGTTTTGCTGGAAACTTTGATTAGTAATGTTTATTTCATATTTTTCTTTGTAAATAATCTGAGTTATTTTGTTGAAATTGGTTTTTATTAGCAACATAAGGGAGCGGGTTAAATCGACACTTGGATAGCTCTAATGTATTACTTTTGGGAGGATATTTAGTAGTTAAGAGATAATTTACCAATATGTGTTTATACCAATATCAAAACACAAACGCGTGACATTAAAAAAAGTTCAAAAAGGGTATAAAATGTTAAAATACTATTATCTATCTGCTATAAAGACTTGATTCATAAGAAAATTCTAGATCCAGTTCGTATCCTCGCTACACAGTTTTATTGCCCCGAGTACTCTAAGGAGATTTGGAAATGGTTATAGATACTCAGAAAATCAGTGCATCTCACATATAATGCAGAGCAGAGTATGGATTAACATCAGCATTATTGTTCATTTCAATCATAATCAAAGCGACTACTAAGATTTAGAACCGTCAGTTTTCAAATTAAACTAGTTCCCCAAGCGTTTTTGAGACTCACACTATATTATATAGATAAAAATAATTTACTCATAAAATTACTACAAACGCCTGAAGCGGAAGAGAAGCGATAAAACGAACTTCGAAAATTGTGAAACGAGACATATTAATTCCACCTTAACTGTTCAATGTTCGATAATACAAAATCTATAAATTTATGGACAGTGTTATTACTAAATTCGATAGCTGTTAATCAAGTTAATAATTAAATTATCTAACATATGAGAATATAAATTAATAAACGAATATGGCGAATTATCGATTAAATTTCCTGTTACATTCATTATTTCGATTTCCGCTCGTATTAACAGTAAGAAATATGCAAACAGGATTTACGACTTTTAACTCCGAACGAATATCAGCTAACGTCGAAAAATCAGGGAAACAGATTAAAGTTGAAAAATGAAAACATGTTTGTATTGCAATGGGAAATTTTTGAATACAAATATTCTATTTAATAGGGATAGATGAAAGTCCGATAGAATTCAATTTTTTGATATAAATTGCATTAAAATTAGTGCCTCGGGTGCATTCGACATCTTAATTCAATATCAACAAACACGATTTCCAAGTCTTTAGAGTGTTTCATTCTAACTACGTTCAATTGATAAATAATTCAACAGTAAAAAATTGACTGTCTCGACCCTTACTTCGTGGAATATGCTCATATTAGTGTTTTTAAATGAAACTCAAGGTCTCTAGTTAATTCCACAATATAATACAAGTTATTGAATAACTTGTATTATATTGTGGAATTAACTAGAGACCTTGAGTTTCATTTAAAAACACTAATTCAACAGTAGTTATCATTAGAGATTCAAAAGTTGGTCACTTAAAATGAAGTAAAATATGCCCTAAATGAATTTTTTTCAAAAGTGATTTCGCTTTTGACAACCTTTAAGGACATCCTATATATCCCAACAATTGTTGTTGGTGGATCACACTAGAGTTCGAATTGGCTTTTTGTTTCCCCCAGAAAAAGTGGCGTCAGCGGGCAATAAATTTTGGATAATGAAATGTTTTACCATACTGCAGTTTCTGTATCTAACGTTTACCGAGTTTTTGGCACATGATAGGGATTAACTTTTCCATTAACTATAACGGTTTTACAATTTGACATAAGAGCATAGTTTATTTCAGTATTTGGCTCTAAGTATCCACGTCACTATGGAGTGCTGTTTCTGTGAGTATTTACTTCATTTTGGTGCTCCGTTTGTATTTACTGACCATTGAATAAGACACAAATAACACTCAATATTCTTAGATAATTTAATATTGGGGTAATAAAATATTTGAATACCGGTGTTACACAATCGATAATCATATATTCATCACGAAATATTTTGATTTATATCCTTATAAAAATACTCCTAAAAGTATGGTTCCATGTATTGGTTCATATGGTCGTTGCGTCCTTCTTCCAATTCATATAACTATTGTTATAATATGTTGCCTTATCCAAAATTGGAGAACTCATGAAATCGACATGATTATTATTGATAATGATAATAATCTATTTATTGCTCTTGAAACGATGTTACAGCAATGAGTACACGTACCAGAATAATTAATAGATCTTAAGTATCACAAACTTACTATTCAATTAATACAAAAAAGCGCAAACTTAATATAGTAGTACTCTCAATATATTCTTCAATTATCCTAGCTTCCAAAATTGTTATATTTTTTTAGGCATACAGGAGTGAGTCTACATTTTAAAAGCAAGCGAAACTTGGTTTTATTGAAGTATAAATTGGACAATGGAATAGTGACAAATAGTTTACTTTTCATGTGTATTGCAAACATTACAATATAATTGGGGGTCAATGATATATCCAATATCATTTAAGATGAATGAATTTAATTCTAAAATGATTAGTTATACGCAACTGGGCAAAAGTACGTGTAAACTGGATAGGCCATTTTAAATACAAATATGTGCTAGGATCACAGGTGGTAGGAAAAGAAGAATACAAATACATGAAAGTTCAACGAACATATGATTCATGGAAGTATGTAAAATATTTGGACAACAAAACTTTCCTTTGTGAAGTAAAAGAAGGATGATTTAATTTATTCCATATATAAACACAGTCAATATCAACAAAAAACTGCAACTGCATTATCAAGGAAGTTATATTCCATAACTGTGGAATTAACTTAACGTACTTGTTGATGATTATATTTTTTCATTGTTTTTTGTATCCAGTTAAGAGACATTTTAAAAATAATAAATGCAAACTTGACTTTTCGAGTCTCTGAACGGATTATAGCGAATGAAGTACCGACAGGGACTAAAAGACCTATTTTCAAGAAATATATGTACACTCGTTCCAATATGTCTAAGTACCTTAGACCCGAGACAGAAATACAGTTGAACATGACACGAAGGGCAAGGGACTAAAACAATTTGGTTCGGGATTATCAAGATCGTCAGCATACATTAGAAACAAACGTCATTTTTGTCATCAATATTTACACCTTGACCTCCGTTATCATGAAAAAAGGTTTCAAAATCTGCTATAAACAGTGCAAATAATAAGTGGCTCAGAGGTTCTCCCTGTAGCACACCCGCTGTCACTTCTAACGATTTCGATAGGCCATCAGAAGATTTTATTATTTGCACTATTGCATGTGAGTAAAGCATTTGTATTACACGGATAATTTTTTATGATACTTCCAAATTCAATAATTTGCTCCACAAATCTGCATGATCAACCAAGTCGAAGGCTCTTTTGACATCAACAAAAATTGCGAACGATTTGCGTCTTATATGCCTTATCTCTAAATTAAAACCCTGAACAAGGTGAAGATTTTATTTTGACAACCGCGACCTAGACGAAAGTCAGCTTGACATTCTGGCAAGATATTACAATCATCAGCCTATTGTGACAGTCAGTTTTTTTGTCGAAATATGCATACAGAAAGGGATGGGTGACATCCTGAAAATCAAGTGTTGTGCTAGGAAGATATATGTTATTTTAATAATTTTCTGTAATCTGTACCGATAGCGCTCTGTAATTATATGTGTTATGGTTCTGTTAAATTGTCTGCCAGAATTCTTTTGGATCATACAAGTTGGATAATTTGGCTGTGATTTCGGTTTCCTATTCTTTTCTCCGTAATTTGATGGTTTTTAAGTACTCAGCTTTTAAGTTCATACACTCACCGGCACGAAAAACGGACACCCCTCTAATTTTTGATAAAAATGCCAAAAAATTTATATTTAATTTCATGGTCACTTTTGTCAACTTTGTGTAGTTTTTTGAAGTATACTTTGTTCAGAAAATGTTTTGGGAAGCCTTTATTCTAAGAGAAATATATTTATAAATATTAACACAAAAAAACAACGTTTTAGTTATAATCAGAAATACAAAAAAATTATAAAATCACCAGTAGTAATTACTTCTTCGTCAAATTATACCTCGTATTACATCCTCGAGCCTGTATTCATTCTTCAATCAATCAAGTCGAAAACTTCATTTTGTGATATTGATTTCCATTCCTCTAAAAGAGCAAATCTGAGCTGATCTAAGGTAAGAGGAGCAGGCATCCGGCATCCGATACTTCTACCAAACATGTTCCAAACATAATCGATGGGATTTAAGTCGGGACTGAGGGCTGGCCATATCATTTGGGAAATTCCGACTGCGTATAAGTATTTTCTATGACAATGCAGGTGGCTTGAGGACGTGCATTTTCATGCATTAGTAGAAAATTGTCTCCAATAAATTGTGCATATGGGACAACATAGTCTTGCAGTATTCCATTTATGTAACTATCCGCACTCACAGATCATCTAAGGACCATGTAGAATTCTTTACTAGCCTCCGAAGACATTCCAGCCCGCACTATAACTGAACCCACTTGAAAACTCAGTCTAGTGCTAAAAGTGCACTCGGTATATCGTTCACCTTCTTTTCTCCAGACTCTCTCGCGACCATTCGGGATTGTAGACAAAATCTGGATTCATCAGTGAACTCCTCCTCCTCTCCAGTAATTGTAATCTGACTAGTCGATGTTCACTGTGTAGCTCTGATACTCTTGTGGTTCTTCGAGATCTGAGATTAGCTTCACTCAATCGTCTCCTAACATTTACGTTCCTGACATGTTTAAGGTCGTTTCTAATCTCTACAGCAATTAAGTAACGATTTCTTAGTGCTTAAGAAACAATAAAGCGGTCATCCCTATGCGTAGTTCTTCTCTGGCGATCGATTCCAGGACGTCGAGTGTATGCTGCTGTCTCTATAAAACGTGTAAATGCACGTTCCATGGTACTGCGTGGAATCCCGAAACTGTTAGCCACGTAGTTTTGATTTCATCTATCGTGAATGAGAGCAACAATAGATGCAACAGTTTCTGCGTATAAAGAAATCCACGAATTAGCCCTAATTGACACCAGCAAGTGATAAACACTTAACCTAATCTGACATTACCAATACTTAACAAAAATGTCATCGCGTACGTAATTAAAAATGCATAGCCTACATGGAAGGGCATGATGAGAACTATCACATTATCAAGATTTTCGTACAATATCTGTCTGATATATGGTCAATTTGAAATACATTTATTGATCAAAAGTATTCAGGTTTGTTGACTTAATGTGGAAAACCAAAATATAATACAATATTAATGATTAATTAACGCTTTTGGTTAAAAATTAAGGGGGTGTCCATTTTTCGTGCCAGTGGTATAAGTTTGTTTTGAATTTTCGGAAAAATGTTCATTTCCACAAGTTTTGAAAGCCTTTTATATATTCTTTTTTAAATTAATACATGAAACATCGAACCGCGTTTTATTTGTATAGTTTATTCCACATAATGCCGGTGCGATTCTATCTAAAGTAAATAGGTTTAAGTCAGTAGCAGTTTTTTTATGGCTTAACAAAAATTAAATTACTTTGTGAGTATGATGACTTATCACCAAAGTTGCGTATTAAATTTATTGGAAAGTGGTCACACAAAAAATCATCTCCTCCAACAAAAAAATTATTCACAGCAGAAAGGAACAAATTAATAACCCAGTTTACATACGTATTATTTACCAGGTCTGTCTAGTGTAGTTCTACCGATAAGAACTGAAAATAAATTTTCATACATAGAATCAATTAATTGTCTACCCCTAGAATGGAATGTTCTGTCTAATATTGAATACATTTTTATTTTCTATCATTTCATCAGGGACAATGCCTTGATCTGCAATCCTGCAATTAAAATCCCCACCAAATATAAACATAGAATCAGCATAAGTCTCTGAAAGATCAGCAAGTAAAACTTCTAATGAGTCAAGAATTAGAAGTGAACATAACACAAAATAAATTCATGATAAGCTGCAGTAATTAAGCAGATAATAAAATAAGAAGAATTATACAAAGTAGTTACAGAAAAGTGATCTATTTTTATTTGTCAAAATTGACATTTCAGTTCTCAACAACAATCTTCTCCAATCAATACCCTGTACAGTGTATCCCATTTTGGCCACATTTGCGGAGTATCTCTCTTATCTTTAAAGATAAAAGATTGCGGTTCACGCGATAGCCCTTTTGGTTCTTGAAATGGAGGGTGAAATTGAAATGTGTTACTCTTCAGACACTCCTCTTATCTCAATTATCTTTAAACTTATCGAAAAAGCTAAAACTGGTTCTGATAGAATTTTTTTCGTAGAATCCAGTGACGTAGCTAGTTTTTCCTACCACCTTTTGTTTTAGTTATGAAGCAAACATGATTTTTTAAATGGAACACCCTGTATATTAATTTCTATATTCATTCGGCATGAAGTGGTCATTCCAAAAATTGTGTTCAATAATTTTTGAAAACAAGTTCAGAATTTTAGATTTTCTAAAATTTTCTTTTGTGTCGCAATTAACAGGCTTTGGCTAATTTGTTTGGAACAAAAAGCGAAATGTCAAAAACTACACGCGTTCTTGTCAATTTCTGATTATTAGTGAAATATCTTCGCTGTTTTGGTATTTTTAATTTACAATAGAATATACTTATTTAACAACATTGGCTGTTTACGAAAATAATGAAAACTATGATTTGATGGTTTGTTTTATACAATCTAATGAAAATCTACAAGAAGCTTCGAAATTGTGTTTTTATTATACTTATGTGAAAACACCATGTTTTCATCTGTTTTTACAAAGACGTAAAGGTAGTATTTTCAGAACAGCGTACGGAAATTTTTTCTCGATCTCCGATTTTTTTTCCGTGCGCTAAATAAAAATATACAATTTGAAATTATTTATAAGAAAAAACAATTATTTATTTATGATAGTTTTCTGAAAACAACAACCATATAATTAGTATATGCAGGAATCGTTGGTATTAATAGTGATATTTATTGTACAATTTGTATTTTTGCAGGAATTCAGTCCCTTCGGTATTTCATTCTTTCGAACTAAAGGTGTTGAAGCAGACGGTTCGTAGATATTTTGATTTTCCCGATGGAATGTCGCAGAGCTTGTATTTTGCAAGTGAGGAGCGGTAAATATTCTTTGTGATGCTTCTATTTTTCTTCATATGGATTTTTCCATGTATCCTTCTGCTACCTTGGAAGAACGTCAACCTCCGTGTCTTTTCAAAGTGAGGAAATCAGTGCCGCTTTCCACCAACATGGTTGCCGAAGAATGCCTTAGCCTATGTTTGATATACTCTTCGGGATTTTTCAGTTTCAGGTATTTTACAACAAGTTTCGGAACAGCGCTGATGGTATGGCATCCACCATTTTGGGCGTAACACCTACGATTTCTGTATGCAACAAATAATTTTGTGTTGCCAGTATTTTAGTTTATAGCTAAACAACTCTTTAGCATTGAGAACCGACTTCATAACGTGGAAGATTTCACATTCTTGGCTTTTTCGACAAAATAAACTAGAAGAATATCATCATTTACAGTTCTAACTTTTTTGAGATCTCGCCATTCCATAAAAAGTTGATACTCGTGTTCATAGCTCGACCTGGGTTTTGCTGGTAACAAGTCAGCACTGGCTTGTGCCACTGGCTCTGATATGTTTTTGGGAATATCTTACTTTTTTAAGAACATACATGAACTAAACTGACAGAAAGTAAAATAATGCCAATAATAAATATATTGTTGCCATGGAAACGTTAATCATGTTTGGTACTATTACGATGTATTATGATTACATTGAAAATAAAATGTTCTAAATTTACTTATTTTCCTTTTTTGCGTTGTTATCAGATAAATATACTAAAAAGTATCGTTCATTACACGTCCAGAAAAAGATTTTTCCAGACTCCTTTTGCAATATACTATTACAAAGGTAACATATTTTAAGCGCTATGTTTACGATAATTTGTTAGTGGTTAGATATTCAAAAAGAAGGCAACATTTGCCACAAATATTATTTGCCCGACTCAAATCAAAGTTAATAGAATATGGATCATTTATCCAGCCCCGTCCTGAGGCATATAGCAAACAAGATAGAGAAAGAAAATAAATAAACGTATTGGGTTATGTAGAAGCGACTCCTTCATCTTTTTACGAGCAAATAGAGGAAGGAACTGGTGTATCCAAGTCTGATTCTCAGAAAATTGTGCGGACATATAAGTATTATTCCTATAAATTCCAAATAGCTCAATATTTACACCCTGGCGATACCGAGCGCCGAATGCTGTTTTGCCAATGGTATTTCCAATAGATCCGTACCGATGAATATTATGGAAGACTTATTATCTGGTCCGATGAATGTTATTTTTCAAATGCAGGAACTTTTAATCGCCATAATACAAGACATTGTTCCGCCGAAAATCGACATTTAATTTTTGAGAAGGCACAACAGGGACGCTTCGGAGTTTTGGTCTCAACTTTTATTTTTGAGAGACGCATAGTCTAAAGAATTTATGGTCTCACAGCACTTCGGTACCGAGAAATCTTAGAAGTTATTCCAGAACCGTTGGATTGGCCCTTTATAATTCTGTTTATTTTCAACAAGACGCTGCTCCCAGCTATAACTCTACCCTATTGTGGCCATTTATAGACGATACTTTCCTCAAAGATGGATTGGTACTTACGGACCTGTAAGATGGCCACATCGACTTCAGGATTTTTCAATTTTGGATTTTTTCTGGGGTTCCATGCAAAATAAAGTCTATAAAACACGATATTATTCTGTAGCGGAGCTCGGTGCAGCAATGGATTAGACTTTCCAAAATGTGCAAAGAATTCCTATGAGTATTTTTAACGTTATTAGAATAACGAAAATATGCCAATTTTGCTTACGTCATTTTCAAAACCACCTATAAAACCTCTGCTTTGTCAAAATTCTGCTTATCTTTGCTTTCTCCTACCGAGTTTTGAGTAAAATAGGTTTGTTGTTCATTTCTTCGTTTACTGTTATTTGTTTTGAGTAAGATTTAAGTATTCATCATAACAATTAAGCTGTAATAAATAATTAAGGATTGAGAATTGAAAACATTATTTTTAATTGAATTTAAAAGTATAGTAGGTATCATAATCAACCGTAATACCACGAGTGATTCAAATTTTATCGATAATTTTTTCTTTTCCACGAAAACTTGTTAATTTGGCTAAAATATGAAAACAAACGGATTGGTTGAATCACGAGTCCGTTACGACGAGTGGATTTATCTAAATTCGGTTTGTTTGAATGTTTTTGCCTCAAATAAACAAGTTTGAGTGATGAAAATAAAAATTATGTGATAGAATTTGAAGAACGAGTTGTATTGGGAAAGATTATTTTTTTCAACAATTTAAAAGGGTTTTGCTTTATTTTTTCATTTTATTATTTTATTGAATTCAAAGAATACATAAGCTAACTGGAAATATAATCAACTTTTTGAACAAGAGAAAAAACTAATTATTTGAAAAATTACAGTTATTGAAAACACAGTTTTTGTAAATAGTTTGTCTCTTCCAACTCATGTGTTGGGAAAAAATTGACAATTGTTTCGATAAATCAATATCATCGTCAGAATGACAGGAGTTACATTTTATTTGATGCCTACCTGATGTTTAGTAGTTATTTTTGGCTAGACCAAGAAGTGACCTAACTTGTGATAGACTTAATATATGTTTATAGAAAAAAGAAGAAGGTGTGATATTACAAATATTGAAGCTTAGATATTATTAGCCCTATGGTGATATCCTGGATATCATTTTTCCAATTGAGATCAGTATAACTGTGCAATGATATAGAAAACCAAGAAAACTATATCTGCTGATCTCTACAATTATCACTTAAGAAGACAGTTTATTAGTGGAGAGCTCCCCAGATTTGTCTGTTCATTGACAACTTCATATTGTGGGTTTCTTAAATGTCTTCTTATTTCAAATTCTTCAAGGAAATCCAGTTCTTGTTTGTTTCCACAAATATGCAGCACTTCTAGTTCTGTGTTAGGTGTCAATGAATGATTGGTGTCAAGTAGATGTTTTGCGTGGTTGTTTTAATATGTATGCTCGTAAGTGTTCACCGTATCGGATTTCAAAATTTCTAAGGGTCTGACCCAAATAGACAGCATTACATTTTGGACATTTGAGTTTATATATACCTGATTTCTTTTATGGTGATATTTTTGTTTTTACATTTAACAATTTTGTACTAACGTTACTTTCTGTTTTAAAATACATTGTTGTATTCTTGGTGATATCCTGGATATTATTTTTTCAATTAAGATCAGTATAACTGTGCAATGATATAGAAAACCAGGAAAACTATATCTGCTGATCTTTACAATTATCACTTAAGAAGACAGTTTATTAGTGGAGAACTCCCTAGATTTAACTGTTCGTTGACAACTTCATATTGTGGGTTTCTTAAATGTCTTCTAATTTCCAATTCTTCAAGGAAATCCAGTTCTTGTTCCTTTTCACAAAGATGTAGCACTTCTAGTTTTGTGTTAGGTGTCAATGAATGATTGGTGTCAAGGAGATGTTTTGCGTAGTGGGATTTATCTGGTTGTTTTAACCTGTATGCTCGTAAGTGTTCACTGTATCGGATTTCAAAATTCCTAAGGGTATGACCCAAATACATTGTGGACATTTGAGTTTATATATACCTGACTTCTTTAATAGTGGTATTTTTGTTTTAACAATTAACAATTTTTTACTAACGTTACTTTCTGTTTTAAAAGAAATTGTTGTTTTCATTGCTGAAGATATTATCTTTGAAATATTATTAGAAATATTTCCTGCATATGTGATGGTTTTATAAGTTTTTATTTCATCAGCCTGTTTAGGAAATATTAGTTGTAATGCCACTTTTTCTTCTTTTTTACTAATTAGCTTATTTGTCATATCTAATGGATAACCGTTGGATGTTGCTATTTGTCTAATTGTATTAATCTCTTTATCAAAATTACAATTGTTCGTAGGAACTTAAAAAGCTCTATGTATCATTGAATCATATGCCGCGAGTCTGTGTGACATAGGGTGATTGGAATTGAATGGAATTGTCACATCAGTCTGTGTTGGTTTTCGGTAAATTGAATAATCAAGTACATTATTAACTCTTTGAATTTTCAAATCAAGAAAATTGATTGAGCTATTTTCTTCAATTTCTAATGTAAATTCAATTTTTGGGTGTAAATTATTGATGTGGTTGAAAAATACATCTAATTGTTGTTCACTACCCATAAAACAAGCTAATATGTCATCTACATATCTATACCAAAATAAAATATTTTTCGAAATATTACTTCCAAAGATCCTTCTTTCTAAATTGCCCATAAAAATGTTTGCTAAAATAGGTGATATAGGGCTTTCTATTGGTAAACCTTCATTTTGAATATATATCTTATTGTCAAAAGTGAAATAATTCTGATTAATGCATACATCAAAAAAATTAAGTATATCTGATATTATTCCTGGATTAATATTTTTATCAAAGCCACCAATGTTTGGCATATGCTGATGACGTGGTTATATTATCAAGGTAAAAAAAGAACTGATGAAAATAGCAAAAGATCTAGTGACAGCAGCACAAGAAGTGGGGTTGGAGATAAATGAAGCAAAAAGCCAGTACATGAAACTAAGAAATAAAACAGTAACGGAAGAGCCTGAGACATTACGGCTAGAGCTACAGAACGATAAAATAATACAAATAAAGGAAACCAAGAACTATATGTATCTAGGTGTCCTAATAAATGATAAATGTGAGGAAGAAGCAGAAATCGATCTTAGACTTGCCAAGGGCAGTAGATGTGCTGGAGGATTACTCAAAATCTTGAGATCAAAACAAGTCACATGAGCAACAAAGAAAGAAATTTATAGAACAATATTAAGACCGACAGTGCTATACGGATGTGAAAAATGGGTTATGAATCAGAAGCAGAAATCCAAACTCGATATCTGGGAGGGGAAGATATTAAGGAAAATTTATGGCGGACAAAAAAACAGAAGAAGGATGGCAGAGGCGCAGAAATAAGGATTTGTATGATCTATACAATGATTCAACAATAATTGAAGTAATCCAACCAAAAAGACTGCAGTGGTTAAGTCATTTAGAACGGATTGAACAGTCAAGACATGTAAAAGAAGTAGCATGGAAAAGACCAGAGGGAAAGAAGAGGAGAGGTAGGCCCAGAAGAAAGTGGAAAGGAGCCGTAATGCAGGACGTCGCGGAAAAGGGAATACGGAACTGGAAAAGCGTAGCAAGCGATAGATACAGATGGAAAATTCTTACACGGCTATAGGCCCTAGGTCTTATGCCTATATATATAATATTTTTATCTTCTAGTAATTTTCTTACAAGTATTAGACATTCTTTAGGAGGAATTTTAGTGAACATATTAGTTTCATCGAACGAAATGAGTTTATAGTTATCTTGCAAGTGGATTGCTTTCAACTTTTTGATTAGTTCTATTGAATTTCTAATTCATAATAGATTCATATTCGTAACTATTGAGTATATTGTTGAGCCTCTTTGCCAATATATTATTAGGAGCATTAACATACGAAACTACAGGTCTAATTGGTTTCGTTATTTTATGTAATTTAACGGTTCCATATAATTGTGGACAATGAGGATTCTTATGTATGATAGACCTCTTTTCGTAATCACTTAAAACATAATTTGAATTATTAACAATCTCCCTTACAATATTAGAAAACTTTCTTGTTGGGTCTGCTTTAAGAACTTTTACATCGCTAGATTCTATAAAGTTATATATTTTGGAATTGTAATTTTCTGTCGTCAAAATGACAGTTGTGTTCCCCTTATCAGATTTTGTAACTGTTAGGTTATTATCTTCTATCTTCTTTTTTATTGCATTTAAAACTGTAATGTCCGATTTTGAAAGTGAAAAAAATAATCACTCATATAGATTTGGTTTTCAATAAATTTTAGCCATATCCTACTACCTATTAATTGCGACACAAAAGAAAAGTTTTGCGAATATTAAATTCTGAGCTTGTTTTTAAAAACAATTGAGTGCAATTATATATTTTTGGAAAGCTCACTTCATGTCTAATGAATATCGAAAATAATATAAGGGTGTTCCATCAAAAAAACATATGTTTGCTTCATACTTACATTCTATCAGAGCAAGTTTTAACTTCTTCGATAAGTTTAAAGATACCTGAGATACGAGGGGTCCCTGAAAATTGAAACATTTCAATTCCACCTTGTATCTCAAAAACCAAAAGGGCTGTCAAAATTCTGCTGGCATCATTTTTAATTTCATAAAGAAGTAGAAAAATATCGCGAAAACCGCAATACTCTATCTTTAAAGATGAGGTACCTCGCAAAAGTGCCCAAAATGGAATACACTGTACATTTGTTGATTTTATTTTATAATCCCATACAGTTTTATCTTTCAACGTGAAATTTTTTCCAACGCTTGTGGTTGAACGATTTATTAACAGTTTTATTCGAAGAATCAGATTTATCCTCGTCAATGTAGAGTGTAGCATATTTGTGAAATTGTTTCAGTTATTCATTGTCACTCATTAATTTCGTTTATGTAGCAGTTGAAATATTATCTTTCCTGTGTTTTGTTTTTTATTGAATGGATATTTTGATAAAACTGCGGAACAAGTTGTTTCAAAGGACTATTTCGAAATAATCTGTTCAATTCACAAGATTTGAATTCTTTGTACTACTGTTAACTTTAATTTGATAATACTTTGAGAATAATGTTGAACAAGTTTTGGTTTACTTAATATTTCTATATATCTATTGAAAACTACCTAGTTTTGGAAATCCCAAACAATCCCTACAAATTAATTTATGAAGGCATAATAGAGCCAATTGGACCTTTTACGGACTTTTCATGCAATCCCTCTCACCGAAGAGTAAATCCAAAACTAATTTCATTACGAATCATCACAATGGTTCCTACTATTTCGAATATAATTATCAAAATATTATAATAAAATAGTGTATGTGAAGTCATGAAAATATGATAATAGTGAATAGTTACAATTCCTTCAATTTTGATGAATAAAGAAGAGTGCTGATGCTGTCAAAGGATTACATCGTTGTGGTAAGAGATAAAACTTCAAAGTTTTGTGTGAGCTAATACAGTAACTGAGGGCACATTTTGAAAATACTTTCGATTCTACAGGGTATTCCAAAACCACGTAGCAACACAAACTTACTTTTTTTTAAATGAAACGTACTATATTTTGTTTTAGAATCTCAAAATTTTTAAATGAATCACCCTATAAGTCTTTTTACAATTTGTTAGTACAATTAATAATCTTTCAAACGATGTAGTACATTCAGGGTATACGTTAATGGAAAACCGTAAATATTTTATGATAATGGTCAAAAACAAGTGTTTTACGTACATAAATTAAATGGTATTAAATTTTTACATGCTACGTCTAGTAAATTTTATTATTTCTAAGGCATAAATTTTAATCGTAATTTTGGATGCATCTAAAATATCTTCCACTTTTACTCTTACCATTAGAGGAAGGAAATACTTAATCGGAATTATGTTTGAAGCAATATTTCTGTTTATTGTAAGTAGGCTAATGTCATTATAGTACTAATAAATATAAAAGCAGTTTGCAGTCTTTACGAAATAATTAAGTCATCTCAAACAGTATATCTTTGTTATGTAAAATGCAAGCTTGTATTTTATTTTCCAACTTTTTCTATTTTTAAAAAACTAACAATTATGGAAACCAACATTATAAAAACAACACATTTACATAAATAAACATTGACATTTTATAAAAGCATAGTTTATGCTAAGTGTTCAAAATGGCTACCATGTACTTCCATACACTCCTCAATTCTTTTCAAAAACGAGGATCTTACTCTTTCTAACATAGCTGGAGTTATTGTGAAAAATGCGTTACGAATCCTTTCTTTCATGTCTCCTCTGGTAGTAGGTTCTGTTTGATACACAAGGTGCTTGATGTATCCCCATAAAAAGAAATCCATCGGTGTGAGATCTGGAGATCGAGGAGGCCATGAAATTGGTCCACCACGTCCTATCCACCTGTCGGTAAATTATCTGTTTAACCACCGACGTACACAACAAACGTAATGTACAGATGCTCCATCTTGTTGGAACCACAAGTTAACTCTTGTGTTTAAATCAACTTCCTCCAATAATTCTCCCAAATGTTTTTTTAGAAAATTGTAATACCTTCTTCCAGTAAGGCTACCTTCAAAAAAGTATGGTCCTATAACTGTATCTCTTACGATTCCTCCCCATGCATTTATGGACCATTTAGTTTGGGTCGTTGTATGAAACACATGTGGATTACTATCCGAATAAAAATGGAAATTTCGGCGGTTGACGAAACCATTTCTGTGAAACGTGGCCTCGTCACTAAACAAAACATTTTTTTAAAAACTGGATATCCATTAATTAATCCACTGAACCACTCGCAAATATTTATTCTTATTGGAAAATCTCTCTCCAAGGCTCTTGGTGCATCTGTATCTTGTACGGGTGAATTTTTTCCTTTTTTATTATTCTTCCTATTGTTCGTCTACTAATGTCTATTTCAGTTTTCTAGTACTTGTATTAGGATTCTCAACCAAATTTGTTATTACTAAAAATTCGTTGTCCTCATTGAAAACACGTTTCAGAAGAGCATGAGGTTGATAGGAAACATTACCTGATGTGTCGAATCTTTCCTTAAGTCTTAAGAAAGCTCTTTCGGTTGGATGTCTTCGATTGGGATAACTTTCACGATATACTCTTGAAGCGAGTAAACAATTTTTTGATCATTCTCCTAACACGTAAATCATATTGATCATGTCTTCCAGCGGAAAATGCATTATAGTTATTTATTATTTAAACCTAACAACACAAACGAAAAATACAGCAATATTTCTTTGACATTTATTAGTAGATACTATTTTGACAGCAGCCCACTTGATATAATCAAAAATATGGCTTGATTATGTTTCGCTCTTTCTCAAACAAGCCTATAATAACAATTCTTGAAAGTGAAACATGCATAAATATAAAATTTTTGATAATTCCAAGTACCTACGGTATTAACAAACATTTTATATCATTGATTAGATATTGTAGATGCATCCAAAATTACGATTAAAATTTATGTCTTAGAAATGTTAAAATTTACAAGACTTTGCATGTAAAAATTTAATACCATTTAATTTGTGTTTTTGACCATTATCATAAAATATTTACGGTTTTCCATTAACGTATACCCTAAATGTACTACATTGTTTGAAAGCTTATTAATTGTACTAACAAATTGTAAAAAGACTTATAGGGTGATTCATTTAAAAATTTTGAGATATTGCTTGATTTGCATTTTGTGTCACCCTGTATTAAGGAAGCCACAGATAAAAAAGTAAATAATACTGAGCACAGCCAATGATATGTGAATGATAACTGAATACAAAGACCTGTTAATTCATTTTGATTTACTGTTTTGCAGAGTGTTAAAGAGGAGATCTTTTTTGCCAATAATTGGCCATATCTTTTTAAAGCACCCATATAAGTATTAGAATGCTATATTTTTGTAACGCTCTCGCTGAGATCTTTTCGATTCTAAAACAAAATATAGTACGTTTGATTGAAAAAAATGTAAGTTTGTTTTGCTACGTGGTTTTGGAATACCCTGTAGAATCGAAAGTATTTTCAAAATGTGCCCTCAGTAACTGTATTAGCTCACACAAAACTTTGAAGTTTTATCTCTTACCACAACGATGTAATCCTCCGAAGTCAGAAGATTGCCCCACCCTGTATATATTAGGGCCTTTTTTTACTAGAAAATTCTGGATTGCGGCTTATACAAAAACAATTGGCTCTGGCATTTTCTAGATAAGACTGGTCACAAAAACAATGTCTAGATAAGATAGTCACAATCGTAAACAGTTATAAGAAATCCCTGCGTATCCGCCATAATTTCAACTTCCATACATGGCTTAGTCTCAGGGACTATAACAGTGTGCTGTTTCGTAACAATACTAATTCCGTCACTTCCTCAATGGAAGGATATTCAAATAACCAGAAAAAAAAAACAACACGACGAGTACGAAGATTTTTAATTTGAATTATTTATTATTGTTTTTATTGAATTAAAGATGTAAGTATCAATAGTGAGAATACTAAAGGAAATTAAAAACATGATAACGGGACTCGAAATATTCTTCGTAAGTGTTATGCAGATTACAACAAACATTTTCAACACTTTCAATGGAATCTAACTTAATATATGTGTGTTTAATTGGCCACAATCCTTATTCAAATGAAGGCATTTCCTAAAGCGGCACGGACGCCAACTCCCGGAATTTCCGAACTCCCCACCTGATTGTTTGGCGCCTGGAACACTTTCTGGCACCGATTTATTGTTTCTCAAGATTTATATTAACCGTGATAATTGTTTTTGTGTGTTGCTTTGTTTTGGATAGCCCAATCTTCATGTCTTTGTCTGCTATTCACTTGATTTATTGTTTTGCATGCACGCTAACTTAGTGTTCGTACTTTGATGTTCTTTCACGTTCCGAATTTTGAAATAAGATCTATTGGAACCCCAACTTTACAGAAATTGATTGTGTCACTAGAGTGTGATCTTTAGAAATGCGGAAAGTGATTTCATGTTCATTCCATTTTCATTCATTTGTGTTGGTGGTAAATTTAATAGACATAAAAGAAATCATCTCTCAATGCTTTTATTCGGAGGGTGTTCATATAATACAGGGTAGAGCGGGGCTTATAGGTCCACGGGTAAAAAGGTCCACCATAAGTATCCAAAAAAATAGTGACGTTTCGTTCTTTTTAAATATACTAGTGATAAGGAGTGGACGCAGATGGCGTAACGAGGCATTGCTGGCAGTCGAGCGATATCACCTCGTTCCAAAATTTTAACGTAAATAATTTTTTTCATTTTTATTCTTTTAGCTTAGATCAGTGTTATTTAGTTTATCATGAGCAAACATAGTTTATTAGTATACCTAATTTATGTCTTTTTGACGATTTATTATTAGTTTTTAGCTAGTTCGAACGGTTATTTTGTTTATAAACTGTAAAAATATTTACACGTACCTGGAGTGAAAATGTCCAATGTGGACCTTTTAGTCCACATTCAACTTTTTCCCCATCATTAATATTTGGTTATTAAAAACTTTTTTGTTTCAGAATCTGCAAATATGCAAGAAAAACGGATCGTGGCACTAAATCTGTAGAGTTGATGCAGTGTGCAGCAGATTTAGTTATTAATGAAAACAAATCATTGAGGCAGATATGTCGTGACTTTGAAATAAGTAAAATATCATTGGTAAGATTTGTCAAACGAATGAAGAATGATCCTGGAAATTTGAGATTTGTTATGGTACTCCAAGGCAGGTATTTAATAAATAACAAAAAGGCAGTCTCACAGAATACTTGCTTAGTCTTCCACGACATAGATCCTAAAGAGGTTCATCGCATGACTTATGACTCTGCCGTTAAATGTGTAATAAGTGTACCCGAAACATGGCATACCAAGAAAATGGCCGGTAGAGATTAGATGTCTGCATTTCTTAAACGAAATACATGAGTAACCTGAAGCAACACATATCAGCAGAGCAACGTCATTCAACAAATCTATTGTGAAAGAGTTTTATAAGAAATTAGCAGAAGTTATGGACCGATTCAAATGTACAGCGTTTTCCATATGGAATGCAGACTAAACTGCCGTATCGACCGTCACCAAACCATAAAAATGGTTGTTCCTAAAGGACAACGAAATGTTGGTTCAGTAACATCAGGGGAACGTGAAACTAATGTAACCCTATGAGTAGCAGTTTCAGCTACAGGTTCGTCGATTCCACCTATGTTCATTTTCCCCCGCAAAAAGTTTCGAGACCATTTCACTCTAGATGCTCCTAATGATTAATGGATGTTGTAAATTGTAGCGGTTGGATTACTCATGATGACTTTCTCATATCTATGCAGCATTTCATCAAACACATTAGACCTAATAAAGAATCAACTGTTCTTTTGGTTTTAGACAACGATTCTTCCCACTTATCAGTGACAACACTAAATCTAGCTAAGGAAAACGGAGTGGCGATGCTCTGTTTTCTTCCACATTATTCCCACAAATTACAGCCACTTACGTGACGGTATATGGACCATTTAAAAGATATCTGTCCTCAGCTTAAGATGCATGGATGCGGAATAATGCTGGAAAAACAATGACTATATATATGATATCCTAGGAATCGTCCACATTTCTTCACATTTAGCTTTAATACTGAGTAACGTAATGAGTGGATTCGAAAAAAATTTGCATCTAGTTACGTAACGGATGGCCCCATGGAAACTAATTGTAATGAACCACAACCATCCACATCGTCTACTCCTTAGCCAACAATGTTGTCTTGTCCACAGCCTTCAACGTCAGTTGACCCGTAGTCATTAACACCGAATGAAGCACATATGTCAATATTAGTTGATCGACACGGAGGTTTTTCGCCCGAAATCGTACGACCTCTACCTAATGACGGACCACGAAAGTCAACTAATAATAAAAAACGTAAAACCGTTATTTTGACGGATACACCCGAAAAATAAAATCTACGTAAAGATCCAGAAATTGCGAAAGTGAAAAAAGCTAAAGGTGTAAACAAGAAAAGCAAAGCAAATAGAAAAGTTGAGAAAGTAAAGAAGCCATTTTACGAGAGTCTGACGTGATTCCTGCTGTGATATGAATACTTCTGTGAAGGTTGTATTCATTGCAATCTCTGCAAAAAATGGACCAATGAATAATGTATTTCAAAAAGGAGTTGCATTTACTTTGTTTGTAGTAATTGCAATTCAGGAAACTATGACCTCAAGTTTCTATGTTGTAGTTATAATTAAATAATAATTTAATTTTTTCGTTGCGTTTGAAAATATCTTTTGTTTTTTCATAAGATTGTAAATAATTAAGGAAGATTTGTTATAAAATTTTGAAAATATTGTCAAGCTATGACACAATTCATTAAAAATAGTTGTTAAATTGTTCTTTTGAGACTGATTAGTTATTAAATTGTTATAAACTTAACACAGTTAGAAATTATTAGTAAGAATATTTGTGTTAAACTTAGAATAATGAAATAGTATATTGTATATCAAGGGTGGAATGAACAAAACTCTACACGGGTAGAAAGATTCTAAGAGTGTAGAATTTTGAATTCCACCCGTGTTTTAGACTATACTTCTTCTATGACTATCAAATAAAAGCCAAAACAACATATTACATTGAATTGCTAACTCCCTAATTTCTGAAGTGGTTCTGGTGAAATCATCCCCGTTGTCAGTATCAAACACTATAAAGGAATAAACCCATGTAATAGCTTTGAATTTGATAAAATTATATAAATTTACTCACTTTTTATGAAGTATTAGTCAGTTTTATTCTAAAATTCAAGAGAAAATAAATAAACAACTTTGATAATCGACTTTTTGACAGTTGACAATTGTTGCTAAAGAGCGTTTTCTATTTTCTTCTTAAAAATTGTAGCAAAATAAACTTATATTGCACGTCTGGATTTAAGAATCAATACTCATCGACCATATTAGTTCACTTTAGAGGATTATTTATGCATTTTGATATTTCTGCACTACTTCAACTCTGCGTAGTGCAGTTGGTGTAGAAAAGGGAACCCGCCTATTTTCTCGTTCTGTCAAATGAACCGTCACATTTAGAGGGCGCCACAAGTATTCATTCCATACCAAGGGCGACAATTAATATTCTTTCCCTAGGGTTAGAATGAAGCTATTCCATATCAAAAAAATACGTCGGAATTTAAAGATTCTTTAATAGTCGTACACAAAATATTTTTGTTACTTAATAATTACTGTTCTTTTGATTTTTCGTTTTTGAAATAAAAATAAACTTTTGAATTTTATTGAATCAAGTATTGTTATTATTTCAAAAAACCATTCTAAAATTAAAAACTGGATCTTTTTGCCTCCTGTTTGTCCCTTTTACCCGTTCTATGGGGCAAAAAGAGACAGACGACAAGGTCTAGAAAAATTGTAAAATGTTATATTCCTATTATGATAATTAAACTAAAAATTGAGTTAAACATGGTCAAACAACTGTTTGTTTGATTATTGTTATATATGTTGATATAGTAGGCTCGGTTTTCATAGTATAATTTCATATAGAGGAGAGTTGCAAAAATCGTACCGCCTCCTAAATCGTACCACCTTAATTTCAATAAGAAATAAATTGACTACAGTGCTCGTGCGGCGCTACTAGCAACTAGTGCTTGGTTGTTGTGGCGAGACAAAGTTAGGTGCGTGTGTGGTTTCTCTCTAAGTTGTTGTAAACGATTTTCCGTTGTGGAGCTAGTTGATAGTGTTTTGGAACCTTTTTCGTAAGAATGTAGTGGCTGCCACTATAGAGTGTTTTGTTGGACCGGTTTGTGCTTAAGTGTGTGTATGAGGTTAGAAATAAGGCGAATCATAGTTGCCTAAATCGTACCTCTAATGGTTTCTCATATTGTACCGGTACGATTTGGGAGCCCATTACATTCCATGTTCCATATTTGTCATTTTTTTGTATGAATCTAAAAAACAAAACAAATGCCAGAAGGTGATAGCGTGCTGTAGGGTCGATATCGAGTAAAGAAATAGGGTAAATACAACTGTCGTGTGCTCTGTATGTGCTGCAGGCATGTATATTCCACTCCTGATAATTTTCAAAAGAATGAGGATGTGTAATGAATTGATGGTTTGAGCTCCGCCTGGAAGTTTAGTAGATGTGTCAGAGAACGGTCGGATAAATTCAGTTCTATTTATTAAGGGGCTTCGTTACTCCGTCGATATTGTAAAGCCAAATAAAGAGGGAAAAGTTCATGTTCTTCTTGATGGCCATTCTACCCATTCCCAGAACTAAGAAGCATTAGTAATCGCTCGAGACGCTATCGCCTATCTGAACTTTTAAGATGTATAAACTGACACATTTTGAACATGATTATCTACGAAACGCAATAAGATAAAAATGTGCGGTTTCAACCAATATGTTTCAAATTTTGAAAAGTTTTTTCCCAGTCATTAAAAAATTGACATTTATATGGGGCGAGGAAAGAAGTGCCCATTTTCAAATAAAAATTACTTCTTTATGTTTTTAAAAACGTTAATATGTGTAATTTATTTTTTACAAATATAGCAGTTTTTGAAAAACTGTTGTTTGATACTTGATACGAAATTCTTTTGTATTCTCGAATGAAAAAACTTCATTCTTGAATGCAAAAGTGATATTTCGCAATATAGCATCAAAAATAACTATTTTAAAAATAAAATGTGTGATAAATTTCAATTTTTTTATAGAACTTCGAGGAACTTCAACAGAAAAAGGCTGAGAGATTGGAGAAATTGACTAACTGCAGTCTCACACTTCAACCTTTTGGAGTTATTTGTGGACCTTTGAACAAAGTATCAACATATCTGGCCGTAGTCAATGACGTTGTACACACCTCTGATTCTATAATAAGAACCTTAGAGATCCTTTACAAAACGTTTCATGCGTTAGATATTGAGTACCCTTATTGAAGAAGTTTTAAATGGATCATTCCCCATCAATTTCTTGTGTAAGTACCCTTATATCACATTTAAAAAAAACATATGTAAGTGTTAAGTTAATAATCTAAGAGAAACTAATTACTATCTTCATTTTCCACATGTGAAAGAATTGTTAACTTTCACACACTAAAGATTAGTCATATTTTTTAAATAAATAAGAAAAGCCAATTTGTGGATTTTTTTTAATGAAAAAAAGTCTTTTGATGTTCATTTAAAAATAATTCACAGATGTACCAATCAAACTAAGTTTAAATGTGCTGAAATTAAATGTCACAGACATTTCCCTAATCTAAATTCATATTTAAAACATTTGTAGTTATGTAGTCATGTAGTCATGTAGTTATTACAGGTAAATCAATTATTAACAATGTCAATAAGTAAACTCCAATTGTTGTAGAAGTTCTTGAACAAAGACAGACATTAATTGATGTTCCTACTAAATGTGAAGACAGAAATACTTTTGACTCCTTCCAGTATACAAAGGAAATATTTTTTAAATGTTGCGATGAAAAATTAATATCATTTTTTTTGCTAGTTATATGGTCAGTGGACTTTCACTAGGAAAGATGTTCAAACTTATCTTACCTTGCTGAATTATTGAGGGAACCTATGAACACGTTAAAGGAAAAATTTAGTCACATTTTATAAATTCATAAATTAGGTGCTTTTTACTTTCCTGTTGTCACTTTCACCTTAATTTCTAAATCGCAGCTGAAAACATTTTGCTGGTTTTGTTGTTTCACAGTTCTGATTTGATAAAATATGGAGAAAAACCAATTTTTTTATCATTAATCAGTGAATTTAATAATATAGAATGTAATGGCATGAAAATTAATATTGATGGTAC
Organism: Galeruca laticollis; assembly: GCA_963921935.1. Lineage (NCBI taxonomy): Eukaryota > Metazoa > Arthropoda > Insecta > Coleoptera > Chrysomelidae > Galeruca > Galeruca laticollis. The sequence continues at coordinate 79,803,987 of OY998180.1, forward strand.
GAACCATACATTATATTTTTCTGTTGTCCTTATTTTGGGGGACAATTTGGGAATCCATAGCATGTCAGGATTTACTGAATCCTTCAAGTAATTTTTGTTGTCGCTTTTGCAAATTTTTAAAAAGTATAATGCGAAATTCGTGTGAATAAGACGAGAGTACTCTTAGAACCAAAGACAATTATGCAGAAGATCTGGAAAAATATGACATGTCTCTCACTGGAATCAAGTCTTCGTGTGTCTGGAATAAGTTAAAATCATTTCATATAGTGGAAAATTATATCGTTGACATCATGCGCGACATATTTGAAGGTGTAGGTGTTTTTGTTATTATGAATTTATTACATCAATTTAATTTAAAAGATAAATATTTTACTTTAGAAACTTCAAATTTTAAATTGAAACATTTTAATTTCGGTTCCCAAATATCTAATAGACCTCCTCTAATAACAGAAAATAATTCAAGAAAGAAAAAAGTAAATATGAGTGCCTCAGAAATGAAATGTTTTTTGCTTTATATCGAGATACTGATTGGATCTTTTCTACCTACTGATAATCAGTATTGGAAAATGTATGTGTGGTTAATAAAAATATCAAATATAGTACTTCTTCCGACTGTCTCTACTCAAAACTGCCAAAGGTTAAATTTATATGTAGAACAACTTGATTCATTGTATACAAGTTTGTTTTGTGAACCTTTAAAAGCTTTTAGATATGAAGCAAAGCATAGAAAATCCAAACTATCAGCTACTGTGGTAGCTTCCAGAGTTAGTGTAACTAAAACTTTGGCTATCAATCATCAGTTAACAGATTTATTTTGCAAAAAGGTTTCTTAAATGGAATTGAAATCCACATAAGTGTTACGGTATTTAGCCATGATAAAGAGTATTCAGATCTGAAAAACTTATTTTTGGTAGGTATCTTATGTAAATTTTGATACATACGAACCAAGGAATATAATAGTGGTTGAACCTACACCAAAACTGTTTGATAAAATATATGAAATTATTTTAAATAGTACCTCATCTGATGTTCATTTTATATGCTATAAAATATTTTGCACATCTGATAATCATTTAATGACTTATGAGTTAACAGATAGTACACAAAAAATATAGTCCTTCAATCACGACTTTGTTATCACAAAACATTCTCACCTGTTGCGCAGTCCAACAAAAATTACATAGTGTGTGAATATTAATACAATTCTTACAATGAAGGGTATATTTTCGTTCATTTGTTATTTGTTTGTGAAGAATACATTTTTATTTATTCGTTTGTATATGAAGAATATAGTTTTGTTTATTTGTTTGTTTGTGAAGAATAAAATAAGTTTGACCGTAAAAACTATTTTCTTTTTGATCCTTATCCATTTGTTAACAGAGTGGTCAAGCATATAGTTATATGGCGGTAAAGTTTCTATAATAATACTCTAATAATATTAATTAAAATGGAATTCTTAAGCATAATATATTAAAGTTTCACTAATATCTCAAAGGCTCATGAACTAACAAAATTGGAACTAGGTTTGGTGCTTTTTAAGACCTGCTACTTTGGATGATAGCGAAGAAAATACCTATTGTTTGAAGTTGTATAGACAATAGAGCTCTATGTAATTGCCTGCTTCGGATTTCCTCTGTCTTATGCTTGTTTTATACTACATAACGTTTCAATCGATGTGAATGATCTTCAGGTGAAATCTATTCTCACCTGAAGAAAATCGAAGATTCGTTTCGATTGAAACGTGGTGTAGAATATATAAAACAATCAAGACAATGGAAGTCCGAAACCAGCAATCATATAATGCCTACCTAAAAAATTATAATGCCTATATAATAATATTATAATGCCTATTTAAAAATATTATAACGACAATATAAAAATGGTATATTGGCCATACAAAAATAATATAAGTCATACAAAAGTAATATAATATCTATACAAAAATAATATGATGGCTAGTCTTCAATCAAGTAAAGTCGAAAAAATTGTTTACAAAATTTTTATAATATTCAATTAACAATCGTATAAAGGTTATATTTTGTTTACTAGAGTAAAACAATGTCAAATAACGATTATCTGGAAATTGTATAACTGTCACACAATATTATTATTGGCCTGACAACGGGTGTTATAATGATTATGCAACATTGTTATTTGCTTAAAAATATGTATAATTATAGCTATACAAAATAAGAATAATAGTTATTCAAGTGAATTTAAGTGCATATAAACTAGTTGTATAACCAATATACAAACATTAATCGTTAAACAATCCAAACTTAATGAAATTCACTGTCTCGACCCTTACTTCGTGGAATATGCTCATATTAGTGTTTTTAAATGAAACTCAAGGTCTCTAGTTAATTAACTAGAGACCTTGAGTTTCATTTAAAAACACTAATCCAAACTTAGTTTCCAGAAAAACGCGTTTTATAACCACAAAATAATAGTTGATTTGTCACAAATAGTATATACCTTTTGTATGAAGATAATACAAGTTTTATACTATGGTTAATGATTTTTCTCTCAGTGGGGAGTAGAAATGATCAACAATGCTAATATCTGCGTTCGAAGCAGATTTACGGCAAAAGTATATATAAATAAAATTAATCAGCAGTTAAAAACAACAACTTTTGTTTCAAACATTTTTGTCTTAAATACATTTTTTATCCTTTTTTTCATTTACGTTTGCCTCCAAAACTTTATTGGCTTGTACTGGATGTGTTTTCCTTCCATGTTTGTGTTGCTAATTGCTATAGCTCTCCCTTTATTACGTGTTTCGATTTCAAATGATTTTGCACAGATGTACTAATTTGCGTGAGGGGGGGCTCTGTGCCAGCCGCAGCAAATTTGTTTTAAGTTACTGGTTGGACAGTAATAATTTTATTCCGGACTTTAGCGCAACTTGTATAAACTAGGCTAAATTCATAGTTATAAACTTCCACTTGATAATATCTAGTTCAACAAGCCCAACTAAAACCCTTTTTCAAGTGAAGTTTCTGGTACATGAGAAAATTTCTTACCCTCATTGTTAATACAAATTGATTTATAAGTATTCAGTCGTATCCTTCATAAAAATTCTATGGGAATATTGCATCAAACATTAGGCGTATACCAAGGTTTGTATATTTCTAATTAACATCGTGAAATATTACTTTTCACATATTATATCCAGTTTGTTTTCTACACCTGTAGCGATCGGTTGTCGAGAGCGAGTGTTGGAAAAAGTGGGCAGTTTGCTGATAAGCAGATGAGTAAAATCTAGTTCATTTAATTTGTATAGGTTAAATACATAGGTACTGTTAGTTGATTATCAATATTATTATTTTTTGAAATGGACGTCAATACAGGCGGGGATGGCCCGCCTGATAAAGATAAAAGTACTAATAATATTATTAAACCTAATTATGATCTTAACAATAAGTATCAATCCACCGATAAAGGCCATATTTTGTAATGATAGAACATACAGATCAAAATGTTGGCAGATTGTTTCCAATAAGAATTGGACACTATTTACTCGAAGAACATGAAATTGGTGAAAATATTACAGGCATCAAATCAGTAGGTTTTAATCGCGGGAAAGTAATATGTGAAAATTATGAAACAGCAAATCACAAGGCCCTATCAGAAAATAATTTAGTCAGTTACATACCTAAATATTACACCCATAAAAAAGGTATCATAGAAATGGTAGATACAATCTTCTCAGAAGATTACTGAGGTCAGACGCATGAAACGTAAAATTATTGATAAAGATACTGGGTCAAGCACCTATGCCGATAGACAATTGGTTATTGTGATATTTTTGGGAAACAGAATTCCAGAAAGTGTCAAAATTAACACGGTAAATTTTCCAGTAGAGCCTTATTTTTATCCTGTTATCCAGTGTTACAAGTGTCTCCGATTCGGACATACTAGTGCACAATGTAAAGGTACAGCGATATGCAACATTTGTGCAACGGAAAACAGCTATGAAAATCCCTGTACAAAAAACGTTAATTTCTGTGTTCATTGCAATAGTAATGAGCACGGTTCAGCATTAATTTTCAATTACAAAAACCTACTCCTAGAAACCCCATCTTCCAATCTACCATCAATTCACAAGAACATAGTCAACCAAAAAAATCTAATGTTAGTCAATTTAAAAATCGCAAAATTCAAAAATCAGATCTAGATCACGTATTTTTCGGCTGCGCGGGTTTTTCTAATAATGTGTTGGTGGATGGTCTTATAAAAGTAGGCGTTCAATTTCCTACGTGTATTAAAGTGTTGCTCGCAACTGGAGATGATTCTGTTTATGATCTGTTGTTTAACCATATAACAAAAAATAATATGAGTATTTAACTTTGACTAAATAGGTACTTGAAATGAGTTTCTTCAATTTGTGTGTGGCTGAAGGACAAGCGTGTCCATTGCCGAAAAAAACATATTATATCATTCCAATTATAATCAGCATAAAAAATCGAAAAAAAATTATTTTACAACTTTTTCTTATTTTCCATCAAAGAGTTATTTAACAGTCTTTTTGTTCACAATTCGATGGCATAATCACGAATATAAATGTTCAGACTGAAACTAAATTAAAAATGTTCCAGGCTGCTTGCCGAAAGAAACTCAGTCTCTGGATATATATGCCCGATTGCACGTGAATACTACCTTCAGACTATTCCAGATATCTTGATAATATTGTAAAGTTTTTTGCATGAACGAATCGGTTTTCAGTGAGTTGCACATTTAGGACAACTGCGACGTCAGAAGCAAATAGAATATCTTGTCATTTAAAATATTAGTATTGAAAAATAATATTTCAACGAGACAACATAAAGAGACTAGATTTTGAAAAATATTTCTTATGCTTGCAAATTCTTCTTAAATCCCGTATTGTCCTTTATGATTACTTTTTCAATTTAAAAAAAGAATATGTAGAACAATTAACTATTTCAGTGAGACTATCCGGTGGAGTTGAACATTAAAAGAAGTTCCGTAGCCCAATATTAACAATGTTAAAATCAGAAAAAGAACACCGCATAGAGATTTCAGAAAGCACGAACAAGTTTGAGCGAATTCAGCGAATATTGCAGTTGGGTCGCCTAAAATATGTTCCTGGAATATCTAATACCAATTGCACCATCAGCATAGTAACGTTTTTTTTTATTTTTTTGCCATTCACAAAGTAATTGGATAATTGAAATCCGTTTCGTGGAAGTTATTATTTTTGAATTCCCTATAAGAGAAATAGTACAGTCGAGATTATTATAATCGCGATGGATATTCGAATGAAATGGAGAAATATGAAAAAAACGAAGGAGGATTAAGGGAGAAAAGTCCAAATTATTTTGTGAAATATGAACGATTGGTGTCGTTCTTTGAAAGTACCTAGGGACGTGGTTTTCGTAGTTTGAGAAAAAGCTGTATTGACAATTCAATTATCCTTGCATTCTCCTTCTTAACGAAAAATATTATCAACTGAATACATAAAGAATGGATATATAAAAATATACCTATATGTTATCTGTTCCATAACAGAAAACATAAGCATAGGAGAATGAAATCATGTCTGAAGTAAATAGGGTCAGTTGTGTAATAAATACCAAAGTAAGAAAGATCACCCTGTATAACAAATTAACTTTTATATTGTAACGTTTAAACTAAAGAAAGCGGTCCTTGACACATAAACAATGTAAAAAAAACACTTGGCTAAGCAGTGTGAATTTGTTGCAAAAAAAAGAAAAAAATAATATTTGCGACAAAATAACGAAATTTTGCGGAATCAAATAAAAATTCATTCTTAATCGAGGTAAAAAACCTATTACACAATTACGTCGAACGATGAGTTTCCACCAATCAGGAGTTAACATCTACAAAAAAATAAACTGAGCTGACATAGGGAAAATGCTGAAGCTACGAAAATGTAACAATTGAAGTGGTAGTTGGTAAAAACTTGCGGATGGAAGCGGTCTAGTTTTTTTGGGGTTCGCGGATAGCGTTTTTGGAGAAGTCCTCAGAATTTAAATAACATAAAATAAGGACGTAGTTTTTAACTTGTCAAGTGTAATTTTTTTCGAAAGGGGGAAAAGAATATTACAACGGAGCGTCTACTGTACGCGCTCTGAAGGGTTTTTTTGTTCGAAATGCGAGTCGTGGCCGTCGGCGTTTTTGTGAACACCCAGTCTGAGAATTGGTAAGTCAAATTTAAAAATTATACTAACTGTGTACTATGACCTTTTTTGTAGGTTGGTCAAAATATTAGCATTGCCAACCCGCATCTATGATACTAGCTGTTTAATTTAATTTATGTTATTTCATATCGCAATACGAGTATTCAATGGTACCTCTCCGTATGAATCAGGGATAGGAAGCACATTTGAGGTGGAATACTAAATTGTTAATTTCAATATTTCATTTATAGGGTGTGCGAAAATATTTAGGTTGCGGCGATTATTTTCAAACTTACAAATTTCATTTTATTCTGCATTTCATTCTCGTTAATGTAACATGGTATCTCAAGTTTTCTCTCGACCCTATCAGTGGTTTTAATTATTTACAGTCACAAGACTTTATATACAATTATTCCTGACGCTTTTGTCAATTGGTGTCTTTTTTGATTATTTTTTTTATTTTTTGTTATAATAAACTCGCTAAAGAAATTATTATCAGTTAGTTTATTTTCTCAACCAGGAAAGCATGATTATATGAATACATAACATATACCCATAAGACCTACACATAAGATTTTTCCTCAACCCACCTCCCTAACTGACGTAACCCTATAGAACAAGACCTCTCATTACCAACGACAACTAGTAGCAGCGGAGGCCGAAGCCAACCCTTTCGGACATTTTCTTCCAGGAGCCGACGACTCCTGTTTCCCACGAAATCGTGGGTGGTGACAGCCAGCTACGTTGCCTTCTCGTTCCATTAGGGACATTTTGGTGCAGGTTTATTTACACGTAAACGGGATTTTGTTAGCAGAAATACGACGAAGCGAACAGGGTGTTTTCTGGGGTGTTTGAGATTACAACGCACCCAGATACACAGAGTCTAGGACCATTACAGCAGAAACACAGAGTCTACGACCATTACAGCAGAAACCCAGCTAGTAAATACATGGTGACCATAATATTATTACAGTGGTGACAGCGTTTTTTTTAGAATTATGGCAGATTGCACTTAAGAGTTTTTTCTTGGTTATTACAGAGTTTTATTTAGGGTTATTACCCTGGTGAATAAGTTACTACATGGGTGACTCCAGCGAATAATTACACTTAATATTTTTTCTTGTTATTACATTTGTGACATCGGTAATTACATGACGGAATCCTTTTAGGTTATTACAGTTGTTCAAAAGTGGTTCACTGCAGGTACGGTGAATCAACTCCTCCAAACCAAATTTAAAATATTATAATTTAAGACGTACGTAACATAAGACACTAATCCCAATCCCTCATCATTCTTCAGTTTGCAATAGGCAGCGAGAACGTGTTATTGTAGTAAAGAGGTTTACGTGATTCTTTGGTACCAAACTTAAAATATTAAAATTCCTTTAATTACATCACAGCGGATGCTATTCCTAATTTTTCGTTATTATTGATGAATGGGTGAGGCATTTGAGTATGAGAACTAATGATAATAATGAACATTTTCGTTTTATAACTTTTTTTGTCAAAAAGTCCGAGTGGTACACGCCGGACCAGTGGTTCACCTATAGACTAATACATCTATTAAGCCAATCACAAGTTAGGTTACTTCTTGGTCTAGCCAAAAATAACTACTAAATATCAGGTAGGCATAAAATGAAATGTAACGTCTGTCATTCTGACGATGATATTGATTTATCGAAACAATTGTCAATTTTTTAGAATTTTCAATAACTTTTATTATATTGTGGAATTAACTAGAGACCGTGAGTTTCATTTAAAAACACTAATCATCTAAACATGTTGTAACGACGCTGTCGTCCAAATAGACATCAACAACCTCTGTTACCAACATCGACAATACATCCACGAATGGCAAAAGGCAACTTCTAGAGTATGACTAATCAAGTTAACACAGTAGGCGAAATTGGACGTCTCGTACGTAGATTATTATCTGCGTCACACCAGTAGAGTGGTCAACGGTGATAACCCCAAGACATTTTGGATGCATCCTGGAAGCTCAGGCCTCACACCCGCAACGGTAGTGAGGAGAGCTGAACCAGTAAAGTTAATTCGGTGTGTACTGAACCCTGAAAAAACTTTACACATTACGCATTCGGAACGATATAAGCGATTTCGGACAAACAAGAGGATCGCGGTCAAAGTAGGTTAACACTTGGATAGACATGAAGGAAATTACTAAATACTAGCCTAATTATTAATTATTACAACTATAATTTGAGATCTATATTACGAATGTGATGAACTATATTAAGATAAATATGTAAATCACGCGTTTGTAATAATTGTGATAGATTATATGGCTTTATTAATTCATTTATTTGATATAGAGATGCATTAAATATTGAAACCTTATCCTGTATTCTGTGACAATTCAAAATCATGTGCTCGGCCGTACCCAATTCACCACATTCACAATAAGTTTTAATTTGAATAAATATTGTGGGATTAACACACAATTAAATCTAAGCCTACATATTGCAGAAATAACATTTTTCGAAACCGCTAAACCAGGGTTTGAGTGGAATAATTGGCTGTATGCTTTTGTATACAAAACCCTTTGCGGAATCATTATGTTCCTGAACCCAAGCTCTTTTACTGATTATTTTCGAAAAGGTGCAAATATCTTCTGTTGTACCTTTATATTCAGTTACATTGCCGTGCACTACACCTGCCTTTGCAATTTTATCTGAAATTTCATTGTTAATTAAACCACAGTGAGCTTTTATCCATCCAAAGATAATATTGATATCAAGGATTTGAAATTCTTTTATATGCTTCAACATGTTGGCCATAATATAATTTATATTTTTTTAGGAGTTGTACGTTTTCTTGTTTCTACAGCACTCTTTTAATTTGAAAATATAATTCACGAATTTTTCATTTCCTTGTCTTTAATATATTTTAAGGCTTCAAGTATTGCTATTAACTCTGCATTATAGATACTAATTTTTTCATTTAAATCATAAGATTTCGAAACTTCATTGTTTGGAATTCAAAAGCTGAACATACCCCACTATTTGATTTTGATGCATCGGTATAAATATGTATATGATTCGGGAAAAGTGTATTAACATCATAATTAAACATAGGATTTCTCATCGATAGTGGAAACTCCTGGTAATTTTTAAAAAGAATCACTTTAATGTGTTCGATACTATTGATATCTACAGAAAAATTCGTAACTTTTCCAGACGAATAGCAATCTGGAAGCATATCTTTTATGCTACTGTAGGAACACACGATTGGAGGAGATTTTTTCTTTTGCCAATATGTTGAAGTCAGATCTAGTATATGTAGTGTATGAATTTTATTCATCAATCAACTATTTTTACCACATTTTGATTATAAATTTGTTTGTTAAATATTCTCTTCTTATATGTAATGACAGCTCGTTTGTTTCTACATACACATTGGAAGTTGGTGTAGATTTTAGAGGAAAAAATACAGCCAATATAGCTCTTGTGTAAGATCTGTAAAGTAGATGAGAAATTTCTGCATCTGCTCCCCATGTCGTATGTGTTACTGCCCTTAGAACATTTAGGCTTTTTTCAGCTTTAGAAATTATATAATTGATGTGATTTGACCATAGTAATTTACGATCAATTATAATTCCCAAGTATTTTACAGATTCTGCAACATTAAAATTGGTGGACTGGAGTTGTATTTTATTTGGCAATTGGCTCTTTCCTTCGGAAATCTCTATGCCTTTATTGAAGCATCATGTTTGTGAATCTCCATAAAAGCTACTGATTCTATTTTTTCCTACTTGAAAATTACATTTATCAACATATACACAAATGTCATCCGCAACTTGCAGCAAATCACGAGTATATATTAAATATAATAAAGGAGACAAAACTCCACCATGTGCTAGACCTTTATTGGTGACTTTTGGACCGATTAGTTTTCCGTTTACCCTCAGATATATAGCTATGTTTAAATATAAGTTTATGATTCTTTGAGTAAATTCATTTGGTAGTCCAATGTTTGTCATTTTTGATGCTAAGACCGAAAGCTCAATATTATCGTATGCACTCTTAATATCAACAAATAATGCTACTACGTCCTGATGATTTGTAAAATACAGATTAATATCAGTAATTGAATATGATATGTTCTCAATAGTAGAGTGATGTCTTCTGAACCCAAATTGGTTGTAAGCATTTTTATTATTAACTTCAAGCCACATTTCTAGCCGATATTTAAATATCCTCACAAATGTTTTTAACATACAAGAAGCCAATGATATGCCTCTATACGATTCGGGTAATGTTGGATTTCGATTTGGTTCAAGAAATAGCACAACTATGTATTCTTGGGAAAAATTCCGTGATCGCAAATGAAATTAAAAATGTTAAGTAATTTATTTTCACTATAATATGAGAAATTTGATAATATGCTATACTGAATGCCATTAAGTCCAGGAGCGGTATCTTAAGTACATTTAATACAGTTTAGAAGCTCGGTCATATTAATTGGACTTAATAAGAGATGATCTGATTTATTGAGTTTCTGAATTTCACCAGGATTTAATTGGACAAAAGGATTAGCCAATATATTCAGATATAAATACATCCAATGAACTTTATATTTTGGGACGTTATACGAGCTGTTTAATTTTTTCACTTCTTGCCAAACAGTTTTAATAGATGAGGCCCTATTTAAATTTTCGCACAATTTTTTTCGTGATTTCTTTTTATTTTTTGAAATTCCCCTTTTTGTTTTTGCTACAGCTCTATTGAATTTGATGTAGTTCTACAAATTTGAATTATTTTTGTAGGCTTGCCACATTTGTTTTTGTTGGGTTAATAGCATCTTTATATTCGTCATTCCACCACGATTTATTAAATTTCTGATTGACAGCTCTTCTTTTACTTGGCATTGAAATATTACTAACATCTTTCAGAAAATTTATAAATACTTTATATGACATATCATCTGATTCTGTTAACTTACGATCCATCAAAGTGGAGAAAAGTTGCCAATCAGCTTTATTTATATCCTACTTACAACATTTATTAATTAAACTTGCATATTGTTCCCCGAGATTTATTTTACTTTATATTGGAAAGTGATTTGATCCCAAGCTAAAATTTTCCGTTTTCCAGTCACAAATTAATGAAACATCCCCAGAACAAATAGTTGAATCTATATCCGATTTATTTTTTGGAATTGGGCTCTGAATTAAGGTCTCAGATCAGACATTAAGAAAAATTATATTGCATTATTCAAACGCTTCCAACAAATTTTTTCCCGCAGTATCTATCAAATCAAAACCCCATGCTGTATGATGAGAGTTAAAATCTCCTACCAAGAAAGGTTTTTCCAAATTTTGAAAGAAATTTGTCCATTCTCTAACAGAAATTTTTAATTTGGGCTGAACGTATACTATTCTATATATTTAAAAATGTTTTATTGATAATTTTTATTTTCCTAGCTACACACATAACATCTGTTATATTAATAAAATGAGACGTATTCTGTGTTTCAAATTTGTTTTTGACTAAAATGGCCACACCACCATAGCCGTCATTTCTATCTAGCCGAAATATATTATACCATGAGAAAATTACATTATTTTGCTTTTCCAACCACTTTTCACACTGTAAGGCGACATCTATTTTGGTATCAAAAAGGTATTTTTCCAATGCCCCTTATCATTATTATCATCTACTGGTTCGTAAGACCATCTACGTTTAACTGGAACTGAATACCTGTTAGTATGTGTATTAGTCTTTACGATATTTGTAAAACCATTTTTACATTTAGTTTTAGCTTGTAAATAAGAAATATTTTCCATAGACATCAAGTATTTGACAGATTTCTGCTCATCATAAACAGGACACTTACCTTCATCTGTAGCGTTATGGGTTCCCTTACATAAGACACCAACTGGACTATCTTTTTTATCGCAGGTAACTCCGTCATGTTCCCCTCCACAAAAACTACATCTTATTTGACCTCTACACTGAGCCTTAATATGTCCGTATCTCAAGCATTTTAAGCATTGAATGACCCTTAGTATATAATCTTCTACATCATAAGTAATACGCTTAATTATTATTTTTTCCGGATGAATGTGACCCTTAAAAGTTACAATGATCGTTCCTGTGGAGATTAATTTATCATTTTCTCTCCTGTACATCCTTTTTACATTCACCACTTTACCCTTTTGCCCACTCCTATCTTCTATAATATTTGTTAATTCTTCCTCCGATAAATCTTTATCGACTTGTTTTACCACACCTTTTTTATGAACCAAAAAATTTGGAATGTAAACATCGTAATTTTTATTTACCAAATTGCTTGAATCAATGAACTTATTCGCACTTTCATAAGAATTAAATTCTACTCTTACCCTAATACGTCCTATTAAAGATATATTTACAATATTATTTCTGGTATCAGATACTGAATTTAATATTAACCTTGCTGTATCAATGCGATGTAATTTTCCTATATTACTGTAATAATTTTTAATTCTAATAATTGAATCCTGACTTACTTTGTTTCCGGTTTCATTGGTTTTTTAAATTTCATTTGCTCTCGAGTGGTTTTTGTTACCTTATCTGTGTTTTTATTATCATGATTTTTTTCAATTTAAATATCGGCTTTTATATCATCCATAACAATAGTTTCATATCCAATATATTTTCCTCTATCAGTTGGATCACCATCCGAGAGAGAGAGATAAGTTCGAGACAAATTTTGGTGGGTTTGTTGGTTTTGGGGGTTTTCGAGATAAGGCCCTGATATAGGAAGCGGTTCCTCTGCAGGGCGGGGTTGGGGGCTTTTTGATGGGGTTTGTGTGGGCGTTCGGTGGGGGTTGGCGGGTTGTGTTTGTGCTGAGAGGGTGGTTGAAGAATTCGAGGGGAGGCTGTAGTTTATCGTTTGTGTTGAATTTGATCCTGATGGGAGTGGAAGCGAAGTGAGCACGCCTGCCTATGTTTGTGATAGAGCAGTGGTGTCGATATATGGACGGAACTAGGGGACGAAGAGTGTCGGCTATGATGTCCCTCGAGCTGGGGATGGCGTTCATTAGGGTGACAGTTAGGATTTCTATAAGGATTTTGGAGTCTGTAGAGTTCGAAGGGAACTGGTGGCTTTTCGAGTGTGACTGGGGCGGTTTCTTGGGGGGTATTTGGTGTGGTTAGCCTATGGGAGCAGCGAGGGTGGAGAGCGGCCTGAGGTCCGCCGAAATTGGTGCAAGTAGGAGTACCGGACTTGGGACATTTTTCGGTGCGGTGGCCAGTTCGGCCACAAGAGGGGCATATCGGTGGAGACCGACAAGAATCGGAAGAATGTCCGGATTTGGTGCAGCGGTTGCAGTATTTTGGGACTGGGGGTAAAGGGTTGGCGTTGGATGGTTCACACTGGTTTGGGAGGCCAAAAAAAGAGATGCCGGAGGTGAGGGCTTGGTGATAGTGGATCTCGGAATGGGTGATGATGCGAAACATCGAACTGGGTTGGTTCGTGGCCTTGGCGATAATTCGCCAACTCTTGATCGAGAAGAATTTCTTCGAATTCTTCGAGAGGGATCGTTGGATCTACATTCCTGCAGACCAGTGAGAAAGAGGGTATTAGGGTTTTGACTGGTTGGGGAGGGCGTTGCGTGGGGTTTAGAATGTTTATAGTGATGTTGAGGTCACCAGTGGAGTTTTGGATTTTTCTGAGGATTGTGTTTACTGACTATGTGGAAGAGGTTTTGAGGAGGGCTGTTCTATTGAAATTTGCTTTTAGGAATAGTATGTGGCCGTTGAGAAGTTCGAGGGTGTTTAAAAGGGTGAAAAGAGATTTTCGGTTGAATATTGAGGTGGAAGGTTTCTGAGGTTCAGAGTTTGGGTGTATGTTGGGGTTGGTGTGGGGTTGTTGAGGGGGGTAGGAGCTGGGGTTGATCGTGATGAATTCGTCCTCGACGGGACTGGTGGGTTGTCGGGAAATTGAGCGAGTGGCGGCTGGGGATCTTACAGAGGAAGCGTAAGACCTGGGGGGGGGTGGAGTGGAAGTGTGTATTGAGGTTGAAGCGGAGGGGTTTGGGGTTGATGTGGAGTTTTGAGGATTTGAGGTTGGCGTGGAGAAATTTTGAGAGTTTGGGGAGTATAAATAGGAATATAAGTGTCTGGGGGAGAGTGCTAGACATTCTTTAGTTTCTTGTATGATACGTTGTAATTCGAATTGGAGGGTGTGGATGTCGTTTTGGTGATTGGAGTTTTGAGGGTTTGGGGAGGGTGGAGTAGAGGCTTCGAGTGTGGATGTTTGGGATCTATGTTTGTTTCCGAGTTCGTCAAGTTCTCGTAGTAAGTGGGGGGTTGACGTGGAGGAGTCTGTGGGATCGGGGAGTATAATTTTTTGTTGAAGTTCGTCGAGTTGTCGGGAATAGTCTGTGAAATTGGAGGTTTGGGGTGCGGTGCTTTGGGATGTGGTGCGTTGGGATCTGCGGGTGCGTCTGGAGGACATTTTGCGTGTTTATTGTGTTGTGAATAGGTGTGGATGGCTGTGAAAGCTAATACCAACTGCGGACTCACCTCTGGAGGGAGTTGCCTCCCCAGTTAAGGATGTCCTGACTTATTAACTTTCGTGCGTGTTTTATATTTACCTGGGTTAATATCCTTCCTACGTCTGGTGTGGATTTTTTATGTTAAGGTAGTTGCGGGTTTCTTCAGAGGTTCATAAATAAAAATGTGTTTTGAAAGAAACAGTTGTTACACTTCCAAGTATTACAAGAACTGTCAAACTGAAAAGTTCGACAGAGCACGTGGGTTCGTGGATTTTTGGTGGAGGCGTCCAAGTTGCCGGTGAGGTCGACTACGAGTTGGTTCGAATAAGTGACCAACTCTGTTATTACAGCTTCCTCTAACGATGGACTAGAACAAGTGGATAACCATCCATATTATTGCTCATTATAGCTTACAATTTCACTATTCGAAAACACAATCTATACGCGCAGAACTGGTTTATGTAGATCTACACTGTAAGATTACCCAGACACGAATGCACCAGAACTATTACACGAAAATATTTCACTGGTAATGAAATAGACCGCGACAATGTTCTTGATAAGATCGAATATATGAACTGACTATTGTCCATTAAGAAACTTGGAAGAATGTGGACGACCTTAACGTATTGAAAGATACAGGATCATTCAATACCTTGTATAGGATAAGGAATCGAGGGTTAGAATTTCTAAGTAATTGAAGGTGGTAGGACTGGCATGAATCTATTGATTATACAACAAAACATAGCTATATAATCGGCAGAGGAAAAAAAGGAATCTCTTCTTCTTGAAGTAATTAGAGTTTATTATTCAAAATTGAAGATTTAGAAAAGATGTGATACTGCACTTATTTTATCAGCAAATATCTATTCGGGGCCTGCACGATTCTTCTTCTGTTAGATATTCAAGAAAGATACAGAAATTTATTCAGGAATAACAACTGTTTTGTCAAAATTAGAGATATCTCAGGAATGTCAAAATAAAGAGATGGTCAGCAATCTGTGAGGCCAATGCTATCTCATAGGTATCCTGATTCAGCCGTAGAAAATAACTGTCTTCAGATACATTGAAGACAATTGTATAGTTGAATCAACCTGCTAAACTAAAATTTATTTTAATTGAAATATATGATCGATTTTAACAGAAGTTACAACTTATGTTTCCAGATTTACCTGTTTATGTATGATAACGTCAGCCATGCTTCAAATTCAACGAAAACATCGAAACTTTTAATATTCTTTTGAATGTGAATAATGTAAAGGTTTAATCATTGCTATATGTAGACTATCTGGATTTATGGGACCCACTGTACTGGCTCTGGTGAGCTGAAAATCAATAGGGACGCCCTAAACAATATCCAATCATAAAATTAGTCACTTGTATATACTCCAGAGGCTACAGCGTGCTAAGAAACCGAAATTTTTCCAACAATTTCAAAAAATGTTGTATACCTAGATTCATAGGTCCAGCTGAAAATCAATAGGGTTCGTCTGAGATATGCCCTGAACAATACACTATCATACAATTTCTGTCTTCATGCACTCCAGAGAATGTATGGAATGTACGGTGGTATGGTGCTAACCAGACATAATCACAAAAAGTGACCGATGACAAGGACGACGACATACACACAGGATTTTTGTTCTAAGCACCATTTTTCGTGTTTTTCTCACTGAAAAACGTGGAATAATTTATAGTTCTAAGGGTAATAAAAACTTCTAGGAAATAGGCTCATACATTTATGTAGATTGTTAATAACTCTGTCATAAGACGGAGTAAATTAGTGAGTAAATATATATGTAACTCTTTTATTTACGAAGATTACTAAAGTAGATCCCATTTCGATGATTATAATTCTATTTATATAATAGTTTTGTAATTACAGAAACATTATATTTTATTGGAATTTTATTACAAAATACGAAATCAACAATTTAGTTTGTACTTTAATAAATAATATTGTCATAATCCACAGAATGGAGGGAATAAATCATAACGATTTATTTGAACAATATAGGTCGATAACGAAACGAAGTATAAATAATTTATTGTTATACATACAAAGTAATCTACCATTGCAGTGCATAAATAATTTTTTATATTAAATAGTGTCACATTTATGAAGCTACAACATAAATTCGACAGGTTCCTAGCCCTCTATATGAAGCACAAACCATTTATAGTATATCTAAAGTCAATGTGAAGACATAAAAAAGAAAGATTGTCAGATATATTTTCTAAAACTGCTATGTTAACTATACAATTGCTCTCCTTTATTCAGTAAACTGTTAGTTCGTGACGATCTTAGAAAACTAGTTCGGACATATTTAAAAAAAAACTGTTATAAATTTATTAATTAAATAATGAATTAAAATAACTTGTGTATATTAGTATAATTAAGACAATTTTGAAGAGCCGTCAACATGTCGGCATTCACAAGCTGGCTACTAAATTGAAAGAAATAATACACAACAAGGTGGAAATTCCGTTTGCTCAAGAGACAAAATATTTAGGAGTCATAATTGAACAAAGGTACATAATATGTAATAGCAACATACGGAATATAACAAATACATTATCCTTTAACAAATGTAGGCAAATATGCGGTAAGAACTGAGGTCTTGCCCCAAAAATGACACCATGAATGTATACACGAGTTATAAGACCCATGGTGACCTACGGGTAGGTAGTATGATGGGCCAAAGATAAAGCAGGCTAGAGCGGTCATGTCCTTCAATAACGAACAAAGGCAAACATGCCTAAGTGGTACGCGGGCCATGACAAGTACGCCAACCGCAGCTCTAGAAGTCCTACTAAATCTAACGCCACTACCGCAAAAGGACGACGCCAATAACAAGCCTACAGAGATCCATATATCTCAAGCTACAAAGGAAGTTAGAGAATGACCTTATATTCGACAAACGGATGAGAAATCAATTCAAGGCGGTCTGGGATTGCATAAAAACTCTGCTAGGAGTGGGCAGCAAAAACAAGCTCACAACCGCGTGAGTACCTAGCCATAGTGGGTACAAAGGAAGCTAATAGGCAGATCTACTCGCCAGAGAAGGCCTCGAAGTCTCTCAATTGACCAGATCCTTTCTGTGGCTTAACAAATACAACGATAAGGGCGCACATGACTAAATGGTCACTAAGAAAGTCTGAAGAATGGTAAACAAGATCAACAGTATTGAGATATGTGAAGTAATTTTTACCAGGTGCGACGCCAAAACTAACAGAGTATATGTTGAAGCAAGAAGAAGCACCACGAAGACACTCGTAGGTATCTTAACAGGGTACAATAGACTTTACAGGCACATGCACTTGCGGAAATTGGCGGATAACCCTAAATGCAGATCCTGTCAGGAGGTAGAGGAAACCTCAAAACACATTCTATGTGAATGTGAAAGTGTTTCAAGACAGAGATGCCTGGCAATAATAGGCGAAGAAAAGCCTACTCAGGGGACTCACTAAACAGTATAATGCGTTTATTAGAAAATATTTGACTGGACGAGATTATATAGAGTAGAAGGAACTCTTACAATAGAAGATCGGCGTGAGAAAAGTTCATATATAATCTAACCTAATCTAAACAATTTGAAATAAGCAATAAAGTGGTCTGATTAAATATTTTGCATCGGCACAAACCAAGTAGATTAGTTATTTATGTGGTGTACTGTATCGGTAAAATTATTTATTCCCAACAGTATCGCCGTCACTTGTGTTGTTTTTAGGTATATGTACAGTGCTATTCAAGTATAACCTCCCCCCCTCGTATCTTTTGAACGGCTACCCTTACATTAATAAAATTTGGAGGGTGAAAATAAAGTGTTGTAAGCTTCTCTACGAATGGTAACAGGTGACGTAATAGTAGTAGATGACGTCACAGTGCCACTCTGGCCAATAATTTTAGATAGGACCTTATGGCAAGTGACATCTCGTTTAAAAGGAATTAACATTGGCTACATAGCCATATCAATTTTGTTTGGGTTTAAATTAATTTTGACGGATAAATTAAATAAATACCAAAATTATTGAAATTATTTTTTTAAATTTAATTAATCAAATATCAACAATGGATTCTTATAGCAAGTGTTCGTAATGTGCTCCGTCTACTTCCTGACAGTAATACATCGTATTAGTAAACTCTTGTACTCGTTCGAATGTGTCAGCTGAAATAGCATTGCATTCTTCAGTAATTCTTTCTTTCAAAACGCCAATGCTATCTGGTGCCGTAGTATAAACCTTGGATTTCAAGTACCCCCATAGAAAAAAATCCAATGGTGTCAGATCTGGTGACCGAGGTGGCCATTCTATAGGACCTCGCCGGCCGATGTATTACTGTCAGGAAGTAGATGGAGCACATTTCGAACACTTGCTATAAGAATCCATTGTTGATATTTGATTAATTAAATTTAAAAAAATAATTTCAATAATTTTGTTATTATTTAATTTATTCGTCAAAATTAATTTGAACCCAAACAAAATTAATATGGCTATGTAGCCAATGTCAATGCCTTTCAAACGAGATATCGCTAGCCATAAGGTCCTATTTAAAATTGTTGGCCAGAGTGGCACTGTGACGTCATCTATTACAATTACGTCACCTGTTACTATTCGTAGAGAAGTTTACAACACTTTATATTCACCCTCCAAATTTTATTAATGTAAGTGTAGCCGTTCAAAAGATACCAGGGGGGAGAGAACTTTTGAATAGCTCTGTATACAGCAGTATTTTATCTCAACGAGATTTGTTCTTATTATAATTATTTGCCGGATGACGGATTAGTTTTGTAAATATAATTGATTAGTAATTAATTAGTATGGACCTTTGAGACCATTTGAAATGACAGTTCGAGATGATCTACGGCAGGAATCTTTTCATTTGGCGCCACAGTCAAATGAATGACAATAAATGATACTGATGATGGGGCCGATTTTAATAACGAAGATTTACATGTTCAACGTCAGCGCGTTGTTTTAAATATGCGATTATGAATAGTAATACAACAAGTGTAATTATGATTATAGAAATACAAATTTCTTCGATTTTGAGAAACAGATTGTTTCGAAAAAGAGAAGAAATTTTCGATAATCACTAATTACACGAGTTGTATTTGTCAAGATTATTTCACGAAAACAATTAAAATTGGGCTATGATGACGTTCGTTGCAAATTTCCATGAATTGTTTCCGCACGTACTTTTTTACTTTCAGAAAAAAAACTTGATTTGTGAAATGTATTGTAATTTTTTCAATCAAGGCTTAGTGCGCACCATTCCCTGACCCATGCGCATCATTAACCGCCGGGTCGGGTAAATGTGCGCAAATGCATTTCCACATATTTCAAATTTATACTCCTCACGTCAATACTTTGTGCAAATATTGTTTTACTTACAATACTCTGAATTTGTCCTCAAAGTTAGAAAACCTTCATTCTTATTGAGACAAACACATTTTCTGCTTAACTGCGCACCATTTCCCAACCCTCCCTTACTGTATTTCCCAAAGCCAATAAAAAAGCAAAAAATACCAGAAAAATATAGAAAGCAACACATAAGAAAAATATTCGTAAAATTGAAACAAAAAAACGAACTCCATATTCTTACTAACATGCCCAAAGCAATCCTTATTCATGGTAAGAAAAAGTTACATCTCCACGTGGTTCTATCTGGGCAGACAATTTTTCAGATGGACTGGATAAATGAGAGTTTTGTTTTTGTTATATTAATTTGAACGAAATTTTTTCTCATAGTTCTCGAATTTATAGAAGATATATGCACGTCATCTCTTCAAATTGACTTTAGAAAGAATATACCTAGAAATCAAATCTCAGTGTGCTATGTAATCTTAATTCTACTTAGACAACTACCCTTACTGTTACTGTAGATGATATTTTAAAGGAGAATGTTCGTCATATAGGAGGTTTTTTTTCAGAGTTTTAGATTTATGGCTGGTAAGGGGTCCTGGAAGCTCTGAAAGTTACAATATAACAGCCGTAAAACTTTGAGAAACGCCCACTGGAATAAATCTACAGTCTCCCGAATGACAGTAAGCTAGAAGCTTTACATCATTTGCTGGTTAGACAGATTTTATTTATCATTTTTAACCTTCAAATTGAACGACAAATAAAAACAACACCGTAGTTTGTCTGCTATTTTCGATAATAGTTAATCTAATCCAAATCATTAGTAAAAAATTGGACACTAATATCTCTTGCCATTTGTACTCAATAAGCATGTGAAATAGATGGCCGTGCATTGAGAAACCCACTTTTCAACGAGCTCCTTGCCGCAGTTACGGCTAGTTTAGCTATTTACATCTACTACCCAATTTATGTTTTTTACTCCAACAATAAATTAAAGTGAGTAAATGCGCCATTTCCATCTAATTTATGGCATAAAACACTAGTTATACTGTGTACCTCTAATCAATTGTTTCAAAAGTGTCTGGATTAGTATAAAGACGCTTTTGCGTGTCTAAAACTTCATAAACCTCACCGCGAGATACAGCACGCGAACTTGAATAAAATTACCATGCTGCACTGAAAAATGATTCAAAATTCAATAACAATACAGAATAGTGTAGTTCATCAACATTTGAAGTGAATACATAATTTTTATTTTCTATTTTTTCACAAGAAATAGTACTGTTACTTAAGAATATTTTATATTGCACTGTGTCTTGTTTGAATAATTTCGGAAGTTTTCAACTTATATTATGTCTATTGCATTAGAAAAAATTGCACAGGTTATAATAGAATCTGTTTGTTTTCTTTCCAGTATAATACAAATATTTTTGTCATGAAATTGGCTGAATAACTCATAAGTACAATAATAATTCAATTATAAAATATTTTTTTCTTCCTTCCAGCAGAACCTAAACATGCAGTCAAAGAACTAACAGCAACTGATATTCAACAAGAACGTTCTGAGAGATTGTCTTGTGGAAACAACTGTCCTCGTACAAAATACGAGTATAAGTCATTTAAATTGGATAAACCTCAAAGTCAATATGTCACAGATTTTTATTTTAATTACAATCAGCTACTAGTTTCAACCTTTAATGGCGATCCTCAGGGCAAGTAAACGTAGTAATTTGGAAAAAGCGTCCAAGTTAAAGCGCTATTTGAAATCATAAGTGTGGCAAATTAATGGAACGAAGGTTAAAATTGGAGATTAAAAGTATATGTATTATTGGATTAAATTCTATTTTTTCATGTTATTTAGTTTAAATGTAGTTAGTAGTCCATTTGGTCAGTTAATTTGAAGTTTGTTTCGCAATATTTACAATGCATTGTACAGTTGAATTCTGTATTGTAAATGGAACGATGATCATCAGCGTCTGCAATTCAACTTAACATCGCTGAATATCGTTGCTTACCTTAGAGATAGAGAGACAACAGCTAATATTTATGTCCCACGAAACAGTTCATCAGTCATTTTATACGATCATTTGGACATCAACCGCATTGCAGCTTGACTATTGTGAAGACACCTGAATTTTCTACGAAAGCTCAATTCACTAAGGGTTGCTGAAGACATGCCAAAACTGGTCTATTCCAATCCCATATTTGTTTATTGTTACTGGTAATGAGACAAGGATCTATTAATATGACCAATCATCAAGCTATGGAATGTCACCTTCCAACAAAAGCAAAACTAAAAAATAACACGTTAAAATAGATCAACAGTGAAGGTGATGTTCTCAGTTATTTCTTCTATCATCGCATTGCTGTCCACTCAAACTCCTTGTAAGAAGGTGAGACAGTGAATAAAAAATATTATCTGGGGACTTATAAGAGCAAAGTATTATTGTGATCGAATTTATGACTAGGAAACAGTGCTGGGCCAAGTACTGATAAATTGTACTCGAGTACCGGGTACTGTTCATAATTGAAGAACGAGTACAAAGTACCTTACTCTTTAGATGTAGTAAAGTACTCCGAGTATAAGTACCCGAATTTCACGGGTGCTTATTTCAAGTACACTCAAATAGAGAACGCAGAAAAAGCTGAAGAGGTATTAATGCAATAAAATGTTTTGCATTATTAACCTTATTTATTAAAAAAAACAATTTAACTTGCAATACTAACATAACTAAAAAATTATGAAAGCCAAAAAAATTAATCAATGACACAGTGCAGTGCCAGTAAGTGAAGTGAATGTACTGTCTCACTGATTAATTTTGTTGGCTTTCGTTGAAATCGAAAATATCATCTGTTGTGTCACTTGAATCTCCTACATTACCCCTTTCTTTGCACTCATCAGTCGCTATTAGTTTTTCATCAACGCTAATCACCATCATTTTCAAAGCATCTATAGAAAAGTCTGCCTTTTTTAGGACATTATATTAACGCAATTTCAACTTATGTTGGACAATTGGGGATACTGTGGCCTCTTCGTATGACAGATTAAGTATTTCTGAGAATCTATCTTCCATGCTCTGCATACATATTTTCATAAGAAGTTCACGTTCAGAACTTAGTTTTTGAAACTTTGACTTATCCCATTTATTTTTCAAATACAGCAGACTTGAAAGTAAATACCCATAAAAGACACATTCCTGCTCTTGCAGAACATCGAGGGATGCAGCGAGAGGTTTTAAGACCATACAGTAATCCGCTAAGTACAGCAATTCGGTTTCTTTTGAAGTTTTTATATTGAGCCTTGAAAAAAGATACGGAGCTTTGCTTTGTCGCTGAAAATTTGAGGATCCGAGTCATAATAACAGTTCCATCTTATTGTGTCCCAAGACGCCTTTAATAATTTCAGCCGCCTTGGTTGTCCCGGCTTTCGTCCATAAGATTTGACATTTCGAAAAACATGAGTATGTCTCGTCCTGATCGCAGTGTTTGACTGAATTGCATTATTGCAATTATTTGTTGTAATTAAACTCAATGTGTGACTGGTAAAATGGATGTAACTGGAGACCATTATCCTGCTTTCCTTATTGTCTGAAACATCAATTTCGTGGAAGGTTATTTCTTTGTCATACTCATTTGTCTCATCTTCATCATAATAATACTCATCTTTTTCTTCATGAGTTCAGCCAATGTCCTGTTGAAAGTCTTGCAATTCTTCTTCTCCCGTCGAAAATTCCCGAAATGCTATCACGAAATTCGTTCCGCTGCCTGTTACTCTGGTGTTTATTTGAGTTTATTTTATACCAAATTTTGAATTTATGCTATCCAGCATTTCTCCGATGTTCTTGTAATACCAGTAAATCTTTTGCAAGCTAAGGCTACTGAGTGCCTCTCTAAGTTTGCGCAGGTCCAGTGAAGGTTAACACCCACAGAACTTCTTGTTTTAGTTAACCAAATGTCAGCTGTGCAACATATACAATCTTGTTTTTCAATATCTTTGAGTTTGCATATGTGAAAATTATACATATCGGTGATTAGTTTCATAGCAGCTGTTCTTCCAATAACGTCCACATTCATTCCATCAAATAACCTTATATAGCTTGGATTTTCAATAACAGACACCGCGGACATTGTGTTATCAATGAAGTTACCGTTTTCTTCCTCGAACTCACTCTATGTCACCAGAATTTACGAATCTTTTCAGAGTTTCTTGTTTCCATCTTTGTACTTAGCAGTAGTTTTTGTATTTTTCACTTTCCCTTTATATTTCACATAGTCATCATACGATGTGTTTCCAGCGTGCACCCTTTTTAGATGTTTCACAAAATTTGTGGTTCCTTCCAGAGAACCTTCGATCATCTTTCTTGTGGTAAGACATAATTGGCACATGGACTTGGCACATTTTTCAACCATGAAAATTTTTCTATTGAGCATATGACTATGAACATTTTTCGATATGATCTACTCTTGCAGTGGACGAAGATGGGGAATTATTGGATTTAGGTCTCTTTTCAGGTACTATATCTCCATCTTATTTGTAAACCTTGGAATAGATGCTAGACGTCGAAGTTAATGCCGATAGTTCAGGATTTTTGAAAAAGTCTATTATTTTGTTATTTTTCCGGAGGAATATAATCCACATCACTCTCTGAAGAATTATGGCAAGGGTCTTTGAATTCGATTCATGAAGTTTCCATGGCGCTAAAAGTAAAAGCCAAGATCAAGGTTGCATGAAATACAAAGTTGAAAAAATAACTTTGAATTTTAGAAATTATGAAGAAACATGCAATTTTATAAAAATAATAATAATAAAAGACGTGTGGCACTCGGAGACTGTAGCGGGAAAGCTATTGCATAGAGTTTTACACTTTGACGTTCACAATTTCTTTATCTTTTCAGGTCTTTATGCTTTTCTTCTCTATAAAAAGAAAATATCTAGGTATAAATAATTTAATTACACACTAAAACAATTATTCATTCAAAAAATTTGAACAAAAATAACGATATCAAGAGTTTGATCATCGAATTTCGCGCGATGTACATTTATATAGATATAATATCATATATACTTTCTCTGTGCGGCATTAATGTGTATTACCTATACATAAAAAGTGTGTGTGTGTGTGTGTGTGAGAGGGTGTGTGTGTGTGTGTGTGTATATATAAAAAGGGCTACTTTTAATATCGCTCATTTTAATATCAAAAATTTTGGTTATTTTTATAGCAGTATTATATTTAAATTAACAAAACAAAAAATAATACTGCATTTGTGATAATGTTAATAAAATGTATGTATATAGAGTACTCACTCATTTTCTTTCACTATTTTTTCGTGACTTTCTTCATTAATAAATGCACTTTGTTCATTCATATTTAAAACACTTTGTACATAAATTATACGAGTACAGATATTCACTGTTGTACATAGATGATAAATACCTATACACCTATGGCAAAACTAAAAAGTATCACCACTGTGCCGGTCGGAGTGGGGGGTGTCAGTTTATTTTTGGTACGGAATTTCTGGATTCGGTCTCCACGCTCAAGGCCCGCGATAGAAGCTATGCAATAGCTTAACAATAATAATATCAACAATTGTTTTTTCAAATTATAAAATTTACTTCAATTTTTAAAACTGTAAATTTTTTGCTAAATAATTTACCTATTACTTCTTACACCCACCCACTGATTGATATTTACAAATTAATATGTATTTAATGGGATTAAATACTATTTCCTGTGAATTATAAAGAATTGACCCATTTATTTCTTATTCATTAGGAATACCTAAATTAAAACAAAAATTAAAATACTTATTTGTCGTGGCTCACGTCTATACGTATCTCTATACCTAAGAGAAATATTATTGCAAAATACTGTACCCTTACCTCGTAGTTTAGTCTTCAGACAACAATAAAAACGACACAAAAACACTGAACTGTATAACTGTTACACAGTGTTCAAAACAGAAACTTCCAGTGTTTGATTCTGATGGTAGCGCTGACTCGACTGATAATGATATAACAGCAGTTTCCCGTGTTGCCCTCGCACATGAACAGAGTACTGACGAAGTTTACTCTTGCAAAAAGTGTCCGGCAAGATGTATTCGTTCAATAAACGCGGGTACCGGGTACTTTTCCCGAAATGTCTCGGCTACGAGTACCGAGTACTTTATTGAAAATGTACTTGGGTACCGGAGTACAATACTAGAGTACAATGTTCGAGTACTGCCCAGCTCTGCCAGCAACTCGAACAAACTTTTTCGTATCAGTTTCGTATTCGTGAAATTCAGATTTTGTCTGCTTTTTCCCTTCCCATATCTCAAACAAAAACTGTTTTGTGGATGGTAATCTGTAGTAGATCCTGTTGCAGCTTCTTTAGCTTCGAAATATGCTTTTTCATTGCCTATGATCCATTAATGTGCCTTAGCCTACATAAATGTTAGACTTATATTTGAATAATGAATGAAAGATGCAATCTTATTGATATTGGGAATAATTCTATTCGTAAGCTCCTTACTTTGAAGGTTAAAAATAAATTTGGAAGAATAATACATATTTTATTCCCTTCACTACACTGAATTTCATCCTTAACTATACTTTCCTTAAAGATCTTAAAATGATGACTAACTGCTACTGTTTTGTTTATATTCATAGGAAATATTGTATGCTTGTTCCTTCTTCAATAATAGATACATAACACAGTAATTCCTTCAAAACGTGAGATGAAATTCCAATAAATCTATACGAAGGATAAAATAAGTTGAAGTTGTTGTTTAATAGTGAACGTTGAATATTCATTGGCTGTCTATCTACACCTAACTCTCCAAAAATTATTGAAACAGAATAAATAACTGCAACAAAGCCTCTAAGGATACTATGAATTATTCAACGCTATGGAATTTTCAAATAATCTCCTGAGTTTTATTTGAAAAGCGCGATAAAATTTATGAAGTAAAAATTACCATATTAGCATCAGTTGTGAAGTAACAAAACATAATGAAATATTTGGGACATATCTTGAAAAGACAGTTCCAAGCAGCGTAAGCCGTCAGCTTGTGATGTAAGAATAGAGAGAGTTGAGCAATATTTGAATTCAACATTGCCAAAGATGTGCGTTTATATTTTTGAAACCAAAACAAAAGAATATTCACAACATGAACCTTTAGTAACATAACGATCATTTGAATCTACGAAATCGTATTACCAATGCAGAAATACTAACTCTACAGTATGTACCAATGACACATAATATTTGTTGTGGATAGGTGAATGCTATTAACATCCCAATATCTTTGGAGATATTACCAAAAAACTCTTGAAGGAAAAATAACTAAGTTTTTGGCTATTTGCCGAACCGCGACGAAATTTGAATTACATTTCTCTCAAAAAATGTTACGGTGTCTGACTTATCGTTCATACACACTATGATAAGAAATGCATAAGTTTCATAATAAAAATGGGAAATGATGATTCCGCTGCACACTGCGATCCGGCATAATACTACAGGTTGGCAAATTAATTTTGGCAGTCGGAAGTTTGGCATCTTCCGATGCGCCGTTGCAAAGACGTATGCGCATTGCAAGAGCTCACTTCGCTGGCAGAATTCGTAAGCTTCGTTTCAACAGTAGAGTTCAGAGAAAAGTGTGATTACCGGGGTTGTGCAATAATAGCTTGTTATGGCGACTCCAGAAAGTAGAGTTGTTCATAAAAAGTTGAGTGAGAGTGAAGGTTTTAAATTTCATGATCGAAGAGGCAAACAATGGCAAGTCGAAAATTCCATTAACAAGGGTAAGTTTTAATTATTGCAATACAATTTTTAAACCAAAGTAATCATTTAACAAATTTACACTCGATAGTAAATTTTTTGAATCGATTTTTGTAAATAAAATATTTATTTGTTAAACGATTTGAAAAAGTGACATTAGGATGAGACAAAGTATTTTATGCACTCATGTGTCAATTTTATGCACCGTTATGTCATCATTACAAACAAATTGACGTCATTTTTAGTCCATTTAGACTATTTAGAGCAATCTAAATGAGAAATTTTTTGGTTTTTGCATGCCTGCGGCTCATGCATCAATTTTTCCATTCGTAAAAAAGAGCGCCACTTTCTGAACTAAAATCTAATGATCGTTTAAAACAACCAATGAACTGAAATGTAATATAGTATTTTTGAATTTAATTCTTCTTTTAAATGGCCGAAAACCACGACTAAAATTTTTATTTCAAAGAACGGTTACTGAAAACAGATTAAACTACTTCCTCATTTTATTTCTCTATCAATACACATGAGTAAAACTTTTAATAAAACATTTATATTCACTCATTTTATTGTCAGGTCATTGAACGAGTTCATGCTGCTACGAAAGTTAGCCAAAGAAC
The DNA here is from genome assembly GCA_963921935.1 of Galeruca laticollis. NCBI lineage: Eukaryota > Metazoa > Arthropoda > Insecta > Coleoptera > Chrysomelidae > Galeruca > Galeruca laticollis. The sequence goes on from OY998180.1 coordinate 79,832,395, forward strand.
GCTTTACCGTATTAAAAAAGAAGCACTTGCAGGAAGTAATGCTGACACTTATGTGCCTACTAAAACACAAAGAACGTCCAGTATCCGTATGGATCAATTCGACAAAACTGTGGTGCATAATAAATTATCACATATCCGAGAAAAAGTACCCACGTTAAAAAATGTACACCAAACCTTTGCAGATAGTTATGGCTTCGCAAGAAGTCTCGAATATCTGTGGAAACAAATACATTCTTTGGGTTTTCGTTGAACATGAAAAACAACAGAAGTTTGGTAATGGAACGTCACAAAATCAGACATTTACGCCCACTATATTTAAGAAACATGAAAAAGTGCAGAGAACAGAACAAACCTATCGTTTTTATACATGAAACATACTTTCATTCATGTCACACGAACCTTAAAGGATGGAGCGAGAAGAGTAACGAAGGATTAAGAAAACCCGTTTTAAAAGATAACAGGCTAATCGTTGTGCATGCAGGAAGTGAAAATGATTTTGTACCTAATGCTGGTATGATGTGGAACTCCCATTCAAAAACAGGAGAGTATCATAATGAAATGGCGTACGAAAGTCATGAGAAGTGGGTACAAGAAAAACTTATTCCAAACCTACCAAAAAAAGGTTGTGGTAATTGAAAACGCCCCATATCACAATGTTCTAAATGAAAAATTACCTACGACTGCTTGGACTAAACAACAATTAAAAAATTGGTTTTCTGAAAGAAACATATATTACAGTGAACAAATGTTAAAAACGGATCTTTATAAAGTCACAAAAATGTACAAACTTATAAAATTGATGAATTGTTTATTCGACATAGATTGCGAGTTTTGAGGCTACCCCCTTATCACCCGGACTTAAATCCGATCAAAAGTGTTTGGGCGGCACTTAAAGAATATGTGGCCACACTAAATGTTACCTTCAATTTTACAAAGGTTAAAGAATTCTGTAATGAATTTTCTGACACATTTTCTGCAAATAATTGGAAAGTTAAATGTGACCATGTTTCAAAGATTGAAGATGAATATATGAACAATGAACCACATTTAGATACTGTTGTAGATACTATTACTATTAATTTGGCCGAAGGCGGAGATAGCGAGGATGATGAAGTTGATATAGATAGTGATTTTGAAGAATCATTTGCAGATACACATCATTATTTTAATGTTGATAATCCCTGTACATCTAAAACATATTTTTCATTATAGTATTTGTTTGTAGGTGGTATAACTGAATACATTAAACGCAACAAATGTAAAAATGTAAATAGGTGTTATAAAATTGTAGATATTAGAGACGAATTCCACTAGAGTTATCTAATATCTGTAGCACATCTGTACATAGTTCTAAATAAGCAATAATTGATGGCACCCAGAACCAATATTTTTTTGTTTTGCCAGTCCTAACTCTGTAAAAAGTGTGACGGGATGTTCTAATTTCATAGTAAATTAAACTTAAACTTAAAAGACATTAATTTAAGTGAAAGTGAAAGTTTATGTCTCTTGGAATCTATGCAATATTTACATCACATAAAATAATAAATGGTAATTATAGAATTCCCCGTATGGTTTTTGAAGCAATAAATAATTATGTCTGTACAAAAAAACCCAATTTAGAATTTTAGAAAAATTTGATGGTTTTTATTTCCATATTCATTTAATTTATAATAATGAACACATAAATCTGTACAAATAAAACTCCAATTTTCGTAGAAAAATATAATGATTTTTATTTCCTTTTTGATTTAGTTAATTATAAAGAACACATTATTGTTATCTTGTTTTGTATACTCGATTTTATATAGCAATATACATGTGCAACAATTTATTATTTTTAAATCAAAATACAAAATATTGTATTACCCTCGTACGTATTAGCAGTCTCACAACCTTTAAAATTTTGCATGCGCAATGTACGTCGCCTGCTCTTCCCGGTAACTGTGTTTACAACGTTGTCAAGTTGTATGGCTTTCTCGCGCATCATCAACTGTCAAACTTAATTTGCCAACCTTGTAGTTCTTTGGTTTGCAATTAGAAGTGGAGACGGTACGGCGAGCGACCGCTTGGTACTTCTATACTTATAAGAAGCAGATAGCAGTTGTATCTGTATCATCTTCTGTTTGAATTACAGACTCTGAACTAGAAAGCATGCCTCTGTGCTGAGAGGATTCGTGAGTCAAAACCACGGTAATTGCGAGCCATCATAGATTGTGTGTGATAAAGCCGACGACTATTACAGCGGAGAAAGTAGTTGATTTTCCTTAGAAACATTCATTCCTGATTTTCAATATAATTTCTAATAATATTGTTTTCAGTTCATGTATAATCGGAAAGACAACAAAATAATATTTTGATATATCAATTTTATAGTAAATTTCATTTCTAGCAGTTATGTAACTAGACTATCGAACACTAATATGACGTCTTAATTTATTGAGTGATAAATGAAACTCGTGCTAAAAACCTAATGATAAATTAGAGATTAATTTCAACGTATCATCTATTATCATGAATAAGTAGTTGGAAACGTTGCACGAATAAATTATAGCGTAGTAATTTCAATGTAAAACAGGCAATTATTCACCGGCAAGGAGTATAATTAAAATCTTAACATGCACAATTTTTGAGACAACCAGGTCATCACTTACTTTATGTTCTCGTTAAAAACTCTTGATATAGTTCCTTCAGAGGTTTATTATATAATAAAATATTAAGGTGCTCCGCTTACTTTGGATGAAGACGAAAAAACTACGTTTTTTATTATAATGATAAATAATCAAGTGGAATATAAATACTTAGCAGCAAAAGTATCGCATACTTTCAATAAATGCCAAAAAAATCAAAGTAGATTTTAATTTTGGTACTTTATTGAAGTAAACACATATGATAAATCAAAATAACATAGAATTTCTTTTACCAGACAAATAAATAAAAATATAAACGGTTTTAAGAATTAAAACTTACTTTTCCACATTTATACACTCCGGAAACTGTATCGTGCTAACAAATCAAAATTTCTCCCAAAATTACAAAAAATGAGAAATATCTGGATATATTGGACCCATTGTACTGGCTCTAGTGAGTTGAAAATCAATAGGATCCATCTGTGAGACGCCTTGAACAATATCCAATCATAAAATTGGTCATTTGTATGCACTTTGGAGACATCCTAACAAACCGAAATTTCTCCTAAAATAACAAATAATGTAGTATATCTGGATTTATAGGACCCGTTGTACTGGCTCTGGTAAGCTAAAAATCAATAATATTTATGTAAGACACACTGAACAATATTCAATCATGAAATTGGTCAATTGTAGACACTCTGGAGGCTGTATCGTGCTCACAAACTGAAATTTCTCCAAAAGTACCGAAAATGTTGTACTTGAAGTACCATAGCAGTCGTTGTACTAGATCTGGTGAGCTGAAACTCAATAAAGTTCATCTGTGATATGCCCTGTGCGATACCCGATCATGAAATTTGTCACTTGTTTGCACTCCAAAGGCTGTATCGTGCTAACAAACCGAAATGTGTCAAAAAATTACCAAAAATGTAGTATACCTGGATATAGGACCCGATGTACTGAATGTGGGAAGCTGAAAATCAATTATGTGTATCTGTAAGACACTCTGAACAATATTAATCATAAAATTGGTCACATGTAGACACTTCGGAGGGTGTATCGTGCCAACAAACCGAAATTTCTCCAAAAGTATCAACTTTTTTGTACTTAAGGTACCATAGCACCCGTTGTACTGGATCTGGTGAGCTAAAAATCAATTAAATTAAATGCCCTGAACAATATCCAATCATAAAACTTTTTAGTTATTAACACTCCGGAGGCTGTATCGTGCTAACAAACCGAAATTTCTCCAAAAATACTAAAATTGTAGTGAAATTGACTGTCTCGACCCTTACTTCGTGGAATATGCTCATATTAGTGTTTTTAAATGAAACTCAAGGTCTCTAGTTAATTCCACAATATAATACAAGTTATTGAGAATTCTAAAAAATTGACAATCTGACGATGATATTGATTTATCGAAACAATTGTCAATTTTTTAAAATTTTCAATAACTTGTATTATATTGTGGAATTAACTAGAGACCTTGAGTTTCATTTAAAAACACTAATAAAATTGTAGTATATCTGAATGTATAGGACTGGCTCTGTTAAGCTGAAAATCATTGGGGTTTATTTGTAAGATGCCCTGAACAATACTTAATCATAAATTTGATCACTTGTATACACTCCGGAGGCTGTATCGTGCTAAGGAAACGAAATATCTCTATTCCTTACTCATTTTCAGATCTCCCAAGTCAGTACTAGACCTATAAAGCCAGTTATATTACATTTTTGGAAAAATTTCGGTTTGTTAGCACGATACGGCCTCCGGAGTGTAAACAAGTGACCAATATTATAATTGGATATTATTCAGGGTGTCTCACCGAAAAACCCTATAGATTTTCAGCTCACCAGAACCAGTACAACTTGACCAATAATTACCACATTTTTCGTAATTTTTGGAAAATATCGGTTTATTAGCACAGTAAAGCCTCCAGAGTATGAACAAATGACCAATTTCATGATTGGATATTGTGCAAGACATCTCACTGATGAACCCTATTGGTTTTCAGTTTACCAAAGCCACTACAATGGGTCTCATAAATCCATTCTACATTTCTGGAGAAATTTCAATTATTAGCACGATACAGCATCTAGAGTGAATGAGTCCGGAAAAGTTAGATTAATTCTTTAAAACCATTTATTTTTCATACAAAATGTGGAGAGTGTATTTTTTAAAAATTTCTGAGTGTTGGAAATGACAGTATCAAAATAGATATAGGGACAATCTCTCACTTCAACTTTAACTATAAAACCTTAGCAATATATCTTTCATATGAAGTAATTAACCGAAAATCAATTTGAATGGAACAGAATCGGTTTTAAAAAATTTTCAAGTCCTTTGAGTAAAATATTGCGGCATCATCAGCCAAAACCAAAACATGTCCTGAGCATCGCAATGGAAGCCATTACACATCTGTTATATAGAACAGTACAGTTCCTTGAGGTACACCAATTTCGCTATTACTGTACCTATACATCATCTATTTTCACAACTTGCCGTCTGTTTGATAGATAGCTTTCAAAGGATTTTAATGAGCTGTCTTGTATTCCTATGACTACTAGTGATTCCAAAAGTAGAGGATGGCTGACAGTATCAAAATCCTTCGAAAGGCATATAAGTAAGTATACATGGTTTACTATCATTGAGATATTCGTTAATTCTAAACGTTATGGCTAGGATGGCGTCCTACGTTGACACATTTTTTATCTAGATCCATACTGATTATTGTAAATGATTTTAAACGGATTTGATAATTTTCTAAAATATTTTTGAAACATGAGTTATCAAAGAGATGATCCTGTAGTTATTTATATCGATGGCCTTTCTTGTACAAGGGAATGTCTATTTAATATATTCCCCGTTCCAAACATTTGTTAAATGAAATTAACTGTCTCGACCCTTACTTCTAATTTGTTAAATATGTATTTTAATGGTTTAGTAATAAAATTTGATATTAATTTGAGTGTTTCGGTTTCAATATTGTCTATTCCTGTAACTTTTTTTATTTTTTTACTCACGTATTATAGTTTCTATTTCAGTCTCAAGTACAGGTGCAAAGACAAACGTATTTGGGATAATATTAGGGACTGGTTTATAGTGTTCATCTTTTTTCATTTTTTTGCCAATTTTTCATACGTTTCTTTAAATTTCATAGTAAAAGTTTCATTTAAAACTATAGAGTCCTTGTCACAATCCATACTTGTAAGAGTATCTTGAATTGATCTAGGATTTTAGGTAAACTGCGTATATTTAATCCTTATATTTGAGATTTGGGTGCAGTGTCCCTATTAATAAAACATGTTTCAATAGAGTCAGTTCAAACTTTCCTAATATACTGATCCATTTTATAACAATTTTTGAACAAATGAAATAATTTGAATTTAGTTTAAAACAAGCGCAAATAATACAAAAATGGTTAAATTTATATTAAAATTAAAAATGAATGTAGTGAAAGATAGATAGTAAATTCATCTTCAAGCAATCATGAAACAGTTCAAAGAAAACCAAATAGGTACATCATAGAAAAGACGATATTAACAGTAATAATAATGACTAATTGGAATATCTATAGATCAGCAACCGATCGTTCGCCGGAACATGGAGGAGGCAACAAAGAGAAGTCAAAAAACTAGTAGCTAAAGAAAATACGATATATACAATTGAAGACAATGCAATGAAATGGATAATGAGTAAGGGTAAAAATAAGAAAAGTAAACGCAATAGTTTAGTGAGAATGGCATCATGTAATATCAGGACAATGCTGACAATGGGAAAAATGGAGGAAATTGCAAAAGAGATGTTGGAATATAAAATAGACATATTGGCACTTCAAGAAATACGCTGGAAAGGTGAAGGACAAATAAACAAAGGAGAATATATATTGTTTTATAGAGAGGAAGACAGTCGAGGAAATAACGGCACAGGATTTGTGATAAGCAAAATAATAAGAAATAATATACTAGATTGCACAGTTAAGAGCCGTAGAATATCAAAATTAAGATTAAAAAACTACATGGCAAATATTGCAATAATTAATAGTTATGCACGGTCGGAAGAAGCAAAAGATGAAGACAAAGATGAATTTTACGTAAAATTGGTAAAGGTATGTGAGGAAACCGCAAGACATGATACATTATTAATTATTGGAGATATGAATGCGAAAATGGGAGAAGAAGACTACTTAAATAATGTTGCAGGGAAGTACACTATACATGAAATATCTAACGATAATGGACGGCGACTAGGTAATTTAGCTGAGGAGCCCAACAGGTATATTAGCAGCACTAGTTTCAAGTATAAGAAACAACATAAAATTACATGGATTATACCTGGGACTACTACGGGGAACCAGATAGATCATGTTCTTATAGCAAAAAGAAGATCAAAGATGATACAGGATGTAAGATCATACAGAGGAACAAGTGTTGATTCTGATCATCAATTAGTAATTGGCAAAATGCAAATGAGAATTGTAAATATAGTAAATAGGACAATAAAATTCAGGAAATGGAACATGCAGAAATTGAAAAGAAGTAAAAATGAATATGGGGAAGAAGTAAAGAAGCAACTACAAAATAGCAAAGAACAAGATAATATCGATGAGCAATGGAAGGAAATAAAAAGAAGTATAATACCGACAGCAGAGGAAGTGGTTGGTACAAAAGATACAAGACAGAATAATGAATGGTTTGATCAAGAATGTAAAATAAACATAAAAGAGAAAAAAGAAGCCACACTAAAATGGCTGCGAACTAAGCAACAAAATTTTTATGATCAATACAGAAACATAAGAGAAGGGAGCACAAAGTTGATAAACACAAAAGGAATAAAATGGTTAAATAAAAGCATGGACATATTAGAGAATGATAATAAAAATAATGTAAAATTATATCTTTATATTAAGAAACCAAGCAAAAAACCAACTACAATAAATATCAAAGAAAAAGAGTGAAGTCAATATTTCAAGAATTTATTAACGGAAGAAGATGGGGAGTATGAAGAAATATGACTGATAATGATACAGGGATAGAATACGAAGAAAAAGCGACCGAAGAGGAATGTAACGACATAATTATTAAATTGAAACACAACAGAGCAGGAGTGACAGACGAAATGATAAATGAGCTGATAAAATGTGGAGTAGATGACCTAAGATATAAAATATTTGAAATCATGGAAACAATATGGGAATCAGAAACAATGCCGAAATAATGGTCTACAGGTATGATTATACCAATAATGAAGAAAGGAAATCGTAATATTTGTAGCAATTATAGAGGAATTAGTTTACTCAACACTGTATATAAAATACTAACAACGATAATAAATGGAAGGCTAAAAAAGGTAATGGAATCAGAAATAGGGGAGTATCAAAAAGGTTTTCGGAAAGGAGTGCAGTAGATTCCATACATACTATAAATCAAGTAATTGAAAAATGTTATGAACACAATGTTGGAGTCCAAATGCTATTTATTGACTTCAAGCAAGCTTTCGACAGCCTGAAACGGGGGATAATCATAAAGGATATGGAACAACTAAATGTACCACACAAGATCGATCATACGGTTGGTGAAAATGACGATGAAAGATTCTAGGGCAAGAGTAATGATAAGGGAAGGTGCATCGGAGGAATTTGAAATAAATCCTGGAGTAAGGCAAGGAGATGGGCTTGTCAGCGGTATTGTTTAACATAGCAGTGGATGGCATAATTAAGACTTGTAATATCAATGGAAGCATAATTACTAAATCGAATCAAATAATGGCATATGCTGATGATTCAACCATAATACCGAGAGACCAAAGGTGGCTTTTTCGAAACTCCAACGGATTTTGGACGGTTTTCTGCTTGACTTGTTAACTGATTAACGTACATGTTTTCAGGCGGAAAGTATGTTAAATTTCTGAATTTCCATTTATATAATGATCGGTTTTTGGAATCTGTGACTGAGTTGGGGTCGAAAGGGTGTTATTTGTTTTCTTCTCTACTTGTTTGTCTAGTTCGTTCACATCTTCTATGGAAAATTCGGTGTTCTCTATAACGAGTTTATTGCCCTTGAAATAGCAGTTTTGTTGTCTTTCTAGAAGTAACACTTTCCGTAAGACGTTATATTCACTGCGTTGTTGGACTATCAGATTGTGGGATATTGTTGTACTACTTCTATTCAACTTTTTACAATTTCTCAATATTTATATTTTTTTCAAATATAATACGAACTCCATCCATCTTGACTGGTCGGTTTGTTGTTTTTTCAAGGCAATAATAATTATTTATATTTGACTTGTTGACAACTACGTTCAACATGTTATTGAGTTCAGTACAAATAAATTCTGAAGTTATACTTTTATTCGGTTCATCCCATTCAAAAATAATTAGGTTGATTATATTCTTAGTTCCTCTCCAACTTTTCAATTTTGTCCTTCAAATAACAATTTTCTTTTTCAGGGCTGTTTATGCTCAACTTTCATTGAGATATTACATTCACTAGCTTAGATACCGTTTTTAAGTTCCACTCTACAATTCCTGATTTACTCCAATATTTGTTTGACCATAATATCTTCCATTACTTTCAGTATTCACAACGAGTTTTTGATAATGATAATATTCCAATAATGACACAGTTGGAACTCTGTGTAAACGTTTTCTGAAGAATTCAAACGAGTAATGACTCACTCACAGTTTTAACTAAGAGAAGCATTGCCACTGATATTCAATATAATACATACCAAATTTTAAGAAATGTCTTCACTTTGTTTCTGTTCAGAATATTAAAAAAATTTACGAGAGACCATTTTATAGAGCCCGTGCACAAACATATGATTACAAGTAATCATGAAACCATTGAATTTAAGCTCTTTTCACCAAGGACTGACCATCCCTCCTATTCATTGTTTTATATGTATTGTTCACATGTCCGCGTATCATTGGTCGACCATTAAAAATCGCACGGGCATCGGTCCAGCCCGTGGCGTTTGCAGATCTTCGGCTGAAGACGGAGCCATTTGATAAATAGAGATTTTCATATGCAGACGTATCATCAGTTGTAGTTTCGATGTAGTGTTGCAGACCAGTTTTGTTTTAGTGTTATTTTTTGTGTTGCAACGCAAATTGGCAATAAGTAGTGAATACATAGAGAATAGACCGATATCTTTCTGGATTTTCGCTTTTAAATTAACCATTATACTCACAAAGCGACAACAACGCGATGCTGTGTATTTCTCAGATTCATGTTGACAACTGATGATACGCGTTAATGTAAAAACAATTCACACGACCGATGATCGGCACCGACCGATCAACAGCACCATATGATCATCCCTTTTTTCTGAAACGGGCCTTATTTCCTTTTTGCGGGCCTTATTCGATTTTTTAATGCCGAAGTTATAAAAAAGCACAAAATTAATATTTAATTAAAGTTAATAAATGTCCAATTCCAGAGCATGAATGTAATAAAGATTGAATAATGAAAATAGACGTTTTTAAAGAATAAAACTAACTTGTCAGCGCGTATACACTCCGGGGGCTGTATCGTGCTAAAAAACCGAAATTCTTAAAAAATTAGCGAACATTTGGTCAACTTTAAACACTCCAGAGGCTGTATTGTGCTATCATGCCGAAATTATTCCAAAAAGGACCAAAAGTGTAGTATATAAGGATATATAAGACCCGTTTTACTGGCTCCGGTGAACTGAAAATCAACAATAGGATTCAGCTGTGAGACGCCCTGAATAGAACCAATCATAAAATTGGTCACTAGTATATACTCTGGAGGTTGCATCGTGCACAAACCAACATTTCTTAAAAAATGATCAAAAATGAAGTATATCTCGATTAGTAGGACCCGTTGTACTGGCTCTGGTGAGATAAAAATCTATAGGGTCCATCTGTGAGATTCCTTGAACAGACCCAATCATGGAATTGGTGACTTGTATGCACTCCACAGGTTGTATCGTGCTAACAAGACACGTTACAAAAAGTAGTCGACGACAACCACGACGACATACACACAGGATTTTTTTAAAACCCGTTTTTCATTCAACGAAAAAAGCACCAAAAAAAGTTTTGATTATCAAAATGCTTAGATCTATTATGTTCCCATGATCAGAAACACATACATATCATGATGAGGACACTGAGCATGAATACTGACTTCAAGAAAAAATGCTATTTGCATCGGAGGAGAGGCAGTAAATTTAATAAACTGTCAAGATGTTAAATCATGTACTAATTTTAAATACCTTGGAATAACAATTAGCTCTACTGGTATCAACGAAAAACGTATTTCCAAGAAAGTAAGTATGGAAGAAATGGCTGTATAAACCGTATATTATGATCTGCTGTGGAATGAGAACACAGTAAGAATAATAACAAACGTGTACTATTGTCATAAATGAAGCTAACTCTTTGTAAATAATTCCAGTAGTTAGTTTAATTTATAACAATAACATGTATATGTAGATTCCACAAAGTAAGAGTTGAAACAGTAAATTTAAAGATGTATTATATAACATTGTAGGAGAAATATAAGTAAACCCATATAATATATTTGGCTTGTTGCAATAACCTATAATATATTATGACGTATTGTATTGATATTCACCTCCAGTACATCGGACTGAAGTGATCGAATAAAATGAATATTTCATATCAAATTTGTAGTGGTAGTATTTATTTATGCAGATATAACATCTACCGGATTGAAATGTAAGCTATAATTACTCTCAGTAGAGTAAGGAAACAGAGAGAGAAAGAGAGAAACGTTTTAACCGAACTAATTAATTTGTAACTTTTAAATTAAGTGGAACAATTGGTATGAACGCGCCCAAATTAAGATAACCAAAGATGCAGACTGGAGTAAATTGAAAACAGCCTTTAAAAAACTGTAAAAATGAGATAATAGCAATTTTCGTGAAGAGTATCATTTAACTTACTACGGCAAGGAAAGTTCTGGGGTTCTCTCTTTTAAATATTAACTTTACCCTTCTCAAATCGTCGGCTTAATCAGAACAAATACTTTCGGCATTTTCAGTTCTCCAATTTTCTTCTCCATTTAAATATTAAATTTGAATCCCTCTCGTTTCATGTTATTCTCATGTAGATCAAACATTGGCAGTGGGCCTTCAATTCATTAATATTTATCATTTATTTGTCTTCAAATCGATGTTGTTTGAAAAATATGAGTTATTGTATTTCAAATATATAAATATAGATTGGTTATAATGAGGACGATGTATATGCAGAACTTCACTGAACATATTTCGTTGATGTAACTCGAGGACGGCATGAAATTTATAAAGCATACTTAAAAATAATAACGAGCAAAGTTTTAAAACAGTTTGAAAGTCGTTAACGTTTATTAATATTTGAATGCCATATACTGTTAGATAAATTAATTTATCAATATTGAGGAGCTTTCTTGTGAAACTTGTGTTTCGTCTAAACAGCTTTATTTACACATTGTTTTTCATTTTATGCTGCTTCCAGAGAATTTTTGTCTATTGTTTGTGTTCAGAAATGGGTCAACCTGTCCTATTTTTTTCTCATCGCATTAGGTTCTATGTTTTGTCGCCAATTCTGTTGTCTCCAGTCCTTTCGGTCAACTAAATCTTATCACTTGATCTCTCGATCTAATCTATGATTTTATCATCTTCATATTCTCAATATCTTGCATATTATATGCATTGATTATTATCATGCCCTGCACGTTTTTAAGGAAGTCCCCTTCCCCCTCTTTTCTTTTGAACGGTAATATTTAGACTCATGAAATTTGGAGCGTGAAAATTAACTATTGTAAGATTCTCTACTAGTGGCAACAGGTGAAGTAATAGGCATCGGTGACGTCACCAGGCAACTGTAAACCATAATATTAAATGGGACCTTATGGCAGGTGACACCTCGTTTGAAAGGTATTCAGAACACCTATTCAATCATAATATTTTTTTTTGGATTCAAGATGGTTAAAATAAATAAATACTGAGTTTCGCTTTTTATTAATAAATATTCAAGAAGTTCGTATAATAAGCTTTCGAAAATTTGTTTTTCCATTTTCAAGAATTAGTAAATTGAGATTCATATAATTGTCCTATACTACCTAATCAGTCGGCAAATACTATCCTCTCTCTCTCTCTCTCTCTCTCTCTCTCTCTCTCTATATATATATATATATATATATATATATATATATATATATATATATATATATATATATAGACGAAAGTAGTTCGTTGCCGAAACTAGTCAGGGTAACTTTTTTATTGGGGAATGCGGCAATGTGAGAAAGAAAACTCTATTTAGTTAATCCTAAGATTTCGATAATTTATTATTATCATTATCAAAGAATCACCAAAATAAATATTATATAAATTTAAAATATGTTTTAAAGTAAAAATATTTTTCACTTACACTAATTGAGGTTGTTCACAATAATATAATATCTATTCATATGAAAAAACATCATTGTACAATTTTAGCGTGAAAATATTTAAATTGGCATGTTATCAAATTGATGACAATTTGTGACAAGTTGATGTTGTCACAGAAAACATTTATATATATATATATATATATATATATATATATATATATATATATATATATATATAAAAGGATGATAGAATAACGCGTGGAATATAAAACAAAGACAGAATTAGCGGGCATATCACACAAAATAGGTTACCGAGAATGAGTGGTAACCGTAGACATGCATGTTTCTGGCTCATTAGTCTTCATCGGTACGGCATAACCAAGAAAAGGTGTACAACTTGGGAATTCAAAACAAAGACAGAATTAGCGGGCATATCATGCAAAAGAGGTTACAGAGAATGAGTGGTAACCGTAGACATGCATGTTTCTGGCTCATTAGCCTTCATCGGTACGGCATAACCAAGAAAAGTTGTACACCTTTAACGCATTGATCTCCATTATTATCTTTTTTGTCGAATGATAATAAATAACTATAAATTGAATTCAGATTCTGAATATCAGTTCTTTTATTTAAACAATTATTCTCTTGAGCAATGAATGTCATTTCCAGGAAAATCCTTTTAGAGTAATTGTCTTCTTTACACAAAATTTTGAAGTTTTTATAATCAATTATATGTTTTGTTGAGAAAACGTGTTCTGCTAATGCTGAACGTTCTGGGTGTAATCTTGAATCACTCTTATGTAGAGCTAAGCGCTTAGTAATTTTTTGAGAAGTCTGACCCACATATACAGATTCGCATGTAGAGCATGTTCATCTATATACAACATTAGAACGTTCAGTATAAGGATCAATATATATATATATATATATATATATATATATATATAATTTTTTTGAAGTATTTTTCTTGGGAAAGGTTCAGATTAAAACTCTGGTAAGTTAACTTGACGTTTCGCCTTAAATATAAGGCTTTTTCAAAAGTTTTTATTATAAATTCAAAATATAAAATACATAATTTGTAAAACAGTGACAATACTAAATTGACATTAAAGGTGACAAATAGAATAAACGTGGTTATGAATTTTCAAAGGAGTACGTACCTTGACAACTATCTTTAATGCAATGTGTCTTACTTTATTTCTAATATTTTAATTTAGAGAGTGTTTGAAAATGTTAATGGATAAATAATAATTAAATTATTGGTTTATTTTATATTTTATAGTTATGAGGATATATGTAAAAGGTTATGATAAATTTTGCTTAATTTTTCTATGTCTTTCTTATCATTCAGTGCTTCAGGTTCATTTTTTATTGCAATCATTTCTTTAATTTTGAGTTTAGTGATGTTTTGGTCTTTGTAAATAATTTTTGTGTTTTGAAAATCAAATTCATGTTTCTCATTTGTTTCATGTTTATGAAGTGCAGTTGAAGCATTTTTTGTGTATTTATGACCATTTAATCGATTGTCTAAGTATTGGGTGGTCATTCCGACATATTTTTTTGGCCAATTAAGACAAGAAATAGAGTATATTAAATTAGATTGTTTTTTAATTGGATTATCGTCCAGAAATTTTAAAGAAAATAGAAGAAATACTCATAGAAAATGGTTATCCTCAAAAGTTCATAAGAAACATTCAAAAACAACGAACATTAAAATATTACAATGCCTCGAAATTTAAAACCAAGATAAATACCCCACAAAAATATGTAGCATTACCTTATACAAATGAATTATCAGAAAAATTAAAATATATACTTAAAAAACAAAATATTCAAGTATGTCATAAGTCACACTACCGTACATCAACTGCCTTCACACCTTTAAAAAGCAGAAACCCAATTAAAAAACAATCTAATTTAATATACTCTATTTCTTGTCTTAATTGTCCAAAAAAATATGTCGGAATGACCACCCAATACTTAGACAATCGATTAAATGGTCATAAATACACAAAAAATGCTTCAACTGCACTTCATAAACATGAAACAAATGAGAAACATGAATTTGATTTTCAAAACACAAAAATTATTTACAAAGACCAAAACATCACTAAACTCAAAATTAAAGAAATGATTGCAATAAAAAATGAACCTGAAGCACTGAATGATAAGAAAGACATAGAAAAATTAAGCAAAATTTATCATAACCTTTTACATATATCCTCATAACTATAAAATATAAAATAAACCAATAATTTAATTATTATTTATCCATTAACATTTTCAAACACTCTCTAAATTAAAATATTAGAAATAAAGTAAAACACAGTGCATTAAAGATAGTTGTCAAGGTACGTACTCCTTTGAAAATTCATAACCACGTTTATTCTATTTGTCACCTTTAATGTCAATTTAGTATTGTCACTGTTTTACAAATTATATATTTTATATTTTGAATTTATAATAAGAACTTTTGAAAAAGCCTTATATTTAAGGCGAAACGTCAAGTTAACTTACAAGAGTTTTAATCTGAACCTTTCCCAAGAAAAATACTTCAAAAAAATAATATAATAATGGTTCAAGAACATTCCTCCAATATATATATATATATATATATATATATATATATATATATATATATATATATATGATAATTTCTTGGGTTTCGGTCCTTATTATAAACTTATCAGATTACATAATATAATTCATCTAATACAATTTATTTATTGTTTCGGCTGATTTTTTAGCCTTTTTCAAAAACACTACAACAGAAATTCATATTGACAATACACAGCTCAATGATTACTCCTAATCATACAGCTAAAATTCAAGTGAATAAAATTCTACTTACAGTTATTGGAAACAAAAACTTTTTCATCCACATAGTGGGAACGTCACATTTAAAATTAATTTATAAAATAACTTCACATACACAAACAGCGAATTCATGATTGATGATTGATTTCTTTCGATACTCATTATCGTTTTCATTTTGCGTTGCATTTAACATGAACGGACAATGGATCAATTTGTGAGGGGTATGGAAATTATACCCATGTGTAATCAAAAAAACAATCCTTTCGTATGCTGTGGATTTTATTTATCTTTATTTCGTCAATTTATTAAATTGTAATAGATCTTAGTTAAATTTTTTAAGTCAATTTTGGAATTAACGGTATTTTTGATTTTTTGTATACATATCATTTAGTATATTTCTCGTTTTTTTGTATTTATTTCAGTTTTTAGGATTTTTGTTTGTTCATAATTGAAAGTATGGTTCCAGTCAGTTATGTGACCCGTTAGTGCGGTTTTATTTTTTTTATTCGTACTTGTGGCTGTTAATTCTATTTTTCAGATATTGACTTGTTTGTCCTATGTATACACCATCACAATCTTTACAGGGAATCTCATAGATTACATGACTTTTTTTGTCTTTTGGAATTTTTGATTTTATTGAGTGAATGAAAACGACGAATACTCAGTGTGTATTAGTTTATTACTTTCCAGCTAAGCGCTTTCGGCTATTAAGCCATTATCAACGCCGTCCGATGAAAAATTACAAAGCTTGTGAAATTTTGAAAAAACAATTTAAAAAAGGTTGAACTTACGTCATTTAAAAAAGTAGTTGTCAAAGCCATCAAATTGATTAAAAACAATACTCAAGATAGAATCATCGTTATGATTGAGTCATTGGAATAAAAACATTAAAATACCCTATTGGAAGGGTGTGAAATTATAATTCACATGATGTAAATTCACTCAAAATTAAAAAACTGAATGAAAACAGATGACAAGTTTGACATTAGAATTACGGTGGCTAATAAGCCAGCGCGCCGTAAAAACAAGTGCATGACAATACAACATATTTACACGACGAACACTGAATCAAAAGCATGATTGAAAACATGAAAAAATTCCTATTTTTCATCTTTTCAATCATGCTTTTGATTCAGTGTTCGTCGTGTAAATATGTTGTATTGTCATGCACTTGTTTTTACGGCGCGCTGGCTTATTAGCCACCGTAATTCTAATGTCAAAATTGTCATCTGTTTTCATTCAGTTTTTTAATTTTGAGTGAATTTACATCATGTGAATCATAATTTTACACCCTTCCAATAGGGTATTTTAATGTTTTTATTCCAATGACTCAATCATAACGATGATTCTATCTTCATTATTGTTTTTAATCAACTTGATGGCTTTGACAACTACTTTTTTAAATGACGTAAGTTCAACCTTTTTACAATTGTTTTTTCAAAATTTCACAAGCTTTGTAATTTTTCATAGGACGGCTTTGATAATGGCTTAATAGCCGAAAGCGCTTAGCTGGAAAGTAATAAACTAATACACACTGAGTATTCGTCGTTTTCATTCACTCAATTTACATCTAGTGTGTACACCATATCCACAGGCATTTCTTTTTGATTTTAGTTTACTAAAATGTTTGTTTAATAGATTATGCCCCTTGTAGCTAGGTTGTATTCTTTCATTATTTATTTTCTCTGTCAAATTTGGAATATACAGTAGTATTAAAAAGTTGGAGTTTTTTTGTTTGTTTGTTGTACAGATGGTTGTCGAATTGTAATATTTATGTATTCTTTTTTTGAAAGCACTATTTATAATTTTTTCGGGATAGCTGTTTATTTTCAACGCCTGTTTAGCTTTTTCAATCGCCGTATGTCTATATTCAGTATCCAAAAGAATAATTGCTCTGTCAGCCAGGCCTATAATAGCAGATTTTTTTTGGGATATATGGTGATGTGAATTGAAATTAAGATATCTGCCTGACCGAGTAGATTTCCTATACCAAGCAGTTTTAGTTTCTCCGTTTTTATTATGTATAGTTAAGTCCAAATAGTTTATTTGATGGTTTTGTTCTGTTTCGATAGTAAACTTTAATTCGTGGTGATCATTAATAAATTGTCGTAACACATAATCACATTTATCCTTTGGAATGGATAGAAATCCGCGAAGCTGGTTGTAAGTTGGCCATTGCTTTGTAGTTGGTTTGCTTGCTTGCGCTTCCTGGTCTGCTTGTAGGTAGCTTTCTGCAGTCCAATGGAGAAATGCAACCATCGAGTGTCTGCCTCCTCGTGGCACCGCTGGATACGTTAACGCTGTTGATCATCGGTGACAGCAGTGTTGACCGACCAAATGACACTCCAACAATCCAAGCTAAGGTGTGAGGAACGTGCCGATAGCTGAATGGCCGCAGGGAATGCGACTGTGAACGTCCCCCTGGGGGTACCAGGCGACACCCCCTTGGAAACAGACTTTCCCTGGCATGCGGGGCTTTGCCAGAGATGACGAACATTTCCCTAGCTACTCGTGGGATCAGTATGGACCAAAAGAAAAAAAAAACCAAAACCCGGAGGATAAGCGAGAACGCACACCTCCAACATCAAAGCACCGTCGAGGTAAAAGAATCTGCGGTGCTGAAGCAAAGAGAAGGAGGAAAGCGAGGCAGCAGGCTGGCGTCTCTACAGACACCACCAGCGCCACTCGCCCCTCCCTATCTAAACCTGGCACCAGCGGCCAAAAATGCAAGGGTGGCGATGGCAGTTCCTCCTCCAAAAGAGGCCCGGGACGCGTCGCCCCCCAAGAAAAGCAGCGCATCCGCTCCAACACCTCGGAGGAAAACTCTTCCAGATGAAAGAGGATACGGATGGATGCTAAAGCGAAGAGCTACAGCGAAGCAGCTACCAGCAATTTACGGGTAGCTATTACAGATAAGGCCGATCCATACGGGAAAATAATTACCGATAATGGAGACCTTATCAAAAGACAACTAATGGAGGATTTGGACGTAACCCTTATTTCCGCCTCCGGCAGTCAGAAAAAGCCACCTACTTTTAGGTAATGGTCGCACTCTGGTGAAATAATCAGAGTCACTTGCGATAATGACGAAATGCTAGAGTGGCTAAGAAATATAGTTTCAAAACTGAAACCGTGGAAGGAGGCTAAGCTCGACGTGGTCCACGTCGACAACCTCCTCCAGCTGACAAAAGCCACCCTCTGGGTCCCTTATGAAGCTCACGCTTACCTGGGTGACAAAGAGGATGTGCTGCGCCGGCTGGGCAAACAAAGCCCAGACCTTCGGGTGGATGCATGGTTTATTTCCCACCACGAAGCGAAAGTTAATCCTAAAGGACACCTATTCGTCTTTGGCATAAGAGACCAGGAAATGGGAGTTCCAGAAAAACGATCAATGAGGATGAGCTACGCGTTCACCTCATTGATTATTAAAACAAAGAAACTCGACCTGGAACGGAGGAGATCGAGCACGGATCCCCCTCTCCCATCCGAGGAAATCCAAGGAGCTGTTGCTTCTGCGGAAACTGTCGAACCATCCTCCAATATGGCGACCGACAGTCTTCTGGCAGAACTAACAGCTCTACACCAGGATACAGGCGACGTCAACCCACCTCCAAGTGAGGAAGTGGAGATGGCCTAAAAGAAATACCCATCTCACCACCATCAAGCAGAGATGGGCAATGACAAGGTAAGATTTATACAGTGTAACCTTCAACATTAAAAGGTGGCTTCGGCAACACTATGCCGCCACCTGGATGTGATGCAGGACACAATAGCACTTATCCAAGAACCCTGGATAAGACAAACCAAAATCATGGGTCTAAATAATCCAAAAGGTTTAATTTTCAACTTTCCAAGCAATCAGCAGCCTAGGACGGCCATATACGTCCCTAGAAATTTTAAGACCTACCCACTGACGCATTTTTCGTCCTCCGACCTAACGGTAGTGAAGGTTGAATATGCACAGAAAGGTCAAAAGAAAGTGTTAATACTGGCATCCGCATACCTCCCCTCAGACGAAGCTAAACCACCACCAACTAAGGAGTTGTGGGACCTTGTGGAACACTGTCTCACCCAGAAGCTTGAACTGGTAATAGGCTGTAATTCAGACTCCCACCATGTAAGCTGGGGCAGCAAAGATATTAACACTAGAGGTAAGCCTTTTTATGATTATATAACTAACAAGAATCTATGTATTCTAAATAGTGGTACTGAACCAACTCTTATTAACTCTCGCAGTCAAACGCGAATAGGTATTACCATATCTACTATTAATATAATCTCCGGCTGGCATGTATCCGACGATATTTCAATGTCGGACCACCGCTGGATAAAATTCGAAATGAAACTGGCGCTCACAACCTATACAATGACTCGCGACCCCAGGAAAATGGACAGGATAAAATATGTCCACTGTTTGAAAGAAGATCTGCGAGGAGTCGAGGATGTGTTGCCTAACAATAGAGGAGATTTGGAAACTTATTATGAAACAATTCAAAACTCCATCATTAATGCCTACAAGATGTCTTGCCCACTTAGGCATGTCGATCTCGATGGAGCCTCCACTCCGTGGTGATGCCATGAGATTGACCAGCTAAGGGGGATGGCGAGGAAATCTTTTAATAAGGCTAGAAGAACCAGACTCAAAGAGGATTGGAACTCATACATGTCTCACCTCAAGGAGTATAAAAAAGTCATTAGACAAAAACAAAGAGAAGCATGGAAAATCTATTGCGAGGAAATAGAGGATATCCCCCAATCAGCTAGACTCCAAAAAGCACTTTCAAAAGATCCCCACCGTCATATCGGTATGCTAACCAGAGAGGATGGCACAAAAACTGCCAACCTAAAAGAAAGCCTTCAATTATTGATGTCAACTCACTTCCCTGACTCCAGAACCACAAATACGGCGTCTGCGAGGATGAGGAGAATCCCTACCCGACGGACGACGACTGGCGTATAACACGACAGATAGTCGACGCGGACAGACTGAGGTGGACCATCTCAGGCTTCTTCCCCTTTAAACCCCCGGGAACGGACGGCATTTATCCAGCCCTACTTCAGTGAGGCCTGGATGACCTAATGCCGCACCTGGTTGGAATCCTCAGATCCTCACTGGCACTGAAGTATATTCCAAAAGGTTGGAGATAAGTCAAAGTCGTGTTCATACCAAAACCAGGAAGAATGGACCATTCCATCCCAAAAGCATATCGACCCATTAGCCTCATATCGTTTTCAATGAAGACTTTAGAGAGGCTGGGCGAACGATATATAAGAGATGTGGTGATAACATGAAATCCACTGCATCCAAATCAACATGCATACACTCCAGGGAGATCCACCGATTAGGCTCTTCACCTCGTAACGGGCCGCATCGAGAGATCGTTGGAAAATAAGGAGTCCACCCTGGGTGTATTCATAGACATAGAAGGCGCATTTGATAGAACCACTTTTCCTAAAATAACAAGTGCACTTTTCAACAAGAATATCTCTCAAACCATAAATGGCTGGATATATAACATGCTCTCAAGAAGAGCAATAAAAATCAGTGTGGATGATGTAACCATCAGAGGCATGGTTGTAAAAGGTTGTCCACAGGGAGGGGTGATCTCGCCACTACTGTGGAACATGGTCTTAGACTCTTTGGTGAGCCACCTCAACGATAGCAACTTCTACACAATAGCATACGCAGATGACCTAGTGATTCTGCTAACAGGAAGATTCGAGGAGACACTCTGCGCTTTAATGCAGGAGGCCCTCAATATCATAAAACAATGGTGCAGAGATCATTCGCTGTCAATGAATCCAAAAAAGACGGAGATGGTTCTTTTCACGAGAAAAAGGAAACTTGCAAAACATCATGCCCAAAAGCTCCTAGATACCAAACTTAACTTCTCTTCAGAGGTGAAATATTTAGGGGTCACCTATGACAGTAAGTTAACGTGGAACTCTCACTTAGAAAACAGAGTCAAAAAAGCATATATTTCTTATGAGCAGTGTCGTAGAACCGTCGACCGCACCTGGGGAATGTCACCTAGGGTTGCTGCCTTGATCTACACTGCCATCATCAGACCTATGCTAACGTACGGCGCGATTGCCTGGGGAGCTAAAGCAAACCAGTTGCATCCGTAAATTGAACCAAATCTAAAGAACAGCATGCCTCAACACAACAGGAGGCACGAGAACCACACTAACAAGAGCTATGGAGGTAATCCTCGGTCTCACTCCCCTTGACATATACATCAAGGGGGTTGTTTTGATGACCATGACACGTCAACGCTCTACTGGTATACAACCTGATGTAGGATCCGGTAAACTGAGACCTAACTTGTGGCATGAGGCCCTTAGGGAGTTCCCACTGCTGCAGGCCAATACGGACTTGATTCCACCGCGATATGCCTTCAACAGGCCCTACAAGGTAATTTTTAAAAACAACGCACAAGACATAGGGGAAGAAGGCGAAATCCGCATCTTCTCGGATAGGTCTAAATTCAATGTGGGCTCAGGATGTGGAGTTTTTTCCAGATCCCTGAATCTAAACATGAAATGGGCAATGGGCTGCAATGCAAGTGTTGCTCAAACAGAGCTCACTGCTATCTGCATCGGTGCAAAAGAGATTACCAAAAGGAAAACCACAGGTAATAATTTATACATCCTTACGGACAGTAGACAAACACTACTAGCCCAGAACAGACCACGTATTACATCAGGCCTAGTACTAGAATGTCACATGGCCTTAGTCGAAGCCTGTAACAACAACACGGTCACTTTAGGCTGTATCAAGGGCCATGAGAAATCGAAAGGAAACCGTATTGCAGACTCGCTAGTCAGGAAGGCAGCCTTCCAAAGACTATTGTGACCTGGCACTTTCATTGGTCTATCGGCGTCAGCGACGGCCGACCTATTAAAGGAACACACCCTTAATAAGTTTAAGGGTAGATGGGACGACGCAGAAGGCTGTAGGCTTGCAAAGGGTCTGCTACAGTATTCGTATAGCAAAGAAGCCAAAAAATACGTGACTATGAACAGGCAGAACCTACGAACAGCCACGGGTATTCTGACTGGTCACTGCCACCTACGAAAACACCTCCACAGACTGGGTGTGTCTAACACCCCACTTTGTAGAGGATGTGAATAAGAAGATGAGACTGTCGAACATATTCTTTGCGAATGTCTAACACTGTCTCATTTTAAGTTTCAAGTATTAGGCGAGCACAGGCTAAAATATGCCAATATGAGGGAACTTAATTCAGGCGACGTTATCGCCCACTTCAAGGAAGTAGGCTGGAGTTATCGCCTACTTCAAGGAAGTAGGCTGGATGACGAGCTAGAAGGAAGCACAATGGGCCAATTGTGGCCTAAGTGCTGTGGGGTCATCCACACTTCAAACTTTTATAGATACAGATGGCTAGAAGGCAATCATCCATGTATCTATAGAAAAAAAGGGGCTTGACGTGCATTTTATTCATTATAGTTGTTTCTAGTTCTTCCATGACTAGCTGTGCTATTACAGTTGAAAGAGAATTCCCCATTGCGCAACCTTCGATTTCTCTTTAAAATGTATCTTTGTATAAAAAATAAGTTGAATTTATTACCAATTTGACAGAGTCCAAAAATTCATCCAGAGGAATATCTGTGTGGTTCTTAATTTGGTCCCATTGCAATTATTCTTTCGGATACTGAATATAGACATAGGGCGATTGAAAAGCTAAAGAGGCGTTGAAAATAAACAGCTATCCCGAAAAAATTATAAATGGGGTATTCAAAAAAAGAATACATAATCATTACAATTCGACAACCATCTGTACAACAAACAAACAAAAAAACTTCAACTTCTGGATACTACCGTATATTCCAAATTTGAAAGAGAAAAGAAATAATGTTTCAAACATGGAAGAATAGAACCTAGCTACAAGGGACATAATCTATTAAACAAACATTTTAGTAAACTAAAATCAAAAATTCCAAAAGACAAAAAAAGTCATGTAATCTATGAGATTCCCTGTAAAGATTGTGATGGTGTATACATAGGACAAACAAGTCAATATCTGAAAAATAGAATCAACAGCCACAAGTACGATAAAAAAATA
Source organism: Galeruca laticollis (assembly GCA_963921935.1). NCBI lineage: Eukaryota > Metazoa > Arthropoda > Insecta > Coleoptera > Chrysomelidae > Galeruca > Galeruca laticollis. The sequence continues at coordinate 79,856,293 of OY998180.1, forward strand.
AAACGGCACTAACGAGTCGCATAACTGACAAGAACCATACTTTTAATTATGAACAAACAAAAATCCTAAAAACTGAAATAAATACAAAAAAAACGAGAAATGTACGGAATGATATGTATACAAAAAAAAATACCGGTAATTCCAAAATTGACAAAAAAAATTTAAGTAAGATCTATTACAATTTAATAAATTGACTAAATAAATATAAATTAAATTCACAGCATAGGAAAGGATTGTTTTTCTTATTGCACATGGGTATAATTTCCATACCCTTCACAAATTGATTCATTGTCCGTTCATGTTAAATGCAATAGGTATCGAAAGAAATCAATCATGAAGTCGCTGTTTTTGTATGTGAAGTTATTTTATAAATTAATTTTAAATGTGACGTTCCCACTAAGTGGATAAAAACGTTTTTGGTCCCAATAACTGTAAGTAGAATGTTATTTGTTTGAATTTTAGCTGTACGATTAGGAGTAATTATAGAGCTGTGTATTGTCAATATGAATTTATATTGTAATGTTTTTGAAAAAGGCTACATCAGTATACCAGTAGAGCGTAGACGTGTCATGGTCATCAAAACAACCTCCTTGATGTATATGTCAAAGGGAGTGAGGCCGAGGATTACCTCCATAGCTCTTGTTAGTGTGGTTCTCGTGCCTCCTGTTGTGTTGAGGCATGCTGTTCTTTAGATTTGGTTCAATTTACGGATGCAACTGGTTTGCTTTAGCTCCCCAGGCAATCGCGGCGTACGTTAGCATAGGTCTGATGATGGCAGTGTAGATCCAGGCAGCAACCCTAGGTGACATTCCCCAGGTGCGGTCGACGGTTCTACGACACTGCTCATAAGAAATATATGCTTTTTTGACTCTGTTTTCTAAGTGAGAGTTCCACGTTAACTTACTGTCAAAGGTGACCCCTAAATATTTCACCTCTGAAGAGAAGTTAAGTTTGGTATCTAGGAGCTTTGGGGCTTGATGTTTTGCAAGTTTCCTTTTTCTCGTGAGAAGAACCATCTCCGTCTTTTTTGGATTCATTGACAGCGAATGGTCTCTGATATTGAGGACCTCCTGCATTAAAGCGCAGAGTGTCTCCTCGAAACTTCCTGTTAGCAGAATCACTAGGTCATCTGCGTATGTTATTGTGTAGAAGTTGCTATCGTTGAGGTGGCTCACCAAAGAGTCTAAGACCATGTTCCACAGTAGTGGCGAGAGCACCCCTCCCTGTGGACAACCTCTTACAACCATGCCTCTGATGGTTACATCATCCACACTGATTTTTATTGCTCTTTTTGAGAGCATGTTATATATCCAGCCATTTATGGTTTGGGAGATATTCTTGTTGAAAAGTGCACTTGTTATTTTAGGAAAAGTGGTTCTATCAAATGCGCCTTCTATGTCTGTGAATACACCCAGGGTGGACTCCTTATTTTCCAACGATCTCTCGATGCAGCCCGTTACGAGGTGAAGAGCCTAATCGGTGGATCTCCCTGGAGTGTATGCATGTTGATTTGGATGCAGTGGATTTCGTGTTATCACCACATCTCTTATATATCGTTCGCCCAGCCTCTCTAAAGTCTTCATTGAAAACGATATGAGGCTAATGGGTCGATATGCTTTTGGGATGGAATGGTCCATTCTTCCTGGTTTTGGTATGAACACGACTTTGACTTCTCTCCAACCTTTTGGAATATACTTCAGTGCCAGTGAGGATCTGAGGATTCCAACCAGGTGCGGCATTAGGTCAGCCAGGCCTCACTGAAGTAGTGCTGGATAAATGCCGTCCGTTCCCGGGGGTTTAAAGGGGAAGAAGCCTGAGATGGTCCACCTCAGTCTGTCCGCGTCGACGATCTGTCGTGTTATACGCCAGTCGTTGTCCGTCGGGTAGGGATTCTCCTCATCCTCGCAGACGCCGTATTTGTGGTTCTGGAGTCAGGGAAGTGAGTTGGCATCAATATTTGAAGGCTTTCTTTCAGGTTGGCAGTTTTTGTGCCATCCTCTCTGGTTAGCATACCGATATGACGGTGGGGATCTTTTGAAAGGGCTTTTTGGAGTCTAGCTGATTGAGGGATATCCTCGATTTCCTCGCGATAGATTTCCTATGCTTCTCTTTGTTTTTGTCTAATGACTTTTTTATACTCCTTGAGGTGAGACTTGCATGAGTTCCAATCCTCTTTGAGTCTGGTTCTTTTAGCCTTATTAAAAGATTTCCTCGCCATCTCCCTTAGCTGGTCAATCTCATGGCACAACCACGGAGTGGAGGCTCCATCGAGATCGACATGCCTAAGTGGGCAAGACATCTTGTAGGCATTAATGATAGAGTTTTGAATTGTTTCATAATAAGTTTTCAAATCTTCTCTATTGTTAGGCAACACATCCTCGACTCCTCGCAGATATTCTTTCAAACAGTGGACATATTTTATCCTGTCCATTTTCCTGGGGTCGCGAGTCATTGTAGAGGTTGTGAGCGACAGTTTCATTTCGAATTTTATCCAGCGGTGGTCCGACATTGAAATATCGTCGGATACATGCCAGCCGAAGATTATATTCGAAGTATTAATAGTAGATATGGTAATACCTATTCGCGTTTGACTGCGAGAGTTAATAAGAGTTGGTTCAGTACCTCTATTTAGAATACATAGATTCTTGTTAGTTATATAATCATAAAAAGACTTACCTCTAGTGTTATTATCTTTGCTGCCCCAGCTTACGTGGTGGGAGTTGGAATCACAGCCTATTACCAGTTAAAGCTTCTGGGTGAGACAGTGTTCCACAAGGTCCCACAACTCCTTAGTTGGTGGTGGTTTAGCTTCGTCTGAGGGGAGGTATGCGGATGCCAGTATTAACACTTTCTTTTGACCTTTCTGTGCACATTCAACCTTCACTACCGTTAGGTCGGAGGACGAAAAATGCGTCAGTGGGTAGGTCTTAAAATTTCTAGGGACGTATATGGCCGTCTTAGTTTGCTGATTGCTTGGAAAGTTGAAAATTAAACCTTTTGGATTATTTAGACCCATGATTTTGGTTTGTCTTATCCAGGGTTCTTGGATAAGTGCTATTGTGTCCTGCATCACATCCAGGTGGCAGCATAGTGTTGCCGAAGCCACCTTTTAATGTTGAAGGTTACACTGTATAAATCTTACCTTGTCATTGCCCATCTCTGCTTGATGGTGGTGAGATGGGTATTTCTTTTAGGCTATCTCCACTTCCTCACTTGGAGGTGGGTTGACGTCGACTGTATCCTGGCTCAGAGCTGTTAGTTCTGCCAGAAGACTGTCGGTCGCCATATTGGAGGATGGTTCGACGGTTTCCGCAGAAGCAACAGCTCCTTGGATTTCCTCGGATGGGAGAGGGGGATCCGTGCTCGATCTCCTCCGTTCCAGGTCGAGTTTCTTTGTTTTAATAATCAATGAGGTGAACGCGTAGCTCATCCTCATTGATCGTTTTTCTGGAACTCCCATTTCCTGGTCTCTTATGCCAAAGACGAATAGGTGTCCTTTGGGATTGACCTTCGCTTCGTGGTGGAAAGAAAACCATGCATCCACCCGAAGGTCTGGGTTTTGTTTGCATAGCCGGCGCAGCACATCCTCTTTGTCACCCAGGTCAGCGTGAGCTTCATAAGGGACCCAGAGGATGGCTTTTGTCAGCTGGAGGAGGTTGTCGACGTGTACCACGTCGAGCTTAGCCTCCTTCCACGTATTACCCCCGTAGGCTAGCTCATTGAGATTTTATTTTAATTCGGTAGAGTAGGGGTGGGTAGATATAAAGTGGATTTTACTTTATAATATAAATCTAATTTAATATTACTGTTTACATTGGAAGTTGTGATTAAACAAAATTAATAACCCAAATGGTACCAGTTGGTTTCCAAAAAGAATTATAAGTGAGCAGTCTTAAATTATAAGCTTATGTATTTTATATATAATATATCGATATTGTTCTTTCAGCGGAAAGCTTGTGAGATCACCCCAGAGTTACTATTTAATTGGAAAGAGCTTACTTGGCTGATGTTAGGTATCCCTACAATCAAAGTTATATTCCACGTTGCCAGTATTTGTATCGGGCAATCTTCTTGTAGTAGTGGTGAACTACAACCACCATCCAGGAGGTAACAGTGAATACGATGCCTGGATCACCATGCAGTTGAGGTTTTACAAGTTTATATTTAACTAGAGATACTGAAAAAGTTGATAGGTAGATAGTGATGTAACGAAGTATAAGAAAAAGAAAAAGGGAAAAACGAAAAAGGCCTGAAACAATAAAATTCCATGTCACATACTGTGAATCAGTTAATCAATTACAATCTGTGCACTCACCGATGATTTTGTGTGGCCTAGATGGGTTATATTAATTGCTCAAATTTGTAAAATCCTCTTCTTAGAGATGGTTTTCAAAACTAAATATAATTTGAAAGCAACTAATAGCGTTTCTTTTATTTTTTTTGTAAAAATCCTAGAGATTCTAGAAAACTAAGCTCATGCTTAAAAATCGAAGACCAAAAAAAAAGAACAGGTATCAAAAAGATTACCAACAAAAAAAGAGTTGACATGATAGAAGTTAAAGTTTCATGCTAAGAAATTTTAAATACATCACCTGCTTAACCTTGACCCTGACCAGTCATAGAAATGCAGGTTTATATATGACATAGAACCAGAATTAATTAACATATAATTATGAGTTCCATGGAAATTTTATTGTCAATTACTATAACCTATACTAATAAGCAACACTTGAAGAGTATTAAAAGAATTTGCTTAGAATAATCTATGTATTTATTTATTTTATTAATTTATTTTGTTTAAAGGTAAATTTTGAAATTATTTGGAGTTTATCCTTTGAAAAGGCTACATTGTTTATACCTATGAAATCAGTGTAAACTATTTAAACCCGTAACACACCCCTCTTTCCTCAAAGAAAGTTTTTTTTTCCAAAAAAAAAAAAAAAACTTTTACTAAAGCCGTTCGTCATCGGACAAAATATATATACTTAATACATAAACCATTAAACAGTTTCTATCTAATCTACAAAAAAAAAATGAGATGTCCATACGAAATTCAAAACTAATTAATTTGTATCATCAAGATCAGGTGGGTGTGCCTTCAGGTCTTTGGCATGCCAAATACCTATGCTACGTCCGTCGACATCTTGGAGCTCGTACGTCCAAGGAGATACAACAGATATGATCTTATAAATCCCTTCAAACTTTGGTGATAGTTTCGCCGAAAAATTCTTGTTAGCATCAGATAGATGATGTGACCTCTTCCATACTTTTTGTCCTAGATGAAATTTTTCGTCACGTCGTCTGAGATCGTAAATCCGTTTACTTTTTTCGTAAGCATTCCCCAAGCGTTCCCTAATTTCTTGAAATAAATTTCGCAAACAGTCATTTTTATTCGATGTATCTCTATTTCTGTCAAAGTCAATATGTTGGTCTTTAATAATATTCGAACTACCGTCGATAGTGATCTCTCGTCCAAATATTATCATATTGGGCGTAGTACCTGTTACCTCATGTTGCGCAGATCGAATAGCCCATCCAATATGCGGTAGATACTTATCCCATGCACGATGGTTATCTCTAACGTACGCGGCCAACATGGTTTTAAGGACTCTATGAACCCTTTCGACTGGGTTCGATTGTGGGTGATAATTAGCGGTAAATATATGTTGAATCCCATATTGTTTCATCAATCTCTTAAATCCATCGCTTTTGAATTGAGGTCCATTATCGGTGAGTAGACGTTTAGGGGCACCAAATATAAGAATAACTTGTTCCTCTAAGGGTTTAACAACAAGATTTGTCGTGGAATTTCGAAGAGGGAAGAAAACGCAGAATTTGCTAAAAGCATCACTTACAGATAAAATAAACTTGAACCCTGAAGAACTTGTCGGTAAAGGGCCAACTAGGTCAACATAGAGGAGATCGAATGGGTTAGAAACAGACGAAGACTTACTAAGCATAAATCCAGCTGGCTTTTTCTGTTCAGGTTTGGTGGCTAAACATACTTTACATCTCGATATGTAATTAGATACATCCTTTTTCATCTTCGGCCAATAATAATAAGTTGATATACGGCCAAGAGTCTTATAAATTCCTGCATGCCCACAGACCGGTGGATCATGATTCAAACGAATAACCTCAGTTCTTTTATTCTTGGGCACTACTAACAGCCATTGTTGACTGGGATCCGTCACTAGTTCAGGATGTCCCAGATTTGATCTTTTATAAAGTTTCCCACTCTCATTTCTCCATAGCGGGTACTGAAATGGTTTCTTCTCAACTAGATCCAACATTTTGTTATACCATGGATCGGCGTCAGAAGTTATGTCTATTAGGGAATTATATTCCACCTCCGGAGCACTCCGAGACAAAACATCCGGAACTACATTATCTTTTCCTTTACGATGTACTATCTCGAAGTCGTACTGTTGAAGCCTTAATGCCCATCGAGCTATGCGGCCTACCGGATCCCTTATACTAAATAGCCACTTGAGACTCCAGTGATCGGTTACTACTTTAAACTTAGTGCCTTCAATATATGGTCGAAATTTCTCAATAGCACAAAGTACCGCTAAGCATTCCTTTTCGGTGGTTGAAAATTTTCTTTCTGAATGGGTGAGAGTGCGACTGAGGTAGCATACTACCTTCTCTCCTTCGCTATCCTCTTGCGTTAAAACAGCCCCAAGTCCGCTGTTAGATGCATCAGTCTGTATGATGAAGGGTAAGGTAAAATTTGGACAACACAGGACAGGTGCAGATATCAAGTGGTTCTTGATTTCCTTTAAGGCTTCTTCGCATTCGTTGCTCCAATGAAAATGTGCGTTTTTCTTTAGTAAAGCTGTTATTGGAGCGGTTAAAGTGGAAAATTGAGGGATGAAGCGACGATACCACGATGCGAGACCAATTATACGGCGTACTTCGGTAACATTTCGTGGCGAAGGAATTTCGATTATTGCTTTGACTTTTTCTGGGTCAACCAATAATCCAGAGGAATTAACAACGTATCCTAAGAATTTTAATTCAGGTTTACACAGACAACATTTGCTTTCATTCAACGTTAACCCCGATTCTGTTATGCGCCGTATTACTTCTTTTAGAACCTCCATATGTTTTTCGAAAGTAGGAGTGCAAATTACAATATCATCAAGGTATACAAACACAAACGCCTCTAAATCAACTCCTATTACTCTATCGATGAAACGTTGCCATGTCGCAGGGGCATTGTGCAACCCAAACGGCATTCGTCGAAACTGGAACAATCCTCTTGTAGGCACTACAAAGGCAGTGAGGGGACGTGAAGCTTCCGCGACCGGTATCTGCCAATATGCCGATTTGATATCTAAAGTGCTGAGATATCGAGCGTTGCGTAATTTATCAAGGGTTGCGCTTACGAATGGTAGAGGGTAGGCATCCGGTTCGCTTACCTCGTTCAGCTTTTTGTAATTTACGCAAAACCTATATGTGTTATCTGGTTTTCTAACCTTGACTATTGGAGAAGCCCACGGCGACGTAGAAGGCTCGATAATTCCTTCTTCTAGCATGTTTTTTAACTCAGCATTGACATAGTTTTGTAGTGCTGGACTCAAAGGGTAATGTCTTTGTTTGATGGGTGGTGAGTTTGTCCGTATTACATGTTCAACAGCTGTAGTGCAGCCAAGTTTATTCTCCTTGTTTTTAAAAGTACTAGAAATCAATTGATTGAGCTGTTCACGTTCAGCGTCTGTAAGATGATCACCACTCTCTAAACATCCTATATCCAGCGGAGTGTCCTCCGACATAAATTTCCATTCGCCGGAATGGAGATTCGGTACTATTTCCATTTGCTGCCAAAAATCTATACCTAGAATTAGATGGTGAGGTATTTCTGGGACCACTAGAATTTCCAAAAGTTTGACTTTAGTTTGTAACTGAATAGGTACTTGAATAGTACCGATAGCTGAACACTTGTTTCCATTAGCAACAGTACAAGATCTATTAGTGCATGGGTTCAAGGTATACACTGACTTAAGAATATCCCAACCAAATTTTCCCAAAATGGTCTTACTACATCCCGAATCTAACAAACCAAGAAATTGAAAACCGTACAACTTAACTTTTAAGTAAGGACGATGATCATCCTGAACATGTTCTAAAACGTAATCTACAATATACCTAAATCGATCGGACAGAGTATAGGAAACCAGATCCCGACCTAATTCCGATTTCCGCTGCCATTTTTTTGACAATCCGGGCAATTATTAGTAGAAACATTTTGCCTACCACACTTGTAGCAAAAGAATCGCCTTCGTTCTGAGCACTTCCGAAACCTGTGCCCACGACTTTGACAATTCCAACAAAGTGGACCGGATTGAATAACTGAATTTGTTGTCTCCGAAGGAAGGGAAAACCAAAGAGGATAGCGAAGGAGAGAAGGTAGTATGCTACCTCAGTCGCACTCTCACCCATTCAGAAAGAAAATTTTCAACCACCGAAAAGGAATGCTTAGCGGTACTTTTTGCTATTGAGAAATTTCGACCATATATTGAAGGCACTAAGTTTAAAGTAGTAACCGATCACTGGAGTCTCAAGTGGCTATTTAGTATAAAGGATCCGGTAGGCCGCATAGCTCGATGGGCATTAAGGCTTCAACAGTACGACTTCGAGATAGTACATCGTAAAGGAAAAGATAATGTAGTTCCGGATGTTTTGTCTCGGAGTGCTCCGGAGGTGGAATATAATTCCCTAATAGACATAACTTCTGACGCCGATCCATGGTATAACAAAATGTTGGATCTAGTTGAGAAGAAACCATTTCAGTACCCGCTATGGAGAAATGAGAGTGGGAAACTTTATAAAAGATCAAATCTGGGACATCCTGAACTAGTGACGGATCCCAGTCAACAATGGCTGTTAGTAGTGCCCAAGAATAAAAGAACTGAGGTTATTCGTTTGAATCATGATCCACCGGTCTGTGGGCATGCAGGAATTTATAAGACTCTTGGCCGTATATCAACTTATTATTATTGGCCGAAGATGAAAAAGGATGTATCTAATTACATATCGAGATGTAAAGTATGTTTAGCCACCAAACCTGAACAGAAAAAGCCAGCTGGATTTATGCTTAGTAAGTCTTCGTCTGTTTCTAACCCATTCGATCTCCTCTATGTTGACCTAGTTGGCCCTTTACCGACAAGTTCTTCAGGGTTCAAGTTTATTTTATCTGTAAGTGATGCTTTTAGCAAATTCTGCGTTTTCTTCCCTCTTCGAAATTCCACGACAAATCTTGTTGTTAAACCCTTAGAGGAACAAGTTATTCTTATATTTGGTGCCCCTAAACGTCTACTCACCGATAATGGACCTCAATTCAAAAGCGATGGATTTAAGAGATTGATGAAACAATATGGGATTCAACATATATTTACCGCTAATTATCACCCACAATCGAACCCAGTCGAAAGGGTTCATAGAGTCCTTAAAACCATGTTGGCCGCGTACGTTAGAGATAACCATCGTGCATGGGATAAGTATCTACCGCATATTGGATGGGCTATTCGATCTGCGCAACATGAGGTAACAGGTACTACGCCCAATATGATAATATTTGGACGAGAGATCACTATCGACGGTAGTTCGAATATTATTAAAGACCAACATATTGACTTTGACAGAAATAGAGATACATCGAATAAAAATGACTGTTTGCGAAATTTATTTCAAGAAATTAGGGAACGCTTGGGGAATGCTTACGAAAAAAGTAAACGGATTTACGATCTCAGACGACGTGACGAAAAATTTCATCTAGGACAAAAAGTATGGAAGAGGTCACATCATCTATCTGATGCTAACAAGAATTTTTCGGCGAAACTATCACCAAAGTTTGAAGGGATTTATAAGATCATATCTGTTGTATCTCCTTGGACGTACGAGCTCCAAGATGTCGACGGACGTAGCATAGGTATTTGGCATGCCAAAGACCTGAAGGCACACCCACCTGATCTTGATGATACAAATTAATTAGTTTTGAATTTCGTATGGACATCTCATTTTTTTTTTGTAGATTAGATAGAAACTGTTTAATGGTTTATGTATTAAGTATATATATTTTGTCCGATGACGAACGGCTTTAGTAAAAGTTTTTTTTTTTTTTTGGAAAAAAAAAACTTTCTTTGAGGAAAGAGGGGTGTGTTACGGGTTTAAATAGTTTACACTGATTTCATAGGTATAAACAATGTAGCCTTTTCAAAGGATAAACTCCAAATAATTTCAAAATTTACCTTTAAACAAAATAAATTAATAAAATAAATAAATACATAGATTATTCTAAGCAAATTCTTTTAATACTCTTCAAGTGTTGCTTATTAGTATAGGTTATAGTAATTGACAATAAAATTTCCATGGAACTCATAATTATATGTTAATTAATTCTGGTTCTATGTCATATATAAACCTGCATTTCTATGACTGGTCAGGGTCAAGGTTAAGCAGGTGATGTATTTAAAATTTCTTAGCATGAAACTTTAACTTCTATCATGTCAACTCTTTTTTTGTTGGTAATCTTTTTGATACCTGTTCTTTTTTTTTGGTCTTCGATTTTTAAGCATGAGCTTAGTTTTCTAGAATCTCTAGGATTTTTACAAAAAAAATAAAAGAAACGCTATTAGTTGCTTTCAAATTATATTTAGTTTTGAAAACCATCTCTAAGAAGAGGATTTTACAAATTTGAGCAATTAATATAACCCATCTAGGCCACACAAAATCATCGGTGAGTGCACAGATTGTAATTGATTAACTGATTCACAGTATGTGACATGGAATTTTATTGTTTCAGGCCTTTTTCGTTTTTCCCTTTTTCTTTTTCTTATACTTCGTTACATCACTATCTACCTATCAACTTTTTCAGTATCTCTAGTTAAATATAAACTTGTAAAACCTCAACTGCATGGTGATCCAGGCATCGTATTCACTGTTACCTCCTGGATGGTGGTTGTAGTTCACCACTACTACAAGAAGATTGCCCGATACAAATACTGGCAACGTGGAATATAACTTTGATTGGAGGGATACCTAACATCAGCCAAGTAAGCTCTTTCCAATTAAATAGTAACTCTGGGGTGATCTCACAAGCTTTCCGCTGAAAGAACAATATCGATATATTATATATAAAATACATGGGCTTATAATTTAAGACTGCTCACTTATAATTCTTTTTGGAAACCAACTGGTACCATTTGGATTATTAATTTTGTTTAATCACAACTTCCAATGTAAACAGTAATATTAAATTAGATTTATATTATAAAGTAAAATCCACTTTATATCTACCCACCCCTACTCTACCGAATTAAAATAAAATCTCAATGAGCTAGCCTACGGGGGTAATAAAAGTGGAGTTTTCTTCTCTTGGTGAGGGAGGGGTTTGTATATACAGTTTTTTTTTGTGTTTAATTGATAGGTACATTTGATACTTCTTGTATTTTGAGAATACTCTGATACCAAGGAATACGTTTGTTTTGTAGTAGTAGACGGTATTTGATTCTTAACAGCTACAGTTATTTAATCGGTTGTTGGTCTTTATACCAGGGGATGATAATGGATGTTCACCGACTCCTAAGCAGTGAACTAAGGTATGAACTTATGATTAGAGGTCTCCCGATGGGACGAACCGTTAGCGAGGACCGCACAGCGTTACGGACAGCATTAAGAAGAGAGCGTGAAGGAACTTCTGTAGCTCCAATAAATGTCGGGATTCTAGAACCAGAAGAAGAATTAAAAATTTGTGAAGGAAAACTAAATGACCTGGAAATGGCCATAGGAAATTTTAATACCAATAATCCCGATAATGATTACCGAAGGATCACATCTCGATTAATTCATCTTCAACAACGACTAGAGAGGATCCAGTTCGAAGGCGCATCCAACTTAGAACAAATAAGACAATTGCTAATTAATAAGAGTATGACCGCTTTATATTCGACTCGGGAATTGATGAAGGACAATTCACCAAGGGTTAACCCAATAGACACGGAAAATGTGGTCGAGGGTTCTTTGTTAGACGAACCAAATGTGTTAATCCCAGAAATTGTACTACACCAGTCAAATTTAGGTGAAGACTCTCTATCTCAACGGGGCAATAGTTACTGTATGGGAACGGCCAGTACGCACCCTAACACACTATATACTCGAACTGACGAAAATACCAACCAAATTTTCCCAAAATGGTCTTACTACATCCCGAATCTAACAAACCAAGAAATTGAAAACCGTACAACTTAACTTTTAAGTAAGGACGATGATCATCCTGAACATGTTCTAAAACGTAATCTACAATATACCTAAATCGATCGGACAGAGTATAGGAAACCAGATCCCGACCTAATTCCGATTTCCGCTGCCATTTTTTTGACAATCCGGGCAATTATTAGTAGAAACATTTTGCCTACCACACTTGTAGCAAAAGAATCGCCTTCGTTCTGAGCACTTCCGAAACCTGTGCCCACGACTTTGACAATTCCAACAAAGTGGACCGGATTGAATAACTGAATTTGTTGTCTCCGAAGGAGAGTTAACCACTGAAACTGTTGTTGATTGAGGTAACGAATCAGAAGTTGTGGATCCACTTAGATCAGCCGAATTAAAAGTCCTTCCTGAGCTTAGATTCGCCGACAATTCCATGTTCGCTGCGCGTGATGAACCTATGGAGGTGACATGGTTTGGAAAAGAGGTACTTCCTGGAGGCTTTCTGTAGGCTAGCTCCGGTTCAAGAAGATTACGATGGTTGCTAGGCGGAGGACAAAAGTTTTGTACTCTCGTGGCTGTCTCTTCTACGGCTCGACCAAAGCTTATTAAGTCTGTAATAGTGTTAATTTTGTATAAAGCCAATTGCATTTGAATTGAGGGCAACATGTTTCGCCTAATCATATTGACTCTAGTTTCCTCCGAGGGTCTGTTAGAACATAACTTCTTGAAAAGGTTTTCCATGGATGCTACGTAGGTAACTATTCTTTCCTTAGAGCCTTGAGTACGTTTGCGGATTTCTTCCATTAGGTCATACTCGTAATCATATGGCTGAAATGATTCTCTAAGTTTAGTTTCTAACTCATCCCAAGATCTGAATTCTTGTGTCCTAAACCAAATAAGAGCCTCTTTGGTAAAAAGCTCCGGGGCTGCTCTCAACAACCTTTCTTTAGAAATTCCCCTAGCTATTCGTAATTCTTCGATTCGCTCTAAAAAATTGTTTACGCTGGATTGACCATCATACTGGACCTTCCAACGGCTAACGTCTAAATATGGTTTATAATGAAATGAATCATCTGGAAAATCGGTGCTAGGCATATTGTCATCAATCAGAGTACTTCTCCTCCCAACATTTGGGAAATTCGAAACAAACGAATACTCATTGGGTAGTCCTCGAGCTGCATCAACTTCCGTGTTATCCGTATGAGTGTACGGTTGTCGCAAAGTTAATCCACTTCCACGAGCGGGCTGCATATTAGGGCTTCGCTGAGAGGTGGTGACAAACGGTAATCCGGAAACTGCGCTTGATGCTCCCCTCGGGGGTCGTGAGGCGGTTTCTTCATTGAATCTAACCCTATTTACAATATTACTACAACCAGAAACAGGATCTGATGGGTGTAATGTCCTCGGTAAAGTTCCTATAGAGTATGAAGTTGGTAGCTCTTTCTGAGGTCTATTGGATGGTGCTGTCGTATAATATCCGTCGGATGACCGATCTCGCAAAGTTAATCTATTCATAGAGGCTAGTTCAAAATTGTGGGTGGTATTTTCGTCAGTTCGAGTATATAGTGTGTTAGGGTGCGTACTGGCCGTTCCCATACAGTAACTATTGCCCCGTTGAGATAGAGAGTCTTCACCTAAATTTGACTGGTGTAGTACAATTTCTGGGATTAACACATTTGGTTCGTCTAACAAAGAACCCTCGACCACATTTTCCGTGTCTATTGGGTTAACCCTTGGTGAATTGTCCTTCATCAATTCCCGAGTCGAATATAAAGCGGTCATACTCTTATTAATTAGCAATTGTCTTATTTGTTCTAAGTTGGATGCGCCTTCGAACTGGATCCTCTCTAGTCGTTGTTGAAGATGAATTAATCGAGATGTGATCCTTCGGTAATCATTATCGGGATTATTGGTATTAAAATTTCCTATGGCCATTTCCAGGTCATTTAGTTTTCCTTCACAAATTTTTAATTCTTCTTCTGGTTCTAGAATCCCGACATTTATTGGAGCTACAGAAGTTCCTTCACGCTCTCTTCTTAATGCTGTCCGTAACGTTGTGCGGTCCTCGCTAACGGTTCGTCCCATCGGGAGACCTCTAATCATAAGTTCATACCTTAGTTCACTGCTTAGGAGTCGGTGAACATCCATTATCATCCCCTGGTATAAAGACCAACAACCGATTAAATAACTGTAGCTGTTAAGAATCAAATACCGTCTACTACTACAAAACAAACGTATTCCTTGGTATCAGAGTATTCTCAAAATACAAGAAGTATCAAATGTACCTATCAATTAAACACAAAAAAAAACTGTATATACAAACCCCTCCCTCACCAAGAGAAGAAAAAAAAAAAAAAAAAAAAAAAAAAAAAAAAAACGACAAAATGTACCAAGAATACAATAAACAGCGTATAACAAAAGTAGGAGGCAAGTTCCACACGAAACACCAAAGTAGGTGTCTATACCTTACTACTAAATGAAAACGTCTCTATGTACACACATAAAAGGAACGAAAAAAAGAAAAACAAAACAAAAAAAAATATTCAATTCTACCCTTTCAACTTTCTAATCTACCTAATTTTAACATTCCACCCTGTCGCTGTATATAAATATTTCGGAATAGCCCCGTATATAAAAAAGGATCAAGCAAATACCAAATCAAATGAAACAATTAAGTATACTTATCAAAAAGTATAGCTATATTTTCATATTCGTTATTTAACAATTTCCATCATAGAAATTGTATTGACAATATTTATAGTTTGTTTAACTAAGTTTATCTATAGTTTGGATAACTGAGTTTATCTATGGGTTCTATGGTTTGGATAACACAAACTGTGCGATAACGTTCGGTATCCGAAAGTTAAAAATCAACTCTGTTAATGATCACTGAACACAAATTCTAGGACCCATAAAAGAACGAACCTCAACTGTCAAAGCTGTCATGTCATATCAGAAATTACAGAAATATTTAACAATAGAAAGTAAACATTGAAGAAATAATTTATCTTTTACTGCTAAAAAAAACCAATGAAAAAAATTACCTGGACCTGATATTCCTAAAAGCGGATT
The DNA here is from genome assembly GCA_963921935.1 of Galeruca laticollis. Classification (NCBI taxonomy): domain Eukaryota; kingdom Metazoa; phylum Arthropoda; class Insecta; order Coleoptera; family Chrysomelidae; genus Galeruca; species Galeruca laticollis. The sequence goes on from OY998180.1 coordinate 79,871,581, forward strand.
GAACAACATTTACATGGATCAAAATATGTACCCCAACATTTTAAAGTAACACATTTGAATTTGTAAATTGTATAGCTGATTGTGATTTAAACTAAAAATTATATGCTTAAAGAGCTTCCGAATTATATACTTAACAGAGATGGTAAAACAGTCACAAACTGGCAAATATATTATATAAAGATTCAGTAGGATTCATAAAATTTAAGCTTATGTGGAAACCAAATACTATTCAGGTAAACAAATAAAATTATTGTGCAGAAAGAAATAGAACAACATTGAAATCGTTGGGTGCCACTTTTATTACCCCCGTAGGCTAGCTCATTGAGATTTTATTTTAATTCGGTAGAGTAGGGGTGGGTAGATATAAAGTGGATTTTACTTTATAATATAAATCTAATTTAATATTACTGTTTACATTGGAAGTTGTGATTAAACAAAATTAATAACCCAAATGGTACCAGTTGGTTTCCAAAAAGAATTATAAGTGAGCAGTCTTAAATTATAAGCTTATGTATTTTATATATAATATATCGATATTGTTCTTTCAGCGGAAAGCTTGTGAGATCACCCCAGAGTTACTATTTAATTGGAAAGAGCTTACTTGGCTGATGTTAGGTATCCCTCCAATCAAAGTTATATTCCACGTTGCCAGTATTTGTATCGGGCAATCTTCTTGTAGTAGTGGTGAACTACAACCACCATCCAGGAGGTAACAGTGAATACGATGCCTGGATCACCATGCAGTTGAGGTTTTACAAGTTTATATTTAACTAGAGATACTGAAAAAGTTGATAGGTAGATAGTGATGTAACGAAGTATAAGAAAAAGAAAAAGTGAAAAACGAAAAAGGCCTGAAACAATAAAATTCCATGTCACATACTGTGAATCAGTTAATCAATTACAATCTGTGCACTCACCGATGATTTTGTGTGGCCTAGATGGGTTATATTAATTGCTCAAATTTGTAAAATCCTCTTCTTAGAGATGGTTTTCAAAACTAAATATAATTTGAAAGCAACTAATAGCGTTTCTTTTATTTTTTTTGTAAAAATCCTAGAGATTCTAGAAAACTAAGCTCATGCTTAAAAATCGAAGACCAAAAAAAAAGAACAGGTATCAAAAAGATTACCAACAAAAAAAGAGTTGACATGATAGAAGTTAAAGTTTCATGCTAAGAAATTTTAAATACATCACCTGCTTAACCTTGACCCTGACCAGTCATAGAAATGCAGGTTTATATATGACATAGAACCAGAATTAATTAACATATAATTATGAGTTCCATGGAAATTTTATTGTCAATTACTATAACCTATACTAATAAGCAACACTTGAAGAGTATTAAAAGAATTTGCTTAGAATAATCTATGTATTTATTTATTTTATTAATTTATTTTGTTTAAAGGTAAATTTTGAAATTATTTGGAGTTTATCCTTTGAAAAGGCTACATTGTTTATACCTATGAAATCAGTGTAAACTATTTAAACCCGTAACACACGGTTTCAGTTTTTAAACTGTATTCCTTAGCCACTCTAGCATTTCGTCATTATCGCAAGTGACTCTGATTATTTCACCAGAGTGCGACCATTACCTAAAAGTAGGTGGCTTTTTCTGACTGCCGGAGGCGGAAATAAGGGTTACGTCCAAAGCCTCCATTAGTTGTCTTTTAATAAGGTCTCCATTATCGGTAATTATTTTACCGTATGGATCGGCCTTATCTGTAATAGCTACCCGTAAATTGCTGGTAGCTGCTTCGCTGTAGCTCTTCGCTATAGCATCCATCCGTATCCTCTTTCATCTGGAGGAGTTTTCCTCCGAGGTGTTGGAGCGGATGCGCTTCTTTACTTGGGGGGCGACGCGTTCCGGGCCTCTTTTGGAGGAGGAACTGCCATCGTCACCCTTGCATTTTTGGCCGCTGGTGCCAGGTTTAGATAGGGAGGGGCGAGTGGCGCTGGTGGTGTCTGTAGAGACGCCAGCCTGCTGCCTCGCTTTCCTCCTTCTCTTTGCTTCAGCACCGCAGATTCTTTTACCTCGACGGTGCTTTGATGTTGGAGATGTGCGTTCTCGCTTATCCTTCGGGTTTTGGTTTTTTTTCTTTTGGTCCATACTGATCCCACGAGTAGCTAGGGAAATGTTCGTCATCTCTGGCAAAGCCCCGCATGCCAGGGAAAGGCTGTTTCCAAGGGAGTGTCGCCTGGTACCCCCAGGGGGACGTTCACGGTCGCATTCCCTGCGGCCATTCAGCTATCGGCACGTTCCTCACACCTTAGCTTGGATTGTTGGAGTGTCATTTGGTTGGTCAACACTGCTGTCACTGATGATCAACAGCGTTAACGTATCCAGCGGTGCCACGAGGAGGCAGACACTCGATGGTTGCATTTCTCCATTTGACTGCAGAAAGCTACCTACAAGCAGACCAGGAAGCGCGATCAAGTAAACCAACTACAAAGCAATGGCCAACTTACAACCAACTTCGCGGCTTTCTATCCATTCCAAAGGATAAATGTGATTATGTGTTACGACAATTTAATAATGATCACCACAAATTAAAGTTCACTATCGAAACAGAACAAAACCATCAAATAAACTATTTGGACTTAACTATACATAATAAAAACGGAGAAACTAAAACTGCTTGGTATAGGAAATCTACTCGGTCAGGCAGATATCTTAATTTCAATTCACATCACCATATATCCCAAAAAAAATCTGCTATTATAGGCCTGGCTGACAGAGCAATTATTCTTTTGGATACTGAATATAGACATACGGCGATTGAAAAAGCTAAACAGGCGTTGAAAATAAACAGCTATCCCGAAAAAATTATAAATAGTGTTTTCAAAAAAAGAATACATGAATATTACAATTCGACAACCATCTGTACAACAAACAAACAAAAACTTTTTAATACTACTGTATATTCCAAATTTGACAGAGAAAATAAATAATGAAAGAATACAACCTAGCTACAAGGGACATAATCTATTAAACAAACATTTTAGTAAACTAAAATCAAAAATTCCAGAAGACAAAAAAAGTCATGTAATCTATGAGATTCCCTGTAAAGATTGTGATGGTGTATACATAGGACAAACAAGTCAATATCTGGAAAATAGAATTAACAGCCACAAGTACGAATAAAAAAAATAAAACCGCACTTACGGCTAACATAACTGACTGGAACCATACTTTTAATTATGAACAAACAAAAATCCTAAAAACTGAAATAAATACAAAAAAACGAGAAATATACTAAATGATATGTATACAAAAAAACAAAAATACCGTTAATTCCAAAGTTGACACAAAAATTTAAGTAAGATCTATTACAATTTAATAAATAGACTAAATAAATATAAATAAAATTCACAGCATAGGAAAGGATTGTTTTTCTTATTACACATGGGTATAATTTCCATACCCTTCACAAATTGATTCATTGTCCGTTCATGTTAAATGCAATAGGTATCGAAAGAAATCAATCATGAAGTCGCTGTTTGTGTATGTGAAGTTATTTTATAAATTAATTTTAAATGTGACGTTCCCACTATGTGGATAAAAACGTTTTTGATCCCAATAACTGTAAGTAGAATTTTATTTGTTTGAATTTTAGCTGTACGATTAGGAGTAATTATAGAGCTGTGTATTGTCAATATGAATTTATATTGTAATGTTTTTGAAAAAGGCTAAAAAATTAGCCGAAACGTTAAATAATAAAGTGTATTAGATGAATTATATTATGTAATCTGATGAAAGATTATAATAATAAGGACAAGAAATTACCAAATAGATATATATTTATATATATTTATATATATATATATATATATATATATATATTATATATATATATATATATATATATATATATATATATATATATATATTTCACGAATTTCGGGTATAGAAGTCTGTAATTATAAATTAAGTAACGGTCGATAACTTAATAAATATACAGTGCTATTCAAAATTCTCCTCCCCACTCGTATCTTTTGAACGGCTACACTTACATTAATAAAATTTAGAGGGTGAAAATAAAGTGTTGTAAACTTCTCTACGAATGGTAACAGGTGACGTAATAGTAATAGATGACTTCACAGTGCCACTCTGGCCAATAATTTTAAATAGGACCTTATGGCAAGTGATATCTCGTTTTAAAGGCATTGACATTGGCTACATAGCCATATTAATTTTGTTTGGGTTTAAATTAATTTTGACGGGTAAATTAAATAAATACCAAAATTATTATTTCACATTTAAATATTAAAGATTTCTCAGTCCGCCTCTGGTTAGTTGTCAAAAAATTGACGTTTTTAATTTAACAGTATTTGTTGCAAAGTTTTTCTAAATAACTTAAATATTTAATTTTATTATTGTTTAACGAGACGTTTAAGAGTTTACATAGGCAAAATGGTACGTACTCAAGCCGACAAAGTAGCAACTATCTTAATAATTGGTGAATCTAGAAAGTATCTCCATGAAGCGGAACGTTTATAAAATGAGAAATACCCAGATCGCCATATCTCGAGAACTTATTTGAGGAAGCTTCTTCACAAGTTTGAAGCAACATGGAGTGTTCAAGATGCCGAACGATCTGGTCGACCAACATTTAGTGATGATAAAGAAATTGATACAGTTGCTGAAATGGTAGTAAACCCTACTTCTTCAACTAAAATTGCGTCTATCTGTGAAGTAAGTAGAACTACAGTACAGGCAGTGTTGGCTAAAAATAAATTTCATCCATGCAAGTTAAAAATGAGCACCACCTTTCGGATGACGACCCCGACAGAAGACTCGAATTCCGTGAATGTATGACAAATAAAATTAGTCAAAACCCACATTACACAAAAACAATTTGTTTTAGTGACGAAAGTACTATTGCCTCAATGGAAATGTGAATACACAAAATGTAAGGTATTGGAGTGACACAAATCCTCACACCTTTCGTGAATAACATACCCAATTTCCAGAAAAAGTCAATGTTTGGGCAGGTATTTTGGGAAACCACAAAGTTGGTCCTGTTTTCCTAAATTCAAATTTAAGCGGTGAAGTGTATCTGAAGATGTTACAAAATGCAATTGAGCCGTTAATTCTTGAAATTCTGGAAGATAATCAATATGAATTCGGTCATCTGGAAATAACATTTCAACAAGATGGTGCTCCTGCACATTATTATGGTGCAGTAAGACGTTACCTGGATGAAGAATATCGAGGTAGATGGATCGGCCGGCGAGGTCCTATAGAATGGCCACCTCGGTCACCAGATCTGATACCATTAGATTTTTTCTATGAGGGTACTTGAAATCCAAGGTTTATACTACGGCACCAGATAACATTGGCGTTTTGAAAGAAAGAATTACTGAAGATTGCAATGCTATATCAGCTGACACATTCGAACGAGTACGACAAGAGTTTACTAATAGGATGTATTACTGTCAGGAAGTAGACGGAGCACCTTTCGAACACTTGCTATAAGAATCCATTGTTGATATTTGATTAATTAAATTTAAAAAAATAATTTCAATAATTTTGGTATTTATTTAATTTATCCGTCTAAATTAATTTAAACCCAACCAAAATTAATATGGCAATGTAGCCAATGTCAATGCCTTTCAAGCGAGATATCAATTGCTATAAGGTCCTATTTAAAATTATGTGGCACTGTGACGTCATCTATTACTATTACGTCACCTGTTACCATTCGTAGAGAAGTTTACAATACATTATTTTCACCCTCGAAATTTAATTAATGTAAGTGTAGCCATTCAAATGATACGAAGGGGGGACTTTTGAATAGCACTGTATATATGTAAATAATATAAACTAAATATCGTCTGTATAACTTGACGTTTCGGCAGCTTTTTCAAAAAAATTTCATTTCATATCGGGGCCGAGTAAAATATTTACAATTAATGAATATAAAATTTTGGAGTATGTACAAAAACGACATTTAACATATATAAAAACAAGTTTGTTGATAAAATAATAATAATTATTTTATCCCGTCCTGATATGAAATAGAATATTTTTGAAAAAGCTCCCAACAAGGAGCGAGACGTCAAGTTATATAGACGATATTTAGTTTATATTATTTATAACCAAAACCCAAGAACATAAAATTAAAAATATTTATTTATATTATATATATATATATATATATATAAATATATATATATATATGAATATATATATATATATATATATATATATATATATATATATATAAATATATATATATATATATGAATATATATATATATATATATATATATATATATATATATATATATAATTATATATACAAGGTGGAGCACCACATACGGCACGGAATCTGGTGCCCAAGACAAGACAATTTAAACAATTTATTTCGATATGCATATATGTAGGTGCTACATTTCAAAACATCATGTATATACTGGGTGGTTAAAAAAAGTTCGGCAAATCACGTTCTCTGTTGCAAATGTAACATCAATATGTGAACGGGATTCACCTCTTACAAAAGTTGAAGCATTTCCTTCATTTGCCGCTTGTAGATTTAGACTTGCGGTCCATTCTGTTAGAATTTCACCTCGTGCGTCTGTAACCGGCGCGCCCCACAAGGGCGATTTGGCATTTAGGTCTCCTGCCAGAATAACTTTCTTTACAGATTTCCTCACTTCTTCAATAACTGTGTCTAGTCTCAGACTATACTCATTATTCGTCAAATTTGGTGAAATGTAACAACTGAAAATTACTATTTTTTTCAGAGTAACTTTAACATAACCGTTACCCTTGCTGTAGCCAATGGCTTTGACGTTCTTGTTTACATAGAGTATAGCACTGTCCACCATCCATCTAGGATTTTCGACTTCCTTCTTATTATGTTCCGATACCAGAATAATATCAGCATTATTATTTAAAGCTGTTTGAAAAGCCAGGTCTTGCGCTATTTTGGATCGACCAACATTTATTTGTGAAACTTTCATATTGATATGTATATACAGTCCAAATTTAAAACTTAATAATCCGAAAGAGAAAGTATATACAAATGTGAAAAGGTAATAAAATAAGAGTTTCACTGGGATACGCGCCTAATTTCCTGGTGCAGTGCTCTTCTGTATCTAGGGCACCTAAAGTCTTTGTGGAGTAGATTAGATTAGATTTTAACGGGGTTACAATGCACTGAAACCTAAGGTTTATTGTGACCCCCCTATCAGGGCTGTTCTCGCTACTACTAGAGCCCGCCTTCCAGTTTCAGGGTTCTAATGAACTCTAGTATTTGGGACGACTTCATCGAGGTTAGATCCTCACTCTTATAAGTTTCTTGTCTGAAGCATTTCTTGTATTGGCTTGCAATGGCGAGGCATTTTAGAACTAGGTGATCCGAAGTTTCATACTCCTGCCCACAGAATCTACACTCGTCAATTTCTACTAGACCTATTCTCGTTAGGTACTTCCTAAGGCGGCAGTGTCCTGTAAGAAAGCCCGTGAAGAGATGTAGCTTATTTTTAGTGAGATCCAAATATTTTTTGGATCTAGTAGTTTCAAAGTTCCGCAGGTACTTTTTGGAATGTTCCAGCCCGGGAAAGTACCGCTTCTCTTTCGGTTTCCTCTTTCTTCCGAAACTCTTTCTTATAGGAGAATTTTCCTATACCACAGAAAGGCTCCGGGCCAATAAAGGGCGTTTGTACTCCTTTCCTGGCAAGTGTATTGGCCTCTTTATTTCCCGCGATTCCCGAGTGGCCAGGATCCCAGACTAAAAAGACCCTGTTATTCTTGCCTAATTCATAAAGTTTTCTTCGGCACTCCCATGCCAACTTTGAGTCAAAGATATGGAAACTCAATGCTTTGATAGCTGCTTGACTATTAGAATGGATCGATCTGTTACATTTCTGATAGTTTCTTTATAGGTTCATTTGCACACATCTTTCGATGGCGAGTATTTCAGCCTAAAAGACGCTCGAGAAGGAGCCTAACGATAATGACTATCTGGTGCCAGGCCCAAATACTCCAGCGCCTGCTCCAGTGGTGGTTTTTGAACCACTTGTTGGAGTAATAAATGCTTTTTCCATCCAGAAGAAATTTGTTAAAATATGTTCAGTAGTTTAGGACTTACAGCTGTTAATTAAAAAAAAATATTCAATCACCCCCACCTCTTTATTCTGATAGATACGTCAAAAAATGTTTAACAAGAATTATTCGAATAAAGCTTAACTTTGTAAAACATATCTTTTTTGGTACGCTTAATAGATGGATTTCAGTGGAAAATCACTTTTTAAGACTAAGGTGGCGGTTACGTTCCCATGCGACGATCTTGGAGATCTAAAAATATTTCCTCAGTCTTCTTTTGACCACTTTAGTAATAACATTTTCTACGGCGAGTCTTTACAACGAATAGTTTCCAAGATAGAGCACTTTACACTCTTATCTGGTCACACTGTATATAACAAAACTCAAAGTATCAACACTTTTTAAGAAGTATTATTAATACAATGAACTGAATTATCATGGAAATGTTTTGAAATTCAGTTCACGATAATAACTTGATATTTGAAGACCTTCCTTGTCATTTTATAACTGTTTGGGCCTGTCCCTCCATAGAAATCTGCATAATTTCAGCATTTTGAATAAATCGACCTATTATTCTTCATTCCTAGAGTTTCTCTCATATGAAACGTATTTCTCTCAATCTCAAAACATGGGCAACAATTAGATTGTAATGATTGTGGTGAAGGGAAGTAACTGTGACCTATTTTATCTTTAGATCAAATATTTGATTAATGCCGAAGAGCTTATTGAATTGAATGTTTCCTAACAGTAGAATCAATAATAATTTATTATTTATTAAAAGATTCATATCCAATTTATTATTTCCAAATTATGACGAGTAACACTCTTTTGATTAGTTGCTTCGAATATAAACGAAATTATACAGTCATATAACAAAAAATATAAATCAGAAGTTAGAAGACATACGTACTGAGCTCATTTGGGCAAAACAAAAAAAAAACGGTGAGATACGATTTGTTTTTCATTATGCTTCAAAAATTTAGTTGTGGTTATTCAAATATTCACCAAACACTTATTGGAACATAATATCTATTAAAAATTGGGAATAATATGTACTCAGTCACAAAGAACACGAACACCCAGAAAAAATTATTATATTCCGCTAAGATTTGGTATACATATCAGGGTGTTCGTAGTATGTGAATGATTAAAATTTCACTTTAGTCGGGCGAGGATAATCTAAGTTTCTGCTCATCAATTTTAATTATGGGTTGAGCCTCCTCGATTTCATACACATTCTCTAATGCGTTTAGGCTAACTCATAATCGGGTGATCAATATCCTCGTGGAATAGGTATTACATTCCATGACACGTCTATCTCATATCGAAGAGCCATCAGAGTTTGAGGAGGGTACTGTAAATGTCTTAACCTTCTACCGATTATCTTGCTGAAAAGTTGTATTTTGAAGTGTCCAGAGGTAAGGAATTAGATAAGGTTTCAATATTTCTAGAATGCATCGATGTGCATTCATATTGCCTCTGATCAAATCTAAAGGTAACCTTGAGTTATAAGCAATGGCACCAGATATCATAACTCCAACAGTACATGCCGCTCAACAGAAAATTTAGGATTAGGACGTTCATCTCCACTTCTTCTCACCCTGCCTCTACCATCATGCATGCTTAGGCAGAACCGGGATTCAGCACTGAAGACTATAATGTTCCATTTGTGATTCCACACTAGTCGTTCTTGGCACTACTAATCTTAAAAGTAAACGTCAACTGAGGTCAGTATGAAAAAAGTCCCAGCCTTCTTATTCGTCCTTAAACACTTAGCATGCCAAGGACTATTCGATGTTCTTCACACCACTGAGCTGCTATAGCCCTTGTCGATGAGAAACGATCTCTTACAGCTAATAGGGGTAGGTGGTCTAATATCGACCAACGGGCAATATCGACCTCCACATTTGTTCGAAAGTAGCGCGTAATTTCAGTATTCTATTAGGTGCTGCCAGCCCTGTGACCAACGAAAACACATGTAACCCATCAGACGTGCGATTATAGAGACACAAAATAAAACTGTTTGTTTGCTAGTTTTTTTAAATATTTCGGGTTTCAGAAAATAATGTTTGTATTTTTTGTGTACTTTTGTATCGACAATTTAATCTAGCTAATGTTATTAGTGTATATTATAATATATATATATATATATATATATATATATATATATATAAGCAACAAATAGATTAGTGGGTATTGCACGCAAATAGGAGAAGGGGCTACTGAAAAGAGTGGTAACCGCAGACATGCATGTTTCTGGCTGAATTCTGTTATATTTTTTCATGTTTCATTCAACACCTTTGCTCCCATGTTTCACATCTTTTCTTGGTTGTACCGTACCGATGACGGCTAATGAGCCAGAAACATGTATGTCTGCGGTTACCACTCTTTTCGGTAGCCCCTTCTTCTATTTGCGTGCAATACCCATTAATCTATTCGTTGCTTATTGTTCATATGTCACGCACTATTCGTACATCTTGTTAATATTTCATTAATCTGGGTCGGAAGTTTCAGACGGGAGTGTTATATGAACAGGAATTCAATCAACTCAATGAACATGTCAATATCAATATTACACACCGCACAAATAGATGGCCAGTGTTTGTGAACTGAACGTATAACTGCTTGTAAATAAACATTGCTAAAAAGTGAAACCACATCCAGACTGACCAAAACATAGTTTTGTGGAAGAGTTCTTCTGTTAAATAACTCAAAAACCTGGAAGGAGTCCTTAATGAAATACTCATTCTCATTACTGTATGCCTTAGTCAAGATATCTGTGAGGAAAGAGACAATAAACTCAGTAGGAGAGTTGATAGAAGCGACAATAGGTCTCATTGTCAAGGTAGGCTTATGAATTTTAGGAAGCGTGTAAAATTTTGCTATGACAGAGTTATAAGAAGTTAATTTTTTCTTCGTGATCTCATCAATCTGTCTCTTATTATATAATCTCTTAACAAGAGTGTTGGATTTGGATTGAATCGTCCTACTGGGATCTCTCGAGAGGGGAACATAGGAAGAATCATTGTCGATTATATCTTGAGATAACTTGAGGTAATCCTCCTTTAACATAACAACAGTCACGTTACCCTTATCGGATTTAGTAACAATTAACTCAGGGTGCATTTTCAGGAAAAATCTTGCTTCAAACAACAAATTTCGAAAAGGAGATGGATGGCAATCATCTTTATGAGCATGATTAGTGATAACATTAATGGACCTAGCAACAGCAAGACTTCTATTATCAACGTCCGAAATCAGAGAAAAAATGTAATCGATATCAGAGAGGATGGATTTAATTGGTATATCTATACCTAATTGAGGTTCCACACTGAATTTAGGGCCCAACGACAGAAACTTCTCTACATAAGGGGGGATATTCACATTAGAAAGGTTCTTAATCCAAGAGGGCTTTGTCTTAAGAAATGTACGGTACCACTCATCTCTCAAATTATTAAATTTATTTATGTTTTTTCTTTTAATATTATGAAAAGATCTATTATAGTGTCTCAACTGTTTATGAATGAAATTATTGCAAATGAATTCATTTGTGTTATTAATCATATCAATTTTCAAATTAGAGAGATTATTTTCAAGAGTAACAATCAACTTTTGATTAACATTAATTTCAATATTTAACAATTTGTATCCTAACCTGTTAAGTAAACTCCTAGTCACGTGTATGTGTGTATCTTGTCTGTAAATTGAATTTTCAATAGGAATGGTCGAGTGTATGATATGACCAGGTAAAACGCCTGCTTTTCTACTTTTTAGCAGGAAAATCCTCCTATTCCGTTCCTTAGCCAACTTCATCTTAGTTTTAGACCATCTCTTCAACAACCCAACTGCATATATCCCATAGGTGGACTGAATATCATTGAAAAACCCCATCTTGCATAAAGCTGAAAAGCGAAAAACGCCGTGATCGTTGCTGATCAATTAGAACACAAATTGAAAAATATCTTTTTGGGGATTGCAGCAAAAGAGGAAAAATACACTCTATTCAATTCTCCAAGCTTTCGTAAATCTTTATTTACATCATCAGGGAACTACAATAAGGAAAAAAAAACATAAATTATAGAAAGTGTTCTTACAAACATTTCTACAACTTACATTCATCGAGATTGCATCATATATCTTGAATACAGGAAAAGTGTACAACAGCAAGAAATAGGTCCAGTCGGCAATACATTTGCCTACTACTGGTTCAAATTTAAAACATTATTAAAAAGTTAAAACATTAAAAATCGGAAATCCACACACCCACGCGGACTTGTGAGAATAATATATATACATTCTCAAATTTCCGATTCCATTATGGAGTTAATAGGCAAAAAATATGATAAGGAAATAGAAAACTGAAAGGATGAGAATAATAATCTAAAATTAAAAATGCAAGTCCAGGATAAACAGCTTAAAGATATATTAAGTAAACAGGGGTCATTTGAAAGGTCTCGAAGATCCAAAAATTTAATTCTTTACAGAGTTATAGAGCTCCGAATGAAAACCGTGTGGATACTGTACTAGAAATAATAAATAGTACGCTGCGGTTATCTCTCGTATAAATTATCTAAGTGTAAATAATTGTTATCGACCGAAATCACCAGATAAAAATAAAATTAAACCAATTCTAATTCAGATGAGCACGCTTCACGTCAAAAACTTGATATTTAAGCAGAAGAAGTTATGAAAAGGCACAGGTTTAGTTGTTAGAGAGGATTTATCACCAAATATGCAGGCACTATTTAAATATGCAATACAGAAGGTAAACAAGGGAGGCAAAGTTTGGTCGAATAATGGAAATATATTCCTTAAGTTCCATAATAGAAACAGTATTATGAAGATTATGAAGCCAGCTGATCTAGTGAGTGATTAGTGAGACGATGCATCATTCTAACTAAAATTTTACTTGAATTTATTTTCTGCTGAATTTAATTGTTGATTTTCTGATTTCTATTTTTTTTGTTTCCAAATTTCTAATTGCTTTTTTTATATATAAATATCCAATTTCTAATTTTAAAATTTTTAGCTGTAGAATTACCAATTTTGCAAGTTTTTGGGATTAAATAATATATGCGTTGTGCAGAGTGTCCACACTCATCACTGTCGGTTTTACGATAAATGGCTGGTTCTGCTAATAGACCTAAATATTTTTTGGTAATTATGTAGAGAAAAATATATTTATTCACATTTAGTATTTTCTTAAAGTTGTGGGTGAGAGAATAATGGATTGTCTTAGCATAGGCTATGTAAATGTTCGCTCGTTTTTACCATCGCTTTCAATCGTAAAAAAGTTGTTACAGAAACATGAATTTGATATTCTTTTGTTGTGTGAAACTTGGCTTTATCATTACAATAGTGATGACTTATTAAAAATAAATAATTATATGTTATACAGGGGAGATCGAAATGAAAGAGGTAGGGGTTTAGGCACATATGTAAAAAATTCGTATAATTGTCAATTGGCTATTAAAAATGATAATACTATTTGGGAAAAATTATTCATAAAATTAACTATAAATAAAAAAGTATCAGGCATAGGAGTAATTTACAAACCTCATGAAATAACAGATGAGTATCTGTACAAGAATAATATTGTTCATAAATTTGATAATATTGTTGATAATTTTGAACTTTCCCAAGTCTTAGACAAGCCGACACGACAAGCATCACTTCTGGATTATATAATAGTTGATGCAAATAGTGTGGTAGATAGAGGAGTTATTTATAAAATGAAGTCTCAGACAATTCATTGGTGTATTGTAGAATAAATGTAGGAAATATCAAAGAATACAAAATGCATACATATAGGTGTTTGAAAATTTTAATGAGGAATTCTTTTATAATGACCTGAGAGATATATCATTTTTTCGTATATTTGATCAGGAGGGTATTGACGAAAAGGTATCATATTTGGTAAACTGTTTAGATAATTTATTTGATAGACAAGCACCTATAACAACTTCCAAAATAACAAAAAACAAGGCACCATGGTTAACTTTTACAATAGAACTAATGATAAATGAAAGAGAAAGGGCTCTTAGAAGATATAAAAGAACACGATCAAATTGTCATTTGAACTTTTATAAAAATTTAAGTAACTACACAATGTGTCAAAATTGACTCAGATCAATCGGGATTTTTAACTTTAAATTCAGCAGTTCCTCAGGGATTCATTTTGGGACCACTAATGTTTTCTATTTATTCAATGAACTTAATAACGTCTTTAAAAACCTGTAAAATTCACGTATACGCTGATGATACCCAGATATACTATAGCTTGCCTCCAGTGTTCGTTGATAATGCCTGCGAAAATATTAATCAAGAACTAGGAACTAGGAACTTTCATAAAATTAGCAACAGATCATTGCTTATTAATCAATTGCTCTAAATCTAATGTGATTTTGTTTGGCTCCGCTAATAAGGCTACAATAGGAAACTTAATAAATATAACAATTAACAACGAAGAGTTAGGCTTGGTTAATCATGCTAAGAATTTAGGTGTCATTATGGATTCAGATTTGAGATTTGAGAAACACATCAATAAATTGATTCAACGTGCTTACAGCTCATTAAAACTGATTTATGGAAATCGTCATTTTCTCCCTCAATATGTTAAAAAAACTCTGTGTGAAAGTCTCGTTTTATCACACTTCAATTTTTCAGATTTAGTGTATGTTCCAAATTTAACCCTCTTTTATAAAAACAAAATACAGAAAGTACAGAATTCATATTTAAGATTAATATATGGTATTAAAAAGCGTCAGCGAATATCACATAAATTAATTGAGATAGGATGGTTAAATATGGATGTTAGCTCAAAGAACAATGGACTGTAGATTTATTTAATTATGCAATTAGCGAATCGACCACATATACAATAAACTCTAATTTGATGTACTTACCAAAGTACCACACACTATAAGTTTTCACGATCGATCGTTTGGATTACAGTGGATTATAGTGAAAGTCCTGGCCTTTGTGATACTAACTAAAGTTTATTCCAATGTCTATATTTGCGAATAATATTCACAACAAAAGTGAAAGAACTTGACACACGTCGCGGTTTTAATAAATTTGCGGTTTTACAATGAGAGATTGATGTTTAGTAAAATTGAAACGAACTGTTCCTCAGCGAGAGCGGTAACGATAATGACCAGAATTAGAAACTAGTCCTTTACCAAAATGTACAAGAACTCAGTTTTGAAATTTAATGAAAATAATCCATTAGCCACACACCGATTTTTTATGGAAACTAAGCGGGTGACGCGAACAATGGATAACAGAAGAATGCTTCATGCAGCTTGCCTTTTTCACAAAATTATAACCTTTGAAACTCCTACTTATATATATATATATATATCAGCACTACAGGCCTATCTGGCCCTCGGCTTCGAGATCTTTCACTTTCTCTCTCTCCATTTTTTTCTATTCCTCGCCTCGTTCTGCCAGTCCCTTACTCCCACTGATCTCAGGTCTCTCCTAACCTCCTCCAACCATTTCTTCTTTGGTCTTCCTCTTCTTTTTTTACCACCTTCTCCCCCTTTCAGCACTCGTTTTACCCATCTAACTTCTGCCATTCTACCTATATGTCCTAACCATCTCGCTCTCTGTGCTTTAATTATATGGGTTATACTTGGGTGATTATACAAATCTGATAATTCTTTGTTTGTTCTTCTTCTGTATATTCCATTTTCTTTTATTCCACCATAAATCTTTTTGAGCATTTTACGTTCCCATATCTCTAGTTTCTTCTGCTCTTTTTCGTTCATTGTCCAGGTTTCACAAGCGTAGGTAACTGACGGTCTTATTATTGTTTGGTACATTCTTATTTTTGCTGTTCGTGATATGTCTTTTGAGTTAAGCATCTGTGATACCATTCCTGTTGCTTTACTGCCCTTTGTTAACCTTTTTTCTATTTCTCTTTCTTCGTCTCCCTTATTTGTGATAGTGACTCCCAAATATTCGATTTGTTCCACTTTTTCTATTTTGTAGCTTTTGTTTCAATTACAATTTATAATAATATCGGCTTCCTCATTATCCTTCATTACCATGTATTTTGTTTTTTTCTCGTTGATCACTACACCATATTCTCTTGACTTCTCTTCTAGTAGCTTAAATACACCTATCAGTTCTTTCCTGGATCGTGCCATAAGTACTATGTCGCCCGCATATGCTAGACACTGATGTTTATTCCCATAAATTAAACCTCGGGTTTTTATACCACTTTCTCTTAGTATAATGTCCTGAACTCCTACTTATTTGCACTAAAAAAATTCTTTTCGCACTGATGTTCATAATTTAAATCTAAGATTTAAGGGTCTACTATCTTCACCTGTATTTAATACTGAACTATTTAGACGGTCCTGTCAATACCAAATGTTTTCTATTTATAACTCCGTATGTGAAAACCTAAAAAAATGTAATATTTCAACTTTCAAAGTCAAGTTTAGAAATATATTACTTCAGAGACAATCATAGTTAATTGTTTTCTCTCCCACACATATTATGCTATACTTATATACCAGTATTAGTTACTCTTCTTAATCTTTCTTTTTTCTTTTCAATTTATTTAGTTATATATGACAAACATATGTTTTCCTTTCTTTTATGGGTTGAGTGGAGGAGCATTTTCGTAATGGAACTATGTGTCATTACAGAAAATGAACTCCACCCTTTATTTTCAATAGGTATATACTGCTACCTCATGTATCAAATTTAAACAAAATGTAATTTTGTTATTTGAAAGTAATAAAGGCGTTTATTATTATCATTATTATTATTATTAATATTAAATTCGCTAAGATGTTTTTATTGGAACATTGTTTTTATTCTATCGAAGATTTTTTTAAATTTGCGCCCAGAGACCGTCGTTGTTAATTTTATTTATTAGTTGATGTTTTATTAGCTTTAACCCAGTTTTAAATTACTGTTACTTTTCTTTTATTAATTGTTTCAAATATTGTTTTATTCCTTTCATGATGACTGACTTCAAACATAATACATATGTACATGTTGTCAATAAACGTATATCTATCTATCTATCTCTCTATCTATTATTACTATTATGGTCAATATATCGTGTCATTTGTATCGTCACAATTCTGAGGTTAGGTACAATATTTTATATACTTTTATGTCCATGATGGTTAATATCGATCACGGTGGTCGATATTCGCCATTACAGTGGTCGATATTGTAGGCTTTGTTTTAAAACAGGAATTTTGTTTTCATTTATATATGTCAAGAAATTATACTAGAAAAACTGCCCGTTGTTCCTGGATAGAAGGGATGAACCGAGCATTAAATGCCATTAACCAAAACTATTGTTCAATTAGAAAATTAGTTATGTTCTACTCGGTTCCCTGCAGTACCGTATTAGAAACCGGATTCCAGCCAAAAAAATTGTGTTAGGATGAAAACCAGTTTTTTCTAACGGACAAGAAAACATGCTGGCCGATTATGTTATTAAATTATCAAACTTTTTTCATAGATTGACAGCAAACAGTAAACGGAAAGTTGCATATGAGTATGCAATGTCAAACAACATTAAAAACAACTTCAACTTCAATAAGGACATGTGGATAAGAATGGCTATGTGGTTTGCCAAATAGACATCCCCAGCTGTCCTTAAGAAAGCCAGCGGCTAGTGAGACGGATAACGTGGCAACACTCATGGAAAACACAATTTTCGCCCGGATCGAATATACAATGTGGACGAGACTCGGCTAACAACTGTACACAAATCATCTCATAATGTGGCACCAAAGGGAAGAAAGCCAGTTGGGTCCATTAGAAGTGAAGAGCGCGGTCAAACCTCTACTGTAGTTTGCAGTATGAGTGCTGCAGGGCAGTAGGATCCACCAATGTTTGTTTTAGAAGAATGATAATGAAGGAAGGATTGAATGAAAAGGGTCCAGAAAGCTCAATCTATCATTGCTCAAAGCCCTGTTGGATGACCGAAGAATCATTTTCCGAGTGGTTAAAAATTTTCGTCAAAGCCACCCGTGATGATACTGTCTTGCTCATTTTAGATAAACACTTCTCACATTCTACTTTGCACTCCTACAATTACTATCGTGCAAATGGAATCATAATGGTTTCTCTTCCTCCGCACACATCGCATAAGGTTCAGCCATTACATGTGACTTTCTTCTCTGGCTTGAAATCTGCATACAATTATGAATATGACCAGCTTATCAAATCACATCATTATGAATCAATGGCTGTTCCAGATATTGCAGACTTATTTGCTGAAGCTTATAACAGAGTAGCTGCGATTGAAAAATGTATACATGATTTCAAAAGTACACGACCATATCCGATAGATAGAACTGTATTTAAAGACAAAAACATTACTCCAATACTGGACTCGAGTACTCCTAGAGCAGATAGTATTATAGAGATACCAGCTTTAGTAGTTGATGGAAATACTTTACCTTTGGCAAGTTCCGTCGCTGCTGTTCCAAGTCGCGTTGCTGGTCCAAGTGGTTTAACTTCTATTACAAGCGTGAGAAAACAATTCCTGATTCGAAAAACATCATCTTACGAGATGTGAGAAGTGCATGAACATGAGGCTACAGATGGTGAAGACAAAACTATACAAATCCAGAACAAGTTATTCGAAAAAAATTTCCACACTTAAACCGAGACAAAGCAAGAGAACTGATAAAGGAAAAATTGGAAGAAAAAACAACAGAAATCAGTTAACACTGTGAAGAAACGCGTACTTTGCGAATATAGAGAAATTAAGGAGCCAAGCGAAAACAGGAGACCAAAATTAATGAGATGTACGAGGAAGTATTGATATCTAGTTAGCCTAGACCAGTTCCATGCATAAACAAAATAAACGGTTTTGAAGATTGAAACTAACTTTTCCGCATCTGTGGCCCTGAACAACATTCTATCATAAAATTGTTACTTGTATACACTTCGGGGGATGTATCGTGCTAACAAACCGAAATTTCTCCAAAAATTTTGTATATTTGGATTTACCCGCTGTACTCGCTCTAGTCAACTGAAAATCAATAGGGTACATCTGTGAGACACCTTGAATAATATTCAATCATAAAATTGATGAATCGTATACTCTCTGGAGGCTGTATCGTGCTAATAAACCGAAAATTCTCCAAGAATGACAAAAATTTGGTACTTCAAGTACCATAGCACCCGTTGTACTGGATTTAGTGAAGTGAATATCAATAATGTTTATCTTTGAGACGCTCTGAATAATATGCAATCATAAAATTGGTCACTTGTACATACTCCGGAGGTTGTATCTTGTTAACAATCTGAAACACATTCAAAAATGACAAAAATATCGTACTTAAAGTACTGTAGCACCTGTTGTATTGGCTCTGGTGAGCTGAAAATCAATAGGGGTTATTCTTGAGATGTCCTGAATAATATTTAATTATAAAATTGGTGACTCATTGAACTCCGGAGGCTATATCGTGCTAAGAAACTGAAATTTCTTCAAAAATGACAAAAATTTGGTACTTCAAGTACCATAGTACCCGTTGTTCTGGCTTTAGTGAGCTGAATATCAATAGAGTCTATCCTTGAGACGCTCTGAATAATATTCAATCATAAAAGTGGTCACTTGTATATACTCCGGAGGCTGTATCGTGCTAACAAACAGAAATTTCTCAAAAAATGACACAATGTCGTTCCTAAAGTACCATAGCACCCGTTGTACTGGCTATGGTGAGCTGAAAATCAATAGGGTTCATATGTGACATGTCCTTAACAATATTCCATCATAAAATTGGTGACTTATTGCACTCGGAAGGCTGTATCGTGCTAACAAGACATATAAGGAGAAGTGGCCGACGACAACGACGATGACGACGACAACATACACACAGGATTTTTTTTCTAAAAACCGTTTTTTCGTGTTGTTGTTGATGGAAAACGTGAAAATAACAGAAAAAAATTCAAAATTCCAACTTTTTGGGGTAAACCATTTAGATAGGTTGGGCGGAAAAGTAATATTGCGTTACCATAGCAACGCACAATAACTCATTAGAAGCGTCAGTGTAAAGTTTGACGTTGAAAAAGTAAACCAGAGTCACGCAATAAATTAAAAGAAAAAAGATGTCCACCGAAATTGTGAGAATCGAAAAATTAGAGCATCGAGCCATCACCAAGTACCTGTATTTAAAAGGGTTAAGAGGTAAGCAGATTTACGAAGATATGCTTAATACCCTTGGTCATCAATGTCCTTCGTATGCGACCGTGAAAAATTGGACTGCAAGCGTCAAAAGAGGTAAATTTTCCATTGAAGATGATGACCGATCGGGAAGGCCAGTTTCTGTGTCAGTCCCCGAAGATATCGATGCAGTTCATGACATGATTTTATCAGACCGTAGAATTGGGTTAAAACGGATATCTGAAGCACTGAATATTTCATACGAACGCGTTCATCATACAGTTCACGTCAATTTGGACATGAGAAAAATTGCTGCAAAATGGATCCCCAAATGTTTGAAGGCTGACCAAAAGCGTGCAAGGGTACAAGCATAGCGTTCGATCTGCGCTCGATTTGAAAAAGATGTAGACTTCTTAAACCGAATTGTTACTATGGATGAGATTTGGGTACATTTCTACGATCCAGAAACAAAGCAACAATCGATGGAATGGAGACACTCTGGTTCTCTAAGACCTAAGAAGTTTCGTGTCCAAAAATCTGCTGGAAATGTTATTGCGTCAGTTTTTTGGGATTGCCATGGAGTAATCATGATTGATTTTCTGGATAAGGGTAGAACAATAACTGGAGATTACTATTCGACATTACTGACCATTCTAAAGGAAAAAAGTAAAGAGAAAAGACGCGAAAAGGTGTTTTGTTTTTGCAGGACAACGCCCCTGCACACAAATCTCATGTTTCCATGCAAAAAATTCGTGATTTAGGGTTTGAGTTACTAGAACACCCCCCTTATTCACCAGATTTGGCTCCGTCCGAATATCATCTGTTTCCTCAACTAAAAAAAAGTTTAAAAGGTCGTAAATTTTTTTCCAACGAGGAGGTAATAAAAGCTGTCGAGGTCTGGTTTGCAGAGCAAGAAGAAACATTTTTTTAAAAGGTCTACAGACGTTGCAGGTTCGCTGTAATAAATGTATCCAATTAAGAGTAGAATATGTTGAGTAACAAAAAATTTTGTCATTGAAATTTTGTTTGGTTCCTTAGTAGTCTAAGAATTTTTCAATATATCCTCGTATAGAATATAATAATACAGTAATATAGGAAGAAACATCATCAACATGTTATGTTTGTGGGGTATACGGGGCGGCTAATGAAAAATGGTGGCGATGTAGATCATGTGCATGTAGCATGGTTTCATGCTGCTTATACCCCTGCTGAATTTGCAGAAGACTTTGCATAATGTAGTGATTGCGAGCGAACAGTTTTTTGAAGTTAAATTGGGCTTACTTACCTACTTTTTTTTTTTAGAAAATAATAGTTGCATCCACCACTAGGGTTATTAGCAACATAACATAACAGTAACATGAAATAACATTTAGGCTGGTAACGTCACTATAACATACAATAATATTTGAATAGCATCATATCAAAGATAGGAATCAGTAATAAGCAACATGGTAACGAGCTTAGTAATTTACATTTTGTTGACTAAACCTATTTCAGAGAGGAATCCGATTGTGTTTTCAAAATTACAGTACACACCAAGACTTGATTTTAAATCTGCACTTATACTGTACGTCCGGCGTTGTTCCGCGAACCTCGGACACTCGACCATGAAATGTTTAACTGACATTGGCACCTGACACATATCACAGATTTTGTCTTCTTCTCCTTTCAGCAAGTGTTCATGGGTATACTTTGTATGTCCAATGCGCAAACGGGTGATTATTATTTGGTGTCTTCTTTGGCTAGGGATGTTTCTCCATGGTTTGATATCATCTTTAATTTCTTTAAGTTTCATTCCAGATTCTGCCCAGACAGATGACCAGTAGTTAGAGACCACATATTTTATATATTTTTTCAGATCAGTATACGGTACTCCCTCTTGCTTTTGAAAGATTGGTTCATTCATGGTTTCACGTGCAATTTTATCAACCCGCTCATTGCCAGAGATCCCAACATGTGACGGGACCCACATGAAGACCAATCGTCTGGATTTTTCCCTAATTGTGTGAACATACTCTTTGATGAGCCTTGTCAGGGGATGATCTGAATAAATGAGTTGTATACCTTGTAACGAGCTTAACGAATCACTATAAATGTTTAAATGTATAAATGTTTATTTTATTGTAACGTATTTAATAATATATTTACGTTAGGTGGTCGATACTAGACCAACTTCCCCTAAACTTAGGCCCTTTCTGTACATCCTCGTATTCGGCCTCTAAGGGCCATGACTGATAACATCTAACAACAGAATCCACACAGTCATGCTTATCAAACACAGTTAAATGTCGACAATTTGCATTTTTTCGCACTCTGGGCATGATAAACCCTTGTAGGGCAACATTTAAAACCACTGTTCTCGAATAAATTCTGTACTTAAATGGGCCCGTTCATCCAGTACTTAGACAAAAAATGTATTGAATAAATACAGGAATGTTCAACTGATAGTGTTCAAATTCAATTTTTTTATTAAGACTTTTATGATATACATGTACATGGAATATATAATATTTACTGGGTGTTCGGGTTCCTAAGTCACTGAGTATATAGTGAAGCTTCAAGCTATTGAGCATTTAGGATTATTTTTACAAATTTCTATTACAATGCATTCAATCCTGAATGAGTTTGGTCTGACTAAATTAGGGATTCAGATATTTATTTCCATTGATTGTGGTTTACGTATTACATATTTGCTGGTAATAATAGTTATTCTTAGCCCCTTCGCATAAGGCGCCGTAACGTAATCGTAGAAAATACTTTTATGAAAAAATAATAAGCCTTTTATTAAATTAAAATAATATAATAATTTAAATATTACCGTTATGAAAGAAACTATTTTTTTTCTAAACAATTCCACAATATAATGCAAACAGTTTATGTTCCCAGCACATGACTTCACCTTATGTAACGAGGCTATTAGATTTCACCCAACATTTTTTTTCTAATACTCTACTTGAAAAAAACTCGGGAAATATTTTTAAATTTCCTTAATAACCAAAATTTCATAAAACAGAACATAAAAATGGATTCCTCGTGATAAAATACATGGTATTGCATAATGTTTTCCATATATTCACTATACTATAAGCCAAAATTAACAATTTTTTGGTCAGGACCGCAAAATTTTTGAGAAATTTTCAACATGCTTCAATAAAAAATTCGAAAATAACGAAACTATTTCATATATCTATTCCTTTCGTACACCATTCGATATCATTTGACTTCTTCCATTTTATATGTGTAGACAATATACGGGATTAAAGCTGGAGTAGAAATTTTTGTAAAAAATTACCTTAAAAAATTTTGTTGTAACTACTTATATGCAATTGAAAGACTGAAATTAGTGGAAATCGAAATAAGAGTGTTCGCACTATTATTAAAAAAATACAGCAGCTTTTCATCGACAATGCACACCGAGTTATAAAACATCAAAGTTGAAGTTTTTTTTTAAATTCCGATTCCAATGGGTCCATCTTTTTTGATTCCGATTTCGATGAAATTTTGCATAGATGGGGTTTTCGATACGACGATTCCAATAAATTTGTCAGTTGTTCGTAAAAAAATATTTCGGGCAGAAAATTGAGAAAAATTTATGAAAATGGCGTTTTCCGGTAAGATGTACATCTGATTTTGATCATTTACGAACATGCCTTAGTTTTCACGATCTGAACCCACATATAAAGTTTCACTAAAAATTCGGTCGTTTTTTTGAGTTATCGTGTTGACATACCGTTTTTGTTGCAAAAATCATAGGCAGATGAGAATTTTTTTTTAATTTAGAAGCATATTAAGTTACAACAAAAAAAAGGAGAAAAGTTTACAAATGTTACATTGAAGGAGAAAAATTGTATGTAAACGACGCTATCTATACAGCTGGTGAAATCTTAGAAATTGAACAAGCAACCGAATCTATACACCAAACTCATAGTGGCCACCCACTCCCTACTCAAATAAAAAGGACGAAAACCTCGAAGAATTGACTACAATAAAACCAAAACGAATAGAGCAACGAGAACTAGGAAATAAAAAACAATTGAAATACCTAGCAAATACTCCTATTAAAACAGGAAAATTTCAAGGAAACCAGGAACCTTCGCAAAATCGAAATACCAGATCCCGGACTGGCTCTGGCAATCTCGAAAAAAAAATAATTGCAGTCACACAGCAGTTATTAGTAATATATTTTTTCATTCGTTGTTTTTTTGAAGCTCACTGGATTGTGCATTTAGATTTAGTTTTTGTTGTATTGGTTGTGGGACATTATTATCATTGGCTGTATAGGCACACTCCTCAACATATATTTCAATGCTATTATTTCATTTTGATTTTTAGTTTACGACTGATTTTAACTCCATATTTTAATTGTTTGTTACATTATTTATACATCTATATGGGACCAGTATGTAAGGGATTTCAATGTACCCATTGTTGAAACATATAACGTAAGAGATTTCAGTGAATGTGATGAGATTATCAAAATAAACCAAACTAATCATAACTTTACTATACTTCATAACAATGTCAGAAGTATACGTAAGAAACTAGATGAGCTTAAACTCCCGTTATCTAATGTTACAGATTTTGATTGTTTAGTTCTAACTGAGACCTGGAAGATTACTGACATCAATTTGTATAACATACCGGGATATAATATAATATAATATACAACAAAGGCGATCTGAATCAAAATGATGGAGTCGTGGCTTACATAAACTGCAAATACTCTTTCGAATATGGTATCCCAAAATTTGGACCCACAAATATTTTAAAAGTGACTGTAACTATCAATATTAACAATAAAATTACGATTCTTGCTTTTTATAGATCACCGTCTAAGGAAAATAATAATCCAAGTATACCTGAATTTATCCATAATTTCCACAATTTTCTATGTAATAGTGGTGTCAATTCTGAAAATGGTTGTCAATTTGTTGGAGATATTAACATCGACTTATTGGATACGTCCACCATTAATAAACCAACCAGAATGGCAGCTTGATTAGATCATTTATTTATTAAGTCAAATACTAAAATTCTAGAAAATATTATCTCTGTAGTAATAGAAGCTAATATAACAGACCACTATACAGTAGCGCTGCAAATAGTTTTTGATAATAAAACAACTAAAAAGGTAGCTGAGTATTATACTAAGCACGTCAACTATGAGAAACTTGTAGATAATATATGTTGGAGAAGTAAATAATCTAACGCCATTTTGAATATTGTTTTTGGCATCTGCCAAATTATAAATGAAAAACTTTCAGTATTTTTTTATCAGAAAAATAAGGCGTCTAAAAAAAAGAATGACATAATTGTCACTTTTTGAAGTAATCAAAAAATTAATGATTTGAAAATTTTTTAAGAAAAGAGAGGTGTTGTAAAGCATGTCCCATCCATAAAGTTGATAAAAGTATTCGTGGAATTTCAGTGTTGACTGATTCTGTAAAATAAATAATATATAGATCAATTACCTGATAAATAAAACCCTTTGACCAGCGCACCAGGAAAATGGAGAATGGTTTGTTAGATGTATAAGAAATTGTTACAGAGGTGCTAACAATTTCACAAGCTAAGTAAATTTATAATTTGATTACTTGTCTTCATCGCCAGCAGATAATATCTTCATAGTTTTTCCTCATTTTAATTTCTTTATATATTTCTGGTAAATGTAAAATAATTTATTTGTTGTAGTTCTAATTAAGGGTGAATGACAGGCCTGTGGATGAATGTGTGTTAGTATAAACCTATTGTATAGTCTCAGTTATTGTTAAAAGGTAATATAGAAAATTTTCAGTTTAGTATATTTGTTATTAGAATCAGTTGGGATTAATTTTATTTTCAAAATTTAAAAAAACCAAGAATAATTTTAACCGACACCCATGAATTATAGTAAACTAAATTTCGGCAATTGAAAGGTCGACCCTACTTTAGTGTTGGAATCAAAGAGTGATTGCAACATTAAAATTAGCCTTCGAGCCGGATACTTGGTCTTGAAATTTTGTACGCTCACCATATTTTTTGCATTTTTGTAGATATTTGATTTGTTCATGGCTAAAAGTTAGTCATACATTGCTCTAGTGTTTCCCACCACTTATTTGCATTTGTTATTGTAAATGTTATATGACTCGTACATTGTAGAATTTGTGTTTTTTACTCGCTACAAGTACATTTTGTCTTAATAGTGTAAATCCGTGTCGCAGTTTATTGTTTAGAAACAATGAATATCAATGAAGTTAAAGGGAACAGGACAATAGCTAAAGCTGCTATTACGCGAATAGAAAACTGGGTTAATGTTAACATTGATACCACAGACAATGTGTTTAGTTTAAAAGGTCGAGAAAAACAGTTAAGAAGTGCATTTGAAAAATATTGTCGGGCACAAGATTTGTCAGATATATATTTAACTGTAGACGAAAACACAGAAAATAGAGAGTTAATTGAAGATAGATATTATGATGTTTTGTCTAAAATTCAGCAAAAGATTAAAGACTTAGATGATGTAAAAACTCCCACCCCACCAGGTTCATCCTCACTTTTCTCTCCTGTCGCTATCCACTCAATAGTAAAGTTACCGGAAATTAGAATACAACAGTTTTCAGATACTGGAATAGAATGGGTTCCCTTTTTTCAAATTTTTTCAGCTCTAATAATTGAAAATAAATATCTGACGGATATTCAACGTTTCATTTATTTAAAGACTTATTTGGCAGGTGAACCTTTGAAATTGATTGAGAATTTGCAAGTTACTAATGACAACTTTCACACCGCAATTGAAATTTTGCAAAATAGATATGAAAACAAAACTCTTGTGATAAATAGTCTTTTGGCTGGAATTTTAGACATAAAACCTATACAGAAAGGTACATCTATTACGCTACGTGAATTTTACACCGAAATAAGTGAAAACTATGAAGCATTGAAAAATTGTAAATTAACAGACACTCAGCTTTTGGATTTGATTTTAGTTTACTCATTAGAATGCAAGTTAGATTTTAATAGTAAGAAAAGTTTTGAGTTTGATAGAGATTCAAATGAATTGCCAACACTTAGTGAATTTTTAACATTTTTAGATGAAAGATCAAAGTGTTTAGAAAATTTGAAATCAGTAGATAATAATGAAGGTTTTTCAAAAAGGCAAACAAAAACAACACTTTTCAGTAGTGTCAATAATAATAATAATTCTCACATCGGTCAACATAGCAAAAATGGATGCCAATTTTGTAATGACAAATATCATAAAATTTACTCTTGTTTAAAATTTAAAAATATGACTTCCATCGAGAAACAAAATTTTGTAAAGTCCAAAGGATTTTGCTTTAATTGTTTTGGAACTGCTCACACTGTTATAAATTGCCAAAGTAGAGGTTGCAATGTTTGTGGTAGGAAACACCACACCCTCCTTCACTATGCCCCTACCACTCAAAATAAAAATAGATTCTCTTCACATCAAAACTCTTAAAGTGCAGATTATCGTTTACAAAATGATGCTAACCCGTCTCAAACATATTCTCACACTTCTCAAAAAAATGCTCAACCCTTACAGTCAATTTCTCAACAACCCTCCACTAGTTCGGTGTCACATATGACAAACACCCCACCAAGAAATAATTCTTACAACCCATCTTCCTATAGGGAACTTCAAAGTAACCCAAAGAGTTTGAATGCTCTTAATTCACCAGTGATTGCTGAAGATCAGCAAAACTCTTCCAATATGACTCACTCTCTCTCAGCTATAAGTACAAAAGATTCCTCTGTGCTTTTAGGTACTGCTCAAGTTTATGTATATAACTCGCAAGGTCTACGTGTTAAAGCTAGAGCAATTCTTGACCCCGGGTCACAAAATTCTTTCATTAGTAAAAGTTTTGTAGAAAAGTTGAATTATACCCCATACAATAAAAAGTTGAACGTGTCAGGCATTGGATTAAGTGCCACCCTCTCTCACCAAACAGTTGATATTGTCTTTCACTCCACTATTAATCGCTCCAAGTTTAAGGCTTCTTGTTCAATTCTGGAGACAATCACATGTAAGCTCCCTCAAGCCCCAGTGGACAGATCAAAAATAAAGTTACCTCCCAACACTCAGCTTGCGGATCCGGCCTATTTTCAGCCTGCAGAGGTCCATTTCCTCATCGGAGCTGACTGTTATTATGATTTAATGAATGATGGTTTTTTAAGATTAGGAAAAAACTTACCCGTGTTACAAAACACCCTTCTCGGATGGGTGATAGCTGGCAACGCTCCACTTTTACGCTCTCACAAATATTCAAATTCTCATGTTGTTACCTACTCATCAGGTCCCGTGTCTCCCACCTCTAGTGTAGCAATGCTCACACAAGTGAGTGAGCACTCCAAACTTGAAAATTTAGTTGAAAGATTCTGGAAATCAGAGGAAATTCCAGGAATAACTCATTTATCTCTTGATGAAAAATTATGTGAAGAAATGTTTGTGTCCACTACGAGACAACTCGATGATGGTTCTTATCAAGTAAATTTGCCTCTGAAAACCCCTTGTGAAAACCTCAAATTAGGTCAATCTCTCTACACTGCGAAAAATAGATTCTTGAACTTAGAAAAGAAATTTCAAAAGGATCGCACTTACTTTTTAAAGTATGAACAATTTATTGATGAATATGTTGATCTTGGTCATGGTCAGTATGTCCCACTTTCTGAAACTAATCAAACTGCAGAACCCAAATATTTCTTGCCACACCATGCTGTCATTCGTGAGGACAGTAGTACAACAAAACTTAGGGTCGTATTCGACGCATCCTGTAAAACTAATACAGGCCTCTCTCTCAACGACATAATGCTTAAAGGATAGCAAGTTCAGCCTAACCTTTTTGACATTTTGTTACGCTTTCGTTCGTTTAAATGTGTGCTCACCTCTGACATCAAGAAGATGTACAGACAGATAAAGATAAACCCCACCCAAACATTTTTGACAAATATACTTTGGAGAGATGACCCCTCACTCCCCTTACAATGCATCGAGTTAGTAACTGTTTCCTATGGAACAAATTCAGCTCCATACCTCGCTACTCGTGTATTGCAAGAAGTTGCGCTGAAACATAAAGTTGAATTCCCTTTGGCTTCCAATATTCTGTTAACCCAAACCTATGTTGATGATTTGTTAGGTGGATGCGATGACTTAAATGACTTAGAAAAATTGTACTCTGAACTGACCACTCTCCTTAAGTCATCCGGTTTCACACTCCATAAGTGGTGCTCAAACTGTTCTCAATTTCTCTCCAGCATCACTAATGAAACTCCAAGTGAATATTGTTTGAGTCTAGATAATTCACCCAACAAAGTTTTAGGACTAAAGTGGAACCCTACTTCTGATGTCTTAGGTATTTCAATTCCGCAAATAACACCTCAAGGTACACTCACCAAAAGAAAAATGCTCGCTATGATTTCACAGTGTTGGGACCCCCTTGGCCTTCTCTCACCTGTAATTGTTATTGGGAAACTTCTTATTCAGAAGTTATGGTTATTAAAATTAGATTGGGATGCAGAAATCACAGACACCTCTCTCCTCCAAGAATGGAAAAATTTATTTGATAATTTACCCTATCTCTCTCAATTGAAAATCTTAGATATTTGTTTTCGAACAAACCCATTATTAATGTAGGATTTCATGGTTATGCTGATTCTAGTTCTCTTGCCATGGCATCTTGTATTTATGCTCGCACCCTTTATTCAGATGGATCCGTTTCTTGTCACTTGATTGCCTCAAAATCAAGGGTAGCCCCTCTAAAAGTTTTGTCAATTCCCCGTTTGGAATTATCAGCTATGCTTCTGTTAGCAAAATTAATAAAAGCTCTTTCAAGAATTTTTGAAAACAGATTTACTGTTACAAAGGTTCATCTATATTCAAACTCAGAAGTTGCACTCCATTGGATTCACTCCCACCCGTTGCGTTGGTCAACATTTGTTGCTAATAGGGTTTCTCAGATTCAAGAGTTAACTTCAGATTGTATTTGGCATCATGTTGGGACTAAAGATAATCCCGGAGAATTCCCTTCTCGTGGAATAACTCCACGAGAAATTATTGATAACTCACTTTGGTGGGAAGGTCCTACCTGTTTAAAGAACCCACTTGTCAATCTCCCAGTTTTTAAACCCAGAAGTCAACCACCAGAATTACCTGAAGAAAAGAAGGCGATCTTTATATCTTTAGTGGAAGCCTCAAATCATGAGTTTTGGGACGAATTATTTAAAAAGTACTCTAGATTTTCTAAACTACAAAGGGTGGTAGCATATTGTCAAAGATTTATTTATAATAAATTTCAATTAAAACCGGCCTCAGAAAAATTGATTGGTCCTCTGACAGTTGATGAAATGACTCATTCCCTTCATTGCATTGTCAAGTCACTTCAAAATAAGCACTTCTCACGAGAGATTAATGAAATAAAGAAAAATGGTTGCTTACAAAATAAAAATTTAATTTCACTCACACCACAATATGATGTAGGAGATGGCTTTCTTCGTGTAGGAGGCAGATTAGAAAATGCTGATATCCCTTACAATCAAAAGCACCCTATTTTGTTGCCTTCCCACAATACTGTTGTCTCTCTTATGCTCAAAGATGAACATTTACGTCTGGGACATGCAGGTGCCCAAACAGTACTCTCCAACTTTAGATTGCAGTTTTGGCCTTTAAATGGCTTAAAAGAAATCAAAAAGGTTATTAGAAATTGTCACACCTGTTTTAGATTTAGAGCCCAACCCCAGGAACAGTTGATGTCCCACATTCCTCGTGATAGGATAACTGTCTGTAGACCCTTTGAGAAAGTGGCAGTCGATTATGGAGGCCCTTTCTATTTAAAATCATCTCATTTACGTAAAGCTCCTGTAATAAAAGCATATATTTGTATTTTCGTGTGTATGGTCACCAAAGCTGTACATATAGAGTTGGTCACTGCCCTCTCCTCAGAAACTTTTATAATGACTCTGAAAAGATTCATTTCTCGTAGAGGAAATCCCTCCCTCATTTTTAGTGATAATGGTACAAATTTCTGGGGGGCCAGAAATCAGTTAAAAGAACTTCACGAGTTTTTTATGCACTCTCACCTCTCTAACCCCATTAAAGAATATTGTGTGAAAAATGCAATTGTATTTAAGTTCATTCCACCTCTTTCACCGCACTGGGGAGGTCTTCATGAAGCTGCCATCCGCAGTTGTAAATTTCATATTGTTAGAATCATTGGTCAAACTTCTCTCACATTCGAAGTTTTTTACACCATTTTGAACCAAATAGAAGCAATCATGAACTCAAGGCCTATTTGTAGTCTTTCAAATGACCCCGATGATTTACAGTGCCTAACCCCAGGTCACTTTCTAATTGGCAGAAGCCTTACTGCTCACCCTGAAAAGGATGTTACAGAAATCCCTGAAAATAGACTCTCCCTGTGGATACGAATTTCCCAATTGCAGCAGTCTTTTTGGAAACGATGGTCTGTCGATTACCTTAATCGATTGCAAAATAGACCCAAATGGACTAAATTCACCAAAAATCTATCAGTAGATGAACTTGTCTTATTAAAGGAAGACAATTCCCCTCCTCTAAAGTGGGCCCTTGCTCGCATTTTGAAAATTTTCCCTGGAAAGGATGGAAATGTTAGATCCATTCAGCTGAAAACTTCTTCTGGGATATATACCAGACCCATAACGAAGGTATGCCCTCTTCCCTATGAACAAGAGTAATTGTTCTCTCAATTTAGTGTGTTGTTTTGAATTTATCCCAGATCCATCCCCTTCTACGATAATATTTTTTTTAAGTGGTCACAGTTGAGCTGTATTTTTTTTGGTCATTTTCACTGTTATTGTTTGTTTTAAAAGATGGGGATCTTTCAACGCGGGGAGTATGTTGGAGAAGTAAATAAACTAACGCCATTTTGAATATTGTTTTTGGCATCTGCCAAATTATAAATGAAAAACTTTCAGTATTTTTTTTATCAGAAAAATAAGGAGTCTAAAAAAAAGAATGACATAATTGTCACTTTTTGAAGTAATCAAAAATTTAATGATTTGAAAATTTTTTAAGAAAAGAGAGGTGTTGTAAAGCATGTCCCATCCATAAAGTTGATAAAAGTATTCGTGGAATTTCAGTGTTGACTGATTCTGTAAAATAAATAATATATAGATCAATTACCTGATAAAAAAAACCCTTTGACCAGCGCACCAGGAAAATGGAGAATGGTTTGTTAGATGTATAAGAAATTGTTACAGAGGTGCTAACAATTTCACAAGCTAAGTAAATTTATAATTTGATTACTTGTCTTCATCGCCAACAGATAATATCTTCATAGTTTTTTCTCATTTTAATTTCTTCATATATTTCTGGTAAATGTAAAATAATTTATTTGTTGTAGTTTTAATTAAGGGTGAATGACAGGCCTGTGGATGAATGTGTGTTAGTATAAACCTATTGTATAGTCTCAGTTATTGTTAAAAGGTAATATAGGAAATTTTCAGTTTAGTATATTTGTTATTAGAATCAGTTGGGTTTAATTTTATTTTCAAAATTTCAAAAAACCAAGAATAGTTTTAACCGGCACCCATGAATTATAGTAAACTAAATTTCGGCAATTGAAAGGTCGACCCTACTTTAGTGTTGGAATCAAAGAGTGATTGCAACAATATATCCAAAGAATCATGGGATATTATCCTAAATTGTAGTAATCTAGACCCTGCAACAGAAAAATTAATAACAATTTTACAGAAAAACATCAATAAAAGTACCTATTTTAGAAAGGGAAATAGAAAAACCACAAACATTGCGCCATGGGTTACAAAAGCTCTCATCGAATCCATTAATGAAAAAAATAGATTCTATCGACAAACAAAGCTCCATCCCAACGACTGCGATTTACTTGTAAAGTACAAGGTATATAGAAATAAACTCCATTCGCTTATCGAAAAGACAAAACGCAAATTTCATACGGAAAAGATCATGGAAAATTCAAATAACAATAAACAATTATGGATCGTGGTGCAAGATTTGAGTGGAGCAAAAAAGTAAAAATGTCTTATGAATCTATTAAGGGTCCAATGGGAAATATACTGAAAAACAGCATGTGACATTGCGAGTGAATTAAATCGTGTATTTTCAGGAATGGACAAGGGACTGGCCAAACAAATAAATAGTAGCCCTCACCAAACATATGGTGATAATGACTCTTTGCCAAATTCGAATGTTTTATTACCTACAAATAGAAATGAAATTAAAAAAATAATGAATGAATTGAAGAGTAAAAAGGCAACTGGTATTGATGAGATAAGTGCGGAATGTCTAAAAGCAATTTCACCATTTATATTTGATTCTCTAGTGCATATCATGAATATGTGTATAGAAAGAAAAAGGTATATGGCCCAAATCCTTCAAAAACACTGTAGTCATACCCGTATACAAAAATAAAGATAAGAGCCTTGCCTCGAATTATAAACCTATATCACTTATTCCACACATGGCGAAATTTTTTGAAAAACTGTTGAAAATAGACTTGCATCGTTTATAAACAAATATGATTTAATTTCATCCAAGCAATTTGGTTTTAAGCAAAATAACTCCACACAAGATGCCGGTTTAAATTTAACATCAAAACATTATGAAGCAGTAAATAATAAAAAAGTTTGCTCATGTGTTTTTTTAGATCTATCCAAAGCATTTGATACTGTTAGCCATAGTAATCTATTGCAAACATTGGAAAAAATTGGCATACGAAACAACTGTTTACAACTATTTACGATTTACCTGTCAGAGAGACACCAGCTGGTAAGGGTTGCCGGACAAGCGAGTGGTCAAAGAGATATAACATATGGAGTACCTCAGGGAACAATTTTTGGCCCCATTTTATTCAATCTTTACATAAATAGATTATTTTCATTCCGCAAAGCAGGACATATAACTGGGTTCGCTGATGACACTGCTATTACTTATGAAGCAGATAACTGGTATGAGCTAAAATTAAAAGCAGAAACTGACCAAAACTGATAAAGACCTGGTTTGATAATAAAATACTTACCATAAATTTCAAAAAAAAACATTTCACCTACCACTGTTCAACTCCAATTTAAGCATAGAACTATTCAAACCTCTTGAAATATCACAAAACGGACAAAATTTTAGCATCAAACCTGTAACAAATGTGAAATATTTGGGTATTATCATGGATGCAAATTTAAAGTGGGATGGTCATATTGAATTTATTATAAAAAAACTACAATTCGTCCTTTACAAATTTAAATACCTCGGAAAATTCATACCTGCTAGATACCTTCGAATGCTTTATTTCGCACTAGTGGAAAGTCACCGTTATGGTATACTGGCTTGGGAAAGTGCCCTGAATACTCACATTATTCCGTTAGAAATCGTTAAAAAAAGATTTCTAAAGATCATTATGTGTAAACCCTATACCTATTCTTCAGCTCGATTGTATAGGTAAAGCAACATAATGCACCTGAAACAGTTGTACTTTCTATGTGCATCTATAAAATATCACACAGCAAAACATGTAAGAAACTTACCTGCACATAGATAATGTAACTAGGAACAAGTACCACTACATTGCTCCGAGAATGATAAAGTCCTTCTGTCAACGGTCTTTTTCATTTCTAGCTCCAAAAATCTATGATTGTATTCCGGATAGTATTAAGAATATAAGTAGTGTTATTGTTTTCAAAAAAAACTGAAAACATTTCTCTTGGAACAGACAAGAAATTTCTGTCATATTGTTATGGTGGCGTAAACACATATTACTTTACTTAAAAAATATAGAAGTTACGTTTAATCAAATTTCTGCGTACATATATTTACTTTGATCCTAATTTTATTTTATTTATTTTATTCAAAACTGTTGAATAATATGCAATACTGTTAAATTTAGTGTATTTGTTTTAACTTGTATTTTTAATTGTATTTATTTGCGTTTTGCCGAAACAGGTGTATCCACACCTCTCGGATACCTTAGAGTTTATTTATGTATTCACTTACATAGTTGTTTAGTTGCTTTATAAAATTTAGTAAATGTTTTAAAATTATCACGATTATTAGAGTATCAATTAAAATTATCAACGCAATTTTATTTTTAGATTGTTTAGATAATGTTCAAGATTTATATAAAGACTTATATTTTAAATGTTTTATTCTATGCCCATACACGAGGGCTTGTCCTTCGTGGTTTTTCTATAATTTTATGAGAACAAGAGCTGAAAATTTGGTATAACACCTACCAGATCCAAAAACTGCCACCAAAAATTTAAAAGATTCTCTGGAAATCTGGAATATTTTTACCGATGAAATCTTGAGCAGTATTGTAGATTGGATAAATAAGCATATTCAGTCAACATCAGAGAATTTTTCTCGTGATAGTGACACAGCACCTACTAATATTTATGAAATTCAAACTTTATTTGGCTTACTTTATATGATTTGAGTCCTCAAATTAAGTCATTCGCATGTAAGAGAATTATATAGTACAGAGGGAACTGGCGTAGAGTTATTCCGATTGGCTATGTCAATAAACAGATTTCAATCTCTTCTTAGACATCTGAGGTTCGATGATGCTGCAACGAGAAATGAACGGAAAAAATGGACAAGTTAGCTCCCACTAGACATGTCTTTCATGCATTTGTCAAGAACTGCAAAAATGCGTATACTTCGTTTCATTTCTTCACTATTGATGAAAAATTGGAGGCGTTTCCAGGTCGCTGTTCATTTAGAAAGTCCCGTCACTCGGGGTGAAGTCGAACGATTATTGCAGTTTTTTGTAAGTAAAGAGTACAATTTTTGAACAAAAAATTCCAAAAAAATAATTAAGAATCATCCATGTCTCCTTTGTCAAATTCCACAGTAAAATTAATGACATTTTCGTTCCCCCGCCTTTTTTATTTAGGTAAAGAGTGTCCGCCATCACCCCTATGTGTGGGGTAAAGGCGGAAGACCCTCTGTTAGCATAAAAAATCGTCTTAGCCCCTAGTACGGCGTGTATTTGGAAAATAATAATCAATATATCATGTTTATAATAAAATTTTATAAATTTTATGGAAAAAAACATGCAAATTAAAATATTTTATTCTTGAAAAACAAAAAAAAACAAAAAATTTATATAAAAAAAACGTCAACCCTTCCAATAATGTCTCTTGGTAGTTCCTTACTAACTCTATAAAACTCCCTTAATCTAAAATCGGGAAGTTCAAATGGATTATATAAATTTCTCAGTTGTCTTCTATTCCTAGTCAAGGATATATTCATTTCCCTCCTACGCTGACGAATGTTCTATATTCTGACAACAGGAAGCATTATTATTAGTACTCTCTCTTTGTACACTTTTTTAATGAAATGTAAATAAGCAATCAACCAAATTAAAAAATAAACTCGATCAGAATTTAAAATAACAAGCAAAACGATACTTCTGTCAAATGTCAAAACAATTGAGTCCTTCCGTTTATTCAAATTGTCATCCCAATAGATAAAAAATTACGAGTTTACTCGAATCCTACTAGAAAGAAATTCATAATTCCATTTTTGATACGGTTCGAGTTATCACACGTATCGAGTGGACTGTTCGCATCGTGTTTTCGTAATCTCACCGTAGGTCTCGTCTTCGTTGCGTCTTGACCAAACGCTCACGAGACGACTACGCTTACTATCCGTGTATTCATATTTAGTCCACCGAGGAATTTTAGAGTCAATGTTTGGGAAAGAAGGAATTGTTCAAAATACTACTACTACACATTTTTAATTAGGTGAGTGATAATCCTAGGAGCATAATAGAAAAAGGCCCTATCTGGACAAAAACTGGTTTTTCAAAAATGTAATAAAAGAAAAAGATATTTCAAATCAGAGAATTTTTTGCGAATCACAAATCTCAAAAATTTATTAGGAAATTTCATACATTTTAACTTCTTTTTGTTCATATTTGTACTAATCTCACTCAAACTCTAACAAGTTATTTTTGGCCGTAGATATTTGGTTTGTTACGAGCTACATTATTATTGCATTCTGTATAAGTGTATAACGCGGAATAAGTTATAAAGGATGAAATAGTAGATTATTCAACTTACTTCTATAGGCTAAAGAAATATCTACTTGATACTATTTTTTGCTAATTTTGCTAAGATAAAAGAGAAACAGTATACGTATGTCGTTATTATATTTTTATAGCTTTACGAATCTCTACGTGGAGCTCTCTCTATCTCAAAATTATATATATCAGATATGAATCTTTATTGTACCCAGCAACAATGTTTTTTACCTATATTTAACCATTTTTTTTTACTTATTGTTGGTTATAGACAGTTTTGATCTAAGTATTCATAACAAAAAATGTTTATAATTCAAAACACATCAACCCATCTGATTTCATTCATGTCAAAAGTTCTTTAAAATACGATACTCAGTTTGAAATTTGATAAAAAATAAACGGTTTGAAAGATTACTAACTTTTTCGCATCCTATCAGAAAATTGGTTATTTGTATACACTTTGGAGGCTGAATCGTAATAACAAGCTGAAATTTCTCCAAAAATTAACAAAAATATAGTATATCTGGATTTATGGATTTATAGAATCCGTTGAGCTGGAAAATCAATAGACACCCTGAACCATATTCAATTAGAAAATTGGTCACCATTTTTCATGCTTTGCTTGCAGAAAAACGAAAAAATAACTCAAAAAAATCCAAAATTCCAACTTTTATTGGTGTAGACCAATAATTTTCTCGCATATTGAATAAAGTTTGGCGAAAAAGTGAAAACACTAATATTAAAAGGATAATAACTTTTTATTTTGCCGCGTACACAATAAAGTGAATGATCAGCAAAGTGTAGAGGAATATTGAAATTTTAAATGTGAAAATATCCATTCCACTATCCAATTTTAACGTTCAACTCTTAGAGTAAAGTACAACAATAAATTGTGAAAAACAGATATATATATATATATATATATATATATATATATATCTGTTTTTCACAATTTATTGTTGTACTTTATATATATATTTCACTTCTATGAATCCTTTAAACTATTTGAAAGATTCACAGACAGATATCGCGATGCTAAATAAAAGACGTATTTCCAAGAATACATATATATATACATGTGTTAAAGAGATGAAATATTGATGTAACACCGATACACAAATACTTCACGAGTTGTTTGCTTAAAACTAAAACTGAAACGTGGGTAACTGTATCCTTGTGACAAAAAACCTGTAGCGAGAGGAAACGACCATTAATAATTCATGGTATCGATTCTCGACGTGTGATCTGTTGCAGAAGTACATTTATTCCGGTCCCGGAATCGGCAATGCCTGTCTCTGTGGAACTGTGGACAGCCCTGGGTATAGGTCGGAGACGACATTCGAGACTCTAGAGAATAGAGCCACTTTCCTAGCGGACGACAAGTACAAAAACATGTTGATGGCAGGACTAACAGCTTTTTGATTTCTGCTCTTTTCAATCAATGACGAGAGTTTTGGGACATTTCCTATATATGTTTTCAAATAAGGACCTGCTATTGTTGAGATTAGTTAATCATTCACGCTCCGGCTGAAGGATATTACTCAGTAAAACGACTAATCATAATAAATGCTTTTCAGGGTATTAAATGATTCTACGTTTCCCATGTTCCAATGCCATTGCGTAATTTTGTACTTAATAAAATTACCTGTAGTTATTATTTAAGCATTGTGGTTTTTGAATCCCTATCCATTCGAAATAATAGTTCAACGAGGATCAACCTACCTAATAATAAAATTTAATTGAATATTCAATGATAATAATTATTAATATTTCAGAAACTGAATGATGCTGTAGCTTTACAGAACTATTATCTATTACGTGGTCTAAGACTCCTAGTTCTTACAGTCAACTAAATGAAAGAAGAAATGGGTTCATGAAAATTTTACTGCCTTTAAAATACTAGAAGTCACAACCTAACTTCATATGATTTCACAAATTCATTCGTTGATGATAATAGGAATAAATGAAATCATTACAGCAGTAAGTAAAATATAAATTACTGGTACACAGCCGCTTTTCAACTTTGATTGATATAATTCTATACTTATCCATTATAATTGAAGAAACAATTGTGCAGATTTTTCAGTTGGTAATTATGCCTCTAATAACCATTACTATAGTTAATTTTCACTTGAGTGCAGCGTCTTAACGTTTTGTTATGAACCTTGTCTCTTTTAATAGGTTTGTTGAGGGGTCATGAACAGAGCCCATACAAAATTGTACAATATTTCAAAATTTTCAGAAAGTCTTGTAGAATATGAATATTGATGGGCCCTTTCTCGCAAATATAGCAGAGGGGTATAACTCACCTCCTTAACATCTCTAAAGTAACAAAAATGAAATAAAATAAGATTATCTATACAAATTGTTGCATAATAAAAAACGTTTTTTATTTGATGATAATAAATAATATCACTTGAAAAGTGCCATGGGGGTAAGGTTCACCTCTTACGTCGTAAAACGGGAACTCTTAATCCATATATAATCCAAAAATAACAATATTCTTTTCAATTTTTAAATTCAAAATAAATAAAATGATAATTTTAGCTGAAGTAACAGAGCGATGAAACTCACCCTCACCCCGGAAAATTAAGTTTTTGTTTTGTCTTGATAACTAAGTATACTACAGTTGAGGGACAATTGTAAAAACATACGAATGTAGTTTTCTTACCAACCTTATTATCTTAATAAATTGTTAAAAAGTAAGGGATGTTTATTATTTTTCATTATCAACTGGAACCACATAGTTTTAAAAAGACTCTCTCCATACATTGACAAAAGGAGACATTACTCTCGATTTCTCAAAACATCTACTATCACTGGGAAATGAAACTAATCGAAAGAAGTCTATTTCTTGGAAAATTTCGTAATAAGTACGACCGCTTGTGACAATATGATGGACTTGCAGAGCTCGCACGAAGAAGCTGACACAAAATTAAGTCTTCATTCTGTACATGCATTAATACTGACGTTTTGTAACTTACTTTACCTTTGTTGCCTAAAGATACACACTTTTTAAGCATCGGATCTACTACTCAGAAGATACGCTAACGACCAATTTATGACTCTCTGAGACAGCTAAAAGTACAAGCTTTTCCAGGACTTCACGCATTATCAGGGCCTGACGTTACAAGTGCATTCAAAGGAATATCAAATAATAGGTTTCGGAAAAGTTTCCCTATCTACGCTTTAGGCGTCAGCTACCCATGGAACCAATGAAATCTTAAATGAATCGGTTTTTGAAGAAATTGTATATTTTGTTTACAGCGTGCACCCACCGAAAAACAGATTAGTAAGTTATCCGACCTAAAAAAGCGGATCTTTAACAAAAAACAAAGTTCTAGTAATCATAAGCTACTCACGATCGCAGCTCTTAAACCAGCAGATGTCATTATCAGTGCATATAACGATATAAAGACATACTTCTCCATCCATGTTTACCACCAGTAATGGAATATGGGTGGAAAGTGATTAATATTGAATTTAAGCCCGTAATATGTGCCCCCTAACAACGTAGGAGTGGAAGTCTTTACCAAGTTTCAAAAACTTCTTTTAATTGCTAAATACTACACTTTCAATTTAAGATATTTATGTTATAATATATTTTACTAAACTAATTTACAACATTTTATAAAATGATGGCTCTAAGGGGTTGTGTCTGCCATCAGACACATTTGCGAGAGAGGGCCCATCCATTTTCAGAATCTGTGTGGCATTCAGAAAATTTTAAGGTATCGCCCAATATTGTATCACAAATCTGCAAATGTAATACCGGAAACCGGGAAATACAGCCTTTGGTATCCCTCATATCAGCGTCTAAACGTATTATTAAATAATATCTTGGCAAAATGAGAGAAAATTTCAGGACTCGTGCTAAGAGCTAATTTTTCTCGACTAACCAACACGTTCCAATAGATATGTTTATTATCCATCTTGAAACTGACTGCCTCAATAAATTCCATTTCTAGCCGCAAAATATTCGACCAACTCGATAACCTTGTTGGGTATTTAATAAATATATATATATATATATATATATATATATATATATATATATATATATATATATACATATATTAAACAAGATGTACGAATATCGCGTGATATGTAAACAACAACAAACAGATTCCTGGGTAATTCATTCCAAAAGAAAAAGGGCTACTGAAACGAAGTGGTTACCGCAGACATACATGTTTCTGGCTCAATAGCCGTCCTCAGTACGGTATAACCGAATAAGGGTATATAACTTGGGAGCAAATATGTTGATCGAAACATGGAAAAACACAAAACAACGGATTTCAACAGGAAAGCCAAACGCAACATTTGTACCCTCAATCGAAAGTTCCCGAGTTATCTGGATAACAACCAACATCGACACCAATGCGCATATAGCCCTCCTATCTGAACATGCCGACCCAGAGTAAACAACAAACAAGACGTACGAATATCGCGTTATATGTAAACAACAGCATTAAAGAAATTCCTGGGTAATTCACAAAAAAAGAAAAAGGGCTATTGAAACAGAGTGGTAACCGCAGACATGCATGTTTCACACCTTATTAGCCGTCCTCAGTATGGTATACCCAAATGAGGGTGTTAAACTTGAGAGAAAAGATGTTGATCGAAACATGGGGAACACCAAACAACGGATTTCAACAGAAAAGCCAAACGCAACATTTGTGCCATCAATTGGAAGATCCCGAGTATTCGATACAACAACTAACATCGACACAGATGCGCATAAAGCCCCACGTCCGAACATTCCAACCCAAAGTAAGCAACAAACAAGATGTACGAATATCGCGTGATATGTGAACAACTACAACAAAGAGATTCCTGGGTGATTCACGCAAAAAGAAGAAGGGCTACTGAAACAGACTGGTAACCGCAGTCATGTATGTTTTTGGCTCATTACCAGTCCTCAGTACAATATAACCAAATAAGACTGTAAAACTTGGGAGCAAAGATGTTGATCGAAACATGGGAAAATACAAAACAACGGACTTGAAGCCAAACCCAACATTTGTGCCTTCAATTGAGAGATCCCGAGTGTTCGGGACAACAACCAACATCGCCACGGAGGCGCATATAGCCTCCTGTCCAAACCTTCCGATCCAAAGTAAACGACAAACAAGATGTACGAATATCGCGTGATATGTTAACAACTACAACAAAGAGATTCCTGGCTGATTCACGCAAAAAGAAAAAGGGCTACTGAAACTGAGTGGTAACCGGAGACATGC
Source organism: Galeruca laticollis (assembly GCA_963921935.1). NCBI lineage: Eukaryota > Metazoa > Arthropoda > Insecta > Coleoptera > Chrysomelidae > Galeruca > Galeruca laticollis. The sequence goes on from OY998180.1 coordinate 79,914,052, forward strand.
AAGTTTTTGGCTCATTACCAGTCCTCAGTACGGTATAACCAAATAAGAGTGTAAAACTTGGGAGCAAAGATGTTGATCGAAACATGGGAAAATACAAAACAACGGACTTCAAGCCAAACGCAACATTTGTGCCTTCAATTGAGAGATCCCGAGTTTTCGGGACAACAACCAACATCGACACGGAGGCGCATATAGCCTTCTGTCCAAACCTTCCGATCCAAAGTAAACAACAAACAAGATGTACGAATATCGCGTGATATGTTAACAACTACAACAAAGAGATTCCTGGCTGATTCACGCAAAAATTAAAAGGGCTACTGAAACCGAGTGGTAACCGCAGACATGCATGTTTTTGGCTCATTACCAGTCCTCAGTACGGTATAACCAAATAAGAGTGTAAAACTTGGGAGCAAAGATGTTGATCGAAACATGGGAACATACAAAACAACGGACTTCAAGCCAAACGCAACATTTGTGCCTTCAATTGAGAGATCCCGAGTTTTCGGGACAACAACCAACATCGACACGGAGGCGCATATAGCCCCCTGTCCAAACCTTCCGATCCAAAGTAAACAACAAACAAGATGTACGAATATCGCGTGATATGTTAACAACTACAACAAAGAGATTCCTGGCTGATTCACGCAAAAAGAAAAAGGGCTACTGAGACCGAGTGGTAACCGCAGACATGCAAGTTTTTGGCTCATTACCAGTCCTCAGTACGGTATAACCAAATAAGAGTGTGAAACTTGGGAGCAAAAATGTTGATCGAAACATGGGAAGATACAAAACAACGGACTTCAAGCCAAACAAAACATTTGTGCCTTCAATTGAGAGATCCCGAGTTTTCGGGACAACAACCAACATCGACACGAAGGCGCATATAGCCCCCTGTCCAAACCTTCCGATCCAAAGTAAACAACAAACAAGATATACGAATATCGTGTGATATGTTAACAATTACAACAAAGAGATTCCTGGGTGATTCACGCAAAAAGAAAAAGGGCTACTGAAACAGAGTGATAACCGCAGACATGCATGTTTTTGGCTCATTACCAGTCCTCAATACAGTATAACAAAATAAGTATGTGAAACTTGGGAGCAAAGATATTGATCGAAACATGGGAAAACACAAAACAATGGATTTCGACAGTAAAGTCAAACGCAACATTTGTGCCAACAATTGGAAGATACCGAGTTTTCGGGACAGCAACCAACAACGACACGGAGGCGCATATAGCCCCCCTGTCTGAACCTTCCGACCCAAAGTAAACAACAAACAAGATGTTCGAATATCGCGTGATATGTAAACAACAACAACAACAAAGATATTCCTGGGTAATTCAGGCAAAAAGATAAAAGATTACTGAAACAAACTGGCAGTTGTTTACTTTGGGTTGGAAGGTTCAGACCGAGGTGGGGGGCTATATGCGCCTTCGTGTCGATGTTGGTTGTTGTCCCGGAAACTATATATTTACCTACGAAAGTTTATGTATCTGTTGATTGCATTGATTTCATAAAAGATAAGTAGGATTATGAATTATTAACTGAAAGTTATTCCAATTATCTTTGGTTTATTTCATTGCAAAAACCTTTTTTACCATAATGGCTAATTTTTTCCACCCTCGTTTCCTTTCCAAGGGTTTCTTGATGATGAAAACTCATACGGAGCAATGTGGACTTGGATAAAACTCGACTCCCCCTTTCAAATTTCACTCGACTTTATAAATTTTCAAAATCATAGCCAACTAAATAATTAAAATTCACTTTTCGTTAGCAGTTCTTGGAATTTTTGTATGAGTTTAGGCTTTTAAACTTACATTGTCTCTTTATGCATTTCATAATATGAAAACTAATGTCATCACAAGAAAATATGCTAAATTTTTCACATAGTGTTATCCCTTTTACTTGATTAAATGAGATTCTTCTTCAAGTCTATTTTTTCCTGTTTTTCGAAATTTTTCACACTTACGCGGCTTAAATCACTATCACCGCACTAGTTTTTCCTAAAACAAAAGTTTTCCAATCCTTATTTATAAAATAACATATTTTACATGAAAAATTCTCATTTTTATGCTATTTGAAACTAGTCTCATATCTATGAATATTATCATTATTTCTTAAATCTAGATAATAAATATTTTTAGATTGATTAATTCTCATTGTACTTTACCTTAAAATTATTATATAACTTATAACATTAGTATGACATGATGTCAAATATTTATAAAGTCCAGTCTATCTATTTGTTTCTATTTATTGTTTTCTTGTATAACTAATATTTATACTAGATTAAAACTATTTATTAAATCTTTTATCTTTTTAGAACGAAATTCCTGACCAACAATCATGAATTATTTAGGAGTAGATAAGCTGTCAAAGAAAATCATCAGAGAAATTACCACACAACATTATATTTATTTTCAGTTCTGTGATTGAGTTAAGTTCTCAATTACTTCTGTGGATATTATATGTCCAACAGGTAAGTTGTATATCTACTTATTTATGAATTATTATTGTAGTTTCCGACGTATCGATAACCTATACTTAGCATCATTGTTGACGTTATCGATCCGTATGAAAGTTTCTGAGATTTTTCTTGTAACCAATTACTTTAGATCATTACTTAACATTCCTATACATCATTTGTATCTTATCCCACTACTGCCCTCATTAACTAATTTTCGTATTTTAATTCTCAAATCTATCGTCATTGATAATAAACACTCCTATATATATATATATATATATATATATATATATATATATATATATATATTAAATATGTATGGATTTTTATTTATATGATATGTTTTATTTATTTATTTGAATATGAATTTGTTTGAATACTATAATTGATTTGCTCCACGTGTGGGAGATAAATTGTATATGAAATTTATATATGAGAATTATTATTTTAGTTGTGAATTTAAAATGAATATTAAATGTATTAATGTTTTGTTACTATTGAAATATTACACTCTTGGGCTAGCTAATTTAAATATATTTTACCTTTAATTCCTCCTATTCATTATGCTATTTAATAGCATGTGGTTTCATTCAATTCCTAAAATTTTATTACCTCGGCTGCTCTTATTTATACACTACTCTATAACTCAGTAGGGTTCTGGGCAGATCAGATCATAGTAAAATCAACATTACTCATCAATGTGATTTATTTTATGTTATTTATTGATCAATCATCGTAGCACAGTTCATTTTATTATTGCCATCCTATTTATTCTTTGAATACAAACAGATGCTTTAGGTGTCTAAAATTCCGTGTAGCGTTACGTTATTTTATTGATCTTCGTTTGCTTGTTAGGTTCTGTCTAAGATTGTTTTTTTATAATACAGAATTATTTTAAAACTGTTTTATGAATAATTGTTTATGAATTCTTTTTATATTTATTTATTTTTCTTTATGATTTTGCCCATTGATTGTAATTGATTATGTTGTTATATAGATATTTTATTAATTTTGGTACTTTATTTACAAATTATTTTTATTGATAGATATTATTAATTTATCCTTTATCGGGATTCTATGAATGTTATATGCTCGTTCTATCTACAACAACATTCCCAAAATTTGTTTTCTAGATTTATTTTATATGTAAAAGAAATAAGAATACCAAATTTTACTCATTTGCTTACTTTATCATAGTATGCCATTCTTTATTATTCTTGTTATTTTAATTATTAAGTCTGTTATCAACAATTCCTTCGTATTAATTCGTCAAATGTCTTTTAGATTGTCAGTTAATGTCTGTTAGTATAACTATAGTTTAATTACATAATCTATATAAATTACTGATATGAAAAACTCCTCTAGTTCTATTACTGATAGGATCTTTTAAAACATAGCTATTCACTCCATTTTCATTGTCAATCACATAAGGACCTTCGAATGGTAATTGCAATTTCGTTTTCTTTTCTAGTAGATACCTTTAATACTTGTACTATTACTAAATCTCCTTTTTTGAATGTAATTCCTTTCTTGATACCTTTCAATTATCTCTGTACAAAGTTTTCTCCTGTTTCCCTTAATCTTATATTAACCTTCTCAATCAATTTATCATAATCTTCAATATTTTTAGGTATCCATGGACGATCTGGTAATATTTGTTTTATCAAATACATGGGTGAAACTTCTGTGACTGTGTTAGGTATCCCGTTCATATATTCTTCTATCATTGGAAGCTGTTGTTCCCATTGTTCATGATGGCTGCTCGTGAGAATCCTTAGATATTTTATCACCTCTCTAATGTATCGTTCCGATGGATTGACACACGGATGTCTTACAGTAGTATAAATTGGATTTACATTAGATTTTCTTAACCAATTTTTAATTCTTCGGTTATTCAAATATGTGGCTTTATCCATTATGCAATTTTCCGGTATTCCTATCTCTAAGAAGTAATTTGTTAAACATTTTTGTACGATTTTTGTATTTGTTTTCTTAGTTGGATATAATTTTACGTATTTAGAGAAATTATCTAGAACTACTAAAATATGTACATTACCATTTATCTCGCTAGGAACTAGATTTGACATGAAATCAATTGATAAAATTTCCAAAGGTTTCGTTACTTTGATGGATTTTGGTATATTTTGATTTTGTATGTTATTCTCCTTCGCCATCTGACAGATTTCACATGTTCTTGTTATATTTTTCGCAATAGCTAGATCTCCTTTTGCTATATAGTTCTCTCTGAAAATTAGCCAAATTTTCCTACTCACAGTATGTCCATATTTCTGATGTATTTCTTGTAAAATTTTCTCCGCCAATTGTGCTGTGATTAGATATAATTCTACTTCATTGACTATTTTATAATAAATGTTATCTTCATATTGAGCTCTTTCCTTTTCTTTTTGATTTAATTTCTTTTGGTCCTCTATAATATTATTAATGGAAAATACACCTTCTATTTCTTTTAGTATGTTCACACCTATTTTAATTCGTCTATTTTCATTTCTTGACTTTTCTTCCATTCTAGTGATGGCATCGGTTACTACATTCAATTTTCCTGGTACATACTTTATTGTGAAATCATATCCTTGCATAAGCAATGCCCATCGATGTATTCTGTTGTTGCCATATTTATTGCTTAGAATTGATGTTAATGCTTGATTATCACTTTCTATTGTGAAATGATTTCCTAGCAAATAGAATCTTAATTTCTTTATTGCAAAAATAATACTGGCAAGTTCCAGCTCACTCACACTATAGTTTTTCTCACACTTTTTCGTTGTTCTTGATACAAAACAAATAGGCACTTCTCCTTCTTCTTGTTCCTGTACCAGTACTCCTGCTAGTCTGGTCACTGAAGCGTCAATTCTCAGAATAAATGGAATTTTATAAATAGGGTGATATATTTTCAAATTTTCCACAAATTGTGCTTTATTATCCTGGAAAGCCTTTTCTCTCTCTTCATTCCATTGCCATTTGACATTTTTCCTTAATAATTCTATTAATGGAATTTCTTTATTGCTTAAATCAGGAATCATCCTCTTATAATAGTTCAGCATCCCCAAGAAACCTCGTAAATTCTTTAAATTCTTCGGTCTTGCATATTCTTGAATTATTTTGATTCTTTGTGGATCTAACTGTATAATATTTTGATTAATTTTATATCCCAAATATATTATTTCTGTTTTATAAAATTCACATTTTTCTTTATTTAGCTTTACTCCTGCAGAATCCAGAGCTTTTAAAATTGTTTCAAGATGAAAATTATGTTCTTGTATATTTTTAGAAAAAAATAATATGTCATCTACATAATGCAATACAAATGATTCATATTTATTTAATATTTTATTCAGTGCCCTTACTAACGAACTACATGCACTTTGAACACCAAATGGCACAACACAAAATCTATAAATTTCCCCATCTATGGAGAAAGCTGTATAATCTCTACTTTCCTCCTGCAATGGAATTAGCCTTAAACTATGTTTTAAATCTAATCTCGAAAATATTGATGTTTTTGTTATCCGCCCTAAAATAGATTCAACAGACATAGGTGCTTCATATTGGGGTTTTGAAAATTTATTTATATTTCTAGCGTCTAAGCAAAGTCTCAATTCTCCATTCTTCTTAACTACTACAACAATAGGATTTATGTATTGTGAATTACTTCTTTCTATTATTTTGATTTCCAAAAGTTCTTTTATACATTTTCTCACTTGATCTTTATGTTCATACGGGATAGGATATGTTTTTGCTTTGAAATTTTTAATATCTTCATTCACTTCTATTTTATGTACATATTCTTTTGCAATTCTATTCTCCTTTGAAAATAAATTATTATATTTATTCATTAAATTTATTATTTCTTCTTTCCTATCATCAGGACAATCAATTATAATTTCATTCTCTTTTTCTTCTTCATATTCATAATCATTATCTACTTCTTTCTTGTACATATTACTAACTCTTCTTACTTCTTTTTTCAATACTATTATTTCAAAGTTAATCCATGTTCCATCCATTCTTAATTTTCTTTCTTCTAAATTTATTATGGCTTTATGTTTTTCTAACTCATCACATCCCATTATTATTTCAGTTTCAATATTTGGAGCTATTAGTACTTGTTAATTGAATTCTTTTCCCCGAATATTTACATTTATGTTTATTGATTTATTGATTTCACATAATTTTTTGCAATTAGCACCAATTAAATTAATTTTTGGAATGTTAATAATATTATTCATTTGAATATTTAATCTCTCAACAAAATTTTGATTGATTATTGATGCTTCTGATCCAGTATCAATAATTAATTTAGCTTCTAAATTGTTAATTAATCCATTTATTATTATTAAACCATTCCCATCTGTGTTTATATTTTCATTTAAATTTATAAATTCAGTTGGATTTTCATAGGTACAGATATATAGATTTTGCTTACTTGATGTGTGCATATTTCAAAATTTTGATTGTCGTTTATGTCTGTTGTTCGTCCTGTATCTTGTCTATGTATTTGTGTCGTCTCTGTTCTTGTATTATTCTCATTTATAATTCTTTCACCTCTTTCTTCTTATCTACTCCTTCTATTCTGATCAATTCTCTGATAATTAATTCTTCTTGTTTCGTAGTCTGCATTTCTTCTTTCTCCATCTCCTTCTGAGTTTCTTCTGTCGTTTGTTCTATATGGTCTATTGTTTCTGTCATTATAGTTGTTTTGTCTGTATGAGTCATTATTGTTTCTATTTCTATTATTGTTAAAATTGTTATTTCCTCTCTATAATTTGTATTTCTGTTATTATTGTAATTATTGTTATTATTATATTGTCTATTGTTATCATTATTTCTATTATAATTAAATCTATTATTGTTCTAATTGTTGTTTTGATTATTTGTATAACTATTTGTATTTCTTGGATTGTTTTCATTATTTGTATTATTTACTCTTCGATTCTGCTGAGAAGTATCCTGTCTCGTTAAATTCCTTTCTACTCTTTGTAGATACATAGATAATTGGTCAAGTTTTCTAATGTTCTGCACCGCAATGGTTTCAGCTAATTCTGCCTTAAAATGTCTTGCTATGAACATAACAATTTCTTCTTCAGGAATTGGTGGTTCCAAATATTGTGTCATTGCATGCGTATGAATTGCATAGTTATTTAAACTATGGCTTCTGTTTTCACAAAATTTGCCAAAATATAATTGTTCCCTAACAGCTGATTGTGCATTCTCGCCCCAAAAGTATTGTGAAAATGCTGTTTCGAATTCATTAAATTCTGTTATATCTTTTTCCCTGGCAGCAAACCATATGAGTGCGTGATTCTCCAAATGATCTCTAATCACCTCCTTTATGTCTTCAATATTATTCATTCCTCTTACTCTATTTTTCAAAATTCTTATAAATATTTTTGGGTGTGATTTCTTGATATTTCCATCAAATTTTTGATTTGCTGATCCATAAATTGTTTTTATTCCCCCAATATATTTCATATTCTCTCCTTTTCTTTCTATTTGTTCCATTTTTCCTTGAATATTTCTCATTTCCATTGTTAATTCCCTCTTTATTTGGTTGTTTTCTTCTTCTGCTATTTGAAAATTCATTTTTATTTATTTATTTATAACTGCCTCCATACTCTGCATTTTTTTATTCGTTTTTATAATGTCTCTGTCTAATTTGGTTATTCTTTCAGTGTTTCCTTTTATTTTATTGGTATTTTCTCCTATTTCTATTTTCAAATCATTTTCATTCTTCTTTAAATTTTGTATTTTCGTTGATTGTACTTCTTCTAATTCCATTATTCTTCCTATCATTTCATCTCTAATCTCTGGTTTTGTTTCTTGGATTCTTTCTTCTGTTTATCTTCTTGATTCATCTAATTGTTTTCTTATATCTTCTATTTTCTCTTCTATTCTTTGATTACTTATTTCCATTTTTTGATTGCTTGTTTTTATTTCTTCTTTCATGCCTTGATTGCTGGTTTTTATTTCTTTCATTTCTTCTCTCATGCTTTGTAGAATTTGCATTATCATATTTTGTTCTTCCTTATTCCCAGATAACATTTTTTGATTCTTTTCTTCTCTTATCTTTATTGTTTCAATTTCTTCAATTGATTCCATTCTTTCACTTCCATCTGTTTCTTCTTCATTCTCTTGATTATTTCTTTCTTGTTCCATGTAATGTACTTGGAAATCACCCATTCCAAGTTCTCTTCCTTAAGTCTCTTGATCAGATCCATCTTCTATTCCAACTTGTTTACCATCTCTTAACGTCATTTTCTTCTCCATTTTGATTGTATATCATTTTCTTAATTTATTGAATATGATTTTCTCTTACTAATGCCCTTAATGCCCCTAATGCCCCACGTTGCGAGGCCAGTTAAATATGTATGGATTTTTATTTATATGATATGTTTTATTTATTTATTTAAATATGAACTTGTTTGAATACTATAATTGATTTGCTCCACGTTTGGGAGATAAATTGTATATGAAATTTATATATGAGAATTATTATTTTAGTTGTGAATTTAAATTGAATAATATATGTATTATTGTTTTGTTACTATTGAAATATTATACTCTTGGGCTAGCTAATTTATATATATTTTACCTTTAATTCCTCCTAGTCATTATTCTATTTAATAGCATGTGGTTTCATTTAATTCCTAAAATTTTATTACCTCGGCTGCTCTTATTTATATACTACTCTATAACTCAGTAGGGTTCTGGGCAAATCATAATAAAATCAACATTACTCATCAATGTAATTTATTTTAAGTTATTTATTGATCAATCATCGTAGCGCACTGTTGATTTTATTATTGCCATCCTGTTTATTCTCTAAATACAAACAGATGCTTTAGGTGTCTAAAATTCCGTGTAGCGTTACGTTATTTTATTGATCTTCGTTTGCTTGTTAGGTTCTGTTTAAGGTTGTTTTTTTATAATACAGAATTATTTTAAAACTGTTTTATGAATAATTGTTTATGAATTCTTTTTATATTTATTTATTTTTCTCTATGATTATGCCCACTGATTGTAATTGATTATGTTGTTATATAGATATTTCATTAATTTTGGTACTTTATTTACAAATTATTTTTATTGATAGATATTATTACTTTATCCTTTATCGGGATTCTATGAATGTTATATGCTCGTTCTATCTACAACAATATATATATATATATATATATATATATATATATATATATATATATATATATATATATATATATATATATATATATATATATATACATATATATATATATAAATATATACATATTAAAAAACTTACCACAAAACAAAAAACAAAAGCCCTGCAAGGGGTTTAGATTAAAAACCATTTAGAGTCAAATAAAACACTTTCACAATGTATACACTATATTACGTATTTTATGGAATTCCAATTTATTTTATTTCATACGACTTCTACGGTTGAATAATTATCTGAGGTGGAAGTGTGTAACAACACGAGCCAAATAGAGGTTGCCGGAAGACGAAATCTTCAGTGTGAATTAGAGACACCGAACCAGAAGACATTACGGCGCTCTTGAAGAGACCCAAGAAGGTCGAAAACTGTCGGCGTACTATGCCCTCCTATTTACAGTTGCGAATCACCACAGATGTCTATATCGACAAAAGGGTCGATCGACGTCACGTTCTTCGAAGAGGATGTAATTCAATATTCTGCATTATATTAGCCAGAAAAGTAGTTGTTGTCCTCCTCGACGTAGGTGTAAAGTAGAAAACCGAGTGTGATAGTTTTACTCTTTTAGAAAAAAATTCCACTTCTTTCTGCCAGTAGCCAGTTTTTAGCTTCCATCCAATTTTTCCTTTCCGCTGTAATATTTCCCCTATTGGCATCCCATGTCTTCCTGGGATTAACTCTTTTTTATTCTTTTGAATTTTCGTCCCTCATATTCTTTTAGTTTGTCTATTCTCCTCCATACACTGCAAATGTTCCCACTAGCTCAGTTGTCTTTGCTCAATAGACTGCCAAGTTGACAGTATTTCCAGTTCTTCTCATCTTTTTTGTCACTTCTCTCATTCTCCTTAGATACTTCATTTCAGCTGCTTGTATTTTGCTCTTCTTGCTCTTTTGTGTAAGTATCTTGGATTCAGAACCACACAATTTGTTGTTCTTGAGATTTCATTTTCATTAAGAAACTCTTTATTTCGAGAATAATATAGATTAATTGCTTTATCAACTCCTCTATTTATTTCGGCCTCTTCATATCAACTCTGATCTAATTCTACTCCAAGATACTGAAATGATTCCACTTGTTCTATATTTTGATCTTCAATATATATTTTTATCTTTTCTGTTTTATCACCAATCATCATAACTTATTCGTCCTTTAATGTTTCATTTCATTTGATTAGGTTTTGTTGTTTCTATGTCCTACCATATACTTACTATTTGTTTGCCTTATGATTCCACCCATAAGTACAATGAATAGGCTTCCTCCCGAGCCACTTTGAGTTGTAAACGCTATTTAATAGGGTCCAAGAGAAAGTAGATCTATTTGCTGAATATTTCACTAAAGCATTACTTGAATTTCCGTGCATGGTACAATACTCACTTTGAAGTAAATATCGAGCGAGAAGGTAAAACTATTGATGAAGAAATTAATGACAAATTTCTATGTTGTGGTTGTTTTCTGTAGGTTAATATTAAAGAATCCTCTTCACTGAGATTATGAAAAAAACCGACTTGGACGTTGCTGGGATGGAGCTTCATTTCTCTAAACTGTTTGGGGGATACCAACTGCTCAGCTACTTGAGTTTCCGCACAAAAGTTAGAAGTTCCAACACTATTTGAACACACATACTAAGCAATATTTTGTATGGAATGGACAAAATTTAACACAAACAAAATATTTATTTTATTTTGTTAAAAAAATTCTTAATTTCATGATTTTTTCCAAATATAAGTATATAACTTACATGTTATGTATATTAAAAGGATAAGTGTGACGGAAAAAACAATCGATTTTCCATTTATACACTGTAAATATGTTCCATTACTCACGAGTGGTGAACTTAAGAAGATACATTAATCTGGAAGCTTTCCGAAATGAAACGTTTCATTTTCTATAATATTGCAAAAAAGCATCCAATTACTGATTTGGCAATTAGTAGGATATTTCTATCAAAAAAGTATATGTTTGGAGAACTAGTTTTCCATCAAAGTATGAATGGAGAGCTGATAGTCAATTTAATATAGTTATTTGGATCACTTACGCCAGAATGCAAATATTCATTAGGTATTTGACGGAGAAATCCAATTATAAATTCATTAATGTCGGTTCTACAATTCAGTTGTGAAATTTTGTTACACGTGTAAAATTAGACCGTTTCGTTTGAACAAGAATGGTTGAACATCGTTTCTGAGCGACTGAGCTGATATTATATTGAGTTTAATCAGGGTTGGATGGGAGGGTTAATATTCAAGTTTGCTATGTGCTTTTCATGCTTTTGCAGGCAAGAAATTTGATACATTAAGAATGCTTGATAGAATAATGTTATAACAAGAAAATAACTCAGTAATATCGTTCATAAATTGTCATCGGATTTTAACTTTTTTAATTATGTACGGGAATATTCTTTTCGGGTATAAATTACATTTTATGTGATTATTCTACGTGGAATAGTGATAACAGTCAATAAAACATGTTTGAGTATTTTGCTTACTGCCCTAATAAAAATTTCCATTGAATACATTAAAAATTGACATATTTTAATATATTGGTTAATCCAAGGCGGCACTTGTGAGTACTCCCAGATATCAAAAACACGATCTGACATCGAGTTAACGCGAGCATTGATCAACGAAGCAAGTAGCAGTAACAATTAAAATTTCGAAATGAACCATAATGTCCAAACATTCCGAACTTTTATCATTGAAACTTGAAAGACATATGTATACGAATAATCCATTTATGAAAATATTTTCTAAACGCATTTTGGAAAATTGACATCGACATATGCTCTGAATTCTCATTTAAAACTCAAAGTGGTAATTGCAAAGATAAAAAAATTATTAGGGAGATACAAGGATTTTATGGTCAATAATTTGTTCACAATTTTAGGCTTTTGAGATGGTGCTCTATCGTCGTGATCAAACGATGGTTCAAATCTGTGCGATTTGATTCGTGAAAAATGAATTTCAGCGGCTGTTATCTTCTCAAACTTAAACAAGGATTTCTAGTAAGGAAAAGATTCCACCACGTCTTGAACGTTTTTTAATGACTGTACGGGTTCATGTCGTAATCGATTCAGCGTGAGTCTTATTTAAAATTTCAGCTGCATTAACACAATGCAATTTTGAATGCAATACATAATTTTCAGGTTGTAATCAAATGGGACTCAAAACTGCATATTCTACGTTAAAAGATGCTGGTAAAACCATACCTTCCAGATAGGATATCATATATATATATATATATATATATATATATATATATATATATATATATATATATATATATATATATAGTATACACAACATATAGCAAAGAAAAGCGAAACACTCTCAGAAAATATCGCAAAGTAAATTACTACTACTTTGAGTATAATTCTTAGCCTTTTAACGAACTGATAATGAGTACAGGCCATAAACCTCTTGACGAGGTAAAAATAGGTGACGCAAGTACACTCCTTATAAAAGATGTGAATTCATAGGATGTATAGGGTGATACAAGTACTCTATCTACTTTTAATTATGTACGGGAATATTCTTTTTGGGTATAAATTACATTTTATGTGATTATTCTACGTGGAATAGTGATAACAGTCAATAAAACATGTTTGAGTATTTTGCTTACTGCCCTAATAAAAATTTCCATTGAATACATTAAAAATTGACATATTTTAATATATTGGTTAATCCAAGGCGGCACTTGTGAGTACTCCCAGATATCAAAAACACGATCTGACATCGAGTTAACGCGAGCATTGATCAACGAAGCAAGTAGCAGTAACAATTAAAATTTCGAAATGAACCATAATGTCCAAACATTCCGAACTTTTATCATTGAAACTTGAAAGACATATGTATACGAATAATCCATTTATGAAAATATTTTCTAAACGCATTTTGGAAAATTGACATCGACATATGCTCTGAATTCTCATTTAAAACTCAAAGTGGTAATTGCAAAGATAAAAAAATTATTAGGGAGATACAAGGATTTTATGGTCAATAATTTGTTCACAATTTTAGGCTTTTGAGATGGTGCTCTATCGTCGTGATCAAACGATGGTTCAAATCTGTGCGATTTGATTCGTGAAAAATGAATTTCAGCGGCTGTCATCTTCTCAAACTTAAACAAGGATTTCTAGTAAGGAAAAGATTCCACCACGTCTTGAACGTTTTTTAATGACTGTACGGGTTCATGTCGTAATCGATTCAGCGTGAGTCTTATTTAAAATTTCAGCGGCATTAACACAATGCAATTTTGAATGCAATACATAATTTTCAGGTTGTAATCAAATGGGACTCAAAACTGCATATTCTACGTTAAAAGATGCTGGTAAAACCATACCTTCCAGATAGGATATCATATATATATATATATATATATATATATATATATATATATATATATATATATATATATATATATATAGTATACACAACATATAGCAAAGAAAAGCGAAACACTCTCAGAAAATATCGCAAAGTAAATTACTACTACTTTGAGTATAATTCTTAGCCTTTTAACGAACTGATAATGAGTACAGGCCATAAACCTCTTGACGAGGTAAAAATAGGTGACGCAAGTACACTCCTTATAAAAGATGTGAATTCATAGGATGTATAGGGTGATACAAGTACTCTATCTACTTTTAATCTTTTTAAAATAAAGGTAAGCTATGGCTAGTTATTTACACATTATTCCTGATTAATTTGAAAGGTTCAAATAATTGATGTACTTGCGTTCAGCCCTGTTTAAATAATATTAGTGTTTGTTTGTGTTCTTCCCAGTTGTCCCAGTATAATTCTAATGCCTTTTGCTTTTCAACCGGTCTTATTATAGTACAGATAAAAAAGTATTTGATTGTTGTGTAGCTCTAACAACTCAAGTGAAACAGATGTGGACTTTTTTTGTAATGCTCTCAGTAGTATAATTCGGATGGGGCCCTTACTTTTTAATGTGTTTTAATCGGATGGAACCTTTCTTTTTATACTATTTTGAAATTAATGATTGAATGAACCATTTCCTATACATTGTAATCATATATATTTTTGGTAGTATGAACTGAGTGGGTCCTAATTTGCACGTCCGTATAAAATGTGTCCAGACATTTTAATGATTTTTGGCAAAATTTAAAGATAGAAAAAATGTCAGCTCCAATCAAACACTAACAATATTTAAACAGGTCTAAACGCAAGTACATCAATTATTTGAAACTTTCAATTTAATAAGGAATACATTGTAAATATGTAGCCATAGCTTACCTTTATTTTAAAAAGATTATGAATAGATATACTACTTGTGTCATCCTATACATCGTATGATTTTATAAGGGGTGTACTTGTATCACCTATTTTTATCTCGTCAACAGGTTGTTGGTCTGATATCAGTACTTTTTATACAGCTTTTAAATTATATTTTCTTATACTTAAGAAAAGTAATATATATTTTTTCAATAATTTGTTAGATGTATGCAGTATTTAAGGGAAATTTTTCTTGTTAACATTGCTTACTGGGTTAAAATACGTTTAAATTGGGAAAAATCAAAAGGTGGATCATTTATTATGGTTCCACAAGGGTACACCAAGTATCTCAAATAGAATATGCCGTTTTGAAGATAGAGCTACAAAAAACATAATGGGTGCGATCGTAATAACTTTTCGAGCTCTATCATCCTGCAGAGTTTCCTTAAAGTTGCCAAAAATATATTTACTGACAAACTACTTAACCTTAAACGAAGGTATCTATATCTCAGCATTGCGTACAGCCAGGAGGTTGAAAATTTTACTGTAGCATTACATCAGCGCCCCGAGTCAATTGACAGAATTCCATCGTGATCGGTGAACAGGTTCATATTTTTCGGCCATTTGAAAATTGACTTTGTGTATGAAAAGAAAAATTACTGTATATATGACACTTTTCATGGTTTCACATTATTTAAGTTTGTATTGAGCTTTTTTGGAGCGGCGGTTTTTGGGGCCGTGTGCTTACGTCACTCGGCAACCACCATTGCCTGTGATGTATCATACTTCATTCAATTTATTGATAGAAAATGACAATCAAAACAATATGCTTAGTTATTAGTGTTTTAAATGAAACTCACGGTTTCTAGTTAATTCAACAATATAATAAAAGTTATTGAAAATTCTAAAAAATTGACAATTGTTTCTATAAATTAATACCATCGTCAGAATGATTTATCGAAACCATTGTCAATTTTTTAGAATTTTAAATAACTTTTATTATATTGTGGAATTAACTAGAAACCGTGAGTTTCATTTAAAACACTAATATGAGCAGATTCCACGAAGTAAGGGTCGAGACAGTTAATATGCTTAGTTTTATAAATTGGTATCGATTGGTATATAAAGTAATTGGTAAGTTCTACCATAACAAATAGTTATTGTGACTGAATAGTAATTACTGAATAATTTCCACAATCCCAAATAGTATACTAAAAATTAAAGCGCAAAAGAATATCTACCATACTTCATACATTATAAAGATGTATGCACGTCATATTTTTTTTATCTTCAAATCTAATTCAAGAAAGGAGATTAATTATATTTAAAGGTTTAAATTATTGACTGAGATTAGGTAATAATTTTAATCTAATACTTTTCAATATAATAAATCTCCTTTCTTGAATTAGATTCAAATGTAAAAAATTATGATGTGCATCAAACTTCATAATGTATAAAGTATATACTTCTGTTTATAGAGTCGTGATTAAATTATCTTTAAACGTTTCATCTGTTAATAAACATTGAATGAGTTTTGATAATAACAAACGGTGACCAATGTTAGTAATCGGTAAATAAGTTGAATTATTTAGCGAATAATAAGTTAACCTAACCAAACATGAATAGCTGAATGTTCACTTAAATTAGTAGGTAAGTATTCAATAGTTCTAAGTGCTATTGATACCACCTTTTAAATGAAGTGGTACAATTTTCACTTAAGTAGATGAAAATGCACTCATTCGTGTTAAGAGAGTAAAATGTAAACGGAAAGTGAATAACTTAGATTTTATTATAGACCGATAAAGTTATACTTGACTGTTTTCGAATATCTCATAATATGTCAATATCCTTTAGGTTACAGGAAAATAATAACAAATTGTCGTTAAGTTGGCTCCATTATTCCTCGTGTATTACATGTTGCGATGCTAGATCCATCTTTTTCATTCGTTCAAAACTGTGTAGTGTAGGGTAATATGAGCCGTTTAATACCTTTTACGTATCCTAGTTCTGTATTAGCAACGTTTATCTACTACTGAATCGATATAAATTTAGCTTTTTAGCGATGCTTTCGCCTTCTTTTATGAATTAGTAGTCTTCAAATTTCGAATACAACTTTTTCATTATTTTCGTTAGAAAATACGTTGACAATTAGGTGGCTCATCCAATACGTTAGACGTGGATTTTTGCGCGCTATTTACACTTTAATCTTTTTTTTTGAATCGCATAGTTTTCATTTCATTTGTTCTATAACGTAATTTTATGATTTTTGAGTCATCTTAAGTGGAAATAAATAATCAGAGATTTTTTCACAATATCGATATTCAAGACACCATATTCTTTCATTTTAAATGAAAAAATTCACTTATTTTGCGTAAATAAGAAATTCCATTTATTTTTGTGCATTCTGTACAAGATGTCCGGGAACCGTTTGGACAATTTCATTTTTTATCCTCAAGTCTTAACCTTTTCGATCTATTTCTTTTTGCAAGTCAAAAAATCAATTTTTCTCACATTTTGTACATGAAACGAACAAAATTAAAAATTAACTGAAATTTCGATATTTTCATAAAAAATCAATGTTTTCTCGCATTTTTTCCACGAGAAGAAAAAAATGAAGTGGACCTTTGATGTCTTCAGAAAAAATCGGTTTTTCTCAAATATTGCCCAGGAAACGTATGAAATTATGCAACATTTTGATATTCACATAAAAAATGAATTTTATCCATGAAACGAACAAAATCAAGAGGAATTTTGATACTGCCACATCTTGTGCCTCAAACGAATGAAATTTAAATATATTCATATAAAATTAGGGTATCACACGGTTTCTTCATGAAACCAGCAAGGTTTAGTCAAATTTTGCTACGAAAGAACGATATTTTTGATGGTAGACACCATGGGCCGCTGAAATTACTCGAAAATCGATTATAGGCATGGTAATAACCATTTCCGAACACTTATTTCCATTTAAAATTGCAAAAAAAAGTATTAAAAATTAAATAACCAAAATATTTTGATTAGCGACCTATTCCACTCAGATAGCTGTTACACCTGTAATGCACACCAGAAAACAGAAACATTTTATCTTTCCCGTTGGAAGGATCCTGAATAGAGCTAGAACCAGTATTTCGAGTGTTTTTAAATGAAACTCAAGGTCTCTAGTTAATTCGACAATATAATACAAGTTATTGAAAATTCTAAAAAATTGACAATTGTTTCGATAAATCAATATCATCGTCAGAATGACAGAAGTTACATTTCATTTTATGCCTACCTGATGTTTAGTAGTTATTTTTGGCTAGACCAAGAAGTAACCTAACTTGTGATTGGCATAATATATGTTTATAGAAAAAAGAAGAAGATGTGATATTACAAATATTGAAGCTTAGATATTATTAGCCCTATGGTGATATCCTGGATATCATTTTTCCAATTAAGATCAGTATAACTGTGCAATGATATAGAAAACCAGGAAAACTATATCTGCTGATCTTTACAATTATCACTTAAGAAGACAGTTTATTAGTGGAGAATTCCCTAGATTTAACTGTTCATTGATAACTTCATATTGTGGGTTTCTTAAATGTCTTCTAATTTCCAGTTCTTCAAGGAAATCCAGTTCTTGTTTCTTTTCACAAATATGCAGTACTTCTAGTTCTGTGTTAGGTGTCAATGAATGATTGGTGTCAAGTAGATGTTTTGGGTAGTGGGATTTATCTGGTTGTTTTAATCTGTATGCTCGTAAGTGCTCACTGTATCGTATTTCAAAATTCCTAAGGGTCTGACCCAAATAGACAGCATTACATTCTGGACATTTGAGTTTATATATACCTGACTTCTTTAATAGTGGTATTTTTGTTTTTACATTTAACAATTTTGTACTAAAGTTACTTTCTGTTTCAAAAGAAATTGTTGTATTCGTTGCTGAAGATATTATCTTTGAAATATTATTAGAAATATTTCCTGCATATGTGATGGTTTTATAAGTTTTAATTTCATCAGCTTGTTTAGGATATATTAGTTGTAATGCCACTTTTTTCTCTTTTATACTAATTAGCTTATTTATCATATCTAATGGATAACCGTTAGATGTTGCTATTTGTCTAATTGTATTAATCTCTCTATCAAAATTACATTTGTTCATAGGAACTGAAAAAGCTCTATGTATCATTGAATTACATGCTGCAAGTCTGTGTGAGTTAGAATTGAATGGAATTGGTACATCAGTTTGTGTTGGTTTTCGGTAAATTGAATAATCAAGTACATTATTCACTATTTGAATTTTTAAATCAAGAAAATTGATTGAGCTCTTTTCTTCAATTTCTAATGTAAATTTAATTTTCGGGTGTAAATTATTGATGTGGTTGAAAAATACATCTAATTGCCAATTTCAGTATTTCGAGTGTTTTTTTTGTATCTGTGGTTAGAAAAACTTGAAAAAACTAAAAAAATTAATTATTTTGGCTTTAACTCAGCTAAAACTCAGCCTACAACGAAAATCTCAAATGATACATACTATTAAAAAGGTCTTGAATAGATCCACGAAAGATATGTTGACTGTTTTATCTCTATCTGGGGTCAAGAAACGTATAAATTGGAAAAACTTAAGAAAACGAGAAAAAAATCAATTATTTTGGTTATAATTCCACAAGCCTACAACGGAAATGTCAAATATTACACACTATTAAAAAGGTCTTGAATAGATCCACGAAAGATATGTTGACTGTTTTATCTCTATCTGGGGTCAAGAAACGTATAAATTGGAAAAACTTGAGAAAACGAGAAAAAAATCAATTATTTTGGTTATAATTCCACAAGCCTACAACGGAAATGTCAAATATTACACACTATTAAAATGGTCTTGAATAGATCCACAAAAGACATGTAGACTGTTTTATCTCTATCTGGGGTCAAAAAACGTATAAATTGGAAAAACTTGAGAAAACGAAAAAAAACATCAATTATTTTGGCTATAATTCCACAAGCCTACAACGAAAATGTCAAATATTACACACTATTGAAAAGGTCTTGAATAGATCCACAAAAAACATGTTTTATCTTTATCTGGGGTCAAAAAGCGTATACATTGGAAAAACTTCGAAAGACGAAAAAATATCCAAGGGTGGACCATTTATTTTGGCTATAACTCCACAAGGGCACCCCAATTCTAAATATTATATACCGTTGAAATGGTATTGATTACAGCAATATAAAACCTTTTTGGTGTTTTTTCTTTATCTCAAAAACGGATATATTGGAAAAAACCTAAAATACCCATGCTTCGAAATTTTATATGGCCATTAGGACCCCTTAAGGATTTTTTCAGGGATCGTGGTATGAAGCGATCGTAATAACTTTTAGAGCTCTATCACCCTGCAAAGTTTCATCGAAATCGTTAGATCCGTAACAAAGTTGCCACAAATATATAACCGACAAACAATCTAAAACGAGGGTACCTTTATCTCAGCTTTGGGAACAGCTAGGAGGCTGAAAATTTTACAGTAGCATCAACTCAGCACCCCAAGTCAACTGACCGAATTCCATTATGATCGGTGACCGCGTTCATTTTTTTTTCGTCCATTTGAAAATTGACATTTTGTATGAAAAATAAATTACTGTATAGATAGAGTGACTTTTCATGTTTGATTTACATGCGGTAGAGAGTTTTATTGTGATTTTTCTGTGTGTTGGTTTTTGTGGGGGTGTACTTGCGTCACTTCGCAACAACCGTTGCCTGTGATATATCGGAATAGAGCGAGACATTTACATTGAAATTTAATTGGTCTCTGAACTTGAATAGTTGTAAACAATATTTCTGTTCTGTTCTCCTTCTGACCTTAAAGTATATTCTACATTGTGTTTCTGTCTTTTTTCGTATACTAAACTTGCATTAAGTGAGTGAGATTAAACATTTAATCATGACCAGCGAACTTATACAACTAAACGAAACTTATTACACTTTTGTAACGAACGCTTTGATGCTAAAATAATAGACAAAACTTAATTACGAAAACACATCCGTTCTTCATGTTTGGAATATTTCACAAATTAATTCTACTTGAAATGTGTATTAAAATGTAATAAATTTAGGGCGAGAAATTACGTGTCTCAAACAGCTACATAAATGGTCATGAATAATACTTTAGTAGTTTTCAAACTAAACCAATACTGTTTGTTACTACTTCAATCAGGATCCAATAAAAGCGCACTTTTTGTGGAAATGTGATAAATACACAGTAAATGGAATTTTTGAGTCATTGATCGAAGTGTATTTGAAAACAGAAATAAACAAACGAAACCCGTAATAATACAATAAACAGAAATTTCCTATTGAGTTTTGAATAACTCTAATGGTAATTCAGATGAATGAATCACTTTTTGAAAAAATAATTGTTAAATAGTTGAGACTACAACGGAAAACAGGCACTCCACCAGCAGATCAAGAATCTGTTAATTTAACATGAATTATGAATATAGGTGATGGTGTGTCTCTGATCTAGCTCTTCCTTGTTCAAAGAGGAATACTATTGACGAATACAGTTGATGGAGATGGAAACTTGAAAAAAAATGAGAAGTGACCAGAAGAATATTAACTATTATTTACAATGAAGCTAAATTGATTTAGGACCTAATGATAATAGACAGGAATATTAATATCAAGGATGCATACAGAGAGAGAGAGAGAGAGAAGACAAAAAAAAGAATTATTAAGAGAAGCCAAAACTTTGAAAGGGACAAATATATGGATATCAGAGGACCTACCAAATGAAATCCAAGATAAACGAAAAGCACTCATCAATAAAGGAGCAGCACTGATTCTGGGCCATTCCTTATGTAAAATGACATGGCAAATTGCCCAGTCCCATCGTGGTCATTTTTGGCTCAACTCGATAACGCCATGTGCATTACGAAAAATGGGTTAGAGTAAGTCAAAATAAAAAACGATTTGAATGAACAAACATTTTATTACATAATAATATATAAAATTGGAAAGTATATTAAATCAAAATAATAAACTAATTTAACAATAATTTTTATTCTCATAAAGGTGTAATAAATGAATTTTAAAGAGGTAGAATATTCAAATGGATGGAACTTCTTTGTCATAACCATCATGACCCGCATGAACAACTCTATTGATTTGCTCCCTATTTTAAAAGAAAAATATATTTCTTTCATAAAACATGTTGAAGATGTGCGAATCCAGTTCAGATTTATCGACAGTTTCCGATTCATGGCATCTTCTCTCGATAAACTCCCTTCGTATTTAACCGAATTTCCAGTATTCCCAGTTTTCTAGTATTCCCGAGAAAGAATTTACAATGTTAACTAAGAAGGGGGTGATGTCTTATGACTATTTCAATACTTTCGAACGCTTTGAAGAAACAAGTTTACCTACTATCAAACCTTTCTATAATAATCTCGAAGATAAACCCAGTTCACGTGGACTTTATAATCGAACACAACGTGTCTGGAATATGTTTCAATGTTAAATCTGAGGTAAATATGTGGAGTTGTATATGAAGACGGACGTTCTTCTTCTCGTTGATGTTTTTGAGCCGTTTCGTTGCAGTTGTATTACTACGCATAACATCGATCCCGCACATTATTATACATTACCTGAATTTA
This sequence comes from Galeruca laticollis, assembly GCA_963921935.1. NCBI lineage: Eukaryota > Metazoa > Arthropoda > Insecta > Coleoptera > Chrysomelidae > Galeruca > Galeruca laticollis. The sequence goes on from OY998180.1 coordinate 79,936,599, forward strand.
CATTCGGTCAAGTATGCGGACAACGTCGTGTTCGTGCCAACAATAATTATATGCCGGCTTGTAATCCTTCAAAACCAAACAAATACTTAATGTTTATTGACGTTAACAATCAGTATGGATGGGCGATGAGTCGAGCGTTACCATATGGTGGATTCGAGTTGTGCGACACAAATATTGACGCTCGAGGTTGATTTGGAGTATCCTCATTATTTGCATAAGGATATACCATTTTGCCCCGAACACCTCAATCCTTAAACTATAATGCCTGCTACACGATCAAATGATCAAACTAAGTTGATGGGTACCCTAACTAATAAAACAAAATATATTATACATTATCGAGCATTGAAGCAAGCGTTACAGAATGGGATTGCATTAAAAAAATACATCGCGTGTTAAAATTCAAGCAGAGTTTTTGGATAGAGACCTACATTGACTTGAACACCGTATTATGTAAGGCTGCGAAGAATAAATTCGAAAAGAATTTGTTCAAACTTATGAACAACGCTGTTTTCGGAAAGATCATGGAGAACGTACGCAAGCGCATTGATGTCAAGCTAATTTCTTATTGAAGTGGCCGACATGGTGCTGAATCGTACATAGCTAAGCCGGAATTTGAAAATTGTACGATTTTGAGTGAAAATCTAATTGCCGTCGAATTGAGGAAGCTGCAAATATGGTTAAATTACCCAATATATGTAGGAATGGCAATTCTAGATCTAGCTAAAACCATGATCTATGATTTTCCCTCTGAGTACATGGCTAACCGATTTAGCAAAAATTGTACTGTGCTGTATACTCATACCGATAGTCTCATATATGAGATTCAAGATCGAGATCCTTATGCAGTAATGAAGACGGATTGTTATACATATTTCGACACCTCACACTGTCCTCTATATAACGTTATCGGAATTTCTCAATTTAATAGGAAGGTTCTTGGGATGATGAAGGATGAGAACAATGGTATGATAATGACCGATTATATTGGGTTGCGATCCAAATTCTATGCAACGCGGTTACTAACCTCTGAAGATGGTCTAGCGGAAAAATGAAAACGTCTTGCGAATGATGGTATTGACAAAGAAGAAATAGACTACCTTATTCGAAACGTTAGAATAACTAAAAAAAAATCCCAATGGCACAAGACCAATTGGACGGCTTATTTCAGTAAAGTTTTTGCATCAGATTCAAAACAAAAAAAAAACAAAATTTAAATTTTCTTAAATAAATGTTTTTATGTACGTTTTAGAAAAAAGTGTTTTATACAAAAGTTGTAGAACGTGTTAAGTTCTAAAAAAAATCTCGGTAACTTTTTTGCGTTAGATCAAAAACATGAGAAATACGATTCTTTTTCAATTTTGACAGGCCGCCATTTTGTTTCCATTGGGCCAATTTGGCCCGTTAACGAACTCGTCCAAGATTTTGGCCGAACCAATTTTTGTAGCGAGTTTGGTTCCGATCCGTCAAAAAATACGCCCTCTATCGTGCTTACAAATTCCGTTATAACACATACATTTATATATATATATATATATATATATATATATATATATATATATATATATATATATATACATATATATATATATATATATATACATATATATATATATATATATATATATATATATATATATATATATATACATATATATATATATATATATATATATATATATATATATATATAAATTTACTCTCTGCAATAGTCCTATTTCATTCTGAAATAAGCCTAAAAGCTAAGGGGGTAAAATCGTCAGTTGCGAAGATCGTAATCACATTTGAAGACTATGAAGATTGCCTCTATACCTTCCCAAAATCTAATTCGTGCCGATAAACATCTAGTCTATTCAATTGTTCAGCATAAAATAGCACTGAGTCCTGAGGATGATAAAAGATTTATTGTTCCTGGTTCTGATGAAACCTTACCATGGGGGCACTATTCCATGGATGTCGATGAAGTTCCAACCATTTGAATATTCTATCTCTTTAAAATGTATATATTGTACTGTTATGAGAATAAAAATGATTGTTAAATTAGTTTATTATATTGATTTAATATACTTTTCTATTTTATATGTTATTATGTACTTAAATGTTTTTTTATTCAATTGTTTTTTATTTTGTGTTACTCTAACCCATTTTTCTTAATACACGTGACGTTATCAACTGACTGAGCAGGGGCGACGTCACTAGCATACATGGCACAAGGCGGATGACATGTGCACAAGGCAGAAGACGGTTGACGGCCTCTTCATGATTGACGCATGCGTGCTGATAAAATTGAGCTAAAAATGACCTACGTGTTAATAATCAAGGCGGTATATGCAAAAACAGATATGAGATTAACATTTATTAAAACTGACGTTGACATTAAGAGCTTGTCAACGGTTCTGAATAAAAAAATGGCATTACATGTGACATATGTTGCTCGTAATGTGGCCTTAATTCAGGATGGCCAAAGTCAACGTTATCTGTACGATATTCTTGGTATACCTCGAACAACAGTCCAGGATGCCTGGAATCGGTATATGGAAACGGGACATTTCAACAGGCGAGTGGCTTCCAGAAAAGAAACAGAAGACAAGTGCAATTTACGCTCAATTTATTGTCCTGAATTCTTTACGAAATCATAGAACTACAGCTGTTCAAGATCAACCTCTGCTACAAACAAGCGTAGGAGAGTACAATGCGACGAAGACTTAAAGAAAATGACCTGTCTTTAAGAAGCCCTACCACAGGACCCCAAGCGAGAGACGCCCGTAGATATTTATTCTTTATTGAAAACAGCGCCTTAAATGCGCATCGATATTCTTCAGAACGATGTTCCCTACTACCATTTTATCGTAAACGGCTTCGTATTAATACAAGATAATGCGAGACCGCATTTTGCATGGATAGTCAACGAATTTTTAGAAGAAGTGGGTCATAGACAAATAATAATATAAGATACAGTTTGATACGTAGGCGGTATGTGGCACAACGTTTCTGCGCAACTGACCCGCGCATGGAGTCTCTACTGTCGCGAACTACAAGACTGTTTTACATAAACAAAATAGAATGAAATATCTTAAATTTCAATACATTTCAACATATCGCCTTTAATGTGGATAAATATTATGAAATTTCCTAGTATATTAACTTTTACGTCATTAAAAATGAAAATATACAAAATCAATCGTACATTGGTTGGTGTGAATATGGCTTATGTTTGTCAAAGTCAAAAAATTGTTGAAAATACGGTTATGGTGTTACAAACAATGGTGAGTATTTTAGGATAACTTTTAGTTTGTTTCTTAATTTATTTAGGATTTTGGTTGTAATAAAAGTATGCGAACCTTTAAAATGTCATTACCAGGTATAATTCGTCATAGTTGTATTGCAAAAAATTTCAATATTAAATATTTTTGGCCACTTGGCAATTTGGAGTTAAAGAAGAAAACATTTTTCAAACTTCCGTTTGACATTGATCAAAGTACTGTATTATCCGTGGAAAGAAAGCTTATTCTTTGTAACAATAATGATAGTCTACTACTACAACGAAAATTATGAAGCAGATGACTGCAGTTTATTGTATTATTTTTTAAATTTTCATAATAAACCAAAACCATTCACTATTAACTACTACTATTAATAACTAAATGATTAAGAGTTTGACACTCAAACAATAAGCTTTGTCTGGTTTCCTTGTAAAAAAATACAACTTTTAATTGCGAAGAATGTAAGGCTAATTTGCTGACAGATATTTTAGACATTCACCATAGAGGTTCACTTCCTTCAAAGAAAACACATCTGATTTATGTACAAAGAGAAGTTAAATTTCTTTCAATACTGCATGACTTTGTTACCATATTTTACCACTTTTAGGTCATGTAAAAAATATTACTGAAAAAACTGAACACTTTGCAAAAGGCCGTATACATTTTGAGTGGTTCACCTGTCGAGAACATAAATCATACGTATTTTCTCAACTCCTGAAAGTTTGTGTCCCCTTATTAATTAAAAATTATGATGATGGTGAAAGGACTAACAAACAAAAATATTTTTTCGGTAACTTATTGTACTGCGTGTAATTTCTTTTTTGTTTCAGACCTGTTCCTGTCTTCATGGAAATGGGGAATTTAGTTTTTTATTGAAATATTTGTTGTCAATTACTTTAAAATAACTTGAGCAATTTGATCTGCATTCTATTGAGTTAACTCTCTTAAATATAATGTAATGTAATTTTAGTAAAAATATGTAGTTTTGTGATAAATGTTTTTTTATTATGTGCAGGTTAATAAAAAAGTGAAATGTTTGCTATTTTCTTATTTATCTAAATATTCTATTAATTTGTTTTTATAATTTCATTACAAAAAATTAAATATAATTTTATTTTTTGGAATGATATAATTACCTATATAATAAACAATTTTAAGCTAAACTGTGAAATTTACCTACCCATAATCCAAACTACCAAATTTGAATATCCCGCCTGTAAGAATTAGTTCCGACAACCGCAAGGAGTGTGCTGAGATCGACGCGATGCCAGCTGTTTATACGGGAACGAACACTCTCTTAATATGGTTATTTCTCTATGAAGTGGGTATTGAAAGAAAGGTTTGACCAGCTTGTAGTCCTCATCTCAATCTAATTGATCATCTCTAGAACCAACTTCAAAGACGTTTCCGTCGCCGACCTGTTTTAGAATTCGATACCATTCCAAAAGGATTTGTTACTAAACTTATTCATGTGATGTAACATCGACTGCATGCAGTGATTTTGGCTTCAGGAGGCCATACTAGATATTAGCCCCTTAACATTTGTTCATATACTATTTTTTAAAAATTTTATGTATTGGTTAGTTTTTAGATTAAACTTACGATTTGATGGGTATTTGTTGTGTTTTCACAGCTTCCTGCGAGGCGTTCGCTTTGAAACAGTGTATCTCCCGTGAAATATTGTCGTGATTAACAACATGAAATGTTCAGAAAACATCAGGGTTCAATGTGATTTCAGTTTACAATAGCTGCTATAGCTGTTGTACTTTGCAGGGTGTTACAAATTTCGGGAAAGAAACTTCGTAATATTGTTGCACCCCGTATATGCTGAAATTGAAATCTGAATGAAAATGACTGATATAACATCGTTACAGACAATTAATCTACAATTTAAAAAAATCATCAAAATGAAGTGAACGGTTCGCGAGGAAGCCAACTTTGAAATTAGGGCCAGTTTTTGATGGCCGGTTTTTTTTGCCGCTGGGTATATTACTCCGGGGTAAAAGTAGAACAATGATCAAAATAGGGAGTAGGAATAATTTCAACAGAGGAACTAAACAAAAAGGTAATAAATTCAGGTCGTTAGTAGATGACTAAAAGAAATATTAAATATAATGTAACGCTACCAGGGTCGTTTAACGACCCTTCGTTACTTGTAATAATAATTATGATTAACCCCTTGCCAATGCGTGGATGTTCTAGTTACCTAGAGTTTCTTTCACTAACACAAGGAGAATCATTACTTTTGAGCGAACTAAAGCAGTTCTTCCCAAAAGAGCTTGAAATTCGACCTCGGTTTACAATACGAGGATTTATAAAAAGAAAGGTTAAAAGTATTTTAAATAAAAGGTCGAGTTCACTTAATAAATATATTCCCTTATAAGTTAGTCGAAATTTATAATTAACAAAGTCAGAAATTAATTGAAATTACAGTCTCCAAATTAGAACAAAAGGTTTATACTTTTGAAAAGATGAGTGGGACGATACTTATTACTTATAATTGACAACCAACAAAACAAAAGAAGAAATTATACAATATATGGAAAGTCGACAGTTTAACTTCTTAGCAAAGGGCTCATAAAATACAATTGAGAAAACGATCGAAGGAATTACAGTTTGATTTACCTTTTGTAAAATTGAACATAGTAAAATTTGTAGACGGAAATTGAAATAACACTTTAGATTAGATTTTACATTTTTTTAAAAAATATACTTCGAATTACACCAGATAATAGGATTCGTTCCTCTCTCTCTATTCAAATAACTGTGATATCGGCTAAATTCCGCTTATCTGATCGACTGAATTTATTTAAAAATTTGCTTCCGATTTATTTGATATATTAATATACCAACCTTACAAACATTTAAAATAATTGGTATTTACTCCTTAGTTCTTAATTTAAAAAAATGCTACACAATTACTTAAGTAAACTAAATACCTCGACGATCTGATTGTTAGTTCATATATGTAGTCGATAGCGGGAAGTAATGTATCGAAAGATTGTTAGATTATACAATAAGACAACCCTTTGTCAATTTTTTATATGTCCCGATTCTGCATGTACACTCCTCAAATAATGGTTAGTCTGTTAATTATAATGATCAATTTACTCACCGGGGACGAATCTCTTTCCTCAGACGTGGAGGCCCAGAATATATGCACCCAACCAACAACGAAAAACAATAATATCACTTGATTTTCGCAAAATTCACGGAAACTACCCGAGGTGTTCAAATCACCGCGCCGGCTGAACAAGCTCTGCCCTCTTCCAATTTCTTTTTTTTCCCTCTTCAATAAATTTTTCAGTTACATGTCGACTAACTTCCATATGTGGGTTGCTGAATTTGCGATTTCATACATGAGTTCAGGTATTTCCCAATTTTTTGTTTTATATTATTCTTCTAAAATACAGTTAAAGTAGCTTACGCTATAACTTCCGCTAACCTAGTTTTACGAAATTATCAACACTTTTTGTTTAATATAATTTCGTAACGAACTAGCTGAGGATATATTATTCCATTTTTTTATATGATACCGGTTGTCCCAATTCCAATGATTATTATTATATTAATAATTATAATTTATTTATACCCATCATTACAATAACACAAATATAAACACCCGTTGAAGGAATAGAAGAAGAGATTTTTTAATTTTACATAAAATTACAAGAGGTAGTGTATGAAATAAGAGAGCAAAACGAAAACATAATAATTATGGGAGACTGGAACGCAAGGATTGGTAATGACTACAATCATGGAATGGGTTGTATGGGAGTATATGGAGAGGACATATCGAACAGAATGACCTTAATATGATAGCTGTTTGCCAAAGAAAATATACCTTTGAGTGGGAGACAGGAATGCAGACAAAAATGGTAAAAAAGTAATGACCATAAATCTAGACAAAAGTAAAGTAATGCTAGTAAATGAAAAAAATCGCGACGGAAGTACAAACAAGGAATTGAAATGTAACCACGCAACATTAGAAAGAGTAAAAACGTATAATTACCTAGAAAGTATCATAACAGAAGAAACGAATCAACAATATTAAGCCTTAAACACATTGATTTGGACAGAAAGCTGGAAATCTATAACAAAATTACAGTACCAACTATCACGTATGCTAGCGAAAACTGGATACTGTAGTAAAAGCAGGAAACAAAAATAAATGCAATGGAAATGAAACATTTAAGAAACATGGGAGGTACAACAAAATGGGACAAAGTAAGGAACGAATAGATCAGAAACATTACTATTCAAGAACCAATAATAACAGAGATTAAAAATAAGCAATTAAAATGCTTCGGCCACCTAGTAAGAATGAAGCAACTCAGAATGGGGAGAAAAGTAATGGAAATAGGAAAATCAAGAAGAAGACAAAGAGGAAGACCCAAGAGGAAATGGATAGACCAGATAGAGGAACTTAGAATGAATAAAGGAAAAACGTTGGGAGAGATGAGGGCATTGGCAAAGGACAGAAAAGGATGGAAAATGGGTACAGGAAGAACTCCAATCCGACGCCTGAAAAAGGCAAAAGTATATAAGAACGATTGAAGAAAGAAAAGTATTTGTTTGGATAGGATACTTCTCGAGTTTGTCAGATATGATTATTTGCAACTATAGCTGTCTACTGAAAAAAGTAGAATGGAATTAGTCGAAAATTAGCCACAGAGTAACAGTTATGATGATTTTTATCATTGTATGACCTGAAGGAATGAAATTTATGAGAAGTGCAGTAATTTCAAAGCAAGTGCATTGTGACTGATGTAAGCGCTGTAGTTGATATATTTTGATAAAATTGCCGTATGTGTCAATATGCGTATAGTGAATTATTCATTGTATTTTCAAGTTACCTTGTTACTTTTTGTACACATTTATTTAATGTATTCTTGAACAAAAAGTTTCTCCGCTGCAAAGATGCAAAACTGAGTTTGTATGTACTTAAATAATACATGCATTTCAGTGTGCTAGAAGAAAATTGATAGACCGATGGAAATAGAGTGTAAAATTAAGCTACTTTGTTCTGCACTCTGGAAATCAATTTTATGACGGACAATGTTTAGAAATTGCTTTTTGAATTTTATCTTTTATTACTCGTTCGTCTCGAGAAATTCTAGAATGTGTTTATCCGATAGTTTGTGAGAGCTATTAAGGTTTGGTGAATCAATCTTAGTATTAACATATTCACCGTATGGTATTTTCGTGTTGATTTATTTTTTTAAGTTGGTTACACAGTTTGTTAAATAAAATGCAAACATATTTATGGTGTTACTATTTAGATTGTTCGATGAAGAATAACATATTTAGGACTAAAAATTTAGTTTTAGATTTAGTAATGTTAAGACAAAATCAAAACGAAAGACCGCAACAGTTCTACGATCGATGCCTTAAAATTTTGAATCTAATTTGTAACTATATAGATATGCATGAAACAAGCCAAGAAGTAAAAGTTCTGAAACGCAATTTGTACAATGAATTAACATTAAAAACATTCTTGTCAGGTCTCAAAGATCCTCTTGGTACTACGATACGTTGCATGAGACCACAAACACTGAGTAAGGCCTTACAACTCGTTACCCAAGAAGATAACACACATTATTTTCAAAATTCAAACCAAAATAGACAAATAGCCCGACAAAATAATTTTTCCACAAGGCACCCGCCACAACAAAGATTTTCAAATAACTATTCAAACGATAATTTTAGTAATTCATTCAATCAATATAGGAATCAAAATTCACAAATGTCGTTTCCTTCTCAACCTATTAATATACAACCAACACAGGATAATCGCCCACAAAAATTTTTCACAAATGCTCACGTATTCGGTACAAACAATCAACAAAATAGAAATGTTTTCAAACCAAATTATACTAATAATAGTTTCGACAGGCCTACGCCAATGAGCGTAAGCACTAGAAATACATTTAGGCCCACGCCAATGAGTGTGAATACAAGAAACACTCCGAGACCTCCACCAACGAACTTCCAAAATAATCAAAATTATTCAAATTCACGATCATTTGATCAATCAATGCAACCCAGACGAACTTTTGTTTCAGAAGAATTGTATAACAGAGAATTCAATGAAAATTACGATAATTTCGAGGAACAGTACGATATTGTAGAAACTGATGACTTGCAAGAACAAGCACTCGATAGTGAGAACGTAGCCGGTACGAATCAAAATTTTCAGAAAACTTTTTGCAACAGGAACCCGATTTAGTATCAAATATCATTCCATTTAATACTACAGATGCAAGTGAATTACCATATGTTATTTTACCTGAATATAATATAAAAGTTTTACTTGACTCTGGTTCGACAAAATCGTTTATCGGCCCAGATATAGCTAATAAGTTTTTCCCTAATTTGATCAGGCATGACCCATTTGTTGTATCCACAGTGTATCAAAAATCAGCACATAAATTTAGTGCATGTATTCCAGCTTCAAAGTTATTTAAATTACAAAAAAATAAAACATTGAAATTCTATCTATTTAAGTTCCATAATGTCTTCAGAGGATTGATTGGACTCGATAGTTTGAAATCATTACAAGCTACTATTGATTTTGATAAGGTGTATTTAATTACACCACACACAAAAATTAAACTACTATTGCAAAAAACACAAACAGATTTAATCCTAATAAATGTGAATGCCAGATCAGAACAAGTTATTAAAGTAAAAACGTCCATAAACAATGGCGAAATAATTATTCCGCATCACAAATTTCATAACTGTGAAATACCGGAATGTCTTACAATTGCAAAGAACGGCCAAGCCTTGACAACTATTTTGAATAATACACAAAATAATGTAACATTAGATTTTTCTGAACCTTTAACTGTAGAAAAGTTTGACCGTAAACACGTACAAGAAATCGAACTAAATAATTTTGATGAGTTTCCTAACAAAAATTTAGATACAACAAAAATTAGAGTGAATTACTTAAATAATGAGGAACGTAGTGAAGTACTTGAGTTGTGTAAAGAATTTTCGGACATATTTTATAACGAAGAGGACAGTCTAACTTTTACTAACCGCATTAAACATTAAATAAAAACAGTAGATGAATTACCAGTCTACACAAAATCCTATCGTTATCCATTTATTCACAAACCAGAAGTAGAAAAGCAAATTGAAGAATCAATCATAAAATTGAAATGCTCCAGACAAGAAGAAATCCGAAAATTAATGGGCACATTCCTCATCGAAATCCCAATTCACCACTGATCAACTGACTATAATCAATGAACAGCAATACACGAACCCGAAGCAACCGATCCTGCTCCTCGATATAGACGCTGCCATTCCGACGCCCTTAAAGATTAATATTAGCATCGATTTAGAAGACCTCTGATTAGACGAACTTAAAGAAATCCGCAGCCAAGTGATCGAAAATCAGCCCAATCTTCATTTCGAGAGCTCTATCTACGTCCCCGGTGCCTGGACGATCCTCATTTATGGACTTCTGATTGTTACAAGTTGCTACTCAATCTACAAGAAGCTCACCAACAGATTTCGGAGTTCAACACCCCCACAAATGGACCACCACGATGTTTGCCTTCCTCTTTAACCCTCGGAAGCCGAGACTATGGGGGGAGGAGTTATGTCGTCACCTCGCTTGGTTCGCATAATAAGATGCTGACGCTGCGTATCCCACAGTCCTGAGTTTAGTTTCCCCGAATCCGACTTTTGTGGGAATTCAGCAAGATTGCGAAGGTGTCTTGTGGACGATGCGCTCATCTTTTAGTTAGTTGTAGACTAGATTTCAAACTACAAACATATATTTTTCATAATTGTTATAATATTCTTTGAATTGTAGAAATAAAGTTTTTTAAAAAGTTACTTATAGATATCTGAATTGAAATTCATGTCGGAAAACAGCGAAATATATTCAAAACTTTTGTTTATAATTTCTAGCACATGATCTTGTCAAGAATATGACTTTGTGAAAGTAGAGAAAAAATTCAGTTCTCATGATTTTTTCAGATTAGCTAATTTTTCTAATGATTATAAAGATAGTTCAATGGGTCGAGGAGAATGTTGGAAGCTATGAAATCAATGACATAATATATTGATATACGTAAATTCAATTATATTGAGAATATATGGTTTCTTTCTTTTAATGTAAACTGACACAAATTTTAGTAATGCACTCGACTGACGCTATTTATAAGAGCTGTTTCACATAGAACTGTTGATCAGGACTGACCATAGACGACATTAAAAACCGCATATACATCGGAAGCTATCGGTAGCTTGCGGAGTTGGTCGGTATATGAAGTGGCGGAAAACGTGAACCTACTTGCTATTGTGTCAAACACAAAATACAATCTAACCTCAAATTTCAAAAACAACCTATAAAAAACGTCTCAATTTCTAGATGTTTTTGTATCGAATTTTTTCATTACTGAAAAAACGTGAAAGTAGAAAAACTAGTATTATATTAATAAACGTGTTTAAATGATGTTTAATTAAACTTTAAAAGTAATATTTTCTTGTTGCCATTAACGTCAAAGCTAGTGTTTTGCTTACCTAGTAGTTTCTTGTTACTTCATTAGTTTTATTTCTGTTTACTAAATAAAGTCTTATTATTGCTTGTATACGGAAATTCATTAGTGGTTATAAATTTATTCTAATGATATTTTTATGGAATAAAACCACTATATTTGAGAAAAGATTTAATAAAAAGTGACGTTATTATTATTATTATTATTATTATTCAACGTATTATTACATTGAACAGAACACATACTAATACCATAAAAATAATTTATGTCACAAACAGAACAACTAAATAAAACCGAAACCATCATAATATCTATACAAAAATGTATTTTTTATTGCAACACAGAAAAAATCATGACAATTGCTACCATAAAATAATACTAAGCAACACATTTGTACATCTCAATAAAACCGAAACCAATATATCTATATATACAAATATTTATTTTTAAAATATAATACAAACATAAGCCATTACCACTGCCACTAGACTAAATATATTAAACAATACATATCTAATTAAAACCTGAACCAAAATATATAAATAATTATTTAGAAGCTCTGCTACCATAAAAAATAACTGAATTAACCATATTAAATATTTACAATTAGTTATAGGTACATATAATACAAAGTCCTGCGACCGATAAAATAGTATTACATATTCCTTTTTTATGGAAAGAATAGTATCTTACATTAAGAGTGCGGAAAGTGACACTTTTCACACGAGTGAGAAATATCCCACGAGAATGAAAAGTCACTTTCGCACAAGTAATGTACAATATTTTTCCTACGACCACCCATTTTATTGAACAATATGTAAATATCAGATCGTGTATATTGAATGACCTGACAGTAAATGATTGAATATTGTTTCCATAAAAAGTGCACATGTATTTACAATTACTTTCATAGTGAAATAAAGAAATAACGATAATTAATTTTTATTTGAAAAAATGACAAAAGTAAGTACTTATTAGATTGTAACAATTTTTTCATATATTTTTATTGATCTTATGTAGCAACTCCAATGTTTGTTACATAAGTGCGAACGGTAGCTTTTGGTCGGCGAGCATAAGCCATGGGACCTGTTGCTTACTCTGAGAATGTTGCTACTTGAAAATATGTTGAATGGAAAATAGTCTACCCGCGAGCGCTACTTTATTTTTACCAGTAGTTATAAACCTCACCAAAATAAAGAAACATGAAGGTAAGGTAACTTAGAAATTCACTAAAAAGATTATGAAAATATTAAAAGTGTGGACCATAAGAATAAACACAGATTAGTTGTTGCTACTACATTTATTTGAACAATAAAAAAATATGTACTAGTTGATAACGTACCCAACAAGCAGTATGTAGATGATAAGCAACTTTAACAAAAATATACTATTGAAAACCCCACTCAACATGTAGTATGTTGATAATATAAAAGTTTAACAAAAATAGAGTACTCGCCCACAAAATTTTTCTACTTGAACACTCGAAATCAAGTAAAGTTGATCAAGACATGTTAAAATGTAGTTTCTGCATATTATAGCTATAATGTGTTTCTACTGTTAACTACTTATAGAATTTGATATTCCAAATTTAAATTTAGATTTAACAATGTTCCCAAACTATTAAATTATATTTTATATACTTATACACATATGCATCGATTTGCAAGAGCGTAAGAAAATACATTTAAATGTAAGTTGAAAATAACTGAAATGTCATATATATAGAAATGTGACACAAAAAAAACTGAAACCTGTATCCTAGTGGTTGGAAGTTACCTTTCAAACCTGACCCTACGAGCATCTGGCAGTGTTGTGTGTGAGTAAAATAGACACACGTGGTCCTGTCTAACAGCTTTGTGGGGCTTGTCTAACAGTTTTGTGGTGGTTATTCCTGCATAACTACTCTTGGAGGGTTATTGTCCTGGTGGAAAGGATTCTCTTTCGTATCCTCCCGTTCACGATCTGGATCCATGAACCTCACAATCAAGAGTTGTACAGCCGCAATGGCTATTGTCCAAAATGGCATCTTCCTAAACAAGGCTGGCCGCGTCAGCGGGCCAATATTCGCCGTGAAGGTGATCCCTATTAAAAAAGTTCTCTCGTGATACCGAAACAAGTTATTCTTAGGCTGAATTACCCTGTCGAAACGAAGGGGACACATAAAAAATCAAGGCATGTAAGCCTAACACTAAATCCTTCCTTTCTCCATCGTCGGATTTTTATAAAGAAAGCATTTTTCAAGAAAAAAACCCAAGCTAGCCAGTTGGATGTCATTTCAACAGTCTGTTGAATCGGAAAATCATAGACAACAGATCCTTAACAAATTCTATGACTCGGCCTGTAACCGATTGACATTCCAGCTACCGCATCATAGAAATAACTCAACTGGTGGACAAAACCCCATTCGACTCGACGTCGCTACGTTTGACATTATTACTGACCTTCAATTTATTTGTATGTATTGCATTATTGCTACGGTCAAGACTCATGCGATACAAAGAAACGCGCTGGCGAATGCATGAGGCTTGCAAGCCAATACACAAAGAAGAAGAAGAATTTACTTGTACATGTGTCTCCCACCACTGACATTTGCTGATATTTTTAATAACAACTAGCTAATTACAATTATTTAATATGTACAAAGTAAAATCGAACACACATTTTATTTGTACTACTTATGGCTAATACTTATTTTTTAATTTCAGGTTCTTGAAATTAAAATAGCTCTGGAAAGATTATAGTATTTTGTAAATCCTTTTGAAATGCACGAAGATATGGAAGATGAAAGTTTTGGACCTAATTACCAGATATATGTTGTTGTAAATACATCCAACTTTATATAATAAAACATGGAAGTGTATCGTTAGTTAACTCGTTCTTTATTTAGGTATCTAAGATGAGTAAGTTGTATTTAAAATGCTACATGATATAACTGGGAAACAAATTAAATTATATATTTTACAGGGCGAGCATGCAAGTTTCAAGGCGACGCTGAAGGCGGAGCCCTGAAAGCTTGCGAGCCCTGTAAATATACTTTCCAAGTGTGGCGCGTACAATGTTTTTTGTGCGGCCACCAATAATTTGACAATGATATAGGAACAGAATATTTATTTCCTAGCCAAGATTCATCAATGTCCGTCCTCGATGCCCAGCCACTTTTAACAAAAGTCATCCTCGATGCCCAGCCACTTTTAACATAAGTTCATCCTTGATGCCGTATCTGGTATTTTGTCTCTAATGAACATTTTGACATAAGAGCTCGGGAAAGTAGGTACTTTGCCGAGCAGTTAAGTCAATTTTGCGATTTAGGCCGGCAACGACGCACTTTCCGAGTTTAAAAATGATCTGAAAAACGCATTTTCTGAAGTGGTAGGATAAAAAGTTACTTTCCGCACGCGTGAGAATAAAGGTCACTTTCCATGGGATTAGAGAGTGCGATATGTGTTACTTTCCTATGTGGTCGTATGAAAAAGAAAAATAACGTTTCAATACAATATACCGTCGCAAGATTATTCACCTATTAAAAATAAGCACGATTAAATGGACAGGGCTAAATGCATAAATAATAATATTATAATTTGAGCCGTTTCGTATCTTAGTGTTAAGTCCTCTATCTTATTTGCATTTTGTTAATGTATACCTATATTTTTATGAAATCAATTAAACATAAATAATTAAGTGCCAATATATTTATTATTATTGACTATTTAGAAAGTATAATAAATATTTTCAAGAATTTTATCTTTGAGCAACACTCAATCTCTCTACTGAAGAAACTGAAATTCTAATTCGATCTGAAATTTTTAGATCGTCTTCCAGCTTGTAGGTTAGTTCGTGAAAAAAAGAAAAGTGCCTCCACAAATACATAAAGAATTTGCGTGGATCTTATCGTAAATTTACAAAGAGACGGAAGCGCCTTTTATTGATCTTTGTAGACATAGCCTTCTGGATTTACGTTTATCACTTTTCCGCCCAACCTATCTATATGCGAGAAAAGTATTGGTTTACCCACAAAAAAGTTGGAATTTTGAAAAAAAAATTTGAGTTATTTTTACGTTTTTCATCGAGAACAACACGAAAAAATGGTTTTTAGGAAAAAAATCCTGTGTGTATGTCGTCTTCGTTAACGTCGGCCACTTTTCGTTACATGTCTTGTTAGCACGATACCCTCCGGAGTACAAAAAATCACCAATTTTATGATTGAATATTATTTAGGACATCTCACAGATGAATCCTATTTATTTTCAGCTCACGACAGCCAGTACAACAGGTGCTATAGTACTTAAAGTACGACATTTTTGTCATTTTTGGAGAAATTTCAGTTTGTTAGCAGGATACAGCCTCCGGAGCATATAAAAGTGACCAATTTTATGATTGGTTATTATTCAGGGCGTCTCAAAGATGAACCCTATTGAGATTCAGATCACTACAGCCAGTACCAGGGCCGGCGGAAGGCCCGCACGGGGAGCCAACATCTAGGAGCGCCAAATCAAGAGATAGTTAATAAAAAACTGGCAAGAACTAAAAGTGTTTAATATAAAAAAATATAAATAATAAACTAAATCACAAGAAAATGTGTAAAATTATTTATTGTCCAGTATAAATTAAGTGCATAATATATCAATCAGTTTATTTGCTTATGATGTATTGTGCCTTACCGAGCGTGAACAGAGAGGCGGTATTATTTTATTGACAAAGAAAGGCGTCGTCGCCGCGCCGGTCGGTCAGAAGAAAAGCAAGCCCAAGCGCTGTTATTTTATTGGGGAATGAAAGGCGCCGCCAATCGCCACCGCACCACCTGCAGGTAATAAATATTTTTTGTTTTGTCTAACCGGTATCAGGGTAGTATTTTCAAATTCAAAAAGAAATAATTAGTTGCTATATGCTACCTACTGTGTTTTACAGCAGTGTTAATCTGAATATGTTGAGCATAGAATTTGATCTAATGATGAATATTAATATTGACAATATTCCTGAGGATTTGTCGCAAACTAAAGCAGGAAAAGGTAATTTTAATTAAATTTGGTTTGTATTTAGTAGAATAATATAACTTTTATGCTTTTTTGAGGAAATATTCTTATTATGTTTATTTTTATAATATAATGTTATAGATGTTTATAGCTTTAGGTGTCATTATTAGTTTTTTCAATATTTAATAAATAATTTTCTTACGTTCTTTTGTATTTTAATTTACACACGATTCACGATTATGAAAGTGAATATAGTAACGAATTAGTGTTTCTTTGAGTAGTTTTATTTTAACTTTGTAAATGGATTCCACATAACAGTTATTGGAAAACTTACAAAATTTTTAAAATATGTGTTTCATCAAATCGTGGGGGGAGGGGGCGGAAAATTTGCCTTTCGCACGGGCGTTAAACTAGCCTTTCGCCGGCACTGGCCAGTACAACGAGTGCTTTGGTACTTGAGGTACCAAATTTATGTCATTTTTGGAGAATTTTCAGTTTGTTAGTACGATACAGCTTCCAGCGTGTATACAAGTGACCTATTTTATGATTGTATATTGTCTTATAGATGAACCTTATTGATTTTTAGCTCACCAGATCTAGTACAACGGGTGCTATGGTACCTGAAGTGCAACATTTTTGTCCTTTTTGTAGATATTTCGGTTTTAGTACTATACAGCCTCCGAAGTGTATACAAGTGGCCAATTTTATAATTCAAGCTGTTTCACAGATGTACCCTATCGATTTTCAGCTGACTATAGCGAGTACAGCGGGTCCTATAAATCCAGATATACTGCTTTTTTGGTTACTTTTGAAGAAATTTCGGTTTGTTGACACGGTACATCCCCCCAAGTGTATACAAGTGACAGTTTTATGATAGATGCGGAGAAGTTAGTTTTAATCTTTAAAACCGTTTATTTTTTTTTGCTTTTCTGTTAATCTTTTCACGCACAAAGCGATAACAACGCTATATTGTGTACTTTTTAGAATCATGTTGACAACTGATGATACGCGTTAATGTGAAAACAATTTATTCGACCGAGGATCGGCACTGATCATCGGTCTTATTTGAAACGGTCCTAAAGTCAAAAATAACCTTAATAGAGATTAATTACTACCAACATAAATTTCCATGGCCCCCGTCATATCAAATTAACCTGAATATAATATGCATGCGTCTAATATTTAATGGAACAAACTAACACAAACTTTATTTTATTTGAATAATTAATAATCAATCAGCTAAAGCACACCAATCCAATTGTTCAGTAACAATAAAAGCGTGCAAATTGAGTTTTAAGGTTATATGAAATTAATGAAGGAAACTGTGAAATTCATGTTATATGTATGCGTCCAAATATTGAAACTAGTTTATACCCCTGATGTGTTCAATGAATTGATGCATGTTGGTGCATTTTTCTTCTATTTATTAAAACTTCCCTAACAGCACACAATTCCGGTAAACTGGAGAATTCGGTGTAAAGTAGTATCTGAATTAATCGGCAAACTATCTTGATTAACTTGGAAAAATAATTTTCTCGAAAGTGTGATCATATTGACAAGTTCCTCATCAAACTAAACAATAGTGAACATTCTGCAGAAAATATTCTAGGATTACCGAGAAATAGATGACAGTAAATACCGGAGTATTTCCAATGTGCCATCATAATGTTACGAAACAGCACACTGGTATAGTCCCTAAAACCGACTCTGTCTAAGCCAGGTATAAAAGTTAAAATTATGGCGGATACGCAGTTATAAAAAACTGTTTACGAGTTTACGACTATCTTATGTAAACATTGTTTTTGTGACCAGAGTTATCTAGAAAAGGCCAGAAAAATTATTCGTAACTGTGTGAGCGGCAGCCCAGAATTTACTAGTAAAAACACCTTTAATATATAAGGGTCTGATCAGGAAGAGTGAGTTTAGTTTATAATTTGACATCGTGAGTTAAACAGTAAATAAGTAAATATAAAGTGTTTATATAAGTTAGTTTGACTGAATATACAGTTAATATAAATTAATAATTAAGTAATTAGTTAAGTATATATAAATTAAGTGTTAGTGAGTTAGTGTTTCAATAAATTAGTAAGTAGCCATACCGAGTGTTTAAAATTTATTCCACCCGTTTATTGTCTAAATAAATAAGAAAAACATTACATTGGTGTCAGAAGTGGGATAATATAAATGAATTGCAACGTAAAAATGGCCAAGAGACTATGTGATCTGAAAATGGCCGAATTAAGAGCAGAATTGGAAGATCGTGAGTTGGAAACGTCCGGTAAGAAAAGCGAATTAGTAGAAAGACTTAAAGTGGCACTGGAAAATGACGGCTTTGATCCAGAATCATTTTTATTCAATGACGAAGCTTCCACCTTAATCTCGTCAATTTCTGCTAATATGAAGAACGATATTTCTGCCATGGAAGAAAAGATTTCCACTAATGAGTAAAACGATATTTCTGCTATAAAGAACGATTTTTCTGCCATGGACGAGAATATTTCTACCATGAAGAATGATATTTCTGCAGATATCTTATCATTGAAAAATGACATTGCTGCTGAAGTCGAGAATAAAATTTCGTCTCTAAAATCAGACATGGAGAATAAGATGACGACGATGGAAATTAGATGGAAGAGAAAATTAAGGAGTTACAGACACAGATTGCCGATTTAAGAACACAAGAGACTTCAGCAGAAGAAAAGCAGATAGAGATCTGCAAGCCAGAAACACAACCCAAGACAGATGATATTTGCAGTTTTACCCGAGTCAAGGCCCCAACGTTCGATGAAAAGATGTCGTGGACCAATTATGTGAAACAGTTTGAAGCAGCCGCTAGAGTGTGAATAATTGGTCCGACAAGGGGAAATCAGTGAACTTAACTATCGCGCTTCGGGGAGATGCCTTAGATGTACTTCAGACGATACTTTTGGAAGAAACGGACGATTTCGAGCAGCTGAAGAAGAAGTTGGACATGCAGTACGTTCACGAACATCTAGAACATTTGTACCAGTCCCAGCTGAAGAATCGAAGGCAAAAACGTGACGAAGCCCTTCAAGAGTATGAAGTGGATATTGCCCGACCCGTTCGATTTGCTTATCCGGCAGCACCAGAGATTATGATGGAATGTCTGGGCATCCAGGCCTTTATTGATGGCCTACGTGACCCCGATATGCAGAGGACGCTTCGTTTAGCCCATCCCAAAACATTAGTTGACGCATTGACAGCTGCTCTTGGATATGAAGCAGCAACGAAGGCTTCAGGATATAACAAAATTAGGACCATCCAAGAAGAAGGTGACGAAGACAGATTTGACCAGTTCGTCAGTTTATTAAAAAGTATTATTGACAAGAAGCCGAGAAAGATCAGATGCTGGAATTGTGGCGAGCTAGGGCATGCACGTAGTTCGTGTAAGCGCCCCAAGACTCCTGCAAACCAAGAACCCCAGACACAGGAAAACTAGAACGGGTCAGCTACGAGGGGGCAGCACCGACCCATGACCGTTTCAAAGACCCTCTCATACTGATAGCTTCTCTTAGATGTCGTAACGACATTGTATATGTGGATGGCGAAGTAAATGACAAGGGATATGCTCTGCTGGTTGACACTGGGGCAACCAGAACCATTATACGACCAGAGATAATAATCCCCAAGAAGAAACTTCTACCAACGAGACTGCGACTGCGGACCACCATAGGCGAGAGTGCCAACGTTCACGGAGAAACACAAATCCAATTGGGAATTGGCGCAGACAAGTTCACGCATACGGTAATCGTAGCTGACATTGAAGAAGACGTAATTCTGGGAATGGACGTAATGAATGTACATGGTTTCCAATTAGACTTTAGAAACAGAACCATAAAAGTGGGTTCCGAGGAGGTATTCCTTCATCCATATGAAGGCAGCGCGGTGTTGGCAGCTGTACAGGAAGATACCGTCCTACCTGCACGAAGCGAAACCATGATAGTAGCACGGCTACAGGGAATCATGGAGGAAGGTACACTGGTGATGATGGAGCCAAGGAACCACGACGAAGAAGTTGGTAAAGGAGTACTAATTGGAAAAGGATTAGTTACGTCGGCGGAAGAGATCCCAGTACGTGTGATAAACGTGAATGATTACCCAGTTACCACCAAGAAGGAAACCAAGATTTGATCCTGCGTACTAGTGACGTCTATAGTTCGTCAGACAACGACCACTGACAATTCTAAAGCCAGATTCGAACAGATGTTATCAGTAGCTGGTCAATCTTTGGATCGAGCTGAAAAAAAGAGAATGAGAGAATTTCTCTTGCAGTATCGAGACTTATTCGTACCAAAAAGAGGAAAGACTGGCAGAACATTAGCCGTCAAACACAAAATCGATACTGGTAATGCTAAGCCAATTAGACAATCAGCTTGAAGATTTCCACAAGCGAAGAGAGAGGAAGCTGAAAGAATAATTCGAGAGATGGCAGAAGAAAAAGTAGTAGAGCCATCTACTAGTCCATGGGTGTCTCCAGTAGTGCTCGTCAAGAAAAAGGATGGAACTACGAGATTCTGCGTGGATTATTGCTAGCCCAACAACGTGACGAAGAAAGACAGCTATCCTCTGCCCTGAATTGACGATACGCTAGACACTTTGGCCGGCAGCAAACTGTTTTTCACCTTGGACCTGAAGTCTGGTTATTGGCAAAAGGAAATGGACCCAGAAGACAAAGCGAAGACTGCTTTTACCACCGGATCTGGATTATGGCAATTCAACGTCATGCCATTCGGGCTCTGTAATGCGCCTGCGATATTTGAAAGACTCATGGAAAATGTCTTGAGAGGGTTGTCTTGGAAGACATGCCTGGTCTATTTGGACGACATCGTAGTACTGGGGAAGACATTTGACGAACATCTGAAGAATTTGGAAGACGTATTCAAACGACTCCAAACTGCCCAGCTTATGTTAAACTCGAAGAAATGTCAGCTGTTCCAAAACCGAGTCAACTATCTAGGTCATATAGTGAGCAATGAAGGAGTGGCGGTGGATCCAGAGAAAATTGCTTCCATTCAGCAATGGCCGCAACCAACCGACAAACATCAAACCAGGAGTTTCCTTGGACTTTGCACATATTATAGAAGATTTATCAGGAAGTTTGGAGATATTGCTAAGCCTCTAACTCGACTTACAGAAGAAACAAGAGCTTTCCAATGGGACGAAGATTGTCAAACGGCTTTTGATACCTTGAAGAGGCATTTAACCACGGCGCCGATATTAGGATACCCTTTACCAGAGGGAGACTTTATTCTGGACACTGACGCAAGCAACGTAGGAATTGGTGGAGTGCTCTCACAGATCCAAGGAGGGCAAGAAAGAGTGCTGGGATATTTTAGTAAAGTCCTCTCCAAACCAGAACGAAACTATTGCGTCACAAGAAGAGAACTTTTGGCGGTAGTGAAGTCCGTGGAACACTTTTACCAGTATTTCTATGGTAGGAAGTTTTTAATCCGGACTATCATGCAGCATGCAGTGGTTGAGGCAGTTCAAGAATTCCGAGGGCCAGATCGCTAGATGGATTGAACGACTTCAAGAGTATGATTTCAACATCGAACATCTAGCTGGTGTGAGTCACCGAAAAGCCGACTCCCTGTCCAGACGGCCGTGCCCAACAGACTGCTCCCACTACCACAAGGTGGAATCTAGGGAAGCTGCAGTTTCAAGAACTACTGTAGTCAACGAGGAATGGTCACCCACCAAGATCAGAGAAGATCAGGAGAATGATTCTCACCTGAAGATTATCCGGCAATGGAAGGAAGACAATCGGCGACCTACCTGGCAAGAAGTGTCAAGATTTTCACCGACACTCAAGGCATATTGAGCTCAATGGGACTCCCTTGTCATGGGAGAAGGGCTGTTGAAAAGAGTCCTTGAAAACGATGATGGTTTGGAGATGAGGAGACAGCTAGTTATCCCGAAAACAAGAGTAGCTGATGTACTGAAAAAGTTACACTACAGTCCATCGGGAGGTCATCTGGGAGTGAAGAAAACCCTTCAGCGAGTCCGTGAAAGGTTTTATTGGATGAACAGCTCCGACGATGTGAAGTACTGGTGTAAGAAATGTACGACTTGTGCTACGAGTAATGGACCACATCGCAAGAGAAAGGCACCCATGAAACAGTACAATGTTGGAAGCCCTTTCGAAAGGATTGCTTTAGATATCGCTGAACCATTCCCGACGACAGAAAATGGTAGCAAGTACATACTGGTTGTGATGGATTATTCCACAAAATGGGTAGAAGTTTACGCTATTCCCAACCAAGAGGCCACAACTGTCGCGGATGTATTGGTGAAGGAATTTATCAGCCGATATGGAGTACCCTTGGAAGTTCCCAGTGACCAGGGGAGAAATTTTGAAAGCCATCTATTCCAGGAGATTTGCGACAAGCTGGGAATGAAGGAGACCAGGACAACAGCTTTACATCCACAGACAGATGGAATGGTCGAGAGAATAAACAGGACTATTGGAAAATACCTGTCCAAAGTAGTATCCAGCCATCAGAGAGATTGGGACCAGTATCTTTCACTAATCGCATTGGCTTATCGATCTGCTGTCAATGAGTCCACGGGTGAAACACCGGCGAAAATCCTGTTTGGACGTGAAATGAGGCTTCCTTGTGACCTGGAATTTGGCTGCCGGCCTGGAGAAAATCTAGCAGGCGAAGACTACGTGATCCAATTGAGAAGAAGGCTGGACGATATTCATGAATTAGTTCGAACCAATCTTCAAGTTTCCAGCGACAGAATGAAAAGTCGGTACGACACGCAGGCCACGGAAGGCGGTTTCAAAGAAGAGGACAAAGTATGGGTTCACAACCCGACGAGGAGAAAAGGATTTTCTCCAAAATTACAAAAATCCTGGGAAGGTCCATACTTAATCAAGAGAAGGATCAATGATGTTTTATATCGCATAAGCAAGATCCCCAACGGAAAACCAAAAGTAGTTCACCAAAACCGACTAGCGCCATTCGAAGGAGACCATGACATAGATGAAGGAGTAAACCTTATTCGAGATGTGTCTGACCCCACCTTCGATGAATTTATGGGCGCGTATGGAGGTACCGGGAAAGCTAGATATGGAGTCACTTCGGAACAACAACAAGATTTGTTCACTCTCCCGGAAGATAATTCACTGGCATACAACATCCCCGCCCGTATCAAGAACGCACGAGGGCTGGCAACCGTCTTTCGAAAAAAGCTCGGGCAATTAGAAAAACTTGAAGACCAGATTCCAGCCCCTGGCAAGACACTGAAACTGAAACATAATTCGCGGTACGTCTTCTACGTGATAACTAAAAATGAATTCCAAGATCGATCTACCTACCGCGATGTGTGGGAAGTACTTCGAAACCCCCGAGACCATGTGTTGGAATCCAACGTGAAGAAACTGGCTATGCCTAAGATATCGAGTAACCAGTTGGATTGGCGAATCATCAGGAACATGGTAGAGATTATCTTTCAAGATACCGGTGTCCTGATATTAATTTGCAACTACAACCCCCGTTATCAGTATCCGATGAAGACGGTGCCCTGCTATTTCCATAAGATCGGAAAGTGTAGAAATGGGGCCAGTTGCCGATTCAAACATCCAGTCTTGGCTACACAAAAGTTCCAGGAGCAACTTCCATTTAAGGAGGGGGTAATGTTACGAAACTGCACACTGGTATAGTCCCTAAATCCGACTCTGTCTAAGCCAGGTATAAAAGTTGAAATTATGGCGGATACGCTGTTATAAAAAACTGTTTACGAGTTTACGACTATCTTTAAACATTGTTTTTGTGACCAGAGTTATCTAGAAAAGGCCAGAAAAATTATTCGTAACTGTGTAAGCCGCAGACCAGAATTTACTAGTAAAAACGGCTTTAATATATAAGGGACTGATCAGGAAGAGTGAGTTTAGTTTATAATTTGACATCGTGAGTTAAACAGTGAATAAGTAAATATAAAGTGTTTATATAAATTAGTTTGAGTGAATATACAGTTAATATAAATTAATAATTAAGTGCTTAGTTAAGTATATATAAATTAAGTGTTAGTGAGTTAGTGTTTCAATAAATTAGTAAGTAACCATACCGAGTGTTTAAAATTTATCCCACCCGTTTATTGTCTAAATAAATAAGAAAAACATTACAAGAAATAAGTGGCAAACTTATCACAAAGCTGGGTAGAGTTTGACGGAACGAAAACACCATCAAAAGTTTCATCAGAAATGCTATCAATCAAATCACTTGGATCGCTAATAGGCCCCTTGTAGATAACTTCTTATTGCATTGAAATGTTCAATTAACGTTAATATTATCCCACAGAAATATTTTTAAATTATCTGGAATATTAACGTCGTAATAAGTAATTGAAATTCAAACAGGCTAAAATCCCTCGAAAAACTGAACTTTGACATTTCATGCGTCGGTGACGTGACGATGTATTATTTGGTTTTGACGTTCTGTTAAAGTTAACATTTTCGACGAAAATTTTGGTGTTTTTTGTTGTGAAAATAGTTTATTATTATTGTATCGTGCCAGGTTGCAAACGTACAACAATCGCCACTCCTGAAAAAACATTTATTAAGCAACCCATTGAAGAAAAACTACGAAAACCCTGGCTAAAAGCCAGAGACATTAAAAAGCCATGTTTATCTATGCGAAGAATCTAAAATAACCTAACCTCACTTTTTTGTTTGTTATTATTAGTAAACAGTGCCTTTTTTCAGATAGAGCTGGACGTGGAAAATGATTGATGTTCAGAAGAGAATGAAAAAAATGTAGTTCCATTTTTGCTTGTCAGGAAAAGAGAAAGCGTACTTGTCCCAAACCCGAGCGAATGGCTGTTGCAAGGCAGAGTATCATCCAAAATTTTTTATGCGAAGCGTGTACTTCAAAATCTGGTTTACCTCTTGATATACCCACACAACAAGACTTTACTGCTGCACTTTCAAATATTGAGGGAAATGTGGATAAGTAACGTACCATAGGAATACAAGTAAACTTGAGGAACATGTGTCGAAGCAAATCTATTTAGAGCAATATTTACCCATCTATAGTGTGTGAAAGTTCTTCGCCTATTGGCTATCCGACTACCAGTGATGCTCTATCTTCAATTGGGTTGCAAATTGTAAAAAGACAAATTTATACACGTGGGCATTATTTGTAATGATTGTTATGAAAATAATTAAAAAAAATTCGATTTCTATAAGTAGCCATATTTAGTTTAAAGTTTTCCTACAAACATGTTTTTTTTATGTTAAAAATAAAACTAATAATTTTATAACAAAATGTGATTCACTACAATATGTTATAAAATCGGTCTGTGAGACGAACGCTGCTATTTTCCAAATATTTCACGCCCCCGCTGTAGAGTTAACCCTTTCACTGGCACTTTTTTGGCTGGAAGAAAATCCGGTTTGGTAGTGAATATAAGTAAAGTGTAACTTCTAATACATGTAAAAGGTATATTTAGATTTTTTGATCGACGAATTTTTTGAAAAATGAAATGACCATGAAGTGAAATTCTTTTTGGGAAATGTGTTTCCGACATCACGCAGTCATATTTAAAATGTATGGCAGTGTACTATTTTCTAACACAACTGGAAATAATAAGGATCTCGATTTGTACATGAAATTTTTATTTTAGATTATTATACAATAAATGAAACAAGCAATAGTATATTGTATACCTAGGCGGTAAAGTGGTATTTTTCAGGCCGAAAGAAGATATGAACAGGCGAGGTGCAACCGAGCCTGGCCACTTCTTGAGGCCTGAAAAGGCACTTTACTGCCGTGGTTTACACATAATTTTTTATCCTACAGAATAATTGTTGGTAATATTTTTTGTACAAAAATTTTAGTTTAAAATATAAAATTCAATACTGGGAATTATTATTTTTCACAAGGTTGATGAAAATTGCATTACGTATAGTACAGTTAACAAAAGAGATACCTTGCTTGGGTAAATTTGATAACTGAACTTGCTCAAAAAAGGAAGTAAATTATTGAAGTTGTTCTTCCTGTGTATATTATATTTCCTATTAAAGGAATCATTTCAGCAGTTTTAGTAGATGTAAATTCATTAGGTGTGTTAGTCATAGTAGAAGATGCGGCCATGTCGTTAGTGTTGAACAGTTTTCTAGTGACTTTTATTATTTAAACAATCTTCAAGGTTGCCTGTCGCTACGCTGGTTAACTGACAAGTTAACTTCAAATAAACATCAAATATGACAACTCATGATTGAATGAATTTGTAGACGTTGACAACTGATAACAATAATTAATTTTTATATTGACGTTTAGTGGCATTGTTTGTTTTAAGCAATTTCCTTTTATTTCTTTAGACTACTTAATGTGACTGAAATCGGTTATGCTATTTTAATTGGGATATCAATCAAATTGGCAATGTTTATTTGATTTACGCCAACTGGATCGCCACCTAGTGTGAAAATCTAAAATTTATTTTCTCGGCTAGCCGTGAAAAAGGCAACTTCCTCGTCTCCGTAAAGCCGGTAAAACTCTACTTTCTTACAGTGTAGGGTAAAAAAGATATTTTCTTTACTTTCCATGAAATAATCGAAAGCAAGGCTCTAGACATAAAGCAACCCTGCACTCGGCACATTCGATTCATGATCGTTTTTAGTTTTTTCGAGTACTGCAAAACCGACAACGCCTGAAAAACCGACAACATTTGCACTTCTCACTTCTATAAAGACTCCAATACATTCCGTCTTTTCTTGATAAATATTGGTTGTCGTCCCTTTCGTTTTGTTAATGAAAACTCAGCCATCTCTAGCAAGGCGTAGGCAAAATGTCAACTGGTCTCCGTAATTTTTTACAATATTCATCATTGGTTATGCGTTCACGATAGCTAAATCTAATAAATAATAGAAGATCCTATGCTACCGCTTTGTCGACTTTCTTCGTACTACGTATCTCTCTTTTATTACGAAGCGTTCAATTCCTCCCATCATACTGTTATAAATGTCGACAGCTTCAGGGCAATAAACGTCACTTTTTGAACCGTCCTTGTATTTTCTTGTGATTAATTTTGTTGTTTTAGGACGCGCAGCGGTTGTAATTATTGTAACTGGTCTTGCCATTTGGTAGCGGCTACGATGCTTTTTACGTTAAACATAAATCCCCCTCTGCTTAGTTTATCATTCGATTTCAACATGTTGGGAAGACCTTTTCGGTCTATTCTTATTGTGCCAATTGAGTGAATTCCATCAATGAGTACTATACGCATCAACTTGTCAGATGTAAATAAAATGTCGAAAGCATTTCGAATTGATAGGTGGTTGGCACAGATCCATTAATAATTTCTTTCCTTGTCCATACTTTGCCTTAGCATCTGGTAACTTTCCAGTGTATATAAGAAATTTAATTTTGAATCCAGTGGTGGAGTCGGCAAGACACCAAACCTTGTATCCCCTCTTCACTGGCTTTTGCGGCATGTACTGTTTCTTGTTGGACCTTCCCTTGAAAGGTATCACGGATTCGTCAACTGAAAGTCTATATGAGGGTTGATATACATTGAGTTTAGCTCATCAATGAGAGGTCGTAGTTAACCATAGGCTTTTTCTCCTATAGTTACCGCTAAATAATGTTCAAATGCAATGTTTCCACGAGTTTCTTATATCTTTTTAGCATCATAACTTCTGATACAGCTTCTACATCTAATAATGGATCACTATTTCGGTAATTAGATAGATGTGGTATAGAATATATACCCATTTTAATAAGTAACCCAAAAAAGCGTTCATTTCTGCTTTGTTTGTATCAACACGATTGGGATTTTCTAGCCTTACTTCATTCCCACCAAAACGGTTCGTTTGTGGCATGTATAGATATTTGAAAATGTAACAATATCCTCAATCAGATAATCCGTCATAATTTTAGAGAAATACACTAGTTCATTGTCAGTTCTTGAAACGTTATGTTTCAGTTGTGGCTTAGTAATGTCCGGAGTATTGGGTTTTTCGAAATATACGCCCAAGGAGTCTGCCCATGATTCTCCAAGAAGTTCCTTCTCATTGAACTGCAATGTTGGTAACATATCTTCCTCGTTTACTTCAGGGAAACTATTTGTAGTTGACAAGATTGGGGTGGACACTGGCGTCACACAAAGTTTCCATTGTTTAGTTATTTCTTTCACAATTTTTAAAAATTACAGCAATATATCAACAAATTATAAATATGGATCGATTTTTCATAAATCACTCCGCAACTAACCAAACTAATAGACAAATATACCAATTGTACTTACGTTTGACATGACAGGTAATTATATTCAATGTTCTCCAAAAAAACAGCAAAATTGAGCTCTTGACATATGTACACACAATATTTCTTGGTCAAAAGTTCCTCTCTGTTCACGAGGCAATAAACAGCTTTTGAATCGACTGCGTAAATTTAATCAAATAACCAGTTATTAGGCAAAATAATACAATGTGAAGTTAGTGATAGCATTAAGACCAATCCACGACACCATAACTGAGTGAGTACAAAACATATCCTACAGTGGTTTGAATAATATCATTTATTCAATACCCTATATACTGACAAATACAACAAATTTTACTTGTCAAGCAGCAAAAACAACTTGCTAATTGACTGGAATCAACTGCCAGCGCCGTACTCAGAAAATAATGCTCCGAAAACCATTTAAAACAAAAGATGGATAACGATAACATGAATATAACACCTACTTCACCTAATACACCATCAACTACTCCAATACAATCTTACTCTCAAATGCTCAAACAACCAACTCAACCAATACATCCAGCAAAAGACCAGGGAATCATCTTTAGTGCAATCAATGATGCAAAAATTCAAGACTATCATCTGAGTTTAGGCCCAATAGTTCAACCACGCAACATCATTTTCTGCTCGAGAATATCTAATAATAGAGTGTGTATTTATTTATCGACCAAAGCTGCAGTTGATCAATTTATAGAAAATGAAGGAGAAATCGAAGTTTTGGAACAAAAATTAAAAGCGCGACATTTAGTAACCCCTGCAGACAGGCTAGTCATCTCTAATGTTAGTCCGACTATACCACACGACACACTTAAAACTACGCTAGAAGGATTAGGTCTAAAATTATTATCCCCAATTACATTTCTACGAATAGGTGCAATAGATCCTGCATATAGCCATATAATGAGTTTAAGACGCCAAGTTTACATTACCCCTCTAGAATCTGTTACCTTATCCGAATCTCTAGAAATTACACACGACAACCTCTCTTATCGTATTTTTCTCTCCTTAGATAGTCAGAAATGTTTTAATTGCAAACTATCAGGTCACGTTGTTGCCAATTGTCCCACCTTACAAAACCAAAAGTCTCCTATCCAAACGAACACAATAAACAATGACGCCCCCCAAACATCACATGAGCAAACAAAACCAACAACAACCTTTTCTCAACCAACTCCGATAGATCTATTATCTACCCAATCAAATCTGACAGTAAACACCCCCACAGCTGAAGTAGGCAACATATCACAAAAAACCACAACAACTTTGCCCAATTCTACAAACAAACGACTCCTATCATCAGAATCCTCTCCGGAGGCATCCGTTATGACAAAACCAGTTTTCTCAACCTCAGAAAATCCAAAGAAGAAAAAACACGATGCAATCAGCTCCACTCCTGTCTACTCCATCTCAGAAGAAGCAACCAGCCATTTAAAACCAATAATTGAAAATCAAACACCCCCTTATCCTCTGAACTATGACGAATTTGAAAGGCTGCTGGAGCACACACACGGATTTCAGAACGCATATACCGTTGCAAAATACTATACATCAGATATAAAAAGCGTCATTGAAATGTTACTTACACTTTACACTCAGTTGAAAGATAAGATTCTTAAAACCCGATTTACTAAATTGAGAAAAAAGCTGGAAAAGCAGACAGATGATACCGGCAGCGAATCCTCCATACAATCCCGTTAATCACGTCAAAATATCTATTTGAATAACAAAATTCAATAGTATACTGCAATGGAACCTGAATGGATATTATCTCCATTTAGGAATGCTACAAAAGCTCATATCGGAACATCTTCCAGACATTATATGCTTACAGGAAACTCACTTCCATGAACACAAAACACATACCCCAAAACATTACAATGGATTCCTTACAAATAGAAATCGGACAACGGCCAGTGGTGGTGTAGCCATATTCACGAGATCAACAATAGTAGCGGAAGGAATAAACATCACCACCAACATTGAAGCGGTAGCCATTAAAATTAAAGCTCCAACCGAAATAAATATATGCAACTTATACCTCCCGCCTAACATACATGCAGACCCCAAGGAACTGGATGCGTTATTTAAACAAATCCTTTCTCCCAGGATAATTATAGGCGATTTCAACGGGCACAACATTGCTTGGGGATCCAGCTCAAACGATTCAAGAGGAAAGCAACTATATGAGACATTCAACTGCGCTAACTTAGCTATATTGAATGACGGCAGTGGCACCAAATTTAACATAACAGCGGGCACTTCTTCAGCAATTGATATCAGTCTATGCACACCTAATCTTCTACCCCAACTCTCTTGGCAAATTAATAAAGACTTATATGACAGCGATCACTTCCCAATAACAATTACCAACACCACTAAACGTTCTCACGATACAATACCCTTACAACGTTGGAGACTAAACAAAGCAAATTGGACTAATTTCTCACAACACATTGACGACAATATTCATCTGGCAAAACTGCAAGATGATATTACGGCTACAGTAGAAGACTTCAACAAAATAATAATAGATGCAGCATACCACGCTATTGGTAAGACAGCGCATATAAAAAAGTACAATGCAGTACCATGGTGGAACGAAGAATGTGAGTCAGCAATAAAAGCAAGTAAACAATCCCTAAATAAATATGAAAGATATAAGACTCCTGAGAACGGTATAGAATACAAAAAGAAGCGAGCGTTTGCTAGACTAATCATGAAACACAGTAAAAGAAAATCTTGGCATCAATACGTTCACAAAATCAATAGTTCAACACCAATAACAAATGTCTGGAAAAAAATAAAGAGCATAGCAAGTAAAAGCTCACATATGGAAATTGCAGCCTTACAAAAAAACGATTTAAGTATGATAACAGATAACAATGAGATAGCTGAAGAACTCGCAAACGCTTATTGTCTCCATTCTAAAAATGATAACTACGACCCAGACTTCCTAGCATTTAAGCAGAAGCAAGAAAAGAACACCATTATGATACATGAAAACGCAGACCCTATTAACACACCTATTAGCCTACACGAATTCAACGATGCACTCCACGAACTTAAGAACACATCTCCTGGACCCGATGATATCCCGCCCATATTTTTGAAAAACCTGCCTCCTTCTGCGAAACATCACCTCTTGCAAATATACAACAGTGTCTGGAGCCAACATCTATATCCTAACACATGGAGAAAGGCAATCACAATCCCCATCTTAAAACCTTCTAAATCACCCCTTCTAGCAGATTCCTATAGACCCATTTCGTTAACTAGCGCCCTATGCAAACTGCTCGGAAAAATAATAAATAAAAGACTTCTTTGGGACCTAGAAAGCAAAGGACATCTGTCTCCGGAGCAATCAGGATTTAGATCAAATAGATCAACATTAGACAACATAATTGATTTAGAAACTCATATTAAATAAGCATTCTCAAATAAAGAACACTGCATGGCCATCTATTTTGATGTAAATGAAGCTTTCGAAACAACCTGGAAACACAACATACTATCAAAGCTAAGTAACCTAGGATATCAAGGTAACATTCTAGCTTTCATACAGAACTTTTTTAGAGTCAATGGGACAACTTCTTCTATCCAAAAACAAGAAAATGGAACACCCCAAGGATCAATTATTAGTCCAAATTTATTTCTCCTAGCCATGAACGATATAACTAGAGATATAGGAAAACCAATACAGAAAAATTGTCAAGAGCGACAGGTTTTCATTTCTCGCCCAGCATGTCACGGTGCATAATATTCTCAAAACAACCAATTAACCACAAACCTCATATGGAAATCTACAATACTACTCTCAAGTACACCAATAACATAAAATACCTAGGACTTATATTCGATGAGAAACTAAATTGGAAAGCCCATATAACACAACTGATTAAAGACTGTCAAAAAGGACTCAATTTATTGAAATGTCTATCAAACAAACATTGGGGAGCCGAAGGCAGATTACTCTTAAACTTAGAAGTTAGAAGACAAATCCTAAGTCTCTCATATGTCTCAAAAATAACAGCTAATCCTCTTATTTTAACCCACCATCACACATTTAATAAAAACGTAAATCCAGTCTCACCTAATATTCAAACAGAGCCATTTTACGTAAGAATCCAGCACTATAAAAACAGTCTCAATATATCCAACATCTCTTCTTTAAAAATCGAAACTTATAACTTCACTCCACCCTGGCAAATTAAGCCACCACATATAAACACTCATCTTTCATGTCTTTCCAAACAAAGCACTAGTATACAAACCCTCATCCAACATTTTAACGAGACTATGCAAAAATATCCCAATTATACCGAAATATACACTGACGCATCCAAACAAAATGACGGACTAGGCGCAGCCATTGTAACCCCTACAAACAATGTACAATTCAAACTTTCAAAATATGCAACAATTCTAACGGGAGAACTTTATGCAATACTAGAAGCAGTAAAGTACGTAACAACATCGAACTACGAAAAGACAGTTATACTTACAGACTCTTTAAACTCCTTGAAATTATTGAGAAGCACCTATTCGAAAAATTTCCTCGTACTGATGATCAAAAAAGAAATTCATCATCTTCAATCGATAGGAAAAAACATACATTTCCTGTGGGTTCCTGCACACATAGGCATAAAAGGTAATGAGATGGCCGATCAACTCGCCAAAAAAGCAGTACTACTTAATACCATACCAATCATTAAGCCCTTATACACCGATCTAAAAACATTTATTCGCAATAAAGCAAAACAAAAATGGAATGGCACATGGAGGAGCTCACACGCAAAACTTAGAGAAATCAAACCCGACATAACACCCTGGCTAACTTTTACCGAAAATCGAAGACATCAAATCATCATCACAAGGCTACGTCTAGGTCATACTCGAGCTACTCATGAGTACTTACTTTCCCGAACACCAAGACCAGAATGTGTTATACAACAGCAGTAATGTGAAAAACTTTATTAAATATCTGCAAATCGCAAACTTTTACCATAAAATTTAAAATGTACTTTAAACAAAACATGTGACATGTCAATATCTATTCATAATGTTAAACAAACATAATATATAGCTACAGACCGCTAATAGCCCTTGAGGCTGATGCGGATTCGTAAATAAAAAAAAATTGATAAACATTAATCATGTGTCGACACAAATAAGACGTGTTATTGTGGTGTGCTGCATTAAAATCGATAAAGTTGTACTAAAACGTGCAAAGTACAGTAGTGTTCTTATAAATTGTGAATGTGTATATATAAATCAAGTTTAAAACTGCATAAAAATATATTAAGCCTTTTGTTTCTTTTTCTCATAATGGAATCCAACGAAGGAAGAGGACGAATTGCACTCGTTGGTTAAAACTTTGGTCCCGACTATGTTAACTTCTGAGGTAGTAAAATATCGAAAATTATAACTGAAAACATTGCTAGGAAACTTAAGGATGAAATTCAGAGACTCAAGGAGAACAATGCGCAAATTACTAAAATAGTAGAAGAACAGGAAATTATACCGGAAGAAATATTTAATTCGTCAATAGCGTTTTGAAGGGTAACGGAATAATTTGTAAATACGGGGACTAGCCAGCTTGGAAGAATCCGGAAAACATCTAAATGAATCCAGACATAAATCAAAGTTCTTCTGGAAATTATAACCAGAAAGGATTCTGCTGACGCATTTATCTGAACAAAAAATAATTATGTACACTACTATCAAAAACTCATGAATCATTTACTAAGTAAGGCTTTTTCAAAAAGTAATAGGTCTAACAACAGATTTTACATACTTTGTTGTTCTGAAAGTTTCTTGTGCACAGTTGCTGAGACAACGAGAAATAGAAGAAGTATTTTTGCTGATTCTGAATCTTTTGACGTGGACAATATTTTCTAGAACGAAGTTCAGATTCAGAGTTAATTCCTTGATAGTTACTTAATTCAACCAGTTTTTTAATAGTGATATGTATACATAATATGACTCCTTTCAAAATAATTATATTGTGAATGTCATCACTCGTTTATGAAAAATACGAACAAGAATGATTTAAGAATTCTAACTATCAGCATTCCACGATAACACAACCAATATTTATTTCACTGGAGTTCACTCGGAGCTTTATCAAATAAACAGATACTAAGAATGAATATCCTTCTAAACAATCTCTATCTAATGGTTCAATGTATGCATTCGTTGAAGCAAAACTTGTTTCTTTTCTAATTCGTTTCACCAACTCGATCTCGTTCGAAGAAAACTGGGGAGATGCCGAGACTCTATTCCTCCAAATTACTTCCCTTAATATGTCATTCTTATTTATTGACTTTAGTCGTGTAACAGAGGCGAGAATTCAGTCCCTCACGTCGTAAATTCAAAGAACCTATGTAATTATTGTTATCGGCCAATTAGAAAATTCCTGTGTGGTACGTTACTACGTTCGAAAATTTACTTTTGGCCTAGATTTACAAATCGTTTGCAATACTCGGTTCCAGCCTCCAGCAGATCGTTTAATGAGAATATTTTATTGATCCTATTTATAGTTACGAGAACAATTTTATCTAGGGGTATAAGAGATTTGTATCAGAAATTTGTGCAAGAATATTAAATATCAACAAGCATTTATTGTTTTCTTGTCTATAAAGAAACAACAATAAATAAACAGAGCCGGTTTTAGGATTATTAATGATCAGATAGCATAAAGTTTGCTAAATTGGAGGGATGTGTTTATGAATTATGTACATAGTATGATTTTCTTGATGGAAGACGTTGTAATAGAAACCAGTTGGAAAGTTTGTAATGATAAGCTTCCTGTGTTTTCTAGATTGAGACGAATGTTATGAAATAATCTTTTAGAGCAGATCAGAAGCCTAGTTAAACTCAATAATTGTGCTACATAGAAGATATTGGCAGTATCCCTTAGTTCCAACAATCAACCAAAATGTGCAACGATTATTTGAGAAATAGATGTAATAATAATTTAAAGAGCACAATTTCCATGAATAGATAGAAATGTTTAGATAATAAGTCACAATATTATTGTCCTGGAAATAGGCAATTGAATATGGATAGAGAATAATAGATAACGGAAAGGATTATTAAGCTACTAGAACTTTAAAACCGAACAAGAAATGAGATTATGAGTGAACCAAACGTAATAAAAAATATAGGATACTTGAATAACACCTGTTGTTTTTTATGCAATGGAAAGGACAGTAACAAACAATAGGGATGGCGGAAATTGTAAAGAGAAAGATGGTAAACCCATTATTGGGATCAAACGTAACCCCAGAAGAAGAAAGGAGTGTACACAAGAATAGAGAGATATGAGAATAATTGGGAAAATAAAATGAAGTGCCAAATAAGGGCCTGAAGAATCAACTGGTGGATTCCTCTATGGCATATAAAAAGAAATAGTCCGTGTAAGACCGAAAGGAATAAGAAATAAGATAATATTGCATTGAAAATATA
The DNA here is from genome assembly GCA_963921935.1 of Galeruca laticollis. NCBI lineage: Eukaryota > Metazoa > Arthropoda > Insecta > Coleoptera > Chrysomelidae > Galeruca > Galeruca laticollis. Next base: position 79,973,090 of record OY998180.1, read on the forward strand.
AACATAATGACGAGAATCTTCCAGAAGAGTATCTCAGACTGCTGTTTAAATTATCATTTCTTGACGGTAATGAATACTAGATTTATTAATAAAAGTGTACAAGATAAGGAGACTTTCCCAGAGCACTGTTCACACCTTTTTCGTCTTCATTTCGTAATAATAGGATACACATAATACCATTATTTATTCTCTAATAACTATCAAAATAAAGTGAATCTAAAACATCCTTGTTGTCTCTTTATTTTCAACTTTTACCTTTCAACTCTTCGAACTTTTTTAATTATAGACATTCATTTGTTCTTTGTGTAGGAAATCATGTGTATTTTCGTTCGGGAAGTTGGATGTCTATAGAAAGTCGAAGATTTTGTTTTGAACGTTTATCTGATCAAAGTTCAAAAGTGAAGATAGTGAACAATAAAAGCGGGAATTACTTCAATTATTAGGAATCTAAAAACTCAATTGCCCTTATAGAGGTTCATTTCTTTCTAAGCTCTACCTGAGTTCTTAATTCTCAAAATTATTTTTTATAATTCGCGTATAAAAGAGACTTTATTTTAACATTGTTCACAATGTCACAATGAAGTTTCTTTGAACACTTCTTTAGTAATTTTTAGTGTCATACAGTTGGTTATTGTATATAGTAAATATTTTTATTTGATATTTGACTTTAACCTTGAAACACATTATGAAATGGTCTAGCGATGTTCTACCTAGCAAATGAATTATTATATTAAATGGTATTAAAGGTAAATTTGAATAAATTATATATCAAAAATATTGATAAATAGAGTACGCTAACGTTTATCCATCAATGATTTTTGTCAATTGTTAATTTTAATATTGTGTAGGATCAGTATATAGGTATACATAACGTTTGATTTTTGGGATAAATTACCGGATATCTATGTGGAGATGTATTATAGATATAATTCTGTTCATGATATGATATAAATAGATCGTAAGCATAGAAAGTTTGTTTACAATTTACATAAATATTCCATCATAATATGTCAAAAGTCCTGAATAAAACCATCTGTGATGTGACCAATCAGGAATCTACAGAATTAACAACTTAAATTCAAACCACTCCCTCTAGTTTAAAAACAGGGATTATGTAATTCTATTCTATTTTAAATATTAAATAAATGCGAATTATAAAAAATATTGTGTAAAACTTGTGTCACAATTACTTTCTGTAGTAGGTAAATGTCGTAATGAAAGGAGCATTTTCAGCAAATAGAAAATAACTTAGAAACAAATAGTTGCTGAAGTATTTTATGTAACAAAGTTTGTAGGAAACATAATGAGCTATCATTCTAATATGAAAAATAAACATAAATTATTATGTACAAAAAAATCGTAATCTAGTAGTTTGTGCGAATGTCCCTTTCAAAACATAGGTTGTTTTGAAAGGGACATGTGTAATAATGAAAGGGACATTAGTAGACTCCGGCGTTTTTTATTTCACCCCAACTTCGAATTCGCGGAGACGCGGTTTTCAATAAAAAACTAGATAATGGACACAATTTTTAGTATATTCAACGGCATTCATTACCTAATTTTTTATTAAATAACGCGTCACCGCGAGTTTGAACTTGGCATGGAATACAAAACGTTGGATGGAGTCTAGATATTAGTACAAGTATACAATATATTGATAATTCTTAAATGAAATTACATTTATTTCAACAAAATTGTACTCCTGTAAAATAAACAGCGAAAGAATACAAGCTTCTTATACGTTTTGATCCTGTTTGTAAACGAGGCTCTGGTAAGATCAGGTCTATATCATTAATATGAACGTCAGCGATGTCGTCCTGTTCCGGATAAACAAAATTGAACGAAGCGCTTTTCTTTTTCATAAATTTAACTTTAACATCATCACTTGATGATAACATTTCAATTATTGCTCCTACTGTGTATTTCAGATTTTTTTTCGTCGCGAACTTCACTAATACGTAACTTCCAATGTTAGGTAATACATTGTTTAGCTGTTCGTCTTGAAAGTCTTCGTCGTTATCACTTTCACTGACTGCGTATTTTACAGAAACGTCACTATCACTATTTTCGACTTTCTTTTACTATCTCTTTTTTTTGTACTATACTTATCTACAGCTTTTGTGTTGGGACCTGTCTTTTTGCGTTCTTTCATTTTTCCATCAAACTCGTATGTTATTTTTCTTTTTACAGCTTCTTTTTTCCGTTCTGATATTTGTTCTTTCTTCATCCGCTTCTCCAAATGTTCCTGCTCTAATTTGATTTTCTCTGGCGTATCCGTCAATATTCTTGAGTATCCTTACTGATTCGAGAGTAACAATATTTACAGAGGAACATGAAGTTGATGGTAAGTTTTGAACTGGCTCTAACGATACCTGACCTACTTGAAGATTATCAACCAAAGTTTTTGATTCTGGTGTAACTGTATTTTTCGAAGCAGATGAGGTGGATGGTAGATTTGGAATAGGCTCGGTTGATACCTTACTGGATTGGGAAGTACTTCGTATGTTAGTAGTAACTGTTTCATCGGCATTTTCAGTCTGAAGTGAGCGATCAGTAACGTAAGATGCTAAAAAATCCTCTTGTGTGAAATTACTTGAATTAAAAGGATAAATGCCGGTTTTCTCAAATCCTTTTTAATATTATCAATCTTCACAGCATTATTAAATGCGAACGTCCCCAATCTTGTGAGGTGATATATGTTCACCGTTTTTCCGGGATTCGACACCATCCAGTTGTTAAGGGCTACTTTAAAATAACTTTTAAATGGACCATATACAGCCACATCTAAAGGCTGAAGCCTGTGGCTGCAGTGTGGAGGGAACGTGACAATGATTACACCGTTATTTGCTGCTCGACATACAACATTCCAGTTAATATGGCTTTCGTGGTTGTCAAGAATTAACAAGACTGGGGACTGTTTAGATGGTTCGGTGTGTTTAATAAAATGATCGAAAGCGAGCGCGAAATTATCTTCCGTCATCCAACCACTTGGGTAAACAAGTCCGAGGCTGCTTAGTGGAGCGTCTTGAATCATTACTTCTCTAAATTTTTGTCGAGGAAAAACAAAGACTGGAGGAACTGTATTTCCTGTAGCCGATATAAACAAAAGCATTGTAACCAACTGCCCTCGTTCGGCTGAAGTAGCTTGAGCCACCTATTAAGACCTTTTTCGGTAATAACTTTGGGGAGATTGCTTACTGTCAGGAGACCAGTTTAGTCAGCATTATAAATTCGATCTGGTGTAAAATTGTACCTCTTCAAAGCAGATTCAAGGTTATCATAAAACATTTTGACATTGGTGGCATTAAATGAAGTGGCTCGTGATAAACTCGTTGCTTCTGGTTGTCTCAGAGACAATTCAGGGTGACGGGCCATGAAACCACAAAGCCAATCCCGTCCTGCTTGCTTTTTATCATTCCATATATCTGGCATTTTCTTTGATAACTCATTTGCTTACTGAAATGTCAATTACCTTGTTTGTGTAGTTGTTAAATCATAAGCCATTTTTGACGCCGTTTTTAGATATTTACTAAGTAGTTGTTCTTCTGCTTCAGAAAATACCCTTCTGTTGCCTCTATTCGGTTCGTGTTTAAATGTATCAACGGTAGGAAGAGTTCTAGCCTCTTGCACCAGTCTGGCCAAATATAACTTTCCTATGTTAAAAGCTTATGCCACCGATCGTATGGATATATTATATGGTGTATTACTTCCTTTACCGCTTCCTCAATTTCGTAGGACGATTTTCTAGTTCTTTTAACTTTCTTCTTTTGTGTTCCCATGCTTTAATTCTGGACTGTAATGGAAATAAAAAAATAATTACATTCGACATATTTCATTCAGTATTTTGCATAAGCTATGAAAGGGACACTATCTTATTGACAGGGACATTGTCCATTTCAATACAATAATTACTGTCTTTTTCAAGACACAGTACATCCATGCCAAATTTATGCTACTATTTTCTTCATAATCGCACATTTTGAAGCTAAGTTACAACAGTTTATTTACAACACTATACACTACAAATCCACGAAGTAATAAAACAAAATATTGTTATTTACTCACCTATATGAAAAGTAGTCTAATTTCACATACTTCCTAAACTGTAAACACCGTTTCTAACTTTTTACTAACAGATGAAAATACGAGTTTTAAGAAGTCTGAAGTTCATACTGATACAGCCAGTAATTCAATGCTTTAAAAGAAAGCTGTAAATAATTACACAGAGTGTCCCTTCCAAAACATGCCCCTTTCATTACTACATTCCCCTACTCGTCAGTTGCGCAACTCATCGCACTCGTACTACAAAACGAGTCATTCTGACACTTACTGTTCATTTGTTCCAGTCCATCGCTTGAGGAAGTTGATACTAGCAGAGATGGTCACTGATGCAAACCAACTCACAGTCGACCTCACCAGCACTTGGATGCCTCTACCGCAGATATCCAGCCCGCCCACATGTTCTGCCGAACTTTTCAGTTCGACAGTTCATTAAATACACTGGAAGTGTATCCAATTGTTTCTTTAGAAATAAATTCTTATTTATGGAAATAAATTAACTGTTTTTTTAGATTCCAAAACAAGCAAGCAAGTCACACTATAAGAAGAAGGAAGGACATTTAGCACCTAAGTAAATATGCCACTGCCGAAAGCAGTCAGGAAACCTTTAACTAGGAAGGCAACGCCCTCCGGCAGTGAGTCCGCTGTAGATGTTAGCTTTCACCATCAACTCCTAACTCTCACTCAAACCCGAAAATGTCCACCAGACACCGCCGCAGCTGTAAATCTGCCAAACCTTCCACACAACCCCAACCACTTTGTACACCAGAAACGCAAGCATAGTTTGATACAATCGCAGACGTCTAAGAAATGCAGAAATCAATACGCGAGGTAATCGCATCGCACACTCCAAACAAAACCCGCAAATCCCACGCTCACTCAACACCATCCCCTCAAACCTCGTCAAAACTAACACCCGAACATCAGCCAAAACACACTTCTTTCATATCCCCAACCAGGTAATACGCTTTCTCTGTAAGATCCAAATTTTCCACACCCTCAATTATCCGACATCCTACTACCCCCGACGAGAATCATTTCATCCTCCTCAGGAAGACCAAACCCAGACCTACAACTTCTAACCCCATCAACAATCCTACAACAACCCACACAAACAACACTAAACTTACACAAATCTTTAACCTCAGGAATCTCCCACACCAATATTCTACCCAAAAATCTCTCTTCACTCTTTTAAACACTCTCGAACTTCTCAACGGACACATCCTTTATCTGAAAGTAAATTTCAATAGAGCAGCCCTTCCCAAAACCTCTTCCCCGATGTCAGTGTCAACAATCCTCAGAAAAATCCAAAACTCAACTGATGATCCCAACATCACCATCAACATCTTAAACTCCACGCAATTTCCACCCCAACCAGCCAAAACTCTAACACCCACCTACTGATTCGTCTACAGGAATGTAGATGCAACGATCCCTCTCGAAGAATTCGGAGAAATTCTTCACGATTAGAAATTCCTGTTCGTCAAAACTTGGCGAATCATCGCCAAGTGCACAAAAAAACCTACATCGATGTTCCGCATCATCACACATTCCGAAACCCACCCTCACCTCCGGCCTGTCATTTCATCGTCTCACACATCAGTGCCGGCCATCCAACGCCAACCCGCTGCCCCCAGTCCCAAGATACTGCAATAGATGCACGAAAACCGGACAGTCCTCTGATTCTTGTCGGTCTAAACCGATATGCCCTTCTGGCGGCCAAACCGGCCACGGCCTTAAAGTTTCCCCAAGTCCGGAACTAATACCTGCTCAAATTGCGGTGGGCCTCACCCCGCATTCCACCCTCGCTGCCCCCATAGGCAGCTACCTAACCTAACCTAACCACTCCCAATACCCCCCAAGAGACTGCCCCAGTCACATTTGAAAAGCCTTCAGCACCCTTCGATCTCTCAGCTGATACCAAAATCATAATAGAAATTCACCCTAATGAAAGCCACGCCCAACTCGAGGGACATCATAAGCCACTCTTCGTCATCTAATTCCATCCATTTATAAACACTACTGCTCTATTACAAACATAGGCAGGCGTGCTTACTTCTTCGCTTTCCCTCCCATCAGGAGTGAAGGTAATTCCACTTGAATTCGCGAGCCCCCCCCCCCCCCCCGTCGGTGTTACAGGTTTTCTGCGGTTTCCCTATAATATAGTGAATTTATTCGCTATCCAAATGGGCCGACGCTTCGACGTAGGAAATTAATACAGCCGCAGCTGTACCAGCTTAGATTTACTTGATGATGATTACCTGCCATTCACTCTAATTCAATCTCAACTATTTCAACACAAACCAACAATAACTACTTAATTTCGGCTCCAATCAACCAGCAATTTCAATAAACATCGCTATTCCTCGAATTACTGGAACCAACTAACCAACCCTCTCAGTCACACACTCAACCACCGAACGTGCACACAACTCCCATCAAAAGACACACAACCTCCACCCTTCAGAGGGCCTTATCTTGAATATCTCTTTTATACCCAACCTTAAAAAACAAACAAACCCAAACAAAAAAACAACTTTCGAATCTCTCTCTCCCTCTTACATTTTTTTCAATATATTGTGGAATTATCTAGAAACAGTAAGTTTCATTTAAAACAGTAATATGAGTAGATTCCCTGAAGTAAGTATCGAGACAGTTAATTTCATTGGGACACTTGTTGTACAAATAACTATTGTGAATTAGTTTGTACAACTGTCTATAATCGAGTGGAATGTAAATAACTAGATGACAGTTGACGCTCAGTCAACTGTCATCTAGTTACTTACAATGCACCATTTCATCAGTTGATATCCAATGCAATTTGTGATTTTCATATTATCTCGGTCAAGATGTGGTAGATTGATTTCCTTGCTCCAGTCGGCCAACAACCTCTTGAACTGAACTTAACATCGCTAAAATAATGAAATTGGTGACTGTAAATCATCGCTTGACTCTGAGCGACATAGCCGCTGGTTTTTCTGTCTCACAAATTTGAAATAGTAATTGTTTGGGTATAAACGTGTTGCCGCTCGACTAGCATTACGCATTACAGATACCGATGTGACATGGGTGTGTGAATGACATGCAAACCACTTAACAAGTTTAGACATGGTGCTATCCAACTGTGCCGAAAGACGCACGTCATATTCGATCAAATGTGAAGGTGATGTTACCGTTTTTTCCGATTATGGTGGTATGGAGCTCACAAATTTCACGCCAGAAAATGAGGCAGTAATGACCGACTATAATCTGAGCGTTATGCGGCGTTTAAGCAGCGCGAAAATTTGGGATATAATTGTGAACAAATTTCTCGCAAAAATCTAAAAAGTTGTGCCATCTTTGTGAAAGTTCTAACCAATAATCTAATTTTGTCTCATATATAGGAGAATTTATTTGAAGAAATATAATGGGAGTTATAAATAAAAACTACTTCCCAATATTTTACCCTCATAGCTCAATGAGGAAGAAAGTATATTTTACAATCCAAAGTACACAGTGACCTAGGCAAACACGTGTTATATTCAGAATGACAAGCTATCTTTCTCACTAAATTGAATTTAAAAAAAACTAGTATCATATTTGAACAGATCTTGAAAAAATGAAGCAAAAACCATGTTTAATTTATAAAAATAGATTTTAATTTAACCAAAAAAACGAATATTCATTTTAAGACGTTATTCTTCTATTGAAATACCAAGTTATGGGGAGTTTTACAAAACGCATCGGTAATGTAGCGGTTAAGGCCCTACTTTTAGAATTTTTTGTTGTGCATACACTCTGGTTGAAGCCCGATGATTTACGTTTTTCTAATGATTTTACAGCATTAACAATTATTTTTCTAAAAATATATTAAATTTGGTAAGAAAAATAGCTGGTCATTTTGAACTTAACAAGTGTTTGCCTATGTCGTATTTTACAAATAACGCATATACATTGTATCAGAAGTATCATTGCATTGTGTCGGTTATACGCACTGAAACAATGTTATCTCCATTAACCAATTATAAAACTTGAACTAAATCGATGAGAGTTCTAATAAAACTTTGAACATTAATTTTCATACGGATTACTAACTAATTAGTTACGTACATTGAAACTTGTGTATGATAAAGTCAAGACCATCTTTCAAGGGAAATCCCTTATATCCCTAATTTTCCTTGTCTGGATAAGGAGATACTTCATCTATTCCAATAATTACAACTGGTTTCCATCTTTCGGTAAATCCTCGTGGAATACCCAGCTCATTTGGAGTTTTCGACAACTCGGTCGGATGTACAAGCTGAATAGTAAATGAACCGAACATCGAGAAGGAAAGCAGGGGTAAAACTCTACATTTAAAATCGATGCTAACTGGGAGTGTATATTATAAGTCTCATCTGCTAGTTTGCATACTTGCCTGAAAAGCATCTTGTGAAATCTGAAAGTTAAATTTGTAATAAATTCAAAATGTTGATATTCTCAGATGTTTTTCCCTGCCGCCAGAATTTAGGAACGAAAATATTTTCTAGCGCTTTCAACTTGATAGGAAGTGAAGGCTTATTTTATCGACACTATCATTTTCATTTTGAAGATGATTATGTTCACATCTTTCATATAATATGACATATTTATATTCCAAGACTTTAGCGTCAATATGAATATATCAAATTATCATTCACATTGTCATTACTTTATTCACAAATATTCAATTATAACTTTATAATCAGTTTTTTCCATAAACACACTAAAAATGAAATTAGTCAGCTACATTCTCGATACATAAAAACATTGGAATTCAAGCGCCAGTGGCGGAGGGATCGCAACTATTAGTGTGTGTTATAAACTACGAGAAATATGTTCTGTTCCTATTTTTGTTTGTTTGTGTTTTTTTAGTGAAACAGTTCAAGTTTGGGTAAACTATTGAAGAAATAAGGCCAATAAATCTATTTTTATTTTGTAGTTGGGAAAAAGATGAAAGTTAACAATAATATTAACAACGTGATTATAATAGTCAATACAAATATGTCGCAGGGCCTATCCAATAAAGATAGAACCTCCAGCCAGTACAAGCACTGGGGATAAAAAACATTGATATGTGGACGCAAATAATTGGGACATCAATTCAAACAGATAGTGTGTAATGTTTATGGATATTTGAGAAAGTCATTTTCACAGGCGGAAGCACTAAGTCGTTATGAAAGTATGACAGGAGTGTCATCGTCCGCTATAAATAGAATTGAAGACCATAAATATGAAAGGTCCTATGTGCCGAAAAATTTCATATTGATATTTTAGGATGAAAAGTTACTGTGTAATGCGTATTGCCCAGGTAAGCCCAAAGGAGACAGAGTTCGATTAAATTAACTGATTTATTGCTATAAAAAATATTATTTACAAAGATAAAATTAAACTAAAATACAATATTCTATATATATTACTGTGGTACGTAATTATATTGAAGATCACGTTCCGACGGTCCGTACTCCTCTGTCGATCGATATGTACTGACGAACTGTAGGTAGGTAGGTATAACGACGCGAAATTTCCACTGTGGTATACGGGATTCTCTCTGTCCTATGAATTGTTCAGACAGCCAAAGTTGAGAACAGCCGATAGATCAATACTCTTTCGGTTAAAGTCTCTAGATGTGAGTATATCGTTTATAGTTAGTCAATTCCCAACTTAATGACTCTCTCGGTTTTATAGGGATGTAGTTATTCTGACGCGTCAGTACCACACCAGAATCATACTAACATTTGGAGCGATCGTTTACAGACGGTCAATACCCATCTCAACGTTTGCAAACCCTATAGAGATACTGCAGAGTTTTCGATGCGTCAATACCGCACCGAAATTATTCTAACAGTTTGAACAATCGTTTTCGTTTCCGTCAATACCAGAAACCAACGGCCGTTCAAGTGAATGATGTATAAAAGTCGAATCAATACTTCGACTTAGTACAACACTCCACGGTGAAATGTGTAAAGCGTATAAGGTCAAAGTCAGTACCTTCGATCTACGCTTCGCACTGGAGGCGGCTGAACTTGTAGGAGCTGGAGTCCGTGAACCAAGTTGTCGTCTTGTCTGTTGGCTTGCATTTTTATATACATTTTAGCGGTGGTGGTGGAAGTCTCCTTCCCTTCTACTGTCGATTCTTCGTGCGCATCTTGGCGTGGGGAACTTTGTTGTTCTGGTGGGGTATCGCGTCATTACGGTGTTAACTGGTTTATTGGATCGATATTTCTAGTAATGAATTTATATCATTACAACTGTGCCGTGCAGAATAATGTATGAAATGTGCTAAGTACCAACCCAGTCCTATTCATTTAAAACATCTTTACTAGATGACGCAACTAGAAACCACCAATGCCGGAAGATTAGATAATTGCTACGTACCACGCACCTGTTTGCAACAGAAGGCCATGTGTTTAGTTAGTGTTGTTTTGAGTTCGTGATTGTGAATATAGATTCGTTGGTATTCTGAATAATAATTTTGTGACCATAAGTAGAGTTAACTTTCGATTTTGTTACTGCAACATAATCGATACCTATATCATAAACGGTAAACAGTATGGAGTAGGTTCATTAAGTGAAAAAGAGTAGGACGAACGGTACAGGAACGTTTTCTGCAGGACAACAGAGGTAAAAACTGGTGGGAAAAGCGTATAAAACTAACAAAAATCTAGAGTGTTATAAAACAGTTTATAACATTTTAGTTCATTCAATTACCATTACCAGTTAAACGCATTCATCTGTATCAGTAGTGTCTGTGTTCTTTTGATCGTAAATAGTGTGTTTAAAAAATATGTCAATTCGGTAACAACTGTAACAGTCACTGTCATCCGTTTTGAAAAGAATTCCTTTGCCGATTAAGAAAAGTTAAGAAATGCAAGTAATTCAGTGAATTGTCACCTGTTCCATTAAGGTAATAATTTTTTCTATATTAAGAGAGATAATACGAGTTAAAGCAGCCAGACGTATACGTTACTTTATTGTTATTGTTGAAATATAGTTTAAAAAATATTCATCAACAATTTATTTCCACTACCTTGAGGAATTTGGGGAGAATTACTTCAGTTCCAGTGCTGGTTGTCTACGTCCATGTATATTGAAGGATTGGTATGCAAGTGCATATGATTTAAAATCTCTAATGTCTTGGATTGGGAAGTTAGCCCAACCCGTTCACTACAGAAACCAGAAAAAAAAGAGACCCGATGCAGTAAGTACCTACTCAATATCTCGTAAGGTAAGGTCCATATTTATATACAATGCATTTTATTGTAGTCAACTAGTAAGTGTAACTTAGAATGCAAAACAATTTCGTCAGAAAAGAAACAGCTACTGTTCGATGAGTTTTACAAACAGGACTACAATAACCAAGGTACGTTTCTCATGTTAGACATAGAAGACATGGATTATATGTAACACCAGATCAGAGTTGCAAACAGTGTCGTTTATTGTACCGGATGGGAAATGTAATATTGTTGCAGTATGTGAAAACATATTTATTATTATTTTAGCTGTAACACGTAAGCGACTTGAGCTTCTTATCCGAAACAAGAAAGTATACCAAACCACCGTCAAATATCAGCTTGACTGCCGACTACTCCGTTCGGAGTATTTCGGAATGATTCGGCGACGCCCATCACTCTCATAGGAGTTTTAGTTTCTCTTCAGATTCACACACTAGTATTGAGTCGGTGTTAATGAGGGAAGGTTGTATTTTGTGTGGCGTCAGTCGTTGAACTTTTATTCAAAGTGTATTTTAGTTGGTTACGCGTTTGTTTTGGTGTTTCAAAAATAAACATGGATTCAAAACCTGGACCTTCTGGTCAGCACAAAAGAAAAGTTGAAAGAAGTTATGAACGGATTCGTTACAAAAAAAAACTAACAAATGAAGAATTACTTCAGCGTTTAGATGATAGTAGTGGTGATGAATATTTGTTAGAATCTGAAGATGAAGATTCTACTTCCGAATCAGAAGCCGCAACTGATAGAGACACACGTGATCAGGATCAATTGTTAGGAAATATTCCTGGTTCGCCTATAAATATCAATCCAGCACCGACTAATGTGCAAGTGAATTTTCAGTGGACAAATACAGGGATATTAAAACACTTCACGTTCAAGAAAAATCAAGAGCTTTTGGTACCAATTCCGGGCAGAGGGAATCCTATAGATTTTTTAGCCTTATAATTGACGAGACTTTTCTAGAGCAGATTGTAAACCTAACAAATGATTATGCTATTGCAGTTTTTCTCAGCAGTGGAACATCCCTAAATTCGCGTATTACAAATTGGAAACATTTGACTGTTGCAGAGTTAGAAATTTTCATAGCTCTTCTCTTTCATACTGGCACTATTCAACTTACACGAATAAATGATTATTGGAAAATGAATCATCTTTTCAATATACCACTTTTTCGAAAATATATGTCGAGAAATAGGTTTCTTCTCATCCTGAGGTGTCTACATTTTACATCTTCAAATACTAAACCTAACGATCGTTTAGGAAAAAATAAGGTCTGTAGTAGATAGACTTTTTCAACGCCAAGATGAACAGCATCTATTACCCAGGAAAGGAACTCTCATTAGACGAACCTATGGTACTGTGGCGGCGTTACAGTTCAAACAGTACATACAAAATAAACGTCACAAGTATGGGATAAAGCTTTATATGCTAACAGAACCTGATAGATTGATGCTAAAATTTCGCGTGTACGAAGGTTCATTAAATGAATATTGCGGTGCTGGACACACAAACAAAGTAGTTCTACACTTACTTGAAGAAAAGTTAGGTCAAGGACACGCGGTATACCTCGACAACTTCTAAAACAGTGTTGGCTTAGCTACAAAGCTGATAGAAAATGACACCTATTGTACCGGAAATCTGAGAAGTGACCGTAAGCACAACCCATAAGAAGTCATGAAGGCAAAATTAAAACAAGGGGAAAATGAATGCACAACCCACAAGAAGTCATGAAGGCAAAATTAAAACGAGGAGAAAACGAATCTACGTTCTCTAATGAAATTCATTTTGGAAAATGGAACGACAAACGCGATGTCACTTATATAAGTACCGAATTTGGAAATGAAACTGGTATTATCAAGAATAAAAGGGGAAAAGGAAATGGAAAAACATAAAGCCATTCTAAAGTACAACAAATACATGACAAGAATTGATCGTCAATATCAAATGCTATCATATTACCCTTGCCATAGGAAAACGATACGGTGGTACAAGAAACTTTTCATTCATGTTTTGCAAATGAGTTTGATAAATGCATACTATTTGTACAGAAAGTACTCTGGTGATCGTCGTCTTAGTTTTTATGACTTTCGACTGGAAGTAATTAGAGATCTGTTAGCCACCCAGGATGATGTACTCGTCCGTCCTCCTAGCCGAAAAAAGGAATCGAACGTTAGCCATTTTCTTACAAAAATTGAAAAAGCCGCCAAGGAAACAAAGAAAGAAAGTACTGAAACCAAGAGAGTTTGTAGAAAGGAATGCAAAACATGCAAGGAACACAAAATAAGGAAACGGACAACGTTTGAATGCAAACAATACCCCGGAAAACCTGGTTTTTGTATCAAATGCTTTTAGGACTTGCATAAAGAACTATAGATTGTTGTCAGTATTTTTGATTTATATTTCAATTTTGTTTTCAACTAACTTATTTGTTTTTTATGTTTTCTTTGTCTATGGTAGTTTACCCGTGAACCAAATATGTTCACTTATTTTGTTATTAATGAAAATGAAAGTTATTTGCATCATGACGACATTTTCCTTTCTTTCTATGGCTAAAATGTGTAACTCCGATCGGAGTGTTCGGCGTCTCTTGAAAATTTTAATGGCTGACGCCGACTACTCCAATAGGAGTAAAATATTTTTATACTGATTTGAGACAAAATATATACATAAATGTAATAAAACAACAATTTACATGATCTCTGGCGTAAATAAATATAAAAAAACAAATAAAACACTACGGCATCCGGACATGCTTGAAAAATATGGTCGACAGTCAACCTGATATGTAACATGCTTCCATGAAATGTGGGCAAGCTGAAAAGAAACTTGTAAGAAGTCATGTGAATTCAATTCGAAGAGATGTAAGTCATTATTCGAGAAGTAGGCCAACAAGAGAATACTTGAGCTCAGACCTAGATATCAGTCGAATGTACAGAGCTTTTAAGGAAAAATCCGGCCAGTTCAGTCACACACAGTTTTTACCGAAATGGATTGATGAAATTTTTTCGGAATCTTCCATTCAAGTCACCTCGAGCAGATACCTGCAAATAGTGTGATCTGCTCAACTGTCAAATTTCACCAAATAGAGCTGAAAGCGTTTCAGTTAAACAGACGGTAGAATTACACCAGAGAAAAAGTGAAATACAAAACGTTTAGTGAAACAAGATATTTGCATGTCTCCAAAGCCAGTATGTGATATCTGCTGTATATCAATGGATCTTCAACCAGTGCTGTTTGTTCTTAGACTTACTCATTTTGACATGTTTTATCTCCATCAGTTATCGTGTTTCAACTTTTGCATTCGGATAGAAGATATTGGTAAATCCATAATCTGTGTGTGAGATGAGGGTATTGCCAACCGCGGGGGCAATGAAATTAGTTGTTGTTTGCTGAAAATTTTCAATCAATTACTGACATAAAACACATAGTAGTATGGAATGAGAACTGCTGCGGGCACAATAAGAACCGAATGATGGTTTTCACATTACCGTTCCTCGTATCTTTAGGATACCTTGATACGATCAAGCAAAAGTTTCTGGTCAGCAGACACAGCTTCTTGACCTGTGATCGTGATTTTGCGCAAGTAGAAAATAGGAAGAGAGCAATGAAGGCATTTGTACCCGAATACTTGATAAATATTATTGAGTCTGCAAAACTCATTTCTAGTATGTTGAGATGTGCTAGCATGATTTCATAATATCCAAGCTGCTGTTGATCAATTAATCAATATCTCAAAGCTAAACATCAGCCAGTTAGTTAGTATACGATATGAATCAGAAGATCTAACAGTGGTTAACGTGTATTCTGAAGATACTTGGCGAACACTGGAAGTTTTTAAAAGGGGAAAAAACTGTTCGTGACCTTAGAACCGAAATCGTGCAGATAACAAGCCCATAACATAAGAAAAGAAACAAAACCTGCATGCAATGATTAACTTTTTACCCTATACGAAACATAAGAATTACTATTTGCAAATATGCAATAAAAAATTGGCACTTCGTAGTTTCCACAAATTTTCATTTATTTTATTTTTGTTTTCAGAAATTAGTTATTTTTTGAGTTTGGAATATTATACAAGCTCTGGCGGTGGATATTACATTATATGTTTCTAATGTTCAATGACCTGTAAAACAATACTTAAAATAAATGGACTTTAGTTTTTTGGCACTTAGCACTATTCATATTTATGGTCTTCAATTTTACGTTGGAAAAAACGTTATGGCGAGCTTCAGGTACCACAGACACATTTACGAAAATATATTAAATTTGATTAGTCTAACAAGAGTGCTATAAGACGAACAGTACATAATTTTTATTTTAATAAAGAAATTTCCACTGTCAACGAGATATTTACTGCAATCGAAGACAACGACGTAATTTCCTACTTCAGTTATGGAACATTGCACAAACTTAACTTTACCTTTGCTAAACCCAACAGGAAATCGGCATTGATAGAAAGACGGGAAAGAAGTATTTTGCGACAAAACCATCTCCGTAAAATGGTAGAATTTCACAAACAATATCAAAAAATTTATTATTCACACTAGACCTGGGTAAATACTGGATATACGGTTGAAAAATAATGAGTTGACACAACCATCACAAGCAGTCGGAAAGCTGTGATTGAAGGTTTATCGACAGGTTTTCAAGCACCAACAGGCAAAGGACAGCGGCTTATAGTAACTCATAGAAAATGACAATACATTTCTGGAGGAAAGTATCCAAAAAAATTAGCGACTATCCGGAGGAGATGAACGCAGATCGTTTCGAACTGTGGTTTTAGTCCGACCTGCAGCTTGTCGATGATCAGTCCATTATTGTAATGGATAACGCTTCGTAACATATTTGCCGGACCGAACGTATTCTCTCTTCAGTGGAAAAGCTGAAATACAGCCATGACTACGTGAAAAAGGGATTATTATATGTTCGATTTGCTCATACAAATTTATGAGAGAAAAATTGGACTTTAGTTTGGGGTTTAATGATAATAATAATTGTATTAAAAAAAACAAATAGTCGAGCTTAAAACAATATCACCTACCTTAGGATATGGGAGATGGGATGAAAGCTGATCTGCACCCTCGCTTGATGCACATAACAATTCACTTGTTCCGGTTACCGAAAAGTTAAATCAAGAACTATCAACGACGAGTCTCTTTATTGAAGTATATTACATTTCGAGTCTCGAATGTTCAAGTTATTTCGCTAGGTAAAACATAGGACATAGGCGGAGGGAACTTTTAGTTTTGAGGAAAGGAATGATTGCAGTATTGCCAAGAGCTCGACCAAAAAAAAATTAAAACTAACATAAATTATAAAAATCGAACATTATATACGATAATACTGCAATTAAAGCAGAGTAAATGTTAACTATCAAACTACATCGAATTGTCGATAAAATGGCTTGGAAACAATTTATATTCAGTATTAACAATTCTACCCCATCCAAAATAGTGTGAAACATTCTAGCGATAGCCACTATACAAACAAGTTTTTGAACTCCAAACGTATACAGGAACGGATTTTCATAGAACTAGAAGAAGTTTCTCATGATCCAATCAATGAACCAATAACTATGCATGAATTAAATCACGCAATACACTCATCAAATGAAAAAGCACCTGGACCAGATTATATTCCAATAACATACCTCAAAATACTCCCAAGTCTAGCCATTGACCTGCTATTACATATTTACCATAAAATATGGACAACCAACACTTTTCCTCAGATTTAGCTTAAATCTATTGTTATTCCACTCCATAAATAAACATGGTAAACCCAAATTACTCACAAACTTTTACAGACCAATATCGCTCATATGTGCAATGCGTAAGATATTAGATAAAATCATCAATGACAGATTAATGTCGACTTCGGAAAGTCAGAATCATCTTATTTCTGAACAAAGAGGTTTCAGAAAACGAAGATCAACAATTTGGTAACTTAGTGGATTTAGAATCATAAACAGGAACACGAAGCCTCTGCTAATAAACAATATGTGTTAGCAATTTTCCTTGATATATCGAAAACCTATGTTTGGTGTCACAAGATCATAAAAAAATTAGAAAGTTGGTCCATGACAGGTAATATCTCAAAATATGTTTGTAACTTTTTGAAAAATCGCGTTTTAGCGGTCAGAGCTAATGGCACATATTCGCCTTTACAAACCCAAGTTGATGGAATGCCACAGAAATGCTCCTTGAGTGTAAACTCTGTTTCTAGTAGCTATAAATGATATCATACGAAACTGTAATTCCAATATTGAAGCTATGCTATGTACAGGTGACTTAGTAATGTACTGGAGGGGACTGAACACAATTCCATTGTATAACCAAGTAGAATATTTATAGCTTAGAAAACTGGTCAGAAACTTCAGGTCTTCAATTTTCGGTACAAGAAACGAAAAGCTTGTTATTCACTAAACGCAACCCGGATATCGTAGAATAGATTTCGCATGCGGATAGAATAAGGATCCTGGAACTGTTTTTTGATCATGGACTCACCTGGACAAAACACATCGATGGTCAGATTTCAAATCCATGGAAGTGGAAGTGGAAGTTTTACAGGGGTAGGTAAAAACGTGGTCAAATAATTATTTATATTTCAATAGTTCTAAAATTAATTGTACATTGACTTTATGCTTATAAGTAGGTATTCTATATTATAGTGTTAATTATTTTTCTATCTTTTTCCGATTTTTTTTTAGTTAACGGGACATACGAGCAATTTTTTTGAATAAAAAATATTGATAAAAGATATACTAGGTTTAAAAGAACAACTAAACGACTTTTTTAATCACAAAATTTTATTAAACAGCTTCCAATTGAGGAAATGATGCAAATCAACAAGTAACTCACTTTTATTACAACAAAATTTTAATATAAGCTTACAAATAAGGAAGAGTGTCATAAAAGTTGTGATATTCTTGACGTAAAACTTTTTTTAGGTCTTGAAGATCACTGAATTTTCTCCTGTTTATTTTCAGTCTGTCAGAATGTAAGTTTCGTATTTACGACAGTCATTTTTCTCTGAAGCCAGAAGTCTATATTCATCATCAACATTCGGTATGTATTTTATGGTTTGATCTGCGCAATGACTAATTACCTTAAGATCCATCACAGTAGGGTCTCCTTTTGTACATCGTCCGAATAGATTTGTAAGGCCGAAGTTTTTCATATTGTTTGAATAAATTATGCTGCTGTTATTCAACTTGATAAAATGTAGGCCATAGTCTAGCATGTTTACATGCATCAATGTAACATCCAGGTGGATAAATATCTTGGTGAAACAGTTTTGGCTGGATGATAACGTGCATCGACTCATGCCCCATCTGGGTGTGACCCTGCTCTAAATACTTTTGCGTGAGTGTGATATTATTTTCATGTGCAACATTGATAAGGGCATTAGAAACTGCTACGTTTCTGTTTCGGTAGGTACACACATCACTCCACTGAATAACTTATTATCCTTTCCTTTTCTAGCCGCTACTTTTCTGTGTTGGTAACTTTTATAATTTTTTTCTGTTTTAATTCCTGTTTTGTGAGCAATGCATGTATCGCATTCGTCTTTTTTGGTTGGAATAATGCTATATTCATGTACTGTATAACAACATAAAAAGTATCTGTTTTTTAAAAACCAACATTCCTGTTCTTGCAGAATTCAACATACTGTCAATGAACAGCAGCTTTTGATTGCCATACAGGTTCTAAGTATTCCTTTGTAGTTTGTTTCCGGCAATAATGCGACTTCATCTTGGGTAGTGTATTTAAAAATTCCATGGCGATCTCACGACTCATTTCAGCAGATTTTGCGTTTTCAGATTTAACTTGCACTGAATTACCTTGAGTATCGGTTCTGACTTTTATCCAGTTGAGAGTGCACCATTAGTTGATACCCAATGTATTTAAGAACATTACTTCACTTACCCCAATTAGATTTCCACATTGTGGCTCATTTAACTGAAAATATGAGGATTGTTGTCTTTTTCTTGAACATTATCATCTTTCCTATGTTCATTGTCTTTGACAAGTTTCTTTACGATCCAATTACGTACATTTTTCTTGTCACTCAGAACCCAAAACTATCATTTCGCGAGTCTAAAAGAGGCTGCGAAATATGCGTTTCCATCCCTTGCGGGGAAAGTCATATATGGCTCGTTTCTCACGTGTAAGTATAGTGTTACAGAGCGTGCGCGATACAGAGATAGGAAGAGAGAGGAAGTCAAGTGACACCGGTGGTGGCGCCAAGCGATTATACTTAGTAGTACACACAATTACAATCATTTTGAGACAAGTGAAGTCTTGTTCAGTCCTGTCCACGCTAGGGAGACTGCAGACCGTGCCATCTATAGAGCCTGTCGAGTAACTATAGTCGATAGATTTCAAAAAATTCCAAAACATTGATGAAAACTGTAACGTCGTTAGTAATAAAATTCTATTGATTTTTTTAAAAGCGTATGCGCGATGTCATATTGCTCGTCACAGAAAAATGAGTCGTATTTTGTGCTGCCCGTCCAGTCATTTTCGTTTATCCTGTTTGTGCTAGTTTCGTATTATCTATCTGTGTTCGTTTCTTAGTCCCAACTGTTGAGCTTATTATTTGGTTTCCGTATTTTGGTGTGTTTCTTAATAGCTTTTCTTTGTTGTTCCGTTGTTTTATTATTATTTTATTGTTATTAATTGAAAAAACAATCTCAAAGTGTATGGCCAAGGAGTGTAATAAGTGGTGTACTCGGTAAATTCTGTTAAATACAATTTTTACTCATTTAATCGACAACTTTTATGGTTGTCTCACATCAGCTAAACTAAAAATTGTTGTATTACTTAAGTAACTATTTCTTTATATAGTTTTGTTCTTCCAACCCAGGAATATATAAAATCAATATGGCTGGAACGCAGTGGGAATAAATCATCCAATTCGACGACGAGAAAACAATGGAGGATATGTCTCCTTCATTCTCAAAAACAGTGTTTCTCAAAATTTGAAAAAGACGAAGGCAGGTTATTAAGAAAGTTTGCTTTGCCGACCGTGTTTTTGACTGGTGGTATGTTATTAAATATGTATATATTTTAGATTATTCAATGAAGGGGGATATAACAGACAATTTTTTTGTTTACCGTTAAAGTAAAAGAGCCTATACAGGAGACGAGGAGAGATTCAAATGTATCTATTATCTGCAATTTAAAAAAAAGTTTGATAACATAAATTTTTTTCTAGATATGCCTTCCAGCCATACAGATTATTCTCCAGTTGGAAAAGTTGAAAGGCCCACCAGAAAATATGAGAGGAAATCAACAGAAATTGAAGGTAAGTTTCATTGTATTCAATATAGCAGTTTCAAATGAAACTTACTGTTCCTAGATAATTCCACAATATATAGAAAAAATGTTAAAAATTCTAAGATATTGACAATTGTTTCGTTATTAAATATTATCGTCAGAATACCACAAGTTACATTTCATTTGATGCCTACCTGATGTTTAATAATTATTTTTGTCTAATCCAAGAAGTGACCTACCTTGTGATTGACTACAAGAAGTATGATATTATACTAACATATAAGTCAATCACAAGGTAGGTCTATTCTTGGTTTAGACAAAAACAATTATTAAACATCAGGTAGGCATCAAATGAAATGTAACTTGTGGCGTTCTGACGATAATATTTAATATCGAAACAATTGTGAATATCTTAGAATTTTTTCAATATATTGTAACCCTCTGTAAAGGGTGGTTACGGATTGCCGGGTAGGGTTGTACAGTCAGAGAGAGGATCCCAGAATAAAATAAGTTTATTCTTATAAAAATATTTACAGACGCTATTTACATATGTACAACCAAGATCAATACCTGGCCTACAATTGAATATTTATTATATCGGTCCGTATAAGGTTGTGTATCTAATTATTGCTCGTCGACTGGGGAGATACGCCTACGGAATAGTAGTTCGAACGATGCGAACGCTGAAACTTCGATACACGGGTATAAGCGGTAATGTGGGTTCTGGATGCTCGTTAGAGGCAATACCTCGGGCGAGACGAAGTACCTCTAAGTCAGTACCTTAGAGGCGGGAAGTACAGGAATATGTGAGAGTCAATACCTCTCACACGGGTGGCCGTAGTTTGGTAGGTCAATACCCTACCAAATGGAAGGAAGGATGCTCGGCAAGTCAATACCTTGCCGACGGAAGGGTAGAGTCTAACGAGTCAATACCTCGCTAGGCTGGAGGGGAAGTCCTTTCGAGTCAATGCCTCGATCGGACTGTCTTATTGAAATTGTTGGTCGGTTTATATATCCATCAGTTGTCGATAAAAACTGGATTGGTTCGAACCATAGGCGTATCATCAGCGGTGTTCACCGGGACATCGTTACACCCCTCTCTCCTCGGGAAAAAAAGTTGTTTGGCACCAAATAAATTTATTTATTTTCATCTGAGAAGATACCTTATCCGGACACCTAAAAATAAAAATTAATCTGCTCGTTCCTAAAAAAGAATATAGACCTAAAAAAAATGTTGTATCCCTTTCTTCTCAGATCATTGTTCTCTGTTTTTATCTCTTTTTATTCTCAAAATCCGTACATCTGCGAGGTGTAGGCGGTATTTTTTGCCCACGCTTGTTGGTGGGATTAGCCTCTGTAGGGGTATAGAGACTTTTATTGATTGTTTCGTTTGTAGCTCTGTGATGCCTAGGCTTGTAGTTGGCGGGTCGTCGAAGAGTGATTTGAATTTGGCTAGGCCGTTGACAATGTATTCACAGTTTTTCCCTGGTGTAGGCGGTAGCTGGCGAGGAGTTGGCGGAAGCGGTGTCACAGGCTGAACTACTGAAGTATTTCGCGTAATTATTTCAGTCACTGAAGTTTCAGAATCGGAATTGCTGAGGAGACTCATCTCTTCGTAAATGATGAGAATATCGTTTTCGGAAGACATCTTGATTTTGGTATGTATTTTCGAAAACTGTGTGTTATGGATTTTGGTTGATGATTTTTATACTAATTTATTTGTCGAAGTGGGGAACTAGTTGGGAGATGATTCGGAGGGGGGTCCTATGGTGGGGATGTGTCTACGTGTGCTGGTTTCAGGTCTTTTATATGTGCTTTGAACGTTCGATTATTGTTTGTGTTTCGTAATTGGAAAATTACTTTGGAGATTACTTTGCTAACTGTGTAGGGTCCCGAATATTTTGGTGCTAGTTTGGCATTAAAGCTTTTTGCTGCGTTCGAAAGATTGTACTCTTTTTTCATTACTTTGTCGTTCAATGTGGGTCTCCAGTCTCTGTGTCTTAGGTGGTAGTAATGTCTCTGAGTTGTGAATGCTTTAGCTAGATTTATTTTAACGAGTTCAAATGTTTCTTTTAGTTTGTCCCATTTGTCTGGTCTTTCTGGTTGGTTTGCCGGGTGTGCGTCTTCCATGACCTTACTGGGAAATTGTAATTCATGGCCGAAATTTAGATACGCTGGTGAAAAGCCTGTTGAGTCGTGTTTAGATGAACTGTATGCAAATACTAAGTCCGGTAAATTTGCATCCCATTTTTTATGATTGTTGTCGCAGAACTGGGCTAACATTGTTTTTATTACTTTGTTCGTACGTTCCACTGGATTGTTATGAGGGGAATAAGGCGGGATATCTCTTTTTGCTATTTGGAAATCTGATAGAAGTTTTCTTAGTTCTCTATTTTCGTATGTTTTGGCGTTGTCTGAGACCACTTCTTTAGGGCAGCCGAATCTCATTATGATTTTGTCTTTCAAGTTTTGACATATGGTATTTGCTGTTGTTCTTCTAACTGGAACGGCTTATATCCATTTCGAAAAAGTGTCTTGGAAAACCACGATGTAGTTGTTTCCTTTACTGGAAGTCGGTGGAGGTCCTATGATATCTGTGGAGACTGTATGCCATGGGTACGGGGGAATGTTTGTTGAATGCATGAGTCCTGGCGTTTGTTGTTGCGGCGTTTTGTAGTGTTGACAGTTACACATTTTCTCACGAAAGTTGCTGCGTCTTTGAACATGCCTGGCCAGTAGTACTTCCTTCCTAGACGGGCTATAGTTTTTGCAATGCCCAGATGACCTGCAGTAGTTTGGTCGTGGTTTTCTGCGATGAGTTGTTGTCTTTTACTGACGGGGACGCATAGCTTCCAGGGGTCTGATAGCTCGGTTTCTTTAAGGTCATATTTGTCCCAGAAGTGTCTGTATAGCCGGTCTTCCTTGATTATGTAGTCCGGGAACAATTTGGGGTTTGTTTTCACCTCTTTTATCTTTTTATCGTACCATTCGTTTGGTTTTACATGCGCTGTATCTACTGTGCATACTGAGTCTACTGGTTCTCGGGAGAGTGCGTCGGCTAGGACGTTCTGGTTACCCTTTCTGTATATAACGTCAAAATCGAACTGTTGAAGTGTCATTGCCCATCTCGCTATCCTTCCTGATGGGCTTTCCATTGATTGTAGGTATTTCAGACTTTGATGATCTGAGATAACCGAGAAGGTTATGTAAGGTTTCATCTTTTCTATGCCGAAGACCACTGCGAGGAGCTCCTTTTCCGTCACGCCGTAGTTTTGTTCTGCCTGCGATAGTGTTCTGCTGGCGTATGCTATCACTTGATCTTGACCGGATTCATCTTTTTGTAAGAGGGCTGCGCCTATCCCGTGATTGGATGCATCTGTTTGAAGGTAAAACCGTTTGGAGCCGCGGTTACCACTCTGTTTCAGTAACCCTTTTTTTGCGTGAATTACCCATGAATGTCTTTGTATGAACCTTCTGTACCATGAAGTCATACCTAGGAATCTACGCAGTTGTTTTATTGTTTTGGGAGGAGGGTATTCGACCACTGCCTTGATTTTGTTTTCGTCCATTTTAGTTCCGTTCTTGCTGACTACGTGTCCCAGGTATGTGATTTCTTCCCTACAAAATTTACATTTGTTAATGTTCACCTTTAGATTGGCTTGTCGTAGCCTTTGGAACACTTCTTTTAGGTTATTGAGGTGGTCCTGAAATGTTGCTCCGAGGACTATGATGTCGTCTAAATAGGCGAAAGCGTGAGGCTCCATTTCAGGTCCGATTACTGCGTCTAGTAAGCGTTGGAAAGTGGCTGATGCGGCATTGAGGCCGAATGGAAGTACTTTGAATTGGTGTTATCCTTTGCCGGGTGCTGTGGAAGCTCTAATGGGTTTGCTGTCTTCTGCGAGCGGTACTTGCCAATATCCGTTCTTTGAGTCCAGTGTAGAGAAATATTTTGCCGATTTTAATTTTTCTAGAATGTGGTTAATATATAGCAGTGCGTAGGCGTCCTTTTCTGAAATTTCATTGATCTTCCTGAAATCTATGCAGAATCGGTATCCGTCATTCTTCTTCTTTACTAGAACGATTGGAGAAGCTGTGCGGGCTATTGGATTTCTCTATCACTCCATCTGTTAGCATCTCTTCTATCCCGTCATTTATTATCTTCTGCATTGCGGGATTTCTTGGTATGTATCTCTGTTTGATTGGTGTGTTGTGTTTAAGTTTGATTCTGTGCTGGGTGATAGTTGTAACTCCTCTAACACCCTTGAACTTCTCGAATTCTGACAGGAGCAGGTGTTCCAATTCTTCTCTTTCGGTTTGGCTTAGATTCGGGTTTATGTCGAATTGGTTTTGCGGTGCGGTGGTTATGTCTTCGTTTGTTAGACTAATTTCGTTAAGAATGTAAGAGAGTGCCAGTCCCCATTTTTGCATCTCTTGTATTCCTATGATTGCTTCTGATGCTAAGTGTGGTGGAAAATGAAATTCGGTTTTGGTCCGGTTGTTATTTACAGAATATTCTATCATGTAACCGTGCTTAACGTTTGTGGATCTGCCGTCAGCCAACGTAATTCTCAAGTTTTGTTGCGTGTTGACCTCTGATCCGCAGTCTTCGGCGATCTGTTTGCCTTTTCCCCAATGAACGATCTATGGGACCCAGTATCCAGTAAGGCTTTTAGAGTTTTCCCGTTGTTGCAGGTTAGGATTACGTGTGGTCTTTCGTCTAACGGTGTTTCTGGGGTTTGGCTTGCCGTCAAGGTCTCCACTCGGGAACTTGGCTGTCCTCTCAAAGTTTTCCATCTGGTTCTGGCATGTGCAGTTGTTAGAAGTTGTGCCTAAAGATCCGCAGTGGCTGCAGAATAGAATAGGAGTTGAACGGCATGTTCTTCGATTGTGTCCTCTCTTTCCGCATTTCCAGCAACAAGTTTGTCTGTCGAAGTTTCGTATCTTGTTACTTGGCAACTCACTAGCTGGTCTTGCTTGTCTCTGGTATGAGAGTCTTTGTGTGTTGTATGGGGGTTGATGATGTGACCGTCCCATGGACTATTGCTTGTGTATGCTGGCCTGAATCGCGTCGTATTCTTCAGTCATTTTGACCAGCTTTTCTACTGATAGGACATCTTGTCTTTTTATATACAATTTGTATTGCGGTCTTAGGTTTGTATAAAGTCTATAAAGCTCCTCTTGATAGTCGAAATTGCTGTGTTTCCGGATGAGTGTCTGTATGTCTATGATATATTCTTGGGTTTTTTCATTTTCTCTTTGCATTCGGTTGCGTATCTGAGCTTCTAGTAACTGTGTATTATCTGTCGTCGAAAAGAAATTGGTGAAGTCTCTTACAAAATCCTTCCAGTTGTCCCAATACTTTTTGTTGTTGCGGTACCATAGTATTGCTTTGCCTTTCATGGTTTCTGATAGCGCTCTTAGCATGACGTTATCCTGTATTTCGTATGCGGTTTGGAGTTCTTCTATGCGTTCTAGGAACTCTATGGGGTCTCTAGAACCGTCGTAATGTAGTCCCCATTTTCTGATTGCGTCCATTTGTTTGCATATGTATTCTTTCGTCATGTCTGTGTTGACGGCCTAGCCTACGGGGAGCGGTTCTATGGTTTTCTTCTTAGCTGATCTAATTTCATCCACCAGTTTTGTTCTTAGTTCCTCGACATTGCCTTCCGTTGGTTTATCTCGGTTTCCTAGTTCTGTTATTAATTCTTCCTTTTTTAATTTGTAGATCCACCCAACTCTGCCTGATCCGTCTTGGTTTGAGGTGTCTTCGTCGTCTGTCATTTTGTGTCTGTATCCGCTGGCTGTTTCGGATCGCCCTGTATATATCTGTTTTTTTTTCTTTTTAACTCTATGTATCGTTTTCTGTACTGTATATATATTTTGAGGAATGTGGACTGCTCTTAATTCATTTTTTTTAGTGCTCGGGCGCCATTTCTAACCCTCTGTAAAGGGTGGTTACGGATTGCCGGGTAGGGTTGTACAGTCAGAGACAGGACCCCAAAATAAAATAAGTTTATTCTTATAAAAATATTTACAGACGCTATTTACATATGTACAAACAAGATGAATACCTGGCCTACAATTAAATATTTATTATATCGGTCCGTATAAGGTTGTGTATCCAATCATTGCTCGTCGACCGGGGAGATACGCCTACGGAATAGTAGTTGGAATGATGCGAACGCTGAAACTTCGATACATGGGTATAAGCGGTAATGTGGGTTCTGGATGCTCGTCAGAGTCAATACCTCGGGCGAGACGAAGTACCTCTAAGTCAGTACCGTAGAGGCGGGAAGTACAGGAATATGTGAGAGTCAATACCTCTCACACGGGTGGCCGTAGTTTGGTAGGTCAATACCCTACCAAATGGAAGGAAGGATGCTCGGCAAATCAATACCTTGCCGACGGAAGGGTAGAGTCTAACGAGTCAATACCTCGCTAGACTGGAGGGGAATTCCTCTCAAGTCAATGCCTCGATCGGACTGTCTCATTGAAATTGTTGGTCGGTTTATATATCCATCAGTTGTCGATAAAAACTGGATTGGTTCGAACCATAGGCGTATTATCAGCGGTGTTCACCGGGACATCGTTACAATATTGTGGAATTATCTAGGAACAGTAAGTTTCATTTGAAACTGCTATATTGAATACAATGAAACTTACCTTCAATTTCTGTTGATTTCCTCTCATATTTTCTGGTGGGCATTTCAACTTTTCCAACTGGAGAATAATATGTATGGCTGGAAGGCATATCTAGAAAAAAATTTATGTTATTAAACTTTTTTTTTAAATTGCGAATATCGAAAAAATTGTCAATCATGTTTTTTAAAAAAAACTAATTATTTCAAATATGAAAAAAACGATTATAAACAATTAGAAATTGTTATTAAAAGAATTTTAAAATCATAATATTCTCAAGGCAACAAAATTGTATAAAAATTTTTTTAAAAGAAGAAAATTAGTCTATTTGTTTATAAAGAATTATGTTCTTAAATTAGTGACTTCCATTAATTCAAAAACGGTAATATGACAGTAAATTGAAAAAAATTCACAATATTTGGATTTTTCATTTTTTGTTAACTAAAGACTAAGGTCTTGAGGCAAGCGGCGTAAGGGGAATAGAAAACATCGGTGGTTACAATTAAATGTATAGGGTTTGCGTATCTTCCCAAACTTATCAATCAACGCTAAAAGTGTTCTTACGGGAACAGTGTAACATTGCAAACTTGTGCCCATATCTAAAAAACGTATGTTATATATATATATATATATATATATATATATATATATATATATATTATATTCAAATCCTTTAATTGTAATTGCTCCGCGTTTGGAGCCAAATTATAATATATTTCTATTCCTTTAATTGTAATTTTAATAGTTATATTTTAATAGTTAATTTTAATTTAACAATATGAAATATTATTCGTCCACGTCTTCACAATCTGTGATTATAGCGACATTATTGCAAACACACCTTTAGCAGTGTATGTAATTTAATTCAATTTCGACAGTAGTTGTCAAACAATGCCCGGCTAAGATGAATATTAATTTTTCTATTTTGAAAGATAAATGTATTCACAATCAACTTAATCACTCTTGTCTTAGGGTGGGATCATAAATTTTTAAATGATAATAATTCAAATATTATAATTTTCACGTCTTCTCCAAATCAAATATTACTCTATATTCAAAATCTCGAGTAACTGTTTATTTAATATAGTAAAAGGCACTTGACATTTATGATTTTACTGTCACTGGAAATTAACCAAATGTCACTGATTAGATCAAAATTTCTATAGAATGCAAAATGTTAAATATGACGAAAATAGATACTGAATGAATACCACAGTGAGTTGGAATCAAAATTATATATTATACGATCAGATAACAAAATTACGAAAATAATTATTGTTTCCCAAAAATATCATAAAA
The DNA here is from genome assembly GCA_963921935.1 of Galeruca laticollis. NCBI lineage: Eukaryota > Metazoa > Arthropoda > Insecta > Coleoptera > Chrysomelidae > Galeruca > Galeruca laticollis. The sequence continues at coordinate 80,001,601 of OY998180.1, forward strand.
GAAACAAATATAGTATTTTCTACCAACCTTAATATTAGAACAACCTATGTTAGAAATCAAGTAATTAAATATTTTAATCAGAAGTTCAACTCGTCTTATTTACACTTGACGTGTATCAATGTCAAATAACGCAAATTTCCGTTCAAATTGTCTATTCAAAAAATTTCTTCACTTGACGTAAAATCTTATATGTGTAACGTTAATTTTGGTTTAGTTCAAATTATCATATAGATGCATCTATTTTTGGAATGTATTTAAAAAGGCCTGTTAATTCTCGAGAAATAATTTAAAAACTGGACTGTACTCACCAAGTAGGAACAGGAAAGCTCGTACGTATTCTAAACGTATTTAGAATTCTGCAAACTTTCTAAATATTTAATTTAGAAACTGGAACCACTTACACTTTATACGGTGCAATTATTCTACGAATTATGCACGCACTGGCTTTATAATGTATGGCTTTATGATCTGATTATATAGTTATACAATTTCTACCATATTCTCAACAACATTTGACACAACTCTTATTATGATGTGGTCTCGTGGGGGTTTCAAATTCAACTTACTAAACTTTTTCTAAATAAATAAATCTCTTCTCCTGTGGTTACGTGAAATTCTTTTTTGAAAAAAATACCAATTTATGTTTTCCAATAACAAAGAGAGATTTGAATTCTTTTATTACAATTGTAATTTTGCTAGCAGAGACATCTATATTTTAAAATTTCAAATATATTTTCCAAATCGTAATATAAACTATCTATCATTAGATATATTCTTCATAAATGTCATCAGAAATTAAAATGTCAAATTATTCAATAATATTTTAATTATATTAATATTTTATACTTGCCCCGCGTTGGAAGCCAATTTATTATATTCAAATATTTTATTCCGACAAGAGCCCCACGTTTTGGTTACCAAATTTTTATATATTCTATATTCTTTAATAATATTTGCACCACTTTCGGTTGACAATTATAATATATCTAACGTGTTTTACTAATTTTATTATGATTTATATATGAATATGAATTTTATTTGTTGCTGTCGTCACAATTTGTAATAGTAACTGCACTAATGTGAAAACACCTTTACCGCTAAATATGACCTATTAAATTTCATGACAGCAGTTGTCAAATTAATATGCCCGGCTCAGATAAATATTAAATTTTATATTATGAAAAATAAATCAATACACAATCAATTAACTCACTCTTAACTCAGGGAGGGATCAAAGATTTCAAATAAGAATTCAAATTTATAAATTTCCAAATAATTTTACAAATTACGTATTGCACTATTCCAAACCCAAAATAACTGTTTGTCCAATACACTATGAGACAATTAAATCCTTATGACATATATGAAATTTACTGTCAGGAAATTAACCAAATGTCATTAATTATACTAAATTTTCTCTAGCATAAAAATTATCAAATATAATGAGAATGAATATAAAAAAAGGAACCAAAGAGACTTAGAATTCAAATTTATATAATATATTATCAGATAACAATTACAAAATTAAATCTTTTCAAAAAATATAAACGCATAAACCAAAGATAGAACTTTCAATCAAACCTTAATATTAAACAACCTATAATTAGAAATTTCCTCTCCAAATAATTTAACCAAAAGTTCAAAAATGTCTACTTTTATAATTGATATATGTCAATGTAAAATGCGCAAATTTCCCTGTAAATTGTCTGTTCCAAAATAGTCTTCACTTGACGTAGAATTTTATATAAGTACCGTTACTATAATTTCAATGTAACTAATCATAAGATGCATCTATTTTCGAAATATTTTTAATAAAGGCCTATTAATTCTCGAGAAATAATATAGATAATATGGACTGGACTCACCAACTAGGTTCTGGTAGACTCGTTCGTATTCTAAAACGCTTTTTAGAGTTTCAGGAACAACTTTTCTTAATCAATAATTTAGAAACCGGAAAAACCACTGGCACTTTAACGCTGTAATTCTTTGCGAATAGTACACGCACTGGCTTTACAAAGGAAAGATATGTTGAACTGACAATAATCATACAAATTACTCTGATATTCTGAATTGAATTTGAGACAACTCTTATTCGATGTTGTCTCGAGGGAATCTAAAAATCAACTCTATTTTAAATAAATTTGAGACAACTCTTATTTGATGTTGTCTCTCGGGAATATCAAAATCAACTAACTAAACTGTTTCAATAAATAATTCTCCTCTCCTTTGGTTACCAAAAATTCTTTTTTTTAAAAAAATACAAATTTACGTTTTCATATACAAAGAGAGATTTTCATTGTTTTAGTATAAATACCATTTTGCTAACAGAGACATCTGTATTCTTGTTTTCAAATCGTTTTTAAATTCTATCTATCATTAAGTCCATTATGCATTATTGTCATAAGAAATTGAAATGTCAAATTTTATTGGTATATTGAACCTTTCAAATTATTGATAATACAGTGTGTATCACTAGTATTACAACCAAATAAGCACATTTTCTTTATTTCAATGTTTTCTTTAGAATTTAGATAGAGGATATGTATTAATATATATATATATATATATATATATATATATATATAAATATATATATATATATATATATTATTGTGGAATAAATACTGCAGACTTTAAACATAAAAAACTTTATCTAGACAATCACTTCAATCTGGTTATAGAAAAATACTTAAATACAAATTGAGAAGTATAATACATGCAGAGCTATTTACATTTTCAATTAATAGAAAACTTACTATAGATTGGATAAAATTACCAATCAATGGAAAAAAGAAATATATGGCGATTCTTCCCAATTATTAGATAATTATTAGATGAATGGTCTTTAACTATTTTTCAATATCTCACTATTCTTTTGTAGCCATTATCGCTTACAAAAGCTACACGACAAGTTAAAAACTGCTTAAAGAACCATTCACTCTATTCACACTGTTCCATGTATACCCACCTGTTTTATACATTGAGTGAAATTGAAAATTAAAGCTGAATTGATTGGAGTAGATTCAATAGTTCAAAAGAAGTAATTTAATATACAGTCAATAATGGAATCGTAAAAATGATATATCTGAAGCGCTAAGCTGGTCATTATAAAGCTCTTAGTCAAAAAAAACAAGTTACATGTCTAGAAACTTCACACTTAGCAAAGATAAGAAGATTCAAGAATTATAATAAAGACCATTTATTAATTTAATTAACATCACTTTTTATTATTATTTGTATTTTGTGTAATAATGGTGATTAAATTTTCAAGTATTATTATTATAAGAACTAGTTTTCGTAACAAACCTATGTATAATTAGTGAAATATTCATTGTCAATTATTATCCAATCGGGGACTAATATTCCCATGAAAGAAGAGACGACAACACAAACGTTGTAAACCGCTTAAAAAGCAATTCACTGAATGTACACCACTCTAATTTATACCTGTTTAATTCTAAAATCCGTTATTAGCGTGTTGTTGATTGAATATTAGTTTCAATCGATTAATGTATCAAATTACGTAATACGATTACAGAATAACCATACCAAAATAATTATTTAAAAAATATATAACTTTCATGCATCATATACAGTGATTAAACGTAATAGGACATAAATACTTCATTATGTTTTAACGAAAAATTGTGATTATTATTAAATGAGAATTGATAATAATCATCCTGTGTATTTAAAACTCGAAATCGAAAAAGCCATAGGTGGCAACCAAATTACGAGGATACTATGTGTTGATGTAAATAACGCATTACTCAAGAAACAAAATAGTATATTACGTAACGAGTGCGGAAAGTGACATTTTTCACACTAATGGGAACAAGCCGAGTGAGACACTTCCACGAGTGTGAAAAATTACATTCGCACAAGTAATGTACAATATTTTTCTTACGACCACCCATTTTAATAAACAATATATAAATATCAGATCGTGTATATTGAGTTGCCTCACTAATGGTACGTTTTATTTGTGACAGTGTATGTTTCTTCTTCTTCTTCTTGTTCCTTTTTTGGGCTATAATCTGAGGGATAATTTACCCAGTTTTATACATGTGGGGGGAAAAAGTCTTGCTCTTGGCAGTATTTCCCTCCCTCTAGAATGGATACCTTCCTTAATCAAAACTGCACTACTGTTGAGCATAGGTACCATGAATTATTACACTTTTATATTACTTATTGTGAGTATTGGGGTATTAGTAAGGTAAGACTTCACAACACAGGAAATTAACTTTTTTGGTTTGGGGGTGGCGGCCAAGCTTGGACACACCCAGAAATTCTACCTCAGATATAGGTGGAGAAACCCATGTCTATGAAAGAGAAGATTAAGTTAAAGCGATATTTTAAACATAGTTATAAATTGGTTTATTATTGATAATCGTTCATCATTTAAATTGGCTAAAATTGTTCATATATCAAATGGCGCGCTAAGTTTAGTTTTGCATAGCTCTATGTAAAGGTTGAATTGGTTTGATATATTAATTGAACATTCTAGTATTATGTGGTTAAGTGATACTATTTGCCCACATTCACATAGTGGATCATCGTTAATTCCAATTCTAAACATATGGAAATGAGTTAAACAGTGTCCTGTTCTCATTCTTATAACTGTTGTTAAATGTCGTCTGTTTTTGTATTGGTATTGGTTAAACCAGGGAGATTTTGGTAATTGTTCGACAACTTTGTAATAGAACGATTTTTTATGAAGTTCCATTCATTGTTCCATTTAGCCCATATGCTCTTCTTGATATCTGGGAAGTAGTTTTGATAATTCAGTTTTATATTCACTGGAACTGTAAGGGAACAACCTGTTTTAGCTAGCTGATCAGCTTTATGGTTTCCTTTGATTTCTGAGTGACCTGGGATCTATGCTAGTACAATATTAAAGCCATTAGTATTTGCTAGTATAATTCCTTGTGTAGTTAATATTGATGAATGCTCTGTTTCTTTGGAGAAAGCTGGTTTACATATTTTTTGTAGTGCAGTTTTAGAGTCTGAGAAGATTATGGTTTTAGTAGTGTTAGTTTTTAAGATAAATTGAAGTGCAGTAATTTCTCCTAACCATATTTGTGTGAATTTTGGTAGCCTAGATGAAAATGCATAGTTGAGTTCTTCACTGTAAACTCCAGACCCTGCAGTGCCATTGGAATAGAGAGATTCATCTGTAAATATTCTTGTATGATCCGGAAATTTGGATATAATTTTTTGGTACTGAATTTGTGCTAGTTCATCAGTTTTATTAGATTGAAGATTTGCCACATTTAATGGAGTGAGCTGAATTTCTAGGTAAAATTCATAGCAAGGCAATATTTCTTTTGTGTACATCATATTAGTAGATGGTTGTAGCCGGTCAAGGGTTTGTATTAGAGTTGGTTTTTCTTTGTTAGTCCAATATCTTGAGATTTTGCTCATGTTATTAAGCTTCTTTAGAATATTTATTATATGGTTATTGGATATTGCCAGGTTTTTTACCAAGTATTTGGAGCTCAGCCATTCCCTCCTATATTTGAGGAGCACTTCACCGTTTTCTTATAATAAGGCTGGGGTTGGTGTTGAATTCCTGTTGCCTGTAACTATTCTCAATCCCTGGTTTTGAAGTTTGTCCAACGTTGTTTTATTCTTTTTTGTGAGGGCGAAAACCTGGCTACCATAGTCCATGTGACTTAGTACCATTGCTTTGTAAAGTATTCTCAGTGTGAGGGGATCACAGCCCCACCAAGTACCGCAGAGAGCTCGCATAACGTTTAGTCCTTTACATATTTTTGTTTCTATGTATTGTATATGTGCATTCCATTTTATGTTTTGATGAATGTATATACCTAGGTATTTAACGTTATCCACCAATTCAATAGATTCCAAGTTTATTTTTATTTTGGGGATAGATCTTTTTATGATTCCTTCAATAAACAGTACTGTATGAGATTTATTGGTTGATAGTTTGAGATTATGTGTGCCTAACCATGTGTTGAGTTTTTCTAAAAATGTATTTAAATTATTTACTATTTAGCTCATATTCGATCCACCAACTATCAGTACCATGTCATCTGCATATTGAACAAGATTAACATTTTTAGGGAGGATATCATAAATAGGTAGGGTATATAGATTAAACAGGATTGTACTAAGGGGAGATCCTTGGGCTAGACCTTGATTAGCTGGCAAAGGTCCTATTGTTTGTCCTAAGTTGTATTGGACGAATATCACTCTGTTATTTATAAAATCATAAATTAAGTTTATTATATATTTAGGTAGGGCTAGGTTTATTAAAGTTTTGTACAGAAGTTGGATATTAACTGTGTCATATGCAGCTGAGAGGTCTAAGAAAACGCCTATGGTGTATTCATTGGCTGAATAATTTATAAGGATATGAGAGTTTTGAAACGTTAAACAGTCCATACAAGCTTTATTCCTCATAAATCCAAACTGTAGGGGATTGAGTAATTTTTTGTTTGCTACATACCATTCCAGCCTGTTTTTTATTAGTGATTCTAGGAGTTTACCCACACATGAAGTGAGAGCAATTGGTCTATAGTTCTTTGTACAACTTTATGAGAGGAAGAATAATTGTTTGCTTCCATGTGTGTGGAATTGTAGCAGTTTGCATGCAATCATTAAAAAATGGTAGTAAATCCTTAGACAAAGATGTTGGCATGTGCTTAATCATAGAGTATGTAATTTGGTCCATACCTGGTGCGGAGTCCTTTTTGAAGAGAGAGAGAAGTTCGAAAGAAGTTTGTGGTGGGTGGTAGTTGTTGTAGTTGGGGTGTTTGGTTTTGATGTGAGCCCTGATATAGGATTGATTTCCTCTGCAGGGCTGGGTTGGGGGTATGTTGGGGGGGGTTTGTGCGCGTTTGTACTGAGTGTGGTGGATTGGTTGTAGAATTGGAAGGTTGAGTTGGTGACTTAGAAAGTTGGGGGAAGAATCGAGGTTTTAGGGGTGGGCTTGTTGCTAGAGGATGTTCCGGAGGAAAAGCGTTCGCATCGCCTTCGCATCTCAAAAAAATAATTATAATTATAATAATCTCGTTGGGGGGGGGGGGCGGGTACAGCTGCGGCTGCATTGTTCCCTGAGTCGATGAGAGGTTGGTCCGTCGGTCCATTTGGCTGGTGAAGGAATTCATCCTGTTGAATAGATTCACCGTGTTACAGGGAAACCGCAGAAAACCTGTAACCCAACGGGTGGGTGGGGTTGTTAGAAGATTTGTCAGAAGGGTTGACTAGTGAGCGTATTTGGAGGTAGTTGTAGGTTATATATATATAGAAGAGAATCGTGTAAAGAGATATGGAATTGTATGTCTGATGGTTGCAATGGTTATCGGATTGAGATTGGGGATCGATCTAGGTAGTCAATGTATATGTCCGGGAGGTCGTCGTAAGCCGTGGCTAGTAGCCGTACTGGGGGGAATGGAAGCTTCCTCTTGGGTATTCTTCCAAGAGGCCGTCTATTAGCGGTCCACGGTGTGAGGAGGGTGTTTTTCGAGATGTCGCTGCCCGATTCGATAGTGCGATTAACGTATCGGGCTTGTAGGGTGTTTAGGCGGGACGGAATGGGCTCAATGTCGATGTTGGTATAGACGGTGTTGCTGGGTGAATAGGGTGCCTTATATTGACAGTATCTGAGAATAGATTGCTCACAAGATAGGAGCATTTTTACAAGGTGGTCGGGAAGGGCGCAATAGACGTTTGCTCTATAATCGATGATGGGGCGGATATATGTCTTATACGTATGAAGTAGGGTGGTTGGATGGGTGCGTCCGAAGCTTCCGCCGAGCGCCTTGAGAAGGTTGACTCGTCGCCGGACTTTATTCAAGGTGTCCATGAGGTCGGCCGTCATGTTGAGAGTGTGAACGAATCTCACTCCCAAATAAACGACTTCCCTGCGGATTTCGAGTCGATCTCCCCAGAGCACGAGGCGGAAGTTTCTGGGTACAAGTCGTTCGCTCGAGGTGTGAGGGTGTTTGAAAACGATGGCTTGGGTTTTTTGAGGGTTGAGAGTCACCCGCCATTTCCTGCACCAATTGGAGAATTGGGTCAGTAGATTTTGGGATCGATTATTGAGAGAGCGAATGTCAGGGGCAGAGATGATTAGAGCGGTGTCGTCCGCATATAGTTGGATATGGTCATGGGGATGTCGTGGAGTTGGTGTGTCATACGTATAAATTAAGTATAATAGTGGAGCGAGTATCGAGCCTTGCGGAACGCCAGTTTGGGGTGTAAATGAATCGGAAAGGCTGTAACCAACTTTGACGCTGATCGATCGGTCTGTGAGGTAGGAATATAATAATTTTATGATTTGGTTTGGCAATCGGATGCTCAGTAGCTTTCTTACTAGTCCGGCGTGCCAGACTTGATCAAAAGCCTTTTGAACATCCATGAAAATGGCGGCTGAACAGCGTCGTTGGTTTAAAGCTTGGGTGACGATGGTTTGGAGGTTGGTGGTGGCGTTCTGACAGGAGTGGCCTGGCCTGAATCCGAATTGAAGGAGTCCTTTTTTACTCTATTGTGAATTTATATTCCTGATAGGAGAATGGTTCAATTTCTGTTGATATGGATGTTTGTATGTTTTCGGTAATTATAGGTGGGCATGAGGAGGATAAAATTTCTTGAGCCAGAATGCCAAGTGGAAGTTGATTTGATAGGTTGTTGTGAGGTGTACGATTTGAAGATTTATTGATTTTATGATTTTTAATGGAGAGTTACGGTTTATTTTTGCACATAAGTTACGAAAACTGTTCTTTGTTTTGGACTTGAGGAGTTTTCTAGTGGAAGCAATGTTCCTTTTAATTGCTATAAAGTTGTCTATCGTAGGGGAGTTGGTAAATGTTTTAATTGCAGATATTCTGCAGTTGATGGCTACAGGACAGGAGTTATCCCACCAAGGGATATTGTATTTTTGGTTGTGTTTGATTTTATAAAATGGTATTGCCGCATTTGCTGCTCCTATAATATTATATTGGAATGTTTCATATTGAAAGTGGGTTAGGGGTTGTGGGGTTGTACAGACGTGTTCCAGTTAGCTTTTTTATAGTTTCTTTTCGTGGTTACTATCTGATTGGTGTTGTCTTCAACATTGGAATGAAGTTTGCAGATGGTTGGGTAGTGATCACTACTTCCAGGGTCTAGGAGGACTTCCCAGGTAGCATATGGGGTTAACTTAGAAGATATTAGGGTAACATCCGCCACAGATTTATCCTCACTTGGTGAAGACAATCTGGTAGCCTGTCCATCATTTAGATATACTAATTGGAGTGACTCTAAGGAGTCAATAATGTTTCTACCATTTATACTTATTCTCTTACTCCCCCATGCAGCGTGGTTGCAATTTAGATCTCCCATAATAAGAAGGGGTTTCTTGAATTGCTGAATAAAATGGATCCAATTATTTACTCTGAGTATTGAGCTTGATGGGCATTATATATTTAGAATATTAATGTTATGTTGTGGTAGGTGTATTGCCTATGTTTGATTGAATATTTATATTGTCAAAGTCACTTTGGTAGATTATTGGGATGAATTTGATGGTATTTTTTATTAGAATAGCTGTTCCACCGAAGCCATCAGCTCTGTCGTTTCTAATAATTTGAAAGTTTCTGCATGAAATATTATAGTTTTGTTTTAATCATGTTTCATTTAGTAGGATTATATCAGAATTACGGTTTCTAATGATTACTTTCAAATTATCTGTGCTGGAGTTGTAAGAACGTATATTCCACTGGATTACAGTTAGTGGAGTGAATGCGAATAAAATTCAAATATTACACAGGAGATCAGAACATGTCCGTGTCGGACAGGTCCATATAGTCCTCTGAGGTATTTTGTTTTTTGGTGGATGGTAATGGAGGTGTACATGTTTGTGCTGTGTTTATTCCTGTTAGCTGACCCACTTCTCGCTGGGGTGTAAGATAGTTATTTGGAATCAAATTTCCTATAAACGTTAACACAAGCTCTCTGTGGGATTCTGGTAAGAATGATATTGCTTGTACTACATCGAGTTTGAGTTTTTCTTCTTCTTCTTTTCTTGCTAATTGTTGGGGCTGTTCACTATGTGTTGTCGTTTTGTTCCTATCTCTGATCTGCCATTTGGATTATTTAGGGATTTGGTATGTACGGCTTTGTCGTAGTCTGTTTGTCTTTTTCTTCTGCTGTTTGGGGGTGTTGTAGCTACTTGTACATAAGATGCTACTTCGGGAGTTGTGGATATTGTTGCAAATCTTCTTTCATGTACTTGAATTGCGTTGGCTTGTTCTTTTGAGTTTTGTTTTCTTAGAGCTGGAAAGTTTTCTAGGTCATTTTTTGGTGGGCTGGTGGGAGAATTGGATGGTATTTGTTGGCTAGCTTCGTAATATGAGATGTTTGAGAATGCCATTAGTTGTTCAATGTTTTTTCGTCTTTTTTGTTCTTTGCATATTTTATCAACTGATGAGTGATCATTATTTTTGCAGTAGATACAGTAAAAATTGCAGCTTGAGGCATTGTCATGGCTTTTACTGCAAGTTTTGCATTTTGCTTTGCCTCTGCATGGATTTGTGCCATGTCCATAAAGTGAGCAGTTATAGCATTGAATCACTGGGATGACTTTTCCTGCAAAAGTTAAACACACTGTGCCTGTGATGATGTACTTTATATTTCCATCAACGATCGCTCTTCTATTCATTCTCTTGGCATGTAGCATCTCACAATTATTGATGTTTGTTGTTGTAAACTGAATTATTTCTTGTTCTGTAAGGGTCGTATCTACAAATATTACAATACCTTTGCTTGATACATTGTGACTTGGTATATATACTTCATAACTCAAATTTTCCCAGTCTTGCTCATTGATAAAGTTGTTAGCAGCTTCTGCATTCTTGAAAGTGACTCCCACATTACCTGACTTTCCCTGAATATATACTTCGAACGGGGGAGAGCTATGTGGAGTGTATAAGATTTTTGTTCTATTAATTTGTGATATATTTTGGTCTTTGTCATCATTTTTATCAGGAGGTTCGTGAGGTTTATCTTACGCCATTTGACTTACTTTCCCCCCCCCTTTTTTCTTAGTATAGGTTTTGTATATATGTAATAGGAATAAGTTGGAATTTACTTACTTAGGTCAAAGGAAAAGGATTTGACACAAGAAGTGGTTAGTAACTCACCCTATCTACTATAAACGGTTAAATCACACTTATATTCAACGATAAATCCGAATTCACAGTTAAATTCAGTCAATCGACGTAAGATTTCACCTCGATCCAAGCAAAAATTTCTACTTCTTCAACACATGAAGTTAAAATTCCAACCTTCGACAGTATATGTTTGAATATTGTTTCTATAAAAAGTGCACATGAATTTAAAATGACTTTCATAGTGACATATAGAAATAACGATAATTAATGTTTATTCGAAAATACTACAATAAGTAAGTACTAATTAGATACAACTGGGGACCAAATTCAATTACATACGAGCATGCAGGTTTCAGGTCGACGATGAAGGCGGAGCCCTGAAAGCATGCGAGCCCTGTAAATACACTTTCCGAGTGTGGCCCATACAATATTTTTGACCATCAATAATTTGACAATAATCTAGGAACACAATATTTATTGCCTAGCCAAGTTTCATAAACGCTCGTCGTCGAGGCGTAGCCATGTTTCATAAAAGTCGTACTCGATGCCCAGCCAATTTCAATAAATCTGGCAGAAAGTTTCTCATATCACCATAGTGACGCGAACCGTGCGCTATGATATCACCCTAGTGTGATATCATATCACACGGTTCGCATGAATTCGATTAACGTGGATTTCTTATTCAAATTTACCTACGTAATAACTACCAATATAGCTCAAAACACAAAATCTGTTCAAAAATTATTGAAATTCGCCAAATTTTGTAATAAAAAAAACAAATACGGTCGGGAATCGAACCGCGATCTACTCCAACATTCTCCAAATTGTCATGACGCGTTAACCACAGAGCTACTATAAGATCCCTAATAGCACAATATGTCCATTGGACATCCGTTTTATGTTCAGTATATGTCCAAGGTGTCCATGGATATATTTTGGACATCCATAGGATATCCAAATAGAAATGTCCAATGGACTTGTGATGGAGATAGTCCAATATGGTGTCCATTATATGTCCAAGGTATCCATGGATATATCTTGGATATCCATAGGATGTCCAAATGGAAATGTCCATTGGACTTCTGATCCAAATAGTCCAGTATATGTCCAAGGTATCCATAGATGTATCTTGGATATTCATAGGATGTCCAAATAGAAATGTGCAATGGCCTTCTGATTGAGATAGTCCATATGGAGTCCAGTATATGTCCAAGGTATATATGGATGTACCTTGGATATCCATAGGATGTTCAAATAGATGTGTCAAATGGACTTCTAATCGAGATAGTTCATATGGTGCCCAGTATATGTACAAAATATCCAGGGATGTATCTTGGAATCCATATAGGATGTCCATATAGAAATGTCCAATGGACTTCTGATGGAGATAGTCCATATGGTGTACATTATATGTCCGAGGTATCCATGGATGTATCTTGGATATCCATAAGATGTCCAAATAGATATGTCCAATGGACTTCTAATCGAGATACTTCATATGGTGTCCATTTTGTGTCCTCTGTGGAGATGTTCAGTCGAAATAAAATATGATTTGCATTCAATATCCTTCACAAAAAATCCAGTCCATTTATTATTCGACGTTGTCCTCTTCAGCGATGCCTATTGAACCATAAAATACTTTACTTACATTTTGAGTCGTCCTTTCCGATTTCCATTCAAAAATCTAATGTTTAAATTTACCGCCAGTACATCAACGGCTAGATCCTGGCCTAGACCAATAACACCGATCTTGCTGGCTACGGCGCTGCGTCTGTGAGATGCGCAATGGTAATCACAGATATATCACCTAACCTACAATCGCCATTCGCCATATATTCTGTGTTGTTTGTTACACAGAAAAGTTTATATACATAATTATATGTGTGCCATTTGAACAATAATTATTATTGGTCTTTTTATTTGCTTTGTGTTCAGTAAGGACAAAAGTGTACCTGCCAAAGTAAGTAAAATCTATTCATTATATATTATATAAGGTTATGGAGTTATTGATTTCAGCTCCCGATTTACTTCCTTATTTTCCATAATGAGCAATAACGTAACTAGAAATAAATCATTTCTGAGTAAATACTACAAAAGGGCCAAGATTGAAGAGAATCTATCATATCGGAATGTTGCTTCAACAAGTTCTAGTTTTGTGGTAGCACAAGAAATTAATTTTGAAACTTTCATGCTAACCAAATCAGAACCTAATAATTGTTGTGCTTTTCATGAAACTATAATTGTTATAAAAAATGTAATAACTGTTGATGATAAAATATTTCTCATTGGGAAGAAATTTCTGAATGTGAATGATTTTTATACGGTACCATGTAATTCCTCAGATCTTGGAATATATTCAGTTAGCAATCTAGGACCTCTTCAGTCTTGGCCATTAGATAAAATGATTCGAAAATGTATGAAGTTGAGATATTGTGATACATTTGTAATATTGCCTTTACTGCATTTATAGATTGAATTATCATTTATATTTATCCTGAAATTTAGTATATTATGTAATAGGTAATCAACACATTATCAATGTCATGAACAGAATGTTTCCAAATAGAAAAACTTTTTCTTTAACTCCTGCTGTAGGAATTTTTGTTTATTTCATAACTGTATATACATATTTCATATTAATTGTTAGTTATAGTCATTTAATAATGTATAGGTCTTATTGATTAATTATAGTTTATTGGATTATAATAACCCATTATGTCCTGGACTGTGGTGAGATTCATCACAGAAGATACTGTTGAAGCAATACCATCCTCGTGGATATTGGGAAACAGTTGCTACTGGCCTCCACTCACCAAAGAAAAAGTTATTGCAGCTATAAAAAAGCAGGAAGTACCCTATACTTGTTGGCCACTACATTCAGTATCATTTTTTCGCAATGGAACTTTTGGTAAGAATATTCATAATTTAATTATTGAAGGAAGCATTTGAGATATTGGTGTTAATTTCATGTTTGGTTTTGGTTATTTCAGACTCCTATTTAGATGCCAGGAAGCATTGTAAAATAGCTGAGTATGAAAGTGATCTCAATGAAGAAAAACAAAGTAGGAGTATCCGTAAAAAAAAGTTCTGTCATCATCATCCTCCTCTGATGAAGAATCGCAAAAAATTTCAGATCCACCTAAGAGACATTCACAATCACTGTCAAGTGTCCATGAATCCACCAAAGGTTTGTATGTTGTTTGCAAAAATCATTTTGGATGACTTAACGACTCTTTTTAGGTAATAAAAATGATACCCTACTCACGAGTACAACAGAAGAAATACATCAAGATGTGTTTTCTGCAGTGCCATCCAACAAAGGTATAGTTTTACATAATTTATAATTTAATAGTTACCTTCTGATGATTCTCTTTCAGTTCAGGGAAGAGAGGCTATACTTGCAAACTCTACTAGAGAAATGCTAAACAATGAATCTGGAATTCTATCCATTAGTTCAAATAATAACAGCAATGATAAATGTATTTGTTGCCCTATACATAAAATTGGTAATACTCTCAAAATGTTGATAAGAACTGGATATTATACCTAAATATTTTTTCAGAAATGGAACAGTTGAGAAGACATTTAGGGAGTTTTTCACAGAATAATATTTCAGAGAATGTTAAAACACTTATCAGAAAACAGAATATTCTGACCAACATGATTACAGATGTTATTGGGGAATTACATATGATCTCTGAAGGAGTACAGAAATTGAAAATTGTTGATTCTCATAATGAATATGACTCCATAGTCAACAAATTTCCATTTCCCATAGACACAATCGAAAAATTCGAGGAGGCAGAACAGTTCTGGTCAGATGACATGAATTTCAAATCATCTGTGAGTAGCAAATCACATTTTAAACTGAAATTAAAATTAAATTCACCTTTTGTCTTGCTTGTTTTGTTCTTCTTAACAAATTGAACATTGCTTTTAGTTTAAGATGAGTAAGAAGCTGTTTTATTAATTTTCTAGGTTCATGAATTTTCCAAAATTGGTGGGAATTCTATATATGAATTTATTAAAAGAGTGATGACTATAATAATAACCAACAATTTGGGATCCAAATTTACCTGGTTTGGTACCAAAGCAAAGGAATCACTCTTGAAATCAAAACTAGCAGAAATATTATTAAGTAAGTACAATAGTTGCTAAACATGTTGGTTCCTATTAGCAAAATATTTGAAAAAATATGTTAATCCCAGTTTTCATGGATTTATTTTTATTCATTTCATAGGAGCTGCTGAAATATCTAACTTAGACTGTGACAGAAAGATGGTGGAAGAGGCAATCAGAAAATATCTAAGAAGGGCTAAAGAGCGGAGTGTATCTAAAAATCATCGTCAGCTAGGACACTAAATTGATGTTTTCCTTTTGTTAGTGCACCAGAGTTTCTCATAATTTACTTGAAACAACTTCCCCATGATCTTATTTGGGATATGTTTTTATTTTTTCTATAATATTTTATTTTACCTGTATTTATGTGACTGAATTTGTCGTTTTTTGTACTCAATTGTTTTTCTACTTTTTCATTATATATTTATTTTTCAGATAAAATGTTTTCATTTCTGATATAGGACAAGGGGTGTTCTAGAAGAGGGCACAAATTTCTATTTTCAAAATTCAGCTTGACGATTTTATGAACATTGCCATATTTCAGGAACAATTGAAAGACAATTAAATATATTCTTGCCTTCTGAACAATGTTTCATTATATTGTCATGATATTTCATAATCAGCCTTAGTCCATGGATGTTCATTGACATTTTTATGGATGTAGATAATGAACATCTGATATTGGGTCATTGGGTACATTCCATGGATATACAAAAATGACATTCTATGAATGTACAGAATGGACATCCTATAGATGTACATAAGGAACATCCAGTGGATGTCCAAATGGGTGGAAAGTTAATGTTGTATGGGTCGTTCATCCAGTGAACACAATCTGGTTGTCCAATTGATATCCTTTAGATATATAAAAGGAACATCCTATGGATGTACAGAATGAACATCCTATGGATGTATAAAATGAACATCCTATGGATGTACAGAAAGAACATCCTATGGATGTACAGAAAGAACATCCTATGGATGTACAGAAGAGACATCCTATGGATGTACGGAAGGGATATCCTATAGATGTACATTAGAGACATCCGGTGGATGTCCAAATTGGTGGAAAGTGAATGTCCTATGGACGTCCATGTGCCATCCAGTGGATGCAATCTGGTTGTCCAATGGATGTTCAGATTGTCCGAAGTAGTTCATCCAATGAATATCCATTGGACAAATTGGTGTTATTAGGGATAGATGTCAAAAGTTCTTATTTTAGGTAAATCTATAGTATAGCTGTAGGAATTTTTAAAAATAAAATTATTAGGAATTAAAATGTCTTCCGCGTTATTTTGAAAATATTTCGCACTACAAACTGATTATTTTAAAAATAATCATATGTTGTGTACAGTTATGGATGTTGTCAAATAAATAAAACCATCATATTTCGTAAATTTATCGCGTGATCGTGAAAAATATATACTAATTATAAAAGTGAAAAATAATAAAGTAGGCTTATGTCAAAATTCTCAAATTATAACACAAAGCATAGAAATAGTTTTTGTGAAGTGTAAGTGTAAGTGAAATATTTATTACATAAACGTGTAAACGAATTATAATTGTGAGATAAACTAAAAATGAAAAGTGTTAGTTTCGGTTTTTTATTATAATGGAAGTTGATACTGATAGTACGAATGTACACCACCAGAAATCATCGAAGCGGCTCAAGCAACACCATTAAAGTTACTTCCTCCAAAATCAATAAAAAGATATGAACTCGCTTATGACCAGTTTTTGGCTTGGAGAAGAAACAAAGAATTGGAATCTTCATTTTCAGAAAATGTCCTATTGGCCTATATTGATGAATTATCAAAAAATAAAAATAAACCTTCCACATTATGGACGCAATATTCAATGCTGCGTAGTACGATCTACGTTAACCATAATGTAGACATCTCAAAATACCTTGAATTAAGGGCATTTCTGGAGAGGTTATCTGATGGATATAAGCCGAAAAAAGCCAAAACTTTGAGCAGTGAAGAAATAAATGAGTTTATAAATTTCGCCCCCGACGAAAAGTTTTTGTTTGCTAAGGCAAATTTTAATAAAAAAATAGCTTATTATACCTGTTCAAAAAATATTCTTCTAATTTTTTAGGTGGCGCTAACGCATTTTACGCACTCACGAAATTACACTCTCGCCGCTAAGCGGCTTCGTGCATAACTTTTCGGTTCGTGCGTAAAATGCTTCTTACAACACACGTTACGTGATATACTATTATCATATATCATGCTACAAAACAAAATTTAGTACAACAGATTTGTTCCTAAAACATGACATAGGGCTTTATACGACAACTGCCAAAGCAAAATAGGCTCCATAGTTAGTATATGCTTCTGTAAGCACGCTATTACACACATTATACACTAAAGGTTATAGTATATTACGTAACGTGTGTTGTAAGAAGCATTTTACACCCGGACGGAAAAGTTACGCACGAAGCCGCGTAGCGGCGAGTGCGTAATTCCGTGAGTGCGTAAAATGCGTTACAAATAAAAACGTACATTCTCGATGCCCAGCCAGTTTCGTAAAAGTCCGTCCTAAGTAGTATTTATTTTTATTAAAAATGTTGGTAGAATTACTGGAAATGCATAAAATAGCGTATGCACCTCTCGATTAAAGTGACATTAATCCCTTAGGTGGATTACTTCCCTCAGGAATCAAACACCACCCGCGGGATTAAATGGGCCACTTTAGTCGCTTGGTGTATAATATAGCATTGTTTACCAATATGAGATACATTCAGACAGCTAACAGATTCGGATTGAATGAAACGGAACCAATTATCATATAATTCCAAATAACTCTTAGTATTAAATGCAATCTCATATCTAATTAATGTTATCTACCATTTATATATAGAATCAAATTCAACGTCTAATATTTGAGTAATAAATGTTGAATAAGATGACAGTTGCTAAGTAGTTGCTATGGAAGCCGTGCGATTTACTTTACAGCCCTGCGTTTTGTTTTACCGTGCGTAATAGACGTCTTACATTGATTGCCGACTGTTTGTTTTTGACTACTTACAGGGGTGGTCGTAGGTAAATACGTTTATACAGCTACAATAAGACAAACTTCTCTCTGCTTTATACAATACTTATAACAGATAAAAGGGTTGTTAGGTTATTTTTATAGACTGATGACGAACCGTTTTTAGAATACGATTATGAGCAGTATGGGCCCAGAAACCTCAAATCAAGTTAATCCAGTATGCAGAGAGAACGTGCTACAGTTATATCACGAGATATTTGGTCATCAAAATAAGAGACATGTTACAAAAGTTCTCAAAAATGATCTAGATATAGAGGTAAAGGTTGATAGCGAGCTTTGCGGAGGTTGTGTCTATGGAAAGTTTTGAAGTCTGACACAAGAGAAAGGTCTAGTGCACCAGATGAAAGAATCCATATCGTCGTTTGTGGAGCTATAAGCAGTTCAAAATCTGGATTTTTTCCAGATACCGATATATTTATACAGGACAAATCTCAGGTCGTAGAGAAGCTGAAAACAGTTCTAGAACAGATTAGGGCCACCGGCTATACTCAATGATGCATTGTACAAAGAACGAATTTACGCTTGGCCGTAACTGTCAAATTTTCCAAAAATATAGTGGTTGAATAATTAGAGTTTGTTTGTGTGTACCTACTAGGAGAGCTTTAGATATATTTTTAGTTAAAGATTAGTGGCGTATTGGGTAAGCGTGCTGATTGTAATTTCAAAAGTTGCGATTTCAATCCAAGCGATTGTAAAATGTTCGTCTTACTTCATTCAACATATTGGGACTGATAGGTGCGAACGCATGTGTAATTTTCACTTTCACCTCTTCTAAGTTGTTAGCCGTTTTTTCCGCAAATCGATAAACTTGAGATGTTAAGTAGCATCACAAAAGAATAGCAAGGACCGAGATATGGTGATCTAACTGGCCATCAAATTGTACCTCTACCTCATAACAATCTGTTGTTTCATTTAAATTTTGCTGCACATTTATGCGATTATGAGCAGGATATTCGTCCTGCCGAAACCATGTGTTATTAAAGCGATCAAGGGCTTCTTACAGAGGCAAGGTAAGGACTGCGATCAGACCTATAGTCTAGTCCCAAAAGGTGATACAATTAGAGCTTTGCTCAGTGCTGCTGCAAACGAAGATGGTAGAAGCATGGTATTGTATGGATTAAAACAGGCCCCGCGATGATGGAACAAACGTTTTATGGACTACATTGAATCCCTCAGCTATAAGCGACTCATCTTTATTTATGAAGAAGAAATGATAATACGTGCTTTTGATAGCCATCTATGTAGATGACGGATTACTGGCGTGTGCCAATGCAAATATGGAAAAACATTGCTAACAAGTCTAAGAAAGGAATTCAGGATCACCACAATTGTTCTTCCGTATTTCCTTGGACTTGAAATTGAGAAATCAAGAAACGGTGATATAAAACTCAGCCAATAAAATCCTAGAGCGTTTTGTTATGAAATACTATAAGCCAGTTTCAACACCCATAGTAAAAGGCAGTAGCCAATTAGGGATGGGAAATAGCCAATTTCCCTATAGAGAAGCTGTTGGTACTCTAATATATCTAATGACTTGTACCATACCCGACATTGCATTCGCCGTCAGTGTTGTGTCCAGAAAATTTGATTGTTCAAGAGTGAAAAGAATCTAACGATACCTGAAAGGCACAATAGACACTGGTTCGTCTAACAAGTTCGGTGTACAAGCAAAACTGGAAACATTTAGCGATTCTGACTATGGTGAAGAGGAAACAACCAGTCTTTTAACGTCAGGAGTTCTTTGCATATATGCATGTGCTGAAATTTCCTGGATGAGTCAACGACAAACATCGGTAGCTCTTTCTACGATAGAACCGAAGATAGTAGCTGCGAGTTAAGCTGCCAAAGAGATCGTTTAGTTGAGAAGGCTTTATGAACAAATTTTCTTACTTGAATTAACACCAACTTTAAAAGTGGATCAATGCTAGTCGTTTAGTGCAAAACTCATCGTTTCATCGTAGACCAAAACATATCCACTTCAGACATTTCTTCGTCAGAGAACTGGTACTAGAATAGTCGGTGCTAGTTCAGAAAATTGCATCTGAATTTTAACTAGCTGATCTCATGACGAAACCGCTTTTCAAGCCTCCATTAGACAAGCTGCGGGAAGCAATCGGAATGGTCAAACATTGTAATGAGGGAAAGTGTTGTAGTACGAACCATTCTGTATGTTTGTCCAATTATATTTTTATTATTGTTGTTTTTATATTGATTTGATTGATTGACAGATGTTTTAAAAAAAATCGAATGAAAAATCTTGTCACGTCAACTGAATTTTACTTCTATTCTTCATGAAATTCTAAAAAAACGACCTACAGCAACAATTTTTCCGACATTGGCTCTACATTTATTGGAATGACTCCACTTTGGTTTCGACGTTATAACCATACACCAATGTTATGAATCCTTTTAGCAAATCTGCATTATCGCAAACGTCATTCAATACCTCCTCAGCGATGTGCAGGCAACAGTTCTTTTGGTAAAAATTTCGCAATTTCTCCAAAAATATCATCACAACATGTTTCATGTTCAAAATATGCGAAAAAAGTTACCAACCAAATCAAAACAACACCATCCTAAAGCAATGTAAAGTGTCTGGAAGATTCCATTATAAATGACTTACAGCCTAAAGCTGAACGACTACACTTGCCTGAATAATAAATTTTGTACTTGGACAAAAGTGTTCAGCTCAATCATCGAACCTTGACCAGAGAGGACACGTCAAAACCAAAATACCATCAAACTAAGGAGTTACAGAAAATTTGGAGACAAGTCAAAACAATATCACTTTTTCTAGTACCGAGGCTGCCCTCCAACCAAAAGGCGAGGGTAGCCAATTTTTTATACCGTGTTAAGAAGCTCTTTGATACAACTGTATAGCTGGTATACTCAACATGCAATTTGGATGATATTTAATAACCCAAAAAGAAATGTAGGAAAAATAACTAATGAGTATAGTATGAACTAGTATATACTCGAATTCAGTTTACGATCTCTCCAAAATTTTTAAATATCACTTTAATATCCAGAAACTTATGTTACTAATAGGAAAAACTCGTGAACGAATAGTTGAATGTAAAATATTATTCCCATTTCAAGTTTAGTTACGCTGTACACACATTCTATTTGAGACTTTGAAAGAGATTTTCATTTTTAGCTTAGAAACTATTCTATTCACCTCAGATATTCTTAAGATATTCGTGTATATAGGGTAGCAAGTAGCTGTACAGTTGCTTGTACAGATCTATAGTATGTTTGAATGAAACCAAAGAAACCCTAGTAATTTTTACAATTGATATTTGTAGTACCTAAAATTTTATCGGAACTGAGTTTCTATTTGGAAACAAATAGAAATTAGTATAAAAAATATCAAATAAGAATGCTGATATCTTTATTATTTTAAACTTTCTGAAGAACTTGTTCTTAAAATGAACAAACTGATTGACATATGACGCTACAACTCCACATGACCACGAATGACAGTTGCGTCAACTACAATAAACTCACACTTAGTAATGCAAGTTCGATATTAGAGAGTGGGCGACAAATGTGACAGGCCGCGAAACTAACTGTGAAAAAATGGAAGACTTAATGGTGGCATATTTAAAAGTAGTGGTTGAATGTTCATTTTTAGATTCATCAAAAATTGTCAGTATTTAAAAATGTTTTTTATAATTCGCGTATAAAAGAGACTTCATTATAACATTGTTTACAGTGTCACAATGAAGCTCTTTGAACACTGTTATAGTAATTTTTAGTGTACAGTTGGTTATTGTATTTAGTTATATTTTTATTTGACATTTGACTTTAACCTTGACACAAATTATAAATAAAATGGTCTAGCGTTGTTCTAGCTAGCAAATTATTATATTAAAGATAAATTAGAATGATTTATATATTAAAAATAATAATGAATAAAGTACGCTAACGTTTATTTATCAATGATTTGTCAATTGTTTATTTTTATATTGCATAGGATCAATATATAGGTATGGTATACAAAACGTTCGATTTTTGAGATAAATTACCAGGTATCTATGTGAAGATGTATTACAGAAATAATTCTGTTCATGATATAATATAAATAGATCGCAAGAGCATATACGAAGCTCTTTTTTAGACAAATAATTATCCTCTTTTTGCTTAAATGAAAGTTTGTTCACACTTTACACAATTATTCGGTTATAATATGTCAGAAGTCAGAAGTGCTGCATAAAACCATCTGTGATCTGACCAATTAAGAATCTACAGAATTGCCAACTTAAACTCAAACCACTCCTCCTAGTTTGAAAACAAGAATTATATGAAATTCTATTTTATTTAAATAATTAAATATATGCCAATTATAAAAAATATTGTGTGAAACTTGTGACACAATGACTTTCTGTAGTACTCGTGATTTGCACAACTCACCGTTACGCGGTTCGTTGTGCAAACTTCACTTGTACTACAAAACGAGTCATTGTGACACTTATTTTACAAATACCTATTGTTTTTTGCTAGAACGTTTTAAACATTTTAAAAATAAACAAAAATTCATGTAAAAACTGACAATTTTCAACAAATCTCAAAAATAAAGTTGTTTTCAATTCGTTAAACTATTTTTATTAAAATATGTCATAAAATTGCATAGAAAGTTGTTAAAATCGTCAATAATAAAAAAATTACTAGGCCTCTAATTGGGAAAAACTCAAAATATGATAGTCTCTTTTATTAAAAGCATTACATAATTTGAAAATATTTTATAGTAATACATAAATGTAATATAATATACCTATATAACATTGATTATTGTTATCGTGTAATTTTTTTAATTGCTTCTGTAAAACTTATAAGTCGGCGTTAGTGCCACTACCTGAAAGAAAAATAGTTGAATAAATAGAAGGTATACGTTTTGTGCAGGTACAATTGAAATGAAGATACAAGGATAATTAAATGGGTCACAACATACCAATTTTAAAGTATGTAATTATTGACCTCAAGTATCTACTTACTTACCTTGCAAAAATTAAGCTGGAATGGCTGTTGGCTTGACTCCTCTTATACCAACTCCGTCTATATCGTCTGGTCTAAAGTATCTGGAACATACGCGACAATGTTTATGCACTGTTTCTGGGGCAATACTCATATAACTTTAATTATTTATGATTTTCAACCATTCATGAAGCACATCCAATTCATATTTTGGGTTTGGAAAGCGATACTGCCTACTGATCATTGCTGTACATTCTGGGACACAACATTTTTTCTCCTTTAGTGGTAACGCTATGTTACGATAGACTTCTAACAAGGTTCGAGAAACACACCGTAAAATTAAAAACTATATAAACACTAATCTAATATCTATTACTATTAACAACTACTATACTACAAATTAAATAAAAAAATAGTGTATAAAAAGTAAACAATCAAGAAATATAACACAAAGTGGAGTATATTGGAAAAATGTATCTGTGCACAAATCAATGATAATTGCAAATGTCACCCACAGTATGTGTCACATTCGACTGTTATTATTTGTCACTTCTTAGCTGGTTATACAGGTCGCTGTAATATGTATAGGAATACTAGCGCTATCCCTTGACCAGGCCGCGAGCTATCCATTCCTATTTGGTATACTCAAGTTTCTTTACTAAGTGGGGGTATACTGTGGCGTCAACTTTAGTGGTGAAAAACTTCACAGTATCAAGAAATATTCCGTTTCATTTTCCCTTCCTTCTATATTTTTTCACGCTAAAATTCCGCTTATACAAATTTTCAATATATTGGAATTTCTTAAAACGTATATCTGTATAGTACGAAAATATACCGTTTGAGATGCAAATATCAAATGAATCACAAACGATTTACATTTGCAGATGCAAACACGAGTTTATATTTCCGGCATCGGTAGTAGAGTGTATCTACAAGTTAAAATTTTAATACAATCCAGGTTTAAAGCAGGATTTGTATCTACATACTTTATCGTTGAATACCGGAAATTATTTCATAATTATTGTTACTGCGGTTGGATAACAAACGATTTTTGTTGGATAATAGTTTGCAGAATTCTACGGATCAAATGTTGTAACATACAATTAAAATATAATATGTTTTCTATAGTTAACAGTAGGATAAAGCTGTAAAAAATCAAACAAAAATAGATTTACAAAGGTTTTTCATTCAAATAGGGTCTTCTCTTTAAAAATATTTTTTCAAGTTACCTTCAATATATTATATTTCAGTTTTTCAGCTCTATATTTGTAGGTTCTCAGCCTCCTGAAAAACTTCTGTGAACAAAGAAAATGCTTAGTAGAAAAACGTCTACCCCTAACGGTTCAATCCAAATGATAATGACAATCATGGGGCATATCTCGAATTGTCAGTATATCGTGTTTTTAGGAAGAAGAACCGTATTAATTGAACTCTACGGCTTCTGAATTGAGAAGGAAGAGCAGAAATGAACGATGTATCTCAGGAGAAAATAACAATAAATTTGTTTGTTGTAAGAGTAATTGCACCAGTGAATAAACGGGAACCAGTAAATGAACGATTTTGTATACTTCAACAGCTTTTAAGCCGCACAGCATACTAGCGGTAATGACTCTTGTGGAAATTATGGAATATGTGACTCTTTTTCGTTGCTGTTACTATTGATTTATATTGGTCACGTTACCATTAGTTTTAAGATTGCCTAATTTCACCATGGTCGTAGAATGTGTAAGGCAGAGCTTAACTAGTAAGTTATATACACGACCTTTGCTTTAACACATGAGTTTGTATACTTTTCATTTACACATGAGATAAAAGTTACTAACTATATAGATGTTCGATGGTTCAAATATTGAATGGAAGAGAGAGAGAGAGAGAGAGAGAAGTTCGAAATGAGATTTCTTGGATAGAGATTTTTATTTAAAAAGTTGAGGAATTTTCATTTTTGTTTAGATTACCCTGATATAGGATTAATTTCCTCTGCTGGGCTTAAATTTTGAACATAATTCACCAAAATTTCTATAAAATGAATATTTCGTTAAAAAATCGTTGTGCCTATCCATAGATTAACGATATTACTCATAGCCCAGTCAATGAACAGAGTGTTGATTCCCTGAGTTTTATGGCAGAATGGTACAAAAAAATCAATCAAGAACACACTAAAATTTTGTAGAATTGTTCATTGTAAAAAGTGCTAGGAAGTAGGTAATTCAAGTTTGTGTACATAGGTAAATACTAAGTACACAACAACTACAAACAAACATCGTACAACATAAAACATTTTAACTCGGATGTCATTCATCAACCTTAGGCTGCATTCACACGACCGTCCAAGGCACTGACATTGAAAATATTGCGATTGTTATTTCAACATCCCTTATCAATCCAAATATTTTCACAAGACAAAAAATATTTTCACACACAGTACATCCCATTCTTACATCTAATTGCATGCCTAACCTTAACTTATGTTTTCTGAACAACTCACCTGAAATATTTTTACCAAGAATATCAGCAATTTGTTCATTAGAGGATATATACGCAACAACAAATGTCCCTTCGTTCACTAAGTCTTTCATGAAATTGAATTTTACATGATCCTCAAATGTAGTAAAGTTTTTTACAACCAAATCCCTTCCTTTGCTGCCTCAGCTAACGCAACATACTATGCTTTGGTAGAAGATGTAGCTACAGTGACTTGCTTTTCCGTGTACTAATTGACTGTACTACCAAATACTTCAAATAATTATCCGCTAGTGGATTTCCTATCAGAATTGTCTCCTGCCCAGTCAGCATCTACGTATCCGACTAAACCGACACCATAACAAAGTTATAAGACCATGGTTCCCTTAAGATATATTAAAATGTGTTTAAGATTTTTCCCAAGCTGCTCGGTTGGTGTGCTTTGAAATCTGCTGCAAAAGTGTACGGAGGCACTAAGATCGAGCCTCGTAGCCAAAATAAGATACATTAAGCATCCAACTAGTCCTCTAACATTTTATTTTCAGTTATTCTCACATTAATGCCCAAAAACTTTTCCAACATCTTGCATTTCGAACTCTTTAATTTTGTTTTTAGATTACTGATTTCACCATTATCGCAACTTTATAGCAAAATATCATCCACATATATCAACATATAAGTTATGTTATAGATGGATTGTTTGAAATACAGACAAGGATAATTTGTAGCAAAAAGAGAAGTTTCCTTTTCTGCAAATTCATTAAATCGTTTGTTACAGTAATATGGAGCTTGT
Source organism: Galeruca laticollis (assembly GCA_963921935.1). Classification (NCBI taxonomy): domain Eukaryota; kingdom Metazoa; phylum Arthropoda; class Insecta; order Coleoptera; family Chrysomelidae; genus Galeruca; species Galeruca laticollis. The sequence continues at coordinate 80,028,121 of OY998180.1, forward strand.
TTAAGCCAGTATATGGCTTTATTTAGTTTACATACCATGCCATCGTCATTGGTTGTAAAACCCTCAGGAATTAACATCTTCCTCAATTATTCTTTGCAAGAAGGCAGATTTGACATCCATTTGTTGAATTCTCAAATTTTTAAAATTTACAACAGCTAATGAAGTTCTTACTGTAGGAACTCAATCTTGTTACAGACGCATAAGTTTCATGAAAGTCAAAACCCTCTTTCTGCATAAATCCCTTTGCAACGAATCTAGCTCTATACTTTACTATGTGTCCTACGTCATTAGTTTTAATTCGAAAAACCACTTATAGTCTATTAACCTAACATTTTCAGGGTTTTTACCAATTTCCAAGTATTGTTTTTCATTGAAGGATTAATTTCTTCATCTACTGCTATTTTCCAAAACTTATAACCAGTGGACTCTTTAGCTCTTTCTAAGCTATCGGGTACATGACCTACCTTTTTCCAAACGGGTTTGATTGAGGCGTTCGGCACTTCCATTCATTTCCGGGATATAAGCGACTGAATACCAAGCCTAATGCCCATGGACCTACAAAAACTAACAAATTGATGAGAGTAGTATTAGCTGCCATTATCGCATTCTAAAAAACCAATCCTGTAATCAGTGAAGTTGTTGAGAAGAGCCTCATATTCATTGTAACACTCAAATATATCACTTTTATTTTTGACAAGATAAACTACACTAAAATGGGTGAAGTCGTCTAAGAAGGTGACAAAATATTTTTTAGGTTGCAGGAGAAATCTCTCCACAGATGTCGCTATGGACAATCTCCAGTACTCTTTTTGTCGCCTTTTTTTGATACTCTTTTAAATGGTAAACTGCACATAGGACAATTTTCCTGTTTCCTGAGTTTACCTCAATTCCTTCAATCACGATCTGTTTAACTAACTATTAAAAATTTTGGTTTCCTAGGTGCCCTAGGCGAGGGTGCCAAAGCTTATAATTTTTGTTTACTGTGTGGTCAAAAATAACATCAAACTCTACTTCATACAAATAGTTTCCCTTTTTGCCTTTTGCAATTAACATGTCTTTATTAAAAATACAGACAGAATTATTTTCGAAAACAACTTTTAAATTAGTCCTCTCTAATTGTAGCACTGACAATAAATTGTGCCTTAAATCTTTGATACATGAAACATCACCTGAATTTATGCCTTGTAATTTTACCCTAACAGCTCCTTAGTTTTTTTGCATTTAAAATCTAACTGTTTTTGGCAACTGCAATTCGAAGTTCCTCTTCTAAATTGCTGGTTTTATAAAAATATCTATCATCATTCACCATGTGATCGGTTGCACCAGAGTCAACAATAAATTTGACAACATTCTGATTCCTCGGTATCTCATAAGTCAGAGCGCTTCCTGCAATTGCGACGAAAACAATGTGCTCATCTTTCTTCTGGGGACCTGCTTCGTTGGCCTGTCTTTTGTTTTCATTTTGTTGTATATGTGGCTTTCGTTTGTACAAACAATTTTTCGTGATATGACCAAACTTACCGCAGTTGTGACATGCAAATTTATTCCTTAGATCATAACTGGCGCTGCTCGTGGTTTTCCCAGGGTTTTTCCACTTTCTCTGGGTACTGTACCCTACTGTGCTTCTCATATTGATTTCTTCGGTTTGTGTAATATTCCTTTTCATTATTTCATGGTCTAAAGGTTTTTCTTTGAAAAAGTCTAGTATTCATTTATCTTGCTCTAATGTTTCCAGCGCTATTACAATTGCATCATTGCTATAAGTAACAAATGATAGCATAACTTGAACAGATTTAAGCTCCCTTAAGGTCTCTTCATGTGATTTTCAAGAAATTCACATATTTCGAGTTTCAATGTCAGCAATTTTCTTCGAAGGTACAATTGACTGGCAATACCTTTTCTTTGTAAAACTTTTTCTAGAACAGACCACATTTGATATGTAGTATTTTTATCCCTCATGTACTCAAGGTGAGAATTTGTTACACGCTATACATCACTTCACCTTTTGTATAAAACTTTTGTTGCTGCTCGTTTGAAGAATCAATTTCACTTTTAATAGTACGTTTTACCCCTTATTGGTCTAATGTTTTAGTTTAGTTTTAGACGTGTTCATTCACTGGCATACAGCCAATAATAGGTAATAAGTGAATGAACAACAATTTTTTCTAATTATAAGTTATAACACCTACTTCAGTACCTAATAATGTTTCAATTTTTTCTAATACAGATGTTCAAGAAAATAATTATTTACATTACAAGCTGCGACAGCTTACTTTTAATTGAGAGGATTTTAAATTACCGAGGCGAAACGTAAGCGTAGCCGAGGCTGTTTAAAAACTCTGAGCACCTCAAAGAGCTTTCGCAGCATGTAATGTATTGAATTTTTCATTTTCCCATCAATATTTGATAAAATACAATGACTTTGTGATTATAATAAAATTAGTATAACTTGGCTTGTCGTTAACGTTACTTTGGTAACATTATTTTATGACATTTGTCAAATATCATTTAAAACTCTGTCATAAATTAACATGAATTTTGTTAAATAAGCTGCAAATATTGCGCGCAGAAGTTACTGAATAAATTCAAAGGTCGATACAATCAAGCTTACAAAAATTTCATGAAATGCTGTACAACGAATGATGTTTCCGCAATAACTGAAGATGTTATTGGCATTTTTCCTAGAAATATCAAAAATATTATCGCTTACTCCTTTATGGTCAGAATGGTCCATGCTAAAATTGACTATTTCTGTAAGGAAAACAAGGACATATCGAAATTTAGCCGCTTAAAGACATTTATAAAAAGATTAAATGATGGGTATCAGCCTCAAAAGTCTCAAGTATTTACAAAGGATCAAATTTCAATGTTTTTATAAGAAGCTCAAGATGCAATATATATGTTGAAAAAAAGAGTAACTGAGGCATGCGGAACTGATGAGCTATATAATCTACAAATGAAGGATGTAGAATCTAAACATTGAGCCCTGTTGGTCCAGATTCTCACTACAAAAACGAGATTTGTAGTCACAGAAGATTGGGTAACAGTTGTGGATCGTTATATGCAACTCCGGTCAAAATAAACTCATGATGAACACATTGTTTATCGGTATGAGCGTGGCACAAGTGTGAGTAAGGTAATTGGAAAACATACAATTGCAAAAATGCTTTACGAAATTGCCAAATTTCCTTAAATCCCAAACCCAAATCAGTACATTGGCCACTCGTTTAGCAGACCGTCTTTTACATTATTAGCCAATGCCCCGGACGTGGTCATTTTAGATTGAAAATACATGAGGGATATATAGCACACTCCATGAGCAATAAAATAAACTTTGCTAATAAAATCAGGCCCGAAAAATCGATAATGATTCAGCAAAACTAAAATCAAGAAACAGAAACTCATGTCAACTGAATTGACAAAAATGAATATAGTTCTAGTGCCGTTCCATTTGGCGAAGAGATCAATCGACATTTACTTTTAAATACAGGGTGTCCCACTATAAAGTACCACATTTTGACAGCTTATTACTCGAGAATGTAAGAAGATATCGACGTGCAGTTTTCGCTAAACTTCTTATATTTCAGTGTTCTAAATGAAACTCACTGTTTCTAGCTAATTCCACAATATAATGAAAATTGTTGAAAATTCTAAAAAATTGACAATTGTTTCGATAAATCAATATCATCGTCAGAATGACAGAAGTTACATTTCATTTGATGCCTACCTGATGTTTAGTAGTTATTTTTGGCTAGACCAAGAAGTGACCTAACTTGTGATTGACTTAAAATATGTTAATAGAAAAAGGAAGAAGATGTGATATTACAAATATTGAAGCTTGGATATTATTAGCCTTATGATGATATCCTGGATATAATTTTTTCAATTAAGATCAGTATAACTGTGCAATGATATATAAAACCAGGAAAACTATATCTGCTGATCTTTACAATTATCACTTAAGAAGACAGTTTATTCGTGGAGAACTCCCTAGATTTAACTGTTCATTGACAGCACTTCTAGTTCAGTGTTAGGAGTCAATGAATGATTGGTGTCAAGTAGATGTTTTGCGTAGTGGGATTTATCTGGTATTTCTAATATGTATGCTCGTAACTGTTCACTGTATCGGATTTCAAAATTTCTAAGGGTCTGACTCAAATAGACAACATAACATTCTGGACATTTGAGTTTATATATTAAATATTGATTTATCGAAACAATTGTCAATTTTTTAGAATTTTCATTATATTGAGGAATTAGTTAGAAACAGTGAGTTTCATTTAAAACACTAATATGAGTAGATTCCACGAAGTAAGGGTCGGGACAGTTAATTCCATTAAAAAACCTTCGAGAGAAGATTTGACCCGACTGTACCAGAAGTTACTACAAAACATCATAAAACATTTGGTTTAACTAAGAATGCTTTAGGAAAAAGGTAATACCAAATTATGTGAATGTAAAATGTCACATTAAAACACCACAAGCACAAAAAGCTATAAAATGTGCTCAACGAGTTTGGATAAAAGAAGAATGTAAGTAATGGTTTAAACTGAGGGACTCTTTAGATAACTATATAAAAGTTGTCCATTCAGAACTCACGTTCCAATTACATTCAGTAGAATTTGACTGTTTAGATGACAAAATTAGAGAATGTGTCAGCATGATGAAGCATGAGAAATTTAAAAAACAAGAACAAAAGCTACTGAAACTTGAATAAACACAACATAAAACTCAATACTCTAAACATCATGAAACTGTAAGTACCTACATACCAACACATTTTGCACCACGGTTTGAAAACCTTTCAGACACTAATTTTACAGATAGTGAAATAGAATTTTTAAATGAAGTACAGCATACCTCCAAAATTTACGAATAATATTAAACAAAGTATAGCTACAGAGTCAGAAATAGCTTTAAAATCTAATTCAAATAATTTGCTTTATGAGAAATTAAAAATTGCCAATTTAATCAAAAATATTGAACCTTTAAAAGTTAAACGTCAAACAAAACATGACATCACCGTTTTAAATGCAATCAAAAAGAAAGTAGAAGATAATAACCTAACAGTTACAAAATCTGAAAAGGGGAACACAACTGTCATATTGACAACTGAAAATTATAATTCAAAAATATATAACTTTATAGAATCTAGCGATGTCAAAGTTCTTAAAGCAGACCCAACAAAAAAGTTTTCTAATAATGTAAGGGATATTGTTAATAATTCAAATTATCTTTTAAGTGATTACGAAAAGAGGTCTATCATAAATAAGAACCCTCATTGTCCACAATTATATAAAACCGTTAAATAACATAACAAATTAGACCTGTAGTTTCTTATGTTAATACTTCTAATAATATATTGGCAAAGAGGCTTAACAATATACTTAATAGTTACGGACATGCATCTAAATACTCAATTAGAAATTCAATAGAACTAATCAAAAAATTAAAAGCAATCAACTTGCAAGATAACTATAAACTTATTTCATTTGATGTTATTAATATGTTCACTAAAATTCCTTCCAAAGAATATCTAATACTTGTAAGAAAATTACTAGAAGATAAAAATAGTAATCCAGGAATAATATCAGATATACTTAATTTATTTGATGTATGTATTAATCAGAATTATTTCACTTTTGACAACAAGATATATATTCAAAATGAAGGTTTGCCAATGGGAAGCCCTATCTCACCTATATTAGCAAACATTTTTATGGACAGTTAAGAAACAAAGATCTTTGAAAGTAATATTTCGAAAAATGTTTTATTTTGGTATAGATATGTAGATGACATATTAGCTTGTTTTATGGGTAGTGAACGACAATTAGATGTATTTTTCAACCACATTAATAATTTACACCCAAAAATTAAATTTACATTAGAAATTGAAGAAAATAGCTCAATCAATTTTCTTGATTTAAAAATTCGAAGAGTTAATAATGTACTTGATTATTCAATTTACCGAAAACCAAAACACACTGATGTGACAATACCATATAGTTCCATTCACCCCATGTCACATCAACTAGCGGCATATGATTCAATGATACATATATATTTTTCAGTTCCTATATACAAATGTAATTTTGATAGAGAGATTAATACAATTAGACAAATAGCAGCATCCAACGGTTATCCATTAAATATGATAAATAAGCTAATAAATGAAAAAGAGGGAAAAGTGGCATTACAACTAATATTTCCAAAGCAAACTGATGAAATAAAAACTTATAAAACCTTCACATATGCACGAAATATTCCTAATATTTCGAAGATAATATCTTTAGCAACGAATACAACAATTTATTTGGAAACAGAAAGTAACGTTAGTACAAAATTGTTAAATGTAAAAACCAAAATACCACCATTGAAGAAATCAGGTATATATAAACTCAAATGTCCAGAATGTAATGCTGTCTATTTGGGTGAGACCCTTAGAAATTTTGAAATCCGATAAAGTGAATACTTACGAGCATACAGATAAACAACCAGATAAATCCCACTACGCAAAACATCTACTTTACACCAATCATTCATTGACAGCTAATACAGAACTAGAAGTGCTGCATATTTGTGAAAAGAAACAAGAACTGGATTTCCTTGGAGAATTGGAAATTAGAAGACATTTAAGAAACCCACAATATGAAGTTGTCAATCAACAGATAAATCTAGGGAGTTCTCCCCTAATAAACTGTCTTTTTAAGTGATAATTGTAAAGATCAGCAGATATAGTTTTCCTGGTTTTCTATATCATACTGATCTTAATTGGAAAAATGATATCCAGGGTATCACCATAGGGCTAATAATATTTGAGCTTCAATATTTGTAATATAACATCTTCTTCTTTTTTCTATTACCATATATTAAGTCAATCACAAGTTAGGTCACTTCTTGGTCTAGCCAAAAATAACTACTAAACATCAGGTAGGCATCAAATGAAATGTAACTTCTGTCATTCTGACGATGATATGGATTTATCGAAACAATTGTCAATTTTTTAGAATTTTCAACAATTTTCATTATATTGTGGAATTAGCTATAAACAGTGATTTTCATTTAAAACACTAATATGAGTAGATTCCACGAAGTATGGGTCGAGACAGTTGATTTTTTATATTTCTTTAAAGTTTCTCTTGACATAGTTATCAAATCTATATTTTTTCCCGAAGGTGCCGAAAAAAAATAACCTTCTTTGCAGCGAAAGTATCGGTTTATTCCCTTTCTTCTTCTCTCCAAAATTGTACACATTATCGGCATATACTCAAATTTTTATCAAATACTTAATATCTTATGAAACCATGTCAAGAAGTTCCAAACGTAAATTATCACATTTCAACAGCTTGGTAACATTATACCCCGAAAATGAGACAAGGGATAAATGAGCGGTTTTCACTGAAATTTTTAGGAATGCTGAATCTTTTTTAACACCGTTGCCAAGTCTGAAACGTGTGAAATTTTGGTAAAAAAGTTACTTTTTGTTATCTTTCTTCGAAAATGTGCTTTGGTAAAAATGTACCTGACATTAAGAAACGTCAAATAAGTTATTTATGGAAAGTATAAAAACGAATAGAGTCAAATTTATTAATCGAAAATATTTAGTTTGATAGAAAAAGCGCGGTACGTCGTATTACATATATGCTGAGAAAAAATTAATGAAGTGACCAGGAGCCATTTTTGACAGAAATCCGCCCATACACAAAAATCTGCATTAACTTGAGTACAACAATTTACAGAATCTGGAAAACTAGAAAGGAAGAAAACATTTAGAACAGAATTTTCTTTATTTAGATAAGAAGAAGGACCGTCTCTCCATAAAACACCTCAAAACAAAAAAAAAGATTATATTTATTAAATAAGTTGTTGCATGTGACTTCCATCTGCATAGCTACATAATATTGAGCTCAGCTAAAAATTACTGAACGTATTTTGCAACATTTCTGGTGTTATGGTATTGAAAACATTCACTATGTTATGTCTTTACTCCTGAAAATTTGTAGGGATTGGGTTATAGCATATCTCCTTCACATAACCCCATATGCAGAAGTCTGGTATGGTTAAGTCCGGGGAATACGAAGCCCACTCGATGGGACCAGCTCGACCTATCCATCCATTGCCGAAATGAACTTCGAGCAACTAAAGAGTAATGTGGAGGCGCGCCGTCCTATTGGAAGTATACAGAGTTTATAATTTCATCTTGTTGTAATTAAAGATACAAAAACTCCTCCCACATTTCGGTGTAAGTGTCTCCGTTAACTGTTGCTTTCTTAAAAAAAGGGCCATAGATTTTAGTTCTAGATACACCACACCAGACATTTATTTTAGGAGCATCCTTTTCAAATTCGTTGAACGCACTTGGATTTTAATTTCCCCAAATCCTGCAGTTATGCTTATTAATTCTTCCACTAATATGAAATGTGGCCTGGTCTGACATTATTAGGTTCAAATCAGGGTAAAGTGTTATCAAATCCAACAATATTTCTGACATGAAAAATCATTGTTGCAATAAATTATTCTCCATTTTTTGAAAAGTTGGTATTTTATATGCTTTAAATTTAATAATTTTCAGGAGCCGATGAACCTTACTTTTTGTAAATTGTGTAATTTGGGATACAGATATTCTATTATTGTTAAGTGCTAGAATTTCCCTTACTTCTAGAATATCATTGAGCATATTGTCCTGTGCGTTTTCAGATGTTCTGGTTTTCCTTTCTGGTTTTCCGGATTCTGTAAATTGTTGTACCCAAGCTGATATCGATTTTCATGTAGGCGGATTTCTGTCCAAAATGGCTCTGAATCTCGTTCTGGTCACTGTTATTGATTTTATCTCAGCATATAATACGAGGCATCGCGCTTTTTCTATCAAAGTATATATTTTAGATTAATAAATTTGACTGTGTCATTTGTATTAGTTTACATGCATAACTTTTTGACGTTTATTGATGTCAGTTATGTTTGTTTCAAAGACACATTTCCGTAATAAAAGTAACTTTCTTACGAAAATTTTAGGCAAATTTTGAGACTTGGTAACGGTGTTAGAAAAAATTTAAACATTTCTAAGGTTTTCATTTAAGTTGCTCATTTATCCCTTGTGTTATTTTCGAGTTATAACGTTTCCAAGCTCTTAAAATGTGATACTTTACGTTTGGAAGTTATTTACATGGTTTCATACAAAATTTAATCTTTTCCTAAAAACTTAGTGAATGATGATAATGTATACAGTTTTGGAAAGGGAAAGAAAGGGGCTTTGAGATAATATTAAAAAAATATAGGGTGTTATATTTAAAATTGCCCGATAAATTCGCTTCAAAAAAGGTCATTTTTTCGGCGCTTTCGGGAAAAATTATACATTTGGCATCTATGTCACCAAAAACTTGAAGGACATATAAGAAATGTGGCGAAAACTGCACGTCGATAACTTTTTCCAATCTCGAGTAATAAGCCGTCAAAATGTCTTACTTTATAGTGGGAAATACAATAATTCTAATTTTACATTTAATTTTCCTTCAAAATAAATATTAATCAAGTTGACATTTTTGCTTTTTCTCGTCCAGGTCACGAAAGTTTTTTATACGTTTCAACCCACCACTTAGCATGTTTCGCACTTTCGCTTTCAATTGCCTTATCAAAATCGAAAGTGGGAAGAGTTAATAACAACATATCAGATTTCGTTATTCAAAAGACGAGCTACAGTTAGCCATTGATGAAATCAGAATTGGTAAAATTAGTCAGTATCGCATCAAAAAATTACGGAATTCCCAAAGCAACACTTAATAATAAAATCAGAAATAGTGTGCCACTGGAGAACAAAAAATAGGAAAAAGAGTAGAAGAGTGGATTATCGAAATACCCAAATTAAATTTCCCAATACACCACGACGAAGTAGTGCAAAACTTTTTCAAGGCTAGCCATTGTGAAAATTTGTTCCATGATGACAACCAGCTAGAAAATAGTTGAAGTTTTTTTTAAAAGGAGACCATCTATAGTGAAACGGAATACGGGGATTATTTCGAAAGCATGAGCAGCAATTACCGAAACAACAACTAGGTATTGGTTTAAGAATTTGAGAGAATATCTTCGCGAAGGAAATCTCGAAGAGATATCTACTCACCCGACTGTGTTATACAATGCAGATGAGACTGGAATGCAGTTTTGTCTTACGACTAGTAAACTGTTACGATCGAAAAATTACAGACTTCAGTGTTGCAAGTATTGGCCCTGAAAAGGAAAGCATGACAGTCCTATGCAATTTTACGGCAGCTGGTAAAATACTACCTCCGATGATAATTATGCCTCACAAAAGAGTGCCTCGGAATGTAGCGTTTTCCATACCGGGCTCGTTTTGGATTGGATGATCGAATGATATCCGAAACTTTTTATAAATACATAACCAACCTTTTTACCCTTCGTTATTGTAAAATAACATACAATTTCCAGTTCTCCTATTTTTGGACAGTCCTTAATCAGATATTAATGTGAAACTGTGTGACTTATGTACTGTTTACCGCCCAATGCGACTCATATTATCCAACCATGCGACGTCGCTATCTTCAAACATCTTGAAACTGCCCGGAAACAGATAGATCAAAATAATAAACAACCAACAAATGCATAATGAAATCTACTCCATCAATGAAAATACCAACAAGAATGACTTTAGATGGTGCGGATTATATCTATTGAATCCAGATGCGGTATACTACAAAAAAACGATGTTCTTTCGACGAATGATAATATTTACAGAGCAACAACAGAAACATGAAAAACCTACATCACATGATATACAGGTACAGGTTGGCAAATTAGTTTTGGCAGTCGGAAGTTTGGCAACTTCCGATGCGCCATAGCAAAGACGTATGCGGTTTGCAAGAGCTCATTTCGCTGGCAAAGTTCGTAAGCTTGGTTTCGACAGTACAGTTCAGAGAAATGTGTGATTACCGGGGTTGTGCAATACTAACTTGTTATGGCGACACCAAAAAGTAAAGTTGTTCATGAAAAGTTGAGTAAGCAGTGTTGTAAGATAATTATGAACGTTTTAAATGTCATGACCGAAGAGGCAAATAATGGCAAGTTTGGTTTTTGCATGCCTGCGGCTCATGCGTCAATTTTTCCATTCGTGAAAAAAATCACCACTTTATGCACATTTTGCATAAATAACTATTCTGTTTCTGCCTACAGGAGTATATAAAAGGGCACATGTTTATTTTGTGTAAAATACCTATTTAAATGTAATAGGTTTTTTAGCTCATAATTATGATTATTATACTCATTTCATACCTATCTCTATTACGTTTTGGTTTTATTATTTGTTTTGAACCATCTTCCGATCTCATTTACAATTGCGATTTAAACTAAAATCTAAAGATCGTTTAAAACAACTAATAAACTGAGACGTAATATAGTATTTTTCAATTTAATACTTCTTTTAAATGGCCGAAGACCACGACAAACATTTTTATTTCAATGAACGATCACTGAAAACAAATTTAACTACTTCATCACATTATTTGTATAAAAATACATATGAATAAAATTTTTAATACAACCTTTATATAAACTTATTTTATTGACAGGTCATTGAACGAGTTTCTGCTGCTACGAAAGTTAGCCAAAGAACACTTTCCCGTATTAAAAAAAAGCTCTGGCAGGAAGTAATGCTGACACTGATGTTCCTTCTAAAAAACAAAGAACGTCCAGTATCCGTATAGATCAATTCGACAAAACTGTGCTTAGAAGGTGCATAATAAATTATCACATATCCGAGAAAAAAGTACCCACGTTAAGAAATTTACACCAAACATTTGCAGATAGTTATGGCTTCGCGGGAAGTAGCGAATCTCTGCGGAAACAAGTACATTCTTGGGGTTTTCGTTGGATCAACATAAAAAGCAACAGAAGTTTGTTAATGGAACGTCACGAAATCAGATATTCACGCCTACTATTAGAAACATAAAAAAGTGCAGAGAACAGAACAAACCTATCATTTATATGGATGAAACATACATTCATTCATGTCACACGCACCTTAAAGGATGGAGCGACAAGAGTAACGAATGATTAAGAAAACCCGTTTCAAAAGGTAATAGGCTCATTATTGTGCATGCAGGAAGTGAAAATGGTTTTTTACCTAATTCTGGTATTATGTGGAACTCCCAGTCAAAAACAAGAGATTATCATAATGAAATGGCGTACGAAAATTTTGAGAAGTGTGTACAAGAAAAACTTATTCCAAACCTACCAAAAAACGCTGTTGTGGTAATTGATAACGCCCCATATCACAATGTTCTAAATAAAAAATTACCTACGACTGTTTGGACTAAACAACAATCAAGAAACTGGCTTTCTGAAAGAAACATATTATGTTACAGTGAACCGGATCTTTATAACGTTGCAAAAATGTACAAACCGCAGTATAGAATTGATGAATTGTTTATTCCACATGGATTGGAAGTTTCAAGGGTACCCCTTACCACCCGGATTTGAATCCGATCGAAAGTGTCTGGGCGGTACTTAAAGAATATGTGGCCAAACGAAATGTTACCTTCAATTTCACAAATGTTAAAGAATTCTGTAATTTATTTTTGACACATTCTCTGCAAATGATTGGAAAGTTGATGGGACCATGTCAAAAAGATTGAAGATGAATTTATCAACAATGAACCACTTTTAGATACTGTTGTAGATAATATTATTATTAATGTGGCCGAAGAATGAACTTGATATAGAAAGTGATATTGAAGAATCATTTGTAGATGCACATCATTATTTTACTGTTGATGATCCCTGTATATCTAAAACATATTTTCATTGTAGTGTTTGTTTGTATGTGGTATGACTGAATACAATAAAATGTTAAATGTAAATAGGTGTGTATGAATCTAATTATATCTATGTGGAAAACAGCAATCCTTCGATAACTTTGCTGGCCTCTGATTCCAATCTATGTAAGGAAAGGTGCTTCAATAAATACGACTTTTTCATAAAAATGACTAATATATTTCTTATTTTAAAATTGCGAAGGACCGGAGACTCAGTGGTTTGCACACTGAGCAACAAATAGTTTGTGGTGGTGTTGTAATTCTATTTTCATCCATTAATTATACGATAGAGATAAATGTTACCTTGAATTCCATCAAAAGAATGCACAAAAACTCTGCAATACGTACTTAATCACATTCACTTTCACTACAAGCGATATTATGTTTTTCTGATGGAAATATGGATATAGGTACTACAGGACAGGAAGTTTTAACCACCTCGTGGTTTGGAAAAATATATTAACACCCCTTACAAAATAAAACAGAACACGTGAGGAAAAGGGACTTGTTAATTCATCACTCTCTGAAGGGTACGGTACTTCTCCCCTTGCGTGCCGCATTTTCGCAAGCACAACGGGTGCTTGCATGCGCAGTCGTTAACTGGGGATAAGCCGGCCAGGTAAGAGGGTTCTGAAAGACTTTAAAATAAGTGGCGTGCTTGCATAATCAAAAAAGGGGGTTTGAATTACAACAAGAAGTTATAAAATTGTAGATATTAGAGACGAATTCCACTAGAGCAATATAATATTTGTAGCACATCTGTACATAGTTCTAAATAAACAATAATTGACGGCACCCAGAACCAAGATATTTTTGTTTTGCCAGTCCTAACTCTGTAAAAAAAGTGTGAAGGGATGTTCTAATTGCATAGTGAATATTTGCAAAAAACCCAAAAATTTACATATAAAAGTAGAAATATCAACCACAAAAAAGCTTTAATAATTTATTTATATTATTAGTATACTTATTAGACCATCTCTAAAGACGATTTCCCCAATTTCTTTTTCAAATTTCATCTATAAACCCGAATTTTTACATTATTATCCACTACATATCATTAAGAATAACAATTTTAAAAAGCTGAACAGGTAGGTATGTCATTAGCTATTACTACAAACAGATAGGAAAAATTGTTGACCATTTTTAAATTTAGAAAGTCGTTTAACAATCCTAATCATATTATATGCTTTATCTACAAAATCTACCTGACTTCCAATTTATATACCAATGAACCTCATTGACGAATATTATGAAGGGACCACTTAAAAGACATCAAAAAATAATTATGTCTGTACAGAAAAACCCAATTTCGAATTTAAGAAAAATTTGATGGTTTCTATTTCCATATTCATTTAAAAAATAGTAATGGACACATTAATGTTATTTTATTTTGTAAACTCGATTTTATATAGCATTAAACATGTGCCACAATCTATTATTTTAAAATCCAAATTCAAAATATTGTGTTACCCTCGCAGGTATTAGCAGTCTCACAATCTTCAAAACTTTGCATGCGGAATGTACGTCGCCTGCTCTTCCCGGAAACTGCGTTTACAACGTTGTCAAGTTGTATGGCATTCTCGCGCATTGTCAACTGCCAAAATTAATTTGCCAACCTGTACCGTTAAAATTTTTAAATTATTATTGCAAGGATCGAGTCATTGACAAAAACTCCGAAATTTACCGAATTAACCAAAGAACCAAAAATGAAAGCCTGACTGTAACTGGTGATGAAGATCATAGTAAAAATTGTGGGCTAGAACATATTGAATTTTATGATTTGATCTTGTTTCCAGAAACTAAGGATGAGGTACCTCGACTATCCCCCATTGGACAATATACAGATGGATAAGGAAGTTTTGATCGAAGAAAACAACAACTTAAAGAGAGGAACGGAAATACTTAAAGAAAATCATACTCTTAACGTGAAAATTCATGAGGAAGGCAATTTGTAAGATACGGCACATAGTGATATTTTCAATTTGGAAGTCGTTAGCACAGCAGAAGTTTCAATTGAACTAAAAAATGATCTTGGGACATAAATAGGACACAAATTATTACAAGGAATTCAAAAATTGATGAGAGTTCGCAGTATACACTGTAAGATGGAAATTGTTCTAAAATGGGAGACCATACTCCTTTTGAAACTACAGACATATATAGAGAAGCTCTAATTTACCAAGAAAGTGGCTTGGTGAAAGAAAAGAGTTCCCTGGATAATTTTAAAGATATACGTAATTTTAAGACTGACAATAATTACTATACAGTACTAGCTAGATTTTTAAAAACTGACTGTGATATTCCGACCAATTGTGATATCAAAAATTGTAGCAGTAGTAATGACCCTAAAAGTGGCATATTACAAGACTCTGGAAGAAAAGAAGTGAGAATAAACATTTTGTCAGATATAACATTGACACTTAGTACAAGCAACTGTCAATAGAGAATGGAAAGAATATCATAATGAAAAATAAAAAAAAATGCTGAGCACATTATATTAACAGAGGAAAAAAAACATTGGAGGAAATGAAGCGGGAGGGAAAAAGAAAGCACGGGTGACATTACCGAAAAAGAAACAGGGAAAACAGAATATTTCCTATAATATGAACGTACACGTACAGTACTGATGGTTAAACATATTTATGTCGCTCTGTTGAATTGTAAAAAATAGTAGTGGTTTTCTAAATTGAAAATTATTGTGAGTTGACAGATTTTGTACTTAATATACCAGCTTCATCTAAGTACCACGGGTGAGTCAAATTCAGCCTTTAAAGTGGTTTCTTCTCAGGAATTAAAAAATTTTCAGAAGAAGGAGGTTACAATTATTTCGTTATCAGACCTCCTACCACTAGCACAAATCAGCTGACTGTGATTCGACGACCTGTCGACCTACACCAACGGGTTGTTTATTTTATTTAGTATACCTGCAAATAGCGCACTGTGAAGGTATATAAGGAAGTATTAATCATGAATAAATGTCTGAATTGCAAATCGGCAATTGATAATAACAAAAATTGTACTCCATGCATGTCGTGTCAGGCTTTAAATCACTTTCGCTGCTCAGATATCGCTCAGGAGGAGGCAATAAGAATAACAAGGGCTAAATCTATGTCAGTTAGAATTGTTTGTAGCAGCTGCTGCTCATTTGATGATAAATTGAATAAGCTAACTAATGTATTATCTAATTTGTCTGATAGATTTACAAAAATGGAGAATCATTTAACTGCGTTAGAAAATTCAACTCAGTCAAATCAGATACTCGTACAGTTTGAGGAATGCGTGCAGGAGGCAAATTTTCGCTTTCAAAAATCCTATAAGTTGATCGTATATAACTTGCCTGAATCAAACATAGATAATATAGATGATATGGATAAGGTTACTGATATTGTTGATATATTTGAACCTCGTAACTCTAATGTTATTGCACTTTTCCGTATAGGCAAAGCAGACAAAAATAGAAACAAAACTAGACCGCTAAAAATTCAATTTCAGGATAATAATACTCCATACTACATACTGCACAATAAGAAAAATTACAAGGTACTCGATTCTCTCGTATTCAAATAAAGGATGACCAAACTAAATATCAAATTAACTACTTAAAGAATTTAAGAGAGGAGCTGGGAAGGCGCTAAATGGAGGATGAGCATCTAACCATAAAATACGTTAAAAAAATTCCAACTATTGTGAACACTACGGAGGAATTTGGTACAAAAAACTATTAAAATTCACAAACATAAATATATTCTACACTAATATAGATTCTCTTTATGCAAAACAAGCCGATTTCTTTTCATTTATTTAATCTACCTCCAATATTCACTTTTTTGCGATAACTGAATCCTGGTTATCCCCCAGAAAACCTAGCTCTCGTATTAGCCCCAATGGGTATAGATTATATCGTAAGGATAGATTGAATAGAGTTGTAGGAGGTGTTTACGTTTTCTTTCATAAATAGTTCTTTAAAAATTGTATAATTACGTCGATTCCACATGATCTGGAGGGAATCGAATCTCTTTTGTTTAAAATTGTCTTTCCTAACTCAGTCATTCTGCATATATTTATTGTATATAAGACCTCTTCTGTCATATGATCTTACAATCTCCATGTGTGAATATATTGAAGAATGTGATAAAAATAAAGAAAATCTTATCATTCTTGGCGATTTTAATTTTAAAGATTTGCTATGGCCTATTCTTTCACCTATTGATTGCAATAATCCTAGTGTCCGTTTCTATATCTTAGTTTTTCAAACTAATTTGAAATAATTTATAAATGAGCCGACAAGGTTCCGTCAAGGTAATGAACCTCCAGTATTAGACCTTGTAATCTAATGAAGAGTAGCTGATTTCCGACATTTTCTATCTGCCACCAATTGATATCTCAGATCATGTTGTTCTTCATACTAAAGTACAGCTGGATATATCTCGTAATATCAGTGAAAGAATGAGAAAATCCTCCACTAAAACCGAATATCAAAAATTAAATAACTATTTCAATCAAACAGATTGGCCGGTACTAGATGGTCACACCTGTGAATTTGTGTGGGAAACATATAAAGAAATTATATTTAGTACACTTATACAGTGAAAACTAACTAGATGTCCATGGATTGATAATCACTCAATCCAAATGAGTAAAGAAATACAATGCTTGTGGACAAGATTTAGGAAAAATCCAACCGAAGAAAACATTCGCTTGCACAGGCAGTATTCAAACAGACTCACACAGGAGTTGAGATTAGCACGAAGCAATTACGAGAATCAAATAACCACAAGAGGTACAGAAGCTTTTTATAAATATGTTAGGACCAAGTTCTCCTCTAAAACTGGTTTACCATTATTACAAAAACCAAACAGAGACATTTGCACCAAGGAAGAAATATGCGAAATTTTTGCCGAAACTTTTGCAAATGCATTTACAATAGACTCCGATTTAACAACTTCTGTAATGCCACTAGCTACTAGAAATATGAACTCACTAAATACAGAGAGTCTAGCAGTCCCACTATCCAACCTTATGCCCAGATCACTAAAACAAAATTCCATTCCTGCCTCATGGGAATCATCTATAAAAATGGAAATAAAATGTTTTCGACAAATAATCGGCCTATAACGGTTCCACCAACCTCAGTTAAAATTATGAAAAGATTAATCGTTAACGAACTTGTTCCATTTTTGTTAGACAATAAAATCATTCCAGATTCCCAACATGGTTTTCTACCTAATTGATCAGTAACCAGTCCTAACTGCTCTTAACGACTGGACATTACATTTAGATCATTACGAACTTGTGGATGTGGTAAACATAGATTTTTCTCGAGCCTTCGATAAGGTATCCATTAAAAAGCTACTAGCGAAATTGGAACATTTCGAAGTGCGTGGTGAGCTGTTGGCATGGCAAAAAAATTTTTGATTAGGTCGAATTTTTCAAGTTCAATATGAGGATAACTTAAGTTATTCCTGTGAAGTGCGCAGTGGGGTACCTCAAGGTATCCTTTTGGGTCCTATTCTTTTCCTGGTATACTCTTCTGACTTAACTGCTAAGTTTAAATGCAAAAACAAATCGTTTGCCGATAACATTAAGTTTTACCATTGTTCTGATATTCAAAACCCTATTCAACACGACCTGGATGAATTATCAAAATGGTGCAAGGAGTAGAGCATACCAGTAAATTTTAACAAGTGTTGTGTTTTGCAGTGCGGTTACAACAATCCATGTGTCACATATATCTTGAATCAGAGCCTATAAAATCAGTTCCGGAAGTCAGTGATTTGGGTGTCATAAATAATACAGGTCTGGGTTGGTCCTCGCAGACTGCAAAATCGGTTAACAGGGTGAACTCAGCTCTATACTTGATATCTAAGGCATTTCCAAGAATGAGTCCAGGATTGTTCTTGAGGCTATACAAAAGTAACGTCCGACCTCACTTAGAATTTGCTATCTCCGTTTGGTCTCCGCACCTCAGACGTGATATAAACCTTATAGAGGGAGTTCAACGTAGAGCTACAAAATTGCCATTAAATTTTTTCTCACTTAAACTATGAAATAAGACCAAGCAGGCTCGGGCTGACAACACTATCTGAGAGAAGAGAGAGGGGTGATGTCATTACAACGTTTAGGATTCTAAGAGAAAACTTTTGGGACACTTTTTCACTTTTAATGAAGATAACAAGTTAAGAGGTCACAATTGTAAATTGGAAAAAGAATCTTTAAGATCTAGTGTTAGGCAAAACATTCTAGGAAATAGAGTATTCGATAAATGGAACAATTTAAGTAGTGACATCGTATCAGCTCCTTCTCTGAATAGCTTCAACAATGGGCTGGACAGGTGTTCCTGATCTGGTGTTGTACTTGATTAGTGTTTTGTAATTCCATAGTGCTACTATCTTTTCATATATCTCAATTTGTTTCAAGCTAAGTTTGTAAAATTAGTTCTGCTAACCTATTAGTACCTATGTAATTTGATTTTGTAATTGAGCCGTATAAGCTTCGCTTTGGCTCGTAATCACTGTGTAATAATAATATTAGTCATGACTCCAGTTCTAAAGGAAGTGATTCTGGAAAATCTAACAGCGAAGATCACGAAACTCAGGAAGACACAATTTCCGGAACCCGGAAAATCAAACCCAAAACGATGTAAATCAATGATATACGACAAGAAATACTTTCCTGGAAAATAATCGATGAAAAAGACGCAGAGTATGAAGTGACAACAAAGGTAGAAAGTAAAAAAGAAAAGGTATGGAAATGGCCAGAAATTCCAAATACGGTTTGGTACAAGGGACAGGCCGTTTTAACAAAGATAACGGAGCCAAAGTAAATTAATTATACAGAGTTTGTTGGGATGAAAGAGTTAAATAAATAGGAGAATATTGATTAGTAATTTTGTTCATTCAGTGGACCATGAATGTTCAATTCCTAAAATCTGGTGTGTTCATTGACTAGTATGTTTTATATTTTTTATTTGAATTAATGGAAAATTATAATAATTTCATTCTTATTTGTGTTCATTTATTTTTGAAAAATGAAGAATTGGGAGCCAATTGGCATATATGAGATTTCCAGAATTCAAATACAATATCTCTGGCCTCAGTAAATAAACAGATGAGTCAAATTTGAGAAATTGTTCAGGAGAGCCAAAAAACATTTCGGAGAGTTGTGGTAAATCGCAATACCTATTTGTTGTATATTCGATAATATTTCTGCATTCTGGAGCATAAGATTTGTCATTGGAAACATATTTTTGAAATATTAGTTTTCAAATTACAATTTCAATCGACTTATCCGGTTACTCACAACTGAGTTTTTAATGATAACTCAAGATATTTGGAATAAACATATTAATTTTCATACATAGTATGTTATTCACGAACATTATTTTTTATAATATAAGGTAATATACAACACTAAAACCTGAGACAAACAATAGTAATGAACATGGAAATAATCAATTTACATCAGTTCATCGATGGAAATAATCAATTTACATTAGTTCATCGGGATCAACCTCAATCAAATCTGGATCGGTATCTGGAACATCAGCCACCTTTAAGTTCTCATAGAATGGATGAAATTGTTTATCTATGAGATGTAAAACTGCCATGATATCCTTTTTTTCCCTTTGTTAATTGGAATAGGTCCATTGTGTATTTTTGAAACAGTTAATGCACCTGATAGTTGTTTACCGCGAACTCTAAAATTTACTGATTTAAATTTCTCCTCACTTTTTAGAGATGATTTATAATAAAGTATACCAATGTTCTCCGAACAATAACGTGCCCATTGCAAGTCTTTCCAGAGAAATTTTTTACCACTTTCAGAAATCTTTTTATTTACAAAACAACTTTTTAATAAATCGGCAAAATTTAAGAAATCATGGCATTCCATTAATTTTACTTTAAATGGTTTAGTGCTTTTACATCCCCTTATTAGCTGTACCCAGTCATAAGGGTGATTTATTTTCATTGTGGTCCTTTTTTTGCTTTTTCGATGACTGAGTGATCCACATCGCATTCCATATGCGTATGGTCAGGAACCAGATATTTATGATCAATAGATTGTATTGAACTTTTTTCACGTAATACTGCCATGAACATAGCAGCTACGTGGGTGTTTCTATTCTGACCCCCGCATGTATCCGAGTAAAAGCACACTTTCCTCACATCACTAGGAAGGTCCACAATATGACGATATAGACAAGACGCTACCTGATTCGCACCTCTTCCCGAAACAGATTCATCCCATAGATAGCAGGTTGCTTCATTTGTGGCTAAGTTATGGACGGTGAGATTATAGGGCCATAATTGCCTTTTGTAAAATGAAATTGATGTTTTAAGGTAAGAAGTGGGTGAGCATTGCTGCAGATCAAAAGCAAATACAGCTACTGATCTATCCTCTTTCGCAATTTTTTTGTCATTTGCTCTTGACTCATAAGCTTCTTTAGTCAATATGTGGTGATTATTTTGTTCCAAAATCAAGGCTTTTTCATCTTCATTTGCATACATAATTTTCATTTTTAATGTGTCACATTTGTAATAGGTGTTCTTTTGTGGTTTTTTGAATGCTAATCCAAGTTTATGAAAATTTCTTGCATAGATTGTTTGGGAAACACAATTTTCTCTACTCTCTTTATAAAGAGAATACATTTTAGAAATAGTTAAATCTGACTGAAGATACTTTTTTGATGTCGTCTGTCGGCAGTAATGACTTTCATATGCAGGAAAACTTTGAATGTGTTTCAGCACATCAGCCAAAACTTCCTCAGGCCATTTATTCTTTGGCGCATCTCGTCCTCTTTGATCATTTTCAATTATGGTGTATATGGAGAATTGCCTATTTAGTATTATCTGATTTACAAATGCGTTTGTTTCCCCGAAAACATCAATAAAGCATTTTTTGCAAATTGGCTCTCTTACTCCGTTTACTGAAAGTTCGTACTTGCATGAATAGTTTCGAACCCTATCAGAATAAGTTCTTACTAGAGTAGTCTTTTTTTACCAGTATTTCTTAAAAGTTTTGCCATTTCCCTTTGTTTCCTTGATCGACCTTTTTTTTACAGTTAGGCAAATTTCTGTTCCTATACCTTCATTATTCATTGTGGCATTCTTGTTCTTTCTCTTTTTGGCCACTGGTTGCAAAATTTCTTCTTCTGATGAAGAAGCATCCGTATTTCCAGCAACGAAACTTGGATCTACTAAACTATCGTCGTCAAAAAAATCCTGTTCTTCGTGCTCTTTTTCGAGTATTTGTTCTTCAAGTGAGAACTCTTCAGTGGAAATATTAGTTTGTTCAACTAAGGATTTTTACAGAATACACAGCAGCTTCAACCTGCTTCTTTTCAATGTGATGAAAACCAAGTGTCAGAGTAGTACTGTCAACACAGAAAGCAGAAAAATCAGTATTTTCAAGTACGTTATTTCTTATATTGCCGTCAATGTTAGGAGCATAGTGTTCCATATTTGAAAGATCTTGTATAACTGGTATTTCAAAATTGTCAAACCAATTTGAATTGTTCACGTCTATGTTAGAGGTTGGCACCTGGTTGTCTGTAGAACTTAACTCCTTCTGGGCTACCGAATTATGTTCTACAACAGTTTCATTGCAGGGCGTGAGTGAGTTTTGTGCTGAAACCCATTCTCGACTTCGCTGATAGGTTGATATTTTCGAAGCTATTTCATTCTGGAATACGAACTGACGATTTCTGCTATCTTCTCCGACATCTGGTTGATCTGTAAAGAAACAACATGACAGTAACATAGGCGTCGCCAGCCAACAGGCAATTTTTTAGGAACTTACCTGTACCGCTTTGTTGTTTCTTGCACAGAGACAAAATATGTAATGTTCTTCTATGCATTGTTACAAAACTCTTTGTTTTATCACAAAAATTGTTAAATATGCACTTTTAAACACAGAATACCAGACTGCATGTGGCTGACACTACTTCAAAATACAAACTGAATTGAAAAGCGTGAATAAACAGACATGTACACACATGTACAAGTCTTGCAAAAATCGGAAGGAGTCTATAATGAGATAAGTGTATTTGTGCTATTCAGATCTAACGTGTTCAGAAGTGAATAACCCGATAAGTTGACTTATGGGCTTATTAACAAAATAAAAATTCTGCCTTAAATAAGACAAGATAAGTTATACTATATAAGTCAAAATTTATTAAGATGTTTGAATATTCACATAGCTGTCTATGCCACAAAAATACACCTTTGGACTTATTTGCTTATTCACTTGCTGGGGATCAATATAAAATAAATAAACATAAATATATCTCATTTTAGCCATTTTATGGACTCATCTGCTTATTCACGGAGGCCAGAGATATCTACCTGAACAATTTCTTAAATGTTCATTCACTTGTGCAGTTAGTACGTAACCCAAAACGCTATTTTCGAGAATCGGATTCTACGCAAAAGCATACCCAACCATGTTGACCTATGTTGTCAGTCTTTATCCTTTGATATACCGTGTACAGTTATAATGGACCCATTCAGTACCCTATGACTACCTGTAATTAAGTGAGTTTCTTTGTTCAATGGGACATGGAAGGGCATAGAAAAAGTATAATAAGTAACGCGAGTGGAGAGCTTTTTATGCACACAATATATTCACTTTCATCGTCTGCCAACTGACACATGTATAAGAGAAAAAATAATATGTGCTGTGATAATAAGAAAGTAATAACAAGCAATGGCAGTAAAATTATTTAAAGTTTATGTTTCAATTAACATGAAAAAGTGTCCGTCTGTTTGATAATACTCGTATCACAAAAAATAATATTCGAGTATAAAAAATTTAATTGTTCTAGTGCTTCAAAGTTTCTTTTTCATATGATTTTATTACATAGGAAGAACCATGTCATTTACATCTCAGCACAGTTGTCAGTTGGAAATTGTTGGAAAAGTAACAGAAGAATTGCCGATAAATGTTCTTTGTATCTCTCTTTATGAAATTTTTCTGCACGATACTACGCTGCTTGACGGCGATCTATTTTTATTCAATTTCACATATTTCGGTTGTTTCCACCCACAATAAAATTCTTGTTCTTGTCTACTCTAAATAATTACATTTCAAATATATGACGTTTTCTGCAGGCCAGAAGCTATTTTAAAAATATAAAAACTTTTAATGAGCTTTATTTCTAATGTAACATCCATATTTCATGGAAATTGTGCTTACAATTTCATCCCATACTATATGAAATATATCCATCATATTCTAAAATGTGCTTGAAAATAATTCCACTGTATAATCAACGATACTACAAACGCAAATGGAAGTAAAATCTATGAATACCACCTCAAAAAAAACGAGCAAAGACAATTTGGAAAATAATTGGATTTTATCAACCAGTGGAATATATATTGCGACACGAATAATTAACGAACATTATAATAGGAGGGTCAGTCAAGGGTTGAAATTGTGGACGGAATGCATGAAATATATCAACAACGTAGGTGTGTGTGTGTGAAAGAAAATGGCTAGGAAGCAAGTCCATTAGCCACAGAAATTTTCAATGAGTCCACCTAAATACTAATGTTTACGTCTTTGATGAAATTTACCAGTAGATCTAAAATATGACAGTTATCTGAGCATAAAAGGTGAGTGAGGTTTAAAGGTAGGTAGCCACAGCAGTTACAGCCAGTTTAAGAAGATCTTCTACTAAAATGTTTTACTTTTCGTCTCTAATATATAGTTCACGCATTTTGTAGGACGCAATTGCTATCCAATTTCAAAATAGCTTACATGTAAGTAAGAAAGAGTTAGCAATCGCTGTGTGGTGGCAAAACATTTTTTTGTGAAAACAGCAGATTTACCATTTTTAGTCATTTTATAAAGAGAAAATCTAAAGCTAAAAAGAACTTAAGTAGTCATTTATTAATAAGAATATTAAAAAGCTAACCAGCAACATAAATTTCGCATTTTCTGGAACGGAATATGTACCTCTTGTGTTGATCATAGATGGAGGGGAAATTTCTTCAATTAAATCATCATAGGAATACCATAAGGTTTCAGCTTTTTTTTCGGGCCAGTTACAGTTATTTCCACTTCTATTTAAAACTGAACAAAATACAAGGTATTTTCCTACTTGCAGGATTTTAGCGGGATAAAACTGATCTTTGTACTTCAAAATTACATAGGAATTAGGAGAAAATGATGGTCCTATTTTATTTTCGTTTGGTTTGATCGATGATTTTATTTGTTTTTCTCTTTTACTATATTTTACTTTGTTTTTGCATTTTCGCACTTAACCTTTCCATTGTGTTTTCCCCTCTTCTGATCTTTTAATTTCTTCTTCTTTTGCGCTGACAAGTTCAAGCCACTTACGGGAAGTTAAATCGGAACGCAAATGCTCTCTATCTCTTGGAGTTTTTATTAGCAAGAGTTAAGCCCGGCCAAACAAAAACAAGTAGATTGGCAGCACGGGTTCTGGTCCATTCCTTATGTAAAATAAGATGGAAAATCGCTAAGATCGATTCTGAAATTTTTTGACCAAACCAATATCATTACGGCTGTGACGTACTCAACCATGCGCTGTTGCCTGTGGCATCTATTACTGTTGCTATGCGCATGTCATTGGACTGAGACACGTTCGATCATTATACAGGATGTAGTCATAAATATGTCATAAGTGCACTAGCATGTATGTCTGTTATTATTGATCGTATTGATGTGGGACAAACGGCATTATGAAGAAGAGGGGATAACAGGTGAAATACGACGTATGTGTCGATGCCATAAGGGCATTAGAATGTATCTCAGTTATTATTGATCGGATTGATGTCGAACAAACGCCATTGTGATAGGTAATATTAGAGCATTTTTATATACAAGATGTAGTCATAAAGATGGCATAAGGCGTTCCGCCTGTGGAATCTGTTACTGTTGCTATGCGCATGTCATTGGACTGAGGCACGTCCGATCATTAAATAGGATGTAGTCCTAAAGATGCCATAAGGGCACTAGCATGTATTTCTGTTATTATTGATCGTATTGACGTGAGAGAAAGGCATTATGCAGGAGCGAGGATAAGGGGTGAAATCCGACGTATGTGTCATAGAGGCACTAGTATCTATCTCTGTTATTATTAATCGGATTGTAGTAGGACAAACAGCATCATGAAAGAGAGGTGATATAGACAATCGGTAAACAAGTAGAGTCACAAGGGCACGCTCAACCATGCGCATCCGCCTGTGATATCTGCTAAGATTCAGTTTTCAAAATTAATCTTTAAACAGTATATAAGTAAGAGTCAAAAATGTTATTAAACTCACATTGTCAAATATGTGACGTCAATACTGTTTTACGTCTTCATCAATAAAAACAACAACACCATATAATAATCTTTATTGACAATACAAGTTTTCACATTGTTATCAATAATGGTTTTAAAACCATACGTTCGTATGTATGTTCACGTTCTTGAGAATCTAATTGCAAATTTATTCAATTTCGTTATTTTTTTAGATAAAACCAATTGTAGTGTTAGCATTTCAATCTGATTGTTTTCCATCAAAGATGTAGATTCTCCATTATCTGCTGCTTTGATTAATTGTCATATTGTACTCACTATCAACACACAATTTCAACAATAAATCTGAATTAATCCATTTTGCGAAATTTTTCAGCTTTAGGCATTTTAGAGGCTCCGATTAGTTCAAATATTCCAGAACGATTGTTAAATTTTAGTTTTGGATAGGATACTTTTTTGGAGTCGCTCCAAAATTCACACCGATTTGGTCTGACCATAATTATCGACGATAGTCACCACTTTCAAAATTCTACACCAGTATACACGTGTCTTGAAATTTGGTTTTCTATCATCGAGTAGAAACAAAAATTAGTCTCGCCCCCCAATAGATAAGGTTTTTATGACGATAAGAGAGAGGTTAATTGAAAACCTATGTCTTGCTGCTGACTCAAGTCAAAAGGAATGGGAAAATCTTATGAGAAATTGGGTACCTGCGGAATTGCAAAACGGGAGATAACAGAAGGAGATTTCAAGTGCTGAAGATTATATCTTTAGAGGTCAGACGCCACAAACAACATATTCATTAAATCGAATCTAACCTAGAAGACTTCAATATGATCAACAACAACAATACAACCTCCAGCAGAATGAAGCCCTGAGGGACTCCGCACCGTAAATCCATATACCCAGAAGAGTGTCCGTCAACCACAACCTCGAAGGTAAGATGCTATAAGGTTTCTGGCATTACTGGAAAGTCCTATATAATGTAGAATTTCCAGCATCAAATTGTGGTTAATGGTATCGAAGGCTCTGCTAAAGTCTAGCAAGACCAGAACAGTGCATTCACCCTTGTCCAAAGCTCTAACAACATCGTCAATAATATGGAGAAGAGCCGTTGTACAAATATAATTTTTTCAATATCCAGATTGTGTTATAGGTAATAATGAATACTGATCAACATATTTCTTCAGTTGTACTTCTATAGCTCTTTCGAGTACCTTAGATAAAGTTGGCAGTATAATAATTGGGCGCAAACCCTTAATTTCAAGTGGATTATTCTTTTTAGGCAATACTCTCACAATGGCTCTTTTCCACAGTTCAGGAAAAATATTATGACTCAGGCAAAAGTTAATAATGTGTGTGATGTAAGGAATTATATATGGACAACACAACTTCAATAGTCTCAAATTTAATTTGTCTTCACCGGCAGCATTTGTCTTTATACCATTTATTGTTTGGTGAATAAATAAATCATTAACCTCCTGAAATTCAAAATCCGAATCTATTATTTTTCTCAGTTTGTACGACGAAAGTAATTCTTCAGGAGGTTGTCTCATATAACATGTTGATGAAGAATTCATTTATTTCAGCAGGACTTTTCAAATTGTCCGGTATTGTGCTTGATTTGGTAGGTATAATACTATACGTTTTTAGAGTTTTCCAAAGAGTTTCAGAATTCTTGTAACTAAGTTCGTATGTAAAAAATACTTTCTTTTCTCTTTTAATCGCAGAATTTGTGTAGATCCTCATGTCTTTATAACACTGAAAATGATGGTCAAGTTTAGTTTTCTTATACTTGTGCAGCGCTTTATCTCGTATTTTCATCATTTCTTTTATAGCGCCAGTTAACCAAGGTGCTCGAGACTTAGATACACGCGATGTTATTAACGGCACATGCCTCTCGAAGATGTTCATCAGACAGTTGATCAAAAACGTTATTTTTTCATCAGCCCCTACCTGATCTATTCTAAAATCATCATATGCTACCCAATGTGTTTCGTTATTTTTGGACGAGTCCAAGTTAACCACCGCACACTCTTGTTGCCGAGGACCGAATTTAGGTAGATTGTTTCGCATAAGAACACCTCGAAAATGTTTAATTTCATATAATTTTGCGTTACGTGCATTATCAATGTCATACAGTGGACTATTAGGTAGCTTTATTGTGAGCTGTATTACTTTTTTAAAAACAATCCAAATCCCTTGCCTCCAGCATACTTTTTTACATATAAACCATTTCCGACATGCTCCAAAGCCTTATGATGGATTATATCTTCTTCCAATGTATTTCGAGCATTATTGGCATCAATGACGGTCTTTGCCACCCCTGCAGCTCCACCTGGCAACGCTCCTAGTGCTGAGAGTCCAGCAAACAGAGGTATACGTGGTAGGGATTCTCCATTTTTTACAACAGGTATCACGCGAAGAACATTAATTTTATTTGATCCTCCAAATTGTTGAATAAATGATTTGGTTGCTAGTATGCAAAGATGCTCCTCTCTTCATGATTTTGCCCACCTTTAGAACAACGTCTCGATGAATGGAACGCCGTTTTTTGAGCGACATCCCAATCCCAACATTCGTTTCACCCTCATATTGCACGTAACTAGTAATGCAGCAGAGATACGGAACAAACACATTTCTGAAGTACTCGTAAAATGTATCACATTGCATCCAGCCAGTATCGGATTTTCCAATACCTCATCCTGCAGAAGCCGATTTTGATATAATGGCAGGTAAGCGATCATATTTAAATATCGTAACAGGAGGAGTTAACTCGCCTGCTGCACTGGCCGTAATTAACGTAGTGACGTTTTCTTTCTCGAAAATTGATGTCACATCGTAAATTGATGTACCTTCTTATGCCAAAATTGACGTTCCAAACTATTTCGGGAAAATTAGGCACTGCAGTGTTGTTCCCAAGAAGTTCTGTTGTCTCAGGAAACCACGCTTTTATATTTTCTTCGGTTTCCATGGCCCGAGCTTTCGATACATATTCTGGAACTTCATTCACCAAAATTCTTCCCCAATTAGTCTCCTTAATTAGCAAAGCAATCCGTCTTTATCAACTGTAAAACTACGCGAAGCCATAGTCAGTATCAACTCCACCAATTTCTCTTCCACCTCCTTTTTGAGTCTAGAAATCAAGACTCTAGTTGTAGCCATACCATGGCTGATGGTAGTCAAAACATTAATTTACAGAATCAGTTTTAACCATCTTTTTTTGTGTATATAATGTAATCCTAAGCTATTTCCAGTGTTTTATCGCCCTAATATAAGTATTTATTTGTAAAAAAGCGTAAACCAGATGACATGAAGCAATAAATTAAACAGTCAGCAATTAATAACACACTTGTGGTTCCTTAACACATTTATTCAGGCTAGCGTTATTTCTGAAACACTACTATAAGTACTTCCAAATAATCAGGTTATGTATCGATAACTTGTTGCGTAATTACATGGAGTGTCAGTTTGACATTTAAATCTGTCAAACTGACACGATCTGTAATTATGCAGAAAGTTTGAGATGTATAACGGAATTTATTTTGAAGTGCGATTATTTTTTGAGTAAATTGAGTGAATATAAACAATTTATTAATTTAAATACAAACTGGTACAATGGAAATTACAATTATTATATACTACGTTCTGATATATCTCCTATAGGAGAAGGTGTAGGGTAGGATCGCTGGTTTTGTGAAAGTAATGTGTTGTCAAATCATCACCTCTCTACATTTGATAGCGACTAGAAGTATCTAGTGAGAACTCTTAAAATAAATTATTAAATGTGTAATGAATGCTTCGAAGGACCAGTGGCTCATGTCACGAAACTGTGGAGTGAGATACAAATAATGAAAGAACCTTTCTTTTAGAAATACTTCAATTTAATTGAACACGTGGAGCAGGCGGGAATTGCAACTATAAACTACCGTTACAAACACATGTAATCTGAAACGTTCACATACAGTGGTTCTTGGACAACAATGTAAATATATATATATACACAATATACATTCAGCTAGATAATTACAAATAGGTAAATTAAATTCAAACTTATGGTAGAACAAATGAAAACCGGCAACCCTGCAATTAATGGGGCTGATGGTGATATTAAAGTTGATTTAGCACGTGGATGTAGAAATATCTCCCCAGTTATTCTAACTTCGGAGATGGTTGAATTTCTATACAATAAATAATGTACTCACAGTTTGAATAGCACTGAATTTAGGTTGGTTACTTTTCACTTAATTGTTAGCTTGCAAAATACCCATTTTATCGGGTGTAAATTTGTAAACACTGTACACTAAACCTTTTTCGTCTATTCAGGTCGATGATTGTTGAGGAAATGAGAGTGAGAAGAGCGCGAACTGCCCTTAAATAAGGCATAGCAGGCTTACGAGAATGAACGAAGATCGACGATTGGGCAGGGTTGATATTCGAACTATTGTAGGAATTTTGTGAATTTCTACATCTCCGAATCGACTTATTTTTGAGCAGTTATTGATAAACGTCAAAATCTGACGGCCCTGCTAGTTTGTGTATTGTTGTATATTTATGTCGATGTGGTTACTATGGGAGCTAAATTATTGTAAAATTTTCGATTGGTTGAGCTACTTTATGTATAATCAGGTATTATAGAAATTATACATTGTAACTTAACTTAATTGATCGTTCTAATTGGTTGAAAATTATACGAAAAAAAAAAATCAGTATAATACATATTGTTAAACTACAGTAGCTAATTATTTGCATTTGAAATAAAAAGTGGTTATAACTAGTGCCCTGGCCAAAACTGGTGTCGGCACCTAGTCAAAATAAGATATTAAAAATTCATTTATAATGAACTAATAATGAATATTTTATTTCATTGTTTCATTATTTCTGTTCAGAACACGTCCGAACGATTATTTTATCTAAATTTATAAAGGCCAGGCTTGTCCCTCTACAACTAGTTTCAATTTTGAAAGAAATAAATGTCAGTGTCGACCAATATTTTCCACCTACACAGAGCGTTACTTTGCTCAATATTAATTAGTAATTTTATTCAATAGTCTGGATAATACGACATGTTATTATTAATAAATAAAAAGTGTTTTGTGTTTTGAAGTGAAACAACCAATTGTAAGTAGTCTTATTATTAGTCACATTAGTATCATCGATCTGACCTATATGATTTCCTAATTAAAGTGGCGTAACAATTTTTCATATAATGTATAAAAAATTTGTGAGCTTTAAATAAATGATCGATCATCCAAGCCAGAAGTTAGTCTTACCCGAGCTAGCGTTTTTTTGAGATTTCCAAATCCACTATCAAAAGGTTTTCGAAGAGAAAGTTTAAGAAATTCCCGAAAGTGTCACAGTCAGACTGAACAAAAGGCCGGCTTTAAAAATGTCCACGAAATAAATGAGAGTATCGTTGAATGAAAGTATTTGATTTATAAGAACTATTTATTAGTTATTAAGAGATCAGACTTGTATGGCGAGATCCCAAATTTATAAAACATACTACTTCTCCAGATGTGTCCAAACTTTCTGCCACAAGGGCCAAATTAGTATTTAAGTCAATATGAATCGGACCATGTGAATAAGAATAACAACAAGACACAAAAAGGACAGAAGCTACACCGAGAAATTAAAAAACAAACTATACATGTTCTCCCATAATCATCGACGGAAATATATCGCATCACAGAGATATGGTGAGTAAATTGAAAGAAGAGTTCCGGAAGCCGTTCGAGATTAAATACACAAATAACTCTTCAATTGTGTTTACGAAAGACGCGGATGACTATGAGAAACTGAAAACGACACTCAAACAAGAAAAAGTGCAATTTCGAACCTACTCGAGCCCCGAGGACAAATCACATGCTTTTGTCCTTCGAGGCCTTGCAGAAGGCCTTCAGCTCATCGACGTACGTGACGCCCTGAATAAAATCGAATAGCAAAAGTTGTCAGTTAAATACACTACGGGGGCTGTATCGTGCTATCAAACCGAACTCTAAAAAAAACGCCAAAAAATGTTATATTTGGGTATATAGGTCCAGTTGTACTGGATCAGGTGAGCTGAAAGTCAATAGGGTTCATCTGTGAGACGGCCTAAGCAATATCCAATCATAAAATTAGTCACATGTAGACACTCCGGATGCTGTATCGTGCTAGCAACCCTAAATTTCCCCAAAAATTAACAAAAATGTGGCTCTTCCAGTACCATAGCACCCGTTGTACTGGCTCTGGTGTGATGAAAATCAAAAGGGTTCATCTGTGATCTGACTAATACCCAATCATAAAATTGGTGACATTATGTAGTCCGGATACTGTATCTAGCTAACTAAACGTAATTACAAAAAGTGGCCGACGACAACGACATA
This sequence comes from Galeruca laticollis, assembly GCA_963921935.1. Lineage (NCBI taxonomy): Eukaryota > Metazoa > Arthropoda > Insecta > Coleoptera > Chrysomelidae > Galeruca > Galeruca laticollis. The sequence goes on from OY998180.1 coordinate 80,060,577, forward strand.
CACACAGGATTTTTTTCCAAAAACTCGTTTTTCGTGTTTTTCTCACTGAAAAACGCGAAGTTAACTAGAGAAATCTAAAACTGCCACTTTTTTGGGAGAAACCAATGGTTTTCTTGCATCGTAGATAGGGTTGGCAGACAACTAAAAACCTGACACACCTGACTGTAGATGATGTGAAAAACTACAGAACTACAAAACATAAGGAATAGTGAAGCATCTGGAACATCCACCAACACCATTTACTCTCCAAAACGGTGATGTTTTGAAGAGCTCTTATTTCTTCTGCTACTATCGAGGAAATGAAACCTAGCATTGGGCATTGACAACGACAAATCAGGAAGAATTCCAGAGAGTGTATGTACATACTAGCTATAATATTCATCAGAAAATATTTCAAACTTCCATTGTCTGTTTTTTACTTATTTTATAAAGCATGGACTGATTCATACGCATGCATTAGTCCAAGCTTTGTGAAATAATTAAAATTAAAGATAGTGGAAGTTCGCAACACTTTTTCATTTGTGAATCATTGTCTACCACCTTCAAGCAACAGATAAATATTTATATTCTAAAAACCGACATTTTTCTAACTAAAATATTTTTTTTTCTTGTTCATATAGCAAGACCTTGATCCTGACAATATTTGAAGGGAAACTGAGTGATGCAGAAATTTTACCAAGTAGGGATCAAGATGACTTTAAAACCCCATCTCTAGAGTACTATAGTAGAGGCCCAGCCCGAGAAGTAGTAACTGGAACAACATCTCGAGAAGGCTTAACTGGAAAAACATCTCGTGAAGTCTTAAGTGTCCCATATCACCAGGGGTTAAAGACGTTAAAAAGGATGACAGGTGGTGAAATTGGAGAACCTAAAAAAACTAAACTAAAGATCCAGCATCAACAGAAAAAGCATGGCCTGTATGCAGAGTACCTGAAAGTGTACCCTGTTAAAAAAGTTTACTTATATTGTCAGAAACTACACCCTACATGATAAAAGCAGTTCAAAATTCAAAGACACAACCTGTTTAACTCACGGTCTAAACCTCATAGCAGAAGATATTAGGAATCGAGATTCCGTTGTTAACGATTTAATTAGTAATGTCAAAAACATATTTTTAAAAGCCTTCTCGAGAGTCCAATTTTATAAGCAGCGACTTCCGAATGTTCAATTGCCTCCTGAACCGATGATTACCAGATAGGGTCCGTGATTAGACGTAGCAATTTTTTTTGCCGATAGTTTTGCAGAAATAAAATATAATTCTGGAAATCAGTGATTCCACCGCAGCTTTGGAAAATTTCAAAAAATTGTTGAATGTACGTATTTGCCCAAGTACTTTGCATTTATTAAGGCAAACTATTGCTTCGTCTCAAACTCTATTCATCCACAGACTGGAAACAAAAGGTTTGCCTCTATCAGAATCAATTGAAGTTATAGAAGAATTTGATAAGTCCTGTAAAAAAGTTAATGGAAGGGTACTATACCCGAAAAATTTCTAGTAGTAAGTAAGGTAATGCTAAAAATTAGAGATTTTTGAAATTAAAAAATATCAATTAAATCTTGAAAGGCCAAATAGTAAGGGACATTTATTTTAATTTTGATCTAGCAATAACTGTAAAAATGAAAAATTACTTCTGTAGAAACTGAAAGATATTTTTCTATTTATAAACATATGTTTTCAGACAGGAAAGAAAAATTTCTGTTAGAAAATTCTTAACAACATTTGTTTATCTATTGTTACAAAAATGTCGTATAGTAAGTATAGTTTGTGAGTTGACTAGTGGTCAAAGCTGGAAATTTTTTTAAATTTTACTGAAAGAGGTTATTAATGAATTGGGCAGATAATTCGGCTGGGATGGTTCAACAATAATGTTAGAGAATCTTTATAAAACGACTAGAAAAGCTTCAAGAATCGGCTAAAATAGCTTCACAATCAGGTTGAAAAATATTTATAAGTTGGCTGGATGAGCCTAATATTTTGAAAAGAAGTGCTCTAAAATTTGGCAATGCTGTCGATTAAATTTTATCATTTGGCTAGAAGCATATAACGTCTAGAATAGCTCTATGAATTTGGTAAAAAAGCTTAATAATCCAACTAGAAAATATTTTTAATTTACCTGTTTTCAACCATTTAGGTATACGTTCACCGAAATTGCTCTAGAATTCGGTTAAAATATCTCCGTAGTTTGGCTGGAAGTGTATTTTCCCCTGGTTTTACTGAATATAAGTAAACTCATCTATTTCTAATCCTCTTCAAAATAATTATTCTATACCATTTCTAAATTGAAAACAAAATAAAATATCCTAGTGAAAAACGTTTTCACTAGGTTCATGCAGTATATCCATTTTTTTCAATGAAATACAATTCTCTCAAAGGAAATTCTATTATACTTCGAGCAAGATGAGGGTTGAAGTTAAAAGATGTCGGTTAATCCTTTTCAACTGTCGTAACTTCTAATATGTGGAAAACAAATCCTTGAAAAGCCTTCTAGGCGTTTGTGGTTCCCATGGTAGACAATGTCACCACCATTTTCGCTTTGATTATTTTGAAACTGGATACTTCCTAAATATTAATATTCCTTACACTGTAAAAATATTGAAAATTGTCATTCACATACCTAAAATGAACAATCACAATAGGTTGAAAATCATTAACGACTGAAACAATAAATAAAAGAGAGACCAAGAACAGAAATGAATTAGAACGGTCACGAAGCAAATATTATTTTTATTTTACTGTTTCTACGCTGTTTAATCAAAAATGAGGAAAATGAGAAGCAACTTTAAAAATTTCTTTGGTTGAAGTACACTTTTAGTTCTAAATTTTTCTATAATTTTAATTGACTAATTTTTTGTTCAATAGTTAGTTGAAAATTGTTATTTTGAATTTTAAGTTTTTTGAAATAAGTTATTTTATATTTCGATTGTTGGTGATGGCTGATTTGAATAATGCATCGCCATTTATAGCAGGTGTTAATACTGTTATGAAGCAGCACACTGGTATAGTCCCAGAATCCGACTCTGTCTAAGCATAGTGTGAAAGTTAAAATTATGGCGGATGCGCAGGGATTTCTTACAACTGTTTACGATTGTGACTATCTTATCTAGACATTGTTTTGGTGACCAGTCTTATCTAGAAAATGCGAGAGCCAATTGTTTCTGTGTAAGCCGCAATCTAGAACTATCTACTAAAAAAGTTACTAATATATATAAACGACAAACCAGCGGAGAAATTTAGTTTAGTTGTTGAAGTGATCTCTTGATATAAATATCGAACAGTAAAGTGTTGATATAAATTAATAATTAAGGTTGTGTGTATATACATTAAATCTAAGTGAATAATTAAGTGTATATAAATTGAGTGTTAGTGAGTAGTTTAGTGTACAAATAAATTAGTAAGTAGCCACACCGTGTGTTTGAAGTTTATCCCACCCGTAATGAAAACGTTTTAATAAATAAGAAAAACATCACATTGGTGTCAGAAGTGGGATAATATAAATAAATATCTACGTAAAAATGGCCAAGAGACTAAGGGACTTGAAGGTGACTGAGTTAAGAGCAGAATTGGAAGATCGTGAGTTGGAAACGTCCGGTAAAAAAAGTGAATTAGTAGAAAGACTTAAAGTGGCACTGGAAAATGACGGCTTTGATCCAGGAATAGTTTTATTTAATGACGAGGCTTCCACCTTAATCTCGTCAATTTCTGCTAACATGGACGAGAAGATTTCTGCCATGGAAGAGAACATGGACGAGAAGATTTCTGCTATGGAGAACGACATTTCTGCTAACATGGACGAGAAGATTTCTGTCATGAAGAACGATATTTCTGCCATTGAAGAGAAAATTTCACCGAATGTAAAAAACAATATTTCTGCTATGAAGATCGACATTTCAACTAATATTGACGACAAGATTTCTGTTTTGAAGAACGATATATCTGCCGATATCTTATTAATGAAAAACAACATTGCCGCTGACGTTGAAAATGGAATGTCGTCTCTGAAATTTGAAATCGAGAATAAGATTTCAACGATGGGCGAGAAAATCGAGAATAAAATGTCAACGGTGGACGAGAAAATCGAGAATAAGATTACAACGATGGACGAGAAGATTGAGAATAAGATTACAACGATGGACGAGAAAATCAAGGAGTTAGAAAAAAAGATGACAGATATAAGAACTCAAGACACGCCAGCGGTAGAAAAGAAGACCGAGCAAACGAAACCTTGCAAGCCAGAAACACGCCCTAAGTTAGAAGACATTGGCAGTTTTACCCGAGTCAAGGCCTCAACGTTCGATGGAAAAATGTCGTGGACCAATCATGTGGAACAGTTTGAAGCAGCCGCTAGCGTGAATAATTGGTCCGATAAGGAGAAAGCAGTGAACCTAACTATAGCGCTTCTGGGAGATGCCTTAGATGTACTTCAGACGATACATTTGGAAGAAACGGATGACTTCGAGCAGCTGAAGAAGAGGTTGGACATGCGATATGGTCATGAACATCTAGAACATTCGTACCAATCCCAGCTGAAGAACCGAAGGCAGAAACGTGATGAATCCCTTCAAGAGTATGAAGTGGACGTTGGCCGACTAGTTCGATTTGCTTATCCGTCAGCACTAGAGAACATGATGGAATGTCTGGGCATCCAGGCCTTCATTGATGACTTACGTGATCCCGATATGCAGAGGACGCTTCGTTTAGCCCATCAGAAAACATTAGCCGACGCATTGACCGCTGCTCTTAAATATGAAGCAGCAACGAAGGCTTCGGGATACAACAAAATTAGAACCATCCAAGAAGAAGGTGACGAAGACAGATTTGACCAGTTCTTCAGCTTAATAAAAAGTATGATGGACATGAAGCCGAAGAAAATCAGGTGCTGTAATTGTGACGCTATTGCTAAAACTTACATTTTAATATCCTAAAGTGAATAACATATTATATCGTTATAACGTCAGGCAAGTTGTTTCACAGACAAAATCAATCAATCTTTCATTATTTATTTATAAGAAGTACTCTGGTCAAATTAAATAATCAAGTTATTGAAATTCAACTATAAAATGAGGTATATAAAAAAGGGATAGGACAGCTGTACCCCAACCATTTCTTTCAATACATACGGTTAAATAAGCATATAATGATTATAGTATGTATTATCAAACAATAGTTGTTACGGAAATTCAGTACACAAATAATTATACAACAATACAAAAGCTCGCAAACTGGAATATTTCAGCCATATAATGAGCGAACAACGCTTTAAGCTTCTAAGATTGATTCTTCAGGAAAATTTAGACGGAAAGAGAAGTAAAGGAGATATATCATCGCCGTTCAAGAAAATTTATTTTGTAAGGTGGGTAATCACGATAAACTAGTTAAAACTCTTTGTTTCATATTTATTGATTTATAAACCTTGATTTATTTATTGTAATAAACACGAGATATGACATCAATTTTAAGAAGAACTGTCTGTTGATATGGTGTACACACTAGATGTAAATTGAGTGAATGAAAACGACGAATACTCAGTGTGTATTTATTTATTTATTTATTTCCAGCTAAGCGCTTTCGGCTATTAAGCCATTCTCAAAGCTGTCGTCATTTAAAAAATAGGTGTCGAAACCATCCAATTGATAAAGAACAATGTTCAAAGTTGAATCATTGTTATGATTAAGTCATTGAAATCAAAAACATCAAAATATTAAAATAACCCTATTGGAAGGGTGTAAAATTATAATTTACATGATGTAAATTCATTAATTTCAGTTTTTATTTTTTAATGAATTTACATCATGTAAATTATAATTTTACACCCTTCCAATAGGGTTATTTTAATATTTTAATGTTTTTTGATTCAATGACTTAATCAAAACAATGATTCAACTTTGAACATTGTTCTTTATCAACTGGATGGTTTCGACACCTATTTTTTAAATGACGACAGCTTTGAGAATGGCTTAATAGCCGAAAGCGCTTAGCTGGAAATTAATAAATAAATACACACTGAGTATTCGTCGTTTTCATTCACTCAATATAAATATCAAGAACGCCCTATATGGACAAATTCTTCCTTATTCAAAATAATTTATTAATTGTCGACCTCAACTAAAGAAAATAATACAAACAAAAATGTGTTAGTGCAAGGTTAACAAAACATATTAGATTACGATTATGTCAGGCTTGTTTACTATATAAAAAAACAATGATATCGAAAACTAACCTTCACACAAAGTAAAATTTAGAAATAAATAACGAAAAAATGGGAATCAAAGGAGAGAAAGTATCTCTCCCCCGGTGAGGCAAGTCTAAGTATTGACGGGCCCTCACCCCCCAATAGTAATAGTGTGCAGTTTGTGACTAGTGATATTCCAAAACGTAAGTTTTTAACGTATAATTATTTATTATATTGTGTATCGAACTGTGATATTATATTTTCTTTGACTTAACCGGGTGTCCCAAAATAGGTAAGGGACCCCACAGTATTTTCGGTCATATCTAGTGTTTCATATATATCAGCGCCCCTCATCTACTGGTAGGGCCTGAATAGTTATAGGTATTTTTTTTCTTATGTTCAGGGACCATTTCTCTCTCTCTCTCTCTCTCTCTCTCTATATATATATATATATATATATATAAATATGTATATATATATATTTATATATATATATATATATATATATATATATAAATATATATATATATATTTATATATATATATATATATATATATATATATATATCTATATATATATATATATATATATATATATATATATATATATATATATATTGATTATTTGATAATAGCGTACAGATATTTATATTATACCAGGGATCATAGTTAGTCCTATTTTAGAGTTTTGATAATAGCGTACAGATATTTATATTATACCAGGGATCATAGTTAGTCCTATCTTAGAGTTTTGATAATAGCGTACAGATATTTATATTATACTAGGGTTCATAGTTAGTCCTATCCTCATAATTAATTTTCCGAATTTTATTGATATAGAGTGTATTGCTATTTTTTTACTTTCACTGCGAGAAACGTAATTAGAATTTGAAATAGGGGATAAAGAATTTCCCCCTCCTTTTATGTATTTACCAGAGGATTAGTTCTCACAAGATCCGTAATCATTTCTTTCCCATCCCAGAAATTTTGGCAATATAGATATAGGATTTACAGTATATCATATTTGATACGATTCATAAAGTGTCGGTTGTTTCCTACTTATTGCCTTAATTTTTGTGGAGGATAACCAACATAAACATTAGGTGGATAGGGTACCATACTTATACAGGTATGCCACGTAGGCCATCCTAAAAGCCAGGAGAAAGCCTCGTATATTATTTTATTATATTGCGAAGCGTTCGTATATGGCTTTAATAATTTTCTTTTTTTTTTCTTTGTAATATATGCTTGTATATATTTTAACCTTTCAATTTATTTCCATAACCTCAATCCTCACCACCCCCGTCAAATAGGACGGACCGACTAAACCTGCAATACGAACTCGGCTTGGCACACTGTATAAGCCCAAGGGGCCATACGACGACATTGATCGCTCGAGCCTGGAACAACCCCTCCCTCGAGGTGGTAATCCCGCAGGGAGAGTTCCTGGTTCTACAATTTTTGTGTCGCGAGGCACTGGTGACAGCACGCTGCAACGATTTTGTTCTAGGGTAGGAGTATACAGTAGGGCCCTTCCGGTCACTACAATCAGCGAGATAATACAGGAACCAAACACATTTTACCGGTGACAGCAGAATAAAAATACCATAAATCAATTACACTGAAAAACAGCCGACATTATTACTCTGTAGACAGCGGATATCTGACATCTCACTTCATTACACTGGTGACATTCTCACTTCATTACATTATCAAGCATTTGTTATTAATAAAACTTAAAATGTGAAATTCCTTGTTCCCGATTACGTCAATCTAATATAAAGTACTGTTTTTAATTTGAAAATATTGTCGTCGCACAATGGTAGTAGAGTGATTGATATACTATACTTAAAGGGTAGCAACATTTAGGCATGGTTTTTAGTAAAACTCACTACAAATGTTAAGGCATTGAGATGGGTTGGACTCAGCCGCCGTCACTGAGACTAACCGCTGGTTAGATTAACGGTTTTCAAGGAATTAAGCTGAATTACTGAGCGAGTATATGATTAATGTTAAAACTCATAATTTACTGGCATGAACCGCGTATTGTTCGTATCTTTACTGAATTTAATTTAACTATTCTAAATGTTTCCTAAACTAGTCTTGTTTCAGAAACATAAAACTTATCTATGTAATTGACGAATTTTATGCTACTACTACATAATATGGACTATGAAAAATGTAGTTATACCCTGAATGAATAGTATATTTTGCAACGCTATTAGGATTATGGTGATTGTTAAAATCGTCTGATTTGTTCACGACAAAATTATTCATTCGTTGAACCGGGAAAGCTATGTTGAAATCTGAAATTTCAAGGTGCACATATAGATATACAAGCACTTGCTTTATTTTCAGTTATACCACAGAAAACACTGGCGGATTCATGGCGGGGCATGGGGCCACCCCAAGGCTCAGTTTATAGATTATATTCATTGAAATAAAAATAGCGACAAGTGAAATTGAATTTATCGTGAAGAATGTTAAGTGCAACACTAATATTATGTACGAGTTTAATTTTCGCATAATAATAAATACTGTGTTGTTTTTGTCCAAGGTAGTGGCAGGAATAAGACAGAGTGCCTCAAGAGTCTGGTTCAAACGCCTCTAACAAAACTTTCTGATGGTATCATAAAGAAGCAATCTTGCGGTCAAATACTTTCGTCAATTGGTATGAGAATCCAACTTTGATATAGGTGATATATTATCGGAAGTCATGAAAAGACATCAAGTAGAAAAGGTTTGTACCAATAATTCGATGTGTTATTTTCTTAGCAAGGCAATATATTCCATTTCGTGGACATCGGGATGATGAACACCAGTAGAGTTAACGAGGAAAATTTCAGAGAATTACTGCGAATTGAATCTGGGGACCGAGTGTTAGAAAAGCATTTGAGGTCGACTTCATCCAATACAACTTGAAAAAAAGTACCCAGAATCAATCAATACATTTTTCCAGTGAAAAAATTATTTCTACCATTATTACAAAAAACCAGTCAGCGAAGTTTTACTTTTTGATTGACAAGACGACCACGGCTATATCTCACGTTTCTCGAATGTCACTAGAAATAGAATATCTAAACGTCGATACAATGTTATAACAGGTGTAGAAACTCAATTTACCATTGATGGTTTATGTTGGAATTTGCACGTATGGCTGTAGCATCATGACTTCTAAGTAAAATGGTGCTGTTCAAAGGCTCAAAAAGTGCTGATCTTGGCCGTCCGTTGTACCTTCTTAAGTGATGTGATGAATCTAGGCCTTTCTAAATCATCTTCTGTACAATCCGTTCGTAATTGTATGGAAGTAATGAAGAATGCTATATCATTTTTTACCGCGTCTTCCAAGAGAAATAATGTCCTAAAACATATTCTTCAGTACCAACTTCCCTTTGTGAGACACGATGGGTGAAGCGACATGACTCAGTCCTGCAATTTCAAGTATTTTTGTATGTCTGAAGCTTTTGCCGTAATTATGCCGCTCAGCAAGTTGCTTCAAAAAAAAACTTGAACTTAGGTGCTGCCAATGATGCAGTTTTGACTATCCTGGCTGTTATTAAAGAAAACCGATAAGATGCTGAAAAACACAATTTTTGTGAATATCAGAAAATCCCTAGATGCACTGGGAGTAACTTTGAGCAAACGCAGAATCACTGAAATCGTGAGACGTTTACCAAATCCAAGTTGCAAATCACTGGAATAATATAAATTATATAATCCCTTGCTCTACAGTATAATTACAGATTTGGGGAGTCGATTAATTGCTGAAGCAACCATTTTGTTCAATTTGAACATCATTATACCCACAATAATGAGGAAAATTGGTATGACATATCTGGATTTATTGGCACGGGCCTTGGTGCCTTCATCAGAATCAAGAAGTTTTGTTAAGAGAATTCGAAAGCGAACTGAGGTTTCGGAAGGCGAATGGATGAAAGCCTCCAAAGAGAAACTTCCTGACGAGGCTTCATGAGCCGTTGCCCACTAGGATGAAGTAATGTTTCCTTTCCATCATTTTAGAATTATTCTTACACTTCGGATCAGTCGGAAAGAAGTTTTTCTTCGTTGAAGCGAATAAAATGTTGGCTCCGATCTACTTTTTCAGAAGATAGGGTATCTAGCTTAGCCACTATTAACTTCCACCCGGACATTGTGATAAATGAACGATTAGTTATTAATAGATTTGCCAACAGTGGCCAACAGCATATGGATTTTGTTTTATAAAGAGAAAAAAAAAATGTTATTGGAATTAAGGATTTGTGCTTTTCTTCGTTTCGTCACATATTTTCCATCTTATTTGTATTATTTTTCTCTGTTTTCAGATGTTTTCAGTATGCCTGCAAACAGTGGCCAAATACATAAATATCATGTTTTATGAACAATGATTTTATAAAGTATTTTCCGCATGTTTTATTTTTGAGAGTTTATTATTTAAAATAATTGTCGTTTGTTTCGCAATGTTTTTTCCATCTAATTTATATTATTGTTCACTGGTTTCAGTTGTTTCAAATAAATATATAAAATAGGATAGAAGCGCTAAGTTTCATTAAATCTTTATTCCAAAATATATTATAATTAATATATTTATTTTATTAGTAATTAATCCTCACCAATTATTATAACCAAAACTTTACTTTTTCAAAAATCTTTTAATAAAATAAATACTTTTTAAATAAGCTTAACAAATTTTCTGGTATAGGCCAAATAGAATTTAGAGATCTCCAATAAAATGTTTTAAGCGGTACATTTGATTTTCTAAATTTCTCTTCACTCTTCTCCATAAACCAGCTCAATTTTGAAACACAAATTTTGATCATGATCTTGACTAAATAATATATGATTATGACAATTTATGTGGGGAACTTGTAGGGATTTCAGATTATATATATATATATATATATATATATATATATATTAGGTAATTTCTTAGGATTCGGTCCTTTAAAATTTCAAATGTGACGTTCCCACTATGTGGAAAAAAAGTTTTTGTTCGGAATATCTTGTTTTTGAAAAAGGCTACAAAATTAGCCGAAACGTTAAATACGATTCATAATAGATGAATTATATTATATAGTTTGATGAAAGTTTATAATAAGAACCGAATCCCAAGAAATTACCAAACAGAAAAATATATATTGGTCCAAGAAAAATCCGAATACCTTAAATATATATATATATATATATATATATATATATATATATATATATATATATTACACGTTTCTTATTTATGAATATATAGATATCACAATTGAAAATTTATTTACCCACGTTGTACAATCTTCGATTGTAGCGACAATATTGCACACACACCTTTAGCAGCGTATGCAATATATTTTAAATTTGACAGTCAAATAATTCTCGGCTATAATAAATATTTTTTAGTACTTCAAAAGATGAATTCATTTATGATGAATTTTGATCACTCTCATCTCAGGGTGGGATCAAATTGTTATTAAAACATAAAATAAAATTTTATAATTTTAAAGTATTATCCAAATTGAATATCAACTCTATCATTCCAGATTGTTATCACAAGAGCCTCGTGTGACTGTTTGTTTAATATTATGAAGGCCTTTTAATTACCTTATGACATTTACGATTTTTCTGTCACCAATAATTATCCAATTGTCACTGACTAAATTAAAATTTTATTGAATGTTTTAGTTCTATAAATATATTGTAATAAACACGAGATATGACACAAATTCTAAAAACACCCTATATAGACAATTTCTTTTTTAATTCAAAATAATTATTTAATTGACGACCTCAAATAAAAGAAATTACATAAACAAACGGTGTAAAGACAAGGTTAACAAAATATATCAGATTATGATTAGGTCAGGTTTTGTTTACCATAATAATAAACACGATATTGAAAATGGACCTTCACTGAAGGTGAACTCTAGAAATAAATATCGAAAAAATTGGGGAATCAAAGGAGTGTAAAGAGAGAGAGGAAGTATCTCTCCCCTGGTGAGGCAAGTCTAAGTATTGACGGGCCCTCACCCTCAAGCAGTAATAGTGTGCAAATTTATGTGACTAGTGGGATTTCAAAACGTAAGTTTTTAAAGTACAATTATTTTATATTGGATATTTAACGGTGATATTATATTCTCCTTTAACTTAACCGGGTATCCCAAGACAGTTAAGGGACCCCATAGTAATTTACAGTCATATCTAGTGTTTCTTATATATCAGCGCCCTCATCTACTGGTAAGGCCAAATTGTAGAGGCATCTTATTTAGCTATATTCAGGGACCATTTTCCTGCATATGTATATGTTTGGTTTTTTTTGACTATTTGAGAATTGCGTAGAGGTATTTACATTTTAGAGATTATAATTAATCCTATTTCAGAGATATTTACATTATACTAGAGATTATAATTAATCCTATTTTAGAGATTTTCCAATTTTACTTGAGATTATAATTAATCCTATTTCAGAGATATTTACATTATACTAGAGATTATAATTAATCCTATTTTGAGATTTTCCATTTTACTTGAGATTATAATTAATCCTATTGCAGAGATATTTACATTATACTAGAGATTACATTTAATCCTATTTTAGAGATTTTCCATTTTGCATGGGATTATAATTAATCCTATTGTAGAGATTTTACATTATACTGGAGATTATATTTAATCCTATCTTAGAGATTTCACATTTTACTAGAGATTATAGTCGAACCTAGGTTAAAAATTTTGATAATAGCGCGCAGACATTCATATTATATTAGGGGTCACAGACAGTCCTATCTTAATTTGTTTCTTTTCCGAATTTTTTACTTGATACAGTTTTTTCTCTCTGTAATATATGTTTGTATATATTTTAACCTTTCTCTTTATCTCCATAACCTCAATCCTCATCACCCCCATACCCGTCAAGTACGACGGACCGGCTAAACCTGCACTACGAACTCGGGCTTGGCACACTGTATAAGCCCAAGGGGCCCCACGACGTCTTTGATCGCTCGATCTTGGAACAACCCCTCCCTCGAGGTAATCCCGCAGGGAGAATTCCTGGTTCTACAATCTTTGTGCCGCAAGGTACTGGTGACAGCACGCTGCAACGATCTTGGAAGAAGTGAAAAACAAAATATAAGAAATAAACGAATTCACTACACCGACTGACAGCGGTGACCGAACGCAAATTTAGTACATAGGAAATACCATTTATTATACTGGTGAGAACGGTTTCCAAATTTACCTTTCATTACACCTGTAAATAGGTCAATTTATTACACTGGTGACAGCGGTTTGCGAACCATACACAATTGGAACAACCTCACCCAGGGAGGGTGACAGCGGTTGTCCAAAACCATTTTCTCTCTGAGAGGTAATACCGGTTGACTGGAACCACACCCCACGAGCGGTGACAAGCGGTTCAGCAACCATACCCAGGAGGGAAAACAATGGTTCACAACCAGGGTCTAGTATAGCGCAACATAGAGCCTTCGGGACCACAGCTTCTGCTAGATCAAGACTAGTGTGCGTGGTGAAGAGCCACATCCTGCACGAGGTGTCACTGCCGACACAAAACATACTGGATCTAGACCAGAGAAGGTCGAAAAACAATCCTACTCAGCAACACCGGCTGAGTTGATCATTGCTTCGCCGTAATAATATGGATAATACCGATCCATTTAATACACTGGTGACAGCAATAACCACAAGGCGAACATGCCAAACAGCGTAAGGTGAAATACTTTAGTCAACACAGAGTGACACGGAGTTTTTCTAACCAGGGTCTAGTCATTGCGCAACACATAGCTTCCACTAGATCAAGATCAGTGTGCGTGATGAAAAATCACACCCTGCTCAACGTGTAGCAAAACACACTGGATCACGACCAGAGAAGGTCGAAAAACAATCCTACTCAGCATCATCGGCTGAGTTGATCACTGCTTCATCACAGGAATGTAAATAATATGGATAATACCGATCCTAATAATTTATTACACTGGTGACAGTGGTGCTCCAGATACTGAGTCCGTACGGCAGAGGTTCACAAGAGGGAAAGTCCTAGCAATAATCCTTTTTTTTCTATCCCAATTAAACTACCCATTTCAGGCATCGTAGAAGCCCAAAAGGTAGGAGTAGATAGTTAAGTTCAAGTAGAGTAATTAACGCCTTATAAATTTCACCTACACAAGTAAGATTCGCTAAATACTTGATTTCTAGTTTCATAGATTATTCAGCGCGTATTTATATCACAAAATAAATATTGCAACATACGGTTAATCAAATTCAATATATAATCAATGTAGTATAGGTTTCAACCAGGTATATTCGCTTAGTCATTTATTTTACTTAATTCATATTCATTGCAAACGAACGTTGAAACCAAATCTATTTTTAATACATAAACAAAGGTAAGAAGCACTAAGGCAACGTATGAAATTTCAACAGCAAATATACAAGGAAAAATGCGCGAAGTCAGCAACAAGCTTCCGCAAAAGACTAGAATAGCGATATAAAATATAGTACGGAAGATAGCTTCACGTTTGAGAAATAGAAAGTGGTTACAGGAAAGTTGGTTTTACTTTGAATAACGAACGGACTATTTTTAACTAGACCATTCGTTCGATTTCATAAATGAACTAGACATCAACGATTTAAGGAAAAAGTGAAATATTCATGCATTAAAAGCTAAGTAGTAAATTAAATTAGGGTAGGACGATTTTGTTCTGGGCTAATTACAGTGGATAATACCGATCCATATAATACACTATAAATAATCCTTTGTCATTATTTTCCCAATTATGCATTTCAGGTATCTAGGTAATTACAACTTGTGCTAACTAATTATAGGAACGCTAGGAAATAAAACAATATGCCGTTAGAGTCCACAGGGGATTCGAGTAATATGCCAGCAGCGCTAAGAATACCACAGGCACCACCACTAGGGGTGATCGCCTCAACTTTAACAGACTTCACAGGTAAAGATGCAGCCAGATATATAGAAAAGTTGAAACTAAGGGCCAAACTCGACGGATGGTCAGAAACAGAAACACTGACACTACTGAAATTCAAACTCGCAGGCGCAGCCCACGATTTCTTCAAAGCCGACCCAAGATTAGACACAGCAAGATATGTTGAATTTAGGGAGAAAATACTGAGGAAATTCGTCCCAAGGAAGTCGATCGCTGACTGGTGGATGCAGCTAGTCCAATAATACCAGAGGCACGACGAAGATGTAGCAGCTTTCTGCACAAGATTACGGCTAATAGGGAATAAAATATTGGAGGAAGACATAAAAGGAACGAACAGAGAACAGATACCGAACATCCAAAGAAAACACAACGCGGTACTGATGAACCAATTCAAAGTGGGGCTAAGAAAGGACCTGCTCAGAGAAGTAGGATTTTACATATTGCATAAAGATGACCTCACACTAGAAGAAGCAGAGGAGATAGTAAGTTGCCAAGAAACGGCAGCCACAATGGTGAGCGGAAGGAACAATGGCCACAGAGTCGCTTTTACGAATGAGCAACGGAGTTGCACAACATGTGGCAAATCGGGACATGAATCGGAAGAATGTAGACATAGCGCAAAATGTATGTACTGTGGCAGACGAGGCCACTGGGCATCAAACTGCAGAACAAGAGAAGCGGAAGAAGAAAGAATAGAAAAAAAATGTCAAATATGCAGAAAACAGGGACACTGGGCAGCGTATTGCAGAAACAAAGAAACCAAGGAACTATTAACAGATATAAATGTATGTCACTACTGCGGAAAACAAGGCCACTGGGTCAAGGACTGCAGAAAGAAAAGGTTCAGTGAAGAAACTAAATAATGGAATACAAAACAATGGAATCAAGAAAGAAGATTCACAACACATCAAAATAACTACGGGGAATACAGCAGACAAAGGAACTCCAGAGAAAAGAATTGGAACAGAGAAGCACCACAGGCACACGGGCAACAGAATATGGGACAAAGGCTCCAAAAAGAAGAGAACATTCCACAGAGAGAGGACACATAAACAAGGAAGACGGAAGAAAACATTTAAACTAACAAGGACCACCGTTACTCCCCAAACAAGTGGTCAAGCTGAAACTAGGGGAAACTGGACTCACACAGGCAAAGATGAAAATCAACAGGCAACACAAAAGGGTAACAAAGAAGAAGACAAGAAAAACCAGATAAAAACAATGCATCATAACGGACCGGCGATAAGTAAAAGCGAAGAACCCCCGTATATAGTACTCCTAAGAATAAACGGTAAAACCGAACCCTGTATGATAGACACAGGCGGAGCATACTCGCTAATAAGTAAATCAATAGTAGCAGACAACGAATTAGACACACGGATCACAGACCAATTAACCTTAAAAGGCATAACAGGACACACAATCCACCTATACGGTTCAACACAAATAGCCATAGCAACAACAGAAATGGACTATAATATCTACACTGGAGTAATTGCAGCCGAGGATGGTATAATGGGAGACACAGCAGTATTATTAGGAAGAGATTTTCTAGAAGAACAGGAGGCAACTATTCCATACAGAGGAAAACCAACATTGGAAATATGGGGAAGAAAAATACCACTAATGAACCCAAGACAAATCAGAGACTTGCTGAATAATTGTGGACAAATACGGACAGAAGCATACGGAAAAGTAACGGCAACAAGGGAACAAGAAAACCCTAGGGAAAAAGAAACGTGGCAGAAATGGCTAAAAATAGTGGAATCAATGTACAGACACGAAACAACCAACCCAGGATTAGACACAAACAGTTCGGTAGGAAAAATAAAAGAAACTACAGGCAGGGATATAACAAGAGGAAGAGAAACTACATACACAAACCAAAAACACATAATCAACGGAAAAGGGCGCACATACACAGAACATAAGAAGGGACACGGAAGAAATGAAACAACCGAAGATATCAGGAATAGCAAAGAAGAAACAGAATGCACAAGAACCAGCACAGATATATACACAGATAGTTTGATCATACCAGCACTAACGGAGGTTCACACAATCGGGATCCTGAAACATGAAATAAAGGGAAATACAGTCGTATGCGAAACCCAAGAATACGGACAACACACAATCAGATTGGCAAACAGCATATCGAAAATCCAAAGACAGATTCCAGTGAGAATAATCAATACATCGGCACAGGAAATAAATCTCACGAAAGGCACTAAGATAGGAAAAGCCTACGAATGCTCAGAAGAAAAACCAACAAACCATAGTATACAGAGCACAATCAGAAAATTCGACACTAAAACAGACGACTGGATTCGAAATAACTTCGAATTAAACCACATGGACACACAAAGCAGAGAAGGACTAGTCAAGCTAATACAAAAGTACCACCATCTATTTACGGATGACGACGAAACTTTGACGAGCACCACTAAAGTCAAACACCACATTACTCTGGAACCAGGCTCTCAACCAGTATGCAAGGCTCCATATAGGATACCTTACCATCAACGAGAGACACTGCAAAAAGAAATAGATAGGCTACTAGCATCCAAGGTAATCAGAACATCCTCCAGCCCATGGTCAGCACCAGTAGCACCAGCAGCACCCCGGAAGGAGAAGAAAAAGTAAGAATGTGTATAGATTATAGAGCTCTGAACGCGGTAACCAAGAACCTAACGTATCAGATCTACTTCAAGGATACAAAGCGGGAGGCGAAACGTTATTTTCGGTAGTCGACGTAGCGGAAGCATACCACCAAGTAGACATGAAAGAAGAAGACATCCCGTTAACAGGATTCAGCACATACCAAGGACACTACGAATACACCAAAATGCCTTTCGGATTAGTAAACGCACCATCAACGTTCCAGAGATTCATGAATGCCACCTTAAGAGGATTGACAGGAATAAAATGTATGGTATATCTAGATGATATCATCATATTTAATTACACGGGAAGCAGGGATCATTTAGAGAAAGTAGAGGAAGTGTTCGAAAGACTTTCAGAAGCCAACATTAAACTAAAACCAAAAAAATGTAAATTCATGCTAGAAAAAGTAAAATATCTGGGACACATTATCTCACAAGAGGGAATAGCTCCAGACCCACAAAAGCTGGAGGCGGTACACAAATACCCCCTACCAAAGAATGTCAAAGGAGTAAGAGGATTTCTAGGTTTGATAAACTGGTACAGGCGTTTCATACCAAATATAACAGAAATAGCAGCACCACTAGTGAACCTAACAAAAAAGGATACACCGTTCAAAGTCTCGGAAGACGTAATAACAGCAATGAACCAATTAAAAACATCACTAACCTCAGATAAAGTACTAATATTCCCCGATTTAACCAAACCCCTCCTGCTATCAACCGACGTGTCAAACATAGGCGTAGGAGCAATATTAAGTCAAATAAGGGATGGCAGAGAAAGACCAATAGCATATGCGAGCAGAACACTAAACAAAACAGAAACCAACTACTCAACTACAGAAAAAGAATTACTAGGCGTTATTTTTGGAATCAAAACTTTCAGATGCTATATTTACGGAACAAAGCTCACCATAATAACAGACCACAGAGCACTAAAATGGGTACTGACACTAAAAGACCCAAACTCTAGGCTAACACGATGGGCCTTAACACTGGCAGAATACGATTTCGAAGTAATACACAGAATGGGAAGAAGACACGGAAACGCGGATGCACTGAGCAGAATGTACGACAAAACATGCAACTACATAGAAACCACATACGAAGACTACTTACAATATATTGCAGAAAACGACCTACCAGGAAAGGACACAATAAACTGGAAAGAAGGAAATCTAGACTACATCCAAGAAGAAGAATCAGTAGCCCTCCTAATGGCAAAAAACAGACCTAATCAGGAATCACTAATTAAGAAGATAGAAAACATATACACTCTACCAGATATCTCACAAGAACAAATAGAATCGGTCAAAGAATGGGACACATTAGACACGAAATTCTACGTAGCATTAAATAGGACATCAGTCAAAGAGGAAACATCATATGAAATAATGTGGAATATTATCCAAAAGTTAAAAAAACAATGCGAAGAAAACGCAGAAAAAGGCATAACCTTCATAACCAGTCAAGAACAAATTCCAGGACTAAGCTGGGACGAAATCACAAAGATGATACAATTCACATTCTACGGGCCAACCACCAAAGTAAGCATACTGAAACCGATACCAACAAAAAACACAGGAAAAATCCAAATAATCAAGGAAGAAGAAGAATGGGAACCACTTTGAGACAAAGAATTACTGAAGAAAGAACAAAAACGCGACGATTTCTGCAATAGCACAGTACAACGGTTAAGCAAGGAGGATGAAACAAAGCAAAAATATTACATCGACAAAGAAGAGCTCCTATACAGACATGATCAGGAAGACAACAGGGTCCAACTAGTTATACCCAGGAAATATATCACCAAAGTTATAGAAGACTTTCACGACTCACCCATATATTGTCACCAAGGACAACAAAAAACGTTATTAGCAATAAAAAGACGTTGCTTCTGGCCAACGATGAGAACGGACATAATAAATTACTGTAAACGCTGCGACGCATGCAACAGACGAAACACCTCACCACACTTTAGAAAGGCACCACTACAAAGATTCACAAAAGTCACGGAGCCGTGGGAAACGTCAATGGACATAGTAGGCCCGCTACCCACGTCAAACAAAGGAAACAAGTACCTGCTAACATTTCAAGATCATTTTACGAAATACTGCGAAGCAATTCCGATACCAGACCAGAAAGCAAATACAGTAGCAAGAGCTTTTGTAGAACAAATAATATGCAGGCACAGAACACCCCAGAAACTGTTAACAGATAGAGAAACAAACTTCATGTCAGAACTAATGAAAGAGACATGCAAACTATTAAACATAAAAAGAATACACACAGCGAGCTACGCACCAACAACAAATGGTCAAATAGAAAGACTACACAGAGTAATAAAAGATATGCTAGCACATTACATAGCCCCAAATCAACGAGATTGGGATAGTTGGATACCATATGTACTAATGGCATATCGGGGAAGCATACATACATCAACAGGGTACAGCCCGTATTTCCTACTACATGGGAAAGATCAAGCACTGCCATTCGACAATTTCATCAAGTCAAGAAGACTAAAATACAACTTAGACGATAACTACGTGTCAGAACTAGAGACGAGACCAAATATACACAAGAGTACTAGAGAACACAGAAAAGGCAAAAGACGAAAGGATAAACAGATACAATGAAAAAACCACCCTAAGAGAGTTTAAACCAGGAGACCTAGTTTACCTCCTAGACATAAGTAACACAACAGGATTATCAAAAAAACTTCAAAACCGATGGATAGGACCATTCGAAATAAAAGACAAAGTAGGACCAGTCACCTACCAAATAGCGTCTAACAAAGGAAAAAAAATACAAGTTGTTCACATTAATAGATTAAAAACATACTACGGCAAACTGAACGACGATCAACACGAAATTTTAGAGACGACCACGACCCAGAATGAGGAGAACACAGCACACGAACAGGAAGAGCCACAAGAAGAAACCAGCAACGACATAAACACAGGGAAGTTAGCAGCATTACCATTATGGTCAACACAACCACACAGTGAAAATACAGTACCCCACACAAAACAACAAAAAGATAAGCCGAGCGGAACAAAGGAAACAAGTACCTGCTAACATTTCAAGATCATTTTACGAAATACTGCGAAGCAATTCCGATACCAGACCAGAAAGCAAATACAGTAGCAAGAGCTTTTGTAGAACAAATAATATGCAGGCACAGAACACCCCAGAAACTGTTAACAGATAGAGAAACAAACTTCATGTCAGAACTAATGAAAGAGACATGCAAACTATTAAACATAAAAAGAATACACACAGCGAGCTACGCACCAACAACAAATGGTCAAATAGAAAGACTACACAGAGTAATAAAAGATATGCTAGCACATTACATAGCCCCAAATCAACGAGATTGGGATAGTTGGATACCATATGTACTAATGGCATATCGGGGAAGCATACATACATCAACAGGGTACAGCCCGTATTTCCTACTACATGGGAAAGATCAAGCACTGCCATTCGACAATTTCATCAAGTCAAGAAGACTAAAATACAACTTAGACGATAACTACGTGTCAGAACTAGAGACGAGACCAAATATACACAAGAGTACTAGAGAACACAGAAAAGGCAAAAGACGAAAGGATAAACAGATACAATGAAAAAACCACCCTAAGAGAGTTTAAACCAGGAGACCTAGTTTACCTCCTAGATATAAGTAACACAACAGGATTATCAAAAAAACTTCAAAACCGATGGATAGGACCATTCGAAATAAAAGACAAAGTAGGACCAGTCACCTACCAAATAGCGTCTAACAAAGGAAAAAAAATACAAGTTGTTCACATTAATAGATTAAAAACATACTACGGCAAACTGAACGACGATCAACACGAAATTTTAGAGACGACCACGACCCAGAATGAGGAGAACACAGCACACGAACAGGAAGAGCCACAAGAAGAAACCAGCAACGACATAAACACAGGGAAGTTAGCAGCATTACCATTATGGTCAACACAACCACACAGTGAAAATACAGTACCCCACACAAAACAACAAAAAGATAAGCCGAGCGGAAGGCTCCCAGTCTCACTAAGACCCCCACCGGAAATTCGAAGATCAGCCAGGATAAGAAATCGAATTCCGAGCGCACCCGGCTACATTAATATGACATGGGCACAGGCGTCAAAATTATACAAGAAAAAGACGAAACTAACCAAACGCTATCATACACCAAACAAAATCAGGGGAAAATATCCCTTACACAGACAACCAACATAACCGCCAAAACACAGTTCATTCACACACACCGAGGTCACACTAAAGTCAAATTTTGCTTTAAGAGTAGATAAACCATATGATACAGTAATACATATAGATATTAGTGTTTTTAAATGAAACTCAAGGTCTCTAGTTAATTCCACAATATAATACAAGTTATTGAAAATTCTAAAAAATTGACAATTGCTTCGATAAATCAATATCATCGTCAGAATGACAGAAGTTACATTTCATTTTATGCCTACCTGATGTTTAGTAGTTAATTTTGGCTAGACCAAGAAGTAACCTAACTTGTGATTGGCTTAATATATGTTTATAGAAAAAAGAAGAAGATGTGATATTACAAATATTGAAGCTTAGATATTATTAGCCCTATGGTGATATCCTGGATATCATTTTTCCAATTAAGATCAGTATAACTGTGCAATGATATAGAAAACCAGGAAAACTATATCTGCTGATCTTCACAATTATCACTTAAGAAGACAGTTTATTAGTGGAGAATTCCCTAGATTTAACTGTTCATTGACAACTTCATATTGTGGGTTTCTTAAATGTCTTCTAATTTCCAGTTCTTCAAGGAAATCCAGTTCTTGTTTCTTTTCACAAATATGCAGTACTTCTAGTTCTGTGTTAGGTGTCAATGAATGATTGGTGTCAAGTAGATGTTTTGCGTAGTGGGATTTATCTGGTTGTTTTAATCTGTATGCTCGTAAGTGCTCACTGTATCGTACTTCAAAATTCCTAAGGGTCTGACTCAAATAGACAGCATTACATTCTGGACATTTGAGTTTATATATACCTGACTTCTTTAATAGTGGCATTTTTGTTTTTACATTTAACAATTTTGTACTAATGTTACTTTCTGTTTTAAAAGAAATTGTTGTATTCGTTGCTGAAGATATTATCTTTGAAATAGTATTAGAAACATTTCCTGCATATGTGATGGTTTTATAAGTTTTAATTTCATCAGCTTGTTTAGGATATATTAGTTGTAATGCCACTTTTTCCTCTTTTTTACTAATTAGCTTATTTATCATATCTAATGAATAACCGTTAGATGTTGCTATTTGTCTAATTGTAATAATCTCTCTATCAAAATTACATTTGTTCATAGGAACTGAAAAAGCTCTATGTATCATTGAATTATATGCCGCTAGTCTGTGTGAGACAGGGTGATTAGAATTGAATGGAATTGTCAAATCAGTCTGTGTTGGTTTTCGGTAAATTGAATAATCAAGTACATTATTAACTCTTTGAATTTTTAAATCAAGAAAATTGATTGAGCTATTTTCTTCAATTTCTAATGTAAATTTAATTTTCGGTTGTAAATTATTGATGTGGTTGAAAAATACATCTAATTGTCGTTCACTACCCATAAAACAAGCTAATATGTCATCTACATATCTATACCAAAATAAAATATTTTTCGAAATATTACTTTCAAAGATCTTTCTTTCTAAATTGTCCATAAAAATGTTTGCTAAAATAGGTGATATAGGGCTTCCCATTGGTAAACCTTTATTTTGAATATATATCTTATTGTCAAAAGTGAAATAATTCTGATTAATGCATAAATCAAATAAATTAAGTATATCTGATATTATTCCTGGATTAATATTTGTATCTTCTAGTAATTTTCTTACAAGTATTAGACATTCTTTAGGAGGAATTTTAGTAAACATATTAGTTACATCGAACGATATGAGTTTATAGTTATGTTGCAAATTGCAACATGTTATTATTGTCGACTAAGACAAACAAACAAGGAAGAAATTCCATTACGTACGTTACTACTCATAACACACCGACAAATGCAAGGTCAATTCAAGGTATATTTAAAAAGATACAAATTCAATAGCTACAAGGTGAACACATAAGTTACAAAAGTCTCCCACTTGAAATTTAAAAATAATCTTACACAAGGAGCTCAATTGACAGTCCTAAATGATTGTACAGTTCGGTCAATTGAGAAAACCAAACAGAAAACGCAAAGGTAGCGTTAACATGTGAAAAATAAATGTAGTATTTTTTTCAAAGAAAGAATTAATAATAATAAAAAACTGTAATAAATTAACATTATGCTTATAAATATGAAAACAATGAATGTTAACAAACGTAATTATTGATAGTTGTAGAGATCGGTAAGAGCACAACCATGGAACGACACACCGCCCTCCTGACCTGGGTAACATTCGTTATGTGCGGGCTTCAAACAGCAATGACGTTAATTGCCTACGATTGTTCGAACCCCAATATAAACATCACAGTGATCTCCCTAAAAGACGTACAAAAGTGCCCGGAACCTGAGACGGCGTACGCGAGTGAAAGCAGGTACATCCAAGTGATCCAACGCAACGAAATCAAACTACAAAAAGTATGGGCATGCCTAGCAGAAGTAACCAGACTGATGTTTTACTGCGGGATGCATAGCCACACATCCCTAGTCAACGAAGGGCTGTCCACCTACATACATAAACTGGGATCCGAAGAATGCAGAGCCATGCATAGATACAAAACAATACAACTGTATCAACAGACAATCGACAATATAATCATGAACGGGAGTACAACAGCATCAATAAAAATAGGCGGGACTGTAGACAACACCGGAACTTGCAAGGGGACCTCCTACCCAGAGAATGGAAGAAGTTGGAACGACGTGGTAATAATAGCCACAGTCAAAATAACAACAAGAGACTATCTAGCCAGAGTGACTCTCGACACAAACGAAATCCATCTAAAAGAAGGCATAACATGCAAATTTACAAATGGATATTGTTTCGACACGACCACGGGCGAAGCAACCTGAACCAGTTACGGGCCATCCACATGTGAAGATCACCTAAGCCAGCTATACAAAGGCTTGGGAAACATAATCACAAACAAACAAACACAAGAGAAACTGATAGTCATAGAAGAAAAAGACAAAGTTTTCGCCTTAACACTACAGAAGAGAAAGTTACTATGCGGTATCGAAGTTTGGCAAACAGAGCACCCCAGAATTGTCATTGGCCTTGAAGACAACCAAAACCTTCAACCGACAATGCCAATTCTACCCCAAAACGTCGATCTCATGAACTACGTAAATAGCAAACTTTTGTATATAGAGCAAGCATATAAACGAGACATAAGCATGCTATATACAGACACAATACATAGAAGATGCATAATAAAGAGAGACGTATAAAAAACAGACTAATAATGGCTCACACACTACCAAACGCAGTTAGTCAATTAATGGAGAACGAACCTAGTCATATAGGTAGAGTGCTGGGCGAGGTACTTTACATAATGAAGTGCACACCAACCACAGTTAACATAAGAAGAACCGAAAAATGCTACAACGAGTTACCAATCGAAGTAAACAACGAAACGAAATTCATGGCCCCACTAACCAGAATAATCCAAAATCACGCAGAAGAAATAGACTGCAACAACATGATACCACCACTATTCTACATAGAAGACCAATGGTTAGGCTTACACCCGCACCCCACAATAGCAAACGAGCCAAAGATACTCAAACCAGACGAAGACATGGACCTCCACTTTGGTCCCATCCAACCATTGGGAGCAAAAGGTTTATACACTCCAGAAGAAATTGACGGCCAAGGTTACTCAGTGTCAGATATTTTCGATGCTAAGGAAATCAAAAACCTAGCCGAATCAACCCTGAAACACACTTGGAAATGGTTCACGGAAATAGGTTCAATAATAAGCGGTATAATTGGTATATATTGCACATACCAACTACTAAAATACATAGTAGACACGATACTACACGCAATTCGCATCCAGCAGACTGTAGGATATGGGATAGCGATGTTATGCAGCATATGGGATTCCCTTACGGCATGGGTAATACATTCCCACAGCAGAACCCAGAAACAAGACGAAGAGGCGATAGAAATGGAGCAGATACAGCATCAAGAGACGAGCCACCCCAGATCGCAACACTGGACGGAGAGAAATCACTCCATGAACAATCTACTAAGCAGCAGTATCGCGATTGAAAATAATCGGGACCTAGGTCAGGGTCAAAACAGTTAAATCGAAACGCGAGTGAGGTCATGTGCGCAATACGTAAAAGTAACCTATAAGCAATACAAAGTTCACGGTAATGTGCTCGAAACAATCAATGTTAATGTATTAGTTAAGGTATAAAAAAGGTGTTGGACCTGAAACGTCACAACACTTTTACAAGGGGGGAAGTGATGTAATAAACACGAGATATGACACAAATTCTAAAAACACCCTATATAGACAATTTCTTTTTTAATTCAAAATAATTATTAAATTGACGACCTCAAATAAAAGAAATTATATAAACAAACGGTGTAAAGACAAGGTTAACAAAATATATCAGATTATGATTAGGTCAGGTTTTGTTTACCATAATAATAAACACGATATTGAAAATGGACCTTCACTGAAGGTGAACTCTAGAAATAAATATCGAAAAAATTGGGGAATCAAAGAAGTCAGTGAAAAGAGAGAGAGGAAGTATCTCTCCCCTGGTGAGGCAAGTCTAAGTATAGACGGGCCCTCACCCTCAAGCAGTAATAGTGTGCAAATTTATGTGACTAGTGGGATTTCAAAACGTAAGTTTTTAGAGTACAATTATTTTATATTGGATATTGAACGGTGATATTATATTCTCCTTTAACTTAACCGGGTATCCCAAGACAGTTAAGGGACCCCATAGTAATTTACAGTCATATCTAGTGTTTCTTATATATCAGCGCCTTCATCTACTGGTAAGGCCAAATTGTAGAGGCATCTTATTTAGCTATATTCAGGGACCATTTTCCTGCATATGTATATGCTTTGTTTTTCTTGACTATTTGAGAATTGCGTAGAGGTATTTACATTTTAGAGATTATAATTAATCCTATTTCAGAGATATTTACATTATACTAGAGATTATAATTAATCCTATTTTAGAGATTTTCCAATTTTACTTGAGATTATAATTAATCCTATTTCAGAGATATTTACATTATACTAGAGATTATAATTAATCCTATTTTGAGATTTTCCATTTTACTTGAGATTATAATTAATCCTATTGCAGAGATATTTACATTATACTAGAGATTACATTTAATCCTATTTTAGAGATTTTCCATTTTGCATTAGATTATAATTAATCCTATTGTAGAGATTTTACATTATACTGGAGATTATATTTAATCCTATCTTAGAGATTTCACATTTTACTAGAGATTATAGTCGATCCTAGGTTGAAAATTTTGATAATAGCGCGCAGACATTTATATTATATTAGGGGTCACAGACAGTCCTATCTTAATTTGTTTCTTTCCCGAATTTTTTACTTGATACAGTTTTTTTCTCTTTGTAATATATGTTTGTATATATTTTAACCTTTAA
This sequence comes from Galeruca laticollis, assembly GCA_963921935.1. Classification (NCBI taxonomy): domain Eukaryota; kingdom Metazoa; phylum Arthropoda; class Insecta; order Coleoptera; family Chrysomelidae; genus Galeruca; species Galeruca laticollis. The sequence goes on from OY998180.1 coordinate 80,088,000, forward strand.
ATTTATCTCCATAACCTCAATCCTCACCACCCCCATACCCGTCAAATAGGACGGACCGGCTAAACCTGCACTACGAACTCGGACTTGGCACACTGTATAAGCCCAAGGGGTCCCACGACGTCTTTGATCGCTCGAGCTTGGAACAACCCCTCCCTCGAGGTAATCCCGCAGGGAGAATTCCTGGTTCTACAATTTTTGTGCCGCAAGGTACTGGTGACAGCACGCTGCAACGATCTTGGAAGAAGTGAAAAACAAAATATAAGAAATAAACGAATTCACTACACCGTCTGACAGCGGTGACCGAACGCAAATTTAGTACATAAGAAATACCATTTATTATACTGGTGAGAACGGTTTCCAAATTTACCTTTCATTACACCTGTAAATAGGTCAATTTATTACAATATGTTCTAAATGAATACCACAGTAAGCTATATTGAAAAATTTATATTCTATTTCAAAATTTAGTATTCCCAATAATATAGTTAAATAACAAAATCATATTTTCATACAGACATTAAAACTAAAAACAACCAATGTACTAGAAAACACCTAATCTCTAATTTCAACGATTATAACTACTTTTAACAAGAGTTCAAAATTTCGAATTTTCACTTGACATGTATAAATGTCAAATACCACGATCACAGTCCAAAAATGATTATTTCATAAATATTGATTTTCCATACAATACTGTGTATATCAAAAGTATTGCACACAAAGTATAAATAATTTTCCTTATTTTTAACGTTTCTTTTAAATTTCAAATAAAGTAACTGTATTAATATATATATATATATATATATATATATATATATATATGTATATCTTTTTTGGATAGTTCTTGGGTATAGGTTTCTTGTGAATAATACGAAAATTTTATGACGACGTTTCGCCCATCATAGTAGGCTTTATCAAAATCTGTTTTATTTTGTGGAACAGTACCTACGAGTGGAAAGAATTAAAATGAAATTTGGTAGCTTACAATGAAGACATTCACAATTAACAATTGGAAATTAAAAGTCAAAAATTAAAAGATTTTCCAGCTCACATGCAGGAATAAAATTTTGAAATTAAGTTTTATTATGCTACGTACCTCGATGTTTACATTTTAATAGTGAAATTAGGAATGGAAAGAATGAAGGTTCTATTATTGTTTTCGTTTTTTTCCTTTTTGAGTAAGTATTCTGGTTTATGTTACTTAGTTTTTCAATGGCAGAGAGATAAGGTGTATATTAATTATTAAAATGGAATATACGAGGTGGTCACAAAAATTGAAATAATATTCGTTTATTTATAGTATTAAGTTGTGATAGATATGGCTTAAATGATTTGTGTCTTGTTTATCATTGACAGTATGCTGTTCCTTTTTTATGTAAATCATTTCTTTCATCAAAAGTTTTTGGTAATTGTTATCTTGTGCCAGAATTTTAGTATTTGAAAAGTTAAATTCGTAGTTTTGGCTAGATTCATGTTTATGTAAAGCTGTTGAGGCATTTTTAGTGTATTTGTGTCCGTTTAGCCTGTTATTAAGGTATTGTGTAGTCATTCCTATGTACTTATTGGGGCAATTTAAGCAGGGTATTGAGTAGACGACATTCGATTTCATTTTAGTTGGAACTTTACTTTTCAATGATGTGAACAAAGATGATAATAGATGTTGTGCTTTGTGACATACAATGATATCATGCTTACCTAAGATATATTTCATTTTTTCTGATAATTCTGCTGTGTATGGCATAGCAATATATTTTTTTATGTTTTTATCATTTATCTGTTTTTTATTAGGTATGTTACTATTATATAATTTGTGTGTACGTTGATTTATGATTCTGTTTATTAACTTAGTAGGGAAATTATTTTCATAAAGAACCTTTTTTACTTTCTTTAAGATCTCGAATCTATATTCGGGTGATGTTAGAGTTAGCGCTCTATCGGTTAAATTTATGATAACACTGTTTTTCTGTGAATTTGGGTGGTGGGAATTATAGTTTAGGTAGCGACCCGACCAAGTGTTTTTGGTATACCATTTTGTTTTATGTTCTTCACTGTTTTCTTGTCGTATGATTGTCATATCTTAGAAATTAATTTTATGTTCAAGTTCTGTTTCTGAAGTAAACTGAAGTTTGGGATGGAAATTATTAGAAGCGTCTAGAATTTCGTCAATTTGATTTTCTGGTACGGCAGTGATACAATCGTCGACATATCTTTTAAAAAATAGTATAGGAATATTAGTTTTGTTTAGAACCTTCTCTCCTAGGTATTCCATGACAAGTTGTGCTACAGTGGAAGATATGGGAGAGCCCATTGCACAACCATCTAACTGCTGGTAAAATTTGTTTTTATGTTGAAAATAATTGCTGTTTAGTGTAAGATTAACCGCTTCAATATACATGTCTTGATTTAGAGTTGTATATTCTCTTGGGGAGTTCCATTTCTCATTAATGATGTTTGTTATTAATTCGTTCGGTATATTAGTGTATAGGGATATCACGTCTAATGAAACTAGTTTGTATGTGTTTGGTATTTTTGTTATATTAATAAACTCCTTGAAACTAAAAGAATCTTTGATGTAATAGTTAGATGATACTATAGGTCTTAATGGAATACTAGGTTTGTGAAGTTTAGGTAACCCATAAATTTTTGGTGCCACTGCATTGTGAATCATTAATTTTTTTGCTTCATTTTCAGAAATCTGTTCTCTAGACAAGAATTTTTTTATTAGTGAATTATTTTTTTCTTGGTATATTTTTGTAGGGTCGTTACGTAATTTTTTGTATGTTTGGTTGTCGGAAAGCAAACTATCCATCTTAATATCATAGTCATTTGTATTCATTATAACAGTTTTGTTGCTTTTATCTGGTTTTAAAACAGTAATATCTGGGTTGTTTTTAATAAAATGTTTGGCTCTGTTAATTTGTTTGCTGATTTTTCGTTGAAATTTATTAGTTTTTGTGTCTAATTTTGATTTCATGATTGGTAATTAGATTTACAATATTTCCGCGAATCGTGTCTTTTATTCCGTTTGGTTTATCTTTAATAGCAGGTTCAGCACAAGCTATATATTCTGTTATAGGTAATTTACTTTCCTCAACAACAGGTATAGAGAAATTTTTGCCTAGGGCTAAAACTTCAGCGACATCTTCAGGTATTTGTTTATTAGAAATATTGTCTAACCAAGATGAAACATTGATCTTATTACTAGGTTCTGTAACATTTGATATAATTTTGGAAAGTTTTTTTTGGTTAGTTGTCTTGACCTTATAAAAAGTTTTCTCGTATTTGACTTTCTCTCTTTGCATGAAATCGTTAAAAGTATCTAAAGGTAATATTTGTTTTATTTCTGTTGCTAGTTCTTCGATTTGAGAGTTAAGATTGTTTATTTTGTGAGTAGACTCGGTTATTGTGAGAATAAGAATTTTATTTTTTGTGTTATTAATAATGTTATTGAATTTATTTTCGCGGTACGTACCTGTAAAACTAATGTGCGACACTTTAAAATTAACAAAAGTCGGGTATACATCGAGATGTTTGCATCTTAATAAAAATACTCTCCGGTTCTTTTGTTTTGCTAGCTTGTTGTAAGAACTTGATAAAATTTTAAGCTTTTCAGCCAATTCCAGAGAAGGTTCTAAACAAAACTAATATTCCTATACTATTTCTTAAAAGATATGTCGACGATGATATCACTGCCGTACCAGAAAATCAAATTGACGAAATTCTAGACGCTTTTAATAATTTCCATCCCAAACTTCAGTTTACTTCAGAAACAGAACTTGAACATAAAATTAATTTCTTAGATATGGAAACAGTGAAGAACTTAAAACAAAATGGTATACCAAAAACACTTGGTCGGGTCGCTACCTAAACTATAATTCCCACCACCCAAATTCACAGAAAAACAGTGTTATCATAAATTTAACCGATAGAGCGCTAACTCTAACATCACCCGAATATAGATTCGAGATCTTAAAGAAAGTAAAAAAGGTTCTTTATGAAAATAATTTCCCTACAAAGTTAATAAACAGAATCATAAATCAACGTACACACAAATTATATAATAGTAACAGACCTGATAAAAAACAGATAAATGATAAAAACATAAAAAATATATTGCTATGCCATACACAGCAGAATTATCAGAAAAAATGAAATATATCTTAGGTAAGCATGATATCATTGTATGTCACAAAGCACAACATCTATTATCATCTTTGTTCACATCATTGAAAAGTAAAGTTTCAACTAAAATGAAATCAAATGTCATCTACTCAATACCCTGCTTAAATTGCCCCAATAAGTACATAGGAATGACTACACAATACCTTAATAACAGGCTAAACGGACACAAATACACTAAAAATGCCTCAACAGCTTTACATAAACATGAATCTAGCCAAAACCACGAATTTAACTTTTCAAATACTAAAATTCTGGCACAAGATAACAATTACCAAAAACTTTTGATGAAAGAAATGATTTACATAAAAAAGGAACAGCATACTGTCAATGATAAACAAGACACAAATCATTTAAGCCATATCTATCACAACTTAATACTATAAATAAACAATGAATATTATTTCAATTTTTGTGACCACCTCGTATATTCCATTTCAATAATTAATATACACCTTATCTCTCTGCCATTGAAAAACTAAGTAACATAAACCAGAATACTTACTCAAAAAGGAAAAAAAACGGAAACAATAATAGAACCTTCATTCTTTCCATTCCTAATTTTACCATTAAATGTAAACATCGAGGTACGTACCATAATCAAACTTAATTTCAAAATTTTATTCCTGCATGTGAGCTGGAAAACCTTTTAATTTTTGACTTTTAATTTTTAATTGTTAATTGTGAATGTCTTCATTGTAAGCTACCAAATTTTATTTTAATTCTTTCCACTCGTAGGTACTGTTCCACAAAATAAAACAGATTTTGATAAAGCCTACTATGATGGGCGAAACGTCGTCATAAAATTTTCGTATTATTCACAAGAAACCTATACCCAAGAACTATCCAAAAAAGATAAATATATAATGGTTTAAGAAATACTACATATATATATATATATATATATATTTATATATATATATATATATATATATATATATATACATATTTCATTAATTATTAAGTATACTGTTTAGTTTTTTTGTTAATTTATTATAAGCAGTATTAACATAATAACCTACAGGTCTAATTGGTTTCCATACTTTATGTGATTTAATTGTTCCATATAATTGTGGAGACTTAGGATTTTTATTTATGATGCATTTCTTTTCATAACTATTTAAAAGAAAATTTGAATTGTCAACAATCTCTCTTACAATATTTGGAATAGCATACCGATTAAAACATCAAGAGAAATCCTATTACACAAAGCGTCTACTTGACACCAAACATTCATTAACACAGAACTAGAAGTACTATATATTTGTGATAGGAACAAGAGCTAATTTTCTTTGAAGAATTAGAAGAAACTTGAGAGACCCCCAATATGAAGTCGTCAATGAACAGATAAATTTAAGCTTAAATTTTTGTAATATATATCTCCTTCTTTTTTCTATTCATATATATTGAGTCAATCACAGGGTACGTCACATCTGGGTCTAGTCAAAAATAATGATTAAACATCAGTTAGGCATCAAATGTAACTTTTGTCATTGTTTAATAATATCGAAGAAATGGTCATTTTTTAATAATTTTTATCATTTTTTCATTGTATAGTGGAATTTTTTAGTAACAGTTAGTTTAATTTGAAAAATTATTGATAGCGTTTTGTTCCAGTTTGTTTAAACTATAAATTGAATACTACCAGAAAACGGCAGCGTAAAAAAGTGTCAAAACTATTTTTATTTGAGCTACACAATATAAAGAAATCATTCTAGTAGAACAAAACTAATTTTGGTAGTAGTAATCCGCCGATAAGTTATTTTAAATAGTATTTACCTCTGTACTGTTCCTTAAGATACTGTATAAAGACCTCTAGAGGGGTATCAACCGATCAATATGACTTGAAAGACCGATCCTTTTTGCTAAATCCCACAGTCATTATTAAACCACTCGTGATACCGTGAGACCCTTGGAAGATTTGAGTTTAAGGCACTTGCCCTTAATATAAATTGCCCAGAACGCAGATTCAACAGATTTGAGAACAAGTATCGGGTGACTAGAAGTTTTTACATTCGATATTAGAAGTCAGAAGAGTCCAGTGAGGGTTGTTGCTCACTCCGGAGAATTAGTCTTTTTCTTATTACGTACAAAAGCGTATAGAACAAGAATCTGATTTTCTTTTGTTCTGATATTCGAGTAATGATTAAGGTTTAGAGCGGTAAAATTGCATGGGAAATGGTTGAATAGTTAATTAAACGAAAGAAAGTTGGAGAACCATATTGGATAATAGGATATTGAGATAAGAAGTAATAATTATTAGATATTAGTACTTGCTCTTAGTGTTAGATTAGGACAAATATTTCATATATACATGGTGGCGAACCAAAAACAAAGAATTTTCGTTTTCAGGAACCATATAACCATTTTAGACAAATGTCAATGTAGTATACTTTTCAGTATTTGAGTCCTAAAAAGAGGATTAAAAAATGCTTTGGGGATAGGGGAGATACATTTTCAGCAAAATGTATCAAAAGTGACTGCTTGACACTCGCGCTATGTAACGCCTCTACTTTAAAGAGAGAGAATGAATTTTGTTGGATTGGAGTTTTCGTGGATTTAATTATTATTTTCTTGTTGGTACCCTGGTGTAGGATAGTAGATTTCCTCTTCAGGACTGAGTTGGGGGTGTATTGGATGGTTTAGTGCGCGTTAACTGAGAAATTGGATTGGGGTTTGAAAAAGTGTCTAGTAAAATTTTTTTTCAAAAACTGACTAGGAAAGATTTTTTTAAAAGTGTATGGAATTGAGAGTATTTGGATGGGCTTTTCGCTAGAAAGTAACTGGAGGGTTGTTTCATGCTGGGGTGTATCGGTGGTTGATGTTTGGAAGCGGCGAAGCTCAAAAGTGTGCGGAGATGGTGTGACAAAAAGTGTCTAGGATGGAAGCGTAATTGCAGAAGACGAACCATGTATCGCTAACGATACATATATATGCGTTGGGCTGGCTAGGTGTCAGAAATGATGAAAAATGGGTGTTATTTTCTGAATTTGCAATGTCTCCGATATTTTAGAGTGAAATATTATGAAATATTGAAGATTTGTGATTTTATTGGTTTTTGGGATTTTTAGTGACAAAAGTGTATAGGAGACATTTTCCGAAAGTGTATCGAATTGGGTGGTTTGTTGAAATTGGATGTGAGTTGCGGTGACGTGCCTTTGGTGGTTTAGGAACGTTTGCGGTGGTCGGCGTATAATAATAATCTTAAATATGGCGGGTACAGCTGCGGCTGCATTTATTCCCTGTCGACGTTCGTCGGCCCATTTGGCTATTGAAACATTCACAGAGTTTGCAGGAAAGCCGCAGAAAACCTACAACACCCTATCCCTCTTTTTATCTCTCTCTCTCTCTCTCTCTCTCTCTCTCTCTCTCTCTATATGTGTCATGATGCGCTAAACTGCAGACACTTTTATACACAAAATTTCGTCCTCTACCTAGCTCCGCAATTCTATTTTTTTCATTTAAAAATTATACCATCTACTCTACACTCATTAATTTATAATATTTCATAGTATACATCCACGGGTTTAGAAGTGATAATAACATTAAAAATTTAAAAAAAATGAATTATATTATTTTATTGATAATTTAATATTGTGGGATTATGTAGGTATACTTCTTAAGGCTTCGTGCATTAGATTAAATATATTGATCTTATTTACTTAGTTTTAAAAATTAGTAGAAATAACAATCCCTGGATGCATTATTGCATCGAAAAATCTTCTACAAGCTGCTCAACACATAACACCTAGAGGACAAAAAGTCCATTTATTCTATTGGTTATCCCGGTGATATATAATATAATACTAATATTTATTTCAATTCATCCCGATAAAACGTAATAGTAACAAAATGGAATAAAACTGCCAAACTTTAACAGTAGATACAGATTAACAAACATGTATTTTTCAATACTAGGTGTAAGGTTCCAGTTTAATTAGAAGATCACGAATAATTTTTTTGTATTTTAAATCTTATGTTTGCTTTATATTCTTTGTTAAATTATAGTACACTTTAATTATTGAATAGAAATAATTTTTATCTGTCTCTGTCTATTATTCCGATATAATTCAGATTCCCTTCCCTTTTGAAATATTGGATTTATAACAACTACCAATCTTTTCGATTGAGGAGTACCTATATTCTTGTCACATGTAGAAAAAACGAATCACCAAATGATCAATAGAGCGAGTTAATAAATTACACTACAAAAATAATAGAAATCTTACCAAAACTAGAATCTACGGATGTCAGTAAAACTTTGCGCCAAAATTATCATGTTAAATGTATCCAACTTTTTCAATTTTAAATTGATACTAACAAAGAAAGATTCTTCCAAATAACTCTCAATTCATTCAGATAGAATTTTTATATATTCATAGTTATTTTCCAACTAATTTCAAGGTGTACAAAAAAATCATTTGACAAGAAAAGAAATGTATTAGACTGTGGTGAAGACTGTTATTATTGGCCGAGCACCAAGATTATTTCGCGAGAGGGTTTGCTCTGAGCGGAATAAGGTGCGAGGCTTATAAATGTCTTCACCGCCGTGGTGTATATACAATTTTTTCCATTACTAGCCAAATTAAGGACAAAAATTTAGAAAATTTCTTGTAAAAATAGAGGTGCACAGGAATGTAAATTCGGCTTTCCACTAATAGAACAATAATCAAGTAGTCCTATACAGATTGATTTGTAAACCAGAGGTGCGTTCATAAAACATAACTTTTAACTCAACCGTTGATGAGCGCTCACTAAGCAACAAATAATAATGGTTGACGTGTGTCTGCTGAACGATAATTTTTTTGGAAAACATTAATATTGAAATTATGGCTAGATACAATCTAATTCTTGTGTTATTAGATGATGATAATATAATTGATACAAATAGAAATAGATGTAATAGAAGATTTGCAGGAACCATTGCTACATGATTATAATGTAAGAAGATATTCGTGAAAAAAACAGGAATTATTATGAAGAAACAATTCCAGCGTATAATGTTATGTATCAAAATGCGTTCACAGAACATTGACGCAACGGTTGTGATTTTTGAACGCACCCAACGTTTGTAATTATCACCATGTTGTAGTTACGGGATGTCATAAGTAATTATTGGTTGACCGCGAATTATAAACTAATGGCATTTTTATTCAAATAATTTTATTGTGTTAGGTAATTCCAAAAAGCAAATACGTTGAGGACAATCTCCTGGGTACACAAAATTATGTTGCACAAGTTTTTGTTAAACTACTGTCCCTGGATTGACCTAGGCTAAAAAAATTATTAATCAATAATAGAGAAATTGAACTTCTCAGCTGGCTAGAAGCCGCAATAATTGACAACTTCATAGCTGGTAGTGGAAAAAATACTTTTTAGTGATTTTATTTTGTTCTCACACAATAAAATATCACTTTTAGTACTCATATCATAAATAACTATTAAGTTAAGGTGAAAGTCAAATGTCAAATAAGAATACATACAATTACCAAATGTATGACACTAAAAATTACTAAAAAAGTGTTTAGAGAGATTTGATTGTGACACCGTAAAAAATGTTATAATGAAGTCTCTTTTATACGCGAATTATAAAAATTACATTTGAGCCCTGAGTTTCCTCCGCACAATTTCGATATATTTGGGACTCTTAACGGAGCATTTGAAGAATCAACAGATCAAACATTTGTACACCCTCTTGGATGCATGAAACGTATCACTTGAAAGAAGAACTGAGTAAAACCCCAACGATCAAGAGTGTTTTCATCTTAAATGTGTAATTTTTTGATGAGCTACCCAATATTAGCTAATTACATCTTCCAGTAATTGCAAATACTTTTAACTACGGTACCAAGTATATTTTAAAAGTAGAAAAAAAATACCCAATGGCCGGGAACCAAAAATATCAGCCTACACGTTCATGTTTTTGTGTCTTCAAATATTAGGTATTAAAATGGAACTTTCATGAATATATCTCATGAAAATGGAACTCCCTAGTTTCGGAATTGATACTGTCGCTAAACTGGTTTATCTCAGATGTTGGTGTGTTGTACTCGACTTGTCCCAGAGCTGCAACTTCAGTAATGCTCCTAAATTTCATGTTTCATACAGAATTCATATTTTCAATAACTCTAGAATATACATTTCAATACAAAGCCACATGATACATGACCTTCTCGTAATGGAATAAACTATGTTTATTTTCAACAACTAAATCAAACAAAATACAAACCAACTATTTGTACTGCAATATTTACCATAATTTAGATTCATTGATTTATCTGTTCGTATTTTATCCATTTATGTTATATACTAGACACAATGTAAAATAAGAATATAAATCTAAAACATTGGCGTACCTTACTGATATTAATTTTTTTGGACTGTTGCCAAATGTGTAGTTTTTGAGCAATACGAACTGGTACGAAGATACATAGCAAGCGCACCATTAGTGTAAACAACCCCAGGATGTCGGATGTCATGAAATACATATATGTCAAATTAGATTATGTGGGCATCTTACGTTTTGCTCTAGAAAAGAATAAAACATTTAATGTGACTAGAGTCTATTATTATTGCATACACAACAGATCGGTTACAAGGATATTTCGAATCATAGTGCAGCGCAACTAGAAAGTGCTTATAAGAAAATATATACCAGAAGTTCTTACGAAAAACTTGCGGGATGATAGAGAGATTAAAAATAATGAGGTTAGTTCACATAAAGAAGTTTCTTTACGCCCTTAGTTAACGAACTATAGGTTGGAAATTAAAAATAGTTTCTTTAGAATCATTAAATGGCTGATTGTACTATTTTAATTAAAAAATGCATTATTCTAAGTAGGTGGCTGTCATCCAACTTAAAAATCATTTCTAAATATTGGTCATCTGTCTACACTTTTCAGGGTAAAAAATGATCAGATTATTTATTTTGAATTCGAAATTGGAAGAATTCACCCTTACTGAGTGTGCGGATATTCAAATGATGTTTTGAATGGCAGACGGAAATTCTAGCCTAGCTAGAATACTGTATTCGAAACTATATCCAAATCAAATGTTATCTAACAGGAAAACGTTTGAATGCATATATCGGAGTTTAAGAGAAACATGTACGTTTAGCTTAATGCAGTAATTTTAGAAAAGGGTTTTTACAATTACATTGGAGAATCATTTTTACCGAAGAAACGTAAGTACTTCAATAATTGAACTGTATGATGATGAAAATCCTCACGGCATAATTAAGACTAAACACCAACAAAGTTTTATGGTCAACGTATGGGCAAGTATTATAGGCAACCGCCTAACTGGTCCGTATATCCTTAATGATCGTCTAAACGGACAGTCTTATTTACAATTTTTGCTGGATATTCTGCCAATTATATTAGAGCATATACCTTTACCAAATCGCCAATATATGTGGTTTATCCACGATGGAGCACCCCTTCACTGCAGTTGTGAGGTACGTGCTCATCTAAACAATCTTTTTTTAGATAGGTGGATTAGAAGGAGTGGACCAATTCTATATCCAGCACGTTCGCCAGATACGAACCCATGCGATTCTCATCTTTGGGATATCTTAAAAATTTAGTCTACAGTACACTTGTAAATACGAGAAATGAATTAATTGATATGATACGTCTTCACTGTGAAAAAATCCGAAACAATCCTGGAATGTTATTCCAAGTGCGAATATCTAATTTTAAAAGACTGAGGAAATTTGTGGATATAAGAGGAGCCTATGTTGAACATTTTTTGTATTTTTTTTAAACCGTTTTTTCTTTTTTAATATGGTTTATTATTTGGTAGCTCGGTTTTTAAATCTATTTTCAGCGTTTTGATGTTATTTTTACTTTTGTTAAATTAATGTTCGGTTTCAATATAGTTTTTTATTCATAATGAATGTAAAAATTTATTATTATAAATGAATATTGCACCGATTTATTATTAATTTACTAATAATACAGGATGCTTCCTGTAATCCTTTATTCAAAAAATATATGTATGTGGCAATAGGGACGCAGCGCGACATGAAGTTGCTCGTATTTCTTAAACCGTTAATTTTACGAGAGGACTTGTTATTTCTAAACATGTTCAAAAAGTCAGTTGTTGCATTTATAACTAAAAAAGTTATATTTACGAAAAAATGGCCGCATTCACCATTGAACTTTGTCCGTACCTGAGTTCACAAGTATATTGTAGACTTTTTTATCACGCCAAAAATGTGCAATTATGGTGTTTGTTAACGGTCAAAATTTTACTAATTACCAATCAGCCATTTAATGATTAATTGATAATAAATAAAAATCCATTTGTATTTACCAACTTCAGAGCCGTATAGTTCGTTAACGAAGGACGCGATGAAAAATTTTTATATGGAATACCATCATTATTTTTAGTCTCTCCATCATATCCCAAGTTTTTGGTACGAATTATTAGGACACCCAGTATGAAAAAGTATACATATATAACTGTCACTCTAGTACAAATCCAATAATAGAGGAGCAACTAGTGTTTGCAAGGATGATGGATACAATGATAAATATGCAAGAGCAGCAAAATTGATTACAACAAACGCTATTAAACCGAGAAAATACCTCTAAGCCTGAAGTCAGTGGCATTTCACTTTTGCCATACGACGAAATAAATGAACCATTCCACAGTTAGCTACAATGATTACAAAACTACATCAAATTGAATGGAGTGACAAATTCCAATACAAAAGTGCACATCTCCCTAAATTGCATTGGACTAAAGTATTACCAGATACTAAAAAACAGTACTTCACCAAATGCAGCAAAATTAAAAATGTATGAGAACCTGATACAAATCCTAAGAAACCACATCGCTCTAGAACCAGGTGAGGTAGCGCAACAGTAGAAGTTCTGTCTCAGAGCCAGTGCCGGATTTACCAAAAGGCCGCAGTCTAGGGCCGCAAGCAACAGGGGGCCGCAGCGTTTTGTAATAAAAAATTTTTAGAACAAAAATTGAATTTTTGTTTCTAAAATTAATAATTACCGCTACGAATACATTATTTTTGTATAGAAACAATACAATCTATTCAAAATAACCAACGTACATATCAAAAATAAATATTAACGCTTGCGAGGGTATAGAAGGCTATCGAGTGCAGGTAGATTGGTGAATCGTGGAAAGTTCTACGAATGTGATGTATCAGGCACTGACTTGCCCGTGTCACGTTGAGACCCATCTTCCCACAGTCTCACTATACTGTCATAGCCTTGGGTGAGATGCGACAGATATAGAGATGGAATAGTTAAGGTGATAGTGAAGCGTGTTAATTTACAGGGAGATATAAAATTCAGATAAAAGGTAAGCAAAGGAAAAAGCTATATTAACTTGTTTAGTCGAAATATTTGTCGAAGCAAAACGCTAAGGAGTTCACAGATGTTAAAAACTTTCAATGCAAAGAATTTTTTACACGTTCAAACACGCGTCTAGCACACCCCGTTGCATTCTGAAATGTGAAATGTAAGGAAAACCCAAAGTTACTGCACAAATTAAGTGAAAGTTGATATTATAAGAGGTCGTCGCCCTAACCGTAGAGCCATCAGCTGTCTATCAAAAATAACAAATTTGGAGACAGCTTTGATAGCTCACCGATGAGGGCGCCAACCTCTAGCAATTGCGATCTAGTGAAATAATGGAATAAAACTTATGTCAACCTGTCGTCATCATTGAAGGCATTGTAGGAGTCTATGCAAAGGGTAAATTTTCTATTTAAATTGACTTGTGTGTTAAGGCATTTATTGTTTTTGTTTACCTCAGCTGTTATTCCGATGTCCTCATAGAAATCTAATAGGATGAAATTTCTGGTGTTAATACTTTTGATTAATGTTGAATTGGTTTCTGGATCAAACTTGTGGTTATTGTATTTAATATGAAAACCAAACGCTGATTTATCTGGATATTTTATATGCTCGCTTATACGTACATTCAAAGCTCTAAAAAGTCTTCCCGCATATGAAGCTTCGCAATTACCACTTTTAGATAATTTGTTTAACTTATCTTTAGAATTGACTAAGTCATTATATAAAGAATTTGAAGTTTTGTATGAAATTTTAATGTTGTTAGAAATATTTCTGAAAATGTTTGTTAATTGATGAGAAAGATTAGAATTTATGAAAGGTATCGAAATATATGAAAGATGATTGTCTGTGATAGAAGGATAAGCAAATTGTTGATTTCTTCTCCTGATTATTTTTTGTATGAGATTGTTTGATTATGTTAACTTCATTATTATACTGAGCTGTGTTTAAAGGTATGTTCAGTAGTCTGTGGACATAGCAATTGAAGGCTGTCATTTTGTGCTGAGGACGGTGGTTGGAATCAACATGTATGGCGTGGTCAGTTTGAGTGGGCTTCCTTTAAACCCCAACGCCGAACCCGGACCCGCACAGACGTATGCTAAGGTCAAGGAAATTGAGACATCCATCTATTTCAGTTTCTAAAGTGAATTTAATATTAGTGTGGATGTTATTCATATTATATAAAATTTTCTGAGCTGTTGATATGTTGCCTTCTATTAAGCAAAAGATATCGTCGACATATCTAAAATACATGATAATTTCTTTATTCACATTTCCTAAAACTTTTAAAAAATAAATTGAACTTTGATGTTTTATAATTCTGTTTGCATTGTAGATGGGAGTTACTGTATTTTTTTATAATAGTATGAATCCTCCTATTTCGATTTTCACCAACTTCAGTCTTTCCATTTCATAGTCGTAGTTACTACACATTTTTTTGTGGTAAGTTTTTACAAAAATTTCTACCCCAGCTTTAATCCCGTATATTGTATACCAATATGGAACGAAATAATTCAAATATGGTAAGTAATTGATATACGTCTTTCCTCTACCGATTCGCGTAAGAAATGAATCGATATATAATATAGTTTCGGAATTAAAGAATTATTATGGAGGCGTGTTAAAAAGATTTGCGGTTCTGACCAAAAAATTTTGGTATACAGTGAATGTATGGAAAAAATTATGCAATAGATATAATTTATTTTAATACGAGGGATCTATTTTTTGTTCAGTGATGTGAAATTTTTGTTATTAAATATAGAGTGGTTTTAAATGAAATAGTCGAAAAAAATGTTGGCCGAAAACTGATAGCCTCGTTAAGGTGAAGTCACGTGGGGAAGGGGGGGGGCGGATGGTTTTACATAAAAAACGTGTCATTATTGTTGCTGTAGATCAATCAAATATCTCGTTTTTGACATTATGGTCTGGAAACTATTCTACGTCAGATCACTGGCAAATTAAAAAACTTCTTTGATTAATTTAAGAGGAATATGTTCGTGATACTACATGAATAAAAGAACTGTTTCCATTAGTTTTCAAATAAGTGTTGGTGCCGTCACTAGATGAATTAAAAAACCGTTTCAATAAATTTTGGAAAAAGTGTTCGTCATACCACAAAATGTAGTAAATGAAGTAAATTCCCTGTACAAAAATAGGTACTTGTAAATTGGTTAGAAAAGAATATCGACTGAAATAGTAGAATGTAAAATATGCTCCATGAATTTAATTACAGATTATGATAGTTTACCATGCTTGCTGTAAATTAAAAAAAAGGTTACATATAATTACTAGTACAGCTGGTTTATTTGTACTTGTAAACAAAATTTGAAGTACTAACTCACAATAAGAAATTTTAAAAGCTGCCGCCCTTTTAAAATTTATAATATTCCCGCCAGAGAATACTGAGTCTCTATGTCACTCACAGAAAAAAACGTTCTGTTATGTCACTGCTATAGACCGAAAAAGCTATGACGTCATAAACATAGCCGCTGACAGTTACTGAGGGAAAACAAATATTTTTCTACGACAACCTCGATAAATGTTCATTTTACAACCGTAACTTCGATCATAAACAAGCACATTTTGTACAGAATTTCATTTTTGCATCGGTTGCTAGGCAAGTTGCTAAGCAACAAATTCGAAATGGAATATTTCGTACTAGGTCTAGGTTCACTCTAAAATCACGACGACTACGGCTTGTCAAATTGTGACGTCCAGTGACAAATTGAAGACATGTCAGCAGATCGTTTCTGTCAAAGTTTTAGTAGGTAACGAGTAATTTCATAGTTGTTTTCTATAAAAACTATTAATTAAATTGGAAACTGATAGTGATATCAACTTAGATTTGACACCTCCGAACATAATAGAAGCAACAAAGGTAACAACACTGAGTTTATTATCGGAAACGTCGAAGAGTATGTATCAACGCGCTTATAACCTTTTTTTGAAATGGAAGTTTTTGCAATGTATGCATGTATCAAATGTTAACGATATGTTGTCATAGAAAAACTATAGTATGCAACTCGTAACAAAATGGCCATTTTGCACTCGTATGAATTGCAGCACTTGCCTTCGGCTCGTGCTGCAAATTTCATACTCGTGCAAAATGGACATCATTTTGTGCTCATTGCATAATACACTATTACGTTCATTTTACGATTGTAGTATGCTTAAACATGGCTATTGTTAATTTGTCGAGCATTGCGGAGCAGTTTTGTAATGAAATTAAAGTGCTGAAGAAATGTGGAGACAGTTTAAACAGTGGATATGTCGTAGATATAGAGTATATGATGGAAGTATAGGAGCGAAGCAATAAGGTTAATTACTTGATAGTCACCGCAGTGTCACTTTACAAATGAAAAACGAATAAACTTTTAATTGTTACAAAGGTCAAGACAAGATATTAGTTAAATAATTGATTTGTTTTCCCTCAGTAACTGTCAGCGGCCATGTTCTGACGTCACACTTTTTCGGTCTATGGCAGCGCCTTTGGAATATTAGTCGTAACTAAAGTCTACTTCATGTGAGCTATCTTCTTTTCTTAATAGTAGTTATATGATCTGTGAATACAACAAGGGGAAGTGTTACCAAGATACATAGCAAACACGAATGTAAACAGCCCCGGTTTATCGGATGTCATGATATACATATATGTCAATTTGATTACGTGTGGATTTTGCGTTTTGCTCAAGAAAACAATGGAACATTAGATGTTATTGGAGTCTGTCATTATTATATACATAAAAACAACAATATATGTAGTTTAAATGGGATTACCCGTATATTTAAAAAAAAATTATTTTTATTACCCATGCAGGATACAAACTGCTAATGGCCAATATTGACCAATAATGTACAGAAATTAGAAATAACATTATTGCAACAGTTAATATTAACATAAAGTGAAAATAAAATGGCTTCATTCCGTTAAATCAAGTAGATTAGGTGTGATAAGTTCTTGACATTAGGCTTATAAAAGCAATAAAAATCACACTAAAATACAATTGTACATTCAATTGAGTATCAAATGACAGCAATTTTAATACTAAAGGGATATGGTGATAGGTAAAAGCAGAATATTCTGAAATTTGCTTACGTTTTATTTGCAACATTTTATAGGACATGAAAAGGTGAGTTGAATATTGTTATAACTTTCACAACTTTATTCAATACTTGGCAAAATACAATACTACTTTTTAACAATTCAACTTATTACTACATCAAACTATTGACTGACTGATTCTGACACAACTAATCTCTGTTGATATATAAAAAGAACTTCCCAGAAAGAACTAGAATATTCTAAAGCATACTAGTTCGTCAATATGGAACACAATAGAAAAATCTTTGAAATTCTAGACTATCACCTTGACAGGTAACTGTGACTACTCCGCCTATTCGTGTGATGATCCCAAAAAAACATTATCATGAAAGGGCATTATCAAAAGAAAAGACATTGTTAAATTTGTGTAAATAATAATTTCAATGTGGTTAGCGGGCATCGATCTATTAAGGTCAAGCAAACACACCGAGAGCACGTTCGCTGTAAAATATAAATATCACATTAATTTTGAATCCGGAAGGTCATGAATATGGGTAACTGACAAATTAGATCGCATACTTCCTATAAATAGAAAGTGTCGACAAAGTCAGGATGATTCATTATTATTATTTTGAATAGTACAAATGTATGTATCGTGTATTTATAATTTGTGTTAATAATTCTTAATTATATTTATCCCATTGAGTTTTAAATGATGTTATTTATTCAACCCTTAAAGAATGGTTACGAGGTAAGTGTTTCTCCAAGATAAATGGTTTTATGGTTAAAGTAGTCTATACGAGGGGCACTTACTAAGTAACCACTACACGGCGATCCTGCGAAACAAATGGTAATGGTAAATATTCCTGCAAACTAACTGGTAATGTGAAATAAATGGTAATGGTGAATATTCCTGTGAAATAAATGGTAATGGTAAATATTCCTGCGAAGCCAATGGTAATGGTAAATAGAAAATGGTAAATAATCCTGCAAAATAATTCAAACAAGTGGAAGTATATGGTCTTTTATCTAAACCTGAGACCCTGCAGAACCGAAACTATGGGCGGCTCACCTACTAAACAAGAGGTAAAAGAAACGGGTATCGTCAACAATAATTTTATGGTACAACAAGACAGTTTTGCAACGCATATAATGGTTCTATTGTATATTATAACAGTAGCTTTTATTCTGAAATTTATATGGTCATTATGGAAAATGCATCGAAGAGCGCTGAAAAGGGACATCAACCGAGGCATTGCAGCGAAGCAGACATCAGGAACTTTGACTATATAAAAATTGTAAGTACTTATGCACTCTATTTTTATGAACGAATCTCATAAATGTCAATAACGTGGAAAGATTTCGAAGATAAGTTAAGGTCAATTGTAGGAGAAATTAACAAACAGGGAAGAAGGGTTTTGAAAAAGGAAATCCCTAAAAATCCAGATATTCATATCGAAGTAATCAATAGTATAATAATTCTTTATAATAATTTTGCTAAATTAATAGGTAAAAACTAGAAAAACTTAAGTTTGGTATAACAAGAAAGTTGTAAAAATTATTCAGATAGCGTTAAATTGTATTATTAAAATACCTACCTCTATATTTGAGGAAACCGATACTGGTGTATTACAAGCAATAAGCAAACAGTTGAAAATGGCGACAAGTATGAATAATTTTTTCAATTTTTCGAGTAAGCTTTTACCGACTGAATTCAACCGAGAAGCAAGCAAGTTGCAATCATTTTTGGACTCGTTAGATTTGCTACAAATAAACACGACAGGTAACGAACAAAATGCTATTTCACTAATTAGGACGAGATTTACTGGAAAAGCTAGAAGGTTGATCACGACGGAAAACTCTATTATACAAATCAAGAATAGACTAAAATCAGGAATAAGAGGAGACAACCCAAGCCTTCTCTTAGAGAAACTTAATAAAGTAAAGGAAAATGGGAAGGACGTAACACAGTACGGTACCGAAATAGAAAAATTAGCAGAGAGACTACAGGCAGCATACGTGTCAGAAGGGATGCCGAAACGTTTAGCCGAAAAATATACCAAAGAAGCAACGATAAAGGCAGTAACTACGAACGTCACAACAGATGCAACAAAAACAATCATAGCAGCGGGAAGTTTTGAAACTACGCAAGAAGTACTATCCAAATTAGTGTCAGTAGAAGGCATAGTAAGTCAACAACAAGTTTTACACATGAAGGATAATAGGAATTTTTTCAGGAAATCAAACTTTGACTTAAGGAACAATCATAGGAGGGGAAACAACAGAGTTTTTTACAATGGTAACCCCTCAGGAAGGACATTTAGACAGTGTAATCAAGGAAATGGCTACGGCGGATACCCAGATTTCAATAAGGAGAGGAAATTCAATAGGAATGGCAATTACAATAATCGTATTAACAATAACGAAAGAATATGCAAGATAGAAGATAAAATTGAAGAAATGAGCAGACAAATACCACAATTAAAGAAGAAAAACTACGAATTAAGGATGGAAAATATGGAACTCAAAGAAAAAACAGAATTTTTGCAAGGAAACATGACACAGACTCAGAAAAATTTTAGAGAGAAGAATTTGATGATAGAAGAAGGCAACGAAGAAGATGAGGAACAACTAGAAAATAAATTAGAAGATGTAATAGAGAAAGTTAATAACACAGTAGATGTTAAATCAGATATTTTTAAATATAAAAGAATAGGAAATAAAAACAGTAACAAAAATAAGGCCAGCAATGAATGACGTGAATAAGAAAGTAGAAACTTTGGAAGGAACGAATAAATTAAAAGCAACAAAGATATATATATATATATATATATATATATATATATATATATATATATTTATTGATGAAGATTACTCAAAAGATATACTAGAACATAGAAAACAACTAATAAGGTATATGAAACAAGCGAGAGAAAGTGGAGCAAGAGCTAAAATAACTGATAATACATTAATGATTAATGACAACGTATATAGTCTAAAAGAACTAGAGAAAAGGAAAAATCAAATAGAAATACAAACAGGATGGAATAAATCAACGTTTAAGGAAAATAACGAAACTAATCGGAGAACTTTTAATACAACCTTCAATGATAAGAGTTTTAATCAACTAAGAGGTGAATACATTCTCTAGGAAAAACGTGAAATTTTATCGATTTCGAAGAATACGATTTTGAAATACAGTATGTCAAAGGTGTAGCAAACTACGCAGATAGTATATCAAGAATATCCATAGAAGAACTCAAGGATTTATATATAAATAATTCACATACCTTGGCAAGCACAAGAGCACAAACGCGCAAGGAGAACGCTCAATCAGGAAAGGATCTAAGGAATAACGGAGAGACAAATGAAGAAAGAATAGAGAAACCTTCACTAATAAAAGTTTTAAATAATCTTGAGGCACATAAATTACCAATTCTACACTTTGAAAATAACCGTATCTCGTTAAGGATGAGCATTCGGATTAAAAAAAGCCTTATTTACCGGAATACACAACTTCGACCTAGGACGAACGTTGGAAAAGCTTGAGGAGCTATCGGTAAAATTTGAAGTAAAAAGAATGAAAATATACGCAAATGACGATATATTCGAAAAGTACACAATAGAAGAAGGGAATAAAAGGTTAAAAAATATACAAGTATATATATATGCGAAGTACCAAAAACAAAAGATTTTAGAAAGATACCACAATGATCCAATGTTTGGAGGACATGTAGGAAATAATAGACTATTAAAGAAACTAAGAGCAAATTTTAGGTGGAAAACATGGAGAACAATGTAAGGAAGTATGTAAATAATTGTCATGAATGCCAAATGAATAAAGCAAAACTAAGTCATAAAGAAAAATTCGTCATCACAGATACATCTATAAAACTTTATCTAATACTTGGCAAAATACAATACTACTTTTTAACAATTCATCTTATTAACACATCAAACTATTGGCTGACTGACTTTGCCACAACTGATCTCTATTTATATATAAAAATAAATTTCCAGAAAGGACTAGATTATTCTATAACATACTAGTACGTCAATATGGAACACAATAGCAAAACCTTGGAAATTCTAGACTATCACCTTGACAGGTGACTGTGACTACTCCGCCTATTCAGCCCTCTATTCAGTCCAAGCTGTCTGACATTCATAGAACAGGTGTAACAATATTTAACAACACGAATGAAGACAGAGCTTTTATAGCACGTGGTCCTGTATCTAAAATTATTCATAGATTTGAGGTGGATATGTATTCCACAGCAAGCAAAACCTGACATTTTTGTTGATGGTTGTCATGAAGCTACTAGAGTTGTTGTTACAAAGAGAAAAATACAATCCCTATAAAGTACAATTGATACAGGAACTGAACAAATACGATCCCGATCGCAGGATGGAGTTCTATAAAACAATATTAAATATATTTAACACTAATTCTAGTTTTTTGAATCAAAACCTTTTTTCTAGTTAGTTTACTTCCCATTTCATGGCATGGTCAATGAACAAAACTGCAGGTACTGATCACACTGATTCTCATTGGTTGGTGGAGGTACATACGCAGTATCCACAAAAGATAAATACGTATTTGGGCAGGAACTATAATTAAAACCATGATACAATAAAATAGAAGATATGATTTCGCGCATGCTGGCTCTGATGTCACGCCGAGAGTGAACGCCTTGAATTAGTTTGTAGTTACATTATTGGATATGATTATGTCTGTTAATTTTACATTTTCATTGTTGAAAATTAGCAAAAATTAGTCAAAATGAGATGTGTAGTGTATGGTTGGGATTCAGACAATCACGTGAAAGGCTTTGCACACGATGCCAGCTTTTTCACCTTTCTAAAAGACAAAAAAATGATACGGGAGTGGATCCGTTTGTCTAAACGCAAAGATAAATGTAATACCATAGAATATTAGACCATATAATTATGCTGAAATTGAAAAACAAATGTCACTAGCTCCTCTTGGTAATCGTAGAGATATGTTGGGGGCTATATTTATATTTAAACTCCTAAATGGGCAGGTTGATTGTGCGGATCTTTTGAGTCATATGGGGATTAGCATTCCTTGTCAGGGTCTTCGCCATCAAGTTACCTTTCATGTGTCCTTTCATAAAACAACATATGGTGCTATAAGTCCTATAAATAGATATCTGTGCTTTTTGAATAGCTTTAATTTTGATAATTTCAATACGTCTTTGGGCCAGTTCAAATATTGCTTAGGGCTGGGATTTGTTGAGTTATGTTGTGTTCTTAATTTTTTTTATTTATATAAGTATTGTTCATTACCTGTAGCTACATGGAAAGTCTTATGTATTTCAAATTAATTGGTTATGCTGTATCAGTCTTTATACCTGTCCTTATTGTAATATTTATTGTAACAGTTAGAGGGGTTTTCCCGTAATAAATAAATAAATAAATCTTTTCTTAAATCCAAGTTGACAAATAATATTTTTAAATCTTAATTTGATATTTTGTTATTACCAATAACAATTCCATTATTATTATCATTATTTTGAAGAATGCTCCACAGTACCTGAGTTGTACTTTATAGTTGTTCTGTAGTATACTTATTTTAGAATAAACAACCGATTAAGTATTCAAATTTGCTAATTGTTTTATTCCTTATATTTATTAACAAATTTAAATGTTTATAAAATCATGTCAAAAAATCCAAAAAGTATAATAATATGTTTTTTTTTGTATAAGTACAGTAATTATTTACTTTACGAAGTGAGCAATCAGATTTCAATCAGATCTTAGAATTATTATTTTGCACTGGTAGGCTCTCCGATTCCTCATAACACTTTTACATGAATTCTCTTTGCCTTTATAATACTAATAATATCTCATTCAACCTGAACCATCCTCATTTTCCTTCAAAATGCATTAGCAACGCATCATACGCAAGTTCTATTACATCAAATGCATTAGCCCGCGCTCACAGTTTTAAATTGTACTCTCTACGTGACGTCATGCGCGCGGCGAACGATATTTCGAACGGCTAGAGATTATATCTTCTATTTTGTGGTATCATGAATTAAAACCATTATTGAACCTTATTTAATGGGTATTTTTAAAACTAAAGCTAATTCCAGAATTAACCAGGCTCTTTCCTGATGATATAAAACCTCATCTCGTGAATAGATTAATTTGATTTTAGCAAGATATAACGCCTCCTCATTATCTTAAAGTTTTACTTTGTGGTTTTTACATAACCAGTTGTGAAGTAGTATCTCCATTTAAACAAAAATTGATCTATCAAAAATGTTCTCGCAATTCCTGACTATGTTCCATTTTTTTTCGTTTGTTACACTGCATATTTTGTGAAAGACATTTATATTAAAACTATAGATTTGAAAAATTAACAAAGAGATGAAAAAATCCTCAGATTAACAAATAAAACAGATATGTTTGTTTTTATTTTTTCTTGCCCCAAATATCGAGTCACATTCTAAGCTCACTTGTGGACACTTCCACTGCTTTGCCATATTTACAAAGTCACTTTGGTTGCAGTAAAAATTAAATTAGAAGTTTAATTAAAAATGTGTTAAAAGGTTATGCAAATAAAAAAAATTGAACTAATTTATGCATTTGAGTCGCTACTTTTAAAATTAATTAATAATACTTGAATTTTATTTAATAAAGGCATATTCTCATATAAATTTTAAACAAGTATTTCTTGCACCCATTAAGGTAACTAAAAATGGCAACATTGCTGAAAATTTCGGTACCCGTTTAATGTGTCAATTGTGATCTATTTAGTAGTTTTGTCCTTGTTTAATTACTATGTAAAGAGAAATGCAAATATCGTCATAGTTTGATCGACGATCATTTCGAATACGCCGTAGTATAGTAGTAAATAATGTCAAACGTGGTTTGTTTATACGAGCGCCATTACGACTAGAGAGCTAACATTTAGTTCTCTCGTTTTAATGCTTTTTTCAAGACTTTTGGTGACAAAATAAACTTTTAAGTTAATTAATTTAATGTATTTGGATTGTCATGGTGCGTCGGTGCCAAGTTTGTCCGAAAAACAGCCGAAATTACCAAGGCCATGTATCTACTATACCATCCCCACTTTTTGTAATTCATTCATTATTTCACTACTGGCGTTTAGAATTGTTGGCCGCAAAAATAAACGTGTTTATGAATTAATAGCCCTCTCTATGTTTATTATTACTCTAAGGGAAAATCAAAACATTTTCTGGCATCCGGGTTTCTATGATACATGTGACAATACTAACTAGTTTTGTGAATATGGATATAGGTAATTACAGTACTTTAAGCGATATGAAATTATAAAAATTTTGTATATTTATTAAGACAATTCACTTAATACAAAGAATACATCCATTTATAGAAAGACTCGTATTGGGGTTGAAAGTTTCGATATTGGATATCTCAGCTAGAATTCACATAGTAAAAGAATGAATATTTTTGGAAATATTCCTACAATTACGAAACATTTATATGGATGTCTTGTTACCGATATGACAATAAACGATCGTCTACTGATATCCAATTCCAATTGTGGGATCTATTTTATGATGCTGTATTAGTAATATCAAGTTACTTTTGTTGGCTGATATCTTTACAAAACGATCTTCTATTTAGTCTGTCGGTTGTATAAACACCTCCGAGATTTAGATCAATAAGTATTATTTGACAGGATTGATAGTACAAAAACAAAAGTCTTATTTTATTTTATTTATTGTGTGGTTCTTCATTTCCCTAACAATGTTGTAACATTTCAAAATAATGGAACAAAGAAAATATTTGATAGAATATAGAGGGTTGTGAATATTTACAGAACATCGCGATACTTGGATCTTCTATACTTTTAACTTTGTTTTTCGTTCATTTTTGAGCTACCTACTTTGAGTTTTAAGGCTAGACTTTTGTATCATATATTGGATGACAGTACTTGGCCTCGCTTTCTTGTTTATTTTACCAAAATATTTCTATTTATGATGACACTTCTCAATCAATTTTTCATCAACGATACTGTCAACAAAACCTTCATATACATAGTTCCACTTTCTTTCAAACTTATACCTCGAGATTCACAGCTTTTATTTGGAAAATTCTGTCTTTCCATATCAGACGATTATTCCAATATCACCTACACAAATTTGGGTCAACTTGTTATCTGGTGAAGTGAAATTATGAATGATGTACATCAATAAAATAGTTATTTGTAAAACATCACAATGACTCGTTTTGTAGTACGCACAAGTACTGGAAAAGGTCAGTTTGACACAAGTTTTGCACAATATTTTTTATAATTCGCATTATTGAATTTTTTAAATAAAATAGAACTACACTATCCCTATTTCTCAACTAGGAGGAGTGAATTGAATTTAAATTGGAAATTCTGTAGATTCGTGATTGGTGAGATCACAGCCGGTTTTACATAGCACTTTTGACATAAATTATGATGGAACAATTGTGTAAATTGTAAACAAACTTCCATTTAGGTAAATGGAGTTTGATTATTTGTTTAAAAAAGAGCTTCTTCATATATGCTTTTGTTCTATTCGTATTATATCATAGACAGAATAATTTCTGTAGTATATCTTCACAAATGTATCTCAAAATTGATCCCAAAACTCGAAGGTTATACCTACCTATGTATTGCTCATATAAAATATAACATAATAAACAATTGACAAATCACAGATGAATAAATGTTAGCGTACTTTATTTATTAAAATTTTTAATATATAATTTGTGGCAATTTGCCTATAAGACCATTTAATATATTAATTTTCTAGCTAAAACCACGCTAGACCATTTTATAATTTGTTTTAAGTTAAGGTTTTAATTAAATAAAAATACATACAATAAATAACCAACTGTATAACACTAAAAAGTGTTCAAAGAGATTTCATTGTGACACTGTAAACAATGTTATAATAAAGCCTGTTTTATACGCGAATTATAAAAATTGTCATTTTAACTTCAAATTCAATATCTTCATCCCAATACCAAAAACTTGGAAAATAATTGAGAGACTAAAAATAAATATGGTATTTCGTATGAAAATTTTTCTTTCGCCCTGCGTTGACGAACTATAGGGCTTTAAAGTTGGGGCTTAAAAATGGTTTATCCTATATAATTATCAAATGGCTGATTGGAAATTAGTAAAATTTTAACCGTATGTAAACACAATATTTGCCCACTTTTTGGCGGTATGAACAAGTCTACACTATACTTGTGAAATCAGTTACTTTTTTCACCTATGGGCTCATTCACATTTTTTTGAATATACAATTACAGGAAATCCCCTCTATTGTTAGCAAACTAATAATAACTCGTTGCAGTCTACATTTATAAAAATAAACTTTTACATTGTTAATACTACTTTTATTATTTACTAATGATGACGCATAAAAAACTTTACTAAAAACGGATACAATTAATTTAATAAAAGTAAACATACGAGAATAACAGCAACAACCAAAAAACGATATTCGTATAATGAAATGTTCCATTTTCAATAGTATAATGAAATGTTCCATTTTCAATTGATTAGTTATCAGCAATTTACAGCAAATCGACAACAACTCGCTTTGAATGTGAATCGTTTTTGTACTGTTTTAATAAAAAAATGCATTATTCTGCTATCATCCAACTTTGAAATGATTTCTAAATATTTGTCATCTGTCTACACTTGTCAGGGTAAGAAAATGTCACATTATTTAATTTAAATTTAAAAATGGAAAAATTCACTTTTTTTGAGTGTGCGGATATGCAAATGATGTTGGAAGTGGCATAGATCGGAGTTTAAGAGAACGAGGTAAGTTTATCTTAATGCAGTAATTTGATAAACTGGTTTTTACAATGAATAATTACGTTGAAGGATCATTTTTACCGAATAATTAAGGCGAAGGGAGTATAAGAATGTGCGTACTTCAATAATTGATTAAAACATACTATATGCTGTGGATAATGAATTCACAACCAGGAAAATTTATGTACAAGTTAATATTTCAAAATCAAGGGTACACAGAATACTTCAGGAGCAAGTATTGCATTCATTTCATCTACAAAGAAGTCATGCCATGTCACTAGATGACTATTCTCCTGGGCATAATTATGACAAATGATTTTTTGGTTAGCAACGGTAAGACCGACATTTCATTGAAAATGTACTATTTACAGATGAAGCAGGTTTTACCAGGGATGGCATATTTAATTCCCATAATCTACATCTGTGGGATGATGAAAATCCTCACGGTATACTCAAGACTAAACACCAACCAAAGTTTATGATCAACGTATAGGCATGTATCATAGGGAACCGCTTAATTGGTCCGTATATTCTTAATGATCGTTTAAATGAACAGTCTTGTTTACAATTTTTGCAGGATATTCTGCCAATTTTATTAGAGAATGTACCTTTACAAAAGCACCAATGTATGTGTTTTATGCACGATGGAGCACCCCCTCACTTCAGTCGTGAGGTACGTGCCGATCTAAACAATATTTTTCCACGTAGGGGGATTGGAAGGGGTGAACCATTTCTATGGCTAGCACGTTCGCTAGATATTAACCCATGCGATTTTCATCTTTGAGGTTATCTTGAAAATTTAGTCTATTGTGCACCCTGAAAATACAAGAAACTGATTATTTGATAGAATAAGTTTCCGCTGAAAAAATATCCTAAATAATCATGGAATGTTATTCCAACTATAAAGATCTAATCTTAGAAGACTGAGGAAACGTGTAGATGTAAGAGACCATATTGTAATTTTTCCTAAACCGTTTTGACTTTTTGAATATCGTTAATTATTTTTCCGCCTACCTCTATCCAAAGTATACATTTCCTGGCCTCATTGTAGGGAGCAAAGTAAAAGTGACGTCATAGTACGTTATCAGTGAAATAATTTTGTAATTCCGAGACTGAATTGGTCATTTTAGTTTCACATGTAAGAAACTATGTTAGAGCCAAGGGATATAAAGGGACAGTTTGAAATCCCAATGGATTTGAAGTACAAATAAAAACGTACACCTCCGATGCATAGCCAAGAATTTTAGAAGTTTGTCCTCGATGCCCAGCCAAGATTCATAAAAGTCCATCCACGATGCCCAGTCAAGCATTTTAAAAGTCCATCCTCGATGCCCAGCCAAGTTTCGTAAAATGAGTAGTACTTATTAATTTTGTTTATTAATTTAATAAATAAATTATTGAAAATGTCTTGTTATTTGAGGTAGGCGGAAAAATCACATGTATAACATGGGTGTAAAGTGCCTTTTCCTCCCTCGAACGATTACTGCCCTCCGCTATGCGTCATGCAGTAAACTTCATCATCGGGAGGAAAAGTAGCACTTTCCTCCCTTGTTATACAAATAGCTATTGTTACTCGTTTTTTAAATCTGTTAATGGAACGTTGTTATTAATTTTTCGTGGTTTTGTTGTTTCCTGTAATAGTACATTCAGAAAAGTGAATGCGCATATAATAAGTGTGCAGTGCGACATAAAATTGCCCGTGTTTCTTAAACTGTTAATTTGATCGGGGTGTCACAGGAGGAATTGGTATGTCTAAAATGTTCAAAAGGTCAATTGTTGCAACTATAATCGAAAGAAGTTATAGTTATCAAAAAATTGCCGCATGAACCAGTGAACTAAGTCCTCAAGTTCGCAAGTATAATATAGACTTGTTTATAACGCCAAAAAGAGTGCATGTTGTTTATTGACGGTTAAAAATTCACTAATTTCCAATTAGCCATTTAATAATTATAAGTAAAAAACCATTTTTCATTCCTAGCCCTATAGTTCGTTAACAAAGAACGTAAAGAAGGAATTTTATATGGTATAGTATCAATATTTTTAGTCTCTCTATCATCTCCCAAGTTTCCTGTAATAGTACATTCAGAAAAGTGAATGCGCATATAATAAGTGTGCAGTGCGACATAAAATTGCCCGTGTTTCTTAAACTGTTAATTTGATCGGGGTGTCACAGGAGGAATTGGTATGTCTAAAATGTTCAAAAGGTCAATTGTTGCAACTATAATCGAAAGAAGTTATAGTTATCAAAAAATTGCCGCATGAACCAGTGAACTAAGTCCTCAAGTTCGCAAGTATAATATAGACTTGTTTATAACGCCAAAAAGAGTGTATGTTGTTTATTGACGGTTAAAAATTCACTAATTTCCAATTAGCCATTTAATAATTATAAGTAAAAAACCATTTTTCATTCCTAGCCCTATAGTTCGTTAACAAAGAACGTAAAGAAGGAATTTTATATGGTATAGTATCAATATTTTTAGTCTCTCTATCATCTCCCAAGTTTTTGCTACGAACTCCTGGGCACCCTGTATTTTGACGACAGCGCACATATTAGTTTGATAATTCTACTTCTTCAATTTTTTCTCTCGCTACATTTTGTTAAATCAACAGACATATTTTTCAATGGGAAATGTAGAATAGTGATAAACCATTCATAATTTTCTTTCATTGTATGAGTTGAACGTTATTCTATCAATCAATAATAATTTATGTGAACACAGATATTTTGAATTGGTAATAAAAAAATTCCAAATAATTAACCAAAAGGGTTTTGAAGCTGTAACTGTAATTTGAAAGGTGGTCTGTAATTTACACTTCAAATATTGGTGTGTTTCGAGAGAAAATATTTGAGAGAATGGTATCATTCCATTGGATCAATCATTAAATGTTTTGTAATATATCTCCTTCTTCAAGTCATCATCAACGCCATTTTCACGTAAATTAGAATCTCAAGCATGATATTATTCTTTCCTTAAATTATGCCTGGTACAATCTGTATAATTCATATTTTCTCGTTCATAGTACGTAGTTTACATATTTTGATTTTGTTAAAAAACTCTCTTTACCTGCCTTTGCGTCTCTTAAGTTTGAAGTTGTAGGGCAGGGTGGGGAAAGTTTGGACAGGGGTAGACTATGGATGCAGTCAAATTTCGCGCCAATTTTATGAGAAACCTACAACTCTCAGCAGTACGGTTTAGAGACTGTCTGGGTGTGGTAATATGTCATTTTTATTAATAAACTTAACAGTTTTCAGTGATATTATAAATACTATTTCATATGCTAGAGTAAATTGATAACTGACAAAATTTTAAGGTTTGAACTGGCAATTTTTTGTCTTGTCGCGGCAATTTTTTGACGTTTAATATATCAAATCTATGTGTATAAAATTCTATCACTCTATGATAAAATTCAATATAAAATCTTTGTTAGTGGTTTCTAAGGAAACTAAGTTGTTTATTTATTTATTTAACTGTCTAAAAATTATTAAAACTGTTTCAAAAATTTAAATAAGTATTATTAACATGAATAATACAAGATTTGGAAATAATTCAATAAATGAAATAGAGACTACAATTAAGCAAAGTATACCGAGAAATACAATGAAGACAAAAAAGTCTGCGTGGGAACAGTTTAGAATGTTTCTGGACGCACGTAATTATACGTTAGAAAAGGATACTTCTGAACAAGTTATAGCAAAAATTCTTGAAGATTATGGTTTTAACATGAAAAAAAGAGATGGAACTGATTATACTGAAGCTAGTGTGAAAACACTTTGCAATACGACTGCTCAAATGGTTCAGGAAAAATATTTTCTAGAATTTAACAGCAAAATTGATCCATTTAAAGACATTACCTATAAATGTGCTAGATTGGCCAGGGATACAAAACGTAAAAAGCTTCAGGCTGAACCTGAAACCAGAAAAAGAAGTTCTAACGCGTTTACCAAAGAAGAATTAATGGAAATGGTAGAAAGCTATTCTGAAGATAATCCTGATGGGTTACAAAAAAAGTTTTTTCATTTATGTTCGTTCGAATTAGCATGGCGTGGAAATGAAGCTGCTAATTGTGATATTAATTACTTCAAAAAATAATATGATAATAAAGGTAATTTTACTGGTAGGGTAGAATATAATCCAATCTTTTCCAAAACGACACAAGGAGGATCAAAAGCTGTATCTGGCAGTAAGTGGCTGGTAAGAAATAATGCTAACAACAATTTGTGTCCCGTTCGTTTACTTTTAAAAATTATTGAAAAAAGAGAATCCAATCCTCATCTAACAACAACAAGATTATTTTTAAGAGTACATCCAAATTGGGAGAAAGGAATATGGTACAAAAATTCACCATTGGGAATTAATACAATTTCAAAGTGGACGAAAATATCGGCAGAATCAATTGGTATAGACACAAAAAAATGAAAATAACCAATCATTCACATAGAGCTTCTGCAATATCTGCATTAGCAAAAGAAGGAGTTGGTGAACAAGAAGTAATTAAGCTTACAGGACATTCTTCTACCCATTCTTTGAAACCATATTTACAATTAAATGAAGAACACCATTACCAACTTATAGAGAACCTTCGAGAAAATAAAAATTAAGAAAAGGAATTCTCAGTTTCTAACTCAAATTCATCACAGGTTATGATGCAAAACAATCCCCAAAATAATGCTACAACGTACAATTATAATAATTGTACTTTTTACATAAATAAGTAATTTTTTTTTCATAATGTTATTATTTTTTGGCTTTGTATAATTGAAGTTTGCAATAAATAGAACGTTTAAACATATGATTTTTTAGTTTTTCTCTCGTGGAATAGTCATGTCGAATACCACTCAATTAAAAATTTTGTAAGGTAAAATTTTTCTCTTGTCGTATTCAAGTTTGTTGCTTTTAGGTAATTTTGCTCATGACATTTAATCCAAAACCACTCGCCTGACGGCTCGTGGTTTTGTTGAAAATGTCATTCGCAAAATTGCCAAGCAACAAACCTTCATGACAATCGAAAAATTTTGCCGACAAAATGTTCACTCTCGTGGTATTATATATGACAATTTAACTCATGTATAAAAAATCGCATATGCCACAGTGCAATCGTCACTTTGACAGCGGCAAAAGTTAGCTTTAGCTTTAATAGCGACAAATACACTAGTGGTTTTTTCACTTATTCATTTGTTCATCAATTATCGTGGTATTGGTTACCAGAATAAATAGTTTGGCATGTTTGTCAACAACTTGAATTTTCAAGAACTAACAATGAGTCGATTCGGTGTGTCTACGAACGCCGAAATTAGTCAAATTGTACATTAAAATTAAAATGTGTTTATTTTTAATGTTTCATAAATAAAGTTTGCATTGATATGTTTCCAAATTTCTCATTCATTAAATTATCCTGCCGAATTACACTCGAGGTTTGTATTGATATTGGGTAAATTTGTGTTGTTCAAATTCTAAACTGTTTCCTTTAGCAATTTGACTCGAATAAATGTCAACCTAAAAACACTCCACCTTCGGTGTCGTGTTTTTAATAGTTGACAGTTATTCTCGTCAAATTGCTAGGGAACAATTTCTCATTAAACAACCCAAATTTACCCGATAAAATACAAACCACTTGTGCATTTATAAGTGAAAAAGAAATTCTGCGATTCGTATCTAATAATATCCAGACAATTGGTAAGTAAATTGTAACAAATGTAGTGGTTAATTTATTTAAATTACTACATCATCAGTTCGTGGGGCATTGATAATTGAGGTTCTGTACCTATGAAATCAAAATATTAGATATTTGCGTGAAAATATTGGCTTGATTATTTTCAGGGACTAAAGGAGACATTGGACAGTAATTGCGGGGACACAATGTACTGCAATGTCTCCCGACATGTTAGTACCATGTTAATATCTGCGAAGTATCAATAATTACAGTTCAGTAGTTAAGTATTCTGTTATTTTTAGTCATATTTATAATGCCTAGATCGTACAAGAAAAGTACCGCCAAGGAATTCTGGCAAGAAAATATTGAACAAGCTGTAATAAATTTATTAGCTGGCAAATATTGGTTTTGGGCATTTCTGAAACGGCACCCGAAACTTTCAATAAGAAAGTCCGAGGCTACTATTTTGGAAAGAATGACCAGTTTCAATTCCACCAATGTAGATATTTCAGGAAAAATTGGGTGACATAACTGGCCGATATTCATTCGAACCCCGACAAATTTTCAATTTAGTCGAGGTACTATTATTCGATGTCTTAAATTATTATTTCAACAATCTACCTATTATTATTATTTATTTGTTTTTAGACGGGCGTCAGAACAGTACAAAAAGTCTCCAAAATAGTATGAAAAGAAGGAGAACACCAAATGGTCAGACAACCTCTCGAGAGAGACGAGAACTTGTAACGCAAGTGGGTATAATTTGTGCTTTAGTATCTGCGTTACTGCCAATATGGATCTTCTCTAGAAACCGATTTGATGAAAAAGTTGTACATGGTGTTTTAGATTGTGTCGCCCTTGGATTAGTACATTAAAGTGGTTGGATGACCTCAGAAAATGTCTTAGAGGCATTAAAACATGTTGCAAAGCATACAAAATGTACGCCTGATAGCTAAATTCTATTAATAATGGATAAGCTTGATTCATTATCGCTACCCGCAATAGAATATTGCCGCTCTAATGGAATTGTAGAATGCTACTACCTCATATGTCAAACAAACTTGAACCCCATGACAGAACGGTCTTTGATCCATTCAAGATCTACTTTAATCAAGGCGTAACTTCTTGGTTACTTATGCATCCTTGACAAACAGCACCAATATTCGACCTACCTAATATTTGCGTACATGCTTGGGATAGGGCTGCCACACCTACAAGCATCAAAGCAAGTTTTAGGTGCATCGGAATTGTGCCATTTGACAAGGCAATTTTTAATGAGGAAGACTTTTCATCGTGCTATGTATCAGATAGGCGTTGTGAGTCGAGTGAAAAGTTGGATGAGAATGAAGAATCTACATTTAAATTTAATGATTAAAAATATAATGAAGATGTTTCAAATTTAAAAGATGTTCTTGAAAGAGAATATCTTATAGTCAAGGTACACGGAAACGCTAGCATTAGAAATTATGCGGCCACAATTATTAATAAGTTTCTCAACGGCTATGAAGTGAATTTTTTAAACCGCCTTTGTGCCATCTTCCTCACCATATTACCGAAACTAAAGAGATATTCCAAGGTATATTGTATTTTAACATTGATATTAGCCCACTTGGTTTCAACAACCTTTCAATTGTATGTTTTCAATGTTTTCATTGGAACACTGAAATAAATAGTATATTTTTAGTGCTGATCGTTTCATTTACTACAACAATAATATAATTCTTGTCCGTAATCTCCCCATCGCTAGTCCAATATCTCCGTTCAGACGGGGAGAGTTCGCACAATTGTAACGGTTAATATTATGCTGTTTTTAAGAAAACCCTACATAAACGGTCAAATGTATAATTGGTTTTAGCTTGCCGAAAGTCACTGCCAAGAATACTATATTACATCAATATCTCAAAAATCATTAATGCCAAGATAAGAAATTTATAAATATAAAAATTGTCGAAAGTGTCCCCACCCTTCCTATCACATTCTCTCTTTTCTTATTCTCATTTTCGTACAGGTTACCATTACTCCAAGGTTCCGTATACTGTTCTATTCTTTTCACATTCTCATATTACTTTTCCGTCAACCTATCTAATATGCGAGAAAAGTATTGGTTTACCCACAAAAAAGTTGGAAATTTGAAATTTTTTCTCGAGTTATTTTTACGTTATCCATCAACAACAACACGAAAAAACGGTTTTTAGGAAAAAAATCCTGTGTGTATGTCGTCGTCGTTGTCGTCGGCCACTTTTCCTTGCAAGTCTTGTTAGCACGATACAGCCTCCGGAGTGCAATAAGTCACCAATTTTATGATGGAATATTGTTAAGGACATTTCACAGATGGACCCTATTGATTTTCAGCTCACCAGAGCCAGTACAACGGGTGCTATGGTACTTGAAGTACGACATTTTGTCGTTTTTCGAGAAATTTCAGTTTGTTAGCACGATAGAGCCTCCGGAGTTCAACAAGTCACCAATTTTATGATTGAATATTATTCAGCGCATCTCACTGATGAACCCTATTGATTTTCAGCTCACCAGAGCCAATACAACCGGTGCTACAGTACTTTAAGTACGATATTTTTGTCATTTTTGGAGAAGTTTCAGTTTGTTAGCACGATACAGCCTCCGGAGTATACACAAGTGATGAATTTTATGATTGAATATTATTCAGAGCATCTTAAAGATGAACCCTATTGATATTGAGCTCACTAAAGCCAGTACAACGGGTGCTGTGGTACTTGAAGTACCACATTTTTGTCATTTTTGAAGAATTTTCAGTTTGTTAGCACGATACAGCCTCCAGAGAGTATACGATTGATCAACTTTATGAATAAGTATTGTTCAAGGTGTCTCACAGATGTACCCTATTGATTTTCAGTTGACTGGAGCGAGTACAGCGGGTCCTATAGAACTAGATATACTAAATTTTTGGTTATTTTTGGAGAACTTTCGGTTTGTTAGCACGATACATCCCCCGAAGTGTATACAAGTAACAATTTTATGATAGAATATTGTTCAGGGCCACAGATGCGGACAAGTTAGTTTTAATCTTTAAAACCGTTTATTTTTTAGTTAGATTAACGTTTATTGGGTTGTTATCTGAGATTACCATAAATATTATTTAGAGTCTTTCTTAAAGCATATTTTTAATAAACCATCTGGAATACTATTATATAAACGGAAAAGTGAATTTGGTATATCAATAACCAATTAATGTAATATAATAAAAAAATAAATGGTTTTAGAGATCAAAACTAACTTTTCCGCATTTGTGAGACACCCTGAACATTATCCTATCATAAAATTGTCACGTGTATACACTTGCGAGGCTGTATCGTGTTAACAAACTGTTATTTATCCAAAAATGACAAAAATGTAGTACTTCAAGTACCATTTCATCCGTTGTACTGGCTCTCGTGAGCTGAAAATCTATAGAGTTCATCTGTGATATGTCCTGAACAATATTCAATCATAGAATTGGTACCTCCTTGCACTCCGGAGGCTGTATCGTGCTAACAAGCTTAAATTTCACCAAAAATGATAAAATTTCGTACTTCTACTACCATAGCACCCGTTGTACTGGATCTGGTGAGCTGAAAGGCAATATGGTTCATCTGTGATATGTTCATAACAATATTCAATCATAAAATTGCTGACTTGTTGCACCCCGGAGGCTGTATCGTGCTAACAAGACCATGTTACGAAAAGTGGCCGACGACAGCGAAGACGACGACGACGACATGCACACAATATTTTTTTTCTCTAAAAACCGTTTTTTCGTGTTATTCTTGGTGGAAAATGTACAAATATCTCAAAGAAAAATTCCAAAATTCCAACTTTTTTTGGGGTAAACCAATACTTTTCTCGCATATTAGATAGGTTGGGCGGAAAAGTAATAAACGTTTTTAAAGACTAAAACTAACTTTTCCGCATCTGTGAGATACTCTGAACAATATTGTATCTTAAGATTGTCACTTGCATACAATTCGGGGGATGTATCGTGCTAACAAACCGAAATTCCTCCAAAAATATAGTATATCTGGATTTATTGGACCCGCTGTACTCGCTCTAGTCAGCTCTAAACCAATAGGATACATATGTGAGATACTTTGAAAAGTAAACAATTATAAAATTGGTCACTTGTATACACTCCGGATGCTGTATCGTGTTAACAACCCGAAATTTCTCCAAAAATGACAATAAATGTTGCAATTCAAGTACCATCGCACATGTTCTACTGGCTTTAGTGAGCTGAAGATCAATAGGGTTTATCTTTGAGACACTCTGAATAATATCCAATCATAAAATTGGTCATTTGTATATACTCCGGATTCTGTATCGGGCTAAAAACTGAAATTTCTCTAAAAATGACAAAAATGTTGTACTTAAAGTACTAAAGCACATGTTGCACTGGCTCTGGGGAGCTAAAAATCAATAGGGTTTATCTGTAAGATGTCCTCAATAATAGTCAGTCATGAAATTGGTGACTTGTTGCACTCCGGAGGCTGTATCGTTCTAACAAGACATGTAATAAAAAGTGGCCGACGACGACATACACACAGGATTTTTTCCTAAAAACCCTTTTTTAGTGTTGTTCTTGATGAAAAATGTAAAAATAATTGAAAAGAATTTCCAAAATTCCAACTTTTTTTGGTGTAAACCAATACTTTTCTCGCATATTAGATAGGTTGGGCGGAGAAGTAATATCAATATATTTTGTTGAAATAACTCATTTTAACTCATCCTAGAAATATAATCCATTTCCACATATTTTTATCAATATGAACTTTCCCGATTTAATATTTATCTAAGCCTACTAGCGGATGAGAGAATCACATAAAACTTTTCTGAATAAAAACGACACGATTTCCTCGAAAAGTGTAGCGAACCATGATCAAAAACTATAAATCTTTAAGGCCGTTGCGAAGAGTATGAAGTAGGGTTTTGATTGGTTCATCATCAAACGCATTTTATACAATATTTTTGATATTACATCGATACCGCCATATCAACATCTAGACAATTTTTGAGACGAAATTTAATTTCAATAAAAAATACATCTAAAAACAGGAAAGGTTGATGCATCATGAAAGTATGGGATCCAATTTTTTCTACGGTATCTACTCTATCCTTGAGATATCCTGATGAACTTTACCATTTAAAAATACTCTGTTAATGGCAAAAAGTTCAATTGCAATATGATTTTGATTCGATGAAAAGATAACGTAACTATCAGCGGTTTTGCAGGTTAACGTCATGACGGCTGAATGTACTATTGTCACAAATATAGAAAAGCAACCTAAGTAAAAGAGAAACTCCATTGATGGTTTTTGTTAGATTATTATCAAGACTGAAGAATAATTAGATAAACAATGCCTCAATCATCAAAAAGGGGAATTAATTGCGAGAAGATACTAGGCGAACATATAAGTTTGTAACGAATTAATTTTAGACACAGTACGGGCTCAATTTATAATCAAATTTATTTGCTCACTATAATATTATAAACTACTTACATCACTTATTTTTACTGATTTTTACTCTACATTCCCTTATATTAATTCCGAACCATTCACTATGTAACGATGTTCCGGTGAACACCGCTGATGATACGCCTATGGTTCGAACCAATCCAGTTTTTATCGACAGCTGATGGATATATAAACCGACCAACAACTTCAATGAGACAATCCGGTCGAGGCATTTACTCGAAAGGACTCCTCCTCCAGTCTGGCGAGGTATTGACTCGTTAGACTCTACCTTTCTGTCGGCACGGTATTGACTTGCCGAGCATCCTTCTTTCCATTTGGTAGGGTATTGACGTACCGAACGAAGACCACCCGTGTGAGAGGTATTGACTCTCACATATACCTGTACTTCCCGCCTTTAAGGTACTGACTTAGAGGTAGTTCGTTTTCCTCGAGGTATTGACTCTGACGAGCATCCGGAGCCCGTATCACCGCTTACACCCGTGTACCGAAGTTTCAGCGTTTGCATAGTCCAAACCACTATTCCGTAGGTATATCTCCTCGGTCGACGAGAAATAATTAGATACGCAACCTTATACGGACCGATATAATAAATACTTTATTTTAGGCCAGGTATTGATCTTGTTGTACATATGTGAATAGCGTCTGTAAATATTTTTATAAGAATAAACTAATTTTATTTTGGGATCCTGTCTCTGACTGTACAAGCCTACCCGGCAATCCGTAACCACCCCCTTACAGAGAGTCACAACTTTATGTTTATGCCCCTGTGACAGTATCTTAATAAAAACTGAAATTTGGTGCTATATGAGAGGGCGCGGTGGTAGACTAGTTCGGAATCCGTAAGGATTCGGAACATGGAAGTGGCCTTGCTTAGACGTCGGGAGATAATGCGCCAGGATCTGGTGAAAGTGAAGTTTACTTTGTTGCGGAGGATATCCCCGAATGCTCTGTCGGTTAGGGATGTGTCTACATTTCTGCAGACAAGAGAGAAGGTGGGCTTGCGGGTTCTCCATTGTGAGCGGGCACGGGTAGTTGAACTTAGGGGGACGATGGTGACCCGAGTGTCACCGATGGCGTTTCGAAGTCTGTTGGCAAGGGATTCGTGTGGGTATTTTCAGGAGTGCTGTGCGGTTCGGTTTTGCCTTCAGGAAGGAGATTTTTCTCTTAACAGCTCGTTTGTGTTGAGCAGGTTAAATAACTCCCTCTGAGAGGTGTATTTGGGAGGTAGGTTCCGGATATTCAGAGTTTGTAGTGAGGGTGTCAGTTGGGAAGGTAGGGTTTGTTGAGCTGTTGGTGGTTGTTGAGTGGGGCGGGGTTGTTGTGTTGGTTGTTGTTGTTGAGTTGGTTGTAGTTGTTGTTGGGTGGTTGGTGGAGGCGGGGTGGGGATTATTCGGGTTCTCTTGGGTATGGCACCCAAGAGAGTGTAGTCCTCCTCTGGAGCACGGCGGATGGTTATGGGAGTCGCGTTCATAGGGACATGTGAACTGGGACTAGAGGCGTGGGATTTGGTGGAGTGTATTAATGGTGAGGAGCTGCGGGAGGAGTGTTGTTTTAAAGCGTTGTACTTAGCCAAAACACTTTTGTGCTCGGCTCTTAGATAGATGACTTCGCGCTTTAAGTCGAATGCGGTTGAATGGTTGGAGTTTAGGCGCGAGCCCATTGGTGCAAACTCATCGTGAGTTAAGATAGTGGGTACAGGTTGGCCAGTTTGGCTAGGGGTGTTGTATGGGGAGCGTTGTTTGGAAGACATTTCAAGTTGGTTGTGGGGCGGAAGGAGACGAAACAGAACGTTGTTTCGTTTTATGGGGTTTGTTAGTATGGGGGGTAGCGGACAAAAGCCGGACAGCGGACTCACTACCGGAGGGAGTTTCCTCCCAGGTTAAAGGTTTCCTGACCCTTTTGTAGGTTAATATTTTATATTCACCTGAAAAAGTCCTTCCGTCTTCAGCTAGATGGCGGTTGATTTCTTGTTAGCAGCTTCTTGAAAACGTTGTTAATGAAAAAATACTAATTTCATAAATAATTTGATCTAGGAAGAGCAGTTTTTCATAAATAAAAAGTCCTATGAAGGACAGATCGATACTAAACTCTTAAATATATTCGGCGAATACGTTGATCCGGTTTGAATCAGGGACCGAATTTCCAGGGATGCTTCTGATTGCTAGTCGACGTCTTCGTTCGAAGTCTCGGAGTAAAATGATAGTATGTTAAACACACTTCTCAACTAAATATTTGCTTTGCGAAAAAACAACAGCCAATAGGAAACGCAATTTGACCACGCGATCTTGACGTGTGTATGCTCTGTCTGTAACGGAGATCTTTATTATTTATTCGCAGTATTGCAATAACTTCCAATAGTGTCGTGCTACGATTATTATTTTAGTAACTTCATAGTGATTCAAAAATATTTATAACAAAAAGTAAGCATGGAAGTTAATGCAACCACTCTGACGGACAAAGCTTTCCTATGTGTATCATTGATAATGACGGATATTAGAGTTTTTCGAGAGAAGTTTTATGAAAA
This sequence comes from Galeruca laticollis, assembly GCA_963921935.1. Classification (NCBI taxonomy): domain Eukaryota; kingdom Metazoa; phylum Arthropoda; class Insecta; order Coleoptera; family Chrysomelidae; genus Galeruca; species Galeruca laticollis. The sequence goes on from OY998180.1 coordinate 80,129,023, forward strand.
AAAGGAAAAGTTGTTCCAAGATAATTCTATCATGCATTTAATCTGTTAATCCAGTTAACTGGAAGAGGCAAAAAAAAACAATGCGAATAAGGGAAGGAACATTCTGTAAAATGCATCGTTCTAGATTCCGATAAAAATTAGTGCCAGTATGCAAACAAGTTTTTATTGGTATTTTAGGAACCAGCAGAAGGCGAATAATTTTTATTCCACTTCTCTCCCACCTACATAGAATAGGGGAGGGGGCAGCAAAACATCACAATATGAAGACAAAAAACAATATGTGATGAAATTTTTTAATATTTTGCAGGCTGCTGTGTCACACTATTACAGATCGATAATAGCGAACGTTTTTATTCGCCTTCAAGTCTGAATATAGCCAAGTTGTGGAAAATTTATTTCAATATTCTTGGAGTTATTCGCGTGAAACTTAACTATTTTAGGAACATCTGTAATACCTGCTACAACCTAGAATTTGGCACAACGCGTCCAGATGTATGCTCAACTTGCCTATACTTATCTGAGAAAAGTTAATCATGTTCAAACATAGAAACTGAAAATACAATACTTACAGAGAAGCGAGTACACAAATGACGTGCCGAAGCATATTTTGAATTGCTACGTGGAAAAAGGGAAGGGCTGATTACATTATCATTTGATTGTGAGAAAAACCAACTTCTATCCAAAGGACCCCGCCCTCTTCTAATGGCAAAGTGGCGTTCCGTCAAATGTAATAACTTTTGAATATAATGTTGTAGTCGAATTGTTGACCAAAAGTGTCCATGGGACCAATTCAATCCTATGACTAGTTTTTAAAATACAGGGTGTTCAGCCGAGAAATCCATATTTTTTGAAACTACGTAACTTGATTAAAAAAAAAAGCATTTTCAGTTCATTGTAGCATTATTATGTCCTAGTCTAACACAAACGTACACATAAATAGTTCAACATGTAAACATATACAGGGTGGTTCTCAGTTACATCAGGGAGAGTTTTTGAAATTCTGGGAGAATGTGATATGGAATGAAAACATGGTCAAAAATAAAAACTTACATAGTGTTTACTGTCCTGACATTATATAAACCCATTTTACATTATATGTCTACAGGGTGATTGTTAATTCGTCCACAGAAACGCGTTTCTCAAAAAATAAAACATTACGCTCTGTATATTAGGGAATTTGTTATTAATAATGATTATGCATTTAATAACTAGAGAACAATATTTTTCTGGAATACAGGGTAATAGAGACATCTAATTCGTTTTTGATGCAGCAATAATTAAAGAAATATTCCCTTTTCAGAATCACCCTATATTTTTCAATTCGATCCGTCAAAATGTACGATCTATTTATTTTTGTAATAAGCTTTAGGCAATTGATAACTTCATATAATTTCATAATTTTAGTATGATGCGTTTTTGAGATTCCAATATATGTGTATAGTGAACCAAATTAAATATCAGACATATCCATTCATGTATAATAATTTCCATTTGAGACTACAAAAATCGTAGTTAACTATCGGCCATTAAGCTAGTATCTATCGGTTGAATAGGAAAAAACAGAAATGCAAGTGAATAAAAATATTTATTCAATACTTTTAATGTTTACAGTAGTTTGTTATGAATTTAGAATCTTCTAAAAGCATTATTTTAGTAAATGGTAAATATTTTTTTATGAAATATCTGAACCCATTTCAATATTCTCAAGTAGAATTCTGTCATGTGCATCATCAATATAATTTAATAGTTTGATTGATGGAAACTTAACATGTTCTTGATTCCTGGCAAAACCAAGGAACCATATAACACTTGCTACACTAGTTCCTAGGGTTCCATTTCCTGACCTGCAAGTACAGAAATATCCCAAGATTAATTGCTCTTCATCGTCATCATTAGGACCTCCATAAACTACCCACAGCATATATGTTCAGTATTATTTCCAAATCTAGAATATAGCCGGAATCTTAAAAAATTCGGTTCTTCCACGTGTTCATCGATCTGTAAAATATAATCTTCCCCTCTTTGTAATTTATCCTGGATATAAGAACTGGCAAGATGAACATGATATGGACCTGGTAAATTTTTTAAATACTCTTGTGATAAATGTGGAAATATTGGTACATGTCTGTGATCTAATCAAGTCCATTGACCATGTCGTCCTCCAAGATTTTCTTGTTCTACTCGCGCCTGAACAATATTTACATCTTTCGAATGAGTTAACATTTAATTTGCTCACAACACTGTTCCAGGTATTGCTATTAAAGGATGGAAGTAATGCGCCAGCAATATAATAAAACTCCGGCAGTTTTGCTGCGAGAGTTGTGCTAATTCGTCCAGAAAAACAATTAAAAATGGATTGTAAATGTCCATTTCTGGCCTCTACTATCCAGCGCGTACTTGTTATTGAATGAGCCGTATTCGCTTCGAACGCTGTTAACTGTGGTAGATCTAACAACGGAATAGAGTCTCTGTAATCCCTATCTAATATCACCACGTCACCTTCAGAAAACCAAGTTCGTATTCCGTTGAAGTCGTTTGCGAATTCATAATCCAAAATAGATGCATCAGTGTTCTTTGAATCAGAGAAATATGGTCCATTAATAGCTAAAATATATCCGTCAGCAGCACATATAATTTCAGGTTTCAGTAAATGTTTATTTTTGTGTCGCAGTGTCGGGACATTGCTGCTTTTTTCTATTTCATAATAGGTGCAATCTATATATGCTATAGCTTTTGGAATCTCAGGAGTAGGATTGTACAATTGATTAATATATGGAGATACTTGGTTGTTGTAATTGAATCGACCCCAATGTGGTTTGGTACAAATCTATGTTGCAAGGAAGTTCTTACAATAGAAATTATTCTGCTAGTTGTTTAACTGGAACCGTAGTTGGAAAGTATTTGCAAAAAATCATCTGAAACACCATGTCTTAGTTTAATTAGGAAGGTCAATACATCTTTTTTATTAATATTTCTCATATTTCCACCATGCTCAATCGAGTCTCAAAATTCATACAATTCCAAAAAATTATTTCTGGGAAGCGAGGTTAGAGATTTGAATTCCTCGTCACTAAAACTGTTTATATCCTCCCAGTTTCTGACTTGGCGATTTCCATGGGCCATATCTCGTAATCCTTGAAGAAACATATTTGTCATTGTGTAAAGTGTATTTATAAAATTCAAACCCTCTTGCAATTGGGGCAATAAAAAACCACGATCATCCAAATGATGGCTACAAATTCTTAAAAAATCGGGTACGTATATGTAACACGCAACAAAAATGTAAATTCTATACTTTAAAGTTACTCGTTGAAGGTATTTTACTCCTGATTCACATATTATGCAGGAGCGGCTTGTAGCAGGTGATAAAACATTTAACCGTAGGTAATTATTATTATTTTCTATATTTCTCAGTCCATTTGCTATAGAAATATTACAATTAGTACATATCTGTGTGTTGTCAAATTTATCGACGACAGGAAATCCAGCTGCTTGCCTTCTGTTACCGGCAATTTGAAGAAAATCTAAGTTATCATCGCGAATTAAACGAACAGTTTGTCTTGGAAAATAAAAGTGGTCACAAACGTTACACTGCATTCTATTTGCAAAAGCCATATTATAATATCTCAACATAACAATCAATGTTAAATTGACAATGACAATGAGGATTACATTTCTAACGCACTTCATTTGTTTCCACAGCACACTTGTTTAGAATAGTACAAAATTAAGAGATTTTGGTATGGAATGAAAAATGGTCAAAAATGAAGCTACATAGTGTTTACTGTTTTGACATATAAACCCATTTCACATTATATGTATACAGGGTGATTGCTAATTCATCTACAGAAAGGCGTTTATTAAAAAAAATTACACCTTGTACATTAAGAAGAAATAAATGAATACCTAGATAACAATACTTTTTATGAAATACAGCCTATATTTTTCAATTCGATCCGTCAAAATGTACGATCTATTTATTTTTGTCATTAGCTGTAAGCAATTAATACCTTCGATAATTTCATAATTTTGTATGATTCGTTTATGATATTCCAATATACAGGGTGATTCATAACTATTGGGACATAGGATAAGTGTAGATTGTTTGGACCAAAATATGGCGATAGGACCAAATAACCTCAATAAAATATTGCTGTGGAAAAAGATAAAGGGCGGTAGAATTGAATTTTTTTTTCGTTTTTTGCTAATAATTTCACTGTATATTTATCGATTGTTATCAAAATCGGCACAAAGGCATAATTTTATACTGGCAATATTATTTTATGTATTATTTGATATTTTGTTACAGGGGAAGCCTCGTCTAGGATTTCTGATGATGAAATTGACTGGTAACTTCTTTCATGAAACTTTTTAGTGATTTTTATTAGAAAATATGACATAAACATCATTTCTACGTAATATTGGTACTCTTGTTCAAACACGATATTCTCATTCGGTTTCAAGAAAAACGCAATTAAACAGTTCAGAGTATCGGAAAGGGATTTCAAATATTATAACTCACAAATGGTTATTATACTCGTACATGAATGGATATGTCTGTTATTTAATATGGTTCACTATATACATATATTGGAATCTCAAAAACGCATCATACTAAAATTATCAAATTATATAAAGTTATCAATTGTTTAAAGCTTATTACAAAAATAAATAGATCGTATGTTTTGACGGATCGAATTAAAAAATATAGGGTGGTTCTGAAAAGGGAATATTTCTTTAACTATTGCTGCATCTTCTTTAATTATTGCTGCATCAAAAACGAGTAAGATGTGTCTATCATCCTGTATTCCATAAAAACTATTGTTCTCTAGTTATTAGATGCATAAATAATATTAATTACAAGTTCCCTAATATACAGAGTGCAACTTTTTATTTTTTAAGAAACGCCTTTCTGTGGATGAATTAACAATCACCCTGTAGATATATAATGTAAAACGGGTTTATATAATGTCAGGACAGTAAACATTATGTAAGTTTTTATTTTTGACATCTTTTCATTCCAAATCACATTCTCCCAGAATTTCAAAAACTCTCCCTGATGTAAGTGAGAACCACCCTGTATATGTTTACATTTTGAACTATTTATGTGTACGTTTGGGTTAGACTAGGACATATTAATGCTACAATGAACTAAAAATGCTTATTAATTTCTTTTTAATCAAGTTACGTAGTTTCAAAAAATATGGATTTCTCGACTTTAACACCCTGTATTTAAAAAACTAGTCATAGGATTGAATTGGTCCCATGGACACTTTAGGTCAACAAGTCGAGTACAACATCATATTCAAAATTTATTACATTGGACGGAACGCCACTTTGCCATTAGAAAAGGGCAGGGTCCCTTCCTGATCTTCCAGATCAAGAGGTATACTAATCGCACAAAATTTATTTGTTCAGATTCACTGTTGTACAGAAACACTCGCATGAGAAACTCAATCCTTAATCAGTTACGAGCTTTTGCTGGACAGAAAAAGAATATAAGCAACTGGATATTCAGATATTCGTGTTATAAGATGAATGTGTGGCGGCTGCGGAGGCCAAAATAAAAATACAACTCAAGTAGGAATGTGGTGTAATTGGTTACTAAAACACAAAAACCAAAATGCTAGTAATGTAGGTCGCATAGAAATTATTTATCCAGTTCGGTGACACTTATTCATACCACCAGATCGAATATTCGGAATGATGGAAGTAATAAAACTGGAAATAATAAATAAACCTGAAGAATATATATTTTGAGATTTTTTCAAAATTTGCTAAAGTTTGAAAGCTTGGGAGAGAAGTTCAGGATTTGGACTAAAAGGAAAGTTGTAATTAAACTTGTCATTTTTCTTTTGCTGACTCTAAAAGGATAATAATGACTAAATACTCTAGGCAAAAGATTCAGGTGCTACGAAAAGCTACGTATAAAAGTGATCTTGGATCTGACCAATCAATATGCAAAAGATGCAAAAAAATATTTTCGCTACTATTATTTCACAACAAAATGTGATGAATGAGAATAAAGTCATTAACTGCCTTGCTTAAAGCTCAATATGGTGAAGAGTGGAGAACCAACGAAGATCTGCAATTTTACAAGTTCGTTCAGGATGAAGGAGAAAAGGAATGTGCAGAAAATAAAAAAAGAAGATGTTAGACTAATTTGATATGCAGTGTACTCTATGGTCTCAGTTAGTTTATCTTGAACCATAGATTAATATAATCATATATCGGTGGGTTGCACTTACTGTAATTGTCACATGTCAAGTAGTTTACGGAGGGAATAACGGCGGTCGATGTGTGGCCCCACGGAGAAAATAAAGTATTAAAATATTAAGTTGTTTAAGTGCTCCACCAACCTAAGCCCTAACAGCAGTTCTCCGAGACGTAGTGTTTCGCCCCGCGGAACGAGAACTGAGGTGTCAGTAGAAGACATTGTCAATATAGCGGTTAATGCCCTGCAAGTTAAGGAGAGGCAGGTGAATGTGTCCGAGGTAAGCACACTTATACCAGAGTATTCGGGGGCAGAAGATTTCACAGCATGATTCACCACCGTAGACACAGTTAAGTTAACGTATAAAGTATCGGATGAGATGATTAAATTAGTTACGATTGGGAAGTTGAGTGGACAAGCTAAAAAATGGTTTCACTCGTCACCGATACATGCAGGTTTGACATATGTTATGATTAAGGAAGAGATGACCAAGATGTTTAAGTGTGAGGAGGACAAGATATCACTAATGCGTATATTTGAAGCAAGGAGGTGGAAACATAGTGAGAAATACAGTGAGTACTATTTTGACAAGGTATTAATTGGTAAACAAATACAATTGTCTGAATCAGACTTAATCCATTATGTTATTGAAGGCTTTGATGATGTATAGTTGCAAGTTCAGGCAAAAATCAAAGAATTTAGCAGTTTGTCTCACCTTTTGGAAGTTATAAATACAATCATAGTATTAGAGAGGCGAGGAAGATACTCTGCCTCTGCAATACCAAAGAAAACCTTTCAAACAAGTGGACAATCAAAACCATCAACATCTGGAGCTACCAGAAGGTGTTACAATTGTTATTCTGAAAACCACTTAGCAATTGAGTGCCCTAAGCCAAAACGAGAGAGGGGATCTTGTTTTGAATGCCTCCGGACAGACCATCAGGTTAAAGACTGCCCTAAGCGTAGAGAGGTGCCAAAACGGGGTAGGTCAATCACAGCACCAGCAGATTCCACAGTTACTCCAGTGTGTACAGAGGTAGGAACAGAATTAGTTCCAGCTTATACAGTTTCATGTAGCTTCGGAATGGATATTGACAATTGTTATGAAGCTGTAGTCGACTCAGGAAGCCCTATCACTTTGGTAAGTGAGGAAATATTATTGAACTGTCCAATACAACCTTATGAGGGTTCTCAAACATTTGTTGGCCAAGTCAAAGTTGAACATTTTAGGAATTTTTGAAGATACTCCAGTTTTGGAAAATTGTAAATGCAAAATTCTATTTCATGTTGTTCCTAGTGACACTTTTGATTTTGATGTTTTGTTAGGGAGAAATTTTATTTCAAATGATTGTTTAGAAATTTCTTTTGGGGAAAAACTTGGAATTCAGCCAAAAACTCAAAATTTTGAAGTAAATGAGATTTATTTTATACAATATATTAATGAGAATGATTGCCCAGAATTAAATATTAATGAATGCTTGTCAGCTGCTCAGAAAAAGGAAGTACATGACATTTTTAAAAAGTTTTATTTATATGCTGAGAAACCTGAAAAACCAGCTACTGATTATGAGTTAAAGATAAACCTTAAACCTGATAGTAAACCCTTTTTTACTAAACCTAGACGGTTATCCTTCTATGAACAGCTGGAAGTTGACCGACACATTAAGGAGCTTTTAGCAAACAATACCATTAAAAAGTACGAGTCACATTTTGCTTCAAGAGTAGTTTTAGTTGAAAAGAAGGATAAGAAAACCCGATTGTGTGTTGATTTTAGGGATCTCAACAAAAATGTTTTACGTGATAATTTTCCACAGCCCATTATTGAACAGCAAATTGGAAAGTTACGTGACAAAAACTATTTTTCCAAACTAGATTTGGAAAATGCTTTCTTTAATGTGAAGGTCAGAAAATCAGACACAAAGTATTTAAGTTTTGTAACCCCAACTAATCAGTATGAGTTCCTACGAGCCCCTTTCGGTTTCTCTAACAGCCCAGCCACTTTTAATAGGTTTTTAAATTTAATTTTCAATGATCTTATGGAAAAGAATGTAATTATTTTGTTCATGGATGATTTGCTAGTCACAACATTAAGCTTCTTGGAGCATCTTTCTGTATTACAAGACATTTTTCAGAGACTAACAAAAAATCTTGTAGAACTTCGCTTAGATAAGTGCTCATTTTTGAAAAATAAAATAGATTTTTTAGGTTATTCTGTAGACATTAATGGAATTACACCTTGTACAGACCATATTAAGTCAGTACAGCCTCATCCATTACCAAAAAAAAGGAATTGCATAGCTTTGTTGGGTTAATCTCATACTTTCGTAAGTACATTTCTAATTTTTCAATTGAAACAAAACCGTTGTATGATTTGCTTAGAAATAATATCGACTTTAGGATAGGTCTAGAACAACTTCAAGCTTCTGAAAAGTTTAAGAATATTTTGTCAAGCAAACCCGTTCTCAGTTTGTATTCTCCAGAAGCGGAAACTCACCTACATTGCGATAGTAGTTCCTTAGGTTTCGATGCAATACTAATGCAGAAATAATCAGATTTCAAATTTCATCCTGTAATGTATTATAGTAAGCGTACGTCTGAAGTTGAATCATGGTACCATAGCTATGAGTTGGAATGTTAGGGAGTTATATATGCTATAAAACGATTCCATGTATATTTGCAAGGAATACAATTTGAGATTGTTACGGATTGCTACAGCTTTAGGTTGGCTTTGAATAAAAGGGATATTTCTCCAAGAATTATGAGATGGGCGATTTTCTCAGAATCATATAATAATACGATAGAACATCGTAGAAATCCTCAGATGAGACACGTCGTTGCCTTAAGTCGCTGTTACAATATTCTAATTCTTGAAGAAAATTCATTCGAGCTACTTTTGTCTATCAAGCAGTATTCACATCCTAGCATTGTTGAGCTGAGGAAAAGGTTGGGAAAGGAAGAGTCCTCTTTCTTTGCGCGACAATGTCGATGAATATATTTCCAACTGTCTTAAATGTATTCATTTTCCTCCAAATTACGGTAAAGTTGAGGGTGAGTTATTCGGCATTCCTAAAGGAAAGGTTGCCTTCGAAACTATTCATGTTGACCATTATGGCCCGCTCAAGAAATGTAGCAATGGTGATCGTTACATATTGGCAGTCATTGATGCTTTCACCAAGTTTTGTAAACTATATCCTTGTCACACGGTTAACACCAATGAAGTTATAAAACATTTGAAATCATATTTTTCTAATTACAGTATACCTAAAAGGCTGATATCGGATAGGGGTGCTGCTTTTGGTTCTCATGACTTTGAACATTTCCTACAAGAATTTGATGTAAAACACATTTGAGTAGCCGCCGGAGCCCCTTGGGCTAATGGCCAGGTCGAAAGGCGGAATAGGACAATAGGTCCCATGATAGCCAAGTCTTCTAATGGTCCTGAAAAATGGAATTAAATTCTAAGTCAAGTAGAGTTCGGTATCAATAATGCTGTGTGCAAAAGTACAGGAGAATCTCCTTCTAGGTTATTGTCTGGCGTAGAACAAAGGGGTTTAATCGATGATTCAGTTATGTCAATTTTAGAGCAAACTAATCCTGTGAGCCACTATGATTTAGTAGAAACACGCGAAAATGCTTATGAAAACATTAATCTCAACAGCGTTATGATAAATTACATAAATACCAAGAAAATATAGCATAGGAGATAAAGTTGTAATTACTAACACAGTAACTACTCCTGATGTAAATAAGAAATTGCTAGCCCGTTTCAAGGGTCCGTATGAAGTAGAAATGGTTTAACCTCATAACAGATATGTTTTGAAAGACATAGAAAAATTCCAGGTTACCCAGATACCTTACCATGGTCGATGTTTCGCATATGAGACCTTTGCTGGTGTGAGATCGATTCAGAAGATGATTGTGATGGTTAGTCAGAAACGATAAAAATTGTGGTTGAATAAATCTTGATTGACATTATTACCTAGAATTCACATACATTCCCCAATATTGATGTTTTACACTTCATATTATCGTTGCTTAGGTATGTGTGTGGGTTCATAGTTATGTTCGGTGTCATTATGATAAATTATGTTATCATTATGATGATTTATGTTACCATTGTGATGAATTATGTTACCATTATGATAAATTATGTTACCAATAAGATGATTTATGTTGCCATTATGATAAATTATGTTACCATTATGATGATTTATGTTACCATTATGATGAATTATTTTACCATTATGATAAATTATGTTACCATTGTGATAAATTATGTTACCATTATGATAAATTATGTTACCATTATGATGAATTAAGTTACCATTATGATAAATTATGTTACCATTTTGATGAATTATGTTACCATTATGATAGTTGTGTTACCATTATGATAAGTTATGTCACCATCACGATGAATTATTTATATTCGAGTTATCTCACTATGATGTACCCATTGTGTTATGCTTATGGTAACCCAGTATTATATATTGTAATTATGCTATGTATTATGACGAACTTATGACTTATCTTAGAATGCATTATGTAAGTGGAAGTTGATGGAACTTCTTGAAACTTGAAATGAGTTATTGGGTCATTAAGCCATATGATCGAGTCGATCATGTGTCAGAATGGCCGAACTGTTAGACTAATTTGATATGCAGTGTACTCTATGGTCTCAGTGAGGTCATCTTGAACCATAGAATAATATAATCATATATCGGTGGGTTGCACCTACTGTAATTGTCAGATGTCAAGTAGTTTTTGGAGGGAATAACGGCGGTCGATGTGTGGCCCCACAGAGAAAATGAAGTATTAAAATATTAAGTTGCTTAAGTGCTCCACCAACCTAAGCCCTAACAAACAAAGGCTTTTCGAATAATTGATGAAGGACCCAGCGTTAGAGTCTCAAAAGATACACCAATATTCATTGAAAAATACTTTATAATATATACTTTTGCATATTTATTCAAAAAATAAAAAAATAGTGTTTATATGATTTTATTTTCAAAACGTGCTACCTCCAATGCCTTGTTTCAAAACGTAAAATCTTTTTTGAAATATTACCTTAGTTTGTAACATTTATTTAAATTTTGCAAATGGGCAGAAATCCTCTACAATTTTTTTATCATGATATAATTCATTAAAATCTATGTTTTCATCAATTACTTACTTGAGAATCGTTGTAATCTATTTTCTATAAAAGAACAAAAATGGAGATTGTACGTTTTGATACTAGACCCGCCAATTGGATGTATATTACTTTGTTTTTTTTTATGTAAACATTGATTGATACAACAACTGCAATGAGATAGTTCACACCAATTCACAACACTTTATACAAAATAATAACATTGTTTTGTTTCTGAACCTATCCATTTAAAGCTACTGTAAAATATAATAAGTTTCGTCTAAATGAATACGCTGAATAACAGTTTGTTCGGCTGAATAACAATTTTCCAATGCAACAAAAAAATTGATCAAGTGGTTACTGCTAAAAGGTTCTCGGGAAAAATTATACAATTCCATTTACTCACCGCATTCCGCATTTTAGAAAGAGGGAAGCCAATTTGTTTAATTTAAACGTGTTTGGTGGAGAGTGTGGCGAGTAGAGAATTCCTAGGAGTTTTTCTGTGTGTTTAGGTCAACAATAATGACCAAGTCGTTTACGTCGTGACGAAGAACTTTAATGAAAACATCGTTTGTATAAATTTTGAATTCGTTTGCACTTTTACCCAGAATTTATTATTCTAATCGATATTGCGGTTAGTGTAAGTGTAAGGTTTGAACAGACGTATTTAAAAGGAGGAGATTTATGGTTGTAAACCTCTATGTTCAATAATGTGTTATTCTTCATACAATTTTTCCATAATTGTGATTAATAGCTACATTTGATTTAGCTTGGAAAGTGAAATTTGTTTTTAAAGATCGTTAACAAATTTAGATTGTATAAATAAAATGAAAATTCTCAGGGTTGGAAACAAATCGTATTTTCCTAAATGACAATAATAAATTTTTAAATATATGCTCAAAAATTTCTTCTCCGTCAGTAAAGGGATCATAAAGAAAGGAAGTGTATGTAACAGTGCGCACCATACTCTTTTTCCTACTGTGAGAGTGAAAAAATAGGACTCATTAAACACGACGGACAACTTGAAAATGGCATTGTACTCGTATACTTGCAAAGATAATTCTAAATATCATATTTCTGGAAACGAAAATAAAGAGATTTCAAGTACTTTAAGTTTTACAGACGATCAATTCACGATTGCTCAAGACGAAGCGGATCTGAGCTACTGTGGTTAGAAAGCTACAGACAGAAATTTTTATGCTGGTTTGGAATTATAGTTTGAAAATAAGGGAAATCTAGACAGACACAACAAGCAAATAATGGGTAGAGTTGAAGTTAATAACTGTGATCAATTATTTAAAAAGGAGGAATCGCAAAGTAAAAAATTAGGCCAGACTAGAATGGGCATAAAACCAAGAATATAAACCACTAACAACCTGAGAATTAGAAAGTCAGGGAAAAGGAAATATAGAAAATCACGTGATTACTTACATTTAAAAAAGAAATGTTGACATGATATGGACACATTAGAAGAGCGACATGTATTTTCGCCAACAATAAATTATTTAATCACTTGTTGATTTTTATTTCGCCAAAACACTTTTAAGGTCTATATCAAGGTTTGTAAATATCACGGTTTAATGCGATTATTATTACGTAAACTGACTAAGAATAAATGGTTTTAAAGATCAAAACTTACTTTTCCGCATCTGTGAGATGCCCTAAATAATCATCAACTGAACTCTATCATAAAATTGGTCACTTGTATACCCTTCGGGGGATGTATCGTGCTATAAGACCGAAATATTCCCAAAAGTAACCAAAAATGTAGTATACCTAGATTTATAGGACTCGCTGTACTGGTTCGGGAGAGCCGAAAATCGATAGGGTTCATCTGTAAGATGATCTGAATAATATTCAATTATAAAATTGGTCACTTGTTGCACTCCGGAGGCTGTATCGTGCTAAGAAACTGAAATTTCTCAAAAAATTACAAAAATGTCGTACTTAAAGTACTATAGCACCTGTTGTACTAGTTCTGATTAGCTGAAAATCAATGGGGTTCACCTGTAAGATGTTCTGAATTATATTTAATCATAAAATTGGTGACTTGTTGCACTCCGGAAGCTGTATCGTGCTAACAAACTGACATTTCTCAAAAACTGACAAAACTGTCGTACTTCTAGTACCATAGCACTCGCTGTACTGGCTCTGGTGAGCTTAAAATCAATAGGTTTTATCTGTGAGATGTCCTGAACAATATTCAATCATAAAATTGGTAATTTGTTGCACTCCGGAGGCTGTATCGTGCTAACAAGACATGTAACGAAAAGTGGCCGACGACAACGATGACGACGACATACACTAAGGATTTATTTTCAAAATTCCAACTTTTTTTGGGGCGAACCAATACTTTTCTCGCATATTAGATGGGTTGAGCGGAAAAGTAATAAGAGGTATCATAAAATACAAAAGACTCAAAGTAGTGTTAAAAATATAATTGACGGAGCAATCATCCAATCTACAGATATACCTTTTAGCAACTAATTACTTCTTGGAAGTCTTTGTATAGGGAACTAGGATTTCCATTTCAAATTGTTAAATTAACCATCCCTACCTAATCTATTTCTAAAAAAGGGGAAATATTTATGGGATGTAAGGAAACATTTTAATTCAATCTTTAACTATCATCGGTTTAATAATTATGATCAACTTCCGTTTGCTCTTTTGTGTTGCACTGTTTGTGGCCAAGAGAAATTGCTGGAAATTATATTCAACCTCAAAATTTCACACTTAGGGGGCGCTACTGCTAAGTTCAAATCTAAAATTATTATGATCTCAGAAAAATGCAGAATGAATTATCACTTTGATATCATCATTTGAAAGCCCGTTTAATACCAGATAGTTTTCTATAGTGACATTTATTTGAATCTCTCATAATAAGCGAGAAGGAAGACCATCTATTTTTCAGTGTTTAAATTTTAATATTTCGTTAAATATACAACTTATCCGACTGTTTCTAGATTCGTATGAAAGAGCGTTGTATGGATTTGGAAGACCGTTCATATATATTATCGGTTACTTTAAAACAGACCTGGTCGCTTTATGGAACGATTACAGATTTGTACAATTTTATTAGAAAAATTAAATTAAATGTTACTACTCTAGTAACATATTCTAAAGCAGCTCTAAATTTCTTATACACTACTCCAAGAATTTAACGCACCACCAAAAAATAACCAAAAATTTAAAGTAAATTTTTGTCTAAACTGCTTGTCCGATTTGAATGAATTTTATTTTGAATGACAGATTGACACTTCCAGAGAGTTAGTGTACTACTGTATTTGCATACAAACTTATTTTTGCATAAATACGGGGTGTTGCAATGATAACCTGATTTTTTCATAAAATTTGTAACACCCTGTGGAGTTCAACAGTAACAATATCAACTTAAAATTAAAATCAAACTGTAGCTTCATCTTTTTGTAATATTTTTTTTTTGATTTACTCTATTATCTTGGCCACGACAAGAGAAAATCAATTTTATAGCATAACATGTTTTTTATTAAAATTTATAATAATAAAAGTGAGTAGCAGGCTATGAAAAACAATAAGTTACAGTAAATTGTCATTAGCTAAATACAGGTGTCAAAAAGTATTTCATAGAAGTGTATTTTTAGTGTTAGCCCTTACGTTTTTTTATAAAAACCTTTATTTTAATTAATATGCAACGTGAAACACGAAATCTTACTGGCGAAGAATGTGCTCAAGCATTAATATTGTTCGAGGAAGGCTGGAATTACCGAAGAATTGGTAGACGATTTAATGTATCCCATACAACCGTTTCACGAGTTATACAAAGATATAGAGACACTGGAAGTCATGGTCGTAGACCGGGACAAGGAAGGAATCGAATAACAACCCCTAATCAGGACCGTTTTTTAAGCTTATCGGCATTAAGACAACGTTTTGTAACAGCCCGGACCCTTCAAACCCGGCTTCGAGATGCTACTGGTGTACAAATTTGTGGTGAAACAGCTCGTCAGCGACTACGAGAACACAATTTGAGACCTAGAATTGCTGCTCGGGGGCCAGCTCTAACTAGAGATCATCGAAGAGCGAGGCTGAATTTTGCCATGGAACATCGTAACTGGTTAGAAGCGGAATGGCAACAGGTATTATTTACGGATGAGTCAAGATTTTGTTTGTACAATAATGACAGGCGCATACGTGTATATCGACGCCCTAACGAACGATATGCTCAGTGTAATTTCTCAAATAACAAATTATTTGGAGGAGGATCTGTGATGGTCTGGGGAGGTATTTCTTTGACTGGTCGCACAGAACTTGTGGTCATAAATAATGGAAGCCTCACAGCTGAAAGGTACATATTGGAGGTTTTAGACCAACATGTAATGCCATATGCGCCATATATAGGGCAAGGATTTATGTTGATGCACGATAATGCCAGGCCTCATGTTGCTGGAGTTGTGAGGAATTATCTAGAGGAAGTTGGCATCGATATCATGGCATGGCCAGCTAGAAGCCCTGATTTAAATCCCATAGAGAATCTTTGGGAAACTCTTGGGAGGAGGTTACGAGAGGAACGGAACTTGAACACCTTGGAAGACGTGGGGAGGCGACTGATTGAAATATGGGAAGAAATTGACCAAAATGATATACGGTCGCTTATTTTAAGTATGGGCCGTCGGTGCCAAGCAGTTATTTCTGCCAGAGGCGGAAATACTCGCTACTGACTTTTGTTTACGTTTTGTTTCTTTGTTTTTCGTTGTTAAAGTTGAATAATAAATTTTAATAAAAAACATGTTATGCTATAAAATTGATTTTCTCTTGTTGTGGCCAAGATAATAGAATAAATCAAAAAACAAAATGTTACAAAAAGATAAAGCTACAGTTTGATTTTAATTTTAAGTTGATATTGTTACTGTTGAACTCCACAAGGTGTCACAAATTTTATGAAAAAATCAGGTTGTCATTGCAACACCCCGTATTTTTACAAAAATAAGTTTGTATGCAAATACAGTAGTACACTAACTCTCTGGAAGTGTCAACCTGTGATTCAAAAAAAAATTCATTCAAATCCGACAAGCAGTTTAGACAAAAATTTACTTTAAACTTTTGGTTATTTTTTGGTGGTGCGTTAAATTCTTGGAGTAGTGTATTTTAGTGAAACCGCATATCTCAACCGATAAACAAATTGATAAACTAATAAAGGTAATAATAAAGAAATATATAGATTCAATTTTTCAAAATGTGTTTCATATCATTGTGAAGTAAGCCATATGTAAATAATTGATGTATTCTTTGTATGTGTGTACAATATAACATGAAATGGTAAATATTTTTTTCTTTGATATTAAGTTATTTTATGCGAATTATTGCTTATATTAAAATGAATACTCACTTTATTTCAATTTTAATATATTGGTATCATGTCCCGCATACAGATTTTATTAAAGTTAATAAAAACAGAATTACCTAATAAATAATCTCAAAAAGATGAGTTTTGGCCAGATTACATGTTGAATTTTACACCTGAAAAGGTTTCTTGAGGAAATTAAATATGATAAAATGAGTTTATGACATTCTTTGGCGAAATTACAAACAACCGTATGAGTACAGAAACATGAAATTAAGCCGACTGGAGTTCAGACAAAAGGACGAACGAATTAAGACTCAGAAGATCATCCTGGGATGAACAAAAGAAGATTACCAGAGAAATGATGAATCGAAAAAGAAACGAAATGAAAAGAAAAATTAATGTAAAAATTCGACGAGACAGAGTTTAGGGTAAAAATGAGTCGAAACGAGCGTACAGTGAAGATGTGATGCTATTGCCCTAGTATCTACAAAAAGAGCATAAAATACTCAAGTAAAAATGAAATCGATTCATCCGAAAATTGTCGATATTGGGCTACTGAAAATCTACATTCACCTTGAAAGTAAAAGTTTGGCTTGCTGTTTTAACAAACGGAATAGTAAGATTGTATTTTCTCGAATATACGTTAAATCAGGAGGTATATTTGTTTTTCATGGACAACTGCCAGAGTGAGATGTGCTTCTCTTAGTGTAAAGGCATAATTAGTATATTGTGCAACAAGTGGGAAAGTTCAACTTTTCTCACATGTTGCAGACTATACTTTTTATACAACGGTACAAATTTAAAGAATACAAGTAAACAGTTGTGTAGAAAAAATCTAGGCATCGAGAAACCCCCTTTGAAAAAACCTCTAGCACATTGATTGCCACGTGTATGTTGAGAAAATTCCCCATGGGACCACGTGTGTTTTTTTCCTAATGTATGTTAAAACGTGACAAAAATGTTAGGTTTTGTTGTTTTTAGTGTTTTTTGTTTGGTTTTATCTTTCTCCCACCATTTTCTCTATATCAGTCATATGTGACTGACGCGGCCCACAGGAAATTTTGATGGATTTTTTACGTAGGGTGCCACGTCAGTCAAATATGCCCGACGCACGTATTCTAATTTTTGTTTTTCCTTTTGTTACAGGTTTTAAAAATAAGTGTAAGAAATTGACTGAAAAGTGTTAGTAAGTGACTAGAAACTATTAGTCAGTGACTGAGTACTAAAAATGAATAAGCGCAAAGCTTTGACCGACCTAGAGCTGGAAAGAATTGCCAATGAAATTGCCCGTGACGAAAATAGTGTACCTAAAGTCTTTGATTCAGACAATTCTGTTCGCGATCCGGACTACAACACCCAAACTTCATCAGATGAAAGTTTTTTTGAAGAAAATTTTGATGAAGTATTCCAGAAAGATGAAGGTGATGATCAGTAGGAAGATGACCAAAATAATGACGTTGTAACACCTTCAAACCAAGACGCAAATACAACAAACGCCACCTGGACCGACTATGTTGGACGCCACAAGCAATTTACTTTTACTGGCCGAACAGGAGTACTAAAAATTATAGCAGATGATGTAACGCTTTTGGATGTATTTAATCTCTTGGTCGATGAGGACGTCATATATCTTATTGTTACAGAGACAAACATATTTGCCGAACAATCACTGTTATCTAAACGTAATACTGAATATGCTCGAAACAACAAATGGACACCAACTACTGCAGAAGAAATAAGAAAGTTTCTAGGTTTAACGATGTGGATGGGTTTGGTGAAACTTTCCTCCCTTGCTGATTACTGGGCAAATCAATATACAAACATTATATTCCTTCTACCATTATGTCACGGAACCGATATCAAATGTTACTTAGCATGCTTTACTTCAATAATAATGAAACAATCCAAAAAGGGGATCGTCTCGCCAAAATTGAACCTCCTTGTATTATGCTCGAAGGAAAATTTGAAGAACTGTTTTTACCCGGAGAAGATATCGTAATTGACGAGACCCTAGTGCCCTGGAGGGGCAGGCTGATTTTTCGGCAATATATTCCGAACAAGACACACCGTTACGGAATAAAACTATTCAAATTATGCTCAAATGAGGGTTACACATGGGCCCTAAAAATCTACGCAGGAAAATCCAAAGATGGTGTGCGAGAAGTGGGTCTAGCTCAAAATGACTGCATGGAACTTACTGGACCACTGCTAAATGAAGACCGAACCCTGTTTATTGATAATTTTTACACCAGTTATTCCCTTGCAAAATTAATGTTGGAGAATGTCACTCACATTGTTGATACCTTACGTGCTAACAAGAAAGACATCCCCAAAGAGGTTATGTTAGCAAAAATGAAAAGGGGGGAAGTAATTTCGAAGGAGGATGTAAACGAAATTGTTGTCCTAAAATGGAAGAAAGAAATTCGAATGCTTTCGACGAAACATACACCCACAATGGTAGACATAGAACCAAAGCCTCGATCTGCCAAAAATCTAGAGATGGTGACCTAAAACCATCCACTAGCCACGATGACTTGCCTTTACCAACGATCGCAACCTCACTCAACCGCAACCGGGTGCCTCTACTGATTCAACAAACGATCAGCCATCAACCATTCACAATCCAAATTCACCCACAAACGCAACAAACAATCAAAGACAATCAAGCACTGCAAAACAAAGTAACCCAAAAAAGAAAGAACGTAAAGAAACGACAAAACCATTGGCGATACTTGCTTATACTAAGGGTAAAGGAGGTATTGACCTATCCGACCAAATGGCCTCATATGTAACAACCCTCCGTAAGGGTATCAAGTGGTATCGCAAACTAGGACTTGAACTCCTATTAGGTATGGAAGTTGTATTCAAGAAAATCACTAAAAATAAACTGTCAATTCGTGCTCTTCGAGAGACTTTAGTAGAAGACTTGTTTCATATTGCGGGAAGAAGAAAACAAAAAACGAAAAGGAAACCATCAGCGCAAAGTACTCATCATTTAGAAGAGAAAATGAACGATAAAGACAAGAGAATAAGAAGAAGTTGTACTGGGTGCTATGCTCGAATAAAACTGTCAGAAGGAAGAGAAGTAACCAGAAAACGCACAAAATTGGTCCACACTTATTGTGTAGAATGTCCTGACCAGCCTTTTACATGTCTGAAATGTTTCTATTTGACCCATATATAATCGATATTACTTTTTCAAATATCTTTTTCTGTTGTTTTCTACGTAGATCTCTACCTAGGTCAATTTGCATATGACTGTTTTAGTTTACTTTTTCAAAATTTTGTATTTTTCTTTGCGTATAACTAAGAAATAAACATTTTTTGCATAATAAACCTACAAGAAGACAGTGATCTTACAGCTAAGAAACAATATTATTTTTATTATTATTCACAAGGTTAACACTGTCTTCCTTGTAGAAATTAGGTATATTACAATTTCATTTAAAACCCTCAACAAAAATAGTAAATATCCGAATTTGCCCAAACCAAGTATACCGAAATGTTCCCCACATGCCACTCTTTAAGATCCCATAAGGAAATACACGTATCGTCAGTCATCGATGATTGACACGGCCTGGTATGAAACAAAGCACGTCAATCATATATGCCCGATACGGCCTGGACGGAAACATCAGTGTCAGGCATATACGACTGACGTGGCACGCAATGTGCTAGGTATCGAGGATCACCCCACCCCCACTGCATTTTCCATACAAATGTATGTAGTGTGGGCAAAGTGCTGTGAGAAATAATACTTCTCACAGTATGAGCAATATATGGTTTTGAAATTAAGTAAGCTATGAGAAATACGCTACTTTTCATAGCAGCTGTAGAAAAATGTATTCTTAGCATGATACCTGTTCGTCACATTCGACTTTACTGGTCAGCGGGTGGTTGGAATGAGATCACCCCAGCCATGCTAAGAAACGCTTATGAAGTTTGATTATGGTGAAGGATATGTCGAATGGTTAAAACCATTTAATTTAATACTTTGAACGATTAGGAAGGCAATCTTATTTCATCGGAAATGTACAATTAAGAATTGGCTACACGCGAAATAAGAATATTTTCAATTTAATAATAAACATAAATAATAGCTACCGATTTAAAAATCGATATAAATTGTTTCAAAAAAGACATTTTATGTATCGTTTATAATTCATATCACTGCTTTTTATATTTTATATAGTTATTCTACGAACAATATCAAAACAACTGTCATCAAACAAAGGAAAGTTTTTTATTGTTCGCAACTTTACGAACTATCTATAAGAAACTATGTTTCTGCCCCATCTCTGAAAAGTATTGCTACAGTATTTTGGTGTCAAAGAAACTATATCTTAAAAATGTGAATATATAGGTCCCCTAGATATTCTACTACTCATTGAAACAAATGTTTGACCTAGTTTTGTGTTCACTTTATGTTCACATACTTCCTGAAGAACCTGTAGTTTGTTTAAAATGTAACCTGTGAGAGTAATCAAGTTTAAAAAGTAGAAAATTTCTATTCAAACTTAAATTTAAACTTCTGTTCTAATGGAAATCAATGATATTGAACTATATTAATACAAATTGTTACCGTCTTATCAGTTCACTACAAAATTTTTCCAAGTTTCCTTGGATGGAACAAATATGACCTAGTGAAGTATTATTATTTGAAACGATACTGGGTGATAATCAATTAAGACGTATGCGAACGGCACTCTTAATTTGGTTGGAGAGCTAAGAGTCGTGGGTTTATTTTATGAAAGTTAAGCAACCGGAAAGGTAATTAAAAGACGCCAGAATTTCTTAAGGATTATTATAAAAAACAGCATGAAACATTATTATTCTCTATAGGACAGATAATACTACAAATAAATAAACGATTTCAAAGATTAAAATCAACTTTTCCGCATCTATGGCTCTGAACAATATTCTATTATAAAATTGTCACTTGTATACAATTCGTGGGATGTATCGTTCTAACAAACCTAAATTTCTCCAAAAATAAACAAATATGTAATATATCTGGATTTATAGGACCCGCTGTACTCGCTCTCGTCAGCTGAAAATCAATAGGGTATATCTGTAAAACACCTTGAGCAATATTCAATCATGAAATTGGTCACTTGTATAAACTCGGGAGGCTGTATCGTGATAACAAACTGAAAATTCTCCAAAAATGACAAAAATTTGGTACTGCCAGTACCATAGCACCCGTTGTGCTGGCTTTAGTGAGCTGAACATTGATAGGGTTCATCTCCGAGACGCTCCCAATAATATCCAATTATAAAATTGATCACTTGTATATAGTACTCCTATCGTGTTAACAAACTGAAATTTCTCCAAAAATGAGAAAAATGTCGTACTTAAAGTACTATAGCACCTGTTGTACTGACTCAGGTGAGCTGAAAATCAGTAGGGTTTATCTGTGACATGTCCGTTACAATATTAAATCATAAAATTGTTGACTTGTTGCACTCCGGAGGCTGTATCGTGCTAACAAGACATGTAACGAAAAGTGGCCGACGACAACGACGACATACACGCAGGATTTTTTTTCTAAAAACCATTTTTTCGTGTTGCTGATGGAAATCGTAAAAATAACTCAAATTTTTTTTTCAAAATTCCAACTTTTTTGGGGTAAACCAATACTTTTCTTACATATAAGATAGGTTGGGCGGAAAAGTAAAAAATAGTTAGCATAATAGAATTGTCTTAACACGGTAGTGTTCTTATTACGGTCAAAAAAGTTGACGTGAAACGAAATTCGTCCTATTCCTTCGGCAAAAAAGGTGCGATTTACTTCAGGTAGTGAGGTATAAAATAATTATTAACGATACCTGAGTCCAGCAGTCACCAGCCAACCACGACAATACTATTCAGTTAATCAGCTTGGTTGATGACACTTGCATAAACGCCGGAGGCGTGGTTTCTCGATGCAGTAGGTCTAATTTCTTATGACAATACTTATATTGAGTAATCTACTCTCACCGCGTGATGGAACAAATCACAGTCACTCGGTATTCTTCGGGAACTTAATCTCTGTAGTATACACAATAAACAGATACTCCGATAATTTTAATTCGCCGACTAAGCACAGGAAATATCGATACTTTGGTACGATACGATATCTTAATCTTAATAACGATAAATACGACACGTAAATAGAGTTGACACTCTCGGAACTTTACAACTGCCTTGGTCAAGTATTCGTCGCAAACTGAATCTCGTCACGGGATTTTGGGAATAGGCAACCTTTTTTCTGAAATTTTTTCCCAAAAAATAACGGTAAAGCTAGTTCTAAAAAAACCATATAACAAACCATATAAAACGAATCGAGGCCATAAATTCAACAATTACGATGCCTACCCAGAATTTCGTTAAAAGTACCTTTTTGTTATAGGCGATACTAAACACTATTCTTTATTTTCAGTTGTTATTTACTTGAATTGAAAATCAAAATTGAAGCGTAACAAACCTTTTCGGCGTCCACAGATATATAGTTCCTAAATTTTTTCAATGTTCATTGGTAATAAAGAACGATATCCTTCGCTTCGACGAAACTATTGTTGCGTCAGGGCCGTACTGGGGCAGAAATTATTCTGAAATAATGACTCGATTTCGTAGGGCGAAATATACGAAAAATAAAAACGTTACAAAATAGATACGTTTATAAATATCTTTAACTTAAAAATTAATATTGAATAAAATACTGAAGATGTTTATCAATTGAAATATACCTCATTATGTATCGCTAAGGCTAGTCAGAATTTGGCGATGGATTTAATAGACACATATGTGTGTAGATATAGACAGTTATTTCAGTAGTTTCTTTTTGAATTTTTTAGATTCACTTGCAATTTATGATAGTTATTACAATATGCAATTATGTGACGGTACAATAAGGAACGACATTGCAGAACGAAATCCATTGATTACTTTCTCTTACTGTTACAACTGGTAACTGAGTAATTAGTTTTGACTATTAGTGGCACAAAAATCACATCTTGAAACCAATTGATTAGGTCACGGGAAATAATGATGAATTAAAGGAATGCAACTAAGTTCATACAAGATGGCGCATAATTTTCTAGTTATCCAGCTGATGAAACATTCAATATTCGAAAATAACATGTTTTAATTTTGAAAATTCATAATTAATATTGTTACGAAACTGCACACTGTATTAGTCCCTGAAGCCGGATCCTCTCTAGCTCGATATCTAAAGTTGAAATTTTGGCGGGAGCGCACGATCTTCTGGGAAAGGCTAGGTATTTTTTGTGATTGTTTTTATAGACATTCTAGGAAAATCGATTGTTTCTTAGGAGCCGCAATCGATAACTTTCAGGAATCCGAAGGTTCTAGAAAAAAGTTTTAATATATAAGCAACTACCTGCGAACCAGCAGTCAGCCTACAGTCTGATTTCATACCCTACAGAGCAGAATCAGTTAACAATACAAGTGAACTCTGAACAGTGTACCTAATATAAATTAGAATTAAGTGTGCACATAAATTAAGCATAAGTGAACAGTGTATAAGTGAATAAATAAATTAAGTAAACAGATATACCGTGTGAATAAATTTATCCCACGCGTTGTGATAAAAACAGTTTGAATAAATAAGAGAAACATTACATTGGTGTCAGGTGTGGGGTAATATAGATAAATAATTACCTAAACATGGCCAACCAAGAGAGTAAGTAACCTGAAAATGACTGAACTAAGAGCAGAATTGGAAAATCGCGAAATACTCAAAGTGGCACTGGAAAGTGACGCCCTTGATCCAGAAATATTTTTATTCAAAGACGAAGCTGCCACCTTAATCTCGTCAATTTCTGCTATGGGCGAGTATATGTTAACTATGAAGAACGATATTTCTGCTAACATGGAGAATATTTCTACTAATATGGAACAGAGGATTTCAACCATAAAGAACGATTTTTCAACAATGAAGAACGATATTTATGCTAAAATGGACATAAGATGTCTGCTAATATGGATGAAAAGATTTCAACTATGAAGAATTATATTTCTGCCGATATCTTATCAATGAAAATCGACATTTCCGCTAACGTCGAAAAGAAAATTTCGTCTCTAAAATCAGATATGGAGAATGTAATGACAACGATGGATAATCAGATGGATGACAAAATGAAGGAATTAGAGACTTAGATTGCCGATTTAAGATTACAAGACACGTCAACAGAAGAAAATAAGATCGAACAAATAAAACCTTGCACGCCAGAAACACACCCCAAGATAGAAGTTTTGCTCGAGTCAAGGGCCCAATGTTCGACGAAAAAATGTCGTGGATCAATTTGAAGCAGCCGCTAGAGTGAATAATTGGTCCGATGAGAAGAAATCAGTGAACTTGACTATCGCCCTTCGGAGAGATGCCTTAGATGTACTTCAAACGATACCTCTGGAAGAATCGCATGACTTCAAGCAGCCGAAGAAGAAATTGAACATGCGATATGGACACTAACATTTAGAATACGTGTACCAATCCCAGCTGAAGAACCGAAGGCAGAAACGTGACGAAACCCTTCAAGAGTATGATGTGGATATTGCCCGACTAGTCCGATCTGCTTATCCATCAGCAGCAGAGAATATGATTGAATGTTTGGGAATCCAGACCTTCATTGGTGGCTTACGTGCCCCGATATGTAAAGGAAGTTTCGTTTAGCTCATCCCAAAACATTGGACTACTGCTCTTGAATATGAAGCAACCACGAAGGCTTTGGATATAATAAAGTTTGGACTATCCAAGAAGAAGGTGGCGAAGACAGACTTGATCAGATCATCAGTTCGATAAAAAGTTTGATGGACAAGACAGGAATGCAAAGCAAGGACCCGAGTCACAGGAAAACTAGACCGGGTCAGCTACGAGGGGCAGCACCGACAAAGTATCGTTCCAAAAACCCTCTCATACTGATAGCTTTTCTCAGATGTCGCAACGACATTGTATATGTGGATAAGTAAGTGGTAAGATATATACTCTGTTGGTAGACACTGGAACAACTAGCATTATTATACAGACAGAGATAAACTTCAAGAAGAAGCTTCTACCAACGAGATTTCGACTGCGGACCGCCACAGGTGAGACTGCCAACGATCACGGAGAGACACAAATCCAATTGGGAATTGGTGCAGAAAAGTTCACGCATACGGTAATCGTAGCGAACATCGAAAAAGATGTGATTCTAGGAATGGACGTAATGAATCTAGATGGTTTCCAATTGGACTTTAGAAACAGAACCATTAAAGTTGGTTCCGAAGAGATATTCCTTCATCCATATGAATGGGGTACGATGTTGGCAGCTGTACAGGAAGATACCTTACATTGCCATGATAGTAGCGAGGCTACAGGGAATTATGGAGGAAGATACACCGGTTATGATGGAGCCATGGAACCACGACGAAGAGGTTGATAGAGAAGTACTAATTGACAAAGAATGATTTGCGTCGGCGAACGAGATCCCATTACGTGTGAGAAACGTGACCGATTACCCAATTACAAAAAAGGATAATTGGAAATGACAATGCCAGATTCGAACAGATGTTACCAGTAGATGGTCAATTCTTGAATCGAGATGAGAAAAGGAAAATGAGAGAATTTCTAGCCAAGTATCGAAACCCATTCGTACCAAAAGGAGGGAAAACTGGTAGATCATCAGCAGCAGATCTGGATTATAGCAATTCAACGTCATGCCATTTTGGCTTTGTAATTCTCCCGCGACATTTGAAAGACTCATGGAAAATGTCATAAGAGGGTTCTCATGAAAGATAAGTCTGATATATTTGGACGACATCGTAATACTGGGGAAGGCATTTGACGAACACCTGAAAAATTTGGAAGATTTATTTAAACGACTTCAAGCTGCCTAGCTCGACTCAAATTTTGTTCTGATAATATCAATTTTGTTATCGACGGATTGTTGTTGTTGATATCAAGGCACTTATTTGTACATGTGATTATTCGGTAAGATTATTTAAATTATCATTCTGTCATTATTACAGTTACATCCCCTTGAGATACTTAAAATTAATCACATTTCCAAAATGATTAAACTAATCTTCCAGTTGAGCGGCATTGCATTCGTGTAGTCTTCTCTATTTCCATTTAACGCGGAGATGCATTTCCTACGAGGAAACTTATCGACATTTAAGTTTAAAGTGTTGCTTAATGGAATGTAACATATTCGAAATTATTCACCACGATGAGTTCTGTGCTCGCTTTGATCGTCCGCCGTAAAGCTAGTAAATTTTGACTTAAAGATGAATGCCATAATTATACAGTTCTGGAGTGTCATCCAGAGCAAACGAAGTAAGACCATCTTATTGAAAAAATATATTTTATGTTTTATGTATATAAAGATAGAAAATAAGATGGTGAATTATTTTGAAATACAGTTGATAACATTGAAGATTTGAATGTATAATAAATAGGTGACAAAAGAACATCAACTACAATAACGCTGACTTATATGTTTTTAGCACTGAAATTAAGTTAGAGATTTCAATTGAACTTTGATCAAGTTCATTACTCACTAGTTACATATTTATATTATATTCAATGACATAATGCACAGTTAGTATTCGTTTGAGAGGTAAAAAAGAACGAAGCTAGCAACGGTGTGGTGGTCGATGATTGAGTTTCATCCGCACTGATGCCCTGAATCTCGAATCGGGGCGTTATTATTGAAGTCGTTCCCAACGTCATGCATACGCAAGCCTGTGAATGCTCTATTTGCGAATAGTTCCTAAAATGATGTTCTCGAACACCGTTACTAAAATCATCGAATTGTATCGTCCTCACAACAGCGTCAGTTGACGTTACAATACAAATGTCATTTGGTTATGTCAAATGTAAGGGTGCATTCAGATGCTACGTCGGGCGCGTTTTATGCGATCAGATGCTTAGATCTGGTAAATAGTCGGGTCGTTCAGATGCTAGCGGTAAATTTTACCAATCGTCCAACCATTTAACCCAGTCGACACATCGATAGAAATTGACCCGCATGCGCTTTACATTTTATAATGCATGATTGAGAAATCACAAATAATAAATTAATATTCAACGGGACTTTTTACATTTTTTTCTACACACACATGTATATTCTCCATTTTCTGCACAATTTACAGAATGGAAATGTAGGCCATTTCGGTTAACTGAACGCATATGATTTCATTTACATCCTAGAATGTATATGAAATTCACCAATCAGCATTTGCATTTAGTACCCGTCAACTCTTCTTTTTTTCAATTTCAATGTAACGTCAAAATATTTCTTTAGTTATCAAGAAAAATATTTTAGTAAAATGAGTGATTCCAGTGATGAATCAAAAATCAATAAATATTACTCCATCGGATATTCGTTTAGCCGCAAAGGAGACGTATAACACACATCATTACCCCAAAAATTAAAAAGTAAATATGAATTTTGTTACAAAAAGTTCATAAATTAAACTCTGTTAAACGGAGTTAAAAATATTATCAGAACATATTATCACTGCTTATATGAATGAAATATCGAATAAAAACAAGCTCTCAACCCTTTGGACAACATATTCTGTGTAAAAAACAATGATAAATATTAAAAGTAACATTGACATTTCAAGTTACCTCAAATTGCGTTAATTTCATATAAGTTTGTGATGGATCAGTCTGTTAAAGTACGTCTCTAACTGTATTCAGAAGAGAATATAGTTGGTTCAATCCCCGCTTCATGCGGTTATTTTTATTGATGATATTTGTAATATAAATAGTAATTTTCATAGGATTTTAGTTGGTGTTCATTTTTAAAATTTATGGAGGAAGTCTTCGTCAAAAATTGAAAATTTTAAAAATAAATCATGTAAAGATTTATAAAATGAATTTCAAATTAATTCAATTGATAAACAAACCCAGATCCTTTGTAATTTCTTGTATGTTTTACGAGGTCTTCAAAAAATATATTCTGCTTAGACCGCCAGATATAGAACAATTTTTTGTTAATTACCAAAACGGAAAATGTTCGAAGAAAGTAGTCGGAATTAACAAAATTGATAATCAGACAAAAATAATTGCTGAATTTTTAAAATTACTAGATGCGAATTTATATACGGGACATTGTACACTATACTCTTCCTACGACCATCATAAATCATAAACAAAACTGTAATATTTTACATAACAATTTTTATTATAAACTTTCCTGCCGTCATTGTTGCATGGTTTAGAGAGTTTTTTCTCTCATATTATTATGTCGGGCTCTTAGCCCTATGAATTACCCATATTTTTATTTCTTTTTGTACATGTATCTACCTACGTCCTGAAACAAATAACTCGGAAATAAAAATACTTCATGCAGAAAAAATCGTTATAATTCAGCTGCGGAAAAAGTTATCAATTATCGTGTCTCTTTAAAGGAGTTATATCACCTCCTATATCTACCAGGATAGTGACCGATGTCCTTCTGAAGCAATGGCTAGTTTACATATCTGGATCAGCATGTCAATGTCAAATCATCCTCACTATCGCGACCCATTTTCGATTATACATTTTTTCTACAAACGAATTTTGTAAAAACTGACGTGAAATGTCAAATGATTAGATATTCATTAACAAACAAGACTCGATCATATATTATAATATATATGACCAAAAAATTCGTTAAATAATGACAGTCTAGTAGCGCATGATAGTCGTGGGAAATGAAATAGGTATTTCGATACAGTTAGCCCATGAGAAATGAAAATCTGTATTACAATGTGGTAGGTTCCTTAATCGAAGACGCACTTGAAATGTACATTTTTCTTTATGGTCGTAGAAAAAATATTTTATAATTTAATGATAAATTTGAGTATGCTCAGAAGGAACAATAATTGTACGATTCATTTTATAATTTTTTGTAATTTCTTGTATGTTTTACGAGGTCTTCAAAAAATATATTCTGCTTAGACCACCAGATATAGAACAATTTTTTGTTAATGACCAAAAAGCAAAATGTTCGAAGTTCGAAGTAGTCTGCTGCCTTATACCAAAAATTCGGCCAAGTCTTATCAATTTTTTTATTGCCAAATGATTTTTAGATCAGCTTAAAATTAGTTGGAAAATAACTATGTATATATAAAATTTTATCTGAATAAATTTCAGTCAATAAATTGAGAATTATTTGGAAGAATGTTTCTTTGTAAGTATCAATTGAAAATAGAATAAGGAGGATAAATTTAATGTACGACATGGTATTTTACGTGATTTCCAAAATTTCTGTGATTTAAATTTGATTAGGTAATTGTTCATTAAATGGAAATTTTATTCTTTCTAGAGTAACTTGAGACGTGTAAATGGCGCAAAGTTTCACTAACATCCGTAGATGGCAGCTTTGGTAGTATACTATTTACTGTAATTACTCTTATATTACATTTTTTTAATAATTACTTCATAGGTTTTTTAATTTTGACTCTTTATTTGAGGTTAAGGTGATTTTACTTCGTTAGGATACTTTATAAATTACAAATTTCTATTCTAGATTGTTGTATTTCAGTTGTTTTAGTAGAAAATTAAAGGTTAATGTTCAAACAAGTCTATAATCGGTACTTTTTTAAAGAAAATTTTTGAAATACGAGGTTTTAAAATTTACATATTCTTATTCAATATGTGTGCCGGTTCAATGAGTTATGAGGTTTTGTCGTTACTGAATATAAGTTTTTTTATACTTGTAGATGTCCCGAAGTGCGCTTATTTTGGAAATGGCGTTAAAGAAAATGCAAATAATATGCTAATGGTGTCTAACTCAGATCGTAACATTGAACTCGAAATAACTAGTCCGGAAAACTACATACCAAGTAGCATGGTAATCTTGGATAATGACCAACAAGTAGTACTGATTGAGGAAGTGCATTTGTCTAACGTTCAACTAGAAGTGATTATGAAGCCAGACTCGACCGAAAAAAATATATTTGAGGGAAATATAAATCAAAATATTGACTTAAGAACCGATTTACAAGATATTAGCACTACACCACCAACTAGTAAAAAATATTACGAAGAAGACTAGCATTAGATGTATCAAGAGCAGCAGCTTCTATGTCAACCATGACCGAAGAGTGTAGCCGCTATTCTGGATAAGAATTAGAAGAAGAGCCGTTTGAAGACTCTGGGTAAAGCTATTGTCCTAGTGATGAGGATGAGTCGGGTAACAATATTACTAACAAAAAGCATAGTGTATGGCCAAAAATGACTTTAATAACATCTGACAATCCTGCGGGCCGTGATGCAGAGAGCAATATTTTAGAAAAAATAACAGAAAATGCAAAAGGCGATAGTATTAAAAAGGAGCAAAAAAAGGAAAGCAGATTCAAGTAATTGGAGAAGGAACAAAGCGAAAGCTTTTAGAAAAGTAGGGAAGAAATTAGAAGTAACAAAACGAGGAAAAATTGGATCTAAATATGAGAAAGTCAAAAAGAGCCCCTGAAAAATGGGAGATAGGTGTAATTCAAAAAAATTTACAATTTCCAAAAATAGACAGTGCAGTGAGATAACTGACGACCAGAGACAAGTATTGTTAACTAAATTCTGGTCGAATATGGATTGGAGTCAACGGAAAACCTTTGTTGCTGCTTTAGTGAGCAAAGCCCCAACAGCTCAAAAAACCAGTAAAAAGAAGTCACGTCGACAGTGTTCTTTGTTTTACCACCTAAAGGTTAATAATGCCATTCTACCAGTATGTAAAAAAATGTTTCTTTCTACATTGTCTTTGGGAGAATGGTCCGTAATAAATTGGGCGAAAAATAGTCATAGCTCTGGCATTGTCACACAAACTTCTTCTTTCCCAAACAAAAAAGGCCGTTAATGAACAAAAACGATCTGCAATTGAATCGTTTCTTGAAAGGTTACCTAAGTTAACCTCTCATTATTGTCGTACCTCCACGAGTAAAATGTGTTTAGAAACTGTATTTAATTCATACAGTGAAGTCTATGAATTGTATAAAAAAGAAGTTGACAAGGAGCTAATCTGTAGTAAGCCAGTTTTTATGTCTGAGATGAGAGAACTAAATGTAGATGTTTGCCAACCACGAAAATACCAATGTGACTTATGTTTCAGTTTCAAGCAAGGAAACGTATCTAAGTTAACTATCAGCAACACTTAATTTAAAAAAATAGAGGAAGACAAGAAAAATCACTGGACAAAGATAAAGCGTTGACTGGCGAAGTGTGTGCATACACGATGGATGGCCAAGCAGTTCAATTGGTTCCTTGTCTACCTGATGGCATGATATGTTTTGAACAAAAACTTGCCTGTCACAATTTAACTGGATTATAAAGTCGTGTGTTATGTATGGCATGAAGGCGAAGGTGGATTAGATGCAAATTGCTTTGCAACTTGTTTGTTTATTTTTTAGACACAGAAGTACATAAAGAAGATGAAAACAAAACAAAAATATTTTACAGTCATGGTTGCTGCGCTCAAAACCGAAATAACGTATTGTCAAATTCCTTACTTCACAATGCTGCCTCAAAAAAATTACCATACTTCAAAAATTATTAGGAAAA
Source organism: Galeruca laticollis (assembly GCA_963921935.1). NCBI lineage: Eukaryota > Metazoa > Arthropoda > Insecta > Coleoptera > Chrysomelidae > Galeruca > Galeruca laticollis. Next base: position 80,161,217 of record OY998180.1, read on the forward strand.
GGACATTCCTAAATGGAATTAGACAGCGTCCATTACACTATAGAGGCAGCAAAAAAGAAATTCAAGCATCTTCAAATTACGTACAAATAATTGAGCAGTCAAGAAAGGCTGAAAAAGGACCTTATAAAGTGAAATACATAGATTTCAATTTTTTTAACAGATATGACGAAATTAAATATTTTTCATCAATAAGGCCTGGAATCAAAAAGTGTGAACCTTGTGTCACATATTTGCGAGCTCTAAAATATTCTTCACAAGGAATTGAATATAAATTAAATTTAGATAATGAATGGTCTTCTTTGCCAAAAAGAATAAATTGGACCGTCGGGTCCCTTAAAAACTTGTTTGATGCGCCCCTTCCAATTAAAGGTGGTAAGTATGATCAGTTGCAATCGCTTAAGGCAGTTATTCACAAATACTATCATGAATTTTACGACTCATTGAGAAATTTCTAAATATTTTGGTTGTATTTCATATTTGTATTTAGTTTTTAAGTTTAAACACTAATATTCCAAAAAAGGATACTATTTTTTAAAATTGTTAAATCTCGTATCTCAAGAAAATTTACGTTTATTGAAAAACGGAACCTCGTTACTAGTTTTATATATTTATTGTTTAGTTAAAATATAACTTACATTTTTTTTAACTTACTTAACTTAGTATTTATACTCTTTTTTAAAGATGTTGCGAAATACAGATTTTTTTTGACAATTTATTACCGTTTTAAGAAGTTTTTTTCATTTCCTGAAAATTGCCCATTTTTCAGATACGAGGTTTTGACTGTATGATGACGATATTTAAGTTACGTCACTGACGAGGAAGGCCTATCAGGGAAAATAGAGACATTTGAAGATTTTGCTACTTTATACCTACATTCTTTCTTTAACCTTCCAGTGGTGGCGCCAAAGCTTGTTGCACCAGTGGTTGCGCTGGTCTCACAGACCGAATGGGGGGAGGGGGGCTCTTAAAAAAAATTGAATGACTTTCAACAAAAGGTTCATTCAAGAAAGAGTCACGTCAAAACACTTTTTTTTGTTTTTTTAATTATTTTTAATTATTCTTAATTATAATTTTTTATAAATCAACACCAACTTGGAAACTTAAACAATGATACGAATTATTGAGAACAAAGACTATGAAATCCAAAACATACAAAAAAAAAATATTGTCACTCCCGTAAAAGTTTGTGAGTGAAATTATTCCAGTGGATCTCCATTGCATGTTGAACATATACCAATGAGGTGCTCCAGGCACATGAATTTTCCACATTTGCAGCAGAAAAATCTCGTTTTCCGATTCTTCTTTGTTCCACAAAAATTGAATCTTCCAGTTTTTTGTTGAAAGTTGTCATTTTCATCGAAAGGAATTCCACAGATCTCTACTAATCTAGATTTCAAATTGCTGGGAAGTCCATGAACATGAGCTCGTTCGTGTAAATTAGGCATAATCAGTTTATTGGGTATATCTTTGAGGAAATTTTTCCTCAAAATATTTTCATTGGGATTATTTGCATGATAGATCACCTGAGAGTTTATACCTGCTATATTTGGGGCCAGTGAAAATATTACAGTAGGCCATCTACTTGTGTTTCTGGAGCAATCATAACTGGCACTTAATTTATCCACCACATCTACTCCTTCTTTCGTCCTATTATAGTCTGTAATGATAACTGGTTTATTGGCATAACCTGTTTCTTTATCAATCTCATAATCATGGTGAAACGAGGACAACAGAAGAGCGTTTTTTTTTCTTTTTTGGAATGTGAGAAACGAGGGTGCAAATTTTTCTAAATGCAAAGATGCTAGTACTTACTGGTCTTACTTTTCTATTTTTTTCAATTGTACCTATAGTTGTGATATTATGATCTACAGCCAATGTCTCAACAAGCGATAGCGATGTAAACCAATTATCTATTGTAATATTGCGCCCACTTCCCAAAATGTGATGCAATAGTCTAAGAACAACAGCGCTACTAGAATTAAAATCCTTGTCGATAGCATTTTTACCAAGATATACCTCCAAATTACTTGTGTAAAATATTCTAGCATCACATAAGGCAAATACTTTTATGTCGTACTTATTGGGTTTGGATGGTATGTACTGCCGAAAACTGCACCTTCCTCTAAAAGCTGGAAGCATTTCATCCACTGTTACAAATTCAGACATATGGTAACCATTCTTACAGTTTGACGTAAAGGTATCGAAGAAACTACGAATAGGAGCTAGTTCATCTAAGGCCTTTCGCTCCGCACGTGTTTTTTTGAGATCAAATCTCATGCAACGGAGTAAGAATCTGAACCTCTGTAAAAACATTGTCAAACGGAAAATTTCAATTCCAGATCCATCTGTTTTCCAGAAATCTTCAGTATTCAGAAGACTTGTATGGTAAATTCCAGCCATATATAGAAGACCTATCAGAGCATGAATTTCAACAGAATTAGTCAAATTAGCATTTTTTTGCGAGAGAAATTATCGGCAATTGACTCGATATTATCATTTGTGCCTAGCACTATCATATTTACCATTTCATCATTTATAAAATACTTCCATATTTGTAATGTGTCAGTTGAAGCTTTGGTAACGAGTGTGGGACCAGGAAGTCGTTTTATCATGTTTCTCTGCTTAGCTCTACCTCTTTCCACCATTTTTGGAAATTTACCCCAACGAGTAACTTTATCTTTGGAGATGTATGAATATTTGGTGACATTATAATTTGGTATATCTTCCGCTTCAGACATATCTTGTTCTGTATCACTGCTCTCCAATCTTGTTCTTCGTGATCCGATTCATCATCATCAGATTGGTCGAATACAACATCTTCTTCGTTGGCTTCCACCTCTTGCAACATTCGCAAAAGCCGGGCCTGCTCTTTTTCGTAGGAGCACATGATATATTCTGTTTAAAAAACAACAATCAATATTGATGAAAAACAGAAAGAATAAAACAAAGTACCTCGAAATCCAAAAATGACAAATTAAAACTGGCTTCGCTGAGTGGTGGCGTAGGATTCTGGGACAGAAAACAGGCACAGCAGACGATACGTTCACCCGATCACAGTCAAATGAATACTGATTGCCTGTCGCCTCAGAAAACTAAAATACGCGAAGCGATAGCCAGCAGCCCCCTCCCTATTCGTAACCATGGCGATATTTCTGTTCTTCGGTCTCCTAGACAAGTGCGCCACCACTGGAAGGTTAACTAAAATTACAGTAGATTGTGATGAAAATCAGAAAATTCCAGTGAAATTTCATATTTTGCAAAGGATAGATGTTAAGTAAACTCGTTGATGCAGTGTAAATTCTATGACAACCAGATTTTTTTTAAATCAAATTTTCTTTTTTCACCAGTTACGCAACATTCAGTTGATAAATAAGAAGATATTATCTTAAACTGTACCTGCCAACTTAAATCACTGAAAAATTACGTTCTCTCAGCATATTCTGACAATGTGATATATTTATGATTACAACAAGGAGGTTCACAAGGATATATATACATAAGTGAGAGGTTTACTAAACCAAGTTTTGATTTATGACACTTGTAGTATTGCAACATAACTTTTATCCTGAATTCCTTAAATGAAACATTCCTGTTAAAGATTTATGTGAATATCCTTTCAGAGAACAATAATAACGCTCGGAGACTCATAAATGTATCATTACGAGTTAGAAAGAAAAAGAGAACGGAAATGTTTTTTGTTGTCAAACAAACAAAAAATAATAGCTTAAGTACGTACAGTAGGAAAATATTCGTGCTGAATTTCGAACAAATAGTCAATTATTCATCTCTTAGCAATGCATTAAAAACTTTGGTGAATAGTTCAATTGTTTGGCATACAATGAACTTACGCTTTTAATGAATGTAGAATTCTTGGATGCTATCTGGTGGACACCTTTTACCCATAGAGTCTAAAGAATAAACTTATTATACATCCCTTATGAAAATTACAATAGTAAAATTTAGGAAATACACAAACTGTATTCATATACAAGGCATATATCATACAAAAAAATACTACTCATGACACATAAAATATAAACAATGGTACATTGAAAGCCAGACTCGCAATAAATAGACTATACCAGTTTTTGAACAAGAAAAGTAAACCTTTTATCCAAAATAAACTCCGTATACACAAACAATCTAATTTTGACATATGAAGCTTGTGATTTTCCAGGGAGTTCACAAGCAAATTTTCATAAACTTCAGGTTATACAAAACGAGGGTTTCCGCATTGCGCCGTAGTAGACCAATTAAATCGCTTAATTCCGGGCTGCTCGATTATACAACAGAGCCAATATAACTACGATTTAGGAAGTTGCCTCCAAAATATCGTTCAGCCAATCGAGAAACATGTCTGAGTAACTTTCCAACTTTTCCTACAAGTAAAAATAATTTTTGGAGTCTCTCATCAGTAAGAGGTAAGGCGACGAGTGTTATTTAATCGAATTTCAATTTAAATTGGAATTTATTGATGTCTTTCTTTTGTAAACCCGGTTTTTCACAAGTTTTTCAAAGTAAAACCTGCCGAAAATTCTAGGGAGCTATAAGTTTGATTTAATGAAACTAACTTTCTATTAGTCTGTCAGAATTTTAATTGATTACAAGTACAAGAAATATTATTATTTGGTCCGGCATCCATCAAAGAGTTAAGGGTAAACATTCAACTCGCAAAATCAGGGCTGAAGCTCACAGAATTCACTTTGAAAACGACTAAGTTGTACAAGATGATTACAAATCAATGATAACCCTTTTTATGAAAAGATAGGGCAAACCTTTTCTTGTGAAGCTTAAGTTATTTTATTAGTATTTCTAGTACTGGCATTCAAATTGTTTCATTTAAAATTGGAGAAACAAGTCAAGAATTTCATTTATTATAAGTATTATCAAGCATCGGTTCAAGTTAATACTTCACTTTATTGTTTTAATTATCACAAACTAATCTCAATGAGAATGATATTATCAACACCCAAGTAAGGGTGTGAAACCTGAGAGCAAAGATGTTGAATGAAACATGAGAAAATAAAACAGATTTCAACAGAATAGCCAAACGCAACAATTGTGTCAGTTGATTATACCGTACTGAGGACGGCTACTGAGCCAGAAACATGCATGTATGCGGTTACCACTCTTTTCAGTAGCCCATTTTTTCTTTTTGCGTGCAATACACATGAATCTGAATCTCTTTGTTGCTTATTATATATAAACTATATAATTAGGAATATATTATTTTGGTTAGCATCAATAAAATAAATGCAGAACGTAATACAGATAAACCACAGTCAGAAATAAAATTCTATATCAATGCAAATACTATGCGATTATTGATGGAAATAACAAGAACAAAAACAGTAATATATTTAAAGAAATTACCTTTGTAGTGTTAAAAAGCGGTAAAACACTATAGCATGTATGGAAGAATTTTTTTAAAAAAACTTTGGATTTATTCAAATGCTTATTCTCATTTATTTCCAATGAATCATCTTGTCATTTAGCTAATTATCTAATCTATATAACATAATAAAAATTCATTGATTAATAATATATTTAGAAAAGTTGACACATTGTATATAAATGCAATATGACAATAAAGATTTCATGTGTCAAATTTTGAATCATACTGTATAAATATACAGGAAATAGGAAGAGGAAGTCTAGTAAAGAATGATAAGATTTAAAATGTCATTAGAAAATCAAGATACAATGCATAGAGTAAATAAAGAAACGAGACAGATTTTATATAAAAGGAATTATTTCATAAGTCTGAGATATCATTTTGCCACTATTGTACATAGAAAAATGTCAATTCTTGTTGTAATTTAATTATAATAATCATAAATGTCATTCTGGTTTAAAGACTTATTTCACTAAAATGCCTGTATATACATGAGGAAAAGACTATTAGAAAGTTCATGTTATCAACCATATGTATCCTAGAACATTTAAACTGCTGTAATAAATATGAAGACTCAAAACGACAGTAAAAACATTTTATCTATGGAAGACATTTTAATGATAGCGGAAATGAAATAAAAAATTGAAACAAAAAAGGTTGGCTGTGAAATAGTGAGTTGTTGATAAAAAAATTGAGATCGAGGACTTGGAAGCGTGGCGTCGGTTAGCATTGAAAGGGTGATAAAAAGTGTGTTAAAGATTTGAAGAAAAATAATAGAAAATTCAAGTCACAGTGCTCAAATAATATAAATTAACAAACATACACTACTCACCAACACTTTTATAAAGTATCTCCGCATGAAAACCAGAAATCATCAAATAATTACAAGATAGTCGTTTCCATACAGCAGTTTGCAGTTTCCAGCCAGAGAACTCCCGAAGATCCAGAGAATTCCAGAAGACAGTGCCACGTCAGTGCATTTTTAATATTATTGGCCAATAATACAAACAATAATCTCAAAGAAATAATATTCTATTCATTTTCTATTTTTGAACTATAAAAAAGGAAAATTTGTAAATATAATTTCATAGGTATAATTAGTTATTAAGTATATGAACACTGAATTGTTTAAGTGAATGTAGAGAAGTTATTTACCACATACTGGAATATATTTCATTTGAACAGGTTCACAAAAAATGTTTGGCTTTCACGAAATCAGCTGAACCATTATTTTGTATACTGATTTATATTGAACTTCAGTTTATATATATATATATATATATATATATATATACTCATGTTGTGCAATATAATCCCATAAATCCTTTTATATATATTTCTTCACTAATACACATATTTATTGAATAACTTGTGCATTGATATTTCTATCTAAAACGTTCAGAACAAGAAATTTTCGCCCTCTATTGTTAAATGTATTGTACGAATGGCTTCGTTGATCATGCGCATAAGACTGCATAGTTAGATTATGACTGCGGTTTTGCAGAGAATAGGCGTATGAGATTCCTAATGTTTTAAAAATAAATTCCACTAAAATTAAATTATTATTAAGTTATGTGTTTTTATTTCTTACTAATTAATTAGAATCCAAATTAATATATCGCCAGAACTCAAAGGGAGAACAGATTTTCATGCACCGAAAAAGAAACTGAGCTAGCTAACGGGAGAAATAAACAGATAAAAATAATATATAATTAAAAGTAATTAAAGGTAAGTCATTGATACAAACAAAGTCATTGATATATATGATATCGTAGGTGTGGACATTGATCTATTAGTGTTTTTCTTTGAAGTTTTCACCAAAGCAACCAAAAAAGACATAACAGTATTGCTGAGAAATTTAGATTTTTATTAAATGTTTTTACTTCAACCTTTCGACAGCAGTCGATTTCATGTTGAAATATATATTCAACAAAATCAGTTCGTTTCTTGTTGTACGTCTTTTGGTTTTAAAAAAACAGGAAAAAAATCCTGGCTCTCATTACTATATGTAGGAGAGACATTATATTTAGTCGACATTTTTGTCTTTAGTGGATGAAGGTTTTCCTGCAATTTGTGAAATGTGAGTTTAATTTTAAATCATCACTACAAGTAAGTCGTAATGATTTCAAAAATTATTTTCTTTATTAAGTTAACCGATTTTTTCTTTCTGGTTTATTATAGCCTTTGAAAATGAAGACAATGCTCTTCGAAAGCTTATGTAATGTACTATTTGATTCACTTTATCTCTAACCTGTAAAGTTTTTTTTGGCTGCTATCCCCACGAGTTTGAGGGTTTTTTAACAAAGACCACTCTTTGAAGTTTTATTTTTTAGCTAGTCAACCGTGACTAACTGCCAACTTTTGGTTTCTGGTTGTATATATATATATATATATATATATATATATATATATACTGCCGATAAATCGGCCCTATGTAAATACTCCATTCCATGCTGAAATATGATTTATCACCTCCTGCAAGGGCTCCTCCCTAAATATGCTTGAAACCAGAACAATGAAAAATTGTATCTTTGGTCATATTCAAGTATCAAAAAGAGCGGAAATAAAGTAAACTGATAACATGGCCTTTTGTTATATAATATGCCTCAAAGATTGTTGAAAATAGAGATTAAAGTACAATCGGGATCATTATTTTCAGAAATGGTAGAGCAGCTCAAAATACCAGCCAGTGAATTTATTTGAATTTACCGGAGTAGTATAAAGATATACTACACATCAGTATATTAAAAATTGTTAAACATATTGGCTGAAATTGTTTATTAGAGCCAATAACTACACGCTTTACTCTTCTAATAAACAGGGTGTTCCAAGTTATCATATACAGGCAAGATAATTAAAAAATAATAAACCTGCTTTGAAAGACTTTATAGGAACTTCCTAATAACGTATAAAAATGTATTATATTTGACAGCCCTATGGTAGCTAACCCTCACTATTTATTTTCAAAAATCAAATCACCCCATGTATATTGTAAATGAAATTTGCGTCTCATTCTATTTGAATTACAACGATAGCACATACAACAAAAACAGTTCATTAACGATAAATTTCAACTAAAATACCTAGGATGCAATTCAAAAAACGAACAAGAAATTACAGCAATTGTTCAAAATGATTTCCTTCAGAATCCATGCAAGCTGCAAATCGTGTTGTGCAGGTCACCTGAATCATAGCTGGTATAACGCTATGACATGCTTCACGAACGTGTTCTTTAAGATCGTCTAAATCTACTAATTGTATTTGATAAACCAAGTATTTAAGACATCCCCACAAAAAATTGTCCAGTGGTGTTAGATCTTACGAGCGGGGAGACCAAGCTATAGATCCATAAATACCAATCCAACCGTGGAAAAAAGTTGATCGATTTGCTCCCCAACCATATCTGCATTATGGGGTTGGGCACCGTCCTGTTGCCAAAGCATTGTATTGCGTTGTGGCAAAGGAATGTCAACCATAAGTTCAAGTAATGTGTATACAAGAAAATGTAAATACCTTACTCCAGTCAACGTGGCCTCATGAAAGTGCAGCCCAATCAAATGATCATTGAAAAACCCATTCCACACATTTGTACCTCAAACTGTTTGGAATCGAGATGAACGATTCGAGTGTGGATTTTCGTTCGACTAATAATGGACATTATGTATACTCGTATTCACTACATTATTTTTATGGAAAAGTGGCTTTAATTACTCAAAAATATTTGAAATATCCAACATACAGCTTTGGCGATACGCCAATGAGCGAAAATGGCTGACGGTAAGTTTATTAGATGCACGTGTCTACGTATTTTTCTACAAATTTAAATAGCGATAACTAGTAACATGTTCACCGGACATTGATCATAAAACCAGAGATGTTGAAAAATACCCATAGATATACAAATTCAAAATATCTTTCATAAAAGCCTGTCGGTGATGCCTAATAAAACAAGCGCGCAATGATAAAAAAGTCTTGTCCATCGAATCGTCAACAGTACCTAGCAATCTACCGAACAAGAAACTCACTACATCTACATGAACACGTTTTATCTGGTCAAGCTCAAGTCATTCAATGTATCAATATATTTGTTAGCAAATGCGTATTATAAATTCAAAGCAAATTAAATTAAATGTTATTATTTATAAAATTCTTACTGGGTGTTGTGCAGGGAGAACATTTTTGATTGTGTAAATAAAACTGAAACACTGTAATTCTATGTTTTATCCGACGTCAACGTCTACGAAGACCACGATTAGGGAACCAGCCAAAATAAAGAATACAGTTTGCTTTGACTAGTAAAATAGTCACCCTGACGTAAGACGACGGGAATGTACTAAGTCTCCTCCGAATCCGCAAACAAGGGATTATCGACAACCATAACTTAAATTAGAGAAACATTGTCCAACTTTTGTTCGAAATCAGTAGGCCTCAGCCCTTGAACTAAATAAATTTTAAAAGGATATTATTTGTGTGCCTCCATAATCCTCTTTACGGTGCTTTTGCTTATTCCGATTTCTTCAGCTATTTTTCTAAGGGAAGTCAGGGGGTTAACACGAACATAATGCATTTCTCATAGAATTACGGTGCGGTGCATGGCTTTGGTTTGGGAATGAACCGTTGCGCAATTTCCTTTCCAATCTACATTTGTACTGAACGATGAAATAAAACAATATCTTTTGTTTAAATCTTCATTTATTTGAACTAATGTTCAATTTAAACTTGTTGACGCGTTTCACTAACACAGTAGCTTTGTCAAAACGAATGAAGGTATAATGTTAACATGTCTTAATATATACAGTGCATAAATACAGAATTCTATTTACTAACGTTAACAATGGTATAGAAGGAAATTACCTGTAAATTCATTTACTACAAACATTCCTAGGCTATCTTCTAGGTAAAAATGTTTAATAAAGCAGACTTAGAAGATAGCTTAGGAATGTTTGTAGTGAATGAATTTCCAGGTAATTTCTTTCAATAGCATTGTTAACGTTAGTAAATAGAATTCTGTACTTTTGCACTGTATATATTAAGACATTTTTATATTATACCTTCATTCGTTTGACAAAGCTACTGTGTTAGTGAAACGCGTCAACAAGTGTAAATTGAACATTAATTCAAATAAATGAAAATTTAAAGAAAATATATTGTTTTATTTCATCGTTCAGTATTGATCTTCATCAAGTAAAAGCCTCATCTATTCAATACATTTGTACTACCTGACGACGTAGATGAAAACGTACTTGGTATTAGCGGAAAGCTCGTCGAGCATTTTTCTTACATGCACCATAAACCAGCAGTATGTCAACGTATTCGTCTGAACTGAATGTAAAAAATGACATTGTAGGTACTCAAGAAGACTAATTATTTTTCAATTGAAACCTGTGGATACCACAAACAATTCATCAAATAATTACACTAAGTACCGTTAACAATTCATGTTGATGTTCTACACTATAAAATAGTATAACTGTCTATAATTTTTTACATAAAAAAATCGGATTTTAAAACAATAAATCAATCCACTTCTATTGTGTGAAGTTTTTAAAAAGGTGTGCTGACGCCATTTCTGATATAAGTATAATTAAGTAACGTAAAAAAATCACAAAAGGTTTCTGTTGCTATTATTAAAAAAATACCAAGCATGTGCTATCGCTGTATTCCAAATAGAATGACACGCAGCCTTCAATTACGATATGGGGATGCCAATTAAAAATAAAAAGTAAGGCGTAGGTAGCTACCACAGTGCCGTCATATGTAATATTTTTTCACGTCCTAAGGGAGGTATTTTAATGTAACGTTCCATTTATTTAAAATATTCAATTCAGTTTATTTTGACTGATTTTAATGTTTTTTAGATTGTTTCTAATTACACAGGTCTAAGAAAAAAAAAGTTGTCAGCTGCATGAGATATTTTTACTGAATTATATGTTTTAAAGTGCGCTGATTTCAAAAGTGATGGCCATTTTTTTCTATCACATAAGGATTTTTTGCAAATTCAAATACAAAAAATTGGTTAAAGCACTCCTTTATTCAAAATTTTCAAACAATAAATATTTTTTTAAAGCAAACGAAACATTATTTTGATAAAGATACTTGTTCATGTTCTTTGTGAAACCTCTTCCTCTTTTCCTTGATACTTGGACGAGTCCTTTTCCTATTTCCATCTTCAGTTTCTCACTTAAGCAGCCAACAGTAGTGAGCAAGCATAGTGACATCCCATCGCCCTTGGTACCTTCTCTCGATATCACGGACATCCTGGTGAAATCGCTCCCCCTGCTCTTCACTGTAAGCTCCCAGGATTTCAGGAAAATAGTCTATGTGAGAGTGTAAAAAATGGACCTTCATGCTCATCTTGCAGCCTTGAGCTTCGTATGCTGCTAGCATCCGTTGCACAATGGTTTTATAGTTAGGATCCTTAGTATTTTTCAAAAACTTTTGCACTACGTCCTTGAACGATACCCAAGTTTCTTTTTTCCTTTTCAGTCAAAGTTTCCACAAATGAAGGGTCCGTCAAAAGTTCTCTTATTTCGGGGCCGGTGAAAACTCCCTCTTTCAACATTGCTTCTGACAGCTTCGGGAATTTTGTACATAAATATTTGAAACAGTCTCCATCCTTTTGTAGCGATTTTACAAATTGTTTCATCAACCCCATTTTGATATGGAGAGGGAACAACAAAACCTTTTCTGGTAGTACCAAGGTAGTGTTTATAACATTTTTCTCTCCAGGTTTTAAAGTTTCTCGGGATGGCCAATCACTTTTTTTCTAGTGCTGTTCTCTGGCTCTACTATCCCACAAGCATAAGATGCATGGTTATTTGGTATAGCATGCCTGCTGACTCAAAAGCATTCTCAGTATTTTGAAGTCCCCACCATCCATTGATGGTCTTCATACTTGATTTTTTCCAGTATAATGGCCAAATCTTTATAATTTTCTTTCATGTGCACAGAATGTCCAATCGGAATCGAGGCAAATTTATTTCCATTGTGCAATGATACTGCTTTGAGGCTAGTCTTAGATGAGTCAATGAATAGGCGCCATTCAGATGAGTCATACTTTATATCAAAGCGATGTATGAGTTCTTCCACATTATTGCAGAAAACTAAATTTCCTTCTTTTGAGTAAAACTTGTTAAATTCTTTTTCTCGCTGTCTGTACCAGTAGAAAGAAGTATCAGGCGATAAAAGGTTTTTATTTTTTAATCTAGAACCTAACAGTTCGGCTGCATCTTTTGAAAGACCTAAATCTCTTACTAAATCATTGAGCTCACCTTGAGAAAATAGTTGAGGCCCTCCATCTTCGTCAAAAGATAAATCTGAGCTGAGTACTCCAATTCACATTAAAACTATAACATGAATTTATCCATTCAAATAAAGCCTAACAGATTGACTGACTTCCTCCGACTAGCTAATTTATACACTTTGTTCCATATTCCCCAAAATTTCGTGGCGCAAACGATTCCTCTTCGGAATGTAACAGTTTTCTATATTTTCCGGCTCTAACATTCTTGTCGCCGCTGTTAAAGCCTTAAGCTGAAAACAAGCTGTTACTGGGGGACCTCTAGATGTAGTTGAGGGTTCTCTTATCAACAACATTAACAAACAACGTAGAGGGGAGTCTACATATTGTGACGCATCGTACATACCTCGACTAACAACATATAAATCAGTGTTTTTAAATGAAACTCACGGTCTCTAGTTAATTCCACAATATAATACAAGTTATTGAAAATTCTAAAAAACTGACAATTGTTTCGATAAATCAATATCATCGTCAGAATGACGTCAATAACTTGTATTATATTGTGGAATTAACTAGAGACCGTGAGTTTCATTTAAAAACACTAATATGAGCATATTCCATGAAGTAAGGGTCGAGACAGTCAATTACATATAAATCAGGTAAATCATTTCACGTTTTTTGAGATAAACCTAATTCAATAGTCGTCGCGGCTTATAGTCAGGAAAGTTGTTTTTTTCGGTTCACACAATATTGTGTTCCAAAACACTCCAGTCAGACAATTCTCCAATATTTGAATGCAACGTATTCCAACTGTTGAATAGATCGATAAAGACCGCAATAAAATATCCCTCGATTCATATATTTTGATACTTATTTCTAATTCTCATTGACTAGTGCTTGATATACAAATCACTGTGTCAAACTAAATAATAATAATTTTGTAAATATATATATTTAGGACTATAATAAAATATTCACAAAAAATGTAACTATAAAACATCTATAAAAAAAACTATTGACTGATTATCATTTATCTCAGATAATCTGGAAATATTTATATTTCTGTTTAAAAAAGTATCTTAATCTCAACTTTACGAAATAAATCAAACCAACCCTTTCCATTTCGTCCTTCTTAGATTTCACTTTGTGTAGGTTTTCGGCATTAACACTAATTGAGACGTTTTAACTGGAACTAATATTTAACTTTAATTAATTTCAATGTTTGTTTTCAACATTATCAGAGATTACGTTTTTCGGTAAAATACTATATCATCTAGAAGTCCAGATTAAGCAAGGTGCCACTAAAAACAGAATCGGAGAATGTATTCAACGAACAATTAACACAGTGAACTGTAACAAATTTGAATTTATTTATGCGTCTACTATGAGAAGTTAACCTGATGGTATCTAAACTGGGTCTTGACCCAATTTAGAAACAACCTGTAAACTGTGACTTAAAGATTGGAGCCGTATTATTATCAGTTCATTACTTATTGAGTTTACTATTTCAACCTTTACGGTGAATTCAATTAAAAAAGCGACAATTGAATCAGTGGGAGAATGGAAAATAGCAAGAAATTGTAAATCGAAAGGAAATCAGTAGTTTTGTGAAGTGGTAAGGAAGAAGTGGGTAAAGAAGAAAAAAGTATTCCTGCAATACAGAACACAACAAGCCTACAGTCGACACAAAAAGATACGTAAGGCAACGCATGCTTTGGTAAGAAAAAGAAAAACAGGATATTGTGAAAAATTCTCCTAACAAATGGAATACGATTTCTTTGGCATTCATAAAGAAATATGGAGAATGATTAGAGGATGAAGAAGTGTAATAAGGGAACTAATTACGGTGAACCACATGAAAAAAGAAGAATGGGTAGAATATACGAGATATTTGTTCCTTAAATAAGAACATCAGAATTAACTTCAAACACCAGAAATTACAATAGATGAAGATCGGCAATATCACAAATAAAAAACCGGAAGGTTTGTGGCAAGGATGGTATATACAATGAACTTCTGAAATATGGAGGTACACCACTGATAGAAGAACTGACATATCTTATTAAGAAAATCGTAAAACAGCACAAGATACCACAAGAATGGAGATTAAGTACGTTAATTATGCTATTAAAAAAAGAGGATAAATGCGACCCATAAAATTATCGAGAAATCACATTACTTGATACTACGCTGACATTAACAACAAAAACCATAACCGATAAAATTAGCTTCGACATAAGCTTAGCCGACGAACAAAACAGTGATTTAGACATGGAAGATAGTGTGCACATGTCATTTTTCTCAAGAAAGAGTTAAAGCAGTGTAACATTCAGACTTACCTTAAGCATTAAGAAATGAATGTGTGTCTACTTTGAAATATATTTCATTTAAAATCAGTAATCAGCTTAAACAGTCACTAAATTATCTACACAAAGTATTGTTATTAATGAACACAGGTGATGGCATCTTGAACAGTAATTTAGTTAACAGCTACACAAGTTCCTAAAAGAAATTAAAACGTTGATTAACTATATAATTAAAAGTTAATGTATTGTTTACTTACCAGTACTGGATAATGATAAAACTCATCAAACTGCTTCTTTCAATACAATGTTTATATTTGAATGAGATTACATTTCGTAAACAGTTCATACAACGACTACACAAAGTTTAGAATGGCTTCAGACATAAAATAAATAATCTTTCTCGTTGATTTTACTTGTCGTTTGGTAAAACCTTTATTGAGAACGCCTTATTGAAATTTGTTTGGTTTTCAATGTCATTCACAATGACATTCATAATAGGTACTACTTTTGATTAGTTTGACGTTGACACTTCTCATTTCACCAAACAGGTTGAGCACTAGGGTACTACTTAAATCTGAAATTCACTAAGCCAACTCGGTTGAGTTCGGAGTTCGTTATATGTATTGAAGATATTCCATTGGTCAGCCGAAAATAAGAAGGTATTATAGGGATTATTAGAACTTGATTGGCCGTTGAAGTTTACAAAAAGTTGCAGTTCGTTTAGTTTCGGGTTACCTTCTCCAGTTTTAGAAATATCGAAAGGAAGTAGCAGATTTTTGTTTTTTCGTTTGCTGGCATCCTTAAGTAACTGTTTTCTGCCGTTGTAATTTGGTTAAAAGGTTTTCCTGTAACAAGGAGGTAAGCGTAATATTTTCTTGGAATAGTAAAGTCGTTAAGTGGTACATTAATTCCAGATTCGCCGACCTTTCAATGTCCTTTCATCGGTAACTTTTTCTTCCAACACAAATCTAATATTGAGGTAGCCATTTTGGACCTGAACACGTAGTATATTTGTATGACTAGAAATAGTTACATCGACACCCTGACAATCCGCCTGAGACCTTTGAGGGAGTAAATCCTAGAGGAAGCGGCGTTTTGAGCCATTCACCACCCTGGACTCGAGTTGCCGATATAATTAATCTCGTTGATTCACGTGTTCGCCGCATGTTCTAGATATTTTTCCTTCAAGATGGATGGGGCTCGGAAGAATGAATCTAATTTCAAAAATAGGGTCTGAAGGTCTCAAGTCGTCTTCAAATTTTGGTGAGTCTATTCCAATATCACAAAAATCTACTAAGGAAGTGCACCGGCATACCCTTACTGCTATTTGATTACGTAATACTATATTCTTAGTGTAGTACAGTGATTTATTGGACTTTTTATAACCTAAATTCTTAACTTAATCACTAAATATCTCAACGGAGAAAAAGTTTGTTTTTTTAATCTTTAATAATCTGATATATTTTTTGGTACAAGGCATATGCTCTATATACATATATTTCTCAATTTGAATAAATTGTTCACACAATGTGAACTTAAATACAGCTGTATTTAGGGGTTCTTATGGTTCTTGTTTATATCAAATGCACTTACCAAATATTTTTTATTTTTCTATCATAAGTAGCTGATTAAATGTGAATACGAAGTAACTTGATTAAAAAACCATATAGTGAGGTTCTGTTTTTTTTATTTTTTATTTTTAATATTATTTTCTTCTACGAAATTAGGTTAAATTGAGCCAAGAAAGTAGCTAAGGTTAGTAATTTCTTGTTTTTGAATTGATACCAAAAAATAAGTGGCGCCCTATTCCTGCCAATTCTGATAATACGTAAGATCCTACGACCATTGCGCACCAGACGAAGAGCTACCGGAGCTTTGTAACTCCAAGAAAGGGTTACAAAAAATTGGCGCCTGAACGTGTGTTTAGAAATATTGGTTTTTAGCCTAAATTTATTTGGAAATTTCAATCTGACAAATATACACTAGTCAGTTACAGAATTGCAGGAAATTTATCACATTTTAGTAATACAGCCAGTACACTTTCACAATGTTTTAAATGAACTTGTTTGACCTCGAGATATCCTATTAATACTGCACTCCAAAAAGGTATACAAGAGAGACATACATTTATTTCATCAATGTAGGTATATAGTCTAGCTAGATAGAATGAAAACATTTTGATATAACTCGATATGTGTTGTTGTTCAATGTACATACAAAAATGGTAAACCAGTTTTGCGTTTTATTTTGAGTTTTTAGTATTTAATAGGTATATTCCGCTGCATCGTGAAACTAGTTTTATGAATAAGTAGAAGGAATTTTTTAGGACTTTGTTTCCACAATAACATATAAAAATATTGTTTACTGTCGGTAAACTTGGTTTTATATTAATAGTGAGTAATATATAGATATTACTGTTGATACATTTTAAATTGAGGAAAATTTTTGGAGAATTGCTAGAAACATAGTTTTAGGACACTACTACTACCGTACTTACTGTTTTTTTAATACATAATACCATCTGTTACATTATTTTTGAGTAATATTAGTTTTGAATAATATTAGACTATCACATTTACAATCTTTTTAATCAATAAAATCATTTTCCAAAATGTATGAAATGAAAGCAAGACACTTGTTAATATCTGAATTAGATTATGAACTACGCATTAGGGGAATAGTAACTTCTAGGGACAGAAACGATAAACAGAAAATATTAGGTAAACTTTTGCAGAAAGAAAAAGGTGTTGCACCTATCGTTCTAGTAGATCCAGAGTATAGTTTTGCAACAGAAAAAAATGAAATAAGCACAATTCTTGATAATATAAAAAATAACATAGCAGATTTCGAGGGTACAGCTAAAGATTCTTTATATTTAAGAACAAAGTCTCGTTTAATTCATATTCAAGCTAGAATAGGGAGAATGCCAATTGATGTTAGTAAGACAGAGGAAGTTACATTCAAGAATGAAGCTACTGCAACTTTTATTACTCTTGAAGCTGATTTGGACGATAAAGTTCAATCGGATGATGTTTCACCACCGTGTGTAGCTGATTTATCTCAAACTTATGCATTCAATCAACCTTCAACTAGTTCACCGTATGGTTTCTCCAATAAAGCAGTTCCTATTTATAAATGGGACTTAAAGTTTGATGGTTCTACAACAGGTTTAGGGGTAAAAGCATTTTTAGAAAGAGTTGAAGAACTTTCAGAAGCTAGGCATGTAAACAAACAAATGTTATACGAATCTGCTATTGATCTTTTCTCAGGAAAAGCTTTGCTTTGGTTTAGACACTTAAAAGAGTCAGGAACAATCAAAGATTGGCATACCTTGGCTTCAAAATTAGAAACAGATTTTTTAGATATTGATTATGATGAATCCCTCTGGGAAACAATAAAAAGTAGAAAACAACAACGCGACGAGTCAGTAGTTGTCTTCGTGGCAGTTATGGAATTTTTATTTAACCGCCTTTCAAATAAACCTGCACTAGTAACGAGAATTAAATGGATAAAAAAGAATCTTACGTTAGACATTAGTGGTAAAGTAGCTTTAAAAGATTATAATTCAGTAGATGAGTTAGTACAAGATGCAAAAATTTTAGAGTCGTTTTTAAAAGAACAGCACAAGCCTAAATCAGGTGATAACTGTACTGTTGTGCGTTCGGAAATCAATAATGAGTTATATTTGCCATGCAGTAGTAGTTCTTCTAATTTTAACAGTAGTTTTAGAAATACTTCGAACACTAGAACTTTCAATAATTCAAATAGGAAGAAAACAAATAGACGAAAATTTCAGGAAAATTCACAACCATTTAGCTCAGTTACACAAGCATGCAGTTTAAATTCAAATGGTAGGGTTATTTGCTGGAATTGCAAAGGTCCTAATCATACTTTTCAGTCTTGTACGATGAAAAGAAATAAAATTTGTTATAAGTGCGGACAGCCTGGGGTTGTGGTTAAAAACTGTGAAAAATGTTCGGGAAACGTACAGGGGAGGTAAATATAGCTAGCCACCGTTTATCTCAAAAACCATTGGCTATCACATCACAAAAAGCACTACAGCGGGAAACACTTCAGTTTATTAAAACTTACTTTGAAAATTTAAAAACGCAAAATGTGATGCCCATATTCAAACAAAAATTTAATGATAATCGACCATATATTGATGTAAATATTTTTAATAGAAAAATTTCTTGTTTGTTGGATTCTGGTGCAAATAATTCGATTTTAGGGAAAAATAGTTTGAAAATGATTGATCACTTTGGGGTAAAAATGTCAAGAACTAAAAATAATTTTGTTACTACAGCAGATGGTACGAAACAAAACGTTACTGGTCATGTAGAATTGCCACTAGTGGTTGATAAAACTTGTAAGTTATTAAAATTTTTAGTAGTTCCAAACTTAGAGTATTCAGTTATTTTAGGAAGCGATTTTTGCAAACATTTTGGATTGCAGGTAGATTTTAAAAACAATACGTGGGAAATCCAGGGTAAAAGTAGTATCGTATCAATCGGATCAGAGACATGTATTTTTACTTTGGACCATGTTCAGACGTTTGATAATTTAAAAGATACACAAATTAAAATAGTAAAAGAAATTACAAATAAATTCAAGGAAATATCTGGAAGTGACAAATTGGGACGTACTTCAAAATTGATTTATGACATAGACACAGGGGACGCAAAACCAATTAAGCAAAGACAGTATCTTCTTTCACCTTATATGTTAAAAAATTTAAATATTGAATTAGATAAAATGATTAAATTAGATGTAGTAGAAAAATCAAATAGCGCATGGTGTAGTCCAGTTTTATTAGTAAAAAAGGCAAACGGGGATTTTAGATTGTGTTTCGATGGAAGAAAATTAAATTCTGTTACAAAAAAGGATAGTTATCCTTTACCACATGTAGATAGAATTTTGCAAATGTTAAGAAACACTAGGTTTATCTCATCGGTAGATCTAAAATCAGCTTTTTGGCAAATTCCTTTAAACGATACATCAAAGGAAAAAACTGCTTTTTCGATACCGGGTCGTGGTTTATTCCAGTTTAAAGTTTTACCATTCGGCTTAGCAAACGCAGCGCAGTGTCAGCAAAGGCTGATGGATGCCATAATAGGTGCAGAATTAGAACCAAATATTTTTGTATACATTGATGATTTAATTATTGTTTCATCAACTTTTGATGAGCATATTAAACTTTTGCATGAAGTATTTAGTCGTCTGAAAAATGCAAACTTAACAGTCAATCTTGACAAATGCGAATTTTTTAAACCATCATTAAAGTATTTAGGCTTTGTCCTAGATTCTAGTGGACTTTCCACGAATCCGCAAAAAGTTTCATCAATTGTAAACTATCCGGTTCCAAAAACAACGACTGAAATAAAACGGTTTACAGGAATGTGTAGTTGGTATAGGCGTTTTATTCCAAACTTTTCCAGCGTCATGGCACCCATAAATAATTTGCTGAGAAATAAAAAGAAAGGTCAGAAAATACAGTGGAATTTAGAAGCCGAATCAACCTTTAGAAAAATTAAAGGATTATTAATTTCAGCCCCAATTTTAAGTTTTCCAAATTTTGAATTAGAATTTTTTATTCAATGTGATGCAAGTGATACCGGCTTAGGTGCAATCTTAACACAAATTCAAAACAATGAGGAAAAAGTAATTGCATTTGCATCTAGGGGGTTAAGTAAAGCTGAAAAAAATTACACAACAACAGAAAAAGAATGCTTAGCTTGTATTTTCGCTTGTGAAAAATTTAGGGGTTATGTAGAAGGTACAAAATTCAGTTTGATAACAGATCATGCTGCCCTAAAATTTTTATTTAAAATGAAGGAACCATCTGGTCGGTTAGCGCGATGGAGTTGTAAACTTAGCCAATTTGATTTTGAAATAGTACATAGAAAAGGCACATTGATGGTAGTACCCGACGCGTTAAGTAGAAGTCCAGTAGAGTCACCTACTTCAGAGAAGGAAGTATTGATTATTCAAAACCCAGATGATATAATTTCTTTAGATATAGATTTAGATAATGTTGATACTTTTTACGTTAAAATGAGAGAAAAAATTGAAAATTCACCTGAAAATTATCCTCAATGGTTAGTAAAAAATAATTATGTGTACAAACTAATTCCTTCTAGAGTACCATTAAATACAAACATTTCTGATTGGAAATTACTAGTTCCGAAAAGTCAGAGATCAAAAATTATTAGGTCTTGTCATGATGAGCCCACTGCATCACATGCAGGATTTTGGAAAACATATTCCAGGGTCTCATTAACATACTATTGGCCAAAAATGCGCCACGATGTTTATAGGTACGTTAGAAATTGTAAGGAATGTGCCGCACAAAAGCCGATAAATCATGCTAAATTTGGGTTAATGGGTTCAGAAAAAGTAGTACGATTTCCATGGCAAGTCATTGCTTTAGATTTGTTAGGTCCGTTACCTAGGTCATCGAACGGCTATCAATATCTTTTAGTAGTTAGTGATTGGTTCACTAAATATCCAGTTTTGTTTCCTTTGCGAAATGCAAAATCACCAAATATCATTAAACATTTAGAAAATGATATATTTTTAGTATATGGTGTACCTCAAACAATTATTTGTTAGTTAGTAAAGCTATACAAAAGTTAGTTTCAGATTACGGATCACGTATATCTTATACTCCTTTTTATCATCCTTCTCCAAATTTTGTAGAACGTTGGAATAGAACAATATGCACAGCTCTTAGATGTTACATTTCGGAAAATCACAAATCGTGGGACAAACAGTTAGCAATAATCGGTTATGCACTCAGAACCAGTGTTCATGAAGTGACTGGGTATAGCCCAGCATTTTTGAATTTTGGTAGAGTTGTTCCTTGTTCGGGAAGTTATTATGGGAAAAATCATAGTACTGAAATACTTCCAAAAAGTCACGAATTTTGGGCAAATAATGTCACAGATTTAAAAGAAATATACAAAGACGTAGAAAAAAGGATACATTCAGCACATCTAAAAAATACAAAATACTACAATTTAAGAAGAAGAGATAAAGAATTCCATGTGGGTGAATTTGTATGGAAAAGAAACATTGTGTTATCAGACGCTGCCAATGATTTTACCAAAAAGTTAGCACCTCGTTATATCCTTTGCAAAATAGTTGGGAAAAAGTCAAAATTAGTATACATTTTGCAGAAAGAGGATGGTAGTGATGCGGGTACATGGCACATTGAACATTTGAAACCTTAAAATGAAATAGTATCCTCTGATGACGAATAAATATGGGAAGCTGAATAGTTTTCACATAATTCTTTAATGTAACTACTAGTTTGGGATCAGTAAAGCTACATTAAAATGTAAATAGTGTACAAAGTTAGTATTAGTAGTTAGATTTAGTCAATTTTTTATAGGAAATAGGTTGAAGATATCTTTAGAAAATTGCGCTTGATCATGATCATATGGGGGTTAGTATAATATAGAGAAATTTTTTCTCATTATATCAGTTTCAATTAATCACTAAGTAAACCTAAATTAAATATTTCAAATATCTGTTGAAAAGTCTTTAAAGATATTCATATCATTTTGTATTGGTGTTACGGCCCAATAAAAATAGTTGCTATTAATTAAAATAAAGAGACAACTATTTTTATTTTCCCAATGTAGGGGGGTGTAACATTCAGACTTACCTTAAGCATTAAGAAATGAATGTGTGTCTACTTTGAAATATATTTCATTTAAAATCAGTAATCAGCTTAAACAGTCACTAAATTATCTACACAAAGTATTGTTATTAATGAACACAGGTGATGGCATCTTGAACAGTAATTTAGTTAACAGCTACACAAGTTCCTAAAAGAAATTAAAACGTTGATTAACTATATAATTAAAAGTTAATGTATTGTTTACTCACCAGTACTGGATAATGATAAAACTCATCAAACTGCTTCTTTCAATACAATGTTTATATTTGAATGAGGTTACATTTCGTAAACAGTTCATACAACGACTAGACAAAGTTTAGAATGGCTTCAGACATAAAATAAATAATCTTTCTCGTTGATTTTACTTGTCGTTTGGTAAAACCTTTATTGCGAACGCCTTATTGAAATTTGTTTGGTTTTCAATGTCATTCACAATGACATTCATAATAGGTACTACTTTTGATTAGTTTGACGTTGACACTTCTCATTTCACCAAACAGGTTGAGCACTAGGGTACTACTTAAATCTGAAATTCACTAAGCCAACTCGGTTGAGTTCGTAGTTCGTTATATGTATTGAAGATATTCCATTGGTCAGCCGAAAATAAGAAGGTATTATAGGGATTATTAGAACTTGATTGGCCGTTGAAGTTTACAAAAAGTTGCAGTTCGTTTAGTTTCGGGTTACCTTCTCCAGTTTTAGAAATATCGAAAGGAAGTAGCAGATTTTGGTTTTTTCGTTTGCTGGCATCCTTAAGTAACTGTTTTCTGCCGTTGTAATTTGGTTAAAAGGTTTTCCTGTAACAAGGAGGTAAGCGTAATATTTTCTTGGAATAGTAAAGTCGTTAAGTGGTACATTAATTCCAGATTCGCCGACCTTTCAATGTCCTTTCATCGGTAACTTTTTCTTCCAACACAAATCTAATATTGAGGTAGCCATTTTGGACCTGAACACGTAGTATATTTGTATGACTAGAAATAGTTACATCGACACCCTGACAATCCGCCTGAGACCTTTGAGGGAGGAAATCCTAGAGGAAGCGGCGTTTTGAGCCATTCACCACCCTGGACTCGAGTTGCCGATATAATTAATCTCGTTGATGCACGTGTTCGCCGCATGTTCTAGATATTTTTCCTTCAAGATGGATGGGGCTCGGAAGAATGAATCTAATTTCAAAAATAGGGTCTGAAGGTCTCAAGTCGTCTTCAAACTTTGGTGAGTCTATTCCAATATCACAAAAATCTACTAAGGAAGTGCACCGGCATACCCTTACTGCTATTTGATTACGTAATACTATATTCTTAGTGTAGTACAGTGATTTATTGGACTTTTTATAACCTAAATTCTTAACTTAATCACTGAATATCTCAACGGAGAAAAAGTTTGTTTTTTTAATCTTTAATAATCTGATATATTTTTTGGTACAAGGCATATGCTCTATATACATATATTTCTCAATTTGAATAAATTGTTCACACAATGTGAACTTAAATACAGCTGTATTTAGGGGTTCTTATGGTTCTTGTTTATATCAAATGCACTTACCAAATATTTTTTATTTTTCTATCATAAGTAGCTGATTAAATGTGAATACGAAGTAACTTGATTAAAAACCATATAGTGAGGTTCTGTTTTTTTTATTTTTTATTTTTAATATTATTTTCTTCTACGAAATTAGGTTAAATTGAGCCAAGAAAGTAGCTAAGGTTAGTAATTTCTTGTTTTTGAATTGATACCAAAAAATAAGTGGCGCCCTATTCCTGCCAATTCTGATAATACGTAAGATCCTACGACCATAGCGCACCAGACGAAGAGCTACCGGAGCTTTGTAACTCCAAGAAAGGGTTACAGCAGGAAGCGATCGAATATAATAGGCCAGCGTTTTTGTGCTTCATTGATTTGAAAAAGCCCTTTGATAGAGTGTGACTTGTAGCCATAGTACACTTGCTATCTTTCATTACAATAGACTGGCCTGTTAGTTTATTAACCAGTGCCATTAACTCACACACACACACACACACACACACACACACACATACACTTGTTATATAGGAGAAACATACCAGTAGACATAGAACAATTGAAGATTTATATTAAAACAAGATGTTGGAAATAACAATAGCAAATCAATTAATCAACCAATTTAAGCTTGAAAGAGAATAATGCAGGGCGATTCACTAAGTCACTTACTGTTTCACCTTATCACGGATGAAACAATCCTAAAACTCAATAAGACGTGTAACAAACAACTAAAAATTATATGCTATGCGGATGATGCGGTATTAACAGTACGAAACGAAGATGATCTTCAAATAATGCTACTCCAATTTAACATGTCGGACAAGCAATTTAATATGATACGATCACCATACAAGACGCAGTCTATGGTTGTATCACACTAACCAATACGATGCAAATTAGAGGTTGACGGGAATATAATCGAGAAGGAGATGGAGTTTAAATACCTTACAGCTTACAGTAGATGTTTTTAATATTCATGAGCTGTGGAATAATACTTATAGATTTTGCATATATCATGAAGGAGAGGCAAAAAGGTGCCGATGAAGTATGTTCCATGTTACTTGATTATATTAATACAGAAAATGACCAGTCTGGTAAATAATTGTATGTATTCTCAGGCGGAGCATGGGGCCGGAACAAAAACCATGCAGATGTACGTATGATGATGGCTTTACAATCGACTGGTAGGTTTGAGCGACTTTTCCATATTTTCCCGTAAGGAGTCATTCTTTCCCACCTTTAGTGTCGCAAAAGTAAACGAACCGATCGAATTTACACAATGAAGGAATATATTGCTTTGGTTGTTTTAAAAAATGATGTCAAAAGTTTTTCAAAAAGAATGTGCTATCTGAAGAGTTTTATCAAAAAAAATTACCCAAAGAACTAAAGCAGTCGTTCACTATCTCTAAATTCAATCAGTTTAACTATTGTAAAGATAAAGTCGTTGTTGCTCGAAACTTCATTGATGGATGGATGTATTGAAATTATTGGCGTCAACGAGAATTGTTGTGCTATGATGGCCGTGTTCATATCAATGTGAACAAACTGTATAACATAAAGCCATGTCCACACCAAATAAACACAGAGGAAAATTTTATTGCTGGCTGCCGCAACCTGTTTATGGAAACAGAAACAATAGCAAAAGTTCCGTAAACATTCTGTCTACGCCAAAGTAACTCATTATTGATGTTTCGTTCTGTTGCTGCAACAGGAAACGTTGTGTCTACACCAGTGCACGGTGTGATCCCAGTTTCTAAACAATGTGGTGTGACGAAGATTTACAGGCAGCAGCAGCTACAATTGTAATTATTTTACAAAAACAGGAAAAACGAGTACGTAAATGTTGGACTAGACCAAGTCTTTTAGACAGAAATTCACTTGGTGTCATACGTCTTCTAAGTTCTTTAAAGAAAGATGATATGTTGTCGGAATGTATTGGAAATGGATATGTAAAAAATTTTTGTCGTATGAAATGGTTACTGTGCAAAATTTCACCTTCAATTCAAAAAGAAGATACAAACTATAGAGCTGCTATATCTCCATTGGAACGCCTCCTATCAACACTTCGATTTCTTGCAACGGAAGATTCATATACTTCTCTGATGTACTTGTTTCGAATTTCCAAACAAGCAATTTCCTTAATTGTACCAGAAGTCTGTGATGCTATTATATTAGTCCTTAAGGATCAAATGAAGGTAAGTGCAAGTCTTTTACCATTTAAAGTAAACAAAAGTAACGATTTTATTCATATATCATCAAAAATATACATTCTGCACTAGTCTAATAATAATGTTATTGTCAAAACGATATTACCTACATTAAAAATAGTTGACAAAGCATTGTAAATACTGTCGTGTTGACCGTTTGAAGATTCTTGAAAATTGTTTGATATTTCAGTATCGGTTGATAACAGTGTTTAGGCAAAGGTGAAGGCGCATACTCAGGAGAAGAGAGTGTCACGGATGACGAATATGACGATGCCCCGAGCGATGCTGTAGCTGTTGTTGGCATATGTGCTTGAGGTGACCCATTGTATGTATTGGTCAGTGGACGCCTCCGTCAATACATTTCCAATTAAACGTTCTACGGTGTTTTGTGCAAACTCGGTTTTTAAACTTAGGATTTTACAAGCTACATGTGATCCAAAAATGCTAAACTGGTCATACGTTTTTCTTTATTGCAGTTCCTTCAAGAACATTTAGGCTTCTTCTTGTCTTTCCTCTGCCTCTCCTTTTGACTTTTGTATACATCGTTTTTTCTCGGTTGTTTTAAATTCTGCGTCTAGTTTATCACTGATTTGTGGCTTTTCAAGAAAAGTAGATATTTGCTTTTCATTCTGTAGCTCCACGCCGTCATCGGAACGCTCCATATTTTCACTTTGTGTACCGTACCATCTTGTGTTTCAGGAATCACATTTTCGTATTCAGTTGGAAGCTGTTCATTTTCTCCAGGAATAATATTGTCGTGTTCACTGTCATCTTGTATCCCTTCATTAGTGTCGTCATCAATATCATCATTACAACTAATTGGAGAGTCTCATTCTTACCTTCGTACCTACCTACCTATATTAATGAAGAAAATACTTTTTTGAGAGACAAAGTGTGGTTGTTATATCTATTCTCAGAAACGAAAGTAAGAAAAAATACTGAAAAGACTTTTTGTTAAATGATTTTCATCAGTGTAGCCTCAAATCTATAACAAATATTATTTCAAAATTAAGCTTTCATTCAATAAGTTTCAATAATTACAATTCCCTGCAAATGAAGACCAATGAACGATAGCGTCAAATGCATTTAACACGCTTTGGAATTTTCACCAATGTGTTGGCGTGATGGACGGAAAGCATATCACTTTACAAGCGCCCAAAAATAGTGGCAGTGAATTTTTTAAATATTATTATTATTATTATTATTATTATTATTATTATTATTTTAGGAATTCACAAGGTTTTTGTTCCTTGGATTTCTTCTTTATACGGGCAGGCCAAGTATAAACGAAGTCTATTGTGCTCTAAGAAACGAGCGGACTATATTGCATGTATGTAAAATGACGCTTTTTTGTATTCGATTGTGTATATTTTCAGGTATGTCGAGTTCTGTCAGGTGTTCTGTGAATTTTTTGTGGGTGATACCAGTAGCAGGCATAATCAACGGAATAATGGTGACCGCCTTTTGCTTCCAAATTCTCTCCTGTATTTTTGTATTTTTTCCGAATATTTGTTTGTTAGATTTTGATCGGTAGGGTGGAAACGTCTATTAGGTAGGTGTGTTTGTTTTTCTTGTCAGTAAATGTGATGTCGGGTCTGTTGCATGCTAATGTTTTGTCTGATTGTATCGTTTTGTCCCAGTATATTTTGTATTCCTGGTTTTCCAGTATTTCGGATGGTGTGTACTGGTAGTGAGGTACGGTTTTGTTCATTAGTGAAAGTTTATATGCCATTTCCTGGTGGATGATTTTTGCGACTGTGTTGTGTCGTTCCAGGTATTTGGTTTGTGCAAGACTCTTGCAGCCGTTGGTTATATGCTCTATTGTTTCTCTGTCTGAATGGCATCTTCTGCATTTGTCATTTGTAACTGAGGGGTCTTTTAATATGTACTTGCTATATGTTTTCGTTTTTATTACTTTATCTTGTATAGCATGCATGAATCCTTCCATTTCAGGGAAGAGGTCACCCTTCTGGAGCCATTTATGTGTTAGTCCTTTATCGATGTCTTCACCTTGTGTCTGATTGAAGTATCGTCCGGGTAGTTCTTTGCTTGCCCATCTTTGTATTTTCTCTTTGTATGTGGTTTTCTTGTCCTTCAGTGAAAGGTCGGTGTTGTGCAAGTCTAGTGGGGTGTAGTTAATGTCGGCGTGTACTATTGCTAGGTGGAGTTCGCTTTCGGACTTTTTGTCATGAAAGTATTTTCTTAGGTTTGAGATTTGCGTGTCGTGTAGTTAGTGGATGTCAAGAACTCCTCTCCCACCATCTGCTCGAGGTAAAGTAATCCTTTCTATACAGGCGTTAGTGTGGTGCATATGGTGTTTTGTCAGTAGTGTTCTGGTCTGTCTGTTGATATTTTCGAGATCTGTCGGTGTCCACTTGAGAATTGCGAATGAGTAAGTGAGCGTTGGTATGGCATAAGAGTTTATGGCTTTAGTAAGGTTTCTGGATGTGAGTTTACTTTTTAGTAATTGTGTGAGTCTCTTCGTATATTTCTGTATGAAATTGTTTTTGAGATCTGTATGGTTGAGTTTGATTGTTTGTTCGATGCCAAGATATTTGTATGTGTCGTTTTCATCCATGTGCTCTATTATGCCTCCTGTAGTCCTGATGCCCTCGGTGTTTGTCCACTTGCCACGCTCTATGCTGTTAATTTTGCATTTATTTAACCCGAATTTCATTTTTATGTCGTTGGACATGGTTTCTGTTATTTTAATAAGGGAGTTCATTTGTGTTCTTGTCGAGCTGAATAGTTTGATGTCGTCCATGTAGAAAAGGTGATTGATTTTATAACTGTTGTCCTTGTTGAATTTGATGGTGAATCCTTGTTTTGTTTTATTATTATTATTATTATTATTATTATTTTTCATGTATTAGTCTCAGAGTTGTTAAACATCTGGTTCAAGAAGTAAGGGGCCCAAGCAAACCTTACTCAAATTCCTGATTAGGCATGTTCAGGACTGTTCGTACGATGCGACACGTTTCGAGGATAACATTCTTCTGCATTTTTGGGATCAGTGTGTTTGGGTCGAGCTGCATTTTCAGTATTAATTGTGACAGATTTTTGTTGACCAAGCCAGTTGCCGTTATTACAATGGGAACGATTTGTACTGATTTTAATCTATGAATTTCTTTATATTCTATTGATAACGGAATATATTTTTTTATTTTTTCCTCTTCTGCCTTATTGATGTTGTGGTCATTAGGGTGGGTTATTTCTACGAAAATTGCTGTTTTGTCTTTCATATTGTGCAGTACAAGGTCTGGTTTATTCGCTGTTATTGTTTTGTCTGTATGTATCGAGAGGTCATAATACAGTTTATAAGAATCGTTTTCTAATACCGGTCTTGCTTTATAATCGTAGTATGGTACCATGTCTTTTTCTGAAAGGAGGTTATACTTTACGGCTAGTGCTTGATGCAGAATGTTCGCTGTAAGGTTGTGCCTATGGATCTATTCTGTATTCGCGAGACTTGAGCAGCTTGATATTAGGTGATCTATTGTCTCAGACTCTCTATGACACCTCCTGCATCGGTCAACCACATCTAGTTTTTCTATATATTTCTTATAGTTGTTGGTCGCTATAACTTGATCTTGGATGGCCTGTATGAAGCCCTCAGTTTCTCCAAAAAGAAACCCATCCCTTAGCCAGCGAACTGACGCTTCCTTATCGGCATTGTCTAGGGATTGGGAAAATCTTCCATGGAGTGCTTTCGATCTCCAGGCTACAACTCGGTCTTTAGTTGTTATGATTGTCGGTAAGACTTCAGCTTTAGAGAGGTTAAGAGGAGTGTACGATATATCGCTTTTAAGAATGGCGTCGTGTAGCGGAGAATGTCGTGCTTTTACGGTGAAGAATTTCTTCATTGCAACCACCTGTCTGTTGCATAGATTCTTTATGTCTAATAATCCTCTGCCACCTTCTTTTCAGGATAAGTACAGTCGTTCCATAGCTGCTTTGGGATGATGCATCCTGTATTTGGTCAAAGTTGTTCTGACAAGTCTGTTTATGGCGTCTAATTCTGTTTGTGACCAGCTTAGTATTCCAAAGGAATAAGTCAAAGCTGGAATGGACCAGGTGTTGATTGCTTTTATTTTATTCTTGGCTATGAGTTCTGTTCTAAGAATCTTATGCAACCGGTTCTTAAATTTTGCCTGCACTTGCTGTTTCAATTCTTTATTATTTTTTGTCAGCAATTGACCGTAACCAAGGTATTTGTAAGTATTTTCAGGGTCAATCGCAGGAAAATTCATTTCGTTGAGCATTATGGTTATGGTCTCTGGTTCCGATACTTCTCCACGGATGATGTTCAGACAGGCACATTTGTCCAGACCAAAATTCATTTGTATATCAGTGCTGAATTGTGTTGTGATATTGAGTAGTGTTGTTAGCTCAGTTTTGTTACTGGCATACAGCTTGAGGTCATCCATATACAATAAATGATTTATTTCATATAGTAATTCCCTCTTTGCTGTGATCTTATAGCCTGCATTAGTGTGATTCAGCATACTGGACAAGGGATTCAGGGCCATGCAAAACCACAGTGGGCTGAATGTATCCCCCTGGAATATTCCACGTTGGATAGAGATATGGTCCGTTTTGATTGCACATTTTTCCGTTCTTAAAACTACTTCTGTCCGCCAGGATAACATTAGGGTCTTTAATAAAGATATTATTTTTGGGTGTATTTTATAAATTTCAAGCACCCTTTGGAGCCATTGATGTGGTACCGAATCATATGCTTTTTGATAGTCGATCCAGGCAAGTGATAGATTATTTTACTTTTTTTGGCTTGGCCTGTAATGACTGCGTCGATGGTCAGTTGTTCTTTACAACCTCTGGAGTTTCTACGACAACCTTTTTGTTCTTCCGCGATTATATTATGTTCTACTATATGATCATTTATTTTTTTATTTATTAAAGATGATATAATTTTGTAGATGGTATTCAAACATGTTATAGGCCTATAATTTTTCGGGTCTTGGGTGTTTTGATTTTTTGGTTTCAAGTAAGTAACAGCTTGGCTTAAAAAGATTGGGCATTTGGCAGGGTTATCGAGTATTTATTATTATTATTATTATTATTATTATTATTAATATTATTATTATTATTATTATTATATTTAGACAAGGGCAGAGGGACAAGTCCCTAATGTGCCCAAAAAACAGATAATTACAGAAGTAACCTACTAGTAGGTAAATAACAGAAAAATAAGTACAATATAAACAATACACCAAATAAACTATAGGTGCTCTAGTAGTGCATGATCAAGTCTGTTTTTAAACGAGTTAGTAGATGGTGCAGAAACTGTGGATACATCAAGATTATTCCAGCTGTCGAATACCCTGTTAGGTAAGAAGTTCTGTCTTGATCTGACGGTAAAGTTTTCTTTTTTGAGTTTAAAAAAGAGTCCTCTAAGGCGGTCATCTGTATTTAAGGTAAACATCATATCAAGATTACCAAAATTAAATTTTAATATTTTAAAAGTGGTAATGAGGTCTCAGCGGTGTCTGCGAAGTTCAAAGGAAGTTAGGTTGGCCATGGAGAGTCTTTCTTTGTAGGAAGGTCTTCGCTGTCCCAGGGACAGTCGAGTGGCTCTCCTTTGAACATTTTCCAAAAGATTTTTTTCGCAAACTTGGTCTGGGTACCACGTTGGACCGGCGTACTCGAGAATTGGACGGACATAGATAGTATACAGTTTGCAAAACGACTGAAACGAAACACTCGAAAAGCATTTACGAATGAGATACAGTCTGGTATTCGCGCGCTTACAAACTGAAGTTATATGATCAGACCAAGTTAGGTTGCTATTTACGATACTTCCGAGGTCGTTATAGGAAAACACAGAATGTAATGGTCGACCGTCTACGAAGTATGGTAGTAGTGGGTTGTTTTTACCAATTCGGAGCACTACACATTTTTCCGTGTACAACAGAAGTAGCCACTGGGAACACCATCTGAAGATGGAGTTTAAGTCCAGTTGGAGGGTTTGTTGGTTGGTGATTGGATTCGTATATATCTTTGTGTCGTCAGCGTAGAAAGATATTTTATTAGTTACGTGATCGCTGGTGTAAACTGTAAAAAGCAGAGGACCAAGAACAGAACCCTGTGGTACTCCACTTTCCACCAGTCTATCCCTTGAGAAGTCTTCGCCAACTCTTACTTTGAAATATCTGTCTGTTAGAAAGTCGTCAATCCAGCTAAGTAAAGAGCCGCGAATGCCGAAGTGTTCCAGCTTGTGTAGAAGTCTGCGCGTGGGAACACGATCAAAGGCCTTGGAGAAGTCCAGATAGACAATATCTACTGGCTGTCCATCGTTAAGAGATGATGTCCAGTCATTAACACAGTGTAGCAGGTTGGTTAGGGTGGAACGGCCGGCGACAAATCTGTGTTGTTGCGTTGGAATCACATTTTCCAGGATAAGAAATTTGGTCATCTCCTCCGAAATAATGGCTTCCATGACTTTACTGACCCCTGGCAGCAGACTAATCGGGCGGTAGTTATTGATATCAAGTTTGTTACCTTTTTTGAATATGGGGGTGATAGATGCTAATTTCCAGTTGGGGGGAATGGAACTTTGAGTAAAGGAAGTCTGCATAATTAACGACAGGGGAGTTGCAAGCGAGTTTGCGCAGCTTTTTAGGAGTTTGGGAGTTAGACCATCTAAACCAGGTGATGCGTTAGTGCGAAGTTGCAGTAAGTGCTGTTTTATACGGTCTGGTGTAAATACTACATGTTCCAAAGATGCCTTGGACGAGGACAGTTAATTAATGGGAGGTTGTCATTATTGGGTTCTTGAGTGAAAACTTGTGAGAAAGCTAGAGAGAGCGTCTCAGAAGACTCTTTATTAGAAGAGCATACAGTATGGTCGGGTTTTTAAAGTAGGGGAATGGAAACTTTTGATGATAGGGACGATCGTATATATTTGAAAACCCTTTTACTGTTACCACTGGAAATGATGTTTTCTTCAAAATTTTGTCTTAAAGTTTTTAGAGAGAGTTGAAGGGTATTAGAAAATCTGCGATGATTCAGGAAGTCACTCAGAAGCTGTGTACGCTGATATTTACGCCAGAGGCGCCGTTTGTGTTTGATACGTTGTAGTGCTGCGTGGTTTATCCAGGGTTTGAGATGGTTTTTATAAATCTCACGGACAGTGATGTGCGCAGAGATTGTCCTGAGAGTAGTATCATGAAATGCTTCCCACATTAACGAGGTATCGGATAAATTTGTGAAAATTGAGTCCCATTCAAGTCGGGACAGCTGTGAATCAACTTCAGAAAAATCAGTAGTAGCATAAGTTGTGATTTTATTTTTGCCCGGTAATGTCTGGATAAACTGAACGTGGGCAGTTATGACTGCATGGTCTGATTTTCCAACAGGAGAGTCTATTTCGAGAGATGAGATTAGCTGTTCATCATTGGTGAGTATGAGATCTAGAATGGAAGGTTGATTATTAATTCTGAATCTTGTGGGTTCTGTAATAAGTTGAATGAGGTTCGAATTTGCAACGAAGTTTTTATATAAGTTGTGTGAATTTACGACTTCTGACAATGAGGTTATCGGCCAGGATATTTCTGGGAAGTTAAAATCTTCAGCAATGATGAGGTTATCAAGAAGTGATAACTCTTCGAGATTTTCAAACAATATGTTGTCTATCGCAAGTTGTGTATCTGGGGGACGATATATACATACCAGGTTAAGAGAAAATAAATTTTTAGCAATATTTACGGGTATACTATCTATCCAAGGTATGTCTAATAGTTTAATTTTAGTAGAAAAATTTGCGGTAATATCGTCAGATAAATAAATGCATACACCTCCACTGACACGATTTTCTCTATCTTTATGATAAATTGTATAGCCAGTAATGTTAACTAAGGAGTCTGGAGTTGAAGGTTTAAGCCAGGTTTTGGTGATAAAAATAATTTGTGGTTTAAGAAATTGCACTGTGCATGTGAATTCGCCAAGTTTAGCGTGAAGTGAGTTTAAATTTGTAAATAAAAAGAGCCAGTCATTGAAATTGCGGGTAGAAAAGTTATGAACGAAATTTCGAGATTTTTGGAATACCGTTGGTGTACCTGATTGTCAGATCATGTTCGCCATTATTTTTACGAATATCTAGTTCACTTCGAAGTTCTCTTGATCGTTGCTGTTGTGTGGGCGTCTTGTCATCTATTATAAAAAAATATTCAGTACGCTTCTCCTCGAGAAGTTTGGATTTATTTCTCAATATGTTCTTGGCATGGTGTTCTGAAGGCATTACTACTTTGATCATGCGAGGAAACTTCTGGTTGGTTTTGCCGACTCTGTAGAAGGTAATGGGGGTTTCATGACATCCGACAGTATCCAAGACAAGTTTAATTTTATTCGTGTCATCATCGTTCCTAAGTTGAGCATCCCCAGAGGAAGTTTCAGGTACGCCTCTGATTATAATATTTTTGGCTCGCACTATGCGATCTACCGCCTAATTTGCGATGTTGTCCGTGAATTCGGTCGAATTAACTGCATCGAACTGACTCAGTTTATTATTTAATTGAGTTAATTTATCATCAAAGTCGCTTATTTTCTTGTAAATTTCTGTTTTAAAATCTAGCAGAAGAGTTTTTAATTCCGAAAAATTTGAAACATTTGAACTGCAATTGTTGCAGAGGATAGACAAGCCACGAACCCTCTGCCGCGTAACCCGGTCGTCGGCAGAAACATCGGTGCATGTCATGTGTATTTGTCGCTTACAACCATCACACTGAAGTTTGCGATCATTTGTGTTCACCGGCTTCGAACAATTGGAACAAGTTGACATAGTAGGCATACTAGTTTTTGTTGTAATTAGTACGTTCTATGATGATAAATAATTATTGTAAAATGGTGAATGGTACTCACAGTTTAAAATGTTATTTTTATATTGTTTTACTGCACTGGCACTGCACTTTTTATAGACCTTTCACTGTTTACTTGCAATATACAGAGATTGCTACTTGAAAGTTTATTTACAAAATATACAGCTTATACAGTGTAAACTTGAAAATTAAGCAGGAGCAGGAGCACAAAATTGTACGTGTGTATTCGACTACTACTAGCTTCTTATTTCCGTCTAGGCAAATCTTTAGTATTGTGTTGTTTGTAGTAGCAAATGCAAACTATGAGGTTATTTACATGATTGTTGGTTCTCAGGGGCGCATATCAGACGGAGAGGTGTTTACCAATACTAGTTTTAAAAAGATGTTATCAAAGTGTCAACTTCATTTGCCAGCTGATCATAACCTTCCTGGACGAACAATGTTAGTACCGCATGTCTTTTTAGGGGATGATGCCTTTCCATTATCTCCTAATTTATTGAAACCTTTTCCTGGACATCAGGAGAAAAGATCGTGTAAAAGAATATTCAATTATCGACTCTCGAGGGCCAGAAGGATTTCAGGAAACGTGTTTGGAGTAATGGAGTATTCATATTACTCAGAAAACCACTGCTTCTAGCTCCCGAAAAAGCAGAGAAAATTGTGATCTCAATTGTGTGTTTACACAATTTTTTGAAACGTAGTCAGCTTTCAAAACAAACTTATGCTCCATCTGGTACATTTGATACTGAAGACAAAGATACTGGTAAATTAATATCTAGTAAATGGATCATTAATTATGTCATTACGGAAACAAGCTCGTAACTCATCAACTGAAGCTAAAAATGTGCGACAAGAGTACGCAGATTTTTTGTAACACCACACCATGGCAACAGGATTATTAAAATAATATTGTTATTTTAGTGATAAAATAAAATAATACTCGCAGTTGTATAATCTATTTCTTTTTCGGTGCAACGACGAACTGCATTTTTGTCTGACAGAAATAGCAGGTGCTAGTAGGAAAACCATTTGCTAACAAAATATGCTCCAGCACCAGATTTTTGATATGTGCGATATTTTTTTTCTTTGTAGAACTGTGCCACCAAGTTTTCCATTTTTCTTTTAACTTCATCAACAGTAACACCATCGCCAATCCCATTACATATCTCCACCCACAAATCCTGCTGTTTGTAACGGTCTTTGTACATTTTATCCCGTGTATTCTACGAACACTCGACATTTCGGTATAATTCAATTAAACATATTATATTTTTGGTTGAGCGATATTTTCGGCAACGACGCGTCGGCTTCACGACACAAGTTTCGAGTAAGGAACAAACAACAACATGTCCACACTGATAAAAATACCGTTGAGAAACAAAAAATGTTTACCAATGTTTCTATATGTCCTTTGATCTTTGCCGCTAAATATGGAAACAATCAACTCATAGGAATTTTTGTTGCTGCAACAGTAAACAACGAGGAACTTCAATAAACTTTTGGCAACATTCAGAAACAAGTTCCAGGAACAAGCAATATAAACATAATGTTCCTACGTGTTGCTTTTGGTGTGGACGTACCTTTAGGAACCTGATGAAGTACATCCCCAATATGAAGAAATAGAAAACTTCTATGCGGAACTGGCTCGCTGGCCTACTCTGTAGATTACCTTATAATAAATGAATGATACATTTAACAAAAATTTTATTGTCAGTGTGTTTATAAACTCGATATTCTGAAAATTGCCGTTGATTTGAGAAAGCCCATAGTTTTTCTTTTGTAGGGTGCAATATGTTGTAACGAGTTTTCAATGACAAATTTCCTGTTGCCAGCAAAAAATTATCATTGATTTAATTGGGGCGGATTAGATGATCAGTTATATCATTTTTAAATGTTTTTGTGCTAATGTTTAAACTCTTAACTTTTTACCACATATCCCGACTACCAAAACTGTTGACGCAATACAGAAAATAACCCTTTTTTCATTTTTTATAGCCATATTAGTGAAGTTTTTGAATTCTTCATAATATTGGTAATGTGCTGGATTTTTCGTTTTCTTGTATCTATTAAGTGCTTTATCTCTTATTCTGAACATTACTTTTAAATTATTTGTGAGCCAAGGAGGGTAGGTTTTCTTTGTTTTCTTACTTTATCGTTAACAGTATTAAACCTAAAAATGTTCTCAAAAGGTGTGACAAATAAAAGATTTTCAAGCGTATTTGCATTTATGTTTTTTAAGTCTCTAAAATAAAATGTTTTATTGCCTTTAACTGTTACAAAATTTAACATGCAATAGACCAGTTGATGATCGGAGAACAAATAAACGTCTTTATTGCCATGATTATAGGACTTATGTGAATTTGATATTAGTAGAACATCTACCAACGTTTCACTGGTCGAAGTAATTCTTGTTGGTTCGGTAAAGACGTGCTGTGAATTGAAAATATCGATACAACTGTTGAATCTGCTTATTACATAGCTGCAGGAATCCTTTAGTAAGTCAATATTAATGTCACCACCAAAAATTATCTCATCTGACTGGGTGTACAAATCGGAAAGAATTTCTTCTAAATCATTTGAAAAATCACTTACGCTATTGATAACCTTAATCCAATGTCTAATAGACCGGAAGCCGAAGGCCTTTTTTCCAAATCATTAATAACAAGATAATTCTTTGAGTGTAGCTTCATTTTAACGAGGTGCCCACATTTTTCCTCTGCGAAAATTGAGAAAACAGGTAGCTAACAGAGTGCGCAGTTGTCGATGTCGATTTGGTGATTATGCAAATGTCATTAATAACAATTAATTCTTTACCTAAATGTTGAGATAATTTTATAAATAATTTAATGCAAAATAAATAGTATGGTCTAGAGTGTCCCCCTCCTCAAACATGTAGCAATTATGGGGTAATAAAAAGTAATTAATGACCTGCTGATTTTTTACAGTAGCTTGGTGAATATTAGTATAAATAAATGGTCACACTGTCCTACAAATAAAGTGGTAGTTTTTCCCATTCCTAGACTCTAAAGTTGTCAATTTTACGGTAATAGTGTTTTGATTAATAACTGTAGGACACAAAACCAAATGATAGATTAGCATATTCTCTACCTAAATCGATCAATGTCCTACAAAAAATAGGTAGTTATCGCCAGTCCGACAAAAAATGTGTAGCAACTGCAGCTGTTGAAAAGCAAATTACATGAGAAGTTATATAATATACTTCATACATTATAAAGATTGATGCACGTCATAAATGCTTTATCTTTAAACCTAATCATCGAAAGGAGATTTATTATATTGAAAGGTATGAATTATTGAATATAGTTAAGTATAACAATTAATTATAATCTTATACCTTTTATCAAAATAAATCTGCGTTTTTGCATTAGATTTAAAGATAAAACTATTATGACATGGATCAATATTCATAATGTATAAAGTATAGTATAATCTATACAACATACAGTCATATTTTAGTTTCAAAAAGTCTGCACCATATGGAAAATTTTTTGTTATGCATTTGTCAGAAAATTTTATTACTGAAAAAATAGGTACATTGTGGAAAACTGGGATTCAAGTTATTGAAACTCTAAATTTTCAAACGTGTACAGAAGAGAACAAAAATAGGAATGTTGGTCAAGAAAAAACATAGTTAATTTATTTGGTTGTTTAGGTATAGATAACTCGAACTCGATGTACCCACCTACGAAGCCGGTGACCAGGTATTAATCAAAAACCAAGCCCGAGGAAACTTCGGCCTGACGTGGACCGGACCCCATACTGTCCAACGAGCCCTAGGCCTGCACACTTACGAGATTCGAAGACAAGATGGATCCACAGTCCCGATACACATAGACGACATCAGAGCGGCCCCACCACAGCGACAGGAGCCAGCTGAATAATTTTATAATTAATATACATTATTTTTATTATTGTAATTACACAATTTGTAAACATTGTTAAATAAAGAGACTTGCCATTTCGGTCTTCAAAGCGGGGGGGTGACACCAGAACACACGCGTTTCAACCAATAGGAACAACGGAAAGCAACTACGCAGTAATTCCGGGGAACTACGCAGTAACTTTGAGGAGGAAAAATATAAATACGAGGAATTTTGGTACCAGAAGTTAGTCGAGTCCAGTCATTCAACAAGTTACTACGCCTACTACGAAAACGCGCTCTGGTGCATTCTTTACTGCTTAAGCCCGAAACTGGTCAAGTCGAAACAACTCCTTATTCAGTGTTGTATTATTCGACCCCTGATCAGTAAGCTTTCAGCACTTAGGTCAAATCACCACAAATACATACAGTGTTAGTCTAAACTAAAACAGTGAAATTAATAGTGAACTCAGTAGTGAACTTTACCCACAAACGGGATATATTATTATTTATGAAATATTAGTATTTATGAAACTTGCCTATTTTAGTGCCGTGATAGTACAAGCGTATACAGGGTATCCGCTAACTATATACACGAACTAAAATATATTACAATAAACATTGTGTTAGTGTTTAGTGTCAATGCGTACTCAATCGTACGACGACTTAGACCTTTTACACTTGTTTTAATTTTGAACAATTATAAAGTGCAAGTCTATAAGTACTCAATCGTACGTCGACTAAGACTTTAAATTCATTTCACTTCGTGCCATTTCGAACTATATAAAGTATTCGTCTATACGCACTCAACCGTGCGTCGACTTAGACTTTAATTCTACACTTAGTGATATTTTCGAGCTTCATAAAAGTGTTTGTCTATACGCACTCAACCGTGCGTCGACTTAGACTTTAATTTTTTTTCACTTAGTGTTATTTTGAATTTTTATAAAGTGTTTGTCTATACGCACTCAATCGTACGTCGACTTAGACTTTATTTCTTTTTTACACTTTGTGTTATTTTGAACTTTATAAAGTGTTTGTCTATACGCACTCAACCGTGCGTCGACTTTGACTTTAACTTTCACTCAGTGTTATTTGAATTTTATAAAGTGTTTGTCTATACGCACTCACTCGTACGTCGACTTAGACTTTATTTCTTTTTTTACACTTTAAGTTATTTTGAACTTTATAAAGTGTTTGTCTATACGCACCCAACCGTGCGTCGACTTAGACTTTAACTTTTCACTTAGTGATATTTTCCTTTTCGAACTTTAATAGTATTCGTCGTATACGTACTCAATCGTACGTCGACTTAGACTTCGACAAATTTCACTTTGTGTAATTTTTTTCGAACTTATAAAATTATTCGTCTATACGCACTCAACCGTGCGTTGACTTAGACTTTATACACTTGCAATATCCCTAGTGACATAGTGCCCGTGTGTAGCCAACTCGTACTTCGTACGTGTATAAGACTATTAAACGCGAACTATCGATCTTCCCGTTCCCGTCTTATAGACTTTACCTTTGTCATATACAAAGACTTTGACAACGATTATTAACAATGTCATTTTCAAATTACTACCTTTTGAAAGACAACCTTTCAGATTCAGACGAAGAGTCGAGGACGTCCAACAAGAGGCCACTCCCCGACACACCCCCGTCTGAACAATACTATCACTTATTTGTTGGATATTGCCAATTGTTAATATTATTTTCCCTTACGTTGAGTTCGTCAAATCGTTTATGTAAAATTCGATTATTATTAAAATATTAAATTTAGCACTTTATATTATACTTGTGAAAATGTAAAGGTAATTTGTTGTAATTTTATGAGATGAGTTATCTTCTACTTCCATCGTGAATTGTATACAGGGATGTACACTGTTCAGATGTAGTAGGAAGGAATTCAAAGTATCTCTTCCATGGGGCCAAATGACGAAAGTCATAGAAATCGGCCCAATGTAAACTTTTGAATTTAACTATAGTTTTTTAAAAAACTATTTATCAGATGCATAAAAACAAAAGCTTCGATATGAGTTTAAATTCATCAATAGTGTTTATCGTTAATATGCGTAGCAGCCGGTTAACCAATAGAACGTATTTATATGGTTATTCTAACAAGAATAACAAACTTATGACAGCTTGAAATTATTATCTTCGCAAATAAAATTTGCTCATTATTCGTTTTCCATAATTTAATTAGTTTTTATCTGTGTTAGTTTAATGCATACTACACCGCGAAAAGCGGCCAAAGTAATTGCTTTAATCGAAAATGGACAACTGAATATGACACGCGTAGCGGTTCGAAGAGTATACCAACGTTACGAGGAGACTGGATCCTTTTATAAGCGACCTGAAACAGGCAGAAAACGATATACGACGGATCGTGATGACCGCTTTATTGTATCGACATCATGGAGAAATCAATGTCTAAATGCGGTTCAAGTGCAATAACGTCTCCCTGGAATACGAGTAGTGACTGAAGTCAGTGGACAGTAAGACGAAGACTGCAGGAAAGTAACCTGACTCCTAAAACATCTGCGATGGTCCAAAACTTACCCCAGCTCATCGTCTGAGTTTTACCCGGGATCATCTGAATTGGACATTGGAACAATGATGGTCTGTTCTGTTCTCAGATGAGACCAGAATATGCCTCTATGGTAGCGACAGAGGAAGAAATGTTTTCATCCGTAGACACGGCCCTGGTCACGGGAGAGGAGGTTTAACGGGTGATAGGTACATCGAGGACGTTCTAGCAGATCATGTAGTCCCTTTTAATTTATTACATTTGAGATGAATTTATTTTTATATATGACAATACGAAGGCGCACACCGCAAGAATCATGCAAGATTACATTAGAGAAGTATGTTTTCGGGTTATGGAGTGGCCATCATGGGGCCCCGACCTAAACCCTATCGAACATTTATGAAATGAGCTAAAATGAAGAATTCTTGCCCGAACCTCGATCGCAAAATTTGTCGCAGTAGAAGAAGAGTGGCTTACCATTCCACAAGAAACAACTTTATTACATTAATGCCTTATCGAATGAGAGATGTTATTAGAGCAAGAGGGGGTCATATCCATTATTAACAATTAAATGTTAATTTAGATAATTGTTAATATGCCATAATTCTCTCAATAAAAAAAAACAAGTTAATTTGTACCAAGATTTAATTTAACCATTTTAATCCCAAGAACCCGTTATAAATTTAAACGCATATCAAAGCATATTAAAATGTCTTTCAAACAGCATATATGATTTTTTTGATCTGATGAATAGTTTCTGAAAAACATATAGTTAAAGTTTAAAAGTTTACAGATAGCCGATTGGTATGCACGCAAGTATATATATATATATATATATATATATATATATATATATATATATATATATATATATATATATATATAATAAGCAACGAATAGATTAGTGGGTATTGCACGCAAATAGAAGAAGGGGCTACTGAAAAGAGTGGTAACCGCAGACATGCATGTTTCTAGCTCATTAGCCGTCATCGGTACGGTACAACCAAGAAAAGATGTGAAACATGAGAGCAAAGGTGTTGAATGAAACATGAGAAAATATAACACCTTTGCTCTCATGTTTCACATCTTTTCTTGGTTGTACCGTACCGATGACGGCTAATGAGCTAGAAACATGCATGTCTGCGGTTACCACTCTTTTCAGTAGCCCCTTCTTCTATTTGCGTGCAATACCCACTAATCTATTCGTTGCTTATTGTTCATATGTCACGCACTATTCGTACATATTATGTATATATATATATATATATATATATAAATTAGCCGGTTATCACTTTTCCTGACCCAGTAATTGCTACACGTTTGAGGAGGGAGACACTTTAGACCAAACCATTTATTCTGTCGGACAAATGTTTCAAATAATTTATAGAACTATCTCAACATTTAGCTAAAAAATTAATTGTTATGAACGACATTTGCATAATCACCAAATCGACATGTTTTACACCTGTGCACTCTGTTAGCAACCTGTTTTCGCAATTTTCGTTGAGGAAAAAGTCAAAGAATTAGCTTGTTAATAATGATTTTAAAAAAAGGCCCTCGTCTTCAATTTTCTTTTGAGAAAATAATATCTTTTTTGAAAAAATCAAAAATAATTTTAGTTTATTTGAATGGCTACAAAGAATAATTTATAAACATAGCTGAACAAAGAATAACAAAAGAGTGATTAAAATTATTTACAGACAGTATATATAATCTTATATAAAAGTGTTTAAGTTGCAGAGTGTTCATTGTCTCTCCTAGAGTGAGATATATTTGATTTTTATGCATATTTAAAGGTTTCTCTGAAACAGGAATATTTATTATTGTATTTTCCAATGCTATGTCTATAGTTTCGTTGGTTTGTTCTCTAGGTATTGTTACGCCAGAAATGATATTTATTCGCATGTTTTGTTGGTTTTTGTCAAAAAATTTTAATTCGTCTGCTAGATCTATATCATCTAAATTCGGAAGAGTATCTTTAATTTGTAAAACTTGATCAATATCATTTAAATCGTTTACGTCATAATTTACAGCTATGGATTCGGTTTCAAATGCGCTTAAATTTGGAACATTATCTATAATCTGGATGTCTATTAAAATTTTACCGTTATCAAAAGTAATTGGAAGTCTTTTAATAGATTCGTTT
Source organism: Galeruca laticollis (assembly GCA_963921935.1). Lineage (NCBI taxonomy): Eukaryota > Metazoa > Arthropoda > Insecta > Coleoptera > Chrysomelidae > Galeruca > Galeruca laticollis. The sequence continues at coordinate 80,204,963 of OY998180.1, forward strand.
ATTTACGTTTACGGAAAAAGGAAATTGAATGTCGTCAAATTTTCTATATTTAAAAGGTATTTCTACGTATTGATTTATTAATTTCTTATTAATAAGATTAAGTTCATATTAATTAGATCTTGTAATCCGATGATTTCATTGTAAAAATCGTGAAAATCATATAGGTTGAAATCTATAAAATAATTATTACATTTAAGTTCATTAAATGCCGGTACCAGTGCCTGATATCTTATAATTTTTACTTCCTAAAGTAGTTGATAAAGTAATATCACACTGAAAAATAGTTTCTGGATAGAATTATCCAATTATTGATGGTTTTATTATAGATCTGGTACTACCAGTATCTATTAGTAATTTCAATTTTGGACTTTTAACTTCTGTATATTGCAAGGCATTATTGGAAACAATGTTAATTTCTGCCACTTGCTCTTGTTGGATGGGCCTGGTATACAAAAATTATCATTATTATTTTCTACTTCATGATTATTATCGGGTTCTATTGGCTCGTGGTATCCATTTTTCCAATTGGGACATTACATTGATGAGAATGTAATTGTTTGGATATAAAATTCGGTGTTTGATTTGTATTATTTTAAAAATAATTATTATTTTGGAAACGATTTCTTGTTTGCAATGAAGGGTTTCGTGACATTATAGACATTGGTTCTTAATTTGCCAATTGGTTTTCTGGGATTTGATTTTGGTCTGAAAATATTTTAGGTGTCCCAAATAATTGACAATTTGTTAAGAATTTTCCATTTTGTGGAATTGGTCGTATATCGATTGGGTGACACGGGAATTGCGTGCCATTATTGTTATTTTGTTGAAACAATTCAGGTGGACGATAATTATTGGAATATAACCTATTATTGAAATTTCGATTTTGTGAATAGATGTTTGAAAACTGGGCATTTTGAGAATTGTTGTCAAGATTATTTCTAGGATTGTAAGATTGCATACTATTATTGGTTTTGTTTGGTTGATGAAATATATCGTTGAGATTTCCGTAAATTTTTTCAAAGTTCTCGAATTCTGTAATATAACCCATTGCGTCCTCTAAGCTTTCTGGTTTTTTCAAATGCATATTATTTTTTAATATTCCACTACATCCCGCTATAAAAGTATTTAAAGCAACTTTATTATAGTGATTTATTTGACATTATTTCTCTAGTGTATTTATATTTATATCATTACTAACCCTTTGTAACACTCTACTCCTAATTATCTGTAACGTACTTCCAAAATCTATTAAGTGATTTCCTTTAAGAGGTCTATTTCTCGTCAATTGCTGAACTGAGCAATCTAAATTACTATCTATCGGCAAAACATTGGATTAATGCTTGTTTCATCCCAATTATTTATTTCAATTCCATTTTCTACTATAACTTCCGCTCGTCCTTCTAATTTTTCTTGTACGCATTCAAAAATATGTGCGTTTAATTCAGGATCACTATAAGCATTATAAGTAGTTTTTAAATTTTCACATTTCAAAATAAACTTATTTAAATAATCACAATCACCATTGAAATGTTTAATATTGTTGACCTTCTGTTTAAAGAAATCCCAAATAATTGGATTCGGCATATTGTTACCGTTATTTACATCACACAAGTTAATATTCTTTAAAGTTATTAAAGTTGTCGATTTCAGTATCGCTCATAAATAGTTTTATTTACTTTTAACTTATTATATATTTCCTGATCAACAAATGGCGTGAAAAGCAAGAAATGGAATTATTTGGCACTCAAGTTTTCTGAAGAACTGTGTCCTCCTCCTCTGACTCATCGGGCACTCTGGAACTCTGCTGGATGCGATGTAACGATGTTCTCAATAACTAAGGTTCGAGCCGCACTTAAAACGTTAAAATATTAAAAGTTTTGTAAATTCACGGAAAAGTCTGACTCAAACTGGACATTTTTTTATCACGAGTCGTACTGGATCCTACTACGACTGCGCCCCTTTTATTTTCTTTTGAGAAAATATCTTTTTTAAAAATTAAAAATAAATGTTAGTTGATTTGAACGGTTACAAAGAATAATTTATAAATAGAGTTGAACAAAGAGTAACAAAATAGTGATTAAAATTATCTACAGACAGTATATATAATCTTATATAAAAGTGTTTAAGTTGCAGTTTTGCAGATGTTCCTCAGATAATGCCGTAGACCTAATTCTCGGCTCCTACTCTATAACGTATCTGCTAGGAATCACTGATGATTAATTATCAACCCAATATAAATATGAACAAAAAAAAGAGAAACAAAAAGGAGAGAAATAAAGAAAGGAAAAAATAGCAGAGAGTGTATCGAAAAGAGATTTATTGTCATGGAAAGTGAAATATCATTCTGACAACAGTGACCAAAAAGCATAGATTTCTATAGAAAATATTCTACTTATTGAAAATATACTCTTAGCGGGAAAACATAAAAACCAAAATGTGATGTAGTGTGATTATAAAAGGAGGAGAGAGTTAGAAACAATGACACATGAAAAATATCGAAATGTTAATACTATCATAGATTAAAGACTTCCGATCTATGGTACTACTAATATATTATTACAGTTAAAGGTTTTCGCAATTACATCATTAATACAGAAGCTGGGTACTTACAAGTAAATCTTCTTATTACTTGCAGAATGGATATTAATAGAGACAAATAAATTTCTATCGCGTGCCCATGTTAAAATGGAAGCCGAGTGATTAAGGACGCAAAATATTGAATTTTTGATGGAAAGACATGAGATAAACTGAATAATAATATTTTTTATGGAATGGGTAAAAACCATTTGGCCTATAGTTATCAGAAACAATGAAGCTAGATTATTATACCCTGTAGGGATATCTTATCTTCAATCGAATGATGTTTCATTGAAATATCGTTCTTTAGAAGGTTCAAAAAAATATATTTTCCAAAGTATCAATAATTCTTAAAAACCAAGGCTTTACAATCTACTTTTCAGATTTTGCATTAACAAACTCGCTCACAGTATCACTGGTTTTTATTTCGATTCATTTTTCAATAGTTATCAGCGATAAATTAGTTAATTTACTTTGCGACAATGACGACCTTCAGTGAATTTTGAATAATTTTAATTCATCAAAAGATCGGTCACTTTTGCCACGGTGACATAAGCTTTGGGAATACTGATCTCAAATTATTCCAATATAAATATTCCCAATTTTGTAGTAAAGTCATCAATGAACATAAAATTTGAATTCCATTGAAGAGATCCCCTCCATCTATGACCGAATTTGCAGAACCATTACCCAATTTGTATTAAAAATTGGTGCAGTGTGCTCTTTTATTCTGGATCTAATTTTTTTCCAATGGCTGGGGTTTTGCAGGAAAGAAAAAATGCTCCTAAAATTCTCTTCTTCGACCCTGTGCACCAAAATCAGTCATCTAACAATAAAATGCATCAGAAAAACAATAATTCCAGAAATCGGGAGACTAATTAGTTGACTATATAATAATATGTAATAATAAAAATAATATTCATACAATTATACTACACCTCAAATATCAGTGTCACTCTCAGACTCCTCTACATTATACACTTGACCAGCGTTTCCGATTATGGCACTACTGATATTCGGAAGCTTTCCCTATGGATAAAATGAATCCCACCTATTGAAAACGAATGCTACACGGCCTGTACCAATGAATCTGTTTACAGGAAGTGTAACTAGCAATGAGTAACGTTTTTTCAAATGGAAGTAGATGCCACGTTATCTTATATCAAATATAATTGGAGAATTGATGACATTTGAAAAAAACAGCATATTGCTATTTACAGCACGTTTATGAATAGTACACAAATGGTAATTAGTGAAGTTGATAAAACCATGTTCAGAGAGACCTCAAGCTTATTAGCAAAGTTGAAGAATCAAACTGGGAACAACACATTGCAAGTACGTGAGCAAACTACAGCTCCATATTGTTGAGTCCCCGGTGAGGAGTTTGGAATAGTCGCTAGTTATTTCTGTTACGCGCTATTCAAATGAATAGTTATACATATTAAAGATGAAGTTTCAATATGAATTTGTGTTTAATAGTGTGTACAAATGAAATACTAGAAACAGTGTGTGTATTATTCAGCTTAGGGGAATAATCTAAATAAAAACTTTTGAATAATTACAATATGTTTTAAAACTTATCAACAATTTGAAAGAAACTGATAATTCACACTTACATGAATGGTTGCTTGCAAATCCTTCTTTTTATGATTTGTGATATCAATCAATCAATAATTCAGTGTGTCCCAAGTTATCGTATACAGACAAGATCTTGCTTATTTGACAAGATAATTAGAAAATAAAAAAACTGCTTTAAAATACCTTCCTAAGGACATATAAAAAGAATTATTAAATTTCACTGTCCTATTGTATCTATTCCACACTTTTTATTTTCAAATGGCACTTCCTGTGTATTGTAATTGAAAATTGCGTGTTATTATTTTATGAATACAATGATAGCACAAACTTGTTTTTCTGTTAATGACAACAAAAACATTAATATTTTGTGACTTTTTTAGGTTACTCAATTATCCTTATATGAAAAATTGTCTCCGCCCATGTTTTTACACACTTCACAAAAGTAGATTAATTTTCTAATTTTAATGATCACACGCTTTTTATATCAAACCATTAATGACAATTATTCGATTTTATAGTGTCGAATATCAATCATATGGAAACTGTACTTAGTATAATTAACGAATTAATTGTTAGTGGTATCCACTATCTACAAGTTTCAATATAAGTAACTACAATGACATTCACATTAAATTCAGACGAATACGTTGACATGTTGCTGGTTTATGGTGAACGTAAGAAAAATGCTCGTGATGACCTCGCTCAGTATATCAAAGAGCAGTGGAAAGTAGACCAAGTTACTATCCTACCCATGGTCCTATCCACAACAGGCATTGTACCTCGGCTGCTTGGTAAGGCTGTGGATACTCTTAAAATCAGTCCATCTGCAATTGGAAAGATGCAGAAAACAGCTATTCTTGCCACTTGCACCATTGTAAGGAAAGTACTGGGAAAATAAAGCTAAAAAGTGGAAGGTGAAATATGCTTTGATACATTTATATCTGTATATTTGAATAAACCACACTCAGACCAAAAGGCCTGAGTTTATGTAAAATGCCTTAGGAAGAGAACTAGTTAAAATAATAATAATAATAATAATAATAATAATAATAATAATAATAATATGGAAAACTTTACGCCCTTTAATACACGAAATGAGGAAGATAAAATAAGAAATTGGCGTTCAAAAGAATTGCACGGAAGATTCATTAATGATTTACAGAAAGACACGATAGATCAAGCTAAATGGGTTGAATGGCTTAAAACTGGAACGCTGTTTCCAGAAACTGAAGGTTTTATGGTTGGTATACAAGATCAGGTTATAAAAACGAGGAATTACCAAAAGTATATCTTGAAGGAAGAAATACCAACAGATAGGTGCAGAAAGTGCAACAGAAGTCAAGAAACGATTGAACACATTCTTTCTAGTTGCCAAAGCATAGCTGAAACTAAATATCTAGAACGACACAACAAAGTTGCCACAGTAGTATAGCTAGAAGTACTGAAAAAACTTAACCTTGATCCACAAAACAACGAGCCATATTACAAATATAAGCCCCCTCCAGTTATCGAAAATCAGTATGTTAAGATCTACTGGGATAAAACTATCATGACGGACGTAACAGTACGACACAACAGGCCGGACATCACAGTCATTAATAAACAATCCAAGCAAGCTCTGCTTATTGACATATCGATCCCAAATAATTCTAACACAGAAAGCAAATACAATGAAAAACTAAGCAAATACGCCGAGCTAAGGACCGAAATAAAAGAATTGTGGAATCTTAAAGAAGTCAAGATCATTCCAGTTGTTTTATCCTGTATGGGGCTAATTCCCAAGAAACTAAGTACTTCCCTCAAAGACATTGATATTCCTGAGTCAACCTACCGATTAATGCAAAAATCTGTAATCCTGGACGCGACAAACATTGTTAGGTCATTTCTAGAATAGTGACACCCAACGAAAGTCTTGCTGTTGAGGCCGACTGTCGTTGAAACACTCCGGGTGTAAATCCGGTGACACAAAAAGGAAAATAATAATAATAATAATAATAATAATAATAATAATAATAATAATAATAATAATAATAATAATAATAATAATAATAATAATAATAATAATAATAATAATAATAATAATAATAATAATAATCTACTCCCCTCCTAGGAGCTGTAAGACCTTGTCGTTGGTGGAGTGGCTGAGAAACTTCCTCCCTCCTCGAGCCGCAAGGACGGGAAGGGAGGAGTGAAACTAAAAAACAGCTCAGAAATGGTCAGTGGGGCACTGGTGGGGCTATCTATGCCGATGTGATAGCACCAACAAATGCCAGTAGAAGATCCAACATGCCCAAGTTACATCCGAACACACTGGCAAGTCCTGACCAGACATGGGGGACGAGCGGCGAGTTTCCGGCGCCGAAAAACTGGAACCCTCGGTTATGGTATGGTAACCCAGACAGAAGAGTCTCGATGGAGTAAACCAGCGAAAAAAAAATCCGAAATCTAAGGTGGAAGAGACCGTGCCGATAGATGAATGATCATGCGTAGTTGATCGCTAACGGTTCCCTCCGGATACCAGGCGACCTTCGGTTGTACTAAGCCTCTCTGTGGCAAGGGTGCACTACCACAGTTATACCCAGTACATCCCAACTCGTGGGAATCATATGAATACCTCAAATAAATTAGAAAATACGGAGAATCCTAACTCCAACGAAACAGGAAATGCTATGAATACAGAGACGATGGGACCTGTCCCTCGGTTCTTACTCATTAAGAGATTGGATGGGGAGGATTTCTCGAAAGTCAGCCCTTTTTTAATCAGTAAAGTTATGTATGGTTTGATTGGTACTACGAAAAATACAAGAAAAGTGAGAGATGGCATCCTAGTGGAAACCTCTTCACGAGCACAGTCATTACGATTAATGAAAGTTAACAAACTCGCAGACTTCAATGTACAAGTAACCCCTCATGGTACGTTGAACAATGTCAAAGGTGTCGTGTATTGTAAAGATTTTCTAAACTGCACTACCGAAGAAATATTAGAAGGCCTTAAAGATCAAGGTGTCATTGAAGTGAAACGCATGAAAACAAAGAGAGAAGGAATTATTACCGAAACCCCCAATCATATCCTCACATTTGATACACCAGTTTTGCCAAATAATATCCGAGCAGCTTTCTACAGCCTGAAAATTCGACCATATTTTCCTGCCCCAATGAGGTGTTTCAAATGTCCACTTTTTGGTCACATGTCATCTTGGTGTAAGAAAGATCAAATCTGTGTATGCGGGAAGCCACCACATACAAAGACAGACTGTGAAAAACCAGAGGTATGCGTGAACTGTAAAGGTCCACACCCAGCTAACTCAAGACAATGTCCGCAACTAAAAATCGAGCAAGCTATCCAGAAAGTTAAAATTCAAGAACGAATTCCTTATCGCGAAGCGAAGAAAAGGGTCCAAATCACAACACCCACGGCAGGTGTAACGTATGCCCAGTCTGTTCAAACTAGTAACACCAACGTTAACGATATAGTGGCCAGAATAATACCCCTACTATCGAAGGTGGTTAAAGATTTATTGGAATCATCCTCCTTCCCTCAACCTATCATTCCCCAACCCATAGTCTCTATGAATCAGCCCCCTCCCCCACCCCCTCCTAAACCTCCGCTTCCCATAACCAAAAGGAAGCGATTCAAAGCTAAAGATGCGAACGTCAGCTCTGAGGAAGATTCAGATGGTAGTACATACTCCTCGAATACTCAATCCTCCCAGAGTACTAAAAAGAAAAAAGGATGGCCAAAGGGCAAACCTAGAAAATGGATTGAAGTTTTGTCTCAAGATACAGTATACCTACTGTCCTTTAAACTTTTCACAAATACACCTTACGTCCACATTCAATCTAGAAAACCTAATATTTTGGAATTGCAATGGCTGTATAACCCACTTCCCGGAACTCAAAAATATTCTCAATGAAAGGACACCCTTTTGCATATGTCTTCAGGAGACTCACCTGAAACCTCGAGAGAATTTCTCTTTGAGAGGATACAATAGTTACAGAAAGGATGTTATTCCTGATCTCAGAGCCAGAGGTGGTGTAGCTATCTTTCTCAAGGATAATATTCCCCACCGGAATATTCCTATACAGAGCAGATTACAAGTTATCGCTGTCCATGTTTATTATCCGATCCAATTTTCAATTTGCAACATCTACTTACCTGACGGTAATTGGACTATTGAAGATCTAAGAAATATCGCTGACCAGTTACCAGCTCCCTTCTTGATTGTGGGAGACTTTAACTCACATAATCCACTGTGGGGTTCGAATAGACTGGACAATAGAGGCAGAATTATCGAAAATTTCATCGACGAAATGAACCTTGTTCTCTTGAATAATGGTGAGGGTACTTATATAAACCTAAGATCCAACTCATTGTCAGCTATCGATTTAGCATTATGCTCACCAGTTACATCGACATCGCTACAATGGAACTGTTTGGGAGATCATCTTACAGATCACTTCCCAATTTCAATTGAATTTGCTGGCCGATTCATCCCACGAGCACTGCCCAGACGATGGAGATTGAGTGATGCTAACTGGGATCGGTATAGACAACAATTAGGAAACTTACAGCTGCCTGATATCGATATCAATGGAGCCACAGAACTGATCAGTAGTGAGATTTTATCAGCAGCGGAAATATCGGTTCTACGATCAAGTGGTCGTAAAGGTACTAAATCAACTCCCTGGTGGAATGACATTGTTGCCAAACTTGTAGCAGATAAAAACCACGCCTTGACGACTCTAAAACGTTCACCCACATTCGAAAATACTATATCATTTAAGAGAGCACGTGCAAGAGCAAGGCGTGCCACACGTGATAGAAAAAGAGCTACGTGGGAAACGTATGTCTCTACTATCACAGCTAGAACACCCGCATCAGAAGTATGGACAAAAATTCGCGCTATTCTAGGAAAGACATTCACGGATACATCACGGGTTTTAGAAATTGATGGCCAACTTATAATCAGTGAGGAAGAGATTTCTGAGCATTTAGCTAATCAATTCGAATATATCAGTAGCTCGGAACACTACGACCCCGAGTTCCAGATCCATAGACAGGCAGAAGAGCGAGAAATTGACTTTCAGGAAGAAAATATATTCAACTATAATCACCTTCTCACCCTAGAGGAACTAGATAATGCACTTTATGAAATGAAAGACTCCGCACCAGGAGGAGACAACATTGTATATGAATTCATCAGACAGCTACCAAATTTATCAAAAAAAGTACTATTAGATTTGTATAATAGAATATGGATCGACGGCACCTATCCAGAGAAATGGCGGGAGGCCGTAGTTATTCCTGTTCTTAAAATAGGGAAAGACCCAAAACTTACTTGTAGTTATCGACCCATCTCACTCACAAGCTGTCTTAGCAAACTTATGGAGAAGATTATAAGCATCAGACTTATGTGGTATATGGAATCCAATCATCTCTTGTCATATGCTCAGTCTGGTTTTAGGAGCCACAGGTCTACAATTGACAATCTTTTTCTGCTAGAGAAAGAAATCCAGGATAGTTTTTCCCAAAGAAACCACACAGTAGCAGTGTTTTTTGACCTAGAAAAGGCATTTGATACAACCTGGCGCTTCAACATTCTCGACCAACTCCGAAAGTGGGACATGAAGGGAAGACTACCAAATTTCATCGAAAGTTTTCTCAAACAACGTAAATTCCGTGTCAGGAAAGCATCGACTTCCTCAGAGCTACATATATTAGAAAACGGAGTACCACAAGGATCTACTATGAGCGTAGTACTTTTTGCTATTGCAGTTAACGGACTTCTAGATAATCTCAATCCAACAGTGGGACGATGTTTATACGTTGATGATTTAACGATCTTTTACTCTGCAACATCTATGGACGACATAGAGCGAACTCTTCAGGAAGCCATAAATAGCCTCTGTAACCGAGCGAAGACTTTAGGGTTCACTTTCTCTGCTGCGAAAACCAAATGTGTTCATTTCTGTCGACTTAGATCAGGTCATAATGATCCGAAATTGAAACTGTCTGAACATGAACTAGTATGCAGCGACTCTGTCAAATTTCTGGGAATGATATTCGATAGAAAATTGAGATGGGACTTACATATAAACGATCTAATACTGAGATGCAAGAAAGCGCTCAATCCACTGAAAGCATTAGCTAGTATTAATTGGGGATGTGACAGAGAAATACTTCTGAGGTTATACAAATCATTCATATTGTCCAAGATTGACTATGGCTGCCTTGTTTATGACTCAGCACGTGAATCAATACTAAAAAAGTTGGACAGTATACAGTGTCAGGCTTTGAGGATCGCACTGGGAGCATTTCGCACAAGCCCATATCTATCACTCTGCTGTGAAGCTGGAATTCCCCCATTGAAATACAGGAGACTGCAACTACTCACGAGCTATAGCTCAAAATTGGGTGCATTCCCAAACCACCCCAACCACCTACAGATGCTCACAGAAGAGGAGTATGACTACTATGAACGACGGCCAACTATCACTCGTCCTGCTGGAATTAGATTTGTAGAATTCATCAATAAGATTGACTATTCCATTCCAAGGAGCTATACCATAAGACCGTCCGAGGTGCCTCCCTGGGACATTGCCCCCCTTGATATATGTCTCGACCTCCAGAAATATAAAAAAGGTGAATGCAACAGAATCACTATTCTTATGGAATTCCACAGGATAATTGAAAGTTTCTCAGATTGTCATATTATCTATACAGACGGATCCAAGACCGACAACGGAGCTGGATGCGCCATATCAAGTTTGGGAATTGTCCATTCATGGACATTACCATGTGAAGCCAGTGTTTATACAACCGAACTCTATGCTATTTTACAAAGTACTGGATATATAGAATTCAACACATATAATAAGTTCGTTGTTTGTACCGACTCTCTGAGTTCTATACAAGCCCTAAAGAATCCATTCAGTAAAGATCCACTGGTACGAATAATACTTGCACGAATATATTGGCTGAGAACTCAAAATAAATCAATAACGTTTCTATGGATTCCTAGTCACTATGGAATAGCTGGTAATGAACTTGTTGACAGTGCTGCCAAAGAAGCTGCTCAAGAGCCTGTTGCTGAGGACATATATATTAGAGTTGATGATATAAGAACCCATTTGAAACACGCTATCTTAGGACAATGGCAGATGAAGTGGGATAGTACGGAGTCAAAATTGAAGGAGATTAAGCAGAAAGTTCATCCTTATACACCGCTCCCATACTCATGCAGAAGAGATCAAGTAGTTATTACCCGAGCACGGATAGGACATACTAATTTGACGAACACATTTATGCTGGCAGGAGAGCGGCAGCCCAGATGCCATCACTGTATTAGGAGACTTACTATCAAACACGTACTCACACAATGCCCAGAACATCAAGCAATCAAACAACGAATAGGAATAACGAACACCTTACAAGCATGCCTGGAAAATAATATGAATAGTGCATCTCGAACACTTTCATTCTTCAAAGAGATTGGAATCTACAAAAGAATATAGAAAAAAAAAACATTTTGATGACTGCAATAATATATTAATTGAAATAATAGGGTTGAATATATAAACTGAAATTTAAAAAGGAGAAAAGAAAAAAAAAAAGAAGAAAAAAATGCTGGAAGGCTAATGACCATAGCAGTCGATGCCTCAAAAAAAAAATAATCTACTCCTAGGAGCTGTAAGACCTTGTCGTTGGTGGAGTAGCTTAGTAACTTCCTCCCTCCTCGAGCCGCAAGGACGGGAAGGGAGGAGTGAAACTAAAAAACAGCTCAAGAATGGTCAGTGGGGCACTGGTGGGGCTATCTATGTCGATATGATAGCACCAAAAAATGCCAGTAGAAGATCCAACTTGCCCAAGTTACATCCAAACACACTGACAAGTCCTAACCAGACATGGGGGGCGAGCGGCGAGTTTCCGGCGCCGAAAACCCGGAACCCTCGGCTATGGTATGGTAACCCAGACAGAAGAGTCCCACAAAGACAGGAGTAAACCTGTAAAAATCCGTAACCAGAAGGTGTAATTCGAACCGTGCCGATAGGTGGATGGCCACACGTAGTAGGTCGTTAACGGTGACTTCCGAATACCGGGGGCCCTTCGGTCGTATATACCCACTCTGCGGCAAGGGAGCACTGCCGTAGCTGTATTTCAAAACTTCCCGAATCGTGGGAACTATATGGTTTTCAGTCAAAAAAACATACAGGAGAAGTCCTCTCCTCAAAAAATGGATAAAAGACCCCCTCTTAGCCAGGAAAAGGTGGATGTTGTTCCCCGGTTTCTGGTAATTGGAAGAACAGATGAAGGGAATTTTGATAAAGTCAGTCCCTTTTTATTATCGAAACAGTTATATGGTATAGTTGGAAATTTGAAAAACATAAAGAAAATTAAAGACGGCTTACTAGTAGAGACAGTGTCAGCTCCTCAGGCATCAAAACTTCTAGAAACTAAAAAACTTGGGTCTATTGATATTTCAGTAAAACCTCATACCAGTCTCAACCAGGCTAAAGGAGTAATTACATGTCCTGATTTCTTGAATTGTACAGTAGAAGAACTAATCGAAGAACTTAAAGATCAAGGAGTAGTTAATGTTAGAAGAATGCGAACACGGAAAGATGGAACTCTCATAGACTCAGCATCCCATATTCTCACGTTTAACAAACCTCAACTGCCCCCTAAAATTAGAGCTGCATTTTACTCCCTTGAAGTGCGTCCTTTTATCCCAAACCCCGTCAAATGTTTCAATTGCCAAATATTTGGTCACATGTCATCGTCTTGTCCGAACGCACCCTCATGTATATGCGGAAAACCCCCCCATCAAGGAGAACCTTGTACTGACCCTATGAAATGTGTTAACTGCGGAGGCGATCATTCAGCAAGATACAGAAACTGCCCAAAGCTGGTTGAAGAAAAGAATATCCAGCGATTGAGAACATTAGAAAAGATCAGCTACCATGAAGCAAAGAAACGAGTTTTGGCAATGAAACCTACTCCTAACAGATCCTACTCTCAAGCTACAAAATGTAATCCACAAAATAATGCAAATGACTTCATAGCGCAAGTATTACCAAGTATTAAAGAAGTCATAAAAGAACAAGTAAAGAAATCCATATCAGATATCTTCATCGATAAGACGCAACCTGGTCCTAGCCAACTTTTCCCTATGGAACCACCAAAACAAGGTTATGACATGTCTAATATGTCAGATACTTCGAATTGCCAGTCTGAAAAAAGAAAAAGAAATATGAAAGAAAAAGACACAATAAGCGATTCAGAAGATAGCCATAGCTCTGCATATTCGAACGCAGATACAGGCGAACGAAAAAAGATCAAGAAAGGTTGGCCAAAGGGCAAACCTCGAAAACCTCCTAATATTCATAAATTAATCCAGCCTAGTCAAGAAGAAGATAGTTATTTTGTAAAAGATATGAGTATAAATTAGTTCATTTTAATTCATCCTTATTTTCCTAACTAATCCAATCTCTATATCCTTCACAACTAAACCAATACTTAAAAATGACTTTATACGAGAACATAATTCAATGGAATTGCAATGGTTTGAGCTACCATTACAATGAACTGAAATCAATTATGGTAGAATCATCCCCTTTCTGCTTATGTATTCAAGAAACCCATTTCAAACCTAAAGACTCGTTCAATTTGAGAGGTTTCAAATTATTCAGAAAAGATGTGGAACCAAGAGCACGTGCTCATGGCGGCATAGCAATTTTTATTAAAAACAACTACCCTGCGGAAGAAATACACTTGCAATCTGACCTCCAAGCATTAGCAATCCGAATTGATTATCCATTTAAAATGACCATATGTAACATATACCTCCCCAATTCCAATTGGAATTTGTTAGACATGGAGAAAATAGTAGATCAACTTCCAACTCCTTTTCTGATTGTGGGGGATTTTAATTCGCACAACCAGATATGGGGATCCCACAAGCTGGATGCCGGAGGAAGATTGATTGAAAGACTCATTGACGATAGAAATCTAATTGTATTAAACAGCGGTCAAGGAACGTACTTGAACTCTCGATCTCATTCTTTCTCTGCTATTGATATAACTGTCTGCTCCGCAAGACTCGCAGCCAATTTCAAATGGAACATTTTGAATAATCATAATTCGACAGACCACTTTCCAATTAAAATCGATTGTGCTGATCACCTCCAAAACAGAGATATCCCTAGACGATGGCGTCTTGAGAAAGCGAATTGGGTGCTGTACCAAAGTTTGACCGAAAGACTTGACACTCCAAATGGACCTATAAAGGAGTTAGTCGACATTTTCTCCGAGGGAATTTTATCTGCGGCACATGATGCTATACCATATGGTCGTGATACACGAGGGAAACGTAGAGTGCCATGGTGGAATGAGAAAATCGCGACTGCCATCCGGGAAAAAAAACGCGCCTTCAATCTATTCAAGAGAAACCCTACGCATGAAAATATGATCAACTTCAAAAAACTTCGAGCAAAAGCAAGAAAGATAACGCTTAAATGTAAGAATGAGTCTTGGAGGAACTACATTTCAACCATAAACACAGAAACCTCGAACACAGAGCTATGGCATAAAATCAGATGTATAACTGGAAAGTCATTCTCATTACCATCCCCGGTATTATCCATCAATGGACAACCTATCACAAACCCGTCAGAAATTGCTGAGCAGCTAGCTGAATTCTTCGAAAGCTCCTCATCCTCGTCTGTATACTCAGAATCATTTCAAAGTATAAAAGCATTGTCCGAAATTCCCTTGAACTTCGATTCAGTCAACTATCTATCATATAATGACCCTTTCACGATCCAAGAGTTAACAGAAGTTCTCAACTCATCCAAAAAATCTGCCCCTGGGCCAGACGAAATCCCATATGAATTCATCCGTTTTTTACCTGAAAAACAAAAAATAATTTTTTTATATATTATTAATCAAATATGGCAAAAGCATTCGTACCCTGAAAAATGGCGTGAAGCCATCATTATTCCGATACCAAAGGAAGGAAAAGATCATAAACAGGCGACAAATTACCGACCTATTTCCCTTACTTGCAGTATGAGCAAGATCATGGAGAGGTTGGTCAGTAATCGATTGATATGGTACATCGAAAATAACCAACTCCTAAATCCTATTCAATCTGGTTTTCGTAAGAATAGATCAACGTTGGATCAAATTTGCCATTTAGAAAACGCTATTCGAAACAGTTTTGCTAAAAGAAACCACTTAGTGGCTGTTTTCTTTGACATAGAAAAAGCTTACGACACGACTTGGCGCTTTGGAATTTTGAAAACACTCCACAATTGGGGAATGCGAGGTCACCTTCCACTTTTCATTGAGGAGTTCCTGAAAAATCGCAGTTTCAGAGTCCAAGTAGGAGCAGAAAAATCAGAAACTCATAACCAAGAAAACGGAATACCACAAGGTTCCACCTTGAGCGTGATCCTATTTGCAATTGCAATTAATAGCCTAGTGTCAGTTATAGAGAACTCTGTAGGAAAGTGCCTTTATGTGGATGATTTGACAATCTTCTTTTCAGCGGATTCAATGGAGAATATGGATCATGTCCTACAAGAAAACATCAATGCACTCGCTGAACAAGCTAACCGTATAGGTTTTCGTTTCTCAGCAAACAAAACTAAATGTATGCATTTCTGTCGTCTGAGAAGACTCCATGACGAACCAAAATTGACACTGTATGGTAATCCTCTTGAAGTTGTACCAACATTTAAATTCTTGAAGATTATTTTTGACCAAAAGCTCTATTGGAAAAATCATATTGATAACCTGGTCACTAAATGTAAGAAAACTCTAAACGTTATGAAGGCAGTGTCAAGCATATCCTGAGGAATGGATAGAGATATCCTACTTAGGATATATAAAACGCTCATTCTTTCCAAAATGGATTACGGTTGTTCCGTGTATGGCTCAGCCAGAAAGTCTCACTTAAAACAATTAGATTCAATTCAAGGAACTGGCTTAAGACTCGCTATCGGCGGCTTTCGAACTAGCCCACTCTCCGCTCTTTGCTGCGAAGCAGGCATCCCTCCTCTAGAATTCAGGAGAAAACGTCTAATATTAAATTACGGTATAAATGCCCGCAGTCAACAGAACAATCCGAACTTCGAACTCTTTTTCCCTAGTGAAATGAATGCAACATTTGAAAGAAAACAAACAAGTTCTAAGCCTATAGGAATACGATTCCAAGATACTGTGTCCGAATTAAATATCATTCTTCCATCTGTCTACCCAATAGGCCCAAGTGAAAACCCACCTTGGAATCTGAAACTCCCAAAAATTCACCTAGAATGCCAGAAGCACAGAAAAGAAGATACAAACAGAAGCATATATATCACTTTATTCAACTCCATCCTATTTTCTTACTCTGAATACAGAATAATTTATACGGACGGCTCCAAAATGAACAATGGAGTAGGGAGTGCGTTCGTCACAATGGGAGAAAGGTTTTCCTGGACACTCCCTCCATCGGCAAGTATCTTCACGGCTGAATTATACGCTATATGGCAGGCCCTAAGATATGCTGAAATGGATATCTACAAAACCACTTTGATTTGTACAGACTCTCTCAGCGTATGCCAGGCACTTAATAATAGGTTCAACAAAAATCCGTTAGTACAAATCATTCTATCGCTGTCAGATTGGCTCCACCGGCTGGAAAAACGTGTCTGTTTCATTTGGATCCCTGGCCATATAGGAATAGCTGGGAACGAGTTGGCCGACCTGGCTGCGAAAGATGCTACTGACTCCGCAATGTTCGAAGATATTCCTATAACTCCCTCAGATCTAAAACTTGAAGCGAATATTAAAGCAATAAATCAATGGCAAAGACAATGGAACTTCAGTGACACTAAACTCAGGGAGATAAAACACACAGTTAGTAAATGGGAATACCCACCTAAACTGAATAGAAGAGAACAAGTTGCTATATCCCGTCTAAGAATTGGCCACACCTATCTCACTAATGTGTTCATGCTCCGGAATGAGCCCCAACCCCGATGTGAGTTTTGTCAGAATGCTAGGCTAACAGTAAAACACATCTTACTTAAATGCAGAAACTTTTCACATCTCCGGAGTCAGATGAATTTATCTGGTGATATACGTGTTTGTCTTGCCAACAACCCACGTGAAATGTGGAAAATGGTCATCTTCCTAAAAAATTCAAATCTACTAGGAAAAATATGAAGTGTAGAAATTATATTATTCTTTTACCAGAACTACATCATGATTGTATGAATACGGACCTTATGATCGGCAGAAAGTTTTGAACAACTGGTAGAGTAAGGCTAATGACCAAAGTAGTCGATGCCTGAAGTGAAAGAAAAAAAAATAATAATAATAATAATAAGGGGTTAAAAGGGTAGTGAAGCGTCTCTTATAGCCTCTCCTACCAATTCCTGCTCGCACCTCCACGTTGGTAGCCCCGGTAACTATCTCTGGGGATTCAGGATCGGGTAACCATCCCCGGTGGCGGATCTGCAGCAGATGGGCTAACGCGAGAGGGAGAACCACCACCACGCGGGGTAGCATCCCGTATGGTGTGAAAAAAGTGCTTTCAACACACGAAGAAATCGTTACTCGGGCGGGGAAGGATTAGATGCTGGTCCTTCCAATCGGAACCGTCAGGATGTCCAGCATGCAGATGAGAATGGTGGAGGCACCGCTCATCGAAACGTACCCCATCAACCGCTTGAACCTACGGCGCCTCGGAGACGTGTTGTGCGACAGCCTGTCGCACCCACTAAACCAAATAAGGCACAATCAGAAAGACGACGTATGAAATGGGACAATGAAACCAACAAACAAGTAATACGTTCGTTTTTCACAGTTACGGCACTGGAGACTGATATGACGATGTACCGCATGCGACTGCATAATCACTTCATTGAGAAAATGCCACACCTAAATCACCTCTCAGAACAACGAATAGCAGATCAACGTAGAGCTATCATAAGAAATAACCTAATACCTCTACCTGCAATCGAACAAATAAGGGCAGAGGTGGAGAGGGAGATTAATCAACTGCTTATAAATGAAACCCCAGAGACTCAGGAACAAGAAAGTAGAGGACCTGAAGCTGACCTACCACTATTAAGTCTTCGACCCTCAGTAATCAACCGTCAAACATTATGGGAAGAAAACTACCAACAACATCTTACTGAATTCAGAGGATCCGACCCTGCCAGCAGGCCGGCGCTACCAAAATTCATTTATACTCCAAACACGCACTCTCTCTTAGGAATTGCTAATCAAATTCTGGAAAGTCAACTGGATGCAGATATGAACTTCGAGGAAATACATCTTCACGTGTATTGCGCAGCTCGAGCAACAATCAAAGCCAACAAACAAAAAATACTAAAAGCACCTAAGACACGTACGCCTCAAAAACCGAGATGGGAACAAAGACCAAAATCGAGAATTTGAGAAAAGAAATTGGTAGAATTCAACAAATAGCAAATGGGCAGAAATCCAAAAAGCTGCTAAATAAAATCCCGGTCCAGATTAAACAACAGCTGGAAGGAAAAACAACAAATGAAATAAAAACAATTATAGATAATAACCTTAGATACCTGGAAACAAAAACTTGCAGTTGCTTCTAAAAGATTAAAAAGATATCAGGAGAGCTACCAACGCAAAATCCAAAACAACTTCTTTTCGAAAAATCAGAAGGGCTTCTATAGATCGTTTAACGAACAACCTGGTTCTAAAGGACAACCGCCAAAGAAGGAGGATTTACAGACATTTTGGGAAGGAATGTGGTCGAAGGAAATCGAACACCAGGAAAATACACCTTGGATCAAAACAGAAATTCAGAACAACAACCATCTACATATGGAAGAAATAATATTTACATTACAAGATCTAAAAAAGGTAATAAAAAACTTGGCCAACTGGAAAGCACCAGGGAACGACGGTATCCAAAATTTCTGGTACAAAAAACTTACGGCTACCCATCATCACCTGACCAACCAATTTAATATCGCTCTAAGAAACCCTGACCAACTACCAGACTTCCTTACAAATGGTGTAACTTATCTTCTTCCAAAATCTGATCAAACCCAAGATCCTTCTCAATATAGACCCATCACGTGCCTTCCTACAATGTACAAAATCTTCACTGCAGCACTATGTGATAAACTGTATGCATACCTAGAAACTAATGATATTCTAACTGAGGAGCAGAAAGGGTGCAAAAGAAAATATATGGGCTGCAAGGAACAAATAACAATCGATAATATGATATTGGAACAAATCAGAAAGAAGAACAGAAATCTATACATGGCTTATATAGACTATCGGAAAGCTTTCGACTCAGTGCCCCACAGTTGGTTGATAAAAACTTTGGGAATTTACAATATACACCCTGTGGTGGTTAGGTTTCTAAAAAGTACTATGAGTAATTGGAAAACAAAACTCAAAATTAACCTAAATCACACAGAACTAGAAACTGAATCTATCAGTATTAAAAGAGGAATCTTTCAAGGAGATACACTTTCCGCTCTATGGTTCTGCCTGTGTTTAAACCCATTATCACGTGGCCTAAACCACACAGGATATGGAGCAACTATTAGAGCGGATCGAAACTCAACAACCATAAGTCATCTATTCTTTATGGATGATCTGAAACTATATGCCGCGTGCAAAAAACACCTAGAATCCAACTTAAAACTCATGCACCAGTGGAGCACAGATGTCGGAATGTCGTTTGGTATGGAAAAATGCCAAACTGTATCGGTTGAAAAGGGAAAGCTGAAAGAAGGAGAACCTATAGAACTAGAGCCAGGCAAATATATTGAAGCAATGACAGACAAACCCTACAAGTACTCCGTAATCCTTCAGACACACAAGATAGAACATGACGAAATAAAAGCCATATTAACCACTGAATTCGAAAAACGCCTTTACAACCTCTTAAAAAGTAAGCTAAAATCAAGAAACCTTACCACGGCCATAAATAGCTACGCCATATCCGCTCTTCGGTACTCCTTCGGAATAATTAAATGGACTCAAACGGACCTGGAAGCAGTAAACAGAAAGATTAGAACCGAGCTAACAAAACATAGAAAACACCATCCAAAAGCGTCCGTCGAAAGGGTAAATTTACCTAGAGAAAAAGGAGGTAGAGGAATAAAAGATGTTGTGGAAGCTTGCACTCAGCAAATTGCAGGCTTGAGGAGTTTTTTCCGCCACCAAAATAGTCAACTTCATGAAGCCATAGTGAAAACAGATACGGGTTATACACCTTTAAACCTAAGCATGGAAAACTTTACGCCCTTTAATACACGAAATGAGGAAGATAAAATTAGAAATTGGCGTTCAAAAGAATTGCACGGAAGATTCATTAATGATTTACAGAAAGACACGATAGATCAAGCTAAATCGGTTGAATGGCTTAAAACTGGAACGCTGTTCCCAGAAACTGAAGGTTTTATGGTTGGTATACAAGATCAGGTTATAAAAACGAGGAATTACCAAAAGTATATCTTGAAGGAAGAAATACCAACAGATAGGTGCAGAAAGTGCAACAGAAGTCAAGAAACGATTGAACACATTCTTTCTAGTTGCCAAAGCATAGCTGAAACTAAATATCTAGAACGACACAACAAAGTTGCCACAGTAGTATACCTAGAAGTACTGAAAAAACTTAAACTTGATCCACAAAACAACGAGCCATATTACAAATATAAGCCCCTTCCAGTTATAGAAAATCAGTATGTTAAGATCTACTGGGATAAAACTATCATGACGGACGTAACAGTACGACACAACAGGCCGGACATCACAGTTATTAATAAACAATCCAAGCAAGCTCTGCTTATTGACATATCGATCCCAAATAATTCTAGCACAGAAAGCAAATACAATGAAAAACCAAGCAAATACGCCGAGCTAAGGACCGAAATAAAAGAATTGTGGAATCTTAAAGAAGTCAAGATCATTCCAGTTGTTTTATCCTGTATGGGGCTAATTCCCAAGAAACTAAGTACTTCCCTCAAAGACATTGATATTCCTGAGTCAACCTACCGATTAATGCAAAAATCTGTAATCCTGGATGCGACAAACATTGTTAGGTCATTTCTAGAATAGTGACACCCAACGAAAGTCTTGCTGTTGAGGCCGACTGTCGTTGAAACACGCCGGGTGTAAATCCGGTGACACAAAAAGGAAAATAATAATAATAATAATAACGATTTTTTGATCGTTATGATAGAAACCAGTGGAATTGTTAGACGCGTGCTAAACGACACTTAAGACCCAAAAAAGTATACTTACTTGTCTTCTTGCAGCATATGCCGAAGCAAGGAAAGAGCCATATCCAGACATAAATATGTGGAACACAAGAATAATAATAATAATAATAATATTTATTCACCATTCAATTTCATTTATACAATGATTTTTATTAACAATAAATAAATATACATAAATAAATATAGAATTCCCACAGAACGATGAACCTATGCGTGGGTTGTAACCATATTAAATAACATAGATTGTAATGAATAAAACCGTAAAAATAAAGTTTCTTCCGGTATTAGCAAAGATCACCAGAAGATATATAGATATCATATGAAAATCACTTACGGATAATACGGAAGAAGAACCTACCACTTCACCAACAAAACAATTAGCAATAAGATTATAATAAATAAAATGGTAAAAATAAATTTTTTCTCAGTGTGAACTGAAAGGCACGGAAAAAAATATTTTTGTAGATATCACATTAAAAATGATTTGTAAATATTATAAAAAGAGCACCCTACTATATAATAACATTTTAACAATAATATTTTCTTCATAACATTTCATAACATAATTCACAAAAATTACTTTCCAAATTCCCAAGATTGTAAGAGTATATGTTAAAACCGATATAGTGGTGCACAAGCAGTTGAATAAGTGTTTATGAATTTTTTTTTATACAAACATGAAAATAAACCTATACAATCCTGCAAAAATGCAATCACAGATTAAGGGAAGGGAAGTAAAATAATAATCAAATATTAATAAGAAAGGGTGAAACGTGTGAGTGGTGGAGAGGTAAGTTTGACTATATACTAATTTTATGGTTTCCTCCATTATCAATGATTATTTTATTAATAATTTTTTTGGTCTATTACCTATAGCAAGAAGCTCTTGCCTGTTTGTATTCAGGACAAATTTTTTGAGAAATCCTTTAATCATTCTCAAGGAATTAATAGTTGTTATATAAATGTTGAACATATTCGGCAAATAATTGAAGATCTTAGCAGATAGATATAGAATATTCCTTTGTCCAATTGTTTCCTACTCATATTTGTAGCTGCATAATTTTTATTTCTTAACCTAGTAGAGTAGTTGTGTTCTATATTTCGTAAGATTTTTTTATTTTTATAGATGTTCAATATAATAGAGTAAACATATAATTGTCTGATATCCATGACCCTAATTTCCAAAAATAGTAAGTCCATTTTTTTAATATATATAATTTTTAAAATTTTCTTTTGAAGTACTTCTATAGTTTTTAAATGTATTTGTAAAATACCACTCCATCCAAGAATCCCGTAACTCAATATTGACTCTACGAGTGAGCAATAAATTATTTTTAGTTGGCTAATGTCTAGAATTGATTTCAGATATTCAAACTTTGAAAGTAGTAATTGTAAACTTCTCGCAAAATCTCCAACATGTGTATCCCATTTTAAGTGAGAATCAATTTTTATACCTAGGTATTTTATTTCATGGTTGGATTTTATATAAATATTTTGTGAGTTTTCAATTTCAGCGTAAGGTGGCAAGGAATTTTTATAACTACTGAATGGCATAAAATAAGTTTTGTCAAAATTGATTGTTAGCTTTTTATGTCTGAACCAATCGATAATTTTTGGGAAATCTGACTCTATTTTTATTTTTAAGCGCTCCCATGTGTCACTGCTGTACATAACAGCAGTATCATCGGCAAAACTGATTATTTTACTCTCCACTTCAACATCGGAAAGGCCATTATTATATATACTGAATAAAAGTGGGCCCAATGCGGTGTCCTGAGGGACACCGTAAGTTGTAGTGTGAAAACTGCTGACAACGGAATGTGGCGGCGGCCGCCAAGAGGAAGTCAAAGTGGAGGTGAATTGAAGGATTGAGCGGAATCCGGAAGTGAAGGTGGTTGACAAGGCGGCCCAGGACAAGGTCCATATCGTCTGAGACCAAGACGAGGTCGTGGAGGATATGGAGGAGGAACAGGTTATTATATGGGACCCTATCGTGGACCTCCATGAAATTCAGATCAGAATGGCGACGCTCCCCGTGGTCGTCGACCCATGCGCGGATTTTTCCGTCCTAATTTCCGCGGAGGCCAAGGAGGTCCTAGACCATTTGCCCAGGACAGCCAGGCCCAGGCTGGAAAGCAAAACGGTGGACGACGTGGACCAGCAAGTTCACGCTAGCGCAGACGTGGAAAACCATGTCTCAGAACCGGTAACTCTCAGTCGGAGTCAGCTGGAGGAAACCAACAGAATTCTAATAAGACTCCTGAAAATTCTGCATCTGACAATGCTGTTGAGGAAAGTCAACCAGTGCAGAATACAATTACAGAGAGCAGTGCTTGAGCGTAAGCGCGCTCAAGTCCATCACTCTAAAATATTCAGAATATGTTAACAACGTTCAGAGCGTGAGTTTGTAAACTATAGCAGACAAAAAGGCATTTCATGTAGTCAATTTGAATCACTAAGGATTTCTTGTCAATGCGTTCTCTGCAGTTTCGTGCCGCAATTTTCATTGAGAGATACCTAAAGCATTTTCGATACTTTTTAAATTCTCTTTGATGTTTGTATACTGATTTATAAATTGTAGATAAGCAAATTTCGACCCGTTAGAAAATTGCGACAAACTCATTTTTAATTTTGTTATCGGATCATGAAATGCTGCAAATTTTTCCCAAAAGTAAAAAAATACTTGAAAATTCGATGTTTTGTCAACAGTGACGAGCATCATGATAAAAAAATATAATTACAACATCTAAGGACCAAAGGACCAAAGACAAAGTTGAAAAAAGTACGAAAAAACTCATAAACAAGGACAGTTCAGTTCTCGAATGTTTTTGGTAATATTTGTTTTTCTCATTTGTTCATGCAATCTCGTCATACGAATATAAAATTGTCGATATTCTTTGGGTGCTAGTCATGTAACTAATTGCGTACATTTTCTTTGAATTTTGAATATCACAGATGTACTATTGGACTTTATATTTAATTTGTTTATCTATACTGTAAAATATACAACACTTAAGGACTGGGGCCTACTGATTGCGAATTGATTGATTGGACTCCACTTCTATAATCGATATTATCATTGCCGCTAATCCCTTACTTTTAAATAAAATAATTTGGAGCGTTGAGAGTCGCTTCTATAACAATTGTGTTGTGAATACATATAATGCCCATTGTTGGTCGAACGAAAATCCACACTGAGTTCGTTCAACTCGTTTCCAAAACGTTTGGGGTACAAATGAGTGCTGTGAATTATTCAATGGTCATTTGTTTGGGCCGCACTTTTATGAGGGCACGTTGTCTGGAGAAAGGTATTTACACTTTCTTGTACACGCATAACCTGAACTGATGGAAAACATTCCTTTGGAACAACGAAACACAATGCTCTTGCAATAGGACGGTGCCCTACCTCATAATGCAGGTATTGTTGAAGAGCATCTCGATAAACTTTTTCCCAGCGGGTGAATTGATACTCATGATTTTATAGCTTAGCCTCCTCGCTCGCCAGATCTAATACCAATGGACTATTTTTTGTGGGGTTATCTTAAATACGTGGTTTATCAAACACAATCTATGGATTTAGATGATCTAAAAGACCGCATTCGTGAAGCATGTCGTATTGTTACACTGTGGTGTATGCATGTTGTGAACGGATAACGGCGTCCTTTAATTCCATGAATTAATGAAAATGTGGACTTACCCCAATCGCGAACAGCGGATGGAAATAAAACATTTCATCAATTATCATTGGGTTTTTATTTACAGAACTAGAAATTAAATTATAATAAAATGCATGACCTGTATATTACTACGAATGGTCAAGTTTAACCGTACATACAATATACATTATCATCGATTCCTTTAAACTGAACATAATATATATATCTGTGTTTACAGTACTTCTAATTTATAGTAAATAACATGGTATATGTTATGATACGTTCTACAGTTAGTTGAGTTTATGTAACAAAACTGTATATTTGTTTATGGATTATTTTGATAAAATTTGAACAATATTCGATTTGTATCAACACTGTCACGGTCTGAGCTCATATCAGTTCGTAAGAATCATTTTTAACTTTCGGGGCTAATAACCATCACATCAGCTATGATTCAGGCAACCTGAATAAGAACGCTTTTAACACGTTTTGCATCTTTCATGGATTCTGCATTTTGAACACTTGCCTAATTTTTAGTTCGTTTTTTAAATTGCATCATAGGTATTTTAGTTGAAAGTCATACTTCATGAAATGTTAAAGTTTTTATTATTATTAATAAAGAAAATACCAAGTATGTGCTATCATTGTATTTCAAATAGAATGACACGTAATTTTCAATTACAATATACAGGGCTGGCAAATGTAATACATTTCTTATACGTTATTAGGAAGGTACTTTAATGCCATTCCAAGCAATTTTTTTCTTATCTTGCCAAATAAGCAATATATTGCCTGTTTACGATAACTTAGGACACCCTGTTTATGTCTTCTCAAATAATAATAATAATTTTTAAAATTCGTATCCTAGTGATTATTTCTTCACGATAGAATCACTAGCAAAATTTCAAATAATAAAATTTCATGAGATTTCATAAAAGGAGATGCAGTGCAACGTTAATCAAACGAGCCAGTGCTCTAAAACGTTTTCAGTGAGTTCGAGAATTCGTGAAATATATCACATAATTAAAGAGTAAGCTGTCAAAAAACGTGAATATCTGGATAAAATAATAGACTCTCGCGTAGCATGTAATCTTCAATGTTTCTGTGAGACTAACTAATTTGACAAGAGAAAATTCGATATTGCTTTTGTACATATAGGCTAGGCATATTAGCAAAAAATTGGGGTTCAGAAGAAATTTTTGCTAAAGTTATTTTTCTCACTTTTCATGTTTTTTGGGTCGCTGAACAAGAGTTTGAAGTTTTCGGGCAAATGCTTTGCCCGGAACTTTTTTTTTGGGAATTTGTTTAGCCTATATCTAAGAAAGGAAGCGTTTTTATCTACAAATCTATCCATCACAAAATTAATGCAAAAACATTTTTTGTAAGACTAACCGTTTCGCTCCTGGAGCGCGCCCGAATGAGGCCATATTTCCATATCTGTGAAATTTACAATATAGAAAAGACAGTTTTGATTGCTTCACTAGTTTATTGTCGCACTTTTCTTTATACGATCGGGGCCCGTACTCCTTCTCCATATTTGATAACGGTCGAAGAAAAGAAACCAAATCTGCTCTACACAAAGCATTTGTACCAACACAAAAGAAGTTCAGCAGAAAGGTGCAATGGATTATCGAGGTCGGGTTCATATTACACAAAGTTGTCTGGCACGAGAATTAATCCTTCTCTGCAATATGCAACACGTACGTTGACTACGTCACTAATATTTATGGTCCGCAGGCAGTAGTTATCGTCAAAGCATATCCTGAAGGTGTAACGGTGGAACAAAAAGGTGGTGAACGAATGAAGAGATCGATGAAAATGATTTCCGCTGATATCCTTTTCGATGAGAACATGACACCGACCATAAAGCAAAGAAAGTTTCTGGCCAGTACGAATAACAAAAGAAGTTTGATTTTCATTATCATAGCCAGACTATACTCTCAGGGAATTAATTAGAGACAGGCCACGGAAGATACCGCCAGTGTCCTTGTGAATGAAGCCTTGTCTTTAGCTGAACGTTCTGAGATTGTGGTGGTAGCTGGAGAGTACATTGACCTGTTGGTCATCCTCACGGTTTTTGCCAACGAGAAAACTTATTCTTTCTGATACCAGGACGGAGAAACGTTCCTCCAACCACCTACTCTCCTGTCCACGCTCTGGAACGAAGCCATTGAATGTTTCTTTACGCAATGAGTGGGTATGACACGACCTCGGGACCATATAAGCAAGGTAAGTTGAAGTATGTGAAAAGTCTCACAGAAAACCCCCACCTTGCCGGTGTAATAAATGTGTTCAAAAACCCTGAGGCAACAACTGAAAGCATTGCAGTAGCACGGGGAGATTCCTGGTCATTGTGTACGGGTACATAGTATGAAATGAACCGTCGATAAATCATCTGAGGTTCATTAATTATACGAAGGCAGCTTTCAAGACCTCATCAAAGATACCTGCACTAACACAGAGTTAGGGTGTATCACCATGTGTAGCAATGGCTGGGGGTTGGGAAAAATGCCGAAGGTTGGGGTTGAAAACGAGCTACAAATAGCCGAGAACCGATCACCACTCGACAAGCCCCTGATCCTCCCGAACTGCTGCGTATGGTATCATGCAAGACTTGTGCATAAGTATATAGCTGCAAAAATGCAGGCACGAAGGCACCGATTTATGCATTAACTATGAGGGGTGGTGCAATAACGTGACAATTGAGACAGATGTCACAAATACATTTGAGAACGGACCATTCGATGTCGAAATTCAGAACGAACTTGTATTCCCCTTCTTGCTGGTCATTGAGACCATCGTAGAAAGTGTAGACAAAAGCGACGAAATCACACTCACACACTTGTAGCATAAATATACCTGTATGAAGTACTTAATATGGATGTACAAGCTAACCCATAACTTCTATTCATTACAGACCCTCCACCGCCTTAAAAAAATAAGGATTATAGATGAACATACTGAAGAGGAAACAGTTCTTTCAAAAACGACGGTATGTACAACAGTATCTTCAACAGTAAACATGAGCAAATTATTCACCTAATCTATCTATAAATCCATAAAATAGAATCTCCTGTTTGTTTCAGATAATTAGGGTAATCCACTTTATGGTGGCAGCGCTTCATAATTCCCAATATATATAATGATATTTTACTGCTGACTATGTATTATGAGTAACTCTACATCACTACTAAATAAATGCAATTCGTCCGTCTGTTCGTCCTTCCCTCGGTTTTAGCTTCAATGGATCAACATTGAGTGCTAGAGCTTAGGTAAAAATGTATTAGTAATCAGAATGGTCTCTCCAATGCAGAAAACGCTAAATGAATTTGGTAATTTAAATGTTCAATAATCTGAAATTACTGTTCAGCAGTTTATGTATACGTCATATTATGTGGGTGGCTTCTCTACTTGTTTATAAATATATTAAATTAATATAAAATAACTTTTATACTGTCAGTAGATGGATGAAGGGCGTGTCCAATTTGGATACTCTACCTCGACACCAACTCTCAAATTTCTAATACAATTTACTTGATAAATTGGAACATTTTTTCGGCCTGCTAACTACTTTTTTTATCTCCCGGTGTATTACATTTCTTTGAATCTATTGGACAATTTATGGCATGACTGGAATATGTACCTAATCAAAATTTATGAAGAGGCATTCATTTCTATTACTAAAGCCAATACTACCAATAATTTTAATTTTCCGCCCAACCCTATCTAATATGCGAGAAAAGTATTGGTTTACCCTAGAAAAAGTAGGAATTTTGAAAATAAAAATATTTTTTAGTTTTTCAACAAGAAGAACACGAAAAAAACAATCCTGTATGTATAACGTCGTCATCGTTGTCGTCGACCACTTTTTGTAGCATGCCTTGTAAGCACGATACAGCCTCTGGACTGCAACAAGTCAAAAGTTTTGCGTTTCAATATTCTTCAGGACATCCCACAGATTAACCTTATTGATTTTCATTTCAACAGAGCCAGTACAACGCGTACTGTGGTAATTAAAGTACCAAATTTTGTAATTTTTGTAAAAATTTCGGTTTGTTAGCAACATACAGCCTCCAGAATGTATACAAGTGACCAATTTTATGACTGTATATTGTTCAGGGCGGCTAATAGATGAACCCCATTAATTTGAAGCTCACCAGAGCTAGTACAACGGGTGATATGGAACTTGAAGTACCACATTTTTGGTGAAATTTCTGGTTGTTAGCACGATATAGTCTCCGGAGTGTATACAAGTGACCAATTTTATGATTAAATTTTATTCAGGCTGATGAACTCTGGTAATTTTCAGCCTCAGAAGTGTATACAAGTTACCAATTTTATGATAGGATAATGTTCAGGGCGTGTTGCACATGCGTAAAAGTTAGTTTTGATCTTTGAAACCGCTTATTTCTAGATACAATTGTTTGAACTCGTTGTATCTCATTTACATCTCAAATTTAGATTAGTTGGTTTAGATCTATTCGCTATTTATCATCACGGATGGGCTGTAATCCGGAAATTCAAAGAGGGCATTACAGTCTACCAATTACCTACCTTACGTAATCAGTATTCAAGGTGTCGTTTTGCACAACTCAATTAATTCAACTGTCTCATCAGAATAAAATTTCGTAGATGTTACAGAAGATTATACATTCTATCACACAATTAGATTGTGAATGGACTCGCATTTTTATTTAATAATGCGGTTTTATCAAAAAAAGGCATCCAGCAGATCCTATTGAAAAGTGGCTATAATCAAGTTAACAATAAGCGGATAAATCTGGCAGCATTTCATTCAAACACGCCATATAAAATATTTTTTGTATAAATAGTTAAAATTGTTTTTCAATCATTTGGAAATTTATGGTGGTCACAGTAAACCTACAAGACCAGTTTCACATCATCCAATATACACAGTGTTTGCGTATAATATGTTATTAGTATGTACTGACATCCTTATGTCATAAGAAAAACGTTATAACTGTTATAGTAGAAAACAGTTATTAATAATACTAGTTCCATTTTATAACTTGAGTTATGACCAAGTTATACAGTTTGTATGCTCTACCCAATTTAGATGCTGGAATGTTGCAAGTAGCTTTATTCTCTATGGAAATGGAAGCTTATAAAATGATCGATTGCAATGTTCAGATGAACAAATATAAGATTTAAGTCCAAGAATAATATTCTTATTTCCTTTGTTAATATGTCATTGGCATCTGATTTATGAATTTATATTGGCCAAACACTCAAACACATTATAATTGGAAATAAGTTTTGCATATTTCAGTGGAAACGTTTGGTTATTGAATTCTACTTCATTCTTTGGATATTATTTCGAACTTCAAACTTTCTATAGAATTTGCACAAGCCAAATTGCAAATAGAATGAAATTATTCTAATTTAAACCAATGAATGATTATGGGAGGGTATCTAAGATTACATATCTATATATAAACACATTTTCTTGCACAGGTTAAAACGATCTCCTCAAATATAGATAGAACCGACTCCAATTTTAATTATGTAAGAAGTAAAGTTCTCTATATTCGTTCAAGTTTGTGCAGGAAATCAACAGAAGTTTACATAGTTTAGTAGTTGTTGCCAAGCGCAAAGTTTATGGGTACTTTCATGAAGAGCACACCTGTTACTTTAAAAAAGATCCATTTGGTCAGCTTTAATATTAATGACGCTGTTTATTTAGACAAAGTTAGATATGAGTAAAAGCTTTAAAACATTGTATTTTATTGATAAACCAGAAAATCGATATATTATTCAAACAGTTTCTCAGAGACCAAATTAAAATAGACAAAGTATAGAACTGACGGTATAAACAAAAACATGATGGAGAAAAATATGAATAAAGTACTTTTTGGATATTATTGACGGCAAGAAACATTGATATTATTAAGAAATATGAAATACTTATCCAACATACTATTATATCTTTATTACACATCGAGCATCCACCAATTATTTTCTAAATTTTCTGGTCACAACATAACAAATACTTATAATAAATTGTCTAGTGATGTTGAAATGGATATTTTCATCCACAGCGCAGGTTTGATTAGAAAACTACTGAAAGACTATTCTTTGCAAATTCAATTTTTGCGGTGGTCAATTCATATATATTTTATTTCTGTTTTCTTGAATACTCTTGTATACTTTTATTCAATGTAGTTAGATGATCCATCCACCGTACTAGGAACACTGTAAACATGATGACCAATTTACACTTTTCCGCAACTGTCACTTTCAAATTTTGTGCTTCAGTCAATCGTGAAAAGTATATCATATGCTTTATTTAAAATTAATATGAGATTGTTGAAAAGTACAAATTGTGAAATGGCATTTTCATGGCGACACAATTAGGCACATTAATGGTTTTTTTGGGGCGACATTTCCTAATAGGTATTCACCATCACTCTCAACTGAACTCCGTATAGTTCATAATTTTGGAATGCACGGTTACGTTTCACCCAGAGAACATAATAAGCCCCAGCCTCAGAATGAACCAGAAAATAGGGACATAATGATTTGCGCAAATGTGGAAGAAAGCCCCATGATATCTTAAAAAGAGGTTGCGAAAGCTGTAGGTTCCAGTGAAACCACAGTCACCAGAATCTTGAAAAAATATAAATATCGCCCTTACAAAATTAAAAAGTGTCAGGAAATTTATGAAGCGGATAATATCAGGCAAATGGAATTTTGCGAGGCAGTTATGGGAAAAATTAACAATGATAACAATTTTCTTTACAATGTTGTTTTTACCCATGAATCGACTGTTCCATTACTTGCCAGGCGTAATCCATCCCAACTCCGTTATTGGACTCGAGAAAATCTTCACAACTTTCTAACACTTTGTACACAATACCTTCAAAAATTGAACATTTGAATGGGGATACTTGGAGAACATGTAGTCCGTCCATTTTATATTTAGGGTAATACAAATGGAACCAAATATTTAATAAGAATCCAAATTGTCCCTGATATACGAAGATTGACAGGAAATCGATTAAATAACATATGGTTCCAGCAAGACCTATGTCCTGCTCATAATCGCATTTATGTGCAACAGTATTCAAATGAAACATTTCCAAACATATTGTTATCAGCAAGAGGTACAATTTTATAGGCAGCTAAATCACCAGACGACTCACTCCTTACGATTTTCTTTGTGGGGCTACTTAAAATCTCAAAGTTATCGATTTGCGGAAAAAGAGCTAACAACTGTACAAATACCTTTCTAATGATGTGTTAGACATGGTATATTCCCTATATAAAAATAAGGGGTTGGGGAAGTGGAAGTGAAGGGGTTGACAAATGACAGATGTCTGTATTTCACATGGATTTGTGATTACAGTGTTATTTTTAGCTAAGAATGAAATTCTTGGATATTATTTCATTCCTAACATCTTCCGAATATTTTGCCAAACTAAGGATGGTGGAGTTGAGAATGTTACCGCAGATACGAATTTAGTCTATGACTCTTGTCTACTCCTTTTCATAATATAGTACGAATTGTTGAAGTCACCATGGATGCCAGAAAAGATAATCAAGTTTTCAATATCTGACGATAAATGAAAGTTAAAATTTCAAATGCAATGTTTTGAGCGCTTCTCATGGTTGGTTTACACGGGCACAAGGCAACAAAGTACTTTATGGAAATGCTGCGTATTATTTGCTAGAGATTGTGCAGGTAAAGGCTCTCATTAGCAATTGAAATCCTCATTTATTCAGCTACTCACTAAATGGAAAGATGCTCTACATGATTGGCAACAAGACAGTGAAAGCCAGTTCCACAAATATTCTGTGTTATTGCCTGATCATTTTACAAAGGTGCATGATAAATGTCAACCAAATATAATTGGTCCGATTGATAAATAGCTGATAACCGGTGTTCGAAAACAATAACCCTTATTTTCAAACATGCTACCCTCACGCGAATTTAATCAATGAAAAGCGCTCCACTCTACACCCACTGCTGTAGCCCCGAATAAAAACGCTCCTCTCCACCCCTAGAAATTTCGGCAGAAAACCGTTAGAAACTGTCTTGTCACTCTTACCGTATTCTGGGCAAAACCTCCGCTAAAAACAATTGTGAGTACGTTCTAAAAAGAATTCAAATCTATGTGATTTAATATTTGGTAACTCCTAAAGGCCAACATTTTAAACATTGTGTGTGAGTCTCTGATTGTGTTAACAAGTGGAGTGATCTCAAGATGGTAAATAATTCACCAAGTAGTATCAATATTGCAGTAATTGGGTAACGTACTCTTATGTAATCAATATAACTATCCTGGACTTTGTAAGCAAGATAAGTCTCGACAATGTAGATTGTTGTATTTCAATATTCAACTTGTTCAAGACTCAATTGTAAATAAATGTTTTTGTGGATGTTAACCGAAATGATATTGTTCCATCAACACACATCGAACCAGTCGAAGGTGAAACATACAGTCCAATATAAAATATTAGCTCATCTGACGATTTTGGGGAAACGAAACTCTCCGAAACTTTTCAACCGGAAACGACTGAAACCGATTCTGAAACAAATAAATTATGTGGTCGTCAGGAGTTGGATTTGAGAGGTACATGCGACTCAGGTCTAATGAAAACCAATGATCATGAGCCTAACACAAATGACGGAAAATTTCGTGCTATTATACGGATGAGAAGTAGTTGTGGAGACTCAAATATAATAAAGGACGTAGAAAATGTTATGTTGAACACCTATTTAAGCCCTATCATAAAAAATGAAGTTATTGCAATTTGTGGTGAAATAATCCAGAAAAAATTGGTGCAAGGTTTGAATCCCTCGAAATTTTCTCAATCCTTGTTGACGGAACAACAGATTATGTTTAACGAAAAAAACAAATTTCCATTTGTGTGAGGTATATCGAGCCAAAAGTTAACGTGTTTTTCTTACGTGAAGATTTTCTATGTTATGTTTCAGTTGAAAATACAACAGGAAACTATTTAGCTAATGCAATTTTATCTGCATTAAAATCATTGGTAGTAGATTGCGATTATTTATTCGGATAAGAATATAATGTAACTTCTTCGATGAAAGGATGTTTTAAAGGTGTTCAAGGAGTAATTCGTGAGTCCCATTGTTAATTGCAGCGCACATTCATTGAATTTAACTTTGGGTCCTTCTTACCAGGTTCAGCCTATTCCAAATACTATTGGAATTATAAAATCGGTTTGAAATTTGATCAAGTCCTTGGCAAAACGACCCGAGTGCTTAAAAGAGAATATCGGAAAAAACTTCTCCGAAATACAATGGAAAACTCTGACGGCAATGTGCGAGACCCGTTTGGTCAATAATTATGATGTTAAGATTTAAAGAAATCTAAAATGCTATTGTTAATACACTAGAGGATTTAAGTTCTGCCAATGATTCTGAAACATCGTCTATGGCTAATTCTTTTCTTAGATCAGTCATTTCAAACGATTTTGTTATAAACTTATGTTGCTTAGGAATGTTGTTCCCATATACACTGATGTAAACTTCTTCAATCTCCCCAATGCGACATGTTGATTTAATTATAAATACTTTACTAGATACTCGCCAAAATATTGATTCAAAATTTGCTGAACTTTTCAAAAATGTACAGATTCAGCTCAGTAGTATAAATGAGGGAATGAAAATTAGGTGAATAACGCAACGCCAGGAACATAGACATATAACAAAAATCCAGAAAATTATTTTAGAATTACTATAATAATCAATTTGACTTAAGACTCCAAATTCATAAAACAAAAAAGTTGCAATGAACAAACAGATTATTATACTCAAGAAAACAACTTTAAGCTTTATAAAAAATATTTCGAACGAGATTCTTCAAAATCTGAATTAGATATGTGACAGATAAAATGGCTGAAAGAATCTGAACTAGATCGACCAAAATGTGCTATTGAAGCTCTCGGAAAATGCAACCAGGCCTTGTTTCCTAACATTCACAAGCTTTTGAAGATCTTGGCGACACTACCTGTTTCAACGCTTGCCCCTGAGATAATTTTTTCTTCTTTGAAATGTCTCAAAATTATTTAAAAAACTTCACAGGCCAGGAAAGACTCAACGGTTTGGCATTGATGTCATCGCAGTGATGACATCGACACGGAGGAGCTAATTGATTTTTTCGCTGCAAAGAAAGCTAGCATACCTAATATGTTTTTGTAATAGTTTTTCGTTATAATTGTATGGTTTGCAATAAATAATATTTCATTTAATTCTTATTTCGTTTATTTTTTATATCATCAAGCCAACTGTTGAAACACTCAAGACGCAAAATATCCGTTATAGAGCCCGCAACACTTCGAAAACTGATGGGAATGGCCAAAAACGAGCTCATTGCGCCATCTTCTGTAAAGGCGATCATTTACGTGATATTATATTTAAGAATATTAGTCCTACAAAAAATTTGTCAAAGTCCAAAATAAAATTAAAGCAAATAAATGCTTCTTTAAATTTTTATTATTTAGCTGAGATGTATGCCCTGATGTTAAGTAACCACGACGCCCATGAAAAATCGCTCAGAAAGCCTAATGATGATCCCCAACGCAATTGATACACCGCTCTCAAATAACCGGTTACTCCAGGCAGGACAGGAAACATGATTTTACTCATTATTAGTTCTATACCTAGAGCTATGGTACCTATCCGGACGGGTGAAGAAAACACCCTACAATCTTGTTTACAGTGTATAAGATTCAACGGGCGACGACTGAAGAAAAACACCATTACATTAAAACAACGTGATAATTTTTTATTAATCGAGCAAACCAAAATCCTCCCCCCAAATTGTTTCCTGGCTAAGGCCTTGATAGCAACGTATCGACAAAGTAGACAAAAATATTGAGCGAACGAACGGTAAGTGCTAGAGCTTAGGTACAAATTGATTCGGAATCCTCATAGTCTGAAGCCTCTCCAATGGAGAAGTAAATTATCCTCTTACCATTGCTTATTGAATTATTTATTGAATTTAGGATGACATTTTCAGGCTATTTTTTATTGGTTTTAGGTTAATTTTGGTTATACCACCTACTTTTCTCCTTCTCAATGCCCTGTTTTCAAATGCGTTCGAAGTCAGGTATTATAGCCTCATAATACTGAAAAGAGATAGCGACAAACAACATTAATTATATTCTATAGACGATTCATGTTAAGAGATACGCCCTCTTGCGGATAGTTAAGATCCGAGCTAGAAGCCATTGTGCAGCCATTTTCTTTGTTGTTGCTCATGACAAAACATAGCTTCAGTTGTGATTATGAATTTTTTTGGGTTTATACTGTTTGTTGGAAATGTTTCAAATGAACCAGTATTGCTGCGTTCTCCAGTGCTCGTCTTGGATCAAGAGAAATCTTATTTAAGTTTTCATCTTTCCCTGAAAGCACGAAAATAGAAGGTTTCTGTGGAAACTGAGTTTGGATCCAAGGAACTAATTGATAGAAGATTGTTGTGGATAAAAACATTTAAAATCATAAAAAGTGTGTCAAATACGATAAAAGTGTGCTCATAACATTTTCTCGAAAGTGATTTTTTACAGAAAAGTAAGTGTACTATAATTTATATCATTTTTATTCAATTCTTTTCTTTTTAGTTAGAGTAAAACGTGAAACAATAAAATCATTCGCAGTGCCGTCCTAGAATCTGCCTCTAGGGTCATGTGGTACATCGCCAGCAGGACTATCATCCAGAGCATTTCGTTAAAAACGAGAAGAAGAGTGTTTAACAAAAGTTCTCCTCACTTATGAACCAATGGATGTGAATATTGAGGATCAACAGGAGGACATTTTGAACATAGATTTGGAGGATCAAGAAGCATCAGAAGCCTTACTAAATTTATTTCAATACAAATGTTACTCGAAAAATTTCTAAAAAACTCCGATTTTATAATACACACAAACGTAAACAATACGTCCGTGATCACGGATGCATGTGGATTCATCCTTAGTATCATTTTTATTTCTTATTATTTTTGTGGGATACCGAGTGTTTATGTTTCATTGTTCTGTTATTGTATTGATTATAGCCCAATTTGGTAATTTAAATGTTCATTAAACCGAAATTACTGTTTAGAAATCTACGTACACGCCACATTGTGGCGCTTCCCTAGTTGTTTGTTTGGTTTTGTTACCTACTCTATCTGAAATTTTGTGACAAATGATCCCACGTTTCTGATGCAATTAACTGGTGTGGTTTCCTGGATATACAGTTTTTACTGTAATATTCTACTTAAATTATTGCGAATAATACGGAAGACGGAGCTTGAAAACTCATATAGTATCACCAGTTATGCAGATAATCGCATATGTTGACGATGTAGCCAACTCAAAAGATAACCTTGTAGGAGCAAATGAAAAACTTCAGAAGCACTACAAATTAATCTTTACAAGCACTACAAATTCAAGTTTACAAGCACTACAAATTAACAAATATGATGCAAATGTGTACAAATATTTGAAGCAAAACTGGAAGTAAATAATTGAGATGGAAAATTTGGAGATAAAAACACTATGAGATATCCCAAATGCCACCAGGAACCATACAATCTTGTAACAGTAGACTAGTAGTAAGGCAATTGTACCAAATTCGGACCCTGTACCAAATTCGGACACTTTCCATGTTAATTGCTAGAACAAGATTTCGATTTATAAAACGACGATTTACATAGATGTCGAGCCATCTATGATCATGTGGTCATAATATATTTCAAATGTCAGGCTAGCCAACTAAACAAAACATTTCTAGCAGCTCGTTGAAACTGACAGGGCGTAGACAGGTGTGTTGTGTTATAAGCCTAACAACTTTTCGTTATATTTTCAGGTAAGATTCTTATTACATTTTTGTTGCAAAAACATATTTTATTACTGCAGTATGTTTTTATATGATAATTGTACATGATTTTGAAGAAATAATTACTTTTTTATATTATTA
The DNA here is from genome assembly GCA_963921935.1 of Galeruca laticollis. Classification (NCBI taxonomy): domain Eukaryota; kingdom Metazoa; phylum Arthropoda; class Insecta; order Coleoptera; family Chrysomelidae; genus Galeruca; species Galeruca laticollis. Next base: position 80,243,001 of record OY998180.1, read on the forward strand.
CCTAGAGTTATTAGGGTGTCAGTATTACGGCCTACCGAAATAGCTATTCCTGAATTCGGACACGGGGTGTTCGAATTATGTTCATATTCCAATATTTCAAGTTATGTATCTTACATCTTTTTCTGGTAAAAGGAGCATTGTACTCCACGTTCTTCGTTCATTTTTGTAAATTAAAGTATGGTGTCCTAATTCTGACACGGGGTGTAATAATTACATCCAATGATGTCCGTTTTATGTACATGTAATGTTATCGTTGTTACTGAATGTCCTTAAAGAAAAATTGTGAATATTCATCAAACACACTAATATCCGCATTAGAAGCTATAAAAAATGGAATGGCTATTAAAGCTGCAAGTAGAGAATATAATATTCCCAAAACTACCCTTCACTCAAAATTTTATGGAAAGTATCCTGTTGAGTGTAAAGCTGGAGCCCCTACAACTTTATCGAAAGAAAGAATATGATACACTAGCAAAGTGGATAATAGCGGTAGCTAAAGTAGGATTTCCGATAACCAAGGAACAACTACTTGAAAGTGTCCTGGCAGACACTGGTATGAAGGATTTCTGCGACATCTTAAGGAAATCTATACACGAATGACCTAAAATTTAGTTCACGCTAGGGCTCGAATCACGGAACAAAGCCTTCGAAACTGGTTTGTAGAAATTGAATCATATTTTCTTGTCGAAAATTTGATGGAGATTACACAAGATCCTAGACAAACATTTAACGCAGATGAGACTGCTTTTTTCTTATGTCCAAAAGGATCAAAAGCTCTTGCACTCAAAGGAAGTAGAAACGATTACAACAGTACAGCTAACAATGAGAGGGAATGTTTAACAACTCTTGTTACGGGTAATTGTCTTATTCCAGAACCCTTATTCTCCAATTCTTTTCACAAACTTATGTTCTTACCAACTGTTTCTATTTTATAGCAAATGCGACAGGAGAGTTAGCGCCTCCTATGGTGATGTCCCCTATGAAAGAATTCCACAAAGTGTTATTGCACTAATGCCAAACGGTTGGCGCCTAGGTTGGAGTCGGGTTGGATGACAGGCGAAAGTTTTTTTGAATATACGTCAAATATTTTGTACCCATGGATTCTTAAAAATGACATACCATTGCCTGTAATATTTTGTGTAGATGAGCGCAAGTCGCACTTGACATTGCATCTTAGCAACTTTTGTTCAGAAAAAGGTATCATTTTAATTAGTCTGTTCCCTAATTCTACTCATATACTGCAACCTATGGATGTATGGGTTCTTAACCTCAGAAACTGGCTGGAAGAAGCGGTTGCTAAATTTAGAATAGACACTAATAAACAAAAAATTCGAAATGACAATTTTGCTCCGTTATTAGATACTTTAATTAAACACGTCATTACACCTATAATGGTGCAAAATGCCTTTAAAACATGTGGATTATTTCCATTTTATGTAGATGCAATAGATTATAGTAAGCTGGTGACTGCAGAAGTTACAACAAATACTACAATTACAGACAATGCAGTGAAGCTCCAAACTCTGGAGAATGTTGAATTCAATACACACCATTTGAATTTAATCGCGAAATTTTTTGAGAAAGGTACACTTGAGAAATTTAAACTTTCTCTTTCCACTGTGAGTGAATGGTCAGGTCCAATACAAGATGACTCTCTATATAATTTATGGAAAAAATTAAAACAGCATGTCGGAGCAAAACCTTCAGCAGATAATATCGTTACGAAATAGCACACTGGTATAGTCCCTGAGTTCGACTCTGTCTATGCCATGTATGAAAGTTAAAATTATGGTGGATGCGTAGGGATTTCTTAGAACTGTTTACGATTGTGCCTATCTTATCATTGTTTTTGTGACCAGTCTTATCTAGAAAATGTCAGAAAGCCAATTGTTTTTTTGTGTAAGCCGCAATCTAGAATTATCGAGTAAAAAAGGCACTAATATATATATAGGTTCGACCAGGGGGAGTGAGTTTAGTTGATAAAGTGATCTCGACAAATAAACAAAAATACACCGAAATAGCGAACAGTAAAGTAATGATATAAATTAATAATTAAGTTTGTGTGCATATAAATTAAATTTAAGTGAATAGTTGAGTGTATATAAATTAAGTGTTAGTGAATGGAAACAGTTATAGAGGGTGATACGCTACAAGGAACAGAAATAATACAGTCAAGCAATAATGAACTGAAAGAAACAAAACGGAAACCGGTAATAGAGGGAGGTACGCTACAACCGACAGAAATAATAAAGTGAAGCAATAAAGAACCAAAAGAAATAGAAATAAGGGAGAACTCAGTAATACAAAGTTAATTCAGTAGAAGAAAGTAACAACCATGGCTCAGAAGAAGTCGGAGTAAGAGTTAATTTAATAGAAGGAAGTGATAACCAAAGCCCAAAAGAAGTTAGTTCTAGGAAATTCATAGTACCGTCGCCGTTTAAAGGTATATTATATTGGCCTGAAAAATCAAAAGAGGGAGCGAAGAAAAAAACCTTAGTTAAAATACCTGCTGTTACTAGTTCATAACAGTGGAAGGCATTTTATAAAGGTACGAAACGGGCAAAAGAGCAGATAGAACAGGAAAAAGAAAATAGGAAGAAATTGAGCCTGGAAAAGCTAAAAGAAAAGTGAGCAAAATCAAAGAACCCAAGAAAACAGAAAATGAATAACGGATCCGAACTAAAAGAGACGAATTTCAATTAAAAAGATCCACATCAAAAAAGTGCCAACGAAAAGATGAATGCTCATGAAGACACAATTATTGTACACCTAAAGAAAAATTTTGAGAAAGGAGATTATGTTATTGTTAATTACATTGACCAAAAATTTCCAGGCATAATACTTGAAATAAGTGACGAAGAGCAGGCTTACGTAAGTGCTATGACGCCAAGTGGAAGCAGCTGAAAGTGGCCTTCTAAAAAAGATGTTATGTGGTACAAATTTAACGATATTGAAGAAAAAATTAGCAAGCCTCTACTAATAAACAATAATAAAAGAGGTCTATTTAGGGTACCTGCAATTGAAATGTTCATAAATATACAATAATTTCAACTTTTTATAACAATTTTTACTCTCATGTCACAATTAGGTTAAGTTTGTGTCCGAAATACCGACACTGTCCGTTTTTTGTACCTGGGGGTGTCATTTTTTAGCACTCTTGTTGGATATCTGTGTCCGAATTAGGATCTTGGTTTATACTTCTATATTTCATTTTTTAGGAAGAAAATTATTTTCCTGTATTGTTTTCAGTTCTTAACATAAATGAATTGAATGTTCAAGGAATCAGATTAATTCAGATTAATTTTTTTCATTCGGGTGTCACAAATACGAACAAAGTTACCAAGAAAGTGAGTTATGCTATTCCTTAATATGTCCGAATTTGGTACATTTACCTTAGTAATCTTTCTCAAGATTGAACGGTTCTATTAAGATGATCATAACTTGCACCTTAATCCGATACTTTATCATTCAATCCCTAGAGATCTTTCTATTGTGGTCACTTGTTATTTATCATAAACTAAATTATGCGGTGTACTCATCTAATGCCCGTTAGTTTCTCCTGTTGATACTGCTATCTGACATATAAACAGGCTATAAATACTATTCTCGCTTTTCCTATCTGTGGGATTATGTAGTATCAAGAGGTGAAATAATGGGCATAAGTCTTCTGCAAATTTCTATATCAACCACCCTTATCGATCAACGTTATTATCTATGTTTTCACAATTTCTAAGATGTAGCATATTTTGGAAATATAACATTTGTCAGTAACAAGAGTACTGCACATTTACAAAAGCCGCACAATATCATTTGTTGTCAAGTGTACACTCTCGAGCTAAACTTATTTTACATAACAAAACGAACTGAACCTCATTGCATGTTTTACTACATTCATATAATTAATAAAATCGTCCTAAATTACTGTTATTTGAGAAATAACTCAAACATTTTTATACTAACTGGTGATTAATAATACAAAGAATGTATCAAGATCAAGCATTCTAGTAGATTTTAATCATGAAAAGGAATACAAACCGTGCTTGCGATGTGAAACCATAATTTAGTCAAAGTGGTACGTAACAACAAAGCAAATAAGAATGCCAGAAAGTACAAAATTACGTAAAATTGTTCCTAGTTATAAAATAGCTCATAACCACAGATATTTAAAATTGCAAATGCAAACTACTAAATTGCTCTGAAACACGAAGTCGATGGTTAAAACTGTCAGCTAACATTCGATATAGAATTTTTATAGGGAAGAGCCGCTATAACATTTTTTAAACCAAATATTTCCCCAAGTTTCATAATAAAACGTCATCGACGAACACTGTTGCGAAATTATGCAGGCTCATGTCGAGAATATTTTAGCTGAAAAATTATGGGGAGAAATAATGTGGCTAAGATAAATTACTTACAATATAACATCTTAAGATGACCTCTTAAGCAGTGGTGTAATATTTCAAACTAATTTGTTTTTGCATCATTAACTTTTTAGAGTACTTTAACTTGTTTGTTGTTTTCATAGATTTCTGTAATATACTTATTCTAGATTATAGTTGAGGTCTCAGGTGCGATAATACAGCGCTAATCTTCGTAAATTTATTAAATTTTTTCAAGAGAGAAAGGAGAGATATAGTTTTCACCTGTGATGTGAAGAAGAAAAAGTAAATATTGCGTCTCACCACTCACCTCTTCCAGTTTTCTGGAAAGTATAGAATGAAGAATGATGGGAAATATATTAAGTAAATATCTCATAAACCTAATCGGTGATCTTTGCACTTTGATGAGTTTAGTAATTTCGGGATCAATATGAACGTAGATTGCAACATATCGATTGGCTTGTTGTCATAATAGCATTGAAGAATTTTACCAGTGTCTCGACAGATAAACCCGTTTAGAACTATAATGCAGACCCTTTTCATAGAAGTGTAATATTTATTGGCAACGGTTTTTTAGTTTCTTTACAATTCCTTTGGATTTGTCTAATTTCACATTGTCTATATTCTGTCCATCCAGGCAACGGAGTGCTCGTAAACCATTATAACCGATAATACACGTGCCAAAGGAATTTCACCACCGCGCCGGTTGGAGTTAAATTCGATTGGCCAGCGTAAAGAGGCATGTTTAGTTTAGCCGATGGGTCCTATAAATCCAGATAAACTACTTTTTGATAATATTTGGAGAAACTTTTCAAAGTGATTTTGAATGGCGCGATTGAACCCTACCTTTGACTGAGTTTTATTCATGCTTGACAGTTATTCTGTTTCTCATAATAATTAATATAGTCGTGGCTAAATAATAAAATAAAACTTTTTAATATTGAAATTAAGATTGAAAATAGGACAACAATAGTAATAATTGAATTATAAATTGTATAAAAATAAAGGAAAAAACGAAACGCATACTATATATATATTTATATATATATATATATATATATATATATATATATATATATATATATATATATATATATATATGTTATATACCTTAAATTACTTAGTACATATTAAATAAATTGCTTAATCAGTATATTGTGTAATAACCTGTTGTTTTTTAAATTGTTGAACCTTATTTTTGCTTACATTGTATTTTTTACCTTTTTGAATTGTTTAGTTAATATAGTCAGTCTAGAATTTACTTCGAATTGTGGAACTTGTAACTTTTGTTAAATAATTTTTTAAAAAACCTTTTGCCGTATATAAAAAGTTATTTGGCGCAGTCAGTAGTGTATGTTAAACGGGCGTTAGTGAATATAACAATCGGTTCGTATTAACGATTTATTAACATACCTCAAGTGAATTATTGGGACTCTTGGTTAAGTGAATTAAGTAGCTTAACTCGAAGACTGTTGGCTCGTACGAAGAGGAATTTCAACAGAACATTGGTAATTCCAACTACAGGTACAACTAGATGACGAAAGCAGTCCTAATCTTCATGTAAGTACTTTATGTCGTATAGAGGAAATACTTGTTTATTTAATTCAGGAAACTCTGACAACTCTGATTCTGATTTAGATTCTGGCTCACAAACATATCGTAGCCGTGAAATAAATATTGAATTATCAAAACCTAGATTTAAATTAAATACATTATACATAATGCCAGTAGATCAAGTGGTATCGCAATTGAAAAAGGAATATCTGGACATGATTCCAGAATTCCATGGCGAAAATGCTTTATTACCCAGATTCATAGAAATTTCTGAAAAATTAGTAAATAAATTTTACAATACAGTAGATTTAACAGACTTTCAAAATTAATATTTGATGTCTAGTATTTTATCTAAAATTAAAGGCCAAGCCGCAATAAATATTTCAGCTTGTGGTATTTCAAATTGGCAGAATTTGAAAGATGCTTTATTAAACACATATGCTGATAAACGAGACATTTACACGTTAAGTATTGAAATATCGGAATTAAAGCAAGGAAATGAATCACCTTTTGACTTTTGCAATAGGATACAGCATCTTTTGAATCTACAAACATCATTATTAATGACACGCTCTAATGCAAGTGAACAAGCCATTTTAGGCAACTATTTCAAAAATTTAGCACTTAGAGTACTATTGCGCGGTTTAAAGGAACCTCTCGGTACACTAATGCGTACCAAGAATCCTAGCGATCTAAATTCAGCTTTAAATGTTCTAACGATTGACTTTCAAGTTTATTTAAGTAATAATAATAACAATACACATCCAAAAAATTCATTTAATAAGCCTAAGTCTCGATTTGATGACGTCACATAAAAATAATTATCCTAATAATAATCAAACGGTAAGCAGACCAAATTTACAACATAATTATCAACCACAATTTAATAGAAATTTCAACAATGAATATAATTTACCTAGTACAAGTAGATATACAAATTTTCAGAATAGAAATACTAATGTTTTCAAACCTAATAGAAATTATCAAATTCAAAAACCTACTCCAATGAGTATATCTACTTCTAATACGAACAATAAACCAAATGTACAGAATAAAAATAATGGACAAAATCAATCGCATTTCGTAGGTAATAGAAAAAATTTTATTTCGGAAGAAATGCATAATATGGACGATACGGAACGTCACACTTATGTTGAAAATTGTTTTTTAGACGAAATAGCCTCGGAAGAGACAGACACGTAGAAATGTTTGATTTTACGAATTATGAAAGTGAATTACCGTACATAATATTTCCTGAACAAAATTTAAAAGTAATGATTGACACAGGTAGTACAAACTCTTTTGTAACACCTGAAATTGCAAAGAAATATTTTTCAAAATCGACTATGACAAAATCTTTCAAAGTAACTTCTGCTTTAGGCTCGAGTCAACAAAATTATTGTACAGTAATTCCATCTTCAAAGATATTCAAAATAAAAAATATAATGAACTTAGAATATTGTATATTTAAATTACACAATCATTTTGATTGCTTATTAGGTTTAGATGATCTGAAAAAATTGAACGCAACTATTGATTTAGTAAATAATGTTTTAATTACGCCTTATAGTGAAATAAAAATAAATTATTTTCAAATCAGAAGCGAGAACACGAATTGTATAGTAGTGCCTCCGCGAACTGAACAAATAATTAAATTGAATATTGATAATATTAATAATGGCGATATAATTATACCTTATACAAAAATCGGAAAATTAGAAATTCCAGATTGTCTTACAAAATCGGAAAATAGTCAAGCTGTATGTACTATTTTGAATCCATCTGAGTCATATTTTAAAGTAGATTTAAGTGCTGCTTTAGAGGTTGAACAGTTCGACGAGAACGAACAAACCTTGAGACCTAATTTTAATGCTATTTATGAAGAAAAACTCAAATTTGATATTAATAAAGTTCGAACAGAACATATGAATTCTGAAGAACGCAATTGTTGGAGAAGTCAATAATGTAACCTCATTTGAATATTGTTTTTGGCATCTGTCAAATTATGAATGAAAAACTTTCAGTATTTTTTATTAGAAATAAGTAGTCTAAAAATGATGACATTTATTGTCGCTTTTTGAAATACTCAAAAAATTATATAATTGAACAATTTTTACGAAAAGAGTGGTATTGTGTGGTATTATAATGCCAGTTCACCCCCCGATAAAGTTATTAAAAGTTTTAATGGAAATTCAGTGATAAATGAGGTTATAAAAGAAGCAATAGGTATATTGATAAATAACTGACAAAAAAGGAACCTTTGACCAGCGCACCAGAAAAAATTGGAGAATGGTTTATTTGATGTTTGAAAAATTGTTACAGAGGTGCTAACAATTTTAAAAGATAAGTGGATTTATAATTTTGTTACTTATCTCAACACCAACAGATAGGACTTCATAGTTTTTCCCCATTTCGATCTCTTTGTATATTTCTGGTGAATGTAAAATAATTTTTGTAGTTTTTAATTAAGGGTGAATGACAGGCCTGTGGATGAATATTTTTTAGCATAAACCTATTGTAAAGTAGCAGTTATTGTGTATGTAATTAAAAGGTAATTTAGGATGTTTTCAGTAAAGTATATTTGATATTAAAATCAGTTGGGTTTAATTTTAAAACCAAGAATAATTTTAACCGGCACCAATGAGTTATAGTCAACTAACTTTCGACAATTGGAAGGTCGACCCTACTTTATTGTTGGAATCAAAGAGTGATTGCAACAGCAATGCTATTATTAAATCAATTAAAGAATATTCTGACATTTTTCATGTTGATGGTGATCAACTAACTCTTACAAGTAAAATCAATCATCAAATAAAAACTACAAATGATGTACATATTTATACTAAATCGTACAGATATCCAGAAGTATATAAAAAAGAAGTCCAAAATCAAATACAGAGTATGTTAGATCAAAATATCATAAGAGGCTCACCCTGACCGAACTCGAGTAGTATTTGGATTGTTCCAAAAAAATTAGACTCTACCGGTAAACAAAAATTCAGAGTCGTCGTAGACTATCGCAAGCTTAATGAAATAACTATTGGGGATAGATATCCATTACCAAACATTGGATAAATTAGGACGTTGCCAATACTTCACTACCTTGGATCTTGCCTCCGGATTTCACCAAATTGAGATGGCTGAACAAGATATACCCAAAACGGCTTTTACTACTGAAAATGGAGCCACTGGGAATTTTTGAGAATGCCATTCGGACTAAAGGGAGCTCCAGCAACTTTTCAAAGAGTGATGGACAACATTTTAAGCATTTTTAGAGGTATCCAAAACGAAAAATGTTTAGTTTATCTTGACGATATCATTATATTTAGTACAAGCTTGCAAGAACACATAAATAATTTGAAAGAAGTATTCAAAAGGTTACGCGAATCGAAGTTTAAAATACAAATTGACAAATCCGAATTTTTGAGGAAAGAAGTAGCTTTTTGGGACATATTGTTACCCCTGAAGGTGTAAGACCAAATCCTGATAAAATAACTGCTATTCAAAAATTTCTTATACCAAAAACTAGTAAAGAAATGAAAGCTTTTCTCGGACTTCTTGGATATTATAGAAAATTCATTATAGATTTTTCAAAACTGACTAAACCTTTAACTGATCGTCTTAAGAAAAATGCAGTAATTAACATGAAAGATTCTAATTATATTAATTGTTTTGATACTTGTAAAAATATGTTATTAAATGATCCTATTTTACAATACCCTGACTTTTCTCGTTCATTTAATCTCACAACAGACGCAAGCAATTTTGCTCTAGGCGCTGTTCTCAGCCAAGGAAAAATCGGAACCGATTTACCTGTGGCATATGCTAGCAGAACACTTAATGATTCTGAAGTAAATTATTCAACAATTGAAAAGGAACTCCTTGCAATTGTTTGGGCTGTAAAATATATCCGCCCATATATTTTCGGAAGGAAATTCACTATCGTAACAGATCATAAACGACTTCAATGGTTATTTTCTTTGAAAGAACCCAATTCTAAATTAGTTAAATGGCGGTTGAAACTCGAAGAAAACGACTATGATATAGTGTACAAGAAAGGTGCATTGAACACTAATAGTGACTGTTTATCACGAATCCAGGTAAATATGAATGAAGTAATTTCTTCGGATAATCCTCCCAAAAAATTATTAGTTTATATGGAAAGATTAAATGACTCACTTTCAAATAGTACTAGAAATAAAAATGTAGAAACCGAATCACTTATTGTAGAAGCTGAAGATTTTAATGACGAAATCGATGACGATAATAATACCATTCACACTAACATAGAAAATCCTATTGCAGGAATACCGATTTCGGAATCTGCAGTAAATGTGGGAAAAAATCAAATTATAATCTCTGAAGTAAATTTTGAACCAGCTATACCAACTATAATTAAATTATATGAAACTAATCAAAGAATTCTAGTACAATTTTCTAAAAATAACTTTGAACAAGACGTAATAAATTTTGTGAAAGAATATGTAGCACCAAAAGCAAAATATCATATTTATTTTGTAGATCCCTTATACGAAAAATTCAGTACTGTTATACAAACATATTTCAAAAATTCACACATTTCATTTATCAAATGTAATAAAAAATTAATTGACATCCCTCTAAATGAAATCAAAGAAGTAATACAAAACTATCATGAAAGTAAACGGAATCATACAGTATTAGATGAAACCGAAAATAATATAAAATCTCGATACTATTGGCCTAATCAAAGATCTACTATTCAAACGTACATTAACGAATGCGAAATATGTCAAATAACAAAATATGATCGCAAACCCGTGAAACCATATTTTAATATTACCCCAACAGCTATTAAACCATTTCAAATAATACATTTAGACACTATTACTTTAGAAAATACAAAATTTCATACTATTATAGACTAATTTTCAAAATACGGGCAGTTGTATAAATTAAACTCAGCCCAAGGTATAGAGATAGTTAATAATTTAATTAGATATTTCACCCATCATTGTATACCGGAACAAATAATATCCGAGAACGGAACAGAATTAAAAAATAGTTTAGTAAAAGATTTATTAGAAACTCATAAAATTCAAATTCATGTTATCAGTTCACAACATCCTGAAGCAAACGGCATTGCCGAACGATTTCATTCAACAATTATTGAACATATTAGAATCTTAAATAATCAAACCGAATTTAAGAAAGAACCTATTGAAATAAAAGTAAATTATGCTCTTTTGGCATATAATAATAGTATTCACTCAGTAACAAAACTAAAACCATACGAAATTTTTACAGGTCATTTAGAGAATAACTCTTCTTTTGATTTAGATATTGATCGACAATTAGTAAATAATTATATTCATAATCACAAAGAAAAAATGAAATTACTTTATTCTAAAATAAATAAATCATTGCAAGAAACTAAAGATAAAGTTATTTCAAAAGATAATGAAAGTAGAGAAGACCTTCCAGACCCTCTACCTAGAAAAGTATTTGTCAAAAATAAGCAGATTAAAAGTAAGACAAAAAATAAATATCAACCTGAAAAAATAAAATCCGTAAACAGAAAAAATAAAACTGCTAAAATTGTAACACGTCATTTTAATACCGCTGAAGATATTCATATTTCAAATATAAAACGACCTAAGAAGAAACCTTATACTTTTATTACAGATTCTTCTCATTCGGTCAAGCAAGAATAGAAATAAAAGACTAATAACCTAGGAATTTTACCAATAAATCTTGGACCAGCAAAACTACAAAAATCAAGTCATACATTTGTACATTTCTATAACTTAAGTCCGTTACTGGAAAAATATAATTCCTTAATTAACACTTTGAAAATATCACAGTTAATATATCAAATAATAGATATTTCGTACAACAATCAGAAAATATAGTTAATCTTATTCATAATGTTAAGAGTAATATAGAAGAAAAATTTGAAAATTCAAATATTCATTCAATAACAAATAGAAACAAAAGAGGCTTTATAAATGGACTTGGATTTATAATAAAAGCCATAACCGGCAACCTTGATTCTCAAGACGAAGAGAAAATAAATATAATCTTAGAGCATTTAAAACAAAATCAAGCTAATCTTCAAAGTCAAATTCAAATGCAGTACAGCGTTAGCGAACAAATAATAAATAACTTTAATAAAAATTTCCGTGATATTCAAAATAATGAAATATTGCTCAAATCGAAATTATTAGACATAAAAGATATGCTTGACCTTCAAGTGCAATATGAGAATTTTATTTATCTCAAAGATATGTTGAATGAAGTTCTAATTATTTATAATGTTATATTAGATGTAATAGAAACTGTAGAGAATTCCTGGACATTCTGCATACTAAGGACATTGAACCCTAGTATAATTAAATCGAAGGAATTATTTACAGAGTTGCAAAAAATGTCTTCGTAATATAAATTACAATTACCGTTGGAATTGAAATACGAGAATATTTTAAACTATGAATCAATTTTAGATATAACATGTAGAGTAAGTAAAAATAGAATAGAATATTTTTTATCGATTCCTATAGATTTTAATATTCAGTTTGAATTATTTTATTTTTTACCCATACCTACTAAGTTAGAATCAGAATTCGTAATAATAATACCAAATTCAAAGTATTTGCTAAGATCCGATACACAGATAGAACCTCTAAACGATATTTGTACAAGAAGTGGAACTTTTCAATGTGCTTCACACCTTCAAGATAATAATAAACAGTTATGTAAAGAATAAATACTATCAATGGAAAACTCAACTAACTGCGAATACACTAAAATCAAAATTATTGAAAATCATTTGGAAATTATACCAGAATAAACCAATACCTAGTAGTATTTCCAGAAGAAAAAAAATTGATAATTAAATGTTCAGAAGACACAGAAATCAAAATTTTAAAAGGAATTTTTCTTATCAGAAATTTGCCATGTAAAATAACTTTTGAAATCAAGAATTAATATTTCATGATAGAACTAACTTTTGGTCAACCACTGGTACTGAATACACTTCAGACACATTTTAATAAAATTAAAATCCAGCCTTAGGAAATAAATTTGAAAAAATTAAAATTAAAAGAAATATCTTCGCCAACTAATTACTGAAAACTATGTAATAATCAGCTTAGATGTTGTCTCTTTATTTACCAACACTCCCATTACGTTAGTGACACAAAGTATAACAAAACATTGGGAACAAATACAGGAACATTGTAACTTTAGTCTGGGTAATTTTTTAAAAATGGTAGATTTCATTAGCAATAATACTTGTTTTGTTTTTGACAAGCAGTTTTATAGACAGATTTTTGGTGTCCCAATGGGCAGCCCTGTGTCTCCTATTTTTACTCAGGTCGTCATGGATGATTTGATTGCTGATTGCCTGAATAAGGTCAACTTTCACATACCCTTTTTGAAAAAATATGTAGATGATATCATCAGCGCGGTACCTAACAACCAAGTTGGAACAATTTGAAATATTTTCAATAGCCACCATAATATACAGTTTACAGTGGAAGAAGAACGTGATAGATTTGTACCTTTTTTAGACACGAAAGTGATCAGAACTAACTCAAATACCCTGATCTTAGATTGGTACAAAAAACTAACTTTTTCAGGAAGGTATATGAATTACATGTCTTATCATCCATATAAAATGAAAATGAACTTGGTTTTAGGACTTAAAAATAGAATAAAAAAGATCTCACACCCATTATGTTTACAAAAAAACTATAAAGAATTGTTTGACATTTCATTACAAAATAGTTACCCTTCACATATTTTAAAAAAGTTGATTTTTAACACGCAAAGTGATCGAACTGTCCCTGGGGGGATGAGCAGAGATAGGAATCACACAGAAGGTGAAAACCAACCTAATGTTGTTTTCGGATCAATACCATATCTTGGTGAAATCTCTGATGAAATTATTAAACATTTCAAAGATATTTCCACAGTAAAAATTGCACAAAAATCAGCGCAGCCTTTAAACCAATTGTTCACCAAACTTAAACACAAAGATGAGACCCTCCAACGTACAAATGTGGTCTATCAAATACCATGTATGAATTGTGAGAAGAAGTATATAGGTGGAACCTCACAAAATTTAAAAAATAGTTTGGTACAACATAAAAGTGATAGTAGGTTAGGGAAAAGAAAATGTGCTCTTGCAGAACACATAATAGATGAGACACATCACGTAGATTTTGGAAATTGTGAGATTTTGGAAATTGAAAGAAATAGAAATAAACGTAAATTCTTAGAAATGTACCACATCCAAGTTAATGACCTAACTATGAATAAAAAATCTGACATCGATGATATAAGTAAGATTTATACATATTTGTTACATTTTACAAATGTCAACCCAGCTAGCAGTGACGATTCTTCCCTTAGTTAGTTGCTGTGGGATGTCTGTGTGGAAATTGTGGCGTTTATTTCACGGGCGTTGCACTATCAGCTAACTCCGCTATAAACATTTTTTCACACTATAACATAATTCACAAAAAAGTAATAGTATAGCATGTTGAATCAAATAACACCAGGCATTGAGAGTACTTACTTAAACCAACAGCATTCCGGGGAGGTTGTGGTGAGTTCCTACCTCTGTCGGGACTGACAAACTTGACAGGGTGTGGGGCTTGCCATTTCCCTCTTTGAAGTTTGTTGTATAATTAAATTAAAAAATTTAAAATATAAAAAAACTCTTGCTACTCAGAGGGTGACAGCCTCTGAAGTTGGCAATTTCAGAATCTTAAATACCAGGGTGAGAGACTGGACTTTGATTAATTTTTCTTTTCTGTAAGGAAACCTCTTGTGATAATAAAACTTACCACCTATCGGTGTTGTCCTCTTTTAGCCTGTGCTTTTTTACACGCGATAACTGCCTGGATATGTTCACAGCCGCGGGACGGATGAAGTGAGAGTTCATGCTGTTTGGTGGCTCTGAGCATATTCAACTCCTTGTTATAAATAACCTACCAAATGATAACAGCAGGCAACTGTTATATGAAAGAAAAAGAATTTTTTTGCAAGAAGAAAAAAATTTTTAACAGTAATTGGACATCAAGATCCAAAATTTTTAATATTAATCTCATTGCTAGTTTTGGTGCAACATTTGGTATCCCACTTTGCAATTTTCTAACTACCCTGGTATGTTTGACATATAATAAAACAAACTCGTTTGAAGAGAATACGACTGAAAGCAAGTATGGTAAAGTAAAAAACATTACTGTCTATCCAAAAACTAGATACACTTGAAACAACCGAATCAGTTTTAAATATTCTCTGTCAAAATGTAGTAGTGGTGAAGTTAAAAAAACCAAAATGTGTTTCCTTCAGGAGGGATTTTAGCTAAGTATTAATTTTATGTTGTTAATTTAAACTCAATTTTGCAATTTGTCAATTTTTCAATGTTTCAATTTTTTCAATTTTTTACTTGTTCACTTTTTCAATTTTTTGGTTTCCTGTTGCATTTTAATTCAATGTTGAGGCATTGATTTTAGCTCTAACTTAAGTCGGATGTGATTACTATGTATCCTGTTTTCTTGGATTTCTTATAATTCTAATATGCAACCTTGAAAAAGAAAGAGTCTTTCGAAAGCGCTCGGTTTTGTATAACAAGAATATAAATATTATGTAGGCTGCAATCCCCGTGATATTTTCAATTTTGTTTGTTAATAGTTCAGCCGTGATTACTTGTCTCTGTTTTATATATATATATATATATATATATATATATAAATATATATATATATATATATATACATTAGCGGCGTGAAGTGGCATCCCCCCATGATAGAATTGCGGTTAAGGTGGCATCCGCGGTAAAGTGGCATCCAATATACGGATGCCAATTTGCAAATCGAAAAAAGATAGTGCAATCGACTTGGAATTTCATCAGCTATCACATTATGTGAAAATGGGCCGGAGTCTAATTTACACCATATTTGAATGGATTTGTAACTAAAGTTCACAGAATTTCTGTTGTTCGGCGCTGGTCTCGCTTATTTGTATATGCCGTATTGAATAAACGGTCAGACTGGCATCCGTGTATATATTGACCATTTAGCGGACACTTTGACTACTGTATATCTATTTTATTTGCACTTAGACATCCGAACAACGTTGCCAATTCAACGGTTCATATTTAAAATGAAATATAATGGTTGTAATAATATCAGTTACTAGTATAAATTCAATTTTTCGTCGCACTAATGTTGGCTTATAATGGAAATCATTGAAAATGGAACTAAAAAATTGTTAAACATGCTATTGAGAATATAGTGTTTCATTTCATCAACTTAGGCAACGTGTCAAAACGTTATAAGAAATATATCGATAATTTTACACTATCAATTTTTGTCTGTAAAAAATCTAGATAGCATCCGATTCCAATAATTATTCTTCAAGTGTTCGTTTTTACGGGGGGTTTATAAAAAACTATGAGAATATCAGAAAATTGGTACATATATCGGTTTTAAGGCTTTGAATATTCATGTAGACGCTCATTCACAAATAATTGTTAATAATTTTTCTTCAAGTAATCAAATGCACAAAAATGTTATAATATTCATTTTTGAATGAATCAAATTGAAAAATGGGAAAAATTCTATTTTGCAAACCGAAGCTAACCTAACTTGACCAGGTGGCCGTGAACGTGTATAATTATCGTTAGTGTTACATTATCTATGATATAACATGTAATAAGTAGATAATAAATGAATCAACAAAACTATGGTTAGGTTCAGTTGGGTAAGGTTGAATCTACCGCATAATTAAATAATTCAAATTTCTCAATATCATAACATCCATCTCTCCATCATTCAATATGGATCACCTTGAATAATGACTGAATCTATTAATGCAATAAAGGCCAGTATGTGGCAATCCTTATATCTATCAAAACAAAATTTTAGCTGTTTGCAGGATGTCCGATAACTTGATTTCTTGATTGAAGTTATAGCTTTTAAGTAACACTTTCTTCTATTTTAATTATGAATTCTGCTTCAATTTCTTATTGCAACAATATAAATTTGTGATGTTTTTTGATGAGTTATATTTTGAGTTACATTCCAAAATACAGCTCCCATATAAATAGTTAATTATGAAGATAACCACGATATAAAGTAGTTTAAGTATGCTAAGGAATGTCAACAAACACCGACAGATTTCTATTTCGATTATTAGGTTTCTGACATGGGTGTTATAGTTACTTGAAACTATGTAATGAAAATATTCTCGAAATACATTGAGGCGTTACTACTGGGAAAACCCTAACATATATATTTTGTTATAGATATGTAGATGACATATTAGCTTGTTTCATAGGCAGTGAACGACAATTAGATTCATTTTTCAATAATAATAATTCACACCCAAAAACTCAATTCACATTGGAAGTTGAAGAGAATAGCTCAATTAATTTACTTGATTTAACAATTCAAAGGGTTTATAATTAATTACTCATTTTACAGAAACCAACGCATACGATATTATTTTGATGGACAGATCAATACAATTAAACAGATAGCCACATCAAACGGTCATCCATTAGAAATGATAAATCGTTTACTCAATAAAAAGGAGGATAGAGTAGCATTATAACAAATATTTCACAAATCAACTACATGAGTACAAAATTGTAGAACCATCACATATACTGGTAATATCTCTTAATATTTCAAAGGTGAGTATCGTTAGCAACCAATACATCAATTTCTTTCAAAACTGGAAGTGATGTAAGTACAAAATTGTTAAATGTTGAAGCAAAAATATCCAGAATGTGATGCTATCTAAATCGGCCAAACCCTGCGAAATTTTGAGATGAGACTGGGTGCAGTGAACACTTAAGATCGTACAGACTGAAACTACCAGAAAAATCTCATTTTGCTAAACATCTACTGGACACAAATCATCCACTACACCTTACACAGATCTAGAAGTACTACATTTTCGTGATAAGAAACAAAAATTAGATTAGAAGACACTTGAGAAACCCACAATATGAAGTCGTCAACGAACAGATCAATCTAGAAAATTCTCCACTATAAAATTGTCTTCTCAAGTCATCATTGTAAAGATTAGCAGATGATAGTTTTTCTGTTTTCCTATATCATTGTATTGTGATTTAATTCAACAAGAAAATACGTAATTTGAAATTGACAGAGTTTGAAATGTAGTAGATATAACAATTTTGAGTAATATTTATTCGTTGTCTACATCGCAATTATACTAGTTGTTACGCAAAAAAGGAGATAACTGAATTGAATTTAATAGGTAATAGATTGAAATATGAATGGTATAGGAAACAAACAACAAAGATTCCTAGACACAAACACAATGATTTTTTATTTATTTTGTATAATGAAACATGAACAAAAAATTTCTCTCAAATATAATTTAAAAAAACTAAAAAATATCCATTGTAATAAGAAAACAAGTCCTTGTTTGGAAATTTCATAAACAAAACTTCAAATGGTACCAAAAATAATCAAAACAGAGTTTATAAATTTCAGTATAAGTTATGGGCTTAATCAATCTAAAAGAAGAGTCACATTGTTCAAATTTGACAAAATGAAATACGACTCATTTAAAAAATGTGAAACTGTTGTAATGAGTTTGTTCTTTTCCTGTATACACTTTTCGAAATGAGGTTCGAGTTTTATTGAATTTTTGAGCTGGAGTGGGTCTAAAAACCTATATCTATGACAGATTATTAGGGTTGTGCGTTCGAAAGTACAGAGGGCTGTGACCTGATTACGACTTTGACGAGAAACTAGTGGAATACCGTATATCAAATATGACAAAATATTTCTTCTTGCGATGGCAAGTTGGAACACATTGAAATCTAAGATACAGAATGTCTCGTGAAAAATTCAACTGTTGATGGTAGAAGGGATATTTGTTAACTGTTAAATACCAAAAATTATAAAATCGTTTTCTCATTTCTTAGAATAATGAAAATAAGATAAAGTGCTAAGGTAGAAGAATAAAACAAAAGAATTCTTTAAGGGATTTAATGGAAAGAAATGTTTTAACAATAGCTAGTATTCAGGTCGAGGATCGTGGTCGCCAATGGTATTTTATCCCAAGCATGCTCTATGGCATTTCCATTTCTTCTGAAACCACTCCAGCTCGATGTGATCTCGCGTATCATTAATAAACAACTCAGGGACTATAGCGGCATAGACCCATCTTTGAAAGTCGCGTTCCTCCATTCATTACGCCAGTGTTGGTGTTCCAATGCCCAAGCTAATCTTCCTTGCCTATGCACAGATAGCAATGGTACTCTCCTTAAAAGTTGCCTGGAATTTAAATTAGCATCACGGATTCCTCTTCTCATTGTTGAGATCGATAAAGCAATGACAATTCTCCTTCCTACGATTATTTAAGTATCACGAAGATTTCTACAAGCTGTTAGATAACGCTTTGGGACGCATTTAGTCTATTCGCAACATCTGTCTGTGTTAAGCCCGTTTCCAATAGCCCGAGAAGACTCTTCGATAGTTAATGTTCTCTTAGCATCATCAAAATTAACCAAACTCTTAAAAAAATTTGTTCAGCTATTCAATATTTTTATACAAATAAAAATAAGCAATTCAGAATGCAAACTACTTATCATAGGTCACAAAAATCAAATAGAGAAATTTCCAAAAAGCAACACCAAAATAAAACTAACGGTTATTGTGAAACATCGACAACAAACGATGCCATATTGGTAACTCTGAAATGATGTCCAGATAGTATAGCTTCTGTAAGTGGGTTAGATTTTAATTAGTCACCTTTTGCTTACAAGTTTCGATACGAAGCCCTGAATATGATCACAATTTTAAACTACAACGGCTGATTTTTTGGTTTGCCCCAAAAAGTCTAGCGAGGTGTAGCGATACGTTCGAATAAATAATAATCAAACTATGATCAAACAACTCATAGAAATAGATAAACATAAATTACGACCAAGAACGCACGATGCATTTAAATAACCATACACTTTACCGTAACGAAGACGTTAATTCTAAATATATTTTCAAAGATGCTACTTCCTCCGTTATAAGTACAAGAATGAAAGTGATTTAATAAACTCAAATATATCTTCTATTCCATCGTTGCCAAATTATCAAGATGCTAATCGGTCCGTTGAATATATTTAGCAAATATACATTGGTGTATATTGAAAGATTCCTGGCTATACCATAAATGTACCGATGCCAATTTGAACACTAGATCCATATATGTAAATATATGTATATTATATATATATATATATATAATATATATATTTATATATAGATATATATATATATATATATATATATATATATATATATATTATTATAGTTTATTTTATGGGAATTTAATTTGCCCTACGTTGGGCCGACATATTATTATGAATAGAATTTGGTTGAGAAAATAGTTTAATTTGCCCGGTATGTTGAGGATTTAATATGTATGATAAACAGTTTATTTAACCAACATGAAAACTTCTCATCTCAGGGTAGAGTTCAAGTATTTTAAATAAAATGATTTTATAATTTTATATATGTTAGCGCCAAAGTTAATAAATGCTTTATATTTTTAAAAATAAATTTGTTAATCAGAATATGTTACTTTTTTAATGATTTCAAATTAAATACGGTCCTGTCCTACTTAAAAAATATCTGCATAGTTCAATCGATTTCATTCAGAGCTTCTGCCTGTGGTAAGTAGATGGTGCACAAGTCACCAGATGAAATGAATAACTCAAGTAATTTAAAAAAAACGTTCTTCAAAAGGAAAAACAATATTTAATTTAATGAAAATAAATACACTACACTTTTACAAGTGTTTTTTTTAAGAAATTCAACTATCTAAAAGGATGACTCTTTCATACAAATCACACGCACTCTGGTGAGATATTATTATAATAGTAAAATACAGTTATATAACTTCATAAACATATGACTTTCAGAAAACGGCGAAACACTCTACTAGTCAATAGCCCCCATAATCAACAACTTTCTCACATTCTGATTTTTTTTTTCGTTAGCAACACAGTTGTCGCCGATGTGATCTTTTTTAAATGTTTATTAACCAATCAAATTTGACTATTTATTTTATAACTCAAATTCTTCATTTCAACCAGTGAAATGTTCATCCATTATATCATGATATTATATTCTAAGGTTTTTAATTGCTTAGACTTCCTATATTATTTTCATTCAATAATATTTCTTAGTATTGTTAAAATGACATTTCCTAACCTCTAAGTATGTATGTCAAATGAATATTCATAATGTTTTAATAGATGACAGCTGTTACCTTTAAATATGTATGCAAAATGAAAATTCGTTTTCTTTATAAGTCATGTTCTCTGAAATTCACATTATTTTATATTTTCCTGCTCTGTTATGTCTAAACATCTACACTATCTCATTTTAATGTCTTAATCAACAAATATTACGAGATTAGCTTGACTTTACAGAATAAAGCATTTAGTTTCTTATTATGAACAAATTTTGATACTTGATCTCTTTGATAAAAGTTTCGTTAGGTAATTTATTTCATATAAATTGTTTATCACACCCATTCGCAATTATCCCTACATTATACAGTCTGTCCTTTCTGTATGTCTTCTCTATCGAATAGTGTATCGTACAGATTGTCTCCATTCAAATGTTTAAAAAAAAATTTTTGACTTAAAAAAATTCTTTTAGATTACAATACATAATCTTAATTTTTCATTATTTGATATACAGGGTGTAGCATTATTTTTTCACAATAACATCCCCTAAATTTTGCGTTTATCAAATTTTTTATTCTAAGAAAAATTTTATGAACGCAAATTTTACTTCAAGTACTATATTCTAGGATTGTCTTTCAATTTTACTAATAATACATTTCTTTTTATTTCCGGTTGCTGTTACAAAGATGATTTTGGAATCCTGTGTTGCAGTATCCTCTTCAGTTAGTTTTAATTTATTTATAATACTATAATTAAATATATACAAATTTTTAATTTATTTTTAGGTACATGTTTCATTTACAAGTTTCATCCAAAGGAATTAGTTTAAAAAATCATGTTATAAATCCATTTTTGAAAATTCTTTAATGTTCGTTATACGACTTATTACTTCTACATTTCTCAGAGTCTCTTATATCGGTACAATTTATTAATTTATATTTCTTGTGTTACATCTCTCTATAATACCATCCTTTAGCATATTTTGTATCTCTGATTCAACTTCTTTCCTATATTTATAAGGTATGGGATATGTTCTTATTCTGAAATTTTCGATTCCCTTAACTTCTATCTTATGTACATAGTTATTTGCCATTCTCATCTCTTTTTAACTAATCCTTTATACTTAATTATTAAATTCTTCACTTTCTCAGCATATTCCTTATTTCCACATACTAATTCCAATTCTTCCATTATTTCATCCCTCTCCATATTCCATAACTTCCTATTATCCTCTTCAAATTCCAATTCTTCCATATTTCCACTCCTCTTTATATTCCATAACTTCCTATTATCCTCTCCAAATTCCAATTCTTCCATATTTCCAATCCTTTCTATATTCCATAACTTCTTATTATCCTCTTCAACTTCCAATTCTTCTATATTTTCTTCTTCAAATTCAATTCTATTACCATTTAATTCAATCTCCATCTTTTCAAAATCAATTCTTGCTTTATATTTCGTTAATTCATCTATTCCTATAACTATGTCTGATTCTAGATTATCTACTAACAGTAATTGCATTTCAACTTCTTTCCCATCCTTCAATTCAATCTTTTGTATTATAGACTTATTTACTTCACATAGCTTCTTTCCATTTGCTCCTATCAATGTAGTTTTTGGTATTTTAATTAATTTGTTTTCATAATTTTCAATGTTTTCTTCTATTAGTTTTGTTTTAATTATGGACGCTTCCGAACCTGTATCTATTAATAATTTTATTTCTTTTCCATTTAATTTCCCTTTAATATTTATCAATCCCATTATTTCTTTTAATTCTAATTCTTCCCCAAATTTTATATATTCCCTTGGATGTTCGTATGTACAGATAATATTTTTCTTTACATTTGGTATGTGCTCGATCCAAAATTTTGATCGGGCTCTGTTTCAGTGACTATTTCTGGTTCTATGGATATCACTCTTTCTTTCTGTCTTTGTATATTGTTCACTCTCCTTTGTTCTTCATTTCTATTGCCTCTTCCTTCAAAATTTCCATTTGTCCTTTCTGTATTATAGTCTCTTCTTTGCTCTTGTTTTTCATCTCTTTGTCTGTTTTCATAAGATCCATTCCTATTGTTTCCTTCAAATGTTCTATTTCTATAATTATTGTTATGATATTGATCATTTTTGTTGTAGTTGTTTTGAGCGTTATTGTTCCTGTTATAATTATTGTTTCTATTATAATATCCATTATTATTATTTCTGTTAAAGTAATTGTTCCTGTTTTGTTCATAATTATTCGATCTATTATTTTGATTGTTATTATTCTCATAATAATTTTTATTATCGTAACCATTATAGTTTTTGTTTTCATTTTGATTCCTGTTCCTGTTCTGGTTATTGCTTATCTTGTTTCTTTCAATTCTTTGTAGATAATTAGTTAACTCCTCTATGTTTTTGATATTTTGAATAGCAATTGTTTCAGTGATTTCAAATTTAAAATGTCTCGAGATAAACATAATAATTTCCTCCTCTGGTATAGGTGGATCTAAAAACTTCGCATTCATGAAAACCTTCATAGCGTAATCATTCATACTATTTCCTCTACCTATCTCAAATTTTCCAGAGTAAAGTTTTTCTCTCACTCTGGTTTGTGCATTGTTTCCCCAGAAATATCTCATGAATTGAGCTTCGAATTCCTCAAAATCTTTTAAATCCTCTTCCTTACTTGTATACCACACTAAAGCATGGTTATCCAGATTTTCCCTAATCATTTCCTTCATGTCTTCATTATTTCGGATATTTTTCATCTTGTTCCTTAAAATTTTTATAAATACTTTTGGGTGTATTTTTCTATTATCCCCTTCAAATTTGTGTTCCCCTCTATTTCCTATATAATTATTTATTATTTTCGTCTCCATCATTCCATTTCTCACTTCTTGAAAATTTCTACCCTCTGTGTGGTCATACTCTTCCTGTAAGTAAACTAGTCTCTTTTCCATGTTTTCCAATTTTCTTGTCATTTCCACTGTTTCCTTTGATTGTTCCCCATTGTGGATTCTACTTCCAGTTTGCTCAATTCTTCTTTTCAGAGCTTCCATCTCCTTCTGTATTTCCTTAATCTTCTTTTCTGTTTTCCCTTCCTCTTGTTTTTGTTTCTCTATACACGCTTCTTCTACATTTTGTTGAAATTCGGTAAGGGTTCTGTCCCATTTTCCTTCTAGGTTTCCCATTCTTTCCTGAGTGTCCTGAACTCCCATTTTGATTTCATTTATTTCTCTTTGAATTTCTCCTTTGAAATCCTTTTCTTTCTCCTCTATTTCCTTAATTCTGTTGATTTGTAAATTTTCTATTTCCATTTTACGTCCAATCACTTCTCCTCTTATTTCCTGTTTAGTGTCTTCAATTTTATTCTCCATGTATATGTTTGATTCTTCTAGTTTCTTCTCAACGTGTCCCAATTTTTCATCCATCAATTTTATTATCAGTTCCTTAGTTTGTTTAATTTCTTCTTTGTTCTGGTCCATCTTAATATTCATTTCTTTTTTTAATTCTTCCTTATTTTGGTCCATTTTAATATTCATTTCTTCCTTATTCTGGTCCATCTTAATATTCATTTCTTCCTTATTCTGGTCCATTTTAATATTTATTTCTTCCTTATTCTGGTCCATCTTAATATTCATTTCTTGTTTTATTTCTTCCTTATTTATATTCATATCCTGTTTCATTTCTTCCCTATTTTGGTCCAATTTTGTATTCAAATCCTGTTTTATATCTCTCCTCATATCTTCATTGTTTTGATCCATCCTTTTCATCATCATTTGAAGCATACTCATCACGTCCATATCCTCTTTCTCTTTTGATTATTGTTTGACCCCTTGTCCTGTTTCTTCTGACAATGGTGCATCTTCTTCTTCCTGTTCTTGTTCTGCATTAACTTCCAGTGAACATTCTCTTCCTTGCTCCAAATATTGTACTTGGAAATCTCCTCTTGCATGATTTCTCTCTTCCCTTTCTTGTTCAGAGCCACTTTCTCCTCCTACTTGTTTCCCGTCTCTCAAAGTCATTCTTCGTTCCATTTTATGTATTTAAAATTCTTTTAATAAAGTCAAATAAAAATTATTTCAATGCTTTTTATTAATACTTACAAAATTTCTATAATAGCCCCACGTTGCGGTGACATTTTATTATAGTTTATTTTATGGGAATTTAATTTGCCCTACGTTGGGCCGACATATTATTATGAATAGAATTTGGTTGAGAAAATAGTTTAATTTGCCCGGTATGTTGAGGATTTAATATGTATGATAAACAGTTTATTTAACCAACATGAAAACTTCTCATCTCAGGGTAGAGTTCAAGTATTTTAAATAAAATGATTTTATAATTTTATATATGTTAGCGCCAAAGTTAATAAATGCTTTATATTTTTAAAAATAAATTTGTTAATCAGAATATGTTACTTTTTTAATGATTTCAAATTAAATACGGTCCTGTCCTACTTAAAAAATATCTGCATAGTTCAATCGATTTCATTCAGAGCTTCTGCCTGTGGTAAGTAGATGGTGCACAAGTCACCAGATGAAATGAATAACTCAAGTAATTTAAAAAAAACGTTCTTCAAAAGGAAAAACAATAATTAATTTAATGAAAATAAATACACTACACTTTTACAAGTGTTTTTTTTAAGAAATTCAACTATCTAAAAGGATGACTCTTTCATACAAATCACACGCACTCTGGTGAGATATTATTATAATAGTAAAATACAGTTATATAACTTCATAAACATATGACTTTCAGAAAACGGCGAAACACTCTTAACAGCGTCTATGCATCACAAAATTTCAGTTTTTTTTACAAATTAGTAAGTACGCTTGACCTCTTAATACATTAATAAATTAACTTGTACTACCTTATTTACTTCACGATTTCTGTTTGTTCACCTTTATTTGTTCCAGATTCTCCTCCTGGAAAACCTCCCTGTTGGCATTCTGCTTCTACCAAAACAGGAATCGATGCTGTATTTCTTTCAAAGTCCAAACAGCTCACACAAATTCCACTATTCAATGTTCTTCGAAAACTATTTTGGCTATTTTACTTCCACCAGACACAAGACACCATTTTATAAAATAAAATTCATGATAAGTGTTTTACAACATTCAACAATTCCTTTTTTAATTATTTATATAAACTAAACTACTTACACTGATATATCTCTTGTAAGTATAATGTATTTGTTTTAAATTCTATAGTCAAATTTTGTCTTCCAAATGATTTCAATTGATTTACTTTACCAAAAAAATTTTGCTGCTCCAAAAATCTCTTCCCAAAAAGAAAAACCTACTAGTCAATAGCCCCCATAATCAACAACTTTCTCACATTCTGATTTTTTTTTTCGTTAGCAACACAGTTGTCGCCGATGTGATCTTTTTTAAATGTTTATTAACCAATCAAATTTGACTATTTATTTTATAACTCAAATTCTTCATTTCAACCAGTGAAAAGTTCATCCATTATATCATGATATTATATTCTAAGGTTTTTAATTGCTTAGACTTCCTATATTATTTTCATTCAATAATATTTCTTAGTATTGTTAAAATGACATTTCCTAACCTCTAAGTATGTATGTCAAATGAATATTCATAATGTTTTAATAGATGACAGCTGTTACCTTTAAATATGTATGCAAAATGAAAATTCGTTTTCTTTATAAGTCATGTTCTCTGAAATTCACATTATTTTATATTTTCCTGCTCTGTTATGTCTAAACATCTACACTATCTCATTTTAATGTCTTAATCAACAAATATTACGAGATTAGCTTGACTTTACAGAATAAAGCATTTAGTTTCTTATTATGAACAAATTTTGATACTTGATCTCTTTGATAAAAGTTTCGTTAGGTAATTTATTTCATATAAATTGTTTATCACACCCATTCGCAATTATCCCTACATTATACAGTCTGTCCTTTCTGTATGTCTTCTCTATCGAATAGTGTATCGTACAGATTGTCTCCATTCAAATGTTTAAAAAAAAATTTTTGACTTAAAAAAATTCTTTTAGATTACAATACATAATCTTAATTTTTCATTATTTGATATACAGGGTGTAGCATTATTTTTTCACAATAATATATATATATATATATATATATATATATATATATATTGCTGTGCTGGACCTAATACAGTACCTTGTGGGATACCGTATTCAATGCCCATTGAACTGCTCATTACTCCGTTCATTTCAACCCTCTGGTGTCGATTCGACAAATAATTACTGAATAATTTCAAGTAGATACCTCTTATCTCAATTTCTATTAATAATCTAGCCAGAGAGGCTGACTGACTCTATCGAATGCCTTAGTAAAATTTAAAAATATGCACATACATTTGATTTATTTAGTGAGGAGTATATATGTGATGGTATCGTTAAAACAGCATCGTCAGGAGATGTTTTCTCTCGAAAACCGTATTGTTTGTCTGAAAGTATATTATATTGGTTTATGTATGGTGTTAACTTATGTTGAATACATGTTATATTCGAATTCAGACATGTGTTTTAAAACCTAGAAATATGGAATTTATATAAATCTGGAATTAAAGTCCGACGATCAGTTTTTGGATATTAAAAGTTATTCCACTGCGGTTTCTTGGACATATCGAATAAATTATTTCCCAGTTTACAATATTCATGATTATTGCAAAGAAGTTGGTTAAGGCTGATGCACATTCAAAACCAAACATATCCACTTTTTTCACAAAATACGGATAAAATAGATTTAGAGTGTTTTTTCAAGATTTTATGGATTCCTAATGTAAAAATTGTCCAAAACCAGACAAATTCCATTTAAATTTGCATGTAAATATCAATAGTTCAGTCAAAATTAGACATCCAATTTTAAACCGACTTTCACCGAATCGTTCAAAACTAGACATTTCCATTCATACTTTAATACTTCATCTACAAGAAATAAAACAAAACTAGACATATCCATACCAAATAAACCGTGTCTTGTTTAATCAGACTTATATTGTTTTCATTACTAATACCAGTGGCCCTGGAATGCAGGTATTGTGGGGACGACTGCATCTTCGTATCTACTATTTTGGTTGTGTGGACTGTGGTGTCTTATTTTTTAGTACTTGTACTAGAACGGACAGTACAGACCGCTATAATATCTCCTTGAATTTACGGTTTTATTGGTAAACGTACGCTTGAATATTGTTGTTTAACCATTATTATTTGCTGCGTTTTGTTGTAAATGATGGATATTACCGTTGGTGCTATCAATTGGGGATCTAGAAAGAAAGGATCTAGACCTTCACAATGCAATATTTTATAAAAGCGAAGGTATTAACGCATTTTTCAATAGAAATTTTGCGTGCTATTTTTTTTCTTTGGTAGGTATTCCGATGTATACCCCAACTTATGTGGTTTCCAGCGTCCTTGTGACCATAACACGAAAGCGGTTAGATGCAATTTAGTGAAAAGAGGGAATATCATGGAGGCGAGGGAAAATTTTTATGAGGAGCCTATAAAGACTTTACAAGACCAAAACTTTGTCACCTTATATCAGTAAGTGAACCAAAAAGAAAGCATGATGTTCCAGTCGCCAAAAAAATCCAAAACCCTTACAAGTAATCTATAATTTTTTCGGATTGAAGAAAAAAAATCAATGGTCCCAATTTGCCGAGCACTGTTTCTAGCTGCTTTTGGAATGACAAAAAATAGGATAATACAGATTTTAAAGGCCGTTCAAGAGGGCAATATTCCTAAAATTAAAAGAGGTGGTGATAGATATGGCCAACAATCGGGTCCCGTCAAAGAAAAGATATGGAATTATTTTCTAATTAATTTGCCAGCACCTGAAAGCCACTATAATAGGAAAAAGTCATGTAGAGTATACATCTCAAGTGACCTAAATACTGCAACTTTATTTGAAATGTACAATTCAAAAAATTCTGTTTTCCGTGCATCCCTATCAATGTCTAACAGTGTTCAACAATGAATTTAATATTTGGATTTTCCTCTCCGGCATCGGAAGTGTGCGGAACATGCCTTAACCTTAAGAATTAGGAATTCATAACATGCGTGCAAATTCGTTTGACACTCTTTTAAAAGAAAATCCTGCGAACAGCTACTCGTTTTGTTTTGACTTGCAACAGATATATCCCTCTTACCAAAGACAACAACTCAAGACGCGTTTTACCTGAGACAGATTAGTTGCTATACTTTCTGTTGTGTGGATGTAAAATCTAAAAATCCTGAGTTTTA
Source organism: Galeruca laticollis (assembly GCA_963921935.1). NCBI lineage: Eukaryota > Metazoa > Arthropoda > Insecta > Coleoptera > Chrysomelidae > Galeruca > Galeruca laticollis. Next base: position 80,272,377 of record OY998180.1, read on the forward strand.
AACCTGGACGGAGGATCACGCAAGTCGCGGCTCCACGGAAATTGGTTCAGCCCTACTGGCACACCTCAGACCATTTAGTTTTGGAAAATATAGAAACTCTTAGGTTATTCTGTGATTGATATGGGGCCAAAATAAGAATGCCCATATTGTTCACTGCTGAGCACTTTGGTTTAGAATCGAAGCTCCCCTTTCTCTTAAGCACTTGCGTTCTTCATTTTCCAGTGAGGGGCCATTCTTATCTACCAACTGACAGCATTTTTGGCCGAGTCGAGAAAATTCTGGAAAAACATTCCATCATTCATAACACTAAGGAATGTTGGTCGGGTTCGTATACTAGGGAAAGACTGGCAGCATGACATCAAAAATTTGTCTACAACCTATAATAATATAACTGGATTGAAGATATAAAAAAAATTACTTAAAAAACATGGTTAATCTGGGTAAATCTACAGAGCAGTACAGAGGAAGTGCTTTCTTTAATTTTGACGAAGTTAATCCATATGTTTCTATGATTAAATAAGGTCGTTCTGAAGCAAATTGCAAATTAAACCTTCTGCTTATTGGGAATGCTATTCCCAGGAAAAAGAACATTGTTAAATCTCTTTTATAAAGAGAAGCAAATCAACAATGAGAACTTCCAGTGGCAAGAACTTCCTGAATTGAATTTCTACAAAAAAATGTTGTCTGCTATCACTCCAATAGGAGGAAGTTGCTAGGTTTCTATTGTATTTTTACTTTTCCGTCCAACCTTTCTATATGCGAGAAAAGTATGGGTTTACCCCAAAAAGGTGGGAATTCAGAAATTTTTTTTTGAGTTATTTTTACGTTTTCCCTCAACGACAACACGAAAAAACGGTTTTTAGAAAAAAAATCCTGTGTGTATGTCGTCCTCGTTGTCGTCGGCCACTTTTCCTTACATGTCTTGTTAGCACGATACAGCCTCCGGGGTGCAATAAGTCAGCAATTTTATGATTGAATATTGTTAAGAACATGTCACAGATGATCCCTATTGATTTTCAGTTCACCAGAGCCAGTACAACGGGTGCTATGGTACTTGAAGTACGACATTTTGTCATTTTTTGAGAAATTTCAATTTGTTAGCACGATACAGCCTCCGGAATTGAACAAGTCACCAATTTTATGATTGAATATTATTCAGGGCATATCACTGATGAACTCTATTGATTTCCAGCTCACCACAGCCAATACAACAGGTACTACAGTACTTTAAGTACGATATTTTTGTCATTTTTGGAGAAGTTTCAGTTTGTTAGCACGATACAGCCTCCGGAGTATATACAAGTGACCAATTTTATGATTGGATATTATTTAGAGCATCTCAAAGATGAACCCTATTGATATTCAGCTCCCTAAAGCCAGTACAACGGATGCTATGGTAGTTGAAGTACCAAATTTTTGTCATTTTTGAAGAATTTTCAGTTTGTTAGCACGATACAGCCTCCAGAGAGTATACGATTGAACACTTTTATGATTGAATATTGTTCAAGGTGTCTCACAGATGTACCCTATTGATTTTCAGTTCACTAGAGCGAGCATAGCGGGTCCTATAAATCCAGATATACTGAATTTTTGGTTATTTTTGGAGAAATTTCGGTTTGTTAACACGATACATCCCCCGAAGTGTATACAAGTAACAATTTTATGATAGAATATTGGATAACATCCGGTGCCCTATTATATTTTGCAATTTGGGAAATTTTACTTTTAAGGCTGTAAGAGTACAAACCTGTTCGGGTTTTTCTTGAAATTAGGTTATGAGGACATATCTGGTTTTGAATAAACGCTCCTCATTTGTATAGCTAATTGAATCATTATTTCTAAGTTTTTTGTTATAATTTCATTCAAAATTCATATTCCTGTAATTGGATGTAATTTGTTGTTTCAGAACGCTACTTATTATCAGCCCCTTTTATGGGTGTCGAGGTGATACTCCTTCTGGCTCTATCTTTTTTTTCCCGATAAGCTAGATTCTCATTATCGCACTCACTACAGTTAATTTTTCGTATCCTATATGGGTTTTTCCTCAATCTTCAATCACTTGTTTGGCAGGTTTCCTTTTTCCTAATATTTAGCAAATTTTGTTCCGTTTCGTACTATTTTATGTTGATCTCCATTCGATTTATCAATCCACTATTAATAACACAAAACAAACGTTATAAACAATTTCACATGTTGAGTTAGTTTACAAGTATAAAATGTTCATTCAATCATATGAAAAAATCCAATTATGGAAAAACTATGGGCTTAAATTCAACTTTAAATATTTAATCACGGTTTGTGTTTATAATCCTTTTTGTTCACATAAAACCCAGAATATTCCATCTGAAAATTCAAGTGTGAAGTATACACCCATTACTAAACAAATATTTTCAAGTACTCCACCCAAAATTGAATTTTTTCACATTTAACATTTTAAACACTCCGATTTTATCTCATTTTAAACAACCACGAGGCATAGAAACTTTGCGTGATATGCCACAAATGTTGGACTACATATCACGCGCCATTGAGTAATTGTGACACCACCACGACTATTACGTAAAGTTTCCTCTAAAGGCAGAATAATTGGGTAACAATTATTATTAACACCGATCACTTAAATAAGTTTCATACTTGTTTTAACATGTAATCAGAAAGGGTGTTAATGTTGACCTGACTTTGACTGCTCTTTTGGGTAACTATGATCTCTTGATTCCACAAAAGCGAGTGAAGGTAATGACCGTCAAGGACATGAAGATAGAAATATTTGACAAATGACCAAAAGTATTCTTCATTAATCAAGAATATGTGTTTTACAACATTTTAATCTGTTGATGCGACATTCACTTACTCTACTACTTCCTACTGAGAATGTGTCCTAATGTAATGAACTACACTCAATTAGATATGTGATTGAGGACTTGGTTGACTAGTGCCTGAGTAGTGATTATTCAGAGACTACGGCGAGGTTTGTGCTTAGTTGTTGGAGCTTGGTTGATTAGGGCCCAGGTTTTTCAGGCGCAGACATATTCTCGAAGAATCCTAAAAACACTGATGAATTAAATACGAAACTGTGAAATGAAACAAACCATGTACCTAATCGCTAATTCGCTAATTCCCAAGATCTGTAATTTATTATTTTCCATTTCTTCGGTTATTCCTATCTCATTTTATGTTAATAATATGTATATTTCTTATGCCTATAGCTATCTTCTTCTGTTTATTTTCCATTTCCAATTTTGTTGGAGCTATTCTTCCGTTTCTTATTCCATTTTCCATTGATCTATCTGATTTGTTTCCGTATTGTATTTTACACTGCTCTTTGTTTTCCCCTGTTTATTTCCAATGTTTTTATCACTTATATATTGCTCATTCATCTGGTATGATGCTTTATGTCCTACTTCTTTGTTTAAATTTATACTATTTTCATTGTCTTTTCCGTCTTGATTTCTCCGTCCCGCTTTATTCTCATCCACTCGGTTACCTTCCGTTTCCCTCATACTTCTTCGAATTTCTCGTATTTCTTTTCTATTTTTTCGAAGCTTTTTCTGTCGTACACGTGTCCATCTATCATTAGTTTGTCATTTTTCATGTATTCATTCGTCTTATTTTGTTTAGCCCTTTTTATGTGTGGTATTAATGCTTTACTATTTCTCAGGGTCTTTCTAGAATTGTCTTCATTTATCTAGATATTACTGCCGTTCAATTCCATTATTGATCTCAATATTTCCACTTTCTTGTCCCATGTTATTATCTTGATTAGTACTCGTCTCTTTCTATCTCTTTGAAAAGGTCCCATTTTTCTCACCTCCCCGGCATCAACACTTAGTTCTACCTTTATTCCTACTTTTTCCAATATTCTTTCAGTATTTGCTTTGATTTGATCTGTATTATTAGCTCTTTGTCTAACATTTCTATACTTTCTTCTTGTGTTTTCATTTGCTGCAAGATTTCTTGGTTGTTTTCTCTGTTTTTCACTTTCTTTGAAGGTCTTCTCAATTTTATTTTCAATTGTTGCTATATTCTCCATAAGAAACTTGAACATCACCCTTATTTCCTTTATTTATCCCATCTATCCAGCTTAGTTATATCGGAATTGTGTATCCTGTACGTGGTTTACTCAGTTCATCCAGCGACACCTACACGAGCTGACTTCCTCGATAATTTTATTCTTCTTGAAATCTCCCTGACCGCCTATGTTGTTTTTTAATTCATATCAATGTAAATTATTATATGGAGGTATGCTTGGAAGTTTTGTCATTAATATTCTTATCAATTCAAGTTTTCATTTCTATATTGATTTGCTAGGTAATTTGGACTTGTTTATACTTTCGTATTATATTAACGTTTTAAATTGTATAAAAGTATATACGACTATCCTAGTACTCACCTTACCTTTCTTAGGATTGATTCACACTATCGATAGTGACCCAATCTCTCACGCTCACATGTCGTTCACACTTACATGACGTTCACGGTTTGGCTACAATCAGTCTTGAGCCGTCAATAATCGAAGTCCGTTGTATTCAGCTGGTAGTAAATAATAGTAACTTATAATATTTAATTGATTGAAAATATTTAAATAATTAAGCAAAAGTATTTGACATTTAACTGAAAAAGTATTAGACTTACGTAGAAAATATTTAATGGCTTATAATATTTACGCGGAAAAATGTCATTGAATTTTTCGTCCGAAGAATTAACTATTATGGCTCTTAATATTAATACAAGAAAAAAAGAGAGGAATGTGGCTACACCCAATTGATTACAACCAAAAACGGAAGAAGAACTACATTCTCGCTCGTCATTTAATTACTGATGAAGAATGAGCGATGGATGAAAACTGACTGAACGGAAAGTGACACACATTCACACTACTTATAGGGTAAGGTCGGGTATATCGTACCAATATTTAGTTTTTCAAACGCTCTGATTAAGTTTCAAAATATTTATTAAAAATGAAAATCAGACAAATAAGAACACACATTTCCTTATCGGTTAAACATGTTTATACCTGCATTGAAAAGGAAATATTATTAAAAAAACTGAAAAATATGAAATGCTGCAAACAGTACGATTTACCAAACTCGTCGGATAAATCGTACCGGTGGTTTGTAAATCGTACCGATAACTTTTTAAATGCAATTTTCACATTTGTATTTTTTCAGTTTCTTGCCACTTCCTGCACAGGACGTATGAGCCCATTTTTTACACTTTAAGCATTGAACCATATCTTCAACTATGTTTTCTTCACAAACGTGACAAAACCAATCGTTTGGGTTAACACATATTTCGATATTGTTGTTTTCTTGTACAGGTTCTATTGATTGAGGGGCGATGACGCTTGAACTACGAGACTGCTTCGTTGCATTTGAAGAAGTTGATGGCTTACAGATTTTTCTTTTCACTTGCTTTGCTTTGTTTCTCCGTTGCGATTGTTGATTTTCCAAGTCGTCTTTGTATGGTGTACTGCTCAATATGACAGCCGGTTGGGACAACTTCCTTTTATTTTCATTGTTCAATTGCTCGGGCAATGGATAAATTTCGTCGATAGGAACATAAAGATCATGTTTGTTACTTTGGGATAATTGACTTTCGTTTACTGACATGCTCTTTCTATCATTTTCAGTATTTTTTACTCTCATTTGGTTTTGGATATCAGCAGCTTGGATAGAATTTTCTGACACATCATTGTTGTTTGATTCTTTCTCTAGTAAAATACTAGCAGCAACAAAGTCGGTTTCTGCGAAAACTGTCCGATCAACAGGCCAGATCCCAGATTTTTTGAAACCATTAGCAATAGTGCTTATGGTAGCAGTTTTTGCAAAAGCATCAGACAAAAGTACAGTCATGTTATACTGAGAAACGGTACTACCCGGATTTGTTCTCAGAAAGGTTTCAACTGCCTGGGAGAAGTAGGTTTCCATAGGCTTGAAGAAACTTACATCCAAGGGCTGTAAACGGTGTGTTGTGTGTCCGGGGAGCTGTAAGAGCACGACACCATGTTGTCTAGCCAGAATAAGCGCATCTAAATTTTTTGAATGGGTCGTATGTCCATCGAGCAACAGAAGCATTTTATTTTCTGGACTGGGTTTCACGTGTTTAATGAAGTGTTCCAACCATGTAACAAAGAGTTCGGTATTTATGTAACCAGTGTCAGAGATAGTAACAATAGCTCCAGGGGAAGCACCGATTGCAAGTTCAGGAGCCATACGTTTCCGCTTAAAAATGATCATGGGGGGAATACACTGACCTGCAGCACTAGCGCAGCAAACTATGGTAGTGTTTACCCCTCTCTCACCACTTGATATTCCACCAACTTGATGTTTACCTCTTTTTGCAATTATTTTCTGATTTTTCTTTTGCACCGTTGAGAATCCACTTTCATCGACGTTAAATATGGTGAGTGCCGTAAAACCATTTTCGTCGACGCACTTTTCCAATATGTTGAAGAATTCATAAACGTTTTGCTTATTGAATCCTGAGGCCCTAGCCATTGATATTTTTTCGGGTTGTCTAAGTGATAAAAAATCATGTCGCTTCATGAATGAATAATACCAGGCTTTGCCTGCCATTTGCTTATTCATATTAAAATTGTGTGGAATATTATTTCGCACAGCTATTTGGAATGCAAGGCGACGAACATCGCTTATGGTGACACCAAAAAATCTTTCCTCTAACTTTAAGATGTGATTTGCCAGTTCCTTTTCTATGTCAGCAGTGAAGACAGTTAGTCGACCCATTGATTGAACTTTTTCATTGGCTTTTTTATTCAAACAATGCAAATGCCTTCTAAAAGTGGGTTTGGCAATGTTGTACCTCCTACAACACTCGTTAAAACCACACTGCTTTTCTTTGTAAGCTGTTAGGGCACGTTCCATATCATCTGGGGTCCATCCGCAATATTTTCGTTTTTGTTTGGTTTTCGGATTATTCATTTTTCCTGTAATAAAATACCTAACATAAATTATAAAAGCCATATCTGAAAATACTTGGTAGTTAGCTATCTAGTATTTTCGTATAAAAATTTTCATTAGTCGGGAAAATCGTACCGGTACGATTTATCCAACAGACATGGGTACGATTTACCAAACTCTCGCATTTTAATATTTTTTATTTGAATTGAGCCCTAAACTTTAAATTTCCAAACATAAAACTGTTTCAACTACTAAATAAACTCTTATGGTGTAATACAGTAACGTTCCCAACATTTTTTTACTTACCAAATTCAAGAAAATCACTTATAAATTGACTCGCAAAATAACAACGACAATGACACATTTCACATAACCTCTTTCTGACGTTTAACAATAGACGACAGGTGAACGGGTGTTTATGACTTCAGGTTTAATGTAACAAACTTTTAGTTCCCGTTGACAGATGTCGACTTCGGTTTTCTGCTTCGAGTAAAACAGTGGTGGTACGATTTACCCGGCGGTACGATATACCCAACTTTACCCTACATGCAAGGACAGGTCCAGTCTCTACCAGGCTAGGGACACTGCAGACCGTGCCATCTAAAGAGCCTGTCGAGTAACTCAAATCTGTATATAATTCCAAAAAATTAACGAAAACTGTAACGTCGCTAGTAATCAAATTTTATTGATTTTTATTACTGCGTATGCGCGATGTCATATTGCTCGTCCCCACAGGTTATCTGTTATACTATTATCGTTTCTTAGTTCAATTATTGAGGTTATTATGATGTTTCGGTATTTTGCTGTATTTTTTAATTGCTATATTGTAATATTTATCTGTTGTTTCGTTGCTTTATTGTTATTAATTGAATAGACAATGTTAAAGTGTATTCTGAAGGTGTCTAATACTCGGTAAGTTTTATTAAAAAAATTGGAGCATTTTTTCTTTTTCAATTAACAACCATTCTCTTTATGTTTATGAAATTCAGAATTTTTACTAATTTAATCGACAACTTTAGAGATCATGGTTGTTTTTTACATTAGCTTAACAGAAAATTGTTGCATTACTAAAGTACATATTTCTTTTTACAGTTTTGTTCCACCAAACCAGGAAGATAAAATTAATATGGCTGGAACCCAGTGGTAATAAATCATTAAATTTGTCGACGAGGAAACAATGGAGGATATGTTCCCTTCATCTAAATGAACTGTTTATATGATTATTGTTTTATTTTTCCCAGTTTAACCATTTATGGTCCATCCTTTGATATTTCATTTAATTTAACTCAACATCTAATCATTATTGAGTTAATGGAGTTAAATTGAATGAAATGTCAAATGATTAACTATAAATGGTTATTTTGAAGTAAAATAATTAAATTCAGTAAATTTGAATATACAGCCAAAACCTAAAATTACAGAAATATTTCTAACATCACTCAATTGTTTAGTCGACAGGCTCTTCATATGGCGCCACAATCAGTGTCTCATCTATCTGTAGGTTATCTGTGGTCTCGACCAGTCGAAATTTCTTTCGAATTGATCGTATTTGGAGCGAAACCGGAGCTTACCTCGACGGTAACGACCAATAGTGTAAATGCTTAGATTATTTTTCATTTGAGAATATTTTATCGGAACAAGAGTGGATCGTGAGCGAAGCGCGACCGTACCTATAGTGTGAATCAAGCCTTACTTGTCTATGTTTCCCTTTCTCTTGCACTTTTTTGATACTTATTTAAGCCACACTAATGAATGTAATTGATTTTTAAAACTTTGGTTCATTCGGAAATTTCATTTAATTGCGGTGCGAGTCTCAAACACGTCTCTTCACCGTTCATCCATGGCCGAAGTTCTAGAATAATCAAAGAGCATAAAGCAGTCTTAAAATCCTTAAAAAATATCTTCGAAGTTCAATTTTAAGAATAAAATGTTTATTCTTTAAAATTGATTGCATATATCAATTCAGACTCTATGCTTATTGAAACTATTTGAACGTGACCCGCCTGTGTGTTTCCGAGATCTAATTTATATCCCTTTTTTAATCCGGAAAGGAACCTAATACAAGACATAATGTTGTCGGTTTTAATCTATGAAATTTTCTTATATAACCTCAACAAATTTTCTGTTATCAGTTCTATATAAAAAAAATGCTGCACGTATATGCAAATTCCAAAAAAAAAGCGAAGAAACATATTTTAAGTTTATCGGCTATGGTGTTTTATTTATTGAACTGTAATGTTTTTCTAATTTATTTAAAAACACAACGGGTGGAATGAATTTATACACACGGTATATCTACTTACGTAATGTATTTACGCACTTAACTATTCACTAACTTATATCAAATACACTGTATATTCATTAAGACTAATTTATTTAAATACTTCACTATTGTTTATGTTTACGTCTATTTACTAGGAGATTCAATTGTAAACTAACTCTCGCCGTTGGTAGGTAGTCTTTATATATTAAACGTTTTTCTAGTGCCTTCTATTCACGAAAACGAAAATGATAAATAGTGCTTCAAAGAAATCGATGCGCACCCGCCAAAACTTTAACTTTTATATATAGTATTAAGCGGAGTCCGATTCAAAGACTACACCAATGTGCGATTTCGTAACAGAACGATAAGAAAGTTCAAAAAGCAACATTATCGCTCATTTAAGAACATTAGTCACTAGTTTCCTAGCAGTAATAAAAGATGTCTTATAAAACTTCACACAAGAGTGAATATTTGCCCTGCTTCATATCTCCCTCCGGTTTTTAATTGGGGAATGAAACAGCTGGACGCATCGTCATTTAAAAATTCCTATGGAAATTTGCTAAAATTAAGATTAAATAAGTTTCGGAAGTCAAGTAAACGGAACAGTTTGAACAAAGCTGTTCGTTCGAAAATGTGATGAATTAGTTTGGATCGTCCGTTTCCTTTCTGTTTTCAGCGTAAATCAAAATTTATCAAAGAAATCAATGCTTAAGGGAGAAGTTATGAAAAATCTCGTTCCTCAAAGTTGATATTTTAATATGAGAACTATCACTTCCTTACTAACATTCTAAGTACATTATTGAATTTTACGTCTTGGAAAATTAAAAGTGATAAAATTTATTGTTATCTAGAAAGTGAAATAGTTTGTTCTAAAGAAATCTATAGAGTCAGTGCCCATAGATTTCTCCCCGAAATCATCAACCCCAATTACGGGCACCCCGTATCTTACAGAATATACGCGTCGATTACGCGATAAAATTCAAAAATTGAACACCCAAAACCCGAATTATTCACGTCGGAAAACTTAAACAGTGATAAAAACATTAGTGTCAAACCCAAACATAAATACATACTTAGTTGAAGTGAAAACATCCCCAAAAAAGACAATAAAAAAAGTACGTTTAAATCCAAATCTATAAATAAACACAAAAAACTGCCTAACACATTAAGTACAGCTCATAAAAAAAGTGAACGGAAATTTCCGCAAAAATTAAATTCACCAAATGTTTACGACGAACCACGCTCCATAGCAGATAGCAGTGAAACGCACTCGAAATTCTCTGATGAGCTGAAGAGAATTAGAGACAAAACTCAAAAATTAAAATAAAAAAATTCAAATTATCTCAAAGTGGTATACTTAGACGACGATCCGGAAACATTAAGGATTGAAGCTAATTCTAATATATCCCCAAATAGTATAAAACTAAATAAAAAGTGTCTATAAATCGAAAATGCTTCAGTTACAAATACAATCACCCAATATCAAGTCTCCAACGAAAATAATCAAGAAAAGTCTCTAGGAACAATCTTAGACAAGTGTCTAGTAAACACGGAAAAGAAGTGTATAGAAACAAATACACACAAATACCGACAGAACGTCCACGTCGGAAAGGACCGAGTTGAACAACTTTAACCAAAACATGGAAGAAGATACTATAGGGTATCAATCGAGCGAAGGTAACTGAGAAGATTCTCAGCTTACTCTCTCGAAACAAAATCCTACCACCGTCCAGGCCCAGGTCCACACATCCCCAGAACTCTCCTGGGCACAGGAAGTTGACAACACAGACAATCAGGGTGACAACTTTACTTCGCAATATTCAAAACATTTCAAAAATGCGAAACAAATTTCTGCAAAAAACTGGATATGACAAAGAAAGTTGATGAGGATTTAAACGCCATCACGACAATCCCGAATAGCAGCCAAATGGACGTGGCTGATGTCACACCTCCGGGCTTTATCAAACCCAAAAAATATACAAAATTCACCACTTTAATCAAGCAAACTACAAAAACTCGGCAACCGACCATTACCGAAAACAAATTCGACTCCTTATCGGAATCATCAGATGAAGGAATTCAAAAAACTGCACCATTACAAAAAAAAGGAAAAAAACAAAATTTAATACCTTATCTGATACATCAGATGACAATGTTAACAAACATCAGACAAAAAAGCCGAAAGCTGAAGAATCGACGAATAGTAACAAAAAATCGAATACAGCATGTCCCCCGATTGTGATTGACGGAAATGTCTCCGCACATCGGGAGATGGTCAAGAGATTAAAAATTGAAATTAAGAAGAACTTCGAGATAAAGTACACGGCTAACTCGACAATCATATTCACTAAAGAAGCAACTGATTTCGAAAACCTAAAACTAGCTCTCCGTTCTGAAAAAACTCCCTTCCATACGTATGCAAGAAGGGAAGACAAAAATCACACCTTTGTTCTAAGAGGGCTCACAAAAGGCACACAATTAGACGAACTGAAAGAAGAACTAACATCAGCATATAAACTTAACATAAAAGGTATATACAGGATGACGACGAGAGGTAGACCCTTATACCTGGTAACCACCGATCCCAAAATCACCCCAGACTACTTAAATAAAAATGTCAAGATAATGGAATACACAAGAGTACAATGGGAGTTCAGAAGGCAGTCGAAACCCATTATTCAATGCCACATTTGTCAGTTGTGGGGCCACGCAACGTCAAATTGTGACAGGGCCCCAAGGTGCTTGAAATGTGCCGCACCTCATCTCACCCCAGAATGCCCCAAGGACAGATCGAAACCGGCTAAGTGTGCCAATTGCAACGGAGAACACCCCGCTAACGCCGAGATCTGTCCGGAGTATATTAAGCGACGTGAGAGGCTGCAACAAAGAAGAACAACTAGCCAAAATCAAAAAGCTGAACCACGAAGATACATACTAGCCCCACTTCCCACAACCACCCCGTGGAATAAAAACTTAAACTCGCACGCTGATATAGTTGAATTCCCGAGCCTCCCACCAAAGCCATCAACCGGAACTTCACAGCAAGAAAGCATCCCTCAGACACAGACAAGATATGAAGCCAACCCTCAATCAGATGACATCACCAAGTTTTCCAATCTAAATAACTTTTTTAGTGACCTAAACAGCATTGTCAACCTGGAGGAACTCACCAAAGCGGTAACTGACTTGCTTCACGAAATGAAGAAAGCGAAGAACAAGCTTGAAAAATTCACGATATATAATAATTGTGTTTAAAGCATAGACAAGTATGACATCTAGACAGGTAGGTGGAAAAATAGGAATTCAAAAACGAAATTTTCTCAAAATAATTTTCTGTAATGTACATGGAGTAACTAACAAGCTCCACCTTCTTCGCCATTTTCTCGATGATCACAAACCAGACATATTCTTTCTTATTGAGACATTCCTTAAACCCAATAAATCCGTGAACTTTAGAAACCCCGATTATAGTCTTATTAGACAAGACCCCGCAAATGTCGATGGTGGCGGTATCGCAGTATTAATAAAAAAATACATAAACTTTCAACTCCTGCAACCGAATAATTCATCAATTGAGCATATCTCACTTTTAATTGACAATAAAATCAAACTAGTTGGGGCTTAGAGCCACCCCCACACTAAACTAACAGTATTAGACTTTCTCAACATTACAAAAACACATAATAGGGTTCTTATAGTGGGTGATTTAAATTGCAAACATCCACTATGGGATTCCTATGCCACATACCCAAACACAAATGGAAATACTTTGCAAAGGTTCTGTAATAACTCAGAATGTGATATTTTTAGCACAGACGATCCCACCCACTTCCATTGCAACCATTTTTCTCCCAGCACCATAGACATTGCTATTGGACGTAACATAAACACAATTATTAAATTAAAAACCATCCCAGACCTCAATTCCGACCATGATCTTATCCCCCTTGAACTAAAAATGACACACACAATTCACCCCGATCCCACCAAAAGACACGATTACACAACAACCAATTGGACACAATACAGAAAGTACATAAACGAACACTTAACAATCACAGACAAAATTAAAGACACAGAACACTTAACAAATATAATACAAAACTTACACTTATTATAATCACTGCAAGAAACAAAACCACCATCCTGAAACCTGAACCCCAAATTTACAACAATCTTCCTGAATACATTTGAAACATAATAAAAGATAAAAACAAAATTCGCTGCAGATGGCAAGTAACCAGAGTTGACAGTGACAGACAAATTTTAAAATATCATCAAAACACGATGAATATCCTAATAAAAGAATATCGTAATTTCACGTGGAAACCGTTTTTAGAGAACTTATCACCCAGTGACAACTCTCTATGGCGAGTTACTAGAAACTTGAGGGGAAATAGGCAGGAAACTCCAAAAATAATAGCTAACGGTAAAACACTTACTCAAAAATCAGATATCGCAGAAGCCTTTGGAGAGTATTTTCAAAACAAATTTACAAACAATACAGCAAATACACTACACCGCACTAATATCATCCAATTAGTTGAAAATCATAAATCATTCACAAAATACACATACCTTACACACGAAAAATTTAGCCACAACTCAGGAAATATACAATACAATCAATAGTCTTAAAAATAAAACAGCGCCGGGGAAGAATGGTTTACCCAACATCCTCCTCAAGAGCCTCCCTAAAAAAGCTATAGTACAACTCACGTACATAGCCAATTTCATTATTAAGACCGGAAATTATGCAGATATGCTCAAAATAGCAAATGCCATTCCCATCGTCAAATCTAATAAACAACTCTGCTATGTGGATAGTTACAGACCCATTTCCTTGTTACATAACATAGCAAAGGCGATGGATAAAATCATTCTTAATAGAATACAAACATTTGTAGACAAAAATAATATAATACCTCTCGAGCAGTACGGATTCAGAGGACACAGTACGGTAGCACAACTTATTCGTGTGTTCAACTTTATCTGAGAAGGCTTTTTTGCTAAAGAAAAAGCTGTTATGGTCACTGTAGATATACAAAAATCCTTTGATTCCGTACGGCACGAGGGGTTGTTGTATAAACTTATTAAATTAAAAGCACCTGACTACTTAATAAAAGTTATATATTCGTACATTACAAATAGGCAATTCTATTCTAAAGTGAATGACGACCTGGCGGGCTCATTTCGGATTCAAGCCGGCGTGCCCCAAGGATCAGTCTTATCACCTTTGTTATATTCTTTATTTACCCACGATCTTCCCACCTCCCCACAAATCAAAACAGCCATGTATGCGGACGACACCTGTTTCGTATCATCAGCTACAACATCAGAAACTGCACTACACAATGTCCAAACACATATTAACACACACATATTACCATACATGAGAGACAACAAACTTATAATGAACACCGCCAAAACAGAGTACTTGTTACTCAGGAGGAGACCAAGGAAAAACTCGTTGCAACTTCAGCTGTGTATTGATGGGCAGTATATTACACCCAGTAATACACTGAAATACCTGGGCTGTACTGTGCATGGCACTACCAATGCTAATGCGCATATTGCACAACAGGTTTCAAAGGCGAAAGTTGCAATGAGCAAACTTTACCCGTTAAAAATAGTTGTCTCTTTTCCATAAACAAAATCACAATATACAAATACATAATACGACCAATCCTCACATACGCTGCACCTGTATATTATACAGCAACAAAACACAATTTCCACACACTGCAGGTGGTACAGAATAAGTGTCTCCGCTTGGCAATTAAACACACAACAGTTTACCCAAGACTTCCCAAAACTTCTTCGTTACATGAACAAGCAGACTTGCCCACTATCAAGGACTTCATAACTAAAATATCCTCAAAATTTTATAATTACAGTGTCCCTGAAAATCTTCGTAACACTCTCAGAGCCGCTAGTCGCGCAGAAGACACTCTTGATAGTGGGTGTAAGCTTCTGCATGGTAATTTATACACATAGTAAGTTGTTTAATCCCCAATAACCAAATACTTCGAAATAAGGGATTATCTTACCCCTTATTCAAAACATTAACTGTTCTCTGTAAAAACATATAATAAACTATAAACAACGCCTGTCATGTTGCCATGCCGCATAAACTAACTCTTAGTTCGCTTTTGAAACCCTGTTCTTCAGCCGTTTTTCAGGGACAAAACACTCGAAACATCTGGGGCTTCATACTTGTATATGCGAGACAAAGTGAATTATAACAAACAAATAAATGGGTAATGCAGATAGCAAGGAACCATATACCTACCACTTCATAGCAACACAAGGGTAGTAAGAAATGCCAGAACACCCGCCTTACTGTATTTGTTTTCATACTATCTTTGTAAATTTTAAACTGAAAAATTATTGTAAACAAAGACATTTTTTAACTAATTAATTATCTCGTGATGAAATATTTAGGAAAGTTTCAAATTGATAATTAATATTGTCATTAGATTAAAAAACTATCAAATAAATTCTTAAGAGTTTATCGCGAGAAGAATCTCCCTTTTCCAAAAGCAGTTCAAACTGAAAATCATAGAGAAATAAACTCATTTAAATAGGCCACTATAGTTTGAATTGCAGGATCAGAAATTAATTGTGCATTGAGAAACCTATTATCAATGATAATTCTCATTTTAAATGAATGAATATCATGAAAAACGTTTCCATAACTGCATTATAAAACTGAAGTTTCGTTCACGAGATATTTACGAAAACATCTCTCTGCTCATTTTCCTCGAAGTCTGTGCATATTAGATTCCAAATAAATCATCTTTTGTTTATTTTAAAAGCTCTCTTGAGTACACTCTCAGGTTTCCGAAATTAACGCAGTAACTTTTTTGAAATTCGTTCAAAGTTATTAAATATTTACCACTTGGGCAGGAACTTGTGAGTACAGCTTGGCCCTACGAATATAAGTACATTTTTCATCAAATTATTCTCTGAAAAAATATAATACATACAAAGAAAACAATTACATCTACACAGAGTTCAGAATTAAAGTAAGGAGCTTCAACTATTACAGAGCGAGTCTTAAGTATGAAATGCCTTAATTATTTCGGAAGCGACTTTCACGAATTTTATTGTTATTGGTGGTGAAGGTTTTGTAATAAAACCGATTTATAGTCAACACTTCCTTTGTATATTGATTGGCAGTAGGATAACATTACCAAACATTCAAGATAAATACTTTTAAGCTATGCACTGTGCCAAAAATTTAATTTTTTCTCCAACCGCTTCAAAAGTATGATATTTTTTAGCTGTTAGGAGTCTCATGAGTTGCCGTTTTTCACTGAAAAAAAAACAGGTATAGCAACAACAATATTCACTTTTAATCCTAGGAGCAAAAGCCGCACTTTTAAACCTAGGAGCCAAAAGCTGTCAGTTAACTGTTATTTTCAATCAAAACTTGGTACTTTCAATTTGAAACAATTTATTCAAGACTATTTACAATTATTGTTCAGCCACATTGATATTAAATATACAGTTTGAACAAGTATTCAAATTAAATAAACCACTAGAACTGTCCACACCCTCATTCTTGGAGCAGTTCTCAAAAAAATCCAACACGTTTTCATTAATATTTTCAGATGTTGTGATATCCGAAATAACAATGGTGCTTGGTTTATCATTATCACTATCAACTTGCAGTATACTTTTCGCAATATTTTCTTTATTTAGAAGTGAGTCTTCAATATAGCCTTCCGCCACAGTGCTCAATCTCCATCCACCGTGTTTTTGAATACAAGTGAGGTCACCACTACCAGCAACTAAAAGAGTAGCAGACATTTGTCGTAATGTGTGTCCAGTGTACTCTTTCCAGTTGTCCAACTTCAAAAATTGTACTATTTTTTGCGGGACGCTACTGATTGTATGAATACCAATCACCATCCGATGACACTTTCCATTAAGATATCTGAGAAATTATCGACGTTCTTTCAATCCAGTTGGACGTAAAGCAACATATATTTTGATAGAAATTCAAATAATTGTCTCCCAACACAGTAAAAGAACGTGATTTCTTAGTTTTAGTAATGGGAATTTTTATAATTAAGGCGGTTCTCACATCTTCAACATTATCAATTGTTAAATTGACTAATTCATCAGAACGGCATCTCCATTAGATTCCATTTTTACGGAGTTTTTAACAAATTGGAACACAAACAATAACAAATGAACACAATTAGCAATATGGCTACTAATGTTTGACAAAGTATCCATAACTATGTCGATATATCCCACTTACCTACTTTGTTTCATCATCTCAATGTGGTTTGAATAATTTCAAAGAACAAATTAATAGATAGTTAAATGCGTGATTGCGGTTGGAGAAAAAAAAGCATGTCTCATTCGGATTAAAAATGACTTTGTATATTTACTCGCAATTTTGCATTCGCTCGGTTCCGTTACACTATGCCTCGAAAATGTAAAATTTGCTTGTCAAAATAAGCGTCATTTTCAATCCTAATAAAATAATCTACTATTTTTGCACTAGTGCAAAAAGTATCTTACTTTTATGCACTAGTGCAAAAAACTCTTCGAATTGTCAATGAATTGGATTACATTTTGGAGTAAATATCTAAAAAAAAAGCAGAAATAGCTGCTAAAATACTAGAAAAAGAGCTGTTTTATGTAA
Organism: Galeruca laticollis; assembly: GCA_963921935.1. NCBI lineage: Eukaryota > Metazoa > Arthropoda > Insecta > Coleoptera > Chrysomelidae > Galeruca > Galeruca laticollis. The sequence goes on from OY998180.1 coordinate 80,290,219, forward strand.
AGAATATGATGAGACATCCACAAACAAAAATAAAACTCAAAGAATCAGTGGAAATGAAGTTTGTCCATCACTAATAATCGCTAATCGCGATATCAAAATTGAAATTATTTCAAAAAAGTAAAATTATTCGTGATTTTTGTTGTACCTGTTGTAAAATTGTCTAATAAAATTTGATTTAAAAACATATTTATTTCGATCGTAGGAAAAATGTTGTGGGTAAGATGTGCATGGTTGCAGCGGTAAACTTCATGCACCGTGCAACGAATATGCACTTTTTGCACTAGTTACACAAATAACTATTGAGTAAGACTTTGAAACTGTAACAAACACTGCTGTTTTTAAAGTAGTTCCGAGAAATCAGTGACTAACTCAACATAAAATGTACAGTTAATTATTCGAGTATAGATTAAATTTGGTGTGAAACATGGCGCTCGATAGGTTATATAACGTCAATTTCAAATTATAGATACTGTACTCACTATAGTTCACTTCCAAAATAGTAGGCACTAAATTCTCAGAAATATTGCATTAAACCGACAACAATTGTAGTATCATTTCTGAGAATTTAGTGTCAACTATTTTGGAATTGTAGTATACAACATCATACTCCGTCACATGTGCGCATAAGTTTCTGTTAATAATAGGTATTTACATTGTTGTTATAACTAATCCAAATTTATTAGCGAGTTTCTGATCCGTGATAACTGAATGTGCCGGTGCCGACGTTATGTGTTGTATAGTTCCTGATGATTGCTGACATTTTCTCCTTCTTCAGTTTTCCGAAACAATGTTATTTAATCTTGAATGAAGATTACATGAGTACCATTATTATCATTCAATTGATGCTTGTTCATTAAGATGTGCTAGCTTGGGTTATAAGAAATTATGGTAATCCTATGTTAACAAAATTTGTTTTTTAGAAACTTTCGCAATGTATCCATTCGATTGTTACGGAGTTTGGTTATGTTCAACTACAATACTTTCTCAAAGCATATTTGGTATATTAGAAGTATCCATTTGCAAAGTTCTCTGTAACTATCCTAAACATAACACTCAACACTAATGATTCCAACAATTTGATTTTAGGGTACCACGTATCAACTTTTGTTTAAGTCATAACAAAAATCAATATGTTTGGTAGTCTGGTTGTGAAAATTGACAATGTAGACGATTGACAATTTGGTTTTTTATAATCATAGTATGTGCTGTCCGTTGAATGTTAGGAAACCAAATGAATATGTTTGAACTGGCCTTTCTTTCTTCATGTTTAAGGTCTTGCCAACAGTAATTCCATCATCACTAGATATTCTTTGTATGGGTCATATCAAGTAAATATTATTGAAATGACGACTGATATTGATAAAATACTATTTCATTAGTATACAAAAGAACATAATGGACGAAATAAGAGGAAAAACAGGAGAAAAGTTGTAATCCCCTACCTGGGGCTCAACTGTCAGAGACAAGAGAGGGGAGTACTGGGACGAATGGATGTCAGCACTAGATCTAAATATCTTAAATGATGGTAAGAAACCTACATTTGTCAGAGCACAGTCAGAGTCCTTCATAGATATTACAAGCTTGACTCGCAATCTTCGTAAACACATAAGGAACTGGGAAGTATTGGAAGAAGAAACTAACTGTCTCGACCCTTACTTCGTGGAATCTGCTCATAGTGTTTTAAATGACACTCACGGTTTCTAGTTAATTCCACAATATAATAAAAGTTATTGAAAATTCTAAAAAATTGACAATTTTTTCGATAAATCAATATCATCGATGATATTGATTTATCGAAACAATTGTCAATTTTTTAGAATTTTCAATAACTTTTATTATATTGTGGACTTAACTAGAAACCGCGAGTTTCATTTAAAACACTAATAGGAAGAAGAAACGCTCACTGAACATCAGTATATATACTTTTCTATATCAATAGGAGAAAACCTTCAGAACGAGAACAGAAGTAGAGCGACATGCGACTGGGAGCTCGTGGAATGGAGAATCACATTAGGAGTGAAAACAACAAGATATTTAGGAAAAGCGATGGTAGAAGCATACAGAGGAAGCCTAAGCACAACGGAAACCACACGGACTCGTTTTTGGTGGAATGAGGAAAACAAATAAAAAAGACAAGAACGCCTCAGTCTAAGAAGGCAGGCCACTAGGGCTAGCAAGAGATTACCAATAAACCTAGATGTTGTAAAGGAAATACGCCAAGTAGCACGAAAATGCAAGAAAGAGCTGCAGCTCTTGATAAATAAGTCAAAGAGGAAGAAGCATTCGGACTATCTGTGTAAAGAACTGGAGGAAGATATCTCGGGAAAAGGTTATCAAATAGCTGTTAAAAAACTGGTAGGATATGGCCCTTTCAAACTAGCAGCGGAGCAGAAGGTAAAAGTAGCCAATGACTTGTTTCCAAAAAAGACCAAAACCTGGAGAGGAGCTAAAACCGAAGAAGCTGTAGTACCGTTCATAGAGGAAGAACTGGAAATAGTCCTGAAAAGGATGAAACCAGGGAAAACACCAGATATAGACGGTATCCTCACAGAAGCCATCAAGATAGTGAAACAGATCTCGCCAGCTGCAATACTAAATTCACAAAATTCAATTCTTAGACAAAAGTGTTTTCCGAGGGAATGGAAAAGGGCCAAACTAGTTTTAATTCCCAAAGGAAATATAGATAACATGAAGTTTGGACCAATCTACCTACTGAAAGCCATTAGTAAAGTGTACTAAGGCTTGTTGAGAGAAAGATTGGAAAAAGAGTTGGAAGTTACTGGGGGTCTCTCAGAGCGATAATACGGTTTCAGAAAGGGAAAATCAACGATACAGGCCATAGAAAGGGTAATAAGCGCAGTAAGGGATAGACCAAATGACAAATGGGCGACTCTTATCACATTGGACGTGAGAAATGCATTCATCCTGGGATGAAATCCTACAGAAATTGGAAGAAAGAGGGGTGGCTAGATATCTGCTGGAAATAGTAGATAGCTATCTGGAGAATAGATCACTACAAATAGTAAAAGATGTGATACTGGAAGTCCAAGGTGGAGTTCCACAGGGTTCTGTTCTAGGACCTACCCTGTGGAACGTACTCTATGATGACGTGTTGAATGATCTGGCACTAGAGGGAGTGAGTACAAAAGCAAACGCAGATGATCTTGCAGTCGTCATAACTGCCATGAGTAAGAAACATCTTGAATGGAAATCAGACGAAGCTCTTCACCGAATCCACACTTGGATGAAGGAAAACGAACTACACTTAGCCCCACAGAAATCCAAAACAGTTATCCTGAGAGGGCAGAGAGGAAAAGAGCAGGTGAAATTCGTATGTGGAAGGGAATAAATTCCTAGAAAAAAAAGCGTTGTGTACCTGGGAGTCACTATCGGTGAAAACTGTAGTTTCACGCAGTAGAACAACCCCAAACATGAGAGGTCCTGGGTTAAGAAAAAGAGAGATGCTTTGCAATGTAGTACAGTTAAAAAGCACAGGCAACTATACACGAGAGTGCAACGCAGAATGCTCATAAGGGTCATTAGTTCGTATCGTACAATATCCGCGCAGGTGGTTGCAGGGAAGATACCTATTGAACTGATGGCAGCAGAATGAGAGCGATTATACTGGAGAAGAGACGGGGAAACTACGGAAGTGAAAGCAGAGGAGAGATTGATCACCCTAGCAAAATGGCAAGAACTGTAGGATCATACGGAGAACGAGGCGCAATGGACAAAAACTTTGATACCAAACGTACGAGACTGGGTGGAGTGCAAACATAGAAGAGTGAACTATTTTCTGACACAAGTCCTCACAAGTCATGGCTCGTTCAAAGTTTACACAAAAATAATTGGGAAAACCGATGATGATTTGTGTTTGTACTGTAAAGCAGTAGACACAGCGGCACATACAATTTTTGAATGCGATAGATGGGGAGAACAAAGGGACCAATTGTCGCAAGATATAGGGGTCAACGTAAATCCGCAAAATTTAGTGGACACTATGAGAAGTAAAAGAGAGACTTGGAAGAGAGTACATACTTTCATAAAAAAAATGATACATCAGAAAAAACTAGAAGAAAAGCAAGCCGAGCAGAAAATGATCAATGCACTCCACTCCTGAAGATATGCGACAAGCGGTTCCAGGGTGGAGAGCAAATAGATAAAAAGAGGGGTCTTTAGTTAGTAGGAGTCTAACAGTACCCAGTAGAAACCAGTGGAAGATGCGAGAGAGGAGAGGTTTTAGCCGGTAGAAATCCGGCACTCCGGAAAGACCGGAGTCTAATGTAAGATTTCCTCTCCTCGAAAAAAATAAGTATACAAAAGGATCATAACAAAATGTTATCAATTATCTTAAAACAATAGACACAGTTCAAGGCTTACAAGAGAAGTTTTACGTGAGGTACTGGATGATATTTATATTTTAATGGAATGTGTGAATTATTCTTCTGTTACTATTCTCAAGAAATGTTGGCAATATATATTTTAGTTATAGTCGTTTATCATAAAAAAATTCTGTTTTACGTCTGTCTCCATATTTTGAGACCAAATATTTTGTAGCATACAGAAACATTTCCATATTCTCCGCATCTCAAGCTCACAGAGGTTTGGTGAATAAATATGAGAAAATATAGCAAAGAGTGACATACAAATATTTTCATTGTAAAATTCTGGAAGCACCTTTGGGTATAACATTTCCCAACGACAACAATATTTCTGAAAATTTGTTATTAAATCGCTATGTCTCAAATTGAGTTTATGAACGCGTAAATGTCTATTTAGTTATTTAGAAAAGCCTGAATGGTTTTTTTTCATTATTTTATGTCAACCAAAAGAAAATTGTAGGATTAAGTAAGATTTGTCGATACGAAAAACATCTTCCAGAGGATTGTCCTGAGACAATATTAGAAAAACTCAATTTATTTGCAGTGGAGTTGCTAAGGCAGTGTTTAAAGAAGTTTTCTAGCCTAAACAAGAACCGTTTCACTCCTAACACGAAAATTGCTTCACATAAAGTATGATTATTTACCACCATTCTCTAATTGTATTGTATATAGTAATTTAATAATGTTTCAATACTATCAACCCAATATTTAATAAGCTCAAGTGAATGTTACCTGGCTGATTCTACTTGAATAACCAATGCAACAAAGAGGAAATGTATTTGTACGACTGTACATTGAAATATCGATGTTCGTTAACGTGGACCACGCAAAATATAACGTTTCCAACAATACGATTTTAGGATATCACGTGTCCTGCATCAATAGACCTTTTTATCACATTTTTTTTGTGCGCAAGCGTCCAGTTCAGCCATATTTTTCGTACCGTTTTGTGAATGAGCATGGTAAATACCCGTGTTCAAATAGTTAAAATCAACAAATATTAAACAAATAATATTTAATAAAAAGAAAATTAAAGTAATAAGTGTCTAAATTAAAAAGTAAGATTTAAGTCGACTATATTATCTGTACGAAACGCAAAAATAAAACGGTGTTGTTAGGGAGTGTATATAAAGAGTGATACATGTGATAAATTATTTATGACCAATACATAATACCTATATACATTATTTTATAAGTTTTCATTAACCTTGCTTGCAACATATAGATGTACTTAATATGTACGCGTAATCCTATGATTAAACATACAATTTGTTTATATCAGAAAAAAAATTTAATTTCAATATTAATATCATTATCAACCTAAATGTTAATTTTATTCTTCTCATCGGAGTTCTTCTATGATATATTTGGTAGGATTCATATTTCAAGTGAATGACGCACTGTTTTTAAAATAGTAAGCAATTTTTTTGTCGTATATACTAATCACCCGATATCAAGGCGACTATCGAACATACCCTTCAAGATAGCATACAGCCACTCAGCCACGGGATCATCAACTAGTCATTCTTTAAACTCCAGGCACCAGGTATTCAACACAAAGATGAAAAATGACATGCAGAAAAGTACGCAAGGTACCAGCAGAGACCAGAAGAAAAAGTTCGAGAAAACTCCCAACCGTTATCATCAACATCAGCCGAAAACACCGTACTACAAGTAGAGGTACACCAAAAAATTGTTTGACGTTTAAAATCTTTTTACAAAGAATGGCTGAAAATTGTCCATAATAAACAAGTTTTGAAATGGATTAAGGGTATAAGGATACATTTTTGTATACAACCAAAACAGAAAATTATTCCGTTAAAAAATATATCCCTTTATGATATGGAATTTTACGAGAAAGAAATTTCTACCCTTCTTAAAAAAGGAGCACTTGCAAAATGCAAGAACACTGAAAATCAATTTTTATCGTCTTATTTTCAAAAATATATTCAAAAAGACTAATAGTAAAAATTAATTCTTACCCACAAATCATTTTAAACTTGATGATTATAGAACAGCGATTAGGCTAATAACAAAAGATTGCTACTTAGCCAACTTAGATTTGCAGGATGCTTATTTTTTATTACCAATCCATAAAAATATAAGAAATATTTACGGTTCTCATTTGAGAATCAATTATTCCAATTTAATTGTTTACCCGTCGGCATAAACATAGCGCCCTAAATTTTTACTAAATTAATGAAAGAGGTCGCTAGACGTCTTAGAATTTTGGGGTGTAAGGTATTAATACATTTAGATGATATTTTAATCATTGGGGAGAATTATGAACAATGTTATGAAAGCATATATACAATGGTAAACCTCTTAAATTATGAGAAAAGCGTTCTCCAACCCGTTAAAAAGATTCAGTTCTAGGACTACAATTTTAATTCTCACGAGATGACAATTAGTTTGCCTAGTAACAAAATTACAACGTCACTAGAATTGCTCAATAGAACAAAAAAATAATAAGAATAAGAACTTTCGTCCACTCCTAGGAGCTGTAAGACCTTGTCGTTGGTGGAGTGGCTGAGTAACTTCCTCCCTCCTCGAGAAATGGTCAGTGGGGCAATGGTGGGGCTATCTATGCCGATATGGTAGCACCAACAAACGCCAGTAGAAGATCCAGCATGCCCAAGTTACATCTGAACACACTGGCAAGTCCTGACCAGACATGGGGGACGAGCGGCGAGTTTCCGGCGCCGAAAAACTGGAACCCTCGGCTATGGTATGGTAACCCAGACAGAAGAGTCCCGTTGGAGTAAACCAGCGAAAAATAATCCGAAATCTAAGGTGGAAGAGACCGTGCCGAGAGATGAATGATCATGCGCAGTTGATCGCGAACGGTTCCCTCCGGATACCGGGCGACCTCCGGTTGTACTAGCCTTATCGTGATAATCCGGCCCTGTCACGATGGACTCACTTCCGAGACTACTCGTGGGATATAAATGGACAACACTTCATCACAACCCTCAGAGATGTGCAACTCTCAAAAATTGGACACGGAACACGGGGACCCGGAAAGGAACCCCGAACTAATTAACCAGGCGACGGTGGAAAAACCTCCCCGGTACCTGGTAATTACAAGAAGCGAAGGTAATTTCGCCAATATGAGCCCATTTCAGATATCAAAATTAGTATACGGAATTGCTGGCCAAACAAAAAATCTTAAAAAAATTAAAGAAGGACTTCTAATAGAAACTATATCAGCCAACCAATCGAATAAATTACTGTCCTTGAATAAATTGGGAGATATGTCAGTCTCAGTGTCACCAGATAATACCCTCAATACCTCAAGACGCGTCGTATTCTGTCAAGATCTGTTGAACTGTAGTATCACCGAAATTGTAGAAGAAATGAAAAGCGAAGGCGTGATTGATGTGAGACGTATTCTTGCGAGAAGAGAGGGTCGACTAATTAAGACTGCGTCTCACATTTTGACCTTCAACTCTCCAAAACTCCCAGACACGGTGAAAGTTGCTTTCTATTCACTGAAGGTGCGTCCTTACATACCTTCACCCATGCGTTGCTTCAACTGTCAGCAATTTGGTCATACAGCTGTCAGATGCACGAATCAGAAACTCTGTGCCTGTGGAACAACTCCACATGAAGGAACCCCATGTGCCACTGAGAACAAATGTGTGAACTGTGACGGACCTCACATGGCGAACTCTAAAGACTCCTTTAAATTTAAGGAAGAGACAGCAATCCAAAAACTTAAAATAATGGAAAAAATCACTTACACCGAAGCTAGGAAAAGAATCACAAACAACAACACTAGAACTAGCTACGCACAAATCGTCAAGTCGACGGATAACAGCACACTCTTACAGGAAATATTAAAAGAACTCATTCCTCAGATCAAAAGTATCATTGCTGAACTTCTTGAGAACACAAGCATGAGGAAAACCACAACAATTTCAGCAAATAACCAAGAAACAGACGACGTACAATCTGACCCAAAACGGAAAAGATCAACGACTTCACATGAAGATATATCAGACTCAGATGATATACCCTCTCAACCGGAAGCAACAAACAGAGATTTCATCCCTCCTAAGAGTTAAGTGCCGGCCAAACGAGGTAGAAGGAAAAAGAAATAAATCTACCACACAATCAAATAAATATTTTATGATCCCAAAGGAAAACATAATTCAATGGAATTGCAACGGAATAAAACTCCACCACCCAGAGCTGAAATTACTTTTGACAGATAAGTCACCATTCTGCTTATGCGTACAAGAAACACATCTGAAACCAGATGAAAATTATAGCATTAAAGGCTATAAAATATTCAGAAAAGAAGTAATCCCCGACAGACGAGCGAGAGGAGGTGTGGCTATTCTTCTGAAGGAAAACATTTCAGCCCATCCAATACCACTCAATACTAACATCCAAACAATTGCTGTAAAAATATCTCACCCATTCCCAATGACCATTTGTAATATATACTTGCCCGACATTAATTGGAACATTGTAGAGATGAGAAGATTACTTTCCCAAATTCCAAGTCCATGCCTCATAGTAGGAGACTTCAATTCACACAATCCCCTATGGGGATCAGATCACCTGGATGTAAGAGGCAGAAACCTAGAAGAGCTGATAGATGAATTTAATTTAGTCATCCTGAATAACGGAAAAGGTACCTACCTCAACTCCAGATCGAACAAACTGAGCGCACTTGACCTATCGCTATGCTCACCAGGACTCACACTGAAATTTTCATGGAAAGTTGAAGACGAATTTCTTTTCTCTGACCACTTTCCCCTATCGATTGACTGCTCATCACCTCGACCCGAGATCAATTTACCTAAAAAATGGAATACAACAAGCAGATTGGGTTCAATTTCAAGAACAAGCTGTTTTGAGTGGAACAAATGCCGAGTTAAACAACTCCATCGATACAATTACAACGGCAATAGTAAACGCTGCATTACAGAGTATCCCAATGACATCTGGAAATCCAAGAAAGCATCTGGTACCTTGGTGGAACACTGATACAGCAGAGGCGGTACGAAATAAAAAGAAAGCTCTCAATAAATTCAAAAGATATCCCACTCAGGAAAATATGATAAATTTCGAACGCTTCAGAGCGCATGCCCGCCGGATCATATTAGAAAGTAAAAAGTCATCCCTGCAAAAATACATCGCAACAATAGATAATAAAACCACACTCTCTGAGGTATGGAAAGAAGTGAAGGCACTCGATGGAAGACGGCACACATTCCAGCACCCAATAGTCACTGTCAATAACACCAACATAACAAATACAACTGAAGTCACTGAACTATTTGCTGATCATTTCCAAAGGATAAGCAGCAGCGAAAACTACAATGACTCCTTCCAAGAACAGAAGGAAGCCCATGAAACAATTATTGATTGGAATGAAAACGAACCATCCAACTATAATATACCTTTTACCATGGCTGAGCTTGAGTACGCTCTCAGATATACCAAGAAATCCTCCCCCGGGCCAGACCAAATCTGCTATGATATGGTAGAGAACCTCAGCTATCAGTCCAAAGTGGAACTACTATCAGTGTATAACAAAATCTGGGCAGACAGTACATATCCAAACAAGTGGAGGGAAGCCATTATAATCCCAATCCTCAAATCAGGAAAAAACCCCAATGACATCAACAGTTACAGGCCGGCATCACTAACAAACTGCCTCAGCGAAATTTTAGAAAAAATGATCAATACCCGCCTGATCTTCGTCGTTGAAGAAAAGGGACTACTGTCTGATTTCCAAATGGGTTTCAGAGAGAACAGATATACAACAGATCAACTTGTCTACTTAGAAAATACCATATAGAACAGCTTCGCACAGAGACAATACCTAATAGCTATTTTCTTTGATCTAGAAAAAGCGTATGATATGACCTGGAAATATGGAATCTTAGAGACAATAGGCAAATGGGGTATAAAGGGCAATATGGGTAGATTCATCGAGAGCTTTCTGCAATATAGGACAATACGAGTACGGGTAGGTGACTCTTTGTCTACCCCACATGAGATGGAAAACGGAATACCACAAGGATCCACGCTCAGTGTGACCCTATTTGTTATAGCCGTAAACAGCCTCATGGAGAATATCGACTCCAGAGTTCACAAGACCCTCTATGTAGACGATCTGTGTATATTTTATTCATCAAAAAACATACATCAAACTGAAGAAGTCCTACAAAATGTCATAAACCAAATCAACAGCAAAGCCGAATCAAGGGGATTCCGGTTCTCCGCAGAGAAGACTCAGTATGTCCATTTCTGCAGACTCAGAACTCCACATGATAACCCACAACTCAATATAAATGGGCAGACAATACAATGTAAAGATGAAATAAAATTCCTCGGCGTTATATTCGACAAAAAACTCCACTGGGGCCCTCACACCCAAAACCTTGCCACTAAATGCAAGAAAGCCCTGAACGTCATAAGATGTCTATCAAGTATTAAATGGGGATCGGACAGAGAAACCCTGTTAAAGCTGTACAGAGCATTGATCCTTTCGAAACTGGAATATGGAGCAATAGTCTACTCCGCTGCAAGGCCCACCCACATGAAAATCTTAGAAAGGATTCATGCAGCAGGTATTCGGATGGCTACTGGAGTTTTCCGCACAAGTCCACTGGAGTCGATATTCTGTGACCACTAAAATCCAGATTCTCCCAATTGATAATGAACTATGGGATTAAAATGTCCAGCCTACACCATCATCCAATTAAAAAACTATTATTCAATACAGAACAATATGCTGCCTTCCAACTAAGACCTACAATCACGCGTCCCACAGGTGTGAGACTCCTTGAAAAAGTAACTGATCTCAACGAAACCATAGTATCAACCATTCAAATGAGAAAATACGAATCACCTCCGTGGACATACATAGCACCGAACATAAACTTAGAATGCACGAAATTTCCGAAAAGCGACATCAACACTATCATATATTAACAAATGTTCAAAAGTATTGTTCATCAACATCATGTGGCATTAACAATATACACGGATGGATCTAAAACTGTCGAAGGAGTCGCAAGCGCGATATCAACACCAAACGGTACTTTTGCGTGGACGCTTCCCAAGATGACTAGTATATATACTTCAGAGCTATACGCCATCTGGCAAGCACTGAGATATGCCGGTACCTGGGAAACATCAGAATGGTTGATATGTACAGACTCTCTCAGTGTACTGGAAGCTATATCGGACACATTCTCTAGAGACCCGTTAGTAAAACAAATCCTCTCCACACTCGAGTGGCTGAGAGATACGGAAAATGATGTGACGTTCATCTGGACCCCAGGCCCCGCTGGAATAGAAGGGAACGAAATTGCTGATACGGCAGCACAAAATGCTGCGAGAAACGGACAACCAGAAGACATCAGCATTCGCCCAGATGATGTAAAAAATCATTTTAAGAAAAAGATACAGAACCAATGGCAAGTGGAATGGTCGCGAACTAATAGACATCTGAAAAATATAAAACCCTCCGTAGAACCATGGATTTCGAAAAACACCCTAAGTAGACGGGAGCAAGTTGCCATAACGCGCTTGAGAATAGGCCATACCAACCTCACCCACATTCACCTTCTGAAAGGAGAACGACCGCCAGTATGCATTCACTGCGACCAGCCTTTATGAGTTTCGCATATTCTCCTGGACTGCTCTAAATATACTAATATTCGACAACAACTTTCTATTCCCAACACAATAAGAGACATTCTTCAGCCAATCAATGAGAAAAAAAACAATTGAGTTCCTAAGACTTACCTAACTAGTGTATAAAATCTGATGTGAAAAAGGAACAACTCTTTTGCCTCCTTTCGTAACAGATACGTTGAAGGGCTAATAACCATTGCAGTCTATGCCAATAAACAATAAAAAAAAGAACTTTCGTATGACTATCACTCATCGGGAAATTGGTGTCCTCTTCGCCAGCCATGAATTATGGTTGGTTCCACACAAAACCTTTCGAAATAGTTAAAATAAATAATTTACGAAAAAATGGCATGAACTATAACAATAAAATGATAATTCCAGAGAATTTAGATCAAGAATTCTACTGGTGGTTGAAAAATATTTCTAAGGAAGGTAAAAGCATCTCACCCAAGCAATTCTCCTTGGAAATATTCTCAGACGCATCCATGACAGGTTGGGGTGCTTATTGCAATGGTTTTTTGGAGCAACGATGACTCTAAGAGACATATCAACTATTTAGAACTAAAATCCGCCTACAGTCTAAAATCATTCTCAAAAAATACATTTAACCTTAATATTCTGCTTCGAATCGATAATATAACAGCAATTGCAACCATTAATCGAATGGGGATAATTAAATTTAAGCAGCTTAATAAGATGGCAAAGATGTTATGGGACTATTGCGAGACTAAAAACATTTTTATTTATGCGTCTTACATAAATACAAAACAAAATGTAGAAGCGGACTTCCTATCACGAGGACATCACCAGAGACAGAATATGAATTAAATCAACAAGAATTTACGCAAATCATACATCTTTTTGGTAAACCATATATAGATTTGTTTGCATCCCAACTAAATAAGAAATGTGATAATTACTTTTCTTGGAGACCAGACCCCGATTCCTTATTAGTTGATGCTTTTACAACTAGCTGGGAAAACTTAAGGTTTTACACATTTCCACCTTTTGCTTTAATCCATAAAGTTATTGAAAAAATTCGAAAGGATAAAGCCACAGGCATTTTGGTAATTCCAAATTGGCCGTATCAGTCATGGTTTCCGTGTTTTCATGAATTATTAATAGAAGAACCAATTTTTTTCCGACCACATGATTATTTGATTTATTCTCCTTCCAGACAGATGCACCCACTACACAAAACACTTTCCCTGGTGGCCGGAAAATTATCTGGGAATCATTCCACAAACGAGAAACAAGCCAGGCCGTTATTCCTGTGATGTTAAAGTGTATTGGAGAAAAAACCATAAAACAATATTCAGTTTGTTATGGGAAGTGATGGCATTTCTGTCTAAAGCACAAAATCAATATTTACAATTATACTCTAAATTTAGTACTTGAATTTTTGTTAAATTGCTTCAATGAACCTACCCTACCTTTTTTAGTATTACCCTTTTTCTTTGACAAACCTGAATTATGCGTAGCAAAAACTCTTGAGTACTACCTATCCATCACAAAACTATTCAGAATAGACGATACGGGATACCTTATATTGACACATAAGAAACCATTTCATCCTGCTTCTACCCCTGAGTATAAGTAGGTGGATTAAGGAAGTTCTTCAACGTCGTGTTGGTCGTCGAGTGTAGTGAACACATCCACCGAGGAAGGACACCAGCAAGTAGGAGCTCCAGCGAATAACCTGGTCACTGACCCAAACCAATTTTCATGCACTTCCGCAAAGAATTTTGCAAAAGATACGTCAGAAAAGACAGTTATACAGGTTATATGTCCGCACTCGAGATCCTGCAGTCAAAACACAATGGAACCGTCTCAACGCCCAGGTCCGACAAGAAATCAATGCTGAAAAGCAGAGAAAATGGAAGACCGAAACAGCCGGACTGGACTTCAGACAAGGGCGCGTATTTTGGCAAAAATTCAACCGCCTCGTCGGTCTCAAGAGAAAGGTTGAATCACATCTCGAAGTGCAAGGACAGAAGATCTACACATCCGAAGACAAAGCCACCGCCTTCAAAAATAACCTACAAACTGTCTTTTCACCACTCGATAACCCCCAATTTCTTAGGGACTTTGCCGTCGAAACCGACCTCATGACTCGAAATATTACTCGAAGTCCACATATACACATCCCACCTGATGAGAACTCTCCGCTTCTTTCACCATTCACCATCGAGGGAGTTCAGCTGGCGTGCCGGGCGGGGAGAAACAGTGCCCCAGGGCACGACGGAATCTCGAGGCAGGCACTAAAAAACCTGCCAGAAGAAATCTTCCCTCCGCTCTGCGCCCTGCTGAACGCCTGCCTTGGTTTTTCTTATTTTCCTCGTTGTTGGAAATCTGCCAACGTAGTTCTCATCCCCAAACCCGGCAAAGACCCCACAAAGCCTGAATCTTACCGCCCTATTTCATTAATCAGCGTCCTAGGTAAAGTCTTTGAACGCTTGTTGAAAGAACGAATCTGGGACTTCTGCACTGAAAATAATATAATTCCGGCATTTTAATTCGGATTCAGGCCGGGCCACTCTTGTCAGAACGCCACCACCAGTCTTCAAACAATCGTCACCCGAGCTTTAAACCAACGACGCTGTTCTGCCGCCATCCTCATGGACGTTCAGAAGGCCTTCGATCAAGTTTGGCACGCCGGACTAGTGAGAAAGCTACTGAGCATCCGATTGCCCAACCAAATTGTCAAATTAATATTTTCTTACCTCACCGACCGATCGATCAGCGTCAAAGTTGGTTACAGCATATCCGACCCTTTTACACCTCAAACTGGCGTTCCGCAGGGTTCGATACTTGCTCCTCTACTATATATCATTTATACGTATGATACACCTGTCCCACGACATCCTCGCGATAACGTCCAACTATATGCGGATGATACCGCACTTATCATTTCTGCCACAGATATTCGCTCTCTCAACATTCGATCCCAAAATCTACTGACCCAATTTTCTAATTGGTGCAGGAAATGGTGGGTGACTCTTAATCCTCAAAAAACACAAGCAATCGTCTTCCAACACCCTGATACCAAGAGCGAACGACTTCTACCAAGAAACTTCCGCCTCGTGCTCTGGGGAGACCGACTCGAAATCCGCAAGGAGGTCATCTATTTGGGGGTGAAATTCACTTACACCCTCAACTGGACGCCCGACCTAACGGACACTTTAAATAAAGTCCGACGGAGAGTCAATCTTCTCAAGGCGCTCGGCGGCACATTCGGACGCACACACCCTCTCACCTTGCTTCATACGTATAAAACATATATCCGCCCAATAATCGACTATAGAGCAAACGTCTACTGCACCCTCCCCAACCATCTTGCCAAACGACTTCGAACTTGTGAGCAGTCAATCCTTAGATACTGCCAATACAAGGCTCCATACTCGCCCACCAACACAGTATATGTCAACATAGACATCGAGCCCCTTCTACCACGCCTTAATAACCTACAAGCCCGATACGTTAGTCGTACTATCGAATCGGGCAGTGAAATCGCCAAAAACACCCTTCTCACACCGTGGGTCGCCAATAGACGACCCCTCGGTAGGTACCCCCAGAGGAAGCTCCCATTTCCTCCGCTACACTTATTAGCCACGGCCTATGACGACCTCCCCGACGAATACGTTGACTACCTCGACAGCTCCCCTATCTCCATTAGATAACGACAAATTCAATATTTCTCGCACAAATCCAGTCAAATCTCTTCAACAACCTTCTCAACAAAGCCCAAATTCATAAAACAAACATCTCTAACAAATTCTAAATTTCCTTCCAGCTATTAATTATTCAACACTTTGGACTCACCCTATACTTTTATGCCGCCCCCACACCACCTACGTCGGTGTTGCAGGTTTTTGCGGTTTTCCTGTACACTCTGTGAATTTATTCACTAGCCAAATGGACCGACGATCGACGCACCCGCATTTTTGGATTTAAAGGTTATTATAATGTCGCCGACCACCTAAACAGTCCCTGAACCACCGAAGGCACGTCCCCGCAACTTTTCTTAAATCTCAACAATTTATCATATTCTATACACTTTTAAATAAAATGTCTCCTATACACTTTTCTTTCGAAAAATTCTCAAAACCAATAAAAATTTCAATTATCAATATTCCATCACTATCTCCTTAAAACTGAGACATTCAAACTGAGCTAAGACACCCTTTTACGTCAAATTACTTCAACAATTTCTGACACCTAGCCAGGTCAACACACAACTATGTATCGGCAACGATACATGGTTCGTCTTCCACATCTAACACCCCTTTCCTGACACTTTTTGTCACGCCATCTCTCCTCACTTTTGAGCTTCGCTGCTTCCAATCAACCAACCCCTAACACCCCAAGATAACACAACCTCCGGTTACTTTCTAGCGAAAAGCCCACTCAACAACTCTCAATCCTATACACTTTTTAGCAAAAGTTTCCTAGTCACTTCTTAAAAAAAAATTTTCTAGACACTTCTAAACCCCAACCCAATTTCTCGATCAACGCGCACAAAACCACCCAACACCCCCCCCCCAACCCAGCCCTGAAGAGGAAACCTATCCTACACCAGGGCACCAACAAGAAAGACCAGCCAACCAAGAAAACCCCAACCCATCGTAAATCACTCACGAACTTCTCTCTCTCTCTCAAGTTCTTCAAAAAAGTGGAATAGACACAAGCATTTTTTGTAGTCATAGTGTTAGTACTTCTGATGCCTACAGAGCAGGATTAAAAAGATTTAATAAAAAATACTGCTGGATGGACGCGAAATTCATCAGTATTTCCAACATTCTGTAATAGACCGATAATAACCAGTGAAGATACTTTTCTAAATTCTGTTATTAAGGGATGTTTCAAAAACACCACGTAATAATTTTTGAAGGTACTATTTATATAGGTAACCGATCATAGTTTTACTTCAAATTTTTTCCTTTCTTCCAAAACAATGATTATAATATATAGTAACTATATAGTTGTTGTTATAATTTAGTTTTTCCTTTTTTGTTGTGTTGTATTAGTTTGTTGTTATATTATTATGAAATTACTATTATACACTGCATTCAATCGCTCTAACTGTATCTTTAAACATCTACCAAATATATCATAGAAGAACTCCGATGAGAAGAATAATTGAAAGATTGTCCGACTTACCTGTAAGGAAGATCAATCTCAGTTATTCGAGCATCGGAGTTCTTCTATGATAGAGCCCTCCCTCCCCCATCTACCCAGTCAATAGAGCGATTAGTTCAGTCACCAATGAACTGTTCGATAGTCGCCTTGATATCGGGTGAATAATATATACGACAAAAAATTGTTTATTCTTTTAAATACAGTGCGTGATCCACTTGAAATATGAATCCTACCAAATATATCATAGAAGAACTCCGATGCTGGAATAATTCAGATTGACCTTCCTTACAGGTAAGTTGAACAGTCTTTTAATTTTACAGTACCTACATCGGCTGACAATAAATTAAGTTTAATTAGAATAAAATTATTTACCTAATTTTATCTAGATAATAATTATTTCCCTATTTTTATTTAGATAATCGATTGTATTGACAGGTAACCTCTCAACTAGCAGATTTATTTTGCCTTTTTGCGAATGCCCCTAACACTTTAACCACGTTTTGATCGTTCACAATTATACGCTTCAGCTGATTTGTAAACAAGTACTGCACCATTAATAATTTGTTTTAATGATGAATTTGTTTGTGGAGATAATATTGCATCCTCAGCCATAGTGTACAGAACAGTACGAAACCTTTGAACTCCCCTCTTTAAACATGCGCTTGTCATGTGATGAGAAGTACTAGTAATAGTACATTATGCAACGAATACATAATGATGATTATAATGCACGAGTATGAGTACATTATAACCATTATGTACAAGTTTCATACAGTACTTTTTCTACAAGCTAACACTTAAATTAAAAATAAAAAGATCAGGAATATAATTTTATTGAAAAAATGTGGAATATAAACAAAACATATACACCGTATACAGGACAGTTATGAAAATTCATTTGGTGTATGGGGCTTTGATAGCTTGTTGAAGCGATCCAATTGATATTCATTTTTGTCTTAAAATGTATTCCTTTCTTCGTATGCTCTGCATTCTTGCATTCGATTGAGTGGAGTATTTTATTTACAACATCAATCTTGTTTTTACTTGAATCGTCCACATAATGTTCTGCAACCGATGTCGATTTCCATCCACCATGGCACTTCAACTGCGTTATATCGCAACCAGCATCAAGGAGTGAAGTTGCAGAAGTTCCACCAAAGCAATCTACCGTATAAAAATTACTCTCTCCTTAAGTTTTAAAAAAGTAGCAATCTATTTTGTCATCTTTCCAAACTTGTTGATGCCGACATTTTGTATTGTGCATTTGCCACGTTGAAAATTCAGAAAAATATTTTTCTGTCGCAGCCTTTTGTTGACGTAGGTCCATGTATTGTGAAGTTTTTTTCAGAATTCGTCTTAGTATCTCTTATAATAACCAATAGTAGAGATTCCATAACTAGTATCTATTACATCGTGTATTTCTAATTTGTATAGTTCTTCTCTTCGACCAGCTCCCATTATACAAAATATTAGCATTACCTAAAAGAAGTAGGTGTTAGATAAGGTTAGAACTTATATTACAAACTCTACAAAATAACCATTTAAAAAATTTAGGTATAGAGGTAAACATTGAAAAAAACGAAAAAGTAATATATCAATTAATAATTATAATGTGTTTCAAGACTATTAATCATTAAAACTGACTTACTTTTATTAGAAGATATTAGTTATCTGATGACTCAATAATAATAGTTTTTATTTCATCAGCGGTTAAAATTTTCGAAGTCATACTTCTAAACCCTCTGATTTGCGGAGAAGAAATGCAATTTGGTATATTCACCTTAATGAATTGTATGCTTAATATTTTGGTTGATTTTGAGCATTGGTATATGTCCTTAAATACGAAACTTTCTCTTTATTCAAAAGTTCTTCGAAATACACCAGTAAAACATTTGCCATTCCATAAATTGTTTGTAAGAATGTTCGTGTATTTTCTTTGATTTTTGAGGTAACAAATTACTCGCTGTCTCATTTGCTTTTTCTGTAATATTTGGTGGAGTTACTGCATTTCCATATCACATTCACAGCAGCTAGTTCTAGCCGTTTTATTAATTTCAAAAGTATTATTTGAATTTGACATTTAAATCGAATACTAAAATATGATTAGGTATGTAACTTGTCTATAAGTTATTAAGGAGCGTTACTTATTCTTCAGCTACTCCCACCTCTAATTCAAAATTATTTACTTCGATATTTTAAAAACGCGTCAAATGACCGATTTTACATTCACAAGTCTGCTATTTAAACGACAAATCCCAATCGAACGGTCTCTTTTGTTAACATCCTTCACTAAGAAGCTAAAATTATTATTTTCAGCCTGCAAATATATTTTGTGCGTGGTGTTATCCTGCTTCGCCGGTAACCTTTTCTATTTCTTTTCAAATTGTAGTTGTGTGCTTACAAATCAATCTATTCCGATTTCTCTATTTTGTTAAGATATTTCGATTATTTGAAAACGTTATTTTTTGGTGTTTCCAGTTTTTTCACCTTTATTCTTTTTCTTAAAAAACTAGGTGGCGTCCAACTTTATTTTGTGAAGCAAATTTTAAACAGATTCTTTCTGGTTATTTTGCTATCATTTAAATTTGCATTTTCTAGTTATTTTGGGAACTTCATAAGAATGAACAGATTTCTGTGGTTTTATTTTAAAAATTAGATCCAATTTTTCTATGCATTGGAGTGTAAGCTCCCAATCTGTTCATTTTATCCCTTCTTTTCAAGTTTCTTTTTTTTTGCGTACTGTTTCTCCTTTCTGCTTTTTTCCTACAGCTCCGCAGCTCGTAAGTGGACAACTGAATCCGATCTGGTCAACCGCCACCCGTCAGAGTCCAGACCACATACGGCTCAAGAACCAGCTGACATCGCTGACAGCTGTACATCCTGAGTCTCTCCAAGAAAAGACCTTAACTTATTTTCGATAGATTTAAAATCTTGAGTTGGCCATTTTTATTGTTAGACTGATTTTTATTCGTATTGTATTGTGAATACATGGTTTACGTGAATTTATTTCTCTGTTAAAAATGTTAAATAAAGCAGATGATTTGGAATTACTAAAATGTGAATTGCAATGAGAAATGAAACACATGCGCTTTTTTCTTAGTTTTATAACACAATGAATATGTCATTCACTTATTAAATATCAAAATTGGAAATAAGGTACTGTTCACATAATGTATTATAAATTCAAATGATATTAATTATAGTAAATTTAACTAGATGTTGCAATAACTAACACCCCTTCTCAACCTATAGTTAAATTTAGTTACATCAATCCAATCGCCCTGGCATGTTTTGCCAACTTTGGTCCATCTAGCAGTTTTATTAACATATCAGCGATCATTACACAAGTTGAACAATAAACAGCTGAAATGCGTTTCGATAATATCAAATCATATACGAACTTATATTTGATAGCAATATGCTTTATTCTTTGATGACGTAACGGCCCACTTAGAAGCTACATACAACCTTGACTGTTTTCGAATATTTTAATTGGTGCGTCCAATTTTTGATCAGAATCATTTAAAATTCGTTCAATCCAAATGAGTTCACGTGAAGCTTCTGCGAATGCGATAATTTCAGCTTCAGTTGATGATAAAGCGACTGACGTTTGTTTTCGACTTGTCCATCCAATTAATGCTCCATTGTAAATAAAGCAATATCCGGTATTTGATTTTCGATCTTCATGATCTCCAGCCCAGTCTGCATCTGCACTTAAATTTGGAGGTAATTAGGTCATTTTCCAAGTTCCAAAATTTCGAAGAGATTCAGTTTCTGCATCCATTGCTGACTTCCATTAACAGCGTTTGGTCCACCAATTGCTTCATCGTATGTGACTGGATCAACATCCATCATTTTTTCAACATTGTTTATTTCCATTATTAAACGTTTTGGTGGAATACCTTCATTTGATCGTTCAGAACGTCTGAGTTCGATGACATCCAGCTGATTTTCCCCTTCTGAATCCGGTTCAGATACTTCAACTTCATGTTGTAACGTAATTGGTTGGAAACCTTTCGTTCTCAGTTCATATCCAACAAAAATTAATTTTTCTGACACATCGTCTAACTTTTTACGTTCATCTTATGAAATGTGAACATATGCTGGAGTTCCAAAAATATGAAAATAACGTATATTTGGTTTCTTGCCGTGCCAGTATTCATATGGAGTTAATTCTACACTTTTAGTAGGTAAAAAATTTATAATGTGATTAGCCGTTGTCACTGTCTCGCCCCAAAACTGTTTGTGTAAACCAGAACTAGCCAACATACAACGTGGGATTCCGATTAAAGTACGATTTTTGCGCTCAGCCACTCTATTTTGTTGAGGTGTTTTAGGTACCGATAACTGAGTTTTAATTCCTTTTGATTTGAAATATTTACGTAAATTACCATCCATATACTCACCACCTCTATCTGAACTGATATCCTTTGGTACTTTATCGTACTGCGTTTTCATCATTTCAACAAACTTGATCATTTTATCACGAACATCTAATTTTTGTTTAATCAAATAAATATGTGAATATCTCGTGTAATCGTCAATTAAAGTGAGTATATATTTGTTTTCTCCAGGTGTTGGCAACTGTATAGGTCCACATACATCTGTATGTACCAAATCCAACTTTTCTTTTGATGTGGTCAATGAATTACGAGGACAAGGATCTCTGGTTTTCTTGCATTGTAAACATGTTTCACAAGTATCACTGTGACTGCATTTTAAAATTTTCATGTTGACTAATAAATCTGCCATTTTTCTTATATCAATTAAATTCCGATGACCAAAAACTTTATGCCATTCATGAATGCATTTCGATTCACCCGAACTTGATGCGTTGTAAGCCCGATTCGATTGTGTTTGTTTTATAAACATCATTTTGTGACTTTACCGTTATTTAATGTTTTACCATCTTTATTGATGTCACACTTCTCGCCCTAAAAACTGATACTGCAGCCATTCTTTCCAAGCTTACTGACTGATAAGGGGTTACATTTTAATCCAGGTACAAATTGCACATCATTCAATTTGAATTTATTCACAGGAGTTTTGAATTCAATGACTCCGATTCCTTTTATTCGTGAATTTCTACCATCAGCCAAATTCACCGAATCATTGCTCAATTTGTTCAAACTTTTAAAGAATGTTTCATCACCACACATATGTGCCGATGCATCAGAATCAATACACCATTCGGCTATATTTATATTTTGATTGACCATTAAACATACAGAATCACCTTCATTATCACTTTTGTTTTGTACTGCATTTGCCTATCGTTGACCTTGATTTTCTTTATTGTTGTTCTTTTCCCATGCTGCAAATTTACGACACTTTTGATGTGACCTTTTTTTATAAAAGCAACAATACATTGATTTCGAATTGTCTGATACATTATTTTCTTTTATGGCTTTCAATGCTTTTTCACCACCTTCATTAACAATTTCGATTGCTTGTTGTCGTCTATATTCTTCCTAAATTTGTTTTTCACCATAGTTTCAGTTAAATCAGCCTCAGGGCGAGATTCAAGAGCCGTTATTAAAACACCTTAACTTTCGGATAAACTTGATAAATATAACGCAACTGAAAGAGCATCTGCAGTTGGTTCACCTAATGTTGTCAATTGATCTATACATTCGTCATTGCATTTAAATGTGTTTCCATATTTCCCCCTTCAGGCAATATCATCCGACATAACCGTCTAAAAAGTCTAACCTTGTTTGATAAAGTTGATTTTTGATGATACTCTGTTAATGCTTCCCACGATGCTTTTGCCGATGTTTTATTCTTAATATGAATAATTTGATCGTCTTCAACAAACAAACCAATATATGCACGTGCTTCACCGTTTTTTTTTATTCCATGCCTCTAGTTGAGTTCTATCTGATGGTGCTTCTTCGATGATTGTTGTCCATAAATCTTCTTTTATTAATAAAAGTTTCATTTTGTACTTGCAGACTTGATAGTTCCCATCATTTAGTTTCGTTACCTGCACTTTTGTCAAATCATACATTTTTGTGTTTTTATACTTTGTTAAAACTTAAAAATATATGCGCCAATTAAATTATTGATGTTTCCCGTAGCTCGATTACAATTTTCTGGGCCCATAACCTGTTAAATAAAGCAGATAATTTGGAATTACTAAAATGTGAATTGTAATGAGAAATGAAGCACATGCGCTTTTTTTCTCAGTTTTATAACGCAACGAATCTGTCATTCACTTATTAAATGTCAAATTTGAAAATAAAGTACTGTTCACATAATGTATTATAAATTCAAATGATAGTAATAGATAATTGTAGTAAATTTAACTAGATGTTGCAATAACTAACAAACTAAATCCATTTTTTCGAAATGTCTGATATTGATTCACCTTATCCCCATTGAGGTAATAAAAAATAGTGTGACTAAGACCAAATTCACAGCCTGAGCAGAGTCCCAAGGCCGGGGAAAACTCACGTGACAAATTACTTACGAGCTGCAGAGCAGCGAAACAGAATAACACCACGCACAAAATATATTTGCAGACTGAAAATTATAATTTTAGCTTCTTAATGAAGGATGTTAACGAAAGAGACCGTTCGATTGGGATTTGGCGTTTAAATAGCAGACTTGTGATTGTAAAAACGGTAATTCGACGAGTTTTCAAAATATCGAATTAAGTAATATTGAATGAGTCGTAAGACGTCGATAGACATGTTACAAGTATTAAATTCAGAATTCATTCAGACTTAGTGCGCAATTCGTACGATCGTATTGGTCAATTGCAATTCATATTATTTACTTGATTTTGATTGATTGAGAAGATGTATAATTATGAAACCCATTGTATTATGAACATCATAATAAAATGGAATGTGGATATTTGATAACTAAATAATGAAATGCTTGTAGAACAAAATAATAATAGCACTTACAGCTGAATGTGTATGTATATTTGTCACTAAATTGACATATTTAGAGTAAGCTAAATGAAAATCAAATACGAAAAATCTACAATTTTTCATTTCTATTAATATACCTCTGAAATATTCGTGATAGTACTACACAAAATTAACTTTGTCATTGATCATGATAAACTTATGTGCATGACAATGTATATACTTTCAGATATTTTCAATTCCGATTTTAAAAGAGGATTGCTCAAAAAATACTAAATTTATAACTCCAAGAGAGCAAAGCATTCTATTATGTATTGGTTGCTGTTTTGCATGCTGTGAATTTTCTTAAAAAATCAATGATGAAAATCAAACTATAGGTGAGCTGGATAAAAGATTTTCCATTTCCATTAACTAAGTGATTTGGCTCTTTTGCATCTTAAACTGTGCAAAAAATTTGAATAATTCCTGCATTTAATTTTATCGAAGAAAAAGGAAAATCGATAAATGGAAATCAACGGAATCGGTTGAATGTTTCTTTCCATTTTTTTTATTCTTTTGACTAAAAATATGATGCCAAGATTGTTCAACTAAGTTGAATGTTGTGTAGCATACAAAATTACTGCTTGAAATGGTAAACTTTGTTGTCCGAAACAATGGAAGTTAATTCAGAAGCTAATATACTGGAAAATAAGATATCATTAATGAATTTATATGAGCTTTATTCAATCGTTTTCAAAATATTACGAGTATAAAAGGAAGCAAAACACTTTGAGCTGAACTCACTACGAATTTTTAATTCAACTTCAGCTATTTATAGAAAAATCCTTCATGTTTCTGTTTTATATGTGCCTCTTAATCTCAAGATGACAACTTAAGACAGCTTTATAGTTCTTGGTGAATCTTGACACTAATTTATCAATCTCTCATCTGAGCCAACCGTGTATGTATAAATTTATGTATTCAATGAGAGACACTATTATCCGTTAGCCATGATGTGTTTTCTTAATTGCAATACTGCAAAGGGAGCCTCGACCTTTATCAAGTTTCAAAGTTGAAAATGTAGGGGTGTGAAATTTAGGATTACTTGCATAGCCATCAATGAACATAGTTTTATCCTCAATAATATTCGTACACTGACTAATCACTTCAATTTCTAGTGCTGAAATTAGTTCTCTATCTCCCGGCTCTTGCATTTTTGTAAAAATGTATGTCCCCATTGCTGCAAAGTTTCTATACACCATAATGTAAAAACATATATTTTACCTCTCATTTCCATACAATAATGCTTCTGTCGTCTTTGATGGTTTTCATTATTGGTTTTCTTCCCTTTTTAGAAGGCTACTAGATTAGTGTTGGTGAAATTAATTCATGCTTAACATTCATATCCAATTTGGTTGTCTACTCATTGGTCTATAATTATTCTTTGACTATCCTGTGTATATCATTATCAATCTCTTTGTATATAACCACCTTTTTTTTTGGAGATGCTACTACTACTCGTATTCATTTGCTCAATTCAAGTATAAATATGGCTTTATCTATTCTCTTTATTCATGGTACATTCCAGAATCATTAATTTCCTCCTGACTTTATTATAAAATTACCGGCCTTTTGAAGGGCTGGACGGAATAGAAAACTCACTTGAGCCTTTCATCGTAGGTATCTTGAAACGCTACAAAAATATGTGAAAGTGTTTTTATAACTATAATTAAAAGAATTCATTAGTCCACCTGAATTCCTTTATTCGTGTGAGTGAACCTAAATATTTTTATATCCTGTTAACGTTAGGGATTTTGCGAGAAGATTGATGGAATGTGCTCATAAAATATTGAGGAACAGTGAGAAAACTGGCCAGGTTATGCCCAACTCTCTCAGCAAGAACGCGGATAAAGCATTTTTCAATTAAATATTTATACGGCCATTTCGATTCTCCGTTTCTTGATCTCAAAGATAAATAAGTAAAACCGCCAGTTGAAAACAAATTTTATATTATTTAGTTAGCAAAGTCAACTTGACAATATCCGTGAGTTAATAGAGAAACTTTCAAGATTAAGGATAAACATTGAGGTTAATAATAAATTTGATTAAATTGGAAAAAATAAGTTAATTATCACCAACGTTTTTTTTCGTACGCATATATAAAAACAGCGATGAGATAATATTTGAAATTAAGACATTTGAAGAAAACACAAAATATTTATTTGATAAATATGATAAAGGAAAGATAAATCATTTTTCAATATTCAATAATGATTAGAAACAAAATGCAGAAGGGGAACAATGTAAACCCAGATTCTTACCGGTTGTGTATTCATTTTGTATTAACCAGAATCAATCTAAACTTGAGGGATGTCTCTTTTCTTATGAATTCTACCAACGAAGTCCCTTAGATTAAAGTTATCATAACATACGTATAGAGAAGTTCCTCTGTCTCCTTATCCAATCACTAGCATACAGATATTTCGATCAAAATTATTTGAAATAGCGGAAAAAGTTTTTATATTCAATATTTAGTTGAAAATATTTGACAGTGAATAATAATGTTTTCAAATATGTGTTGAATTGATAACTTCTCAATAAGTTCTCCAAATATCGTTACTTCTTTCCGGCAACATACATTTGGTAATCATACTAAAAGTTCTGTAATTTGTTACTATTTAACGTGAGTTGTCCTAGAGAATAGGAAAAGAAAATGCTTTCTCAGTACTCTAATTATGCATTTGCATATGCATTACATAAGATTATTTGAAAAACCGAAAAAAGTTTTTATATTCAATATTTGTTGAGTTCATAAAACTTGAAAGTAAATAATAAATATTTCAAATATGTATTGAATTGATAAATTGTCAATAAGTTTTACAAATATCGTTACTTCTATCTGACAACACAGACCTGGTAATATTGGTTAATGGTTTAATTAAATCAGGTAGTAATAGTTATTAAGAAAGAAAAGAGGTATTTCATTATACTAGTTGTTCTACTGAAGAAACAATTGTGTAACCCACACTATACAGCCTAAAGGCACAATCTAAAGAGGAATTAAGACCGAATATGGTACTTAAAAATATAGAGCCACCACCAGTGGTAATAAATGAGGATACAAATATCACTTGCTCGGTTAGACTAGTAAAGCAGACCGAATATTTAAAAGATTATGTTAAAACTTGATATGTTAGTGATAGTTATCTTTAGAATAATAAATTTTAAAAATGTATAAGGACAATACTTATTAATTTAAAATGTTTTATATTATACATATACTGGTTTAAAAGTAAAAAAATCAAAGTGATAGTAATAATAAAAATTATAAAAAAAATGAATTATATTGTTGATCATTTAATATTGTGGTATTATGTAGAGGTATACTTATGTCTTTGTACCTTAGTTTAATTATATTGTTTTTAATGACTTACTTGTAGATGAAACAAGTCAGGAAATTATGAGAAGACGTAAATATTACAAAAAAGTAACAATCTGTAGACGTACTATTGCACAGAAAAATCTCATACAAGCTGTTCAACACGTAACACCTAGGTGACAAAAACTCCATGTATTCCTTTGGTTATCCCGAAAATATATAATAAAATAGTTATCTTTATTTTAATTCGTCCCGACAACGTGATAGTAATAAAAGGAAATAAAACTGTCAAGCTTTAACAGTAGTACAGATTAACAGACATATTCCTCAATACTAGGTGTATGGTTTCAGTTTTATGAGAATATCATGTATCATTGTTTTTATATATTAAAATATTTTGTTTGCTTAAAATTCTTTTGTAATTTATTGTACACTTCAATTATTGAATAGATATAATTTTTTTTCTGTTCTTGTCTATCCTGTTCTTGTCTATCTGTGTAGTGAATGTATAAATATACATGTTATAGCAGAACGATCCCTACCAAGCTATACAGCTCTATCTACAGTACCACCTTCATGTAGATGCCCCGCACAACGTCTGAGACTCTGTTATAAATGGTAAGATGGCGCCACTCGAATCGCCTTACACCACACCGATAGTGATGTAACCTAGTCCTATACATAGTAGCATGGTGAAGGGTAGAAGCGAACACGGATTACGTATTATTATATACTTTAAATAGTTCATGTTATTTTTATTTACTAATATGACAAGGAGCTCGAATTAAGGATTCCTGAATGCAAGTGAGAGTTTCGTGAATACTTCGACATTTTTTTGTCTTGTAGAATCGAAACTGTCACATTTGATAGATTGGAATTTCGTCAGTCCGGCTTTTTCCAGTTATAACGACAGGAATATTCGCTGTTGACTTTATCCAATCCGAGTTCACCAAACATTCCGCGTCGAAGTAAACGCATTGCTGCAAGCCAAACAACCATGGCGATGTCTCCAGAGCAATTCCAACAGCTTCTACAAGCCGTAGCCGGCATAAGGACAGAACCAGATAATCGGAAGAAAGGGAGTTCGAGCAAATGCACGGCCCGATTCGACGGGACACGTTGTCATGAGACAGTCGACAATTTCCTAAACACCATAGCAGTCTATAAGGAAATGGAACAAATCACAGAACAAGACGCAATTAAAGGCTTGCCACTACTACTTACTGACACTGCAGCTACTTGGTGGCAAGGCATAAAAGGAGAAGCAATAGACTGGAATAATGCTATTCGATTAATCCGAGCCGCTTTCTCTCCGGCAATTCCTGCATATCAAACTTACCTAGATATCTTCAAGTCCCCTCAAGGAATCTCGGCACCTACTGACGAATTTATTTGTCAAAAACGAGCACTCCTTTCCAAACTTCCACAAGGAAGACATTCCGAAGAAACACAGATTGATCTAATCTACGGTCTTATGCACATTAGACTTAGGGAAAAAATCCCAAGAGGAAAAATCACTACGTTTACTGACTTGCTGACAAAAGCTAGACAAGTTGAGCATCTAGAAATGGAACTCAAGGATACGTCTACTTTACGACGCAATGAATCAACCGATACGCTACCGGTAAAGAAAACCAAATTAAGATGCACGTTTTGTAATTTTAAAGGTCACAGCATAAAAGAATGTCGTAAACGGCAGAAGCAAGACCAACCTAAAACGACTGCGACACATACGGTGCCTACACAATCAACCGCTACCAAAACCGACAAAGGTCACCTTCACTGCTACGGATGTGGCGGAGCTGGATACTTCCGCAGCAATTGTCCCAATTGCACTAATGTCGGCAAAGTTGTCGATGCCCAAGCTGTCCACTTCTATTCGATAAATACGCTTTTAAGATGTACACCTGAAGTCCCAACAGTTCCTGCAAGAATATGTGGTATTAAGGGCCAAGCACATATAGATACTGCGGCTAAAACAAGCGTAGCTGGCGTCACCCTCTACAAACTTTTAAAAGACAAGAATTGTGCATTCACCAAAACCACAGCCCGAGTCACACTCGCTGATGGACTTCAAAAGCAAACAGAGTTACTGACAACATTTACTACTATAGAGTTAGGCGGTAGAACTCATAATATCAACTTTGTCGTGCTGCCTAACGCCGTGGACAACAGGACCTTATTAGGTATAGATTTCCTAGAAAAAGTTGGCATCGTGTTAGACTTAGGACAACGGTGCTGGTACTACGCAGACCGGCCTTTCGAGCGTTTTGAGTTTCAACCACAGTACCAAGGACTAATACAAAGACCACGGGATCAATCAGCAGAATCGAAGAAGCCGAAGAAATCTCTTAATATCGAAAGCGAACCAACTAAGGTACCAGATCCTAGAATACAACTTAACATCACGGACGTTGACGAGAATGATGACGTTTTATCTCCATTCTTAGAGTTTTTCACGTCACCCTTACGGGATGAGTTATGGGAAGCTCCAGACTCCAGATTCCCAAATGTTAAAGAAAACAAGCACACGAGTAATGCGTATGCACCGGAAGACATAGATGAAATTTTTCGTGACAGCCTACCTCTCACTTACTCGCCACAAAAGAAAACAGGCACCAAGCGAAAAATCCTTGAGTTATTTAGTTTCGATGTCTCCCTGCAACCAAACAAAGCCGCAACGCTATGCCCGACTAATCGGAACCAGCTGAATGCAATACTGCAGGAATTTCCAAATTTATTTTAGGAACATGGCCCTCCTACCACGCGGGCGGAGCATCGAATAGACACAGGCACTAGCGAACCAATTTCCAGTGCGCCTTATCGTCTTAATGTCACCAAGCAAACCATTTTACGCGACAAACTCGACGAGATGTTGGCTAATAGAATAATCGAGGAAAGTGAAACAGCGTGGACTTCCCCCGTCGTCATGGTACCAAAGAAAGATGGCGATGTTAGGGTCTGCGTCGACTATCGCCGATTAAATTCGATTACGATACCAGATCGATACCCACTTCCTCGTATCGACGATTTGCTACACACAGCAAAGAGCAAACCTTATATGACTACCTTGGATCTCAAATCTGGTTACTGGCAAATAAGAATGCATGAGGAAGATAAGAAGAAAACCAGGTTTATTACACCTTTTGCAGTTTACTGCTTCATGCGCATGCCATTCGGTCTAAGAAATGCTCCGGCAACATTTCAGAGATTAATGGATAGGTTTAAAATTAGTCTCAGTCATATAACACTCCTAGTATATTTAGATGACTTGATTATTCGTTCATCAACGTTTGAAGACCACTTGAGGGACTTGGAACAAGTTTTTCGACGTTTACACGATTTCCAACTCCGTAATAATAGAACTAAATGCCGTTTTGCTTGTTCGACCATTGGATTCTTAGGCCACGTGCTGACACCAGATGGGATAACGATGGATCCCAACAAAATTCAAGCAATTGTGGATTTACCTGTGCCTACCCATGTAAAGGATCTCCTAAGATTTATCCAAACTTGTTCATGGTATCGCCGATTTATTGCAAATTTTGCCAGCATTGCAAAACCTCTTACAAATTTGACTCGGAAGAATACTCCGTGGAAATGGGGAACAACTGAGCGAGATGCGTATAACAAATTAAAGAGCTGTCTGATAACTGCTCCAATCCTCAAACAAGCAGATGAGAGTGAACCCTTCACTATTAAATCCGACGCCAGTAGCTATGCCATCGGTGCAGTTTTGGTCCAGGGGGAGGGAGCAACCGAACACCCCATTGAGTATGCGAGTCGCTTAATAACGAGTGCAGAGAGGAACTATATGACCACGGAGGAAGTAGCATCACCTGCCAATCCACCCCTAAGGAAGAAAGGAATACGAGGTAGACCCAAGAAACAACAACCTTAATCGTCCTGCTTGGTGTGCTAGCCTCTCATCGGGACGATCTCGAAGCTAGAGGGGGAGGTTATAGCAGAACGATCCCTACCAAGCTATACAGCTCTATCTACAGTACCACCTTCATGTAGATGCCCCGCACAACGTCTGAGACTCTGTTATAAATGGTAAGATGGCGCCACTCGAATCGCCTTACACCACACCGATAGTGATGTAACCTAGTCCTATACATAGTAGCATGGTGAAGGGTAGAACCGAACACGGATTACGTATTATTATATACTTTAAATAGTTCATGTTATTTTCATTTGGTAATATTTTTTGTTTGTTGTTAAATAAAATTATTACTACAATGTTGGTTTTTGTTAAATGATTTAGAAGTAAGTAAAAACTTCATTACTGTGATCTAACTCAGATTCCCTTCCCTTTTTAAATATGGGTTTTATAATAACTACTACTCTTTTCGATTAAGGAGTATATTAATGTCACATATAGAAAAAACGAATCACTAAATGAACAATAGAGTAAAATAAAACTTTTTCTATTTTGAATTGATACTTAGAAATAAACATTCATCCAAATAATTCAGAATTTATTGTCTGAAGTTAATTCAGATAAAATTTTTATATATACATGGTTATTTCCAGATAATTTTAAGCTGGTCTAAAAAATCATTAGGCAAGAAAAAAATGTATAGGTCTTGGCCCAATTTTTGTACCCTTACGCCAACACCATCAATTGAAAATAGAAAAAGTTGGATAAATTTAATAAACGACATGGTATTTTACGTGATTTCAAAATTTTTTGAGATTTAGATTTCATAACTTTAATTGTTCATTAAATGGAAACTTTATTCTTTTCAGAGTCACTTGAGATGTGTATATGGCGCAAAGTTTTACTGACATCCGTAGATGGCAGTTTTGGTAGTATTATTATATACTACGTTTCTGCGCTGGAAACGTGGCTACTGCCCAAAAATGGGCTCGAAGAACAGAAGGGGTTATTACTTGAGCATGTAGTGTTTTTAAAATTGGATCTCATCTAATTTATTATGTTTTGATGCTGTTGTTTATCTAACTAAAGGTAGAGTTTGATAGAATTGCTATTAACATGTCCTGTTATTTTAATAATTTCTTGTTCCGATGCACCTGCCTTTGCGAATTATGGAACAGCAGGATTTGAAATTGTTTTCTTTGTCATATTTGAATAGTGGGGGTCGAGTGGAAGTCGAACGCGCTTTGCAATTTTTCAAATTATACACTCAATACAACTAAGTTTCTTCATTTTTAGACTTCTGAACACATGTCGACAAAGTCGACAGAGAGAGAGAGAGAAGTTCGTGAGTGATTTGAGATGAGTTGGGGTTTTCTTGGTTGGCTGGTCTTTCTTGTTGGTGCCCTGGTGTAGGATAGGTTTCCTCTTCAGGGCTGGGTTGGGGGGGTTGTTGGGTGGTTTTGTGCGCGTTGACCGAGAAATTGGGTTGGGGTTTAGAAGTGTCTAGAAAAATTTGCTAAAAAGTGTATAGGATTGAGAGTTGTTGAGTGGGCTTTTCGCTAGAAAGTAACTGGAGGGTTGTGTTATCTTGGGGTGTTAGGGGTTGGTGATTGGAAGCAGCGAAGCTCAAAAGTGAGAAGAGATGGCGTGACAAAAAGTGTCTAGGATAGGGGTGTTAGATGTGGAAGACGGACCATGTATCGTTGCCGATACATAGTTGTGTGTTGACCTCGCTAGGTGTCAGAAATTGTTGAAGTTATTGACGTAAAAGGGTGTTTTAACTGAATTTGAAATGTCTCCGGTATTAAGGAGGAATAATAATGAAATATTGGTAATTGAGATTTTTATTGGTTTTGAGAATTTTTCGAAAAAAAAGTGTATAGGAGACATTTTTTTAAAAGTGTATAGAATATGATAAATTGATGAGATTTTAGAAAAGTTGCGGTGACGTGCCATCGGTGGTTCGGGGACTGTTTAAGGTGGTCGGCGACATAATAATAATTTTAAATCCAAAAATGCGGGTGCGTCGATCGTCGGTCCATTTGGCTAGTGAATAAATTCACAGAGTGTACAGGAAAACCGCAAAAACCTGCAACACCGACGTAGGTGGTGTGGGGGCACATGAAAGTATAGGGTGAGTCCAAAGTGTTGAACAATTATTAGCTGGAGAGGAAATTTAGAATTTGTAGGAGATGTTTATTTTAATGGATTTGGGCTTTGTTGAGAAAATTGTTGAAAAGATTTGATTTGATTGAATTAGTGTGAGAAATATTGAATTTGTCGTTTTCGAATGGAGATAGGGGAGCTGTCGAGGTAGTCAATGTATTCGTCGGGGAGGTCGTCGTAGGCCGTGGCTAGTAAGCGTAACGAAGGAAATGGGAGCTTCCTCTTGGGAATTCTGCAGAGGTGTCGTATGTTGGCGACCCACGGTGTGAGTAGGGTGTTTTTGGAAATTTCGCTGCCCGATTCGATCGTACGATTGACATATCGGGCCTGTAAACTATTTAAGCGAGATGGGATGGGTTCGATGTCGATATTGACATAAACTGTGTTGGTGGGAGAGTATGGAGCTTTTGTAATGGCAGTATCTCAGGATTGACTGCTCGCAGGTTCGTAGTCTTTTAACAAGATGGTTGGGGAGAGTGCAGTAGACGTTTGCTCTATAGTCGATTATTGGGCGGATATATGTTTTATACGTATGAAGCAAGGTGAGAGGGTGTGTGCGTCCGAATGTGCCGCCGAGCGCCTTGAGAAGATTGACTCTCCGTCGGAATTTATTTAAAGTGTCCGATTGGTCGGGTTTCCAGTTGAGAGTGTAAGTAAATTTCACTCCCAAATAGACGACTTCCTTGCGGATTTCGAGTCGATCTCCCCAGAGCACGAGGCGGAAGTTTCTTGGTAGAAGTCGTTCGCTCATGGTATCAGGGTGTTGGAAGACGATTGCTTGTGTTTTTTGAGGATTGAGAGTCACCCGCCATTTCCTGCACCAATTAGAAAATTGGGTCAGTAGATTTTGGGATCGAATGTTGAGAGAGCGAATATCTGCGGCAGAAATGATTTGTGCGGTATCATCCGCATATAGTTGGACGTTATCACGGGGATGTCGTGGGACTGGTGTATCATACGTATAAATAATATATAGTAGAGGAGCGAGTATCGAGCCCTGCGGAACGCCAGTTTGGGGTGTAAAGGGGTCGGATATGCTATAACCAACTTTCACGCTGATCGATCGGTCGGTGAGGTAAGAATATATTAATTTGACAATTTGGTTTGGTAATCGGACGCTCAGTAGTTTTCTCACTAGTCCGGCATGCCAGACTTAATCGAAGGCCTTCTGAACGTCCATGAGGATGGCGGCAGAACAGCGTCGTTGATTTAGAGCTCGGGTGACGATTGTTTGAAGGTTGGTGGTGGCGTTCTGATAAGAGTGGCCCGGCCTAAATCCGAATTGAAATGCCGGAATTATATTATTTTCAGTACAGAAGTCCCAGATTCGTTCTTTTAACAAGCGTTCAAAGACTTTACCCAGGACGCTGATTAATGAAATAGGGCGGTAAGATTCAGGCTTTGTGGGGTCTTTGCCGGGTTTGGGGATGAAAACAACGTTGGCAGATTTCCAACAACGAGGAAAATAAGAAAATGCAAGGCAGGCGTTCAGCAGGGCGCAGAGCGGAGGGAAGATCTCTTCTGGCAGGTTTTTAAGTGCCTGCCTCGAGATTCCGTCGTGCCCTGGGGCACTGTTTCTCCCCGCTCGGCACGCCAGCTGAACTCCCTCGATGGTGAATGGTGAAAGAAGCGGAGAGTTCTCATCAGGTGGGATGTGTACATGTGGACTTCGAGTGATATTTCGAGTCATGAGGTCGGTTTCGACGGCAAAGTCCCTAAGAAATTGGATGTTATCGAGTGGTGAAAAGACAGTTTGTAGGTTATTTTTGAAGGCGGTGGCTTTGTCTTCGGATGTGTAGATCTTCTGTCCTTGCACTTCGAGATGTGATTCAACCTTTCTCTTGAGGCCGACGAGGCGGTTGAATTTTTGCCAAAACACGCGCCCTTGTCTGAAGTCCAGTCCCGCTGTTTCGGCCTTCCATTTTCTCTGCTTTTCAGCATTGATTTCTTGTCGGACCTGGGCGTTGAGACGGTTCCATTGTGTTTTGACAGCGGGATCTCGAGTGCGGACGTATAACCTGTATAACTGTCTTTTCTGGCGTATCTTTTGCAAAATTCTTTGCGGAAGTGCATGAAAATTGGTGTGTACGGTGGTGAGCGGGACGGCGATGTCTTGCGCATCGATTAAGAGGGACTGGAATTCTTCTGCTTGATTATCTATGTCATCAGTATTCTGATGAATGACGGTTGGTGGTAAATTAGTAGAGACGTGATTAGCAAAGGAATTCCAATCGGCTTTTTTGAAATCGTGAAAGATGAAATTTGTTGCTGGTGGTGGTATGGGGTTGTGTAGTGCGGTTTTGACCAGTAGTGGGACATGGTCGGAGGTGATAGGGTCGCCTATAAAGCATTCGTCGTCCACGAGAGTGATTAATCTGTCTCTGCAGATTATATGGTCGACTATGGAGGAGCCGAGGTGACTTAATAGGGTTGGATTGTTATTTCTAATCCGTAAGATGGGAAGTGAGACAAGTTGGTCGGCGAGTAGTCTGCCGCTGAGGTTGGAGTGTGTATCTCCGAAAAGAGTGTTGCGTGAGTTTAAGTCACCCATTATTATGGCTCGTGGAAGTGAGGATGCATATTCGAGGAGGTCGGTTGATAATGATTGATTGGGGTGTTTGTAATAAGAAAAGAGTGTCGTCGTGGTGTTATCCCATATGTGTAGGGCGAGGTAGCTGGGTAGCTGGGGGCTGTTTGGTTTGGGTGGCTGGTGGTGAGGGGAGAAGAATTCTTCGATCTCTATTGGGTATCGCTCCCAAGAGAGTGAAGTCTCCTTCTTGTTCACGGCGGTTGTTGGGTTGTTGGTTGGATTTAGGAGTAGTGCGGATGGAGGCGTGGGATTGGTGGGATTGCGCGGAGTGGATGGAGCTGGACTTGGAGGAGCATCGAGAGTTGGTTTGGGCTCTTAGGTGGTTGTTTTCGGTTCTAAGTCGTTGGTTTTCGGCTTTGAGTTCGGCGAGTTCTTTCGTTATTTGGTAGAGGGCGGCTAAAGCGTCGGTGGGTAGGGTGGTTGTCATGGGGGAGAACTCTTCGTGCGAAGAGAGTGTTGGCACCGTTTGGCTCCGGGTTTTAATCGGAGAGCGGGTAGAGGAGGCCATTGTAGAATGTTGTGGGGCGGAAGAGGACGAAGCAGATAGTTGCTTCGTTGTTAGTATCGGGGATGCGGACAAAAGTCGGACAGCGGACTCACTGCCGGAGGGAGTTTCCTCCCCGGTTAAAGGTTTCCTGACCCTTTTTGTCTGCAGGTTAGTGTTTATATTCACCTGATAATAATAATTTCGTCCTCCGCTAGCTGGATGGTTGTATTTACTTCTGGTTGGTCTTGTTCTCTATTTCTTTGCTTCAAGCAACTTTCATAAATAAATTCGCTCTATAAAGAGCGGAATTTCATAAATAAAATTGCTCGATTCGAGCAGATTTTCGTAAATAAGAGCGTCCTATGAAGGACGGGTTAAGATGAAAATCTCAATGTGTTTTGCCGAGTCCGGAGGCAAGCGCTGCTGGAAGTGCCTGGTTTGGATCAGTGACCAGGTTATTCGCTGGAGCTCTTACTTGCTGGTGTCCTTCCTCGGTGGATGTGTTCACTACACTGGACAAAGTCGACGAAAGGAAAAGTCTTATATTCTGGATTCTGGTGTCCGTCCGTCTGTTTTAAGCATCAGCGGATGAAAGGTAAGTGTTAAAGCTTAGGTATAAACGGATTTGGAATCAGCTTAGTCGGAATCCTCTTCAATAGAGAAAAAAAATGATCTCTGACCTTAATTTTTTCATGAATTGTTCAGTTTAAATCATAAAATCAAGACATATATAAGTGGACTGAGCGATCCGTATTTAGTTGTGCACTGAAAACTGCCCCAAAAGTACGAGAGGGACAAACCGTTGTATAGGCAAGTATTGGCAGCATAGTCGCTTTCTCTCTCTCTAGAGAAGAGAGTGAGAATATCGCTCAGTCAATTTCTATATGACTATGTTATGTCATAAAAGGTGAGATGTCAACATCACATTATATGTCAATGGTTTTGATTTAGGTTAGTTTTGGCTGTCACACCTACTTCTTCGTACTAATGCCAACTTTTCAAGTGTATTTAAAGACAGTTATTATGATCTCATATAATATTGAAAAGAGATAGAGACAAACAACAATACTCAATACACTCTATAGATAAGTACCTACATTTTTTGACCTCTTCTGAGAGTTGCCATTTTTAAAAATCTTGTCACTAACATTTTCATCAAAAATTTTGGTTGGTTAAAGAGTAGTTAGGTTTCATTGTTTTGTTATTGTATTAATAACAAATTCGGTAATTTAATTGTTCATTAAACTGAAAATACTGTTTACAAGTCTTCGTATATGCCACACTGTGGCGCTTACCGACTTGTTCGTAATTTAAATGTGTATTAATCAATCTCAATTTTATATTTAAATTGGCCAATTCTGCAATTTTTCTGATCTACTTACTTATTTCAAGCACTCCATTTGGCATATTTTTGTACCAGCCAAGGGGTTTTTTGTTTACCCCCTTAGGATTTTCTGTCAGAAATAAACGGTCTGTTTTGATACTAATGTTTTCGCTTCTTTTTATCATTAGTTTACCTAGAAGTCCCACTGGACTTACTTCACTATGGTTGGGTATAAGCCAGTTATTATCAGCTCACGAGTTTGCTCCTCCCTGTGTGGTTTTGGTAAAAATATGATTATATTGTATTATACCAGTTGGTTTCCTGTATCCTTCTGAAAATAATGCGTCAAACATGACGCTCCTCAATTTCCTCGTCAGGCAAGTTCTACAGAAGCAATTAAGAAAAATTTGTAATCCTCCCGGTGTATTTTCATCCCACGCTTTTACAATTACTACACTTAAAATGATTGACCATTACCTTGACGTCATTAATGATACCATAACTGTCAAATGTCAAATTATTTTGTTCTGTTTTTCACTATTAATAGAAAGAGATGCCACTTAATAATTATGTCGGTTTGTTATCATATATTAATAACGTCAGGGTCAATAATTTTAAGTGTATGTACTCTGTATCTTTAGATGTTGATGCACTAGCCTTTCTCTTGTGCAGTAACATTTGAAGCTCCTTCTTTTGTAAATTCTTGCGTTTCATCCGGCTAAAAATATGGGACTAGAGAATGGATTAATTACTCTATTATACTCATTCATATATTTTCTTTATAATCTTCTCCGTTACCTTTTCGCATATTGAAAGCCCAATCTTCAGTGAAAATTGATTCATTTAGTACATAGTTCTCAGGGTGTTCATCTCTTACGCTCAAGGTCAAACGTTTTTTTTTAGTTCTCACTACATCCTTCATGAGGTCGCTACTACCGCTGCAGTTTGTTTTTCATTTTCATTGCGCATGTTTACAAAGTAAAATATAACCCAAATGTTTCAATGATTCATATGTTTTGCATTTAATCAATTGGAGTGTAGAATATTCTATTCAGTGATTGGTAATTAGTTTTGTAAAATTTTTGGATGTGGTCGTATTATTGACTTTGTTTACACATTGCAATTAATATTGGTGATTATGAACAATTGGAATATTGGTATACTATTGCCGTGTGACTAATTGTAATATAACAAATAAAGAAGTTCATATGCATCGTTTTCCCATTTAAGATCCTTTGGTAAGTAATACTTTATCGAGAGAATCAAGAATATTCAGTGTATCAAAGGCATTTGTTTTAGAATGAAAGATGATAACCATTACTGATATTAAAATCTTCTAACATAAACTGTAATGAATTATTGGAAACACTTTAATATTTTCGCCTAAAATTGTCGTTCTACATGTTCTATTTACTTACTTAAGCAAAGCATCTCTTCGCTGAATTTATTTGCTCTTTTTAGCACATTGTCATCAATAGCCTATGTTACAATTTTAAGTAAGTGAAGCAAATTGTTATTTTGACATACCAATATTATTCATAATAACAATTTACTACTTACATAATATTCAATATGTTATAAGAATATTATGGTTCTTATAAACATAGCATCTGTTTAAGAATTAGTAGTCAAAACACTAACAAAAATTACTAGTTGTAGGCAAACATTACTTTGATGAAAATGATGCTATTATAATATTTCTGCAAAAATTCTACTTAATAATTGTACTAGGTTATAAAAATAATGAATTTGCACCAAGTACATTTGCTACATGCTCCACTTCAGAGAATACCTCCCTACTTGAGACAGAAAAGGGCGAGATATTTTCTTACTGAGATAATAGGTGCGTTCTTTTGACTGAGATCTCAGTTAATCTCAGCTCACATCAGTAATGTGAGCGTCCTTTTTGTTTTACTCACTTTAAGTGAGCTGAGATTTTTCCTCCCCCTTCACCGATGCTGAATGTGTTGTAAGGGGGTATCAGTTGGAATTGAGTCGGAAATAAAAAGGAGGGGATGAAGAAATATTTGATTTGCTTGGTTTATATGTAGTTTTAACCAAGGTTATCTAAGGTTTTAACCATTGACATATAAATAATAAACACACATAATCTATTTTTTTTTGTTACAAATTATGGATGGATCTGTCGTATAGTTTAAATCTATCGACAGATCGCGCGCTTCAATTGTGATGTCGTTCTTTTTGGTGCTTACTAACATCACTTTATCCCAGATCACCTTAACTGAAGTGAGATAATTTTACATTAGTTCACCTTTACATTTATGGATAGAAATGTGACTCTAGCAGCTAACTATTCCATGCTACATGATAGCAATCCAATAAAAAGATAAGATGAGTTAATTATCTACAGTCCAGCAGCTCTTATCAGCTATACCGTGATATAAGATTGGCACATGCATTTCCTGCGTTTTGTATTTATCTCGAAAATTTATTATTTATTAAAATAAAAACAATTTCAACAGATGTGTGTTTTTATTTAAGTGACAACCTATATAGGAGCATCAAGTTCTTGCTATTTTCGATGCTAAACGAACAGGTATTAAATATATAATTTTTCGGAAAGGTTTGATTATGTGATTATTTTACATTTCATACACAAGTACTTCGTTTTGTATCGGATAATTTTGAGATCGCCAAAATTAGATTAATAATATACTATTCAAGTGGGATTTCAAATGATGGCGGTTCAGTTAGTTTTGACTGCAATCACGCAGATGGCACTGAAGTCAAGACACAAATTTTAATATAATAATAATTTATATCCGTATATAAAGGTATAGTTTCTTTCATTACAAAACGCAAGAAATTGTTTCCAAACATACTTTTTTGTTTTCACTGAATTATGAGGCTCAGTATTTTGTATACTTTCGTCTATTGTATTTATTGATAATTCTCTGAATCGATTCATTTTTGAACAATTATTATTGATAAACGTCAAAATTTGACGATCTTGTTAGTTTGTGTATTGTTATACATTGATGTCGATCCTTACTACCGAAATGAAATTATTGTAAAATTTTTGATTGATGGAGCTACTCTATGTAAAATCAGGTATTATCAAAATCATACAAGGTAACTTAATTAAAAAAATTTATCTATCCCCTAAATATTTTGTATCGAAATAGATTTTACACCTTTTCGAAATATAAGACGTTTCCGTCCGTAGAAATGACACACAATATCGGCGTGCATTCTTCTGGAATTTCGCATATAAATTCTCTCATGCTGGAAAACTCTTAACGGTGAGTTGTTCCTCTCAGCATAGAACAGGAAAGTAAGAAGGAATACAGTGATTGTTCGATCACGCATATATCCTATCGCTAAGCTATTTATGATCTAGAATTGGAAACTTTTGTGTTCTTCCTTGATAGCACACGCATATTGAATACGTATAAGGCAGATTCTCGAGACTGAAATCGATGTGGATAACAAATAAAATATATTCTCGATTTAACGCAAAATTTACTTGATTTCTGTGGGATTGTAAACTTTTTTTGTGCTCAGTATTGTTTATAAAGTTTCTCAATATAAATTTTTATTCTAAAAGATTCACCATTCATATTTTTGTCACTATGCTTGGAAAAGAATTTTCCAAAAAATATAAACGTTTTGTATACAGAAAGCAACTACACATATTCCTCGTTCAGCATAATAAAATATATTCAGTGGCATAGAATCATAGAAACCCGAACACCCAGTAAAACTATTTTGGTTCGGTAATATTTGACATACATATCAGGGAGCTCGTAATGTGTAAATGATTAAGATTTCACTCCAATCGGGTGAGGATAATTTAAGTTTCTTACCACCAACTAGTGAATTGTAGCACCAATATTTCATACACATTCCCTAATGCGTCAAGGCGTACTCAAAATCCTCATAATCAATATCCTCCTGGGGTATCTCAATCCATGCCACCTGTATCATCTCATATCGAAGAGCCATCAGAGTTTGAGGAAGGCGCTGTAAATTTGTTAACCTTTCACCGATTATGCCCCACGCATGTTCAACTGGGCACAAATCCGGGGATCTTGGGGAGCCAGTTAGGAGATGAATTTGAGCCTGGTGGAAGTAGTCCTAGGTTTGTCTGGCTATACGTGGTCAAGCTTTACCTTCTGAAAAATTGGATTTTGAAGTGTCCTGAGGTAAGGAATTATATGAATTTCCAATTTTTCTTGAATGTATCGATATGCATTCATATTGCCCTTGATGAAGACTAAAGGTAACCTTGTGCAATAAGCAATGGTACTCCATATCAAAACTCTAAAGGTGCGATGTACCTGCTTCTCATCAAAAAATTGAAGGTTGAATAGAAGGAGAGGAAGCTATCAAAAAGGAGAACTGATTTAGGTCATTATCGACACACATTTATTTCTATCCTATCATATATTTCTGTATCAGTACAAGAAATACAGGGTGCGGCAGATGAACGGTCAATTAGAAATATCTCGAGAACTAAAGGTATCTGAATTATGACAATTGGCATGAAGGGGTTCTGAATAATGAGCTATTTAATGAGAATATTGCCGTCGCCATTCTACTTCCGGTTATACCGGAAGTTGCAAATGACTTTGTAATTTTTAATGAAAGGCCCTGTATATTTTGCAAATTTAGGAATATTTACGTTATTCTGTCTATTTTTTGTTATTACTTCCCTATACCTATTTTGAACCGTTTTTGAGTTGTAATGTTTTTTATATAAATATTACACTTTTTTACCATGTACATAAAATTCAATATCCTCTAATGTAATTTGAATAAAAGTTTAAATTTCTTAGGAACTATTTACCACATAACGCTTTATCGTTTACACCGTGAAGTTACCTTTTTTATTATACAGGGTGCTGTCAAAATTGGAATAAAAGCGGAATCCACAATCTTCGCGTAATTCTTTTTTTTCAAAAGGGACACTCTGTATGTGATTATTTATTTCAGAAGAATACGTTGCCCACTATCGATATGTGTTTCTATTCGCTATACCTATCTCCTGCAGTTTTCGAATAAATCAGCTTTATATATTTTTGTCACAAATAATTCATTTTTTTATAGGCTATGTGGTATTAATTTATTAAGTTAAACATTGAACAATTATACAGATACTATCAAAGATAATAAGGCACTAGCTTGTTAATGTAACAAATGTTCAAAATGTTGCCCATCAACTTCCAAACATTTATGGACTCTTTTAATCAGATTTTCATTAGTAGCTCTTGATAGTGATTTTCCATCTATTTCGTTAAAAACGTGAAGGACATTGTTTATCATATTTTCCTCAGTAGTGACAGGTTCAGAGAATACCTTCTTTTTAACATATCCCCAAATATAGTAATCTAATGGTGACAATTGGGGGGATCTTGGTGGCCACAGAAACGGATCTTTATCAGCTATCCATCTATCGTTAAATATTTCATCAAGCAATGTGCCTACTCCTCGAAGATTGTGAGCCGGTGCACCATCTTGTTGAAACCAAGATAAGTTAGCCTCATTATTAGGTAAAGCATGCATTGCTGGTACAATTATTAGCCGTAAGATGTTGCAGTAACGCTCTCCGTTTTAATTTTCGTCATAAATCATGAGAGCGAATATCTTATTATTTTTCACGGCACAAAAAACATCAAACGAAAAGGACACTTGAAATTTACTATTCCATGTGACTTTAGGATTTTCGTCACTCCAGAAGTGACTGTTATGGCGGTTAAACAAACCATTTTTAGTAAACTTCGATTCATCTCACCAAATATTTTTTTTTGTAAAATCTTCATCTTCTTGGCATTTAATTAAAATCCATTCAAAAAATTCTACACGTCTTACATAATATCCAGGATGTAAATGCTGAGCTAGTGTATAC
Organism: Galeruca laticollis; assembly: GCA_963921935.1. Taxonomy (NCBI): domain Eukaryota; kingdom Metazoa; phylum Arthropoda; class Insecta; order Coleoptera; family Chrysomelidae; genus Galeruca; species Galeruca laticollis. The sequence continues at coordinate 80,333,957 of OY998180.1, forward strand.
GAATAAGGGGTCCAATGATTTTTTTTTAAATTTTGTGTAATGTTCTAATCAACACCTCTAAGAGTTTCTCACAATCCCTTAAGGATGAATTTGGATGAGCTGCAAAATATCCCAGGATGTCTATTTGTAAATCCTTATTATCGACATGGGTCTTGGGCTTATTTCTTCTACTTTTAAACTGACCAAACTGGGAACAGTTGGGCAGCAAACATTTTACAGTTTTATGGTTTGGTCGAGGCTTTTCAGGATATCTCTCAGCAAACACACGGCAAGTTCTGGATACTATTCTGTTATACTCACCGTGAATCATAATTAAATTTAAAAAATCATCATTTGTATATCCTAAATGTGCCATTATTATTTTGTCAAGATAATTAAAGACAAACGATTAATATACCTTTTACACAACGGCATACAACAAGGTGACTACTAAACATTAACAATAACATACATTTGTCAGAATATTCCATAGGCGACTTGATAAATTAATTTTTTGTGACCAAAATGTATAAAGCTGATTTATTTGAAAACTGCAGGAGATAGGTATAGGGAATAGTAATGCATATTGATAGTGGGCAACGTATTCTTCTAAAATAAATAATCACATACAGGGTGTCCCATTTGAAAAAAAGGAATTACGCGAAGATTGTGGATTCCGTTTTTATTCCAATTTTGACAGCACCCTGTATAATAAAAAAGGTAACTTCACAGTGTAAACGATAAAGCGTTATGTGGTAAATAGTTCCTAAGAAATTTCAACTTTTATTCAAATTACATTACAGGATATTGAATTTTATGTACATGGTAAAAAAGTGTAATTTTTATATAAAAAACATTACAACTCAAAAACGTTTCAAAATAGGTATAGGGAAGTATTAACAAAAAATATACAGAATAACGTAAATATTCCTGAAATTGCAGAATATACAGGGTCTTTCATTAAAAATTACAAAGTCATTTGCAACTTCCGGTACAACCGGAAGTAGAATGGTGACGGCAATAAATTCATTAGATAGCTCATTATTCAAGACCCCTTCATGCCAATTTTCATCGTTCAGATACCTTTAGTTCTCGAGATATTTCTAATTGACCGTTTATCTGCCGCACCCTGTATACATAACATGCTCAATTATATATACTTGCATGTATGAGAAATATTACATTCACGATAATTATAAAAATTAATTATAATAAATTATTATAATTCCAATAAATAATATTTACTCAACTCAAAACACCCATTTTTCGTAATAAGACAAACTTTGTTTTATCTAAGTATTGAACTAGTTTCTTACATGGTTTGCAATGATATATTAAATAAATAATAATGAAATCGTTATTGCGTCTTCTTAATTCGATAATTCGGTGAAGGAAAATGGAAATCAAAAATAAGAACAATTTTTTTTACACAACTTATATAATGAACATGAATATAAAAAACAATATATTATTATAAAAATACAACATGACTTTAGAATGAAAAGCAGAAAAACAATACTTAAATAAAACAAGAAAATGAATAATAATTCTAAAAACTAAACAAAACTTATATAATGAATAACTTAAAGATGAAAAAGAGTTTTTTCTAATTTTAATTACTTAAAGGAACAAAGACGGTTTTTCCCAACATTTAAAATAGTTCTTGTCCTACCCAACTATTTAGGCACTTCAAACATCTTATGGATTCGTCATATAATCTGTTACGTAATTTGGTAACAGTAAGGGAGGCTCGGGACAAAAATCTTTCGATAGCTGCAGAGGTTGCAGGAATTGTTAAAAAATCTTGTGCCATTTTAGCTAAATTTGGGAAAACATTCTCGTGGCATCGTCACCAATTATGAATATCTTCAGAGCCTTCAATCCGTGGTGTCTCTAGATATTTATCAATTTCATATTGCCAAGCTATATATAACTTAAGAAATCTATATCGAATTCATTGTTTTCGGCGTCAATGCCGTCAGTGTCAGTACAACTATTAAATTCATTGTTTTCCAATTCTTCGTTATTCACACAGTAGTAAGTACTTTTAAATATTTTCTCAAATTGTTCAACGGCCTTCGTTTCTAAACTTGTTCCCCAATTAGTTGCTAAGAAAGTTTCAACTTTGTGTCGCGGATCCAATATTAAAACTACGCATTATATACAGTTTGTTTTATCATAATGCTTTAGGATTTTATCGCGAGCTGCTTGAAGTGATAATGTGACCGCTTCATCAACGTTGTTCCTATCAACTTTGATCTAAGTCTAATGCCCACTTTTCTAATTTATCTAGTAATAAATTAATTTCTATTATAACCATTGATAGAGTACATTTTTTTTCTGATTCCATATTTGTTGAACGTTTACTGAAACCTGTTAGACAATTGCAAACATTTTGAATAAGACACCACTCATTATTAGTGTCTCGAAATGTCTTTAAGACGTCCACATTGTAGCAAAGCACGTTAATAACATTTTTTAAATTTAGGGCCCAAGACAGTATTTGAAACGTGGAGTTCCGTCCTGTATTCACATCTTATTTTGGCATTTTCATTTTTAGATTTCAAGTATTGCAGAAATTTTCGAAATTTATTTTAAGTTCGTCCGATTTTTTAATTTTTTTGCAATAGCTTTAGTTTTCTTGACAGGGTGTGATGATCTCGAAAAAGTCAGTATTATAGAAAGAAGACATTTTTACAGAAAAAGATTAAATTGTACATATTATATTAATAGTGGTCATCGATCTGATTAAGGGCAGGTTAACACCCAGAGAGCACGTTTCTATTTAACGTAAACAACGCGTACACACGCGGAAGGTCGAATCTATCGGTGACTGACATGAATGTTTCCTATAAAAACAAAGTGTAACTAACCCATGATTCATTCATTTATTATTATTTTGAATAAGTTAAATGGTAGATGATATTGTATTTGTGTTAATTTTAAATATACTAAACCCAGTGATTTTATAAATGATGTTGTTTATTCAATCCCCGAAGAACGGCTACTAGGTAAGTGTTTTCCTCAAAGATATAATGGCTTCATGGTAAGCATAACATATACGAGGGGCACTTACTAAGTAACCACTACAAGGGGAATCACAGTGAATTTCGACTTCCAAGGTTTCCTCGTCAGATTCAGTATCATTTTCTTCGGTCGTATCATCAATATTAACTTGAAGAATTTGCATGAATTCACGCGCCTCCAAATTTAAATTATGCGCGAAACAGACAAAATGCATATCTCGTGAATGAAAAGTTTCATTAAACTTTTCTAACCCTGAGGCAAAAGTAAAGTTACTGTTGGTATTGTCTCTTGCTACACCCTGAATACTCTTTTCTAAATGATAAAATTTTAAAGAATTATCAAATATTTGTGCAGTATAGTGGCCTGTATGTGATCCCTTGGCAGGAACGAAATCTAATAAAATTGCATGTAGTTTCCAATTATCATCAGTAAAATGGGCAGTGATGCCATAAAATCCACTAGTTGAATTAGATGACCAGCCGTCAATTGTATAAGATATCCTGGATTCATTAAACTGCAAAATTTTTGAAACAGAACATTGAGTTTCAGTAAATTTTCTCAGAGTAAGCGATCTCATTTTGTTTCTACCAGGCAAATGTATGGCTGGATTTATGTAGGAAAATAAGTTACGGCTTGCCTCGACCTCAAAAAAATTGAAAGTTAAATATTTCCAACAAATGTATTAAACTAATATTTCAATGAGTTTTTCAACTTCTACAGTTGAATAGAGTTGAATCCTGAAATTAAAAATTATCTTATCAAGTACAATAAACAAGAAGTAATTAATCTATTTCTTGTATTTCTTTCTTGAAAATTATATAAGTACCTATTATAGACATGTGTCACAAAAAAGTTTTATACAGACAAAGGAAAAGTTTATATTCCACTAAAAAAATATTCTTCGTAAAAACCTCAAGGATTTCTGATGAATAACAATTTCAATGAACGTTTTGCTTTCCAAAAAATTACATATCCATTTTACTTTTTCGCCCAACCTTTCTATATGCGAGAAATTGGTTTGCCCCAAAAAAAGTTGGAATTTTGAAATTTTTTTTTGAGTTATTTTTACGTTTTCCATCAACAACAACACGAAAAAACGGTTTTTAGAAAAAAAAATTCTGTGTGTATGTCGTCGTCGTCGTCGGCCACTTTTCCTTACATGTCTTGTTAGCACGATACAGTCTCCGGAGTGCAATAAGTCGGCAATTTTATGATTGAATATTGTTAAGGACATGTCACAGATGATCCCTATTGATTTTTAGCTCACCAGAGCCAGTACAACGGGTGCTATGGTACTTGAAGTACGATATTTTGTCATTTTTTGAGAAATATCAGTTTGTTAGCACGATACAGCCTCCGGTGTTCAACAAATCACCAATTTTATGATTGAATATTATTCAGGGCATCTCACTGATGAACCCTATTGATATTCAGCTCACCAGAGCCAATACAACCGGTGCTACAGTACTTTAAGTACGATATTTTTGTCATTTTTGGAGAAGTTTCAGTGTGTTAGCACGATACAGCCTCCGGAGTATATACAAGTGACCAATTTTATGATTGGATATTATTAAGGGCGTCTTAAAGGTGAACTCTATTGATATTCAGCTCACTAAAGCCAGTATAACGGGTACTCTATGGTACTTGAAGTACCAAATTTTTGTCATTTTTGGAGAATTTTCAGTTTGTTAGCACGATACAGCCTCCAGAGAGTATACGATCGATCAATTTTATAATTGAATGTTGTTCAAGGTGTCTCACAGATGTACCCTATTGACTTTCAGTTGACTTCCAGATATACTGAATTTTTGTTATTTTTGGAGAAATTTCGGTTTGTTAGCACGATACATCCCCCGAAGTGTATACAAGTAACAATTTTATGATAGAATATTGTTCAGGGCCACAGATGCGGAAGAGTTAGTTTTAATCCTTAAAACCGTTTATTTTTTGTTTCTTTAATGAAGCACTCTTTCCACCTTAAACCTAGTATATATATTTTTTTAATATTTTACTTTTCTCCTCAAACGATGCATATAATTTTATTCGACCACTTACTCTTGATCCCAATAATTAGTTGAAAAAACAGATAATATAAGTCCACTTCTACCTACCAAATTAAAAGAACTTTTTCTCCCCACAATAATACTATTATTTCGTTATTTAAAAATAAATTCACACCACTTTTTAAATTACCGGAGAATCATATTAATTTTCAAAATCAAGAGTGAGGCAAAATAAGTCAAAAAATGACATTTCGATTCAAAACGGAATTATACCTATATAAGATAAACGGTTTTAAAGATTAAAACTAACTTTTCCGCATCTGTGGCCCTGAACAATATTCTATCATCAAATTGTTACTGCATACACTTCGGGGGATATATCGTGTTAATAAACCGAAATTTCTCCAAAAATAATCAAAAATTTAGAATATCTAGATTTATAGGACCCGCTGTACTCCTTCTAGTCAACTGAAAATCGATAGGGTACATATGTGGGCACCCTGAACAATATTCAATCATAAAATTGATCAATCTTATACTCTCTGGAGGGTGTATCGTGCTAACAAACTGAAAATTCTCCAAAAATGACAAAAATTTGGTACTTCCAGTACCATCAGCTCACTAAAACCAGTACAACAGGTGTACTGGCTTTAGTGAGCTGAATATCAATAGGGTTCATCTTTGAGACGCTCTGAATAATATCCAATCACAAAATTGGTCACTTGTATATACTCCAAAGGCTGTATCGTGCTAACAAACTGAAACTTCTCCAAAAATGACAAAAATATCGTACTTAAAGTACTGTAGCACCTGTTGTGTTGGATCTGGTGAGCTTAAAATCAATAGGATTCATCAGTGATATGTCCTGAATAATATTCAATTATAAAATTGGTGACTTGTTGAACTCCGGAGGCTGTATCGTGCTAACAAACTAAAATTTCTCAAAAAATGACAAAATTTCGTACTTCAAGTACCATAGCACCCGTTGTACCGGTTCAGGTGAGCTGAAAATCAATAGGGTTCATCTGTGACATGTCCTTAACAATATTCCATCATTGGTGACTTATTGCACTCCGGTGGCTGTATCGTGCTAACAAGACATGGAAGGAAAAGTGGCCGACGACAACGACGACGACGACGACGACGACATACACACATGATTTTTTTTCTAAAAACCGTTTTTTCGTGTTGTTGTTGATGGAAAACGTGAAAATAACTCAAAAAAATTTTTCAAAATTCCAACTTTTTTTGGGGTAAACCAATACTTGTCTCGCATATTAGATAGGTTGGCGGAAAAGTAATAAAAAAACTTACCGAATATTCACTTGGAGTTGTCCGGCTCTGCAGCCAGTTTAAAACAAGCTAGAACTATTTGGATTTTCATTAATTTTTTCTTCCTGCGGAAAGGCTTTTTCTAATGTTTACTGTGTCAATGTCTTTTTAGAGACGTAGTTGCCCCATTTTTTATTTTAAGTATAGTTTATTTTCTTGTACACAAAGTGCATACTACTGTTCTGTCTGTTTTTGTCTGACCTGGACTAATTTTAAAAAAACTAGAGACCTTTATGATTTTAATTGGTTTTCGCGATTTTCGAATATGTTCGCGAAAACTGTTGGAAGACAAACTTTCTTCCCCTTCTTCTGCTACATATTCGGATTCGCTGTCTTCAAAGGGTTCCGGATCCGCTGTCTTCAAAGGGTTCCTCGATATCGACGATATCTGATAGGGTATTGTTACAGGTTAGCTGTGAGCTGTGACTGTGACTGAGAAATCTGAGAATTGAACGTTAAAACAAAGGGCGGAGGAGAGGACGGTTAGTAGACGTAACACGTGATCGGGCAGGTGGGGGAAAAAGCTTAAAAGCTTTAAAGCTTGGTAAATATTGAAATAGCTTGGTAACCAAGCCAAGCCTGTATTTACAAAAACTAAGCCAAGCCAAGCTTTTTCTTTTAAAAAAACTTGGTTTTCAAGCCAAGCCAAGCTTTTTGTTTCCAAGCCAAACTACTTGGCTTGCTGAAACACTCAAAACGGGTAGCGGCTGTAGCGGACGCCTCAATCGAATCAGAAGCTTGATTATTAAAATGATTTTAACAGACTAAATATGCATACTAATTGATAAAAAAAATGTTGGTACTATATAAACTCATTAATAAACAATGATCTGTCAACAAAAAATTTTTATCCGAATTTTTGAATTAACTAAGCTTTTGTTTATCAGCTTTAACAGTTGAAAGTTAACATAGAAACGCTGATTATTTATAAACTAGAACATAATTTTTTTTCACTTTTTGGAGCTATTTTCTTAAAAGGGTATCGAAAAGATTCCAGTGGGCAAAATTCAGAAATTTTGATTTTTCACTTTTTCAAAAGTAGTAGAAAAATAATAATATAAACAAAGTAATCGGGAAATATTGTTTCCACTATTGTTATTATTTTGGTCAAAGCTATATAACAATAAGTTTTTCAAATTTTTAACTTTCATTATTTAAATAGTTGTTAAAAACAAATAGATTGTTATTGAGATTTTTGAAAATTTTCTTGGGAATTTGGTCCCTGATGAGAAAAATTATTTTTAAGGAAAAATGTTTTAATAAAAAAACGCACTTGCTAATTAACATTTTTTTTATTAAATATTAATACTATGGGACAATTTTTTAAATCATTATTTATCAAGTACGAAAAAATTTTGTCATTACATTTTCATTGGTTTCTAAACAAAAATTGTGTTATAAACAAATGAATCTTCGGGAAATATTTTTTTAAATACTAAAAAATATGTTGGAAATAACTATACGTCCATTTTAATGTGAAAGATTTTTGTTCTTCGTTAATAAATGAACAAACTTAGCTTTGAACCTGACATTCAAATAGTTTATAATTTATTTTAATAACAATGGAGAAAAACACAAAGAAAGCGTCCAAGAGTACATGTTTGAAAATTATATGAAAAATAGAAAAAAAAACTTTTAGCATAAAAATAGACGTATGGTGTTTCCATAATATTTTGTAGTATTTAAAAAAATAGTGCGCAAAAATTCATTTGTTTATAAAAAATTGTTTGTTTAATAACAAATTAAAATTCAAAAAAATTGCTTTCGTATTATGAAAGTACGTGATCAATAATGATTTTAAAAAAATAGTTCCTTAATATTAATATTTAGTAGCACAAAAAATTGTTGATTAAAGGTGCGTTTTTTGTTAATACATTTTTTTAAGATACCCATTTTTTCTTGAAAATCATTATCATCAGGGATTAAGTTCCTAAAAAAATTTTTTCGAAAATCATGATAACAATGCATTTGTTTATAACACTTATTTAAATAATGAAAGTTAAAACTTTCAAAAATTATTGTTATATAACTTTGGGCAATAAGAAACCAAAATAATTGAAAACAAAATATTTTCTATTCAGTGAATTATCAAAATTTCATAATTTTTTCAACTGGGATCTTTTCTATACCCTTTCGAAAATAGCTAGGTAAAAATGAACTGATGAACATAAGTATAGTTAATTGAAAATTTAGAATACAAATTTGTTGTTGAATGATTATTGTTTATTCATGTGTTTAGATAGTTCCAATATTTTTTTATGAAATAATACTCATATTTAGTCCGTTAAAATCATTTTGTTGATCAAGCTTCTGATTCGGGGATGAGGCGCCTGCTACGGCCACTAGCCGTTTTAGCCCAATATTCACCTTCTAATTATAATTATAAATATTGTCGGTACCGTTCCGTATGGTACAACTTTTCTTCGGGGAATTTTCTGCTCTTTCAGGATCTTCTTTTTCCAATTTTGGTTATCTCAAATAGTTTTCGAAATATTTCCAAAAACTCAAACCATTATTTTTTTTCTTACGTAATTGTTTATAACTTTTGCAATTTTTGTCGGCCTCAGTTGATCGTTTGTTCTAGATGCAATTTTGAATGAGACCAAAATCATAATTTTTGGTGTTCCAAACTAGGTTTATCACAAATTGCGAACCATTTTTCAATACGGAAGAAACAATATTGACAACTGTACATTTGTCATTAAAAACAATGTACCAACCTCATAAGAAGTACTAACGCTACCAGGTGTGCAACTCTTTATACATTTGTAACTTAGGCAACATTTAATATACTAACATCATTCCTCAAACGTGTTATTGTTCACAAAAACATTAAGCTCTATTTGGCTGATACATTCTTAGATTTAACATTTTTATGAAATTAGTAAATTTCTCTTTTACTAATGGCTTAGTGAATATATCAGCCAACTGATCTAATATATACTATTGTACGATCCGGTGATAGAAATATCTACTTCGATAACTCCAAAATAATATTTGACCTATGGTTTTAATTAATAAGATGACAAATTGCAGAGACTACAAAATGACCGGTAACGAATAGAGATTTACTCACCTCAGGTTGATCCAATCCACACTAATGCATGGAAACTTATCTTCAGAGACTCTCTCCAACACAGCTTCGTATACCATAACCAGCAGTTAACCCGAACACGAAATTATTCAACCTCACACATTACCTGCTGAATTCTGTATGTGAGCTGGTTCTCGGTCGAATTGTGTGTAAACTCTAAGCGCGCATAAAAGGCAATCACGATTACAAGAGCTTGTTGTTTTGGTTATCTACCTCGCAGGAAAAAAATTAAAATGATAAATCTAAAGGGAATCCAACAACTATGATAATATTTTTCATAATAGTATCGACAACAATATGAAACTTTACGTCAATATGTTTACAACGCCTGTGGTTTTCAAAGTTTTGTAATAATTTGATGGTGCTTTGATTATCTTCGAATATCTTGAATGATGATTTGTATTCCATTTTCAAATCATCTATTAATATGTAGAATTTAACAGGTTGCCATGCGAACAGATATAAATTCTGATTCATTGCTGGACAGTGTGACAATTGTTTGCTTCTTTGAGCATTTACAGATTTTCTGTGACTTGAGCAGTCTGCATCTGAATACCCTATCAAATTAAATATAGGTGTAATTTAAAATAAACTATCCCACACAAAAACATGTATTTGTCCTAGTGGCCATCATTATATACACTTAATAACCTAAAAGTTCTTTATGTGATGAGTCTGTATTTAAATTATTTTTAAGATTTTTCCCTGATGTAAATTGTTTTCAATAGCAGTATCAACACCCTTACAATCCGTTATATTAAATTTTTTATTAAGTTTTTGATCGCAGATACTTGATCTATAGTAATGAGTTTATTTTCATAGTATCTATTAATATTTATTCCCAAAAAGCTACTTACTTTTTGTAAATTTTTCATTCAAAAATTTTAACACATTTTTGTTTTCACAACGTTCAAAATTTTTGTATCATTACATGATCACATGCTAACAAAATGTCATCGAAATTTAAATGTAAACAGCATGGTACACTTTCTTTTAAGAAAAAGAACAAAAAGTAGTCAGATTGCGAGCGTTCAAACTGCAAGCTTCGCATAAATGTATTGAATATCTACTTTCATATTTGAGGAACTTGCTACAAACCGTAAATGGTCTTACGTAATAGGCAAACTTTGGTTTTATATTTTTCATTTACAGTTAAATCTTCAGGAATTTTTGAGTAAACATTTTCTTTAATTATACCATTTAAAAATTCATTATTCACGTCGAATTGTTCTTCTTTTGATTTTGGATGATTACATACAGTTAACAGAAGTCTAAATGTAGATATCCTGGCTACAGTGGCATGAATTTGATAATTCTAATTCACATTGTGCTCGATCCCTCGTGCTACAAGCCTAGGTTTACAAATTGGTTCTCAATGCTCATCATCTTTAACTTAAAAACCCATCTAATATTCATATTTTTTTCTTTTATAGGTCTACATACTAACAATCATCTGTCAGTTTCCTTTAACGCATTCAATTCGTTATCTATGACCTTTTTCTAACGGTCCCAATTTGAACGTCTTCTCGCATCTTCATAGATCTCTGGAACTTCTCAAAAATTGCTTATCAATGCTTAAGACCCTGTGCCTAATTCAAAATCTTCTACATAAGACAGTAATTTATTTTCCCTTCTTGATCTTTCTTTGACTTATTTCTTCATAATCTCCCGAAATATCTTGTTCTATTTATTGCAAGCTTCATTATTTTCCATTGTTTTCTGTTTTCTCTTCACTACTCTCTTCAGGTTCTTCATTATATTCTTCAGTCTTCCTAAACTCCGTTTCTAAACTATACATTCCAAAAGTTTTTTCGTCAAAAATGACATTTCTGCCATGTAACATTTTGCCCTTTTCTTCATGCCACAGTGTTTTAAGAGGATCAGGTACCCTAGCATATGCTACACGAGCAAAAATACGTATATTTCACACATTCGGCTTTCTGCCTGACCATAACACTTGAAGATTTACTTCTTCTGGTCAAAAAGGCAGCAGTAAGTACTGTTTCCTCCTGGAAACATTTATCGTACATAATCATTGCTCGGGTCCTGTCCATAATAGTTTGATTAAAACATTTACCCACCCCATTAATTTGAGGTGTATAAAGAGGACAATATGATATTTGGATACCTTTCTCATTGCAAAAATTTTTGAATTGACATGGGCAATATTTTCTGCCATTATCACACCGTAATTTGCTTATTCTTTTTCCACAGAGAATAGATGTTATATTGGCTTCATAATTTAGCGGTCTTTTCTTTTATTACATATATGATTACTAATTTCGAGTAGACATCTACAAAAGTAACAAAATATGTATTGTCATCATTTGAAATAGGTGAATCGGCTTCAGTACTCTACTTGACTTTAAACTTTTTAAATGATATGGAAAACATTTCTGTCTGGCTCTCACGCATATTTCACATAAACTCTCTTCACTACATTCAAAATGTAAACCATTGGCAATGTTTAATTTTCGCATTTAACTTAAACACTTATGATTGTCATGACCATATCTTAAATGCCATAAATCAGAACTACTATTTTTAACAGTCAGATTAGTAATTTCATTCATTTCAAAATTTAATTTATATAAATTACCTACTCTTTCACCTTCAGCATATTATACTTTTCTATATTCTCTAATTAAAATTACTCCATTGCTGCAGATTATTTCAAAACCAACTTTCTCAACTGCAGACACTGATAAAAGGTTTGCTCTCAGATAAGGAACGCAGTATATTTATCGGAATGTAATTAAAATATTTTGGTTACCAATTACACTACGCACTTTAATATCACCATAGCACGTAGCATTCATTACTTCTCCACTATTTGCTAACTGAATTGGTTTAAGATCATCAAAGTTTTCCTTATTTGTCAACATACTTGGATCAATTATATTTTGATGAGTCCATATACCACCAACTTGTTGCATAATTTTGTATATACAAGGATGTATAGAATGACACTTCTTCATTTCTCTCAATGACACTTGGAACTTTTACATAAAGTATAGCTAGCTCATTGAGTATTAGATTGCTTTGTTTTACAATATGTAGCTTTGTGGCCCACTTTTTTGCTTAAAAGTATCTTATGTTAAAATATTCTTAAAATGGCACAACTTACCTAGTAGACACTTAACATGTTGTTTTGTGGAAATAAAGGCAGCATCCGGTTTCTTGGAATCTTTAGTTACTGTCTTAAATTCAATCAATCTATATTCAATTGTTGACAATTCTAGGGCATCATCAGTTACGGTTCGTATAGCAGTTACAACGCTTTCATGTTCTGTACATCATGTACAGGTTGGCAAATTAATTTTGGCAGTTGAAGATGCGCGAGAAAGCTATACAACTTAACAACGTTGTAAACGCAGTTACCGGGAAGAGCAGGCGACGTACATTCCGCATGCAAAGTTTTAAAGGTTGAGATGCTGCTAATACGTACGAGGGTACCACAATATTTTAAATTTGGATTTAAAAATAATAAATTGTGGCACATGTATAATGCTATATAAAATCGAGTTTACAAAACAAAATAACGTTAATGTGTTCTTTTCATTGGGTTTTTTTTTGTACAGACATAATTATATATTGCTTCAAAAACCATACGGGAATTCTATAATTACCCTTTATTATTTTATGTGATGTAAATAATAAATAGCCTCCAAGAGACATAAACTTTCACCTTTACTTCAAATTAATGTATTTCAAGTGGTCCCTTGATAATATTCGTCATTAAGGTTGATTTGTATATAAATTGTCATGTAGATTTTGTAGATAAAGCGTACAATATGATAGGGATTGTTAAACGACTTTCTAAATTTAACAATGGCCAACAATTTTTCTTATATGTTCGTAGTAATAGTTAATTACATACCTACCAGAAACTCGTTCAATGACCTGACAATAAAATAAGTTGATATAAAGGTTGTATTAAAAATTTTAATCATGTGTATTTTTATACAAATAAAATGAGGAAGTAGTTAAATTTGTTATCAGTGACCGTTCATTGAAATAAAAATGTTATTACGTTTCAGTTCATTAGTTGTTTTAAACGATCTTAATTTTAGTTCAAACGGCAATTGTAAATGAAATCGTAAGATGGTTCAAAACAAATAATAAAACCAAAACGTAATGGAGATAGATATGAAATGAGTATAATAATCATAATTATGAGCTAAAAAACCTATTACATTTAAATAGGTATCTTACACAAAATAAACATGTGCACATTTATATACTCCTGTAGGCAGAAATAGAATAGTTATTTATGCAAAAACTGCATAAAGATCTGATTTTTTTCACGAAAGGAAAAATTGACGCATGAGCCGCGGGCATGCAAAAACCAAACAAACTAGTAAGCACATCAGTGTCAGCATTACTCCCTGTCAGAGCTTCTTTTTTAATACGGATAAGCGTTCTTTGGCTAACTTTCGTAGCAGCAGAAACTCGTTCAATGACCTGACACGGCGCATCGGACGTTGCCAAACTTCCGACTGCCAAAATTAATTTGCCAACCTGTACTTCAGCGGCCTTAATTGTTGATTCCATGCAAAACTTCAATTTGTTGAAATCTGTACTCTTAAGTGGGATGATCCTATATCTGTTTACGTCTTATAACTTGCTATTCATGGTAACAAAAGGTTATAAAACTTGCTATGTCTAATACACGTGTAGTTCACCTGCCGACTTCAGGTTAGGTTGCTCTGTTGTCCTGCATACTCGTTACGTGCCTCTGATTCTTCGTGTTCGCCCTCCTTGGTGCGATACCTGATAACATCTGACAACAGTATCCACACTACTAATTATTTTACCAGCAATTTCTTGGAACGACATCCCAGCTTCCCGAAGACCAACAATGGGCATGAGAACTGGTTTTTGAAATCCCCTTCTACAATGTGGGTACACATCTGCTATTTCCGAAAAATACGTTATTTCAGTAATAAACTGATTTTGAACGAAAATTATTGCATTTTATTCTATCTATTTTGAATTATACGTGAAAGCGCATGTTATGTCACGTCTCAGTAGATATTGCATTGTGTTTATGTTTAACCATGAACGTCAAGAATAAATTTTTCGTGAGCCAAAAATATGAATAGAAAAAAGAAGAGAATGACATTACAAATATCATAATAGTGGCGTTTAATTTGCAGGCTCGAGCAGCCCACACTGCTCAAACTGAGTAGTCGATAGTGACACGATAAATTTAAATAGAACAGTTGCGTTTGCACCATACAACTTCAAAAAAATAGTTTCTATCTTTAGTTTTTTGAAATTTGTGATTTTGGTTTCTTGTTTCATAACATGATTGAAATTATCGAGAAAATTATAATCAATACCGTTATAATAACACAGCTATAAGTCACAAACAAAGTATAACCTCAATGTGCATATTTGCATTGAATACGAATACCATTGTTGGTGCTCAAGGGGAAAGAGGAGAAGAAAGCATTACACTTGAGTTTGCTCGAGCGAGCAAACTTTCTTCTCCTGTTTTCGCTTGAGCACCAACAATTTTATTCGTGTTTCTTGCACATTGAGGTTATACGTCGTTTGTGATTTGTGTTATTATAGCAGTATTGATTATAGTTTTTTAAATAATTTCACTCATGTCAGAGGCAAGAGAAACAAGAAACCAAAAATCACAAATTTCAACAAACTAACGATAGACACATTTTTTGAGATTATATGGTACACACGCAAGCGTTCTATTTAAATTTGTCGTTTCACTATCGAGTACTCAGTCTGCGCAGTGTGGGCTGCCCGGGCCTGCAAATCGGACGCCACTAATATGTAAATAAACTAATAAGCTAACTTCAAAAATAACTTATGACATAAGTTTAAAAATGGGTAGTGTGAATTAAATTTTACTTAGCGCAGAAGATTGATAATAATGTGCTTACAAGGAAGTTTTCACTTTTAGAAATTCAAACGAACAAGTATGTATTTGATGCCAGAAACACTCTCAACATCAACAAATAAATTGTGGCCAAATTAGAGCTATTTGCCTTATATGAAATGATATAGGAATCGATCGAAATGCGTAATCATAACAGAAGTTCAAGCAACACTCACGGAGGTAATTGATAGGACAGACATTTACAATTTGCTAAAAATGTAAGGGAAATTATTTCATAGTAATTTGAGGTTTAGACTATTTTTTTTATACTTTAACCTATAATAAAAAGTGAAAACAAGTGAAGATCAGTAAGTAGCAAATAATTTTAGTTGAAAACTATATCATCTTAATAGTTATTTTAGAATAGAAATGCAGAAAATAGAGTCAACTTCTAGTTCTGAGGAAAGCGATACTGCTGAGCCGAAAAAATGAAAATAAAATGGAGACAACACATTCTTAATTTGCATTTTGATTTATAATAACACTACATTTTTGTGAAAATAAATTTTAAGAAATAGGGATTTCCATTTATCAAATTTTAGTGTTGGGGAAAAATGGGGGAATTTAATGTTATAAATAGGGAAAATGTAGGGATCTTTTTTGTATTGGTATGGATGGCTCTTATGAAAGGTACCATCACTGATTTACTGAGACGTGACGTCATACGCTGCTTCGGTCAACATGGCCGATTGCAGTATTTTATACTTTTATTTTCCTGAAACTCTTATTAATCTAAATGTTTATATTAAAAGTTGGTCATTCTTCAGAATGCTTTCATCACATATTTTTTTCTAAAACCATTCACTTTTTGATTCCTTAATACTGTCAACATGCTCATTCGACGTCTTTGGAACTCGGTTAGTTGCCGATAATTTACATTTCTTCGCACTTTAGGCATGATAAATACTTGGGAATTCTTGTAAGCTAATGTTTAAAACCACTGTTCTCAAATCAATTCTCTATTCTGATATCGGAATGTGCCGGTTTGTCCAATACTTACAGCAAAAAAAGTAATTAAATAAATACAGGAATGTTCAACTGATAGCGCTCAAATTTTAATCTTGTTTTCAGACTTTTATGATAAATATGTTCGTGCATTATTTTTGGAATAAAATAATATTTACTGGGTTCTATGTCACTGTGTATAATTTAAAGTCCTTATTTTGCATAAACCATAATTAAACTGAAGGTGGTACAAAATTTGTTTCGTAAAAATTGGTTCATATAAAACTGCAGCAGGTATATAAGTCTGTGGCAAGCCTGCTTCTACAACTTCTATCACCTGAACTAAAATGGCTTATTACTGTAGAACAAATAATGACATGATAAATGGAAAACGAAGGAAAGAAGCGTGTCAGTTTGCTCCAATTTTGTAAGTAAAAGTTACCAAGTTACAGGTTAATCGTCCCAGAAAACTTTTTTCAATAACCATTAGGATGCTGGAAAAGGTATATTCAGAATTTATTAGGCAAAAGTTTGATTCAGTTGCGTTCCAATATGTTTTATTCAAAAATGCAACAGTAAAACATACAAGAAAACTACTTGTTGTGCAATTATATTGAATGTCATTTATAATCAGCATCCGTTTTAAAAAAAAGTTTAAATTAATGCGTAAAAGAATGGATTTTTTATAAAATCATGTTAAATAGATAATTAATATATTTTCTAAGCATAAAATGATATTAACGAATAAAATCACGAGATTTATACATTATTTGTTGTTTTGGTTTGGTAAAGGTTTTGGCTTTTTGACATTATCAAAACCACTCCAAAATATTATTGCGAATCGATTGATATATGGCACAATTATGAATGAAGGTAGTGCAAAATAATACAAAGTTTAAATTAAAATAGGTCAGAGTATTACTGAAACAATTTATACAAAATGCGATGCAACAGCAAACATGGATAAAACATGAATGGAAAAAACAAGATAAAATACAGTATGTAAGTACAGTTGAATCATTGGATCTTTACCCGTGCGTCATTATTATCTGATAACATAACCGACATAATTATTAAGTGGCATCTCTTTCTACTAATAGTGAAGAACACAACGAAATAATTTGACATTTGTCGGTTATGTTATCAGATATTAATGACGCACGGGTAAAGATCAAATAATTCAACTACATACGAGTTGAAATTATTATTTCCGATATTCTCTTAGCTTGTGCGCTAAAGTACTTTTGATTAGCAACACCGGGTGCAAATCATGCATCAAGGGCTTTACTAATGAGTATGATGTTGTTCCAGCCAGTGTTATGGGAAGGTGGTCTTATACAGGCTAGGGACACTGCAGACCATGCCATCTATAGAGCCTTTCGAGTAACTAAAATCGGTAGATAATTCCAAAAAAATTGACGAAAACTGTAACGTCGTTATCAATCAAACTTTATCGATTTTTATTACTGCGTTCGCGCGATGCCATATTGCTCGTCTCCACAGGTTATCTGTTATACTGTTATCGCTTCTTAGTTCAAGTGTTGAGGTTATTATAAGGTTTCGGTATTTTGGTGTATTTTTAATTGCTATATTTATCTGTTGTTTCGTTGCTTTATTGTTATTAATTGAAAAGACAATGTCAAAGTGTATTCTGAAGGAGTCTAATAAGTGGCGAAGTTTTATTAAAAGAATTTGAGAATTTTTTCTTTCTCAATTAACAACCGTTTTCTTTATTTTTATAAAACATAGAATTTTCACTAATTCAATCGACAACTTTAGAGATTATGGTTGCTTTTTACATTAGCTAAACTGAAAATTGTTGCATTACTGAAGTAAATATTTCTTTTCACAGTACTGTTCTTCCAACCCAGGAAGATGAAATTAATATGGCTGGGACGCGGTTGTAATAAATCATTAAATGTGACGACGAGGAAACGATGGAGGATATGTTCCCTTCATTTTCAAAAACAGTGTTTCTTTAGATTTCAGAAATACGAAGGGAGGTTATTAAGACAGTTTGATTTGCCTTCCCATATGAGAGGAAATTAACAAAAATGTATGGTAAGTTTTATTGTATTCAATATAGCATGCTATAATTTTGGACATTCTAAAAGCTGTCGTCAAGAAGAAAACATACAACAGGTGTCAAAAAACATCAAATCCTGTTATTGCTACATATATTGAAATAAGATGTTACCTCATTATTTAACTAAAATTCGTTAAAATTACCCTATAAAGAATGGGGCGCTGACCCCAAAGTTGCACTTAAGTTTTACAGGGCCTACGTGCGTTCAATTATAGATTATGGTTCGGCAACTAACTAATTTACAAATTCTAGATAGAATTCAATACAAATGCCTTAGGTTATGCATAGGAGCAATGGTTTCAACCTCAGTAAATATCCTATTAGCTGAAAGTAATCAACTTCCATTGGGATTTCGTCGTCAAATACTTGCTCAAAATTATGTAATGAAGATAAGTAGCCTTGAGCCGGTCTAGTAGAAAATCTATCATCATTAAATATAGAAAACCTAACAAATCCTTATTGGAATAAGAAAAATTAACCTCCTCTCTCAGATGTCTTCATTGAATGTCAAAAATATCAATCATATGTTAATAGAAGCAATTTCTTGCCTATATACACAACCTATTACACACTTTTTATAAACTATCCTAATAATATAATACCCCATTACTCAGAATCAGTACAAATCAGCAATATTGTACTGAAATCTATTGTCGGTAACTATATAGAACACACCACAAGTGCTGTTTTGCACTCTTATATGTAATTACTTGGCACCTTGTATCTACACAGCTGGGCAGTATTTAACAACTTTTCCTTTAAAAGTATTCTAAATAGTTTTGTTCTAACAATTACAGTAATTATACTCAAATGTTCTGTTTCACAGAAAGTTGCCAAACATAGTAGTTAACTACTCATTGCTAATACTTTTTTTGATTAAGTAAGTAGCAGTTATACTCCAGTAATTTGTCCAGCTCTGTGTGTTTATAGGAGTATATTAATAAATAAATAAATTAATATAAACTTATCATAAATAATTTTCTACTTTTATCTTGATTCATTTAAAAATCTAATAATACTACATTCTAGAATGTATGTTACTCAAATTATCTTTCAATTATTGCGTAATTTAACATTATAGTTTATTTATTGTCATTCTGCTTGTTAAGAAAAGTACTTTGTGAAAGAACTTATTTGTTGTGTATTTTTACACCAAAATAAATAAACTGTTTATATGATTATTGTTTTATTTTTTCCAATTTAACCATTTATGGTCCATCATTAGATATTTCATTTAATTTAACTCAACATCTAATAATTATTGAGTTAACAGAGTTAAATTGAATGAAATGTCAAATGATGGACTATAAATGGTTATATTGAAATAAAATAATCAAAAGACAGTAAATTTGAATATACCGCCAAAACCTGAAATTACAGAAATCTTTTTAACATCACTCAATTGTTTGGTCGACAGGCTCTTTAGATGGCGCCACAATCAGTGTCTCATCTATCTGTGGGATATCTGTGGTCTTATATCGACCAGCGGGCGATATCGACCACCACATTTTCTCGAAAGTCGCGCGTAATTTCAGTATTCTAATAGGTGCTGCTAACTTGCGACGTAGTTGCCAAATCAACGAAAACACATATGACCCATTAAACGTGCCATTATGGAAACAAAATGAAATTATTTGCGATTGTTTTACATATTGCTGGCTTCAGAATAAAAGGTTTGCATTTTTTGTATATTTTTGTATCGAAAATGTAATCTACCTAATGTTATTAGCGTATAATTGTCAACCTATCGAGTAATTTGCATCGTCACAATTTTGATGTTTGGCACTATATTTGATAAAAATATACTTTTATGTCTATGATTGGTAATATCGATCACGGTGGTCGATATCTCAGGCAATGGTAGTTATCGAGTGAGGCAAGTACACCCCCACAAAAACCACCACACCGAAAAAGTCCAATACAAACTGTATACGGCATGTAAATTTCAAACCACAAAAAGTCACTCTATATATACAGTTTTTTATTTGACATACAAAATGTCAATTTTCAAAGGCCGATAAAATAGGAATGCGGTCACCGATAACGATGGAATTCTGTCAGTTGACTTGAGGCGATGAGGTAATACTACAGTAAAATGTTCAGCCTCCTAGCTGTAGTCAACCCTGTGATACAGGTACCTCGTTTTAGGTAGTATGTAGGTATATAATATAAATTATGAACAAACGAACTAGATTCACGGGTTGAACCGCGTTGGAAATTTCTCGACGTTTCGGCTTCCACTTTGAAGCCATTATGAAGAGGGGGGTAGGTTATTAGTTCCTAGATTAATGAACGAATAACCTACCCCCCCCCTTTTGATAATGGTTTCAAAGTGGAAGCCGAAACGTCGAGAAATTTCAAATTTCCGACGCAGTTCAACCCGTGAACCTAGTTCGTTTGTTCATATATATATTTTTGGCAACTTTGTAATAGCTCTAACGATTTCGATGAAACTTTGAAAGATGATAGAGATCGAAAAGTTATTGCGACCGCATTGTACCACGATCTCTGAAAAAACCTTGAGGGGTCCTAATGGCCCTCTAAAATTTCAAAATATGGGTATTTTAAGTATTTTCCTATTTATACGGGTTTTGGCCTCAGGTAGAGAAAAAATAATCTAAATGTTTTTTGTACCTCTGTTCAAGACCGTTCCAACGGTATATAATAACTGAGTATACCCTTGTGTAGTTATAGCCAAAATAAGTGGTTCAAAAGGCCGGTGTAAATAAAACATATAGTCCTGCCAAGAATCAATCAAGTAATTAGGGTGATATCACCCTCACACTCCACTATTCGCGTCGCTATCCGCAGATCGGTAGTAAGGATATATAGGTATCAGTTATTCCGTGTGTTTGACAGAAACAAGAACTTGCTAGCGCTGACGAACAGTTGTCGGCCAGGACACGTTTGCTAACTTCAATAGCGCAATCCGCCACTTTGTTAATTTATTTTGAAATCAATTTATAAGCGATATTAGTAATATCATCACCAAAAATATCTACAATCACTTCTTCATCATGCACTACATTATTTAATATGTTATTCATAATTGATAATTTTTTAATAAGTATGAATACGTTACGAACACATATTTAAGTTAGGTTAGGTTTCCCGGTTAAATCTAACTTAGCTAACAACAGTTCGATCAACACGCAGCTTACGACAGAAACAATATCCGAACCCAAGTAAGGTATCCGTAAAGTGGTTCTGCGCAAGACCAACTGAGCTTTGGTAGGGAAATATTGGTAAGCCGATATCAGACACCGAATTGGAAGTTAGGTGTGTTTCAGAGCAGCAGCAATCCGACACGACAGGATACTCCGCTGAATCCAAAGTTGTCCAACCAGTAACCGACCGAACAGAAATCCGTGTGTTATTAAGTTATTTATTTGGATACACGGTTCTCAACAGCCTAACTTGTAGAGGCGTAAATGGAGAGAGTTAAGTTAAGCCGTCCGATTTAGAGAAAACTGCTACCGGGACAGCTGAATTTCACGTCCCATTGGTAGTCGCGTTGGGGCCTTAAGCAGTCCGATTGGGAAAGGAAAACTGCTTGGAAAGCTGAATTTCACCTGCCATTGACAGTCGCGAATCCGGGGAATTGATACCGCGTGACCAGAGAACCATAGCTCCAGAAAGTAGAGCTTTGACTGACCGAGAGCGTCGCTTGCATTCCGTAGTCGTACCGCTTTTTACGCACCGGCTTCCGTTTGCTCACCGCTCTTCAATCTTAACCGTTGATATTCGAATGACAACCGTTCACCCCCACGGTTTCGTAGTTACCATATAGATTCCGCTGTACCCCGCTTTTGCTTGATTAAATATTTCTAAGCCGCTTGCTGTTTTTGCCTAATAATATAATTGTTGATTTATTTTTTTTGCACCGTTAATTATGGTAACTAAAGCTTACTGTGTTTAATTGTTGTTTGACTTTAATTAAGGATCACTTTTCTCCCAACTTCATATTTGGATAGCTTCGTCTAAAGTAAAGAACTTGAACAGCAAGTACTGAGGTTTCAAACCCAAGGCAAGTAAAATCTGCCCCAGTCCCGTTGCTGGTCCAAGTCCCGTTACTGGTCCAAGTGGTTTGACTTCTATTAACAAGCGTAAGAAAAAAGCAAAAACATACTAAAGACATTTCTTCAGACACTGATGACGATTCATCTTATGATATGCGATAAATGTATGACGTTGAGTCTACAGATGATGAAGACAAAACTATACAAATCATGAACAAGTCATTCGAAGAAATATGTCCAACACCTAGACCTAAACCAAGACAAAACAAGAAACATAAATGGAAAATTCTGACCCCGACACCGATAAAGGAAGAATTGGAAGAAAAAGAAGTGAAAAAATTACAGATATCATCTGCTAATGTGAAGAAACGCGTACTTTGTGAATATGGAGAAACTAAGAAAAAAATCAAAAACCAAGAACAGGAGACCAAAATTGATAGGGAAGGACTTGTTAAAGTAATAGGGGAAGAAACACCCTCAACATGTTATGTTTGTGGTAAATTCAAGGCAGATAATGAACAATGTTGGCGATGTAGATCATGTGCTAGATGGTTTCATGCTGCTTATACCCCTGCAGAATGTGCAAAAGACTTTACATCCTGTAGTAATTGCGAGTAAGCAGTTTCCATTTAGTTATTCATTATTTAACCATTCTGTCAATGTTCCCACACTCCTGGTCGATATTTCTCATTAGTGGTCGGAAAATATCGACCTAGCAACCCGTTTGTATATATTTTTTAAATTTTTTAAAATAAAGGGTTTATTGAAGTTCAATAATTGTGCTTAGTTACCTACTTTGAAGATCAGTCAATTTATTTACATCAATACACGCTTATTTTCTTGTGACGTATGTATAATATAATACATTTAGTTAACTGGTCGACATTAAACCAACTTCCCCTATAGTACTTTTCAGAATATGTGTGCGGTACTCAGCACTACAGCCAGCTGCATGCTCAGGATATTATGCTCCCAGAGACTTCCGTTATTACGTTGGCGGTGATGTTGGAGATAATTCCTGTTGCTCTTATAATGATTGGTGTGACTCTGGTTTTCATGTCCTACATTCTTTGAATATCAATTTGTAGGTTTCTATATGTGAGCCTTTTCTCCGCTTCCCTCTTTGTGAGGTTATAATCCAATGGAATTGCTTTCTTATTCTTCACTACCAGGTCGGGTTTAATTGCTTTCATATTTCTATCTGTTTGTATTTTGTCCTCCCATATAATTGTAACGTCTGGTGTATCTACAACTGAGTCTGGTTCATGCTCGTACTTTCTCCCCTTGCCACCATATAACGTCGGTCCAAATATGCTTTTTTGGCCAGCATACGGCAGCCAGATACTAAATTATGCGTTGTATCACTAAACGACCGGCAAAGTCTACATTTTACGTCTTGCCAGTTTTCATGATTTTTGATTTCATGTAGTTTGTTACGACTAGTCTTGTCAAGCTGTGATGACAAATTCGGTTTCTGCTTTGAGGTTTGAGTGTTCAAACCCCACCAACGTTTGATTTCAGTTGATTATTTATTTCCCTAACTCCTTTGCTATTTGACCATGTAAGGATTTAGCTTTCCAGTTTGTAATTCGTTCCTCCTTAATTTTTTCCTTCATCTTCTGTTTAATCAATTTTATTTTTTCCGTTTCAGATTATTTTTTGCAGGCTTCTTCGGTAAGGGCTGGTTCTATATATTGGCTTTGCTGGTACACCATGCCCAGGTACTTGTCCCTCACTTTCAGTTTTAAGTAGTTGGAGAGTCCAACTTTTGCAATGTTGTAGATGGTCTCAAGTCTTGTCAAGCTCTGCCTCCATCGGTTCTTGGGATGTAGAATCTGTCAACATCTGCTCGCGGCTGAGGTGCGCCATACATTGTGAGGAGCTTTGTTGTTTAAGTGTCCAGCTTTCTGATTGTTTCCTGGATCCATCTAATCATGTCGATGCTGTAAGTACCGGTACTGCGAGGATTGTTATCGATGTGATCTTATTTTTGCATTCAATTCGGTTCTGAATACTTCTCTTAGTCTCCTGGATCATTCCTTCTGCTTGGTTTTCATATTTCGGTGTTTTATTCCGTCGTGCTCAGTGAAACCTAGATATTTGCAGACGTTCGGTTGGTCTAGTGATCTAATGCTTTCAGTATTACCTAGATCTATATTGTGTTTTGCTACTACTTTCCCTTTTTCAAATGAGGCTTTCGCGAAGCCGAATTTCATTTTAATGTAAACACTAAATTCTTTTATTATCTTGAGTAGTTGCTTCAGTGGTTCTTCGTTTTTTCAATGACTTTGAAGTCGTTCATGAGTAGGTGATTGATTATTTCTCTCTCCTTTTTGCTGTCGGTCAGTTAATATCTATCTATCATTATTATTATTATCATTACTCAAGAGGAAGACAGTGAAATAAAAATGTATCTGGGAATGAGTCAGGATACATATGTATTTTGAATGATAGCCTTCAAGTTCTAATTCAGTAGTTCTCTTGCTAAATTCAGAAAGATCATGAGACTTTATCATATATAGACGGAAAATTGTGAGTATGTGATGAATTTAATATAACTTTTTTGCTTATCGGATACGAGCATGTTTAAATACGTTGTATGTTAATCTTATGTAAATGTAAATCTCAATCAAGAAAATATGACGAATGTCATTGTACAAATTTCATAGTAACTGAAAAACAGATTGCACTCGTTTTCTCGCGGATATGTTTTTATTCTCGTCGCAAGTCCCGTCATTCGCTAGTCTTTTTCAAAGTACCACTGACCCCATTGTTTGTTATTTGTGTATTTCCTTGTTTTCATTGATTTATCACTCTAATATACCAAATTAAATATATTAATGGAGCTTTTCACCTTATAATTTGTATTATTCATTCTTAAACTTAAATAATCCTATATTTATACATATAAGTAACTATTATCATCGAATGAAATTTATAAAAACGAATCTTTTCTCATATCGCGGTGTACCGTCAATATTTTTCCCGTAGGTATCTTATGTTTATTTCAGTTGATAGTTTGTCAGTGTATATATCCTACACCCATTTGAGATCTTGAGTGTAATATTTACTTGGCTTTCAGCCTGTAGCTATGACTGTTTTTGTTTTGTTACGTTCCACAGTAAATTTTCACTCAGTGAAATACACTTGCGAGCTCCATTTACGTCCAATGAAATACGTAATGTAACAATGGTTTTTAATGCTTTTTAGTATATTTTTCTCCCAATACAATATCACCTGAATTATCTGGACCAGATTGTTGAAATATATTACTCTTTAACAAAATGAATCTATTGAGGATATGTGTGTGATCTAGGATGTTATTCCTTCTCTCGTCCCTCTAATAATTGTAAATTGTGGGTATCCGTGAAACTTAAACTAACAATTCATGACCCAACCCACTATTATGATAAAATTGAATAAATTCACAAAGAAAGGGATTGCACCCTTTCAAAATCTGGAGACAACATATGATCAGTTTGTATAAATACTTCCAAAATGATTATTTTAAATAACAGTTACCGACTACAACTCAAACTGGACAGACGTGTCTGAAGAGAGAGAGAGATATTTCAAAGCAAACTATCATACTGCGAAGTCTGTGTTTCTTAACGCATGCATATTTAAAAAAGTTGTGTAGTACAGTACAACCGAGTATTTGTGGAAAAGTTTTTAGGAACTAACCTTTATTTATGAAAACAAACTGGGTTTTTAACAGAAGCTGTTTTTCGAATCTTTCGAAAAGTCCCACAAAGAAGTGACTAGGATGCTAGGAAGTAAAGGTAAAGGTAAGCCAGAAACTAATATTTATTGTTTATCGCCTGAGAAGGAACAGGAACCACCGAGGATGGACGAGTCGAAACGTCACTTTTCCTTGAACACGAAAAATGGAACTCGAGCAATGAAATCATAAGCTAAAGATGAAGCTCTTAGAAACCCAGGCCACAATAGCCAATATAAAGCGAACGATCAACACGCCCATGAAACACCTCGCAGAAACCAGGAAATAATCGAGGCCATACCAAGAGGAAAATAGTGAATTCCAAACGAAGATACTGATCCTGCTCGAAAACAAAGACAGATGGAGAAGCCCATGAAGTCCAAGAAGGAAGCGATCCAACGGCCCAACACAAAGCAGCCAACCGACGAAGAAACAAGAAGGGGAAGCAATGGAAACCGCCATTGTAGAAGACGAATTCTCTCTGCCCATGAGATAAATACAACGCCAGCAAAGAGCAAAGAAAAGAAAAGAAAAAGAGGTACAAGCTCTGCCCCAGCCAGCAAAGAAGGCAACGCAACCAAGGATAAAGAGGTCACCACCTATCATCATTAAGACGACGAAGGACTTCCCAATGATAAAAAGAGAAGCCCAATCAAGAGCAATGCAACCGGAGACCACATTCAACGAGAGAATACTAGAAAATATAGAAAAATACAGGAGGGTAACGAAGTACCTGAAAAAACTACACGGCCAAGGTGTAAACTGGTACACCTTCTCGGATCTAGAAGAAAAGGTGGCGAAGATTGTCATCAAAGGACTATCTCCAGATGAGGACATCAAAGAGGCAAGGAATCGAAATCAAGAAGATCACCCAGCTACACTCCAGGTACGGAGAAAAAAGAAGGATTACAATTTTCATGGTCAACTTCAAAAAAGAAGACTTGGAAAAAATGGAGAAAGTGTTGTTCATTCTCAGCGCCAAGGTAAGGCAAGAAAACCTAAAAAGAAGCAACGGACCAACACAGTGTAACAACTGCCAAGGCTACAACCATGGAAAATCGACCTCCCATATGGATACAAGATGCGGAGGAAGCCACCGATCTGAAGATTGTCAGATGCCCAAGAACAGTCCTGCAGCATGTGCCAACTGCGAGTGAGAACATCCAGC
This sequence comes from Galeruca laticollis, assembly GCA_963921935.1. Taxonomy (NCBI): domain Eukaryota; kingdom Metazoa; phylum Arthropoda; class Insecta; order Coleoptera; family Chrysomelidae; genus Galeruca; species Galeruca laticollis. Next base: position 80,361,236 of record OY998180.1, read on the forward strand.
CAACTACAGTGGTGTCCCAAAGCACTCAAGAAGAAGCGATAGCGCCAAGGTCGGCAGCACCCCAATCAACAACTAAGACGACTAGGACAGTAGGGGAAAGCTACGCTACTGCAGCCGAATATACCGAGTTCACTATACAACCACAACCAGACGTCTTCGAAGCAATGACACTGTTCTCATCGCACAGGCAGGAGATTGCAGAACATTTTCGCTGGCCTGATGAAACGTTAATGGATCCACACCATACCGGATCAGACCCGCTGAAGATAGTGAATATATATGTGTACATATATATACAATTATCTGAGGTGGTGGTTCGCAAATGAAAGTGAAGATGGCGCCAGCTGACTACTTCTCGCAAGTGTGTAACCATACGAGCCAAATAGAAGTTGTCGGAAGACGGAATCTTCAGTTCAGATTTGAGACTCTGAACTAGAAGTCATTACGGCACTCTTGAAGAGACCCAAGAAGGTCGAAACCGGTCAGTGTACTATATCATTCTCCTTACGGTTGCGAATCACCACAGATGTCTGTATCGACAAAAGGGTCGATCGACGTCACGTTCTTCGAAGGGGATGTAATTCAATATTCTGCGTATTAGCAAGGAAAGTAGTTGTTTTCCTCTTTGAAGAACGTTCAGGCCAATATGTCGAAATTATTGAATTTTTGACAAAAATGGAGGTGCAGTATAAAACCGAAATTTATTTTTCATATTCAATTTTATGAAATTTTAATTTATATATATATATATATATATATATATATATATATATATATATATGTATAAAACTAGTGAATATTGGGGATTGCAGCAAAAAATTGGAAAAGATATACTCTTAGCGGAAAATGTCCAAGCTTTCGAGGATGTTTGTCCTCATCATCAGGGAAACTCCGAAGTGAGGTTAGATTCCATAAAGATGTAAAATCGTAAACTACAAATCGTAAATTAATCATTTCCTCGCCGGCGTTTAGTATGGTGACACATGAAGATGAAATCAATGGTTTTATTTTATAAAATGCTGCGACAATTACAATTGTTGCTATGACACGATTGATTAGGCCGTTGGTTCAATTCCTACTTGAATATTCCACAATTTACGATTTGTAGTTTACGATTTTACATCTTTATGGAATCTAACCTCACTTCGGAGTTTCCCTGATGATGAGGACAAACATCCTCGAAAGCTTGGACATTTTCCGCTAAGAGTATATCTTTTCCAATTTTTTGCTGCAATCCCCAATATTCACTAGTTTTATTCCTAACTAGTCAGCAAAGACTATCTTTCTTATATATATGTATATATATACAGTGCTATTCAAAAGTCCCCTCCCCCTCGTATCTTTTGAACGGCTACACTTACATTAATAAAATTTGGAGGGTGAAAATATAGTGTTGTAAACTTCTCTACGAATAGTAACAGGTGACGTAATAGTGATAGATGACGTCACAGTGCCACTCTGGCCAATAATTTTAAATAGGACCTTATGGCAAGTGATATCTCGTTTGAAAGGCATTGGCATTGGCTACATGGCCATATTAATTTTGTTTGGGATTAAATTAATTTTGGCAGATAAATTAAATAAATACCAAAATTATTGAAATTATTTTTTTAAATTTAAATAATGAAATATCAACAATGGATTCTTATAGCGAGTGTTCGAAATGTGCTCCGTCTACTTCCTGACTGCAATTCATCGGCCGCCGAGGTTCTATAGAATGGCCACCTCGGTCACCAGATCTAACACCATTAGATTTTTTTCTATGGGGGTATTTGAAATCCAAGGTTTATACTGCGGCACCAGATAGCATTGGCATTTTGAAAGAAAGAATTACTGAAGAATGCAATGCTATTTCAGCTGACACATTCGAACGAGTACGACAAGAGTTTGCTAATAGGATGTATTACTGTCAGGAAGTAGACGGAGCACATTTCGAACACTTGCTATAAGAATCCATTGTTGATATTTGAAAAATTAAATTTAAAAAAATAATTTCAATAATTTTGGTATTTATTTAATTTATCCGTCAAAATTAATTTAAACCCAATGCCTTTCAAATAAGATATTACTTGACATAAGGTCCTATTTAAAATTATTGGCCAGAGTGGCACTATGACGTCATCTATTACTATTACGTCACCTGTTACCATTCGTAGAGAAGTTTAAAACACTTTATTTTCACCCTCCAAATTTTATTAATGTAAATGTGGCCGCTCAAAAGATACGAGGGGGGGAGGGGACTTTTGAATAGCACTGTATATATATATATATATATAAAAGGAGGATAGTCTTTGCTGACTGTGAATATTGAGGAATTGCGGCATGAAAAAAGGAAAAGAGTACGCTTAACGTAAAATTTCCAAGCTTTCGAGGACGATTGTCCTCATCATCAGGGAGACTAAATTGAAAAAACAACAGTTAAATACTGTGGTCAACGAAAGAATAAAATTGTAACGAATTTCACAACCACGTGCGTACTTACCTCCGAAGTGAGGTTAGACTTCATTATGTTAATAATAGACAGACAATGTTTGACGTTGTCTGTCTACTGTTCCATCCCATTTAGAGGGAAAATTATATCATTTCCTTACCGACGTTGAACACAACAAATCTTCTCATAGATGGCTCGTCCATGATGTCTTGGATCTTCTCCTGGTCCAACTTTCGATAAATCTGCTGGTTCCTGATGTACCAAGGGGCGTTCACTGTTTGCTTCAAGATGATGGTATATAGAAAAATCATTCCAACTGCATATTATTTGGTAAATTAAGTGCAACCAGATTTTCCATTGCCTTAACCTTCCTTTCCTCAAGTTCAATTTTTTTCTTGAGCATTCTCTTCCAATAGTTTAAATTTTTTTTCACGATACTCTTCCTTTTTTTTTAAATACTTTTTTTTCCTCGAAATATTTCAGTGTTGAATTTCTACGCTTCTTGTTGGAATTTATTGCGGTCATTGTTTTTACAGAAGATACAGTTTCCTTTTCCTTATCCACTGTATTATTCTCTTTCTGCTAGCATTCACTTGTTGAAGCCTCACCCAGCATTTGTATGTCAATAGAATGAGGACTACAATTACTGGGTTGACTTCCCAAAAACCCATCCATCTTCGTAAAAAATCCAAATCGTGTGGTTCCCCTACCAGTTTCACCTTTTGTGTCTCTACACACTTTGTATGTACGAACCAGATTCTGCCACTTTTTCAAGCATTCAGCTGGTGTCATCTGAAAGTAAGCCTGTAAGTTAACCTATACCTTAATTTTAAAACTGTTCTTATACTAGTTTGGAGGCTCTCCAGTTGAGTGCTCACCACAACCCAAAAGTTTTTCTTCTTTATGGGATTGTGCATATCCTCATAATGAGCTTCCACACAATCTAGCAAATTTAATGTGTCGTCATAGCTCCACATTTTTTTTCATGCACTAAAAAAACTAAATGTATCTTTGTATATATACATATTATTTCATTACAAAGCAAACTTACAAAAGTGCTCTGAGGAATTAGTTGTTTCAGGTTCCGCATCTGAAATAGTCTCAGTTTCATCTATAACTCTCGTTCCTTTAAAATTAATCTTTGCGTGGCGCAATAGGGCTTCCGCAAATTGTAGATCTAAGATATAATGCATAATTATACATCTATAGGAAGTATGGAAAATAATAATATACGAGTAGATAATTATTATCAGTTGTTACCTTCCTTTGCCCTCTGTGCATCTTCAAGGGATAAATTTAAAGTAAATGACAGATTCGAATCAGGATCTAATAATGTTATTTTATCCATAATTTGTCACAAAATAGATCATGTGTGTTTATATGTCAATGGTTAAAACCATAGATAACCTTGGTTAAAACCACAAACAACCCAAGAAAATCAAATATTTCTTCATCCCCTCCACTTTATTTCCGACTCAAGTCCAACTGATACCCCCTTACAACACACTCAGCATCGGTGAAGGGGGAGGAAAAATCTCAGCTCACTCAAAGTGAGTAAAACAAAAAGAACGCTCACATTACTGATGTGAGCTGATATTAACTGAGATCTCAGTCAAAAAGAACGCACCTATTATATATCACACTGAGACTCAAATATCTGGGTCTAGGGCTGCAGAAAGGGGTACAGAAGAGAGACAAGAGGGAGAGACATTGTGCTCTATTCTAACCTCATTTTAGTACAAAACTGGACAAATAAGACATTTTTGGAATGGAAATTTTATAACGAATTCATTGAGAACATTAATTTCGGAGAATAAGTATGTTAGAAAAAGTTCTAATAAAATAATTTTGGATATTCTGAAACAATAAAGTTACTGACAGTTGCCTAGGAGATAATTGGTTTTTGGCTAATGAGAAGGCAGGATGATGAAAAAAGGTGGTTGTTGATAAAGGTGGTTGTTGATTTTTAAAATGAGGGTTAACATCAACCAAAATTGAGTCCAGGAAATATTTAACAAAATTGGTGGAAAAAGCCTGTCCATTATAAGAAAAAAGTATATCTACATACCAGAAGTATTTCTCTACTATTACAATACATAAAGTGATATTTTTAAGTTCCAACATTAATCTTGGAAAGTGAGAGCATTCCAACAGAGGGGCAATATTATTTTATTCTATACCAGTGCCCAGTGTATGGTAGAATAATAATTAATGCAAGGCTGATAAGTTCAACGTCCTGGTTCTGAGGTATTTATTTTTATCAATAGCAAATTTTTTATCGATTATGTGTTCCAAATGAAATATTTTTGCAAAGTAAAAACCTAGTGAATGTCCCAAGTATAACAAAATCTGAAAAAGATGTACGATTCAAGACATAATAGGATATCTACGGGGTGTGTGAGAGAGAGTGGTTGAGATTGTTTAATTCAGTTATTAGTTGTAAACGTAATTTTAATAAATTGTTTCATATTGGAAGGGTAGTGTTTTATTCATGTGGTTAGTTCAGAATTTAAATCTATAAGCCGGCAAACCATCACGTAAGACCAGGCAATATAATATTATATAAATTTGAAAAATAAATATTACAGAATAATATATATAGATATATATATATATATATATATATATATATAGATATATATATATATATATATATATCTATATATATATATATATATATATATATATATATATATATATATATATATATAGTTTATTTTGTATTCTTGGGATTGAAGACCATTTTTAAAGACATATAACTAGTAATTAATACATTTTTATTTAACGTTTCGGTCTTTCCATGACCTTCATCAGAAATAAAATTTTTGTTAAAACTTCGACAGAACGTTCATTTAATTATTCTATATCTGGAATTGGAATCCAATACAAATTTTCATCAATGACTGTCATATTTTTAAAATGTTCGTTTTGTTTGTGTGTGAGTTATATTCTATTATGTGATACGTCCTAAACAGCTATAAAATATATAGAATAATTAAATGAACGTTCTGTCGAAGTTTTAACAAAAATTTTATTTCTGATGAAGGTCATGGAAAGACCGAAACGTTAAATAAAAATGTATTAATTACTAGTTATATGTCTTTAAAAATGGTCTTCAATCCCAAGAATACAAAATAAACAATATATAATTAAATAAAAAAGACCAAGAACCAAAAAAAAAGAAACTATATATATATATATATATATATATATCTATATATATATATATATATATATATATATATATATATATCTATATATATATATATCTATATATATATATATATATATATATTATGAATAATCTAGTTAGGAGGAAACCAAAGAAGTTATAATGTATCTCTGAATTCTGATGAACTTTGCTTATAAAAATTTCGATAGTCTTGAGCAAAATTAATATTTTTTCACAATCCTTTCATACAACTGAGAAATTTTTTATATCTAATGGTTTTATTTTGAATTTTAGGTCATGCACACCTTTTTATGAAAAAACAATTTTACTGAAACTAATAAAAACAAGTGATAATTACAGTGCAATACGCTGGACCTGATTTGATTACCGATAGTAGTTAACAATATTATGTTAATATAATTAGATTTTGTCTCAGAATGTGACCTACAACCCCAAAAGGCGGTCTATGTTTACCGACCTGACCCGATTTTCTTCTAACGTTCTCAATGTGTGTGTGTGTGTGTGTGTGTGTGTTTGTTTTGCTTGGCCCTGTCCCGCCTTTGTATCCGAAAACTAATTAAGAGCTTGCTTGTTTGAAGAGATGGATTCTCAGATGGCGTACCTAACGGGACCTTGGGATCTTAGGGGTTGGAGTAATTGTATTAATGAGTGGACAACGGTAACGCCCTTTTATGACAGGATTGAGTACATGACTCTAATTTTATCCTTATTCAACGAAACCGCTTCATATTGACGGGTATTAATCGATTAAGACAAATTTTTCAAAGACTGAGTTGAAAACGATCCTCAGTATAAACTGAAGGAATAATTATATTTTCGTGCAGAACAAATAATTTGAATCGTATTTGTGAAATTATTTCACGTTCGCTATTATGTTCACATTATTGTTGGGTAGCGTTATGTTTTTAGTTCAGAAATTAGTTGGGTGTAATGAAATATTGTGCCATGGATAACCGTTATTTACAATGATGTGATTCCTTTTTTGTTCAATTATTTTTTCAATCAAAATAGGATATTGCGGAGCAAAATAGGTTTCTAAATTTTATATACAATGCTGGTACATGATATGAACGAGTAGAATACAGAACAGGACTATCACGGTTATAACTACATGGTATTCAAATTAGTGGAATTACTGTCAATCCAAAAACCTCTTGACGAGTTAAAAATACCTGATGCAAGTAAACCCCGTACAAAATATGCGGTATCAAATCATATGATTTATAGGGTGAAGCAAGTACTATATCTACTTAGGTAAGCTATGGTTACATATTCACACTTTGTTTCTTATTGCATTGAAAATTTCAAATAATTGATGTACTTGCGTTCAGCCTTGTTTAAATATTGTTAGTGTTTGTTTGAAGCTGACTTTTTTCTATCTTTAAAATTTCTGTATATATTTTACACGGACGTGTAAATTAGGGTCCATTCAGTTCATACTACCAAAAATAAAATGTATAGAAAATGTTCCATTCAATCAATATTTCAAAAATACAATATGTACAAAGAAAGGCTCCATCCGATTTATAGGTACTATTAAATCGCATAACAAAGATAAGACCCCATCCGAATTACACTATCAGAACACATAACAAAGAAAGGGCCCCATCTGATTCACACTATTAAAGCACATTAGAAAAAAAGGACCCCATCCGAATTATACTATCGAAATGAATTAGAATGAAAAGGCCACATCTGTTCCGTTTGAGTTGTCAGAACTACAAAATAATAAAAAAAAATTTTTTTCTGTACTACAAAAGGACCTGTTAAAAACAAAATGCATTAAAATTAAACTGGAAAAACACAAATAAGTACATTATTCAAACAGGGCTGAACGCAAGTACATCAGTTATTTGAAACTTTCAAATTAATAAGGAATAAAATTTGAATATGTAGCCATATCTAACCTTTATTTTATAAAGATCATAATTAGATATAGTACGTATGATTTGATATCAAATTTTTCTAAGGGGTGTACTTGCGTCACCTATTTTACCTCAAAAGGTTTTTGGACTGATATCATCACTTTTTGTACAGCTTTTAAATTCTATTCTCATATACTTAAGAAAATTAATATAGATTTTCTTGATTCAATTTTCTAGAGGTATGCAGTATTCAAAGAATATTTTTTTCGTGAAAAAATTTGATCTGGGTTCAAAAACTGCATAAAGTGGAGAAAACTTAAAATAAACATATTTTCGAAAATTTAGATGGCCATCAGGACCCCTAATTTTTTTTCAGGGATCATCGTATGATACTTTCGTAATAAATTTTCGAGCTCTATCAGTCTGCAAAGTTTAATCAAAATCATTAGAGCCATTACAAAGTTGCCAAAAATGACAGGCAACGGTAGTTGATTTGGTAAATTGATCAAACTCAGCTAACCCATACCATTCCAAGATCTTCAATCTAATGTAATGTTTTTCTAATTTATTTAAAACGTAAACGGGTGGGATACATTTTAAACACTCGGTATGGCTACTTACTAATTTATTTAAACACTAACTCACTAACACTAATTTATATGTACTTAACTAGTCACTTAAATTTAATTTATATGCACACTAACTTATTAATTTATAACACTTTTATATTCACTTGATTACTGTTTAACTCACTATGGCAAATAATAAACCAAACTCATCCGCTGATCGGTCCTGTATTTATATCAAAAACTTTCTTTACTAGAATATTCGGGATGGGACATGCCTTTCGCGATATTTCTTAAAATGCCTTTCGAGAACATGTTTAAAAAGGACGTCGCAATAAATCCCAATAGACCTTCTCAGAATTCGGCACGCTCGCCTTCTTCTTAACTCAGTTAACATAAGGTTACAGGGCCGTACTTAGTATCTGCTTCGGTGTGCGAGTTCGTAACATTACCCCCTCCTTAAATGAAAGTTCCTCCTGGAACTTTTGTGTAGCCGAGACTGGATGTTTGAATCGGCAACTAGCCCCATTTCTACACTTTCCGATCTTATGAAAATAGCAGGGCACCATCTTCATCGGATACTGATAACGGGGGTTTTAGCTGCAAATCAATATCTGGACACCGGTATCTTGAAAGATAATCTCTACCATGTTCCTGATGATTCGCCAATCCAACTGGTTACTCGCTATCTTAGGCATAGCCAGTTTCTTCACGTTGGATTCCAACACGTGGTCTCGGAGGTTTCGAAGTGCTTCCCACACATCGCGGTAGGTAGATCGATCTTGGAATTCATTCTTAGTTACCACGTAGAAAACGTACCGCGAATTATGTTTCAGTTTCAGTGTCTTGCCAGGGGCTGGAATCTGGTCTTCAAGTTTTTCTATCTGCCCGAACTTCTTTCGAAAGACGGTTGCCAATCCTCGTGCGTTCTTGATACGGGCGGGGATGTTATAGGCCAGTGAATAATCTTCTGGGAGAGTGAACAAATCTTGTTGTTGTTCCGAAGTGACTCCATATCTAGCTTTCCCGGTACCTCCATACGCGCCCATAAATTCATCGAAGGTGGGGTCAGACACATCTCGAATAAGGTTTACTCCTTCCTCTATGTCATGGTCTCCTTCGAATGGCGCTAGTCGGTTTCGGTGAACTACTTTTGGTTTTGCGTTGGGGATCTTGCTTATCCGATATAAAACATCATTGATCCTTTTCTTGATCAAGTATGGACCTTCCCAGGATTTTTGAAATTTGGAGAAAATCTTTTTCTCCTTGCCGGGTTGTGTAACCATACTTTGTCCCCTTCTTTAAAACCGCCCTCTGTGGCCTGCGTGTCGTACCGCCTTTTCATTCTGTCGCTGGCAACTTGAAGATTTGTTCGAACTAGTTCATGAATATCGTCCAGCCTTCTTCTCAAATGGATCACGTAGTCTTCGCCTGCTATATCTTCTCCAGGCCGACAGCCAAATTCCAGGTCACAAGGAAGCCTCATTTCACGTCCAAACAGGATTTTCGTAGGTGTTTCACCCGTGGACTCATTGACGGCAGATCGATAAGCCAATGCAAATAGGGAGAGATACTGGTCCCAATTTCTCTGATGGCTGGATACTACTTTGGACAGGTATTTTCCAATAGTCCTGTTCATTCTCTCGACCATTCCATCTGACTGTGGATGTAATGCTGTTGTTCTGGTCTTCTTCATTCCCAGCTTGTCGCAAATCTCCTGGAATAGATGGCTTCCGAAATTTCTTCCCTGGTCACTGTGGACTTCCATGGGCACTCCATATCGGCTGATGAATTCTTTCACCAATACATCCGCGACAGTTGTGGCCTCTTGGTTCGGGATAGCGTAAATTTCCACCCATTTTGTAAAATAATCCATTACAACCAGTATGTACTTGCTACCATTCTCTGTCGTCGGAAATGGTCCAGCGATATCTAAGGCAATCCTTTCGAAAGGGCTTCCAACATTGTACTGTTTCATGGGTGCCTTTCTCTTGCGATGCGGTCCATTACTCGTAGCACAAGTCGTACATTTCTTACACCAGTCCTTCACATCGTCGGAGCTGTTTATCCAATAAAACCTTTCACGAACTCGCTGAAGGGTTTTCTTCACTCCCAGATGACCTCCCGATGGACTGTCGTGTAACTTCTTCAGTACCTCAGCTACTCTTGTTCTCGGGATAACTAGCTGTCTCCTCATCTCAGAACCATTATCGTTTTCAAGGACTCTTTTCAACAGCCCTTCTTCCAGGACAAGGGAGTCCCACTGAGCCCAATACGCCTTGAGTGTCGGTGAAAACCTTGACACTTCTTGCCAGGTAGGTCGCCGATTTTCTACCTTCCATTGCCGGATCATCTTCAGGTAAGGATCATTCTCCTGATCTTCTCTGACCCTGGTGGGTGACCATTCCTCGTTGACTACAGTAGTTCTTGAAACTGCAGCTTCCCTAGATTCCACCTTGTTGCAGTGGGAGCAGTCTGTTGGGCACGGCCGTCTGGACAGGGTGTCGGCATTTCGGTGACTCACACCAGCTCGATGTTCGATGTTGAAATCGTATTCTTGAAGTCGTTCAATCCATCTAGCGATCTGGCCCTCGGGATTCTTGAACTGCATCAACCACTTAAGTGCTGCATGATCAGTCCGGATTAAAAACTTCCTATCATAGAGATACTGGTAAAAGTGTTCCACGGACTTCACTACTGCCAAAAGTTCTCTTCTTGTGACGCAGTAGTTTCGTTCTGGTTTGGAGAGAACTTTACTGAAATATCCCAGCACCCTTTCTTGCCCTCCTTGGATCTGTGAGAGCACTCCACCAATTCCTACGTTGCTTGCGTCAGTGTCAAGAATAAAGTCTCCCTCTGGTAATGGATATCCTAATATCGGCGCCGAGGTTGAATGCCTCTTCAAAGTTTCAAAAGCCGTTTGACAGTCTTCGTACCATTGGAAAGCTCTTGCTTCTTCTGTAAGTCGCGTTAGAGGCTTGGCAATATCTTCAAACTTCCTGATAAATCTTCTGTAATACGTGCAAAGTCCAAGGAAACTTCTAATTTGATGTTTGTCGGTTGGTTGCGGCCATTGCTGAATGGAAGCAACTTTCTCTGGATCCACCGCCACTCCTTCATTGCTCACTATATGACCTAGATAGTTGACTCGGTTTTGGAACAGCTGATATTTCTTCGGATTTAACATGAGCTGGGCAGCTTGGAGTCGTTTGAATACGTCTTCCAAATTTTTCAGATGTTCGTCAAATGTCTTCCCCCGTACTACGATGTCGTCCAAATAGACCAGGCAAGTCTTCCAAGACAACCCTCTCAAGACATTTTCCATAAGTCTTTCAAATGTCGCAGGCGCATTACAGAGCCCGAATGGCATGACGTTGAATTGCCATAATCCAGATCCGGTGGTAAAAGCAGTCTTCTCTTTATCTTCTGGGTCCATTTCTACTTGCCAATAACCAGACTTCAGGTCCAAGGTGGAAAACAGTTTGCTGCCGGCCAAAGTATCTAGCGTATCGTCAATTCGAGGCAGAGGATAGCTGTCCTTCTTCGTCACGTTGTTAAGCTGGCGATAATCCATGCATAATCTCGTAGTTCCATCCTTTTTCTTGACGAGCACTACTGGAGACACCCATGGACTAGTAGATGGTTCTATTACTTTTTCTTCTGCCATCTATTGAATTATTTTCTCAGCTTCCTCTCTCTTCGCTCGTGGAAGTCTTCGAGCTGATTGTCTAATTGGCTTAGCATTACCAGTATCGATTTTGTGTTTGACGGCTGATGTTCTGCCAGTTTTTCCTCCTTTTGGTACGAATAAGTCTCGATACTGCAAGAGAAATTCTCTCATTCTCTTTTTTTCAGCTCGATCCAAAGATTGACCAGCTGCTGATAACATTTGTTCGAATCTGGCATTAGAATAGGTATGCTTCATACGAGAGTAGTAAACAACTTTTGTGCTCCCTAATCATCGCAAAAGAGTTGATCAAATTCTATAGGAAATTCTAGCTCACGTAAAAAAATTCGGAGCTAAACAACTTCCTTGGTTGCTTCCGACAATGCCACATATTCAGCTTCGGTCCTCGATAGAGAGACACACATTCTTGCCTCCCAACTAGTTGGAGAATCGGACAAAATGAAAATAACCCCAAACTGCATCAACATATCCATGCAATAATTTTCAAGACTTATGGAATGTTAGATTGAAATCTTTAAATATCTTAATTTCTTTCTACCTCACACCCATGTGCTGTTTCTGGATTAGTATTGAATTGACTGAGTACGCTGACCGATAAAGGTATGTCAGGTAGTTGCTAGGTATAAAAGGGAACCAATAGCTTGTCGATATGGTACCTTTTTAATTTCCATCCATTCATCATCAGTTTTGGGGTTCATATCTTTCGTTAGTTCAATGTTGACATCCATTGGGGTAAAAACTGCTTTACATTCCATCATGTTTCAAATTTCTCCAAGATATCTGTGGTATATTTCTTCTGTGACATGACGACAGAATACAAAGTTGTTTTGTTAAATTCAATCCAAATGTGAATACCCCAAATACTGTATCTGAAATTTTGCAGCCGAATGTTTCTTCAATTTCACATAACTGTTGAAGTAATTTGTGGCAACAATCAAATCGTCAACTGCCATTATAAGAATAAAGCCATGTTATTTCAAAATGTAGACGCATTCACCGCTTCCCAAAAGTTTCTTTCCTATGACAATTTAATGATAGTGGTCTAGTTCCGTGTACCATTGTATTCCCGACTGTTTCAAATCGTAGAGGGATTTATTCAAATGGCAAATCTCTGCACCCGGTTCTATGAATAATTCAGCTTGATACATGAAAATATCCTCCTCAAGCTCTCCGTTGATATATGTCATAACAATATCCATTTGATACAAAGTAAGTCTCAACTCGACTGATAAAAAAATTAGGATTCCTACACTGCCGAGTTACTGGTGAATTCGTTTAATGAAAATCCACGCCTGGCTGCTGCGCGTAGTGTTTCGCTTTACTTTTTACCAGGGCCTGAAATTCCTCATTCAACGCCTCTTTCCATTATCTGGAATTTTTTCCATTCAGACCGTCGTAAGTGTAGAATTATTTCATTTTTTCGGATATAATTTTGATCTCTTCAACTATTTTCTGCAATATTATATATTTTCTTTGTCCTGCCTTTTGAACCATATCTCAATATATTTGGTTTGCCTCGTCCTCTTCTGATATATGTTTCTGGCTTATTGATTTACAGTTCTTCTGATACTTCTATATCGTCAATATCTCTGTTATCAGTCTCTTTGTCGCATTTTCCTTGATCTAAAGTATCATCTCGAACTGTCCCTTGAAGAATATGGAATTACTCATCTTCTTCTTTCCTTTCAGCTTTAATCATTACGGTTTCAATGAATTTCACATCTCCACTAAATATATTTTTTTTTCCATTTTCCGCATCTCATAAACGATAGGCTTTCGATTCTGTTGAATATCCTGTAAATGTGCATTTTCTAGATCTCTGTTCGAATTTGATTATCGGAGATTTAATCAATGCAAATGCTTTCAAACTGAAAATTTTGAAATAGGATACAACTAGCTTCCTTTTATTCCAAATTTCATAGGGTGTAATACTATTTCCTAACCTTCGAGAAGGGCATCGATTTCTGATAAAAGCTGCAGTTGATACTGGTTCTACCCAAACATGTTCTGTTAATTTCGATTGTTCTAGTATGCAACGAGCCATATCAACTAGGATACGGCTCATTCGCTCAGCGACGCCATTTTGCTGAGGCGTGGAAGTTATAGAATATTCCCCTTTTAATTCATTTTCATCCAAAATTTTCTCGTACACTTTTCCACAACACTCCAAACCAGAATCATTTTTATTTTTCTTCCATTCTCTGATTTTGCATAATTCTTGAATTTTATAAATCGATACCTTAGTGATACATCGTGACCAACAAAATATCAGAATTTCACTTTCTGGTGAATATCAATTGACGGGACTATTATTTACCGATGCGTAACACTATGCAATCCAAAATACACACGACAACAATTTTTACCGCTAATTCTAATGGTATGAAAACCCGATTTATGAAATTCCAATAAGTCGTATACCACAGTTTATAATGTAAGTGGAGCGTGCGTTTTTTATGTTTATTGAAATTTGTTATTTATCACATAAAAAGTTGATGATAAATCTAGGTAAATTGTTTTATTCTCTTTTAAGTAATAATGTTAAAGAAATATAGTTATAGAATATGGATGTTATTAGAGATTGTACATAATTTGCACTATATTTGTTGGTAGTTGGGATATGTCATTTTATAATTAATTGCAATGTTTTTCTTATTTATTTAAAACAGTTTATCCTGAGAGGTGGGATAAATTCATACACACGGTAGGCTCACTTACTTAATTTATTTATTCACTAAACTATTCACTAATTTATATTATATACACAGTATATTTAGTACACTACTGCACAGTAATTATATAATCAGTTCACTACTATTTACTTGTTCACCTGTTTATGTGACGAGATCACTTTATAAACTGACTCTACGGCAAGTAGGTAGTAGTCTCTTTATATACTAGTCCGCCTTCTGGAAAATTCTTTTTTCGGGAAATTTCTCGAATGCCGGCTCAATCCTTAAAAGATCTTCGGAGAACATGTCTATAAAAAACTGTCACACAACAAAACCCCCTCCTTAAATGGAACTTTCTCCTGGAACTTTTATGTAGTCGAGACTGGATGTTTGAATCAGCAACTAGCCCCATTTCTACACTATCCGATCTTATGGAAATAACAGGGCACCGTCTTCATCGGATACTGATAACGGGGGTTGTAGCTGCTAATTAATGTCTGGACACCGGTATCTTGGAAGATCTCTACCATGTTCCTAATGACTCGCTAAACCAACTGGTTACTCGCTATCTTAGGTATAGCCAGTTTCATCACACTGGATTCCAACACATGGTCTCGGAGTTTTCGTGTTTCCACACATCGCGGTAGGTAGATCGATCTTGTAATTCATTTTTAGTTATCACGTAGAAGACGTACCGAGACTTGTGTTTCGGTCTCATTGTCTTGCCAGGGGCTGGAATCTGGTCTTCAAGTTTTTCTAATTACCCGAACTTCTTTCGAAAGACGGTTTCCAACCCTCGTGCGTTCTTGATACGGGCAGGGATTTTGTATGCCAGTGAATAAGCTTGTAGGAGAGTGAACAAATCTTGTCGTTGTTCTGAAGTGACTCCATATCTAGCTTTCCCGGTACCTCCATACGCGCCCATAAATTCATCGAAGGTAGGGTCAGACACATCTTAAATATGGTTTACTTCTTTCTCTAGGTCGTGGTCTCCTTCTAATGGCGCTAGTCGGTTTTAGTGATCTACTTTTGGTTTTCTGTTGGGGATCTTGCTTATGCGATATATAACATAATTGATCCTTTTCTGGATTAAGTATGGAACTTCCCAAGATTTTTGTAATTTTGTAGAAAATCATTTTCTCCCCCTCGGGTTGTGTAACCAGACTTTGTCCCCTCCTTTAAAACCGCCTACTGTGCCCTGCGTGTCGTATAGACTTTCTGTTGTTGGCAACTTGAAGATTTGTTCGAGTTAATTCATGAATATCGTCAAGCCTTCTCAATTGGATCACGTAGTCTTCTCCGGCTTGATCTTCTCCAGGCCGACAGCCAAATTCCAGGCCACAAGCAAGCCTCATTTCACGTCCAAAAAGGATTTTCGCCGGTGTTTCACCCGTGGACTCATTGACGGTAGATCGATAAGCCAATGCGAATAGGGAAAGATACTGGTCCCATCTCTCTGATGGCTGGAAACTACTTTGGACAGGTATTTTCCAATGGTCCTGCTCATTTTCTCGACCATTCCATCTGACTGTGGATGTAATGCTGTTGGCCTAGTCTTCTTCATTCCCAGCTTGTCGCAACTCTCCTGGAATAGATGGCTTTCGAAATTTCTTCCCTGGTCACTGTGGACTTCCAAAGGCACTCCATATAGGCTGATAAATTCTTTCACCAATACATCCGCGACAGTTGTGGCCTCTTGATTCGGGATCGCGTAAATTTCCACCCACTTTGTGAAATAATCCATTATAACCAGGATGTATTTGCCACCAAATTCTATCGTCGGAAATTGTCCAGCGATACCTAATGCAATCATTCTGAAAGGGCTTCCAGCATTATACTGTTTCATAGGCGCCTTTATCTTGCGATGTGGTCCATTACTCGTAGCACAAGTCGTACATTTCTCATATCAATCCTTCACATCGTCGGAGCTGTTCATCCAATAAAACCTTTCACGGACTCCCTGAAGGGTTTTCTTCACTCCCAGATGACCTCCCGATGGACTGTCGTGTAACTTCTTCGGTACCTCAGCTCCTCTCGTTCTAGGGATACCTAGCCCTCTCCTCATCTCGGAACCATCATCGTTTTCAAGGACTCTTTCCAACAGCCCTTCTTCCAGGTCAAGGGAGTCCCACTGAGCCCAATATGCCTTGAGTGTCGGTGAAAATCTTGACACTTCTTGCCATGTAGGTCGCCGATTTCCTTCCTTTCATTGACGAATCTTCTCTAGGTAAGGATCATTCTCCGGATCTTCTATGATCTTGGTGGGTGACCATTCTTCGTTGACTACAGCAGTTCTTGAAACTGCAGCTTTCCTAGATTCTGCCTTGTTGCAGTGAGAACAGTCTGTTGGGCACGACCGTCTGGGCAGGAAGTCGGCTTTTCGGTGATTCACACAAGCTTGATGTTCACCCCTGTCTGATTTCCCCTGTGACTGGAGTTCTTGGGTTGCAGGAGTCTTGGGACGCTTAGACGGGCTGCGTACGTGCTCTAGCTCGCCACACTTCCGGTATTTGATCTTATTCGTCTTTTTCTGTGCTATACCTTTCAACAAGTTGACGATCTGATTAAGTCTGTTATCGTCACCTTCTTCCTGCATGGTCCTATCCTTGTTATAACCTGAAGCCTTCGTTGCTGCGTCATATTCAAGTGCAGCTGTCAATGCGTCAACTAATGTTCTGGGATGGGCTAAACGAAGCGTCCTCTGCATATCGGGGTCACGTAAGCCATCAATAAAGGACTGGATGCCCAGACATTCCATCATGTTCTCTGGTGCTGATGGATAAGCGAATCGAACTAGTCGGGCAATATCCACTTCATACTCTTGAAGGGCTTCGTCAGGTTCCTACCCTCGGTTCTTCAGCTAGGATTGGTACAAATGTTCTAGATATTCGTGGCGATATCGCTTGTCCAACCTCTTCTTCAGGTGCTCGAAGTCATCCATTGCTTCCAGAGGTATCGTCTGAAGTACATCTAAGGCATCATCCCGAAGCGCGATGGTTAAGTTTACTGCCTTTTCCCTATCGGACCAATTATTCACTCTAGCGGCTGCTTGAAATTGTTTCACATAATTGGTCCACGATGTCGTTCCGTCGAACGTTGAAGCCTTGACTCAGGCAAAACTGCTAATATATTCAGGTCACTCATTCTCTTGGCCAATTTCATGTAGCTATTGTTTTATATTACCCCACACCAATGTAATGTTTTTCTTATTTATTTAAAACAGTTTATCCTGGCGGGTGGGATAAATTCATTCACACGGTAGGTTCACTTACTTAATTTATTTATTCACTGAACTATTCACTTATTTATATTATATATACAGTATATTTAGTACACTACTACACAGTAATTTGGGCGTTGGGGGCCATTTTATTATGATGTCAAATTTTGTTTGAGCCACACGTTGGTAGCGTCATTTTATTATGATATTATTTTCTTTCGAGCTCTACGTTTGTAGCGACAATTTATTGTGATATAATTTTATTTGTATTCATTATTTATTTATTTATGTACAACTAGATGATTTTATTAAATAATTTGTTATATTTGTATCTTTAATTGTTTTCTGAATTATCAACACTTTTTTAACAAAATTTGAAATTATTGGTCCTTAATTTAAATACAAAAATATATGTTACACCCCTGTCCTTTTTATGTGCCTTTGAAATGGCCTGGTCGAAATTGATTAGTCAACATATTCACTTTGTAGATATGAGTCTCCTTTCTATGGGCGTGGAATGTGTATGCACGTTGAAATTGTGAAAAATTTTTAAAACAACAAGAAGGGGAACTTTTAATGATAATAAACGAAAAATATTGAACTTTAGAATAACATATATTAATTTACAATTAATTTAGAACAATAATTTTAAGTACTCTCATCCTATAGAAATGTTTATGGATTGAACTTTATATTATTAAGGTAAGTAGTTATCTTTAATCATTTAATGTGTGTAAAATTTGGATCGATCTTTCTTTTATATTTTAATATTCTATTTTTAGACGTACATCTATTAATAAATGTTCACTGACCCACTGACACTCCTATTTGAGTTTGTCTCACAAAATGTCTGCCTTCACTATATTGCTGGAATGCCGTAGAGCGGATATTCAAATATGGATTTCTCCTCAAAAAGTGATAACTTGTCTGAGATTTCCACTTTGGTACGTATTTTGGTATTGTAACTAGTTATTGAACCCCTTTTTTGTGGAAATTCTAAAATTTTCTTACTTTTTTATCACTTTTCAAATCTATTCCATCATAAGCCTCTCTTCTGCTCCAATACCAACTACCTACTCTCTTTTATTTCATCAACAAACTTTTTCCCGTTTCCATATCACATCTCACTAGATTTGTTCTATAACTATTGTTGTACAATGTTTATTTGCAAACCGTAAATTTATATTTTCACTTACTTAACTTCAGCCTGTCATAATTGGTAATTTTCTTATTGCTTGCTGATATGATTTGTACAATACCAATTTTGATACTTACGTATGTGAATTCGAATATATCTTTTTCTAATCACTATTTATTTTAAATGAACTGTACTTAATAATTTAATTGTGATTCCTATAGTTTCCAAATTATATTTTATCTTTGTGGTATCTATTATTTACAGTTTTGTCATTGATATTCAACTACACAAACCGAATATGTCTTACTGAAAACATTCTGCTTTAAACATAAAATATATTCTATCTATTTACTAATAATTAATTTATTTTTTATCTCTTTTAGATAAAGTACCTTGAGAGACAATTATCATAGAATAACTATGTATGTATGTATGTACAACTACGTCTAATTTATGAAAAATGTTAAAATAGATTTAAACTATAAAGGAATTCAGGTAACTTGTTGAATCCTTTTTTTGTGGTTTACATCAAATATATATATATATATATATATATATATATATATATATATATATATATATATATATATAAATATTTTTCATCGGAAAGTAGTCCCAATCCTGTTTCATTCAACTGGTAAATATTATTTTTAGAAGCTCATTATCCTCAGTCATTTTCATTATACTGCCCGTAAAACCTCTTGATATTGAATTTTCTCACTTATTTACGTCCTAAAATCTGAAAAAGCTGAGGTGGCTCATAAAGTAACCGTCTTCAAAACCTTTTATTACTCTTGTATCTGTCCATCACGCGTCAAGCACACAGCACCATAGCAAAAAAGAAAAGAAATCCCCCAAAAGAATTATGATGAACATTTTTATTCATTCGTAAAAAAGCTCATCTCCTAAAATCCCCAAAGAAACGACTCTCTTACATCCGAAAATGAAACCATCAATCTCGATACAAGTATAAAGGAAAGTGTAAAAGTGACCATTGCTGGGATATTTGTTATCTTTGAATCTCTGGGTACCCATTATTAGCCTGTCAATCACTATGCGACAGGGTTATATGGTCAGTTGCGAGTCGAAGTGCATGTAATGTTGTTGACTGCCCGGAAAAACTTGATAAAACTCCCAAAAGTCCGTTCTTAATGACGGCCAATGATTGATTTCTTTTAAATGAAGCATATTGCACTGGGAGCTGACAAACTAGTTTTGAATAACGGCTGGGGAAAAGTTTTAAATACAATCAAGGGAATTTTTAAATACAGTTCGGTTTTAATGGCAATCAATCATTTGATCAACAGAAATTGAAAAAAAAACTCATCGATATTGTTATGGTCGGAAAAAGATAATAGAGTAGATATACTTTCACAGTCAAATCTCCAACATTGTAAACAAGTTAATATGTATATATATATCTGATTTATATTGCATAAATGTTACTTGCTGATATAGTTGATTCTTCAGACATGTCCATTTTCCTTATGGGTATAAGGGAACAGTTGATCTTTGCAAATCTTTAATCCAAATATTGTTATTCATAATTTCAGGTTACAACAAACTGTCAATTTCAACACCGATCGGCAAATTGACTGTTCTTCTTCTGTTTTCACACATCTTATCTACTTCATCTATGACAGTAAATTGCATAAAGAATAAACTCTGGATCATTCGATATAATCGATTACTCACGGGGATAACTAATCTCGCTTGTGTTCCAGTTTCAATTAAATTATAATCTTCCAATTCAATTCTTATTCCACGTCATCTTTTAATATATTATTCACATGTTGAAATAAGTGCTTGAAGGAAGTCGAGTTTTTAATCGATTATTCGATTGTTGTTTCCGGAAGGTTAAATGACAGCGTCATTCTGTTACTGATTTTATCTTTTTTTAATCTAGTGGAGATATAAATGTCGAGTCGTGAACAACTCTTTCTCTCTTTTTTGGTTACCTTGCCATTTTCCGTTCAGTTCGTTGTTAAGACCTAGTAAGAAAAGAAGACAATCAGGCGTCCATTTCGTTATCGGGTATCCCGTGTCCAGTTTATGATTTCCTACATCGAATTATTGTTAAGCCCATTAGAGTTTCGTTAGGGATTGAACTTGATTTGGAACCACCCGATTTCTGGGGATTTTTTCTTGGACATCATCCCCTGCAGGACGATAGTTTGATTCGATATCTACAGGAGTTATCTATATCACCAACAACACATACCGAACTACGAACATTCTCCAATCTACAATAAAAAATGAGTACATCCTTATTGTTATTTTATGAGAAACAGTGAGATTTTGATTTTAATACGAGGTATGATGAATTGGCAAGTATACCTTGCCTCTGACCTCGTATTCATTTTGTTCCTGAATTTCTGTAAACTTTTGTACCCATGTGTTAGTAACGTTTCACAAATTTTTGTAAAAAAATCCATTTTAGTATATATGTTTAATAAAGTATGCTAGACAGCAGAGGTTTTTTATCCAATTTTTTTTCTATGGATAATGTTTTCTACCTATTGTAATTTCTTGTATATCAAGTAAGCTAGACAGCAGAGTTTTCATTCACTTTTCACCTTTGTACACTTATTTCTACCTATTCTACCTATTGTAATTTCAGTTATTTTAAATATGCTAGCCTATCAAGATTGTATGCATTTTAACTGGTACCGTCAAACGAGGTTGAGTGAATCAAAACATGAAGATATTTTGCAATAACTATTATTCCATTAACAGAAAAATTCCGCAAAAATTAATCAAGATTCTTTACGTCTTTGTCAATTATATTCTATATTTATAAATGTCCTACCGCCATTTATTTTTTTCCAAAGTGTGATTCACTTTACCCACCACTATGGGGTAAAGTGAATCGGGTAATAAACTGAACGATTGATTTACTTTTAAAGCACTTAGGGCAACGTGAATCATTACTAATGTTTTTAAAAAACAAAAATGAGTACAAGATAAAAATTGGAACAGAAAAACACTAAAAATAGACAAACTTAACATTTATTTCATATATTATCACAATATAGAAAACAGAACAAAACGTAACGTTCTTCAAATTAAAAAAAAAACAATACTAAAACACATGTGAAATCTTATAAAATTATAAAACAACACAGAAGAAAACAAATAAATAAATAAAATAAAAATAAAACATTGTAAAACAAGTGAAACGTAAAAATTATTTGTTTTGCCTATTCTCTTGGAACTCATCGGGTTTTAAATTAACCACATACGTTCCCCTTTTTACAAATTTCAAGGTAACTTTACGTATAAACTGAGTTTTGATTATCACTGACAAATCCGGAATATCCGGATAAACAAAATATCCTTTCTCTAAGTCTTTTTTCCGGAGAACATTTATAGTTATTTCGTCTGCAATCGACTCGACTTTCTCAATAAAACGTCGGTCTCTTTTTAAGGTGGGAAATTTAGCTACTATATAATCTCCAATTTTTAGCTCCTCGCTATTTGTACTCAAGGAGGACAATGGTTCTATATTTTCTTCGCTGTCGTTCACATTTTCTTCGATTCATTGCTCACCTTCGCTTGATGAAATATGTTCAGTTGCCTTTTTTTAACGCTTTTTTGGCTCCTCATCAGTAATAGAGTTGTTAATCACATCAACAGGTGATATGTTTACCTTTTTGCCCCTTTTTAGCAGTGCACTGCCTCCAGGCCCCGTTTTTAATTGCTCGAGATGATCACTAATTGCTTGACTCCACGCTCGCTCTTGTGTTCCATCGGGTTGAACGTTCCGTGGAATTTTTTGGAGAACCCTATTGGGATTAAAGGGAATTATCCCACAGACTTCAAAACCAGCTAGACAATTTTCTGCTGGTCGTATTCCAATGGTGTCGATAGTTTTTTTGAGGTGCTGCTGAAATTTAGTTTTTGGAAGAACTCCTCGATTTTTTTGTTTCCATTGCTCCAGATTTTGTTTCCAAGTACGTTTTAATGGCCTGAAGTAGGCTACATCTAGCGGTTGTAACAAATGTGTGGCGTTAGGGGCAAGATAACGAATCTAATGTTATTGGCTTCACATTTCTGGACTACACTTACTGTGAGATAACTGTTTAAGTTGTCTCCCAACAGCACCTTCAGACCCGTCAATTTTCGGAAGTACGGTATTGCGATGCTGTTGAACCAGTCCTCAAAAAGGTCAGAATCGAACCAGCCGCTAACACTTATATACCTCGCTCCTTAGACGCCATTTTCAGTCCATGCCTCGTACATGTGTTTCGCCTTGTATACCACATATGGTGGTAGCAAGGCCCCATTGCCTGCTATAACAAACATAACAGTCGTACTGCTTCTAGACCTATCAATGATTCTGAATGTGTGTTAGGATCCCCTTTTTGTCACCTCTTTAGCCGCTCCTGGGTTGTCACCAAAATGTGTTTCATCATAGTTAACGATATGAGCAGGAGGGACATCTTTCAACGTTTCTTTCAGATTTTCAAAATATTCTCCAATCATGTCATAACTTCGTCCTGCTCTGGTCGTTTGGTATTTTCAGCTAATTTTAATGTCGGTGCAGGATTTCATCTCATAAAGCATTTAAACAAGACGTATTCAGATATTGGTGCACAATAATACTGATATCCGTTGATCTTAAAGGGAATCCCCATTCGGCACAGATGTTACACGCTTCGACGATATAAGACTCTTCTTCTTCTGACAAAACAGGTTGACGGCCATATTTCAGGGAATGTGTTCCTCGTACCCTCCTCTGAACCGTCGAGGACGGAACACCGTATTGCACCGAAGCCTGACGCATAGACATCCTGCTAATACGCACGGCGGCTACAGCTCGTTGTACAAACTCTGAGTTGTAATTGCATTTTCCGTGTGCATCAAGCTTTTTCTTATAAACTCTAGGCATACTGAAACAAAAAAATGACGATGGCAAAAACCTAAATCTAAATTTATAAAAAGATTTCCTCCCCCTACTCATTGCAAAAAGTTATATCTACGCCACTTAATACGAAAAAATTAACAACACTAAAAGAGTATCATTTAAATGAAAATTACCTAATTATATAGATATTTGCATAGTGATTCATTTTACCTCATAAACTAGAGTAAAAGAGAAAAATGCAACAAAAAACCTAGGTTATGTATATTTTTACAACTTTTCTCTCGGCATATAGTTCTTAACAAACCAAGAAACCTATTTTCTGTGATACCCATCGCGAATATTAAAATTGGAGCTCTCCAGAAGTAAACGTTTCAGCAATTAATACAATCGGCGAAAACACGCGGGAAAAATACATTACCGTATTCTACTTACGTTACGATCATCGCAGCATTAAACGATCAACAAAAGCATACTGCAGTTAGATCCACTGGGAACGACTTAGTATACCGATCACAACCGAAAATATCCAAAATACACCGATTGATTCACTTTACACTCCCCGATTCACTTAACCCCATTTGACGGTACTTTATGGTCATTATACAATTTTGGAAATCTTAATCATTTGTACATTGATTTTCTTTACATATCAGTATAGTTAATTAGTTGTACCTGATATCACCCATGTTAACTCAAATGTGTATATGTACTCGTATATATTAGCTAATTGCAATTGTTGAATAGATTTTATGAAAAAACCACTTGTATACTTTAATTTAACAAGGAGTTGATGCTCTGGGAAGTGATATCTCATACGACCTCATGAGATAGTATGTTAATGAGTCTCATAGCAATACGTATTTGATATAATCTGTGGCTATTCACATTATAGTGACAATTAAATTTCAATTTCAATTCAATAATAATAAATAGATTCTTTATTAACAATTCAATTTTTTCTAGTGAGCAATACCAGTTATATTGGTTACTGGTGTTGCAATATATGTTCCACCATTACTACGTGGACTCTACTCATGATACTAAATGAGACTAACTGATTCTAAATGATTCCAGAATATAACGAAAAAATGTTAAAAGTTCTAAAAAATGACAATTGTTTCGATATTCTGACAATGATAGTTAATATCGAAACGTTTGTCAATTTTGAATATTTTTTCATTATATTGTGGAATTATTTAGAAACAGTTATTTTCATTTAAAAAGTAACTTATTGATATAGTCTGAAGAACTTGTGTGTTAATTTGAAAAAAGTTTTTTGTCAATATTTTGATTGCCGATAAATTAGGAGAATTGTGACGCAAACAGATTTTCTTGATTTTAGGTCCAATTTAACGAATAACGTGTTTTTAATAGAAATATCTTTTCCGCGTTTATATAGTACTCGATGCTATTAACGATTTTCTCTGGTGCATATGTAACTATACTTCCTGTATTATCCTAATTTGAATCTTTAGCGACACTCAGCTTCCTTAGAAACCAGTATTTGTCAACTTTGTTGATATGGTATATCACACCTCGCCTGGTTTCTAATTGTATGCGGTTCCCTTTTTCAAAATCTTCTATTGACTACACGGTACTAGTGTTCTGTCTATTGAAACATGAACCCCTTCTTTGTAATTGTTGCTCTATCATCTTCATTACTTCCATTAACTCATATTAACCACTTTGTAGAGATAACCAAATCATCCGTGATCAAAACATGACTGTTTTGAATGACTAACCAAATCAAAACTAAACAATTTCGATTGCAGAAGATCATCGTGACGTCGCAATGCTTCATTTCATGCTATGACGTGTTGATAAGGCGGATTTCCACCAAACAGACAAACTAGCAACAAAACTGCAAATTTTCAGACAGGTGTCGAGGGTGACTGTTTTTGTTGTGTATTCGAAGTCCCGATCGAAGGCACTACAGACACAATCGGCTTAGTGTAACTAGGTTTCGCCACGTCTATGTTTTGTTGCCGTATTCTGTGTGAGGGGCGCATTGTATATCTATAGTAAACCTGTTTATTTACTATTTATACATTGAATACCTACCCAGTTACTTGTACAACATGACTGAAAAAAAGAAACAGTGGACAGCAGAAGAAGTCCACATCTTGATTGAGAGTTACCGCGAACATGCTAATTTATGGGTCCCCAATAACATGTACTATTAAAATCGAATTTAAAAAACGGATGCTCACAGGGAAATAGCTTCCGTATTTAACACAACTACTTAGAATAGAGAGAAAAATAGCGAAATTAATGTCTCAGTACCAACGGGAAAGACAGAACTAAAGGAACTTGAAAAAATCGGGAAACTACCAGGTTTTCAAGGCAAAATGGTTTTGCAATGAGTTTTTACACGACAAAAACCAACCTATGAAAGGAACACAGATTGGAGTATAATTTGAGATGAGAAGATAATTTGTTGTTTTTACCCCGTGGCGTTTGCAAACTAGGGGTTATCAGTTCAGTCCAAAACGGCCCCCATCATTGGCAGAAGAAATCTTACCAAATGGTTACATAAAGCATACATGAAAAGTATATGAATCAGTCATCATTTCGTCTCTGTTATTTGTGTTTTGCTTGCAAATCTTTGCGCCTATTGGATATATGAGATTTCTAAAATCAGTGCTAGTTATTATCACAAAATAGGAAATGATGATCGTAACTCTCCAAAGTCATCGGTTTTCAACTGAGTTAGTATTTCTGTCCCGCCATTATTTTCTTTTCTAGTCAACAGCGACCCCACCCAGTACCTGTGCTATCAACGCTCCTCCATTTTTTGCAGACAACGCAATATAAAACATCTACAAGACATGATGGAAAAGTCATCTTCACTGCACAATATATTGAACACAGAGAACACTGTCTGCTCAGTGGAATGAGTGAAGGTAGAACTCGACTTGAGTCCGTTTAGAGGCAACAATGTTTCTCATTTGGTTCTGTTTTGTCGTAGTTTCCGTAGTTCAAAACAAAACAGCAACACGCCTACAGATTGCAACTTACAAGTCATCGTTATGGTTACTTTCAATCTTGGGGGAAAATATTGGAATTACAGTTTTTTTACATTCCCTGAATACTTCTCATTATGGCTCTTATGTCCTATCATCTCTCATGTTATTACCCTATCAAAGATTCGAGAGAAAAGTATGGGTTTACCCCCAAAAAAAGGGAATTTTTTTTTTCTTAGTTATTTTTTCGTTTTTCGGTGAGAAACCACAGAAAACAGGTTTTTAGAAAATAATCCTGTGAGTATGTCACCGTTGTCGTCGGCCACTTTTTTCAACATTTCTTAGCACGATACAGTCTCCGGAGTGTTAGCAAGTGACAAATTTTATGATTGGATATTGTTCAGGGCGTCTCACAGATTAACCCTGTTGATTTTTAGCTCACCAGAGCCAGTACAACGGGTCTTATAAATCCAGATATACCACATTTTTGGTTATTATTTAAGAAATTTCGGTTTATTAGCACGATGCAGTGGAGTGTATAAGTCCGAAAAAGTTATCTTTCATCTTTTTCCTTTTTAAACCGTTTATTTTCAATATATGCTACTTTTTCTAGAGCTATATTCCAATTAATTATTATAATACCCCTCCTTCTTTCCTATTTCAAATGATATGAAAATTAGGAAATATTCAATTTATAGGATAAATATTTCAAGGATAATCATAACAATCTAATTGTCACTGTTACTATCTATTTATTTCATTAACCAGTTGCCTATCCATATATTTCTCACACTGTGGTATATTTTCTTTTGTTATACATCTTCGTGATTGACACGATGAAACAATAGGGATGTCGATTTTACCCTGACCGCTGGATGTTGATCAAGCGTTTCAATGTCTCATTTATACACTTCGTTAGGGGGCTGACTGGTCTGTTTTCGCTTCCTTTGTGAGTAAAAACTGATCCTATATTTTTGGATTTGGACAGGATAGATGAAAGAGCCTTAACAATAACTGACGTCCTATTTCCTTCATTCTAAAAATAATGCATAATAAAGTGTACATATTCAATTTGCCATATAATAAAGTAGAATGGGTATTTTTCTACAACTTCTATGAAAAGTAGCGAATTTCTCATAGATTACTTAATTTCAAAACCATATATTGCTCATACTGTGAGAAATATTATTATTCTGCGACCATGAAGGAAAATGGACATTTCAACTGCGTCTTCGATTAAGAAACCTACCACGTTGTAATACAGATTTTCATTTCCTACGGGCTGGCTGTATCGGAATATTTCATTTCCCACGACTTTCATGAGCTACTAGACTGTCATTATATTAACGAATTTTTTGATAATATACAGTGCGGTCGTAAATTGTGCCCCTCCCTCATAGCTTCTGAAAGGAATGAGATATAATGATGAAACAAAATCTAGATTTAACTAGAGGAAATTATAGTATGTATTAGTGTAGTAGTATTAGTGGAAAGCACCTGACTTCAATTGTGTGATAGAGAGGATTACTATATTTAAAATTTTTATTGGAAACTAGGGTCACAAAATACCTCATTTGAAAGATATTTTGATTATCTATACGGCAATAGAAACTTAATTATGAGTTTTAAGTGGTTTTAGTGACATATCGTGAAGTAAATGTGCATCACATTATAATCTCAATAACCCACATTCTGTCTATTAACCTCACCATTTAGTGTGAATGCTCATTCATCACAGTGATGCATTCATTTGCTTCACGATATGGTACTTAAACCACTTAACAATCATAATTCAGTTTTTATTGCCATAAAGATAATTAGAATATCTTTCAAATGAGGTATTTTGTGACATTAGTTTCCGATACAAATTTTAAAGATAGTAACGCCCTCTATCACACAATTGAAGTCAGGTGCTTGCCATTATTACTAGTCATAGTAGAACTTCTTCTAGTTTAAACTAGTTCTTGTTTCATTGTCATATCTCATTCCTTTCAATAGGGGGAGGAGGGGGGTCAAAATTTATGACCGCAATGTATATTATAATATATGATCGACTGATCTGACTATCATTTCCGGTTCAATCGGAAATTTACCGAACTTTAATTACCAAAGGAACGTTCCATAAATATTTTTTTTAAAATTTGGATTCTAAGAAAAACTATGTTAAACATTTATCATATCCTTGACTTTGACGATTCTTGAGCCGCACATTTTATCCTTTTTAACAAGAAGTATGTGCGAGAAATCAGATATTATTTTTCTACGCCATTTTGGGGTATGATAAGTACTAATAACATTCCTCCCGGTGCAGTTAAATCTGAGTCAGATGTTGATGACGTCAAATATTTATTTCAGGTGGAAGCCATATATTAAGCCTCATATTCAAAATATTCCAAAGTGTTCTGGATCTAAAGTTGCTATTTTCAGAGGTATCATGATGACATTTTCAATGTAGGGATTTTGATTAATATGATAATGGGAATTAATGTCTGCATCGGAATCATTAATAACGTTGAAAATTTCTGAATATGGGATTTAAGTTATTTTTATAATCATCTTCTGAATATTAAATTTTACGGCATTTCCGTTAGGATCGGAAGGTATGTTGTGAGTACTGGAACATACAAGGCCACCGAAATAACAATGCAGTACATTTAGGATTTCTGGTATATTAGATTGTTCTATTTCAAACTGATAAACAGTGTGACTCATTTGACATTTTTTGGAACCGTCATAGCTAAAGATAGAGTATACCTAATACATGTTACAAGTTTTAAAGAATCCAAATATTGAAAAATATTTATATTATTCTATTTGTAAAAAAAACGAAATTCATTGAATTTCCATTTGAACCGTAAATTATAGTCAGATGTTTGAACACCTGTAATCTTAATTTCTTAATGTCAAAATTCATGAATTCAACATGACCTCTCCAAATGGCGGACGAGATTTGTGATTATGGTTCAATTGAGGGTTGAGGTTACGAATTTAGCCGCAGATTGTCGAAATTCAATATTTCGGCTCCACGATGGCAAACCAGTTAATCAAAACTCACAGAAAAATCACCTTATAATAATGATGCTGTATCAGAAATGCATAGATTAAGGAGTAGACTAAAAAGCATGCAATAAAATAATAAAAAATACTTTTTAAAGACATGATTTGACTCAAATGCGCTAGCAAGTAAAAAATAATTTCTTTGGATGTATAACGTGGAATATTCCGTAGGTTACAGATTTAAAAGCTTTTGTATTCGAACTAAAAATTTTTGCGGCATGCTCTAAGTGAAAAAAAATATATACAAAGTATCGTTAAAATTGTGCCACCCTCAAGTTTTTATTTTCAAATACGAATCTATATTTTTAATTGCATTGTTTCGAATGACAAGAGTCATGTTTCATATCGGCGTAGTATTTACATCTACAGAGTGTTTTGGAAATATTGAACTATTACCAATTTCTTAAATATTCATGGGTTTCGGTCAGAAATAAAATCACTTGCTTATAGTGGTAACGTTTCGGTCTATTTTATTTAAACTATTTTCAAACTTTTTGATTATGCCTCCGTGGAGGCTTGTCTACTACTTTCACGGAGGCATAATCAAAAAGTGTGAAAATGGTTTAAATAGAATAGACCGAAACGTTACCACTATAAGCAAGTGATTTTATTTCTGACCGAAACCCATGAAAATATAAGAAATTCAGTATTAACGGTCATTAAAAATATATATGTTGAACTATTACCGGTAAAATTTCAAATATTTCAATTATTAAACAAGTTCTTGTTATGTGATCAACTTGGCATTGATTCACTCCTTATCCACTGATATTTTTCAATAACAGCTGTTATGGAATTTTAAAAAAGGATAAAATTATTCTGGTATTAGTTCAATATTTTCAAAACACTGTAGTTCAAATGAAAATACTATGCCAATATGAAACATACCTCTTTAATGAAAAATACAGGTCCGTATTTGAAAACAAAATGTTGAGGGTGGCCTAATGTGTACCATACGTTCTATATAGTTTTTATTCGCATATTTGGATAGTCTACAAAAAGTTGCTATGGCAAAGTTTTGGAAAATCTTCGCAAAATAAAAAGATGTAAGCAAAAGAATAATATCAATTTTTCCGGTATAACTCTAGAACTAAAGAAGCTAGATTGTTTTGTATCGAATAAAAATGACCTCTGAAATACACAACTTTGCCTCCATTTAATCATCCCTATATCTCTTACCATGATCCCAATGCATAAACTCGAATTTGAATAGCTTTGTATAAGTAGTGTGGAAAGTGACATATTCCGTACAAGTGCAGGAAATACAGTTTCTAACGAGTTATGTACTCTATTTGTCCTACGACCACGAATATACAAATTGTGTGAATTATGAGTGTTAAAATATGAATTCTGAATATATAATTATTATCATGTGGACTAACAGAAAGCAAAAAATGTTTTTCGTTAGTCCGCGTTCGGTCCTCTCCATTACTCTTTTTCCTATTACTATTCAATTATTACACTTTTTGCTTCAGACGGATTCTGTCGTAAGATAAAGTCCAAATTTTTTTTCTTTTTCTTTTGATTATACATTAATTTAATTTTAATGACTTCTCTTAATGTTGTCTAATTTTAATTTTGTTTGACGTTTGCATAATTATGTAAATTTTCCTAACTATTTTTAGTACAATTTTCCTACAGTATGTTTTCCATATTACCTACTGACACATCTTGGATTCTGCTGGATGCCACGGACACGTGACAGCTTTCCTTTTATAATACTTTTTATATGAATGATATATACATTTGCTGCCTGAGGATAGCTCAGTGTGCCGAAACTAGTTGCCCCTGTAACTTGTAATTATATATGCTGTAGTACGTATTTTGCGTTTTACTTACTGCTATTTGCCTACAGACTACATTTGAGATGGATAGTCTTATTCATTTACTTTATTGTGAGTTATAATCTCTGATAAACGACAAATATAAATTGAAAATCGTTTTTGGTTGTGGTAAAAATAAAAAGTCAATTATTCGTTAGTTGTTTGTTTGTTTACAGAGCTGATTTCAAGTTTTATTTCGCTGTTAT
Source organism: Galeruca laticollis (assembly GCA_963921935.1). Lineage (NCBI taxonomy): Eukaryota > Metazoa > Arthropoda > Insecta > Coleoptera > Chrysomelidae > Galeruca > Galeruca laticollis. The sequence continues at coordinate 80,392,925 of OY998180.1, forward strand.
AGATGGTAAGTAGCTCTAAATATGATAAAAGAGTATATAAAATGAGTAAGGTGTGTCTCTCATTTGTAGTAAAGTATGTCAATGTACAATTATAGGTACTTACAAAGACATTTTCACGTTCTTCTCCAATGCACAAAAACCATGTTTTTAGCAAAGAAACTCGCACCATCATGGAAGGAATCTTCGGTATGTTACAATTATTTATTTTGATGGATCCAGTCTCCATTGTGATAAAAATCGTAAAATATCGCTGTTCTAACAAATTATCAAGAAAAATAGTTCATACTTGTAGCTGGGTTATGAGAAATAAGTCCACAAGTTCGTGCAGCAATGTCATCGCGCTCTGATTGGTGTTCGCAGTCACGTGATAATGGGTTGTAAATAACGCAATTTACATTAATTTCATTTAATTTCAGACAAATGATAAGATTTTTAAAATGTTATTTTAGGTTTCTGAAAAATGTCTTTTATGTGTGAAATATAACTTCAGATGGATTTGTAACAACTGTCAACATCCCAATTACTGGAATATATGTTTCATTATCCTCTCTCAAAAGAAAAACAAATAACATAATTAAAATTACTGGAAGTTACTTCGAACGCGATCTATACACAATATATAGGACGCACCGATTGTTAAAGAAATTAAAATGTATAGACATATATATATTGTACACGCGGCTTAACCTTGTGTATTTGAAATATCTCAAATTGACACTGAAACTAATGGTCAAATAATTTCCGGATATTTAAATTTTTTTTATTATATTAAAATATGAATTTAATTTAGAACTATTCTTATTACTTTTTTATCAGGGTGGGTTCAATTCGCTATCAAATTTTTTTTTATAAATTTTGAATCAATTTCAAAGTATTGTCCAAATTAACGGTTAATTATTAATTTTGTTCCATATTATCTACTCAGTAATATCTTGTGGCTGTATATATAAGATTATAAATACTATTATTTAATTACTTCCTGACATTTACGATGTATTAATGACTTGTCTGTTACCAATAATCCACAAATTGTCACTGTCAAAATAAAATTTCTTTTTAGTTAAATATATTTAATTTCTATCAACGTTTCCAAATTATTTAAATGATTTCCAATGTGAGTACAAATTTAACGTTTATATACAATTACCAAATCAACAAATTCAAATCTCAGTTTTCCTTTTTTATGACAAATAACAAAATCGTATCTTCCCACATGCAGATTGAATTTAAACAACCTACAAACTAGAACACCCAATATCTAATTCCAAAAGTTTACAATTTTTCAAAAACGTTCAAACAACTTTGAACAGTCACTTGACTTATCAAATATCAAATAATTAATCACAATCCCAAATCCCAATCGTTTACTATTAAATACGTATTCTTAAATTTGGATGCATCTAGTTAAATTCGTATAAGGCCTAAATGTTTCCATAAAATTATAATCTGGAACGGGCTTACCGGTTCTAGATGGTAACAGCAAACTCGTACTATTCTAAATAATTTAGAATTCTGGATGTTTCACTTTTTTCTTCAATTTTGAATAAATTTTAAGAAGCACATATGCACAGAATTTAAAATGGGTACCGAATAAAGCTTTCTATTATTAATCACTATTCAAATTACTATACGATTTTAACTATATTGGTGAACTCTTACATATATGTTTTCACTTCGAGATATCAAATTCAACTGAACAATCTTTTTCAAATAAATAACCACATTATATTATTGTAGTTACAAACTTTCTTCTTAAGAAAAAAAAACTAAATTTGTTTTCTAACTACAAAGAGATTGGGATTCTTTTATTATCACTACATGCCTTCAGTGATCTCTGTTTTTTTAATTAAGAATATTTCTTTAAATTGTGACATAATTTATCTATTATTGAATACACTCTATGTAAATGTCATCGGAAATTGAATGTTGTCAAATTCGACATATACTGGGTCCTTCAACCATATTGATTTCATATATAATACTGGGAATACCAAAAGTATTGCACATAAATAAAAAAATAAATGAGTCTTTTTAAAGTTTGATATAAAGGAACTGTATCAATATATATATATATATATATATACATATACATATATATATATATATATATATATATATATATATATATTTTACTGGATAGATTTTAGCCCTACATTGAGGGCCATTTTTTTTTAAACTGGATAGACTTATCCTTTGTAATAAAAAATATACTTAATATTTTATTTAGTTTAGATTTACTTTAAACTTTTTATTATTAGCCCAGTATATAGATAATTTTAAATAGGTGATAAACAATTTATGCTACTTGCATGAGAAATTTCTTATCTCAGGGTAGAGTTCAAGTATATAAAAATTAAACGGTTTCATTTCTTAATATTAGCGCCAAAATCAATAAATTCTTTATATTTTAAAACAAATTTGTTGATAAAAATATATTATTTACTTAATAATTATGAACTGAATACGGTCCTGCCCTGCTTGGAATCAAATATCTGCACCATTCATAGATGTCAGTTCAAACTGCTACCTATAGAAAATAGATGGAGCGGAAATCACCAGATGAAATGAAAATCTCAACGTACAGTTTTAAATCGTTCTTTAAAAGAAACAAAACGTTGTTTAATGTGATGAAAATAAATACATTACTCTTTTACAAGTGTTCTTGAAGAAATTCAACTATCTAAAATAATGATTCATTCATACAACAGACACACGCTCTGGTGAGATATTAATTCTAAGGGTGAATTACAATTATGCAACTTGGTATACAAATGAATTATAGAAGATGGCGAACTATAAACTTTTTAGCGTCCATGTAACATTAAAGTTCAGTTCTTTACACAAATCGGTAAGTTCGTTTAACTTTTTATGTATTAATAAATTGAATTTAAATACCTTGTTCACTATACTGTTTTTGTTTATTCACCTCAATGATCAGTTCCTTTAATCTATTTTAGGTTCTCTCTCTCTTGGAATAAATCCGTTCTTCCTGTCCATTTCCACCAAATCAGGAATTGACGCTGTATTTCTTCCAACATTAAAACACTTTGGATGAATTCCATGATTCAGTGTTTTCTGAAAGGTATTGTCGAGACATTGCTTCCACAATACAACAATTGACCATTTATAAAAGAAAAGTCACGGTTAGTACCACATAATATATAACAATTCCTTTTTATATTTTGTAGTTATTAATATTTACTTAATTACTTACATTAACGTATATCTCGTAAGTATAATGTATTTGTTTCTTGAATTCCATAGCCAAAACTGATATTTCTCAAATATTTAAAATAATTTTCTTTACCAAAATAATTTTTCTTCTTCCAAACTTTTTTTAGCCCAAAAAGAGACTTCTTAGTGAATAGTCTACATAATCAACAACTTTTTTCATTCAAATTTTTTTTTCATTAGCAACGTAATTGTCGCTGATGTGATTCTTTTAAACGTTTATTTACCAATCAAAATTGACTATCAATTTCATCATTGAAAACCTTCACTTCGAACAGTGAATCGTCCCTCCATCATATCAGGACATTCTATTCCAAATTTTTCAATTGCTTAAACCTCATATATTGTTTTCTCCCAACAATATTTCATAAAAATTTTAACTGACATTTGTTATTCTCTAAGTGTGTATGTAAAATGAAAATTCTTAATATTTTTAGATGACAGCTGTTAAATTCAAATATATGTGCAAAATGAATATTCGTTTTGTATATGTCATGCTTTCCGAAATTCATATTATTATACAGCTTCCTATCTAGTTATGTCTAAACAGTTACCCTTTCTTATGTTAATATTTGTTTCAACAAATATTGTTTGGTTTCTTCTGACAAATTCATAAGATTATCTTAATTTCACAGAATAAAGAAACATTAGTTTTTTTTATCATAAACAAAGTTCTGATACTTAATCTTTTGAATAAAAATTGTGTTATTTTATTTCACATCATTTGTTTCTCGCACCTATTCACAACTTTCCCTACGATTATACGGTCTGTCTTGTGTATGCCTTCTCTATCAAATAGTGTATCATACAGATTGTCTCCATTCAAATGATAAAAAAAAATTCAGACTTAAAAAAATTCTTCTAAATTACAATGCACAATCTTTAATTTTTATTATTTAATATACAGGGTGTTTCACTCTAAAATAATATATATATATATATATATATATGTATATGTATATATATATATATATATATATATATATATATATATATATATATATATATATATAACTTAACTTTTAATTAACTGAAACCGTGTTTTTAAAGACTAATTTTATTTCTAAGACCAACTAATTCAACAATTTCAAATACAAGACTAATATTTTTATTATAAACATGAATTCAAATAACCTCGTAACAAACACAAACTAAGCAATTCTACAATAATATAAATACTTAATCAGCACAATATACTGTCCACCTAAGGGCAATGGCGTAGGTGACATATATATATATATATATATATATATATATATATATATATATATATATATACATATATATATATATATATATATATATATATATTTATATATACATTTATATAAAAAAGGATATCTATAGAGCACAAGTCAATAACATATTTACCACACACCTCCACAATTTACTTACTAACATAACTTACAAAAAAACACAAACATTTTTGAAGCGTAATATCTCTCTTCTAGTCACCACATACGATAAAGGTAGAGTGACTGTCATTATAAATAGGCATGACTATCAAGAATTGGCTTTAAAAATTTCAGGAGACCAAAACTATTATACAAGGTTAAGGCATCAACTATTGCACAAAAATCAAACAAATTAATTTCTCCTCTAAAAAAAGATAAATATATTACTGAAAGTGAAGCTAGAAAATTTACCATTTATAATCTGATTTCAGCAATGTTTAATGGTTTACCTAAAATTCATAAAAAAGATTTAGCCTTTAGGCCTATTTCATCTTCAATTCATGCACCTGGTAGTATTATATCCAAATTAGTTACAGAAGTTTTAACTGGAGCTCACAGTTCAGAAAATAAGGACTAAATTCATGATTCATTCACATTTGCTTGCTACTTACATAATTGAGTTAAGAATTCCAAATAACTATGTTTTGATTAATTTAGATGTAGTCTCCTTATTCAGTAATATTCCAGTAGAATTAGTGTTGACAAGAGATAGGACAGAATTGAAAACTACACTTCCATTCCCATGAACAGATTTTTAACATGATTGATTTTATCGTTGATACCGCTTTTATTTTTTCTATAATATAATAATAGAATACCTAATATAATAACGAAATAGGATAGAAACAGAAACGAACACATACGGAAAATGAATCAATAATTAATAAAATAAAAAAGAAACAGGTAAACTGATATGGATATATAATGAGAATGAGTCAACAATGAATAGCTAGGAAAATAATGGAGGTAGGAAAACCAAGTCAAAAGCGAACAGGGAGACCAAGAAGGCAATGGTGTGACCAGATAGAAGAAAGATGACGTGAATAAAGGGAAAATACTGCAAGATATAATGCAGGAGCAGAAAGGCATGGGAAAATTATTAAGTATAAACCAAGAAGAAGAAGAAATTTTGGAAAAAAAAATGTTTTTACCATTTCAGAAACTGTTACTTTCCAATACATATTTCTACGTTTACCTTCATTGGCCGAAAATATACGTGCACGAACATCTTGACGAACGTTCAATAGTCGATAAATCCTCATTATCCTGTTACAACAATATTTGGTAACATTTTGAATAATCTTTGGTAGATATAATCCTTAATGGACGACACTGAAAAACGAATCAATTAAAGTTTGATAAATCGATAGTTGCAGGGCTCACGCACCTGGTCCTTAAGTGGATTGTCGTGTCAACTAATGAACGTTGAAGGGCTCCATTGAAGGGCCGAAACGAAGGGCACAGACGACAGGCACGTTCCTTATAAGGAGCGGAGTAGTCGATTTGGATCACCTTGAAAATTATCGTGAGTTGCCGTTTCACGTACTCATTGTTAGGACGATAAAGGACCTGTGTTCTGTACGTGCCTCTTTTTGTATAGGAAAATGTGTTCAAACATAATCGATCATCTCATGCTATTCGCAAATATAAAAATCAAATGTGAAATAACTTTGAGAAATGGAAAACAACTTTTCACTCCATAACATAAATTGGTTAATTCACTTTTATTTTTGGTTGATTTGTTCCTATTAGATGTACCTGTATTATTACCCGCTCTATTTTTTGACAGATTTGACCTATGATAAAAATATTGGGTGAAAGATCCTTCTTAAACTTTCATGAAAAAAGTGGCTTTTATAGAACATTAAAAAAATCACAAGCAATTCTTTTTATAAACTCTTACTAAATGATCTTGCCTATTTTCACAACTAAACATCTATATATAAAAAAATTCGGCAGTATGAATGATTAAAACAGTTTATGATGGATAAGCTTTGATAAGAAGGCCATAATATATTTGAATTTCTAAACCATTTCTTATGAGATTAGTGCAGGGTCCTATTACTAATCCGATAAAGCAGCCATTGTTGGCAAAACTAGTTAAATACATTTTCTGGACATAAAAGGAAACAGAACACGTTGTAATTCCTGAGTATTAGAAACAGATGATATTTTGTTTATTTGTCACATATACATATAAGTTTAAGTACTGAAACAGTTGGTGTGTTATGACAAATTATTTCATTTCCTTGATTACAGTTAGTTGGCTGGTGTAATAATTTTAATAAACATAAATAGATACAGCGATAAAACTTAACTGCAGTTGTTTGTATCTATTATACCGTAATTCACTGTTTTTGTCCATTTTCTGAAGACAAAAAACCAAACCTCGAGTAATATCCAGGAATTTTTTTCCTTTCTGGCCCGGAGGCCATTTGGCTTTGGGACTTCACCCCATTTAGCCACGATAGTTTATTGTTTTATTATATTTTAATTATTATACTGTCACTCTATCTATCATGCAAATATTCCTAAGCTTCCAAAATTTGAATCCAGTTATTTAAATATTAATAAATTGTGGTTTCCAGTGAGTCTGGACCACAAGTAGAAAATTAATGGATTTAGTTCAAAAAGCACTATTCGTCGTATTAAATACAATTATCGTCACTATTCATCCACATCAGATGTAGCCAATATTTTGGGCCAAACCTATAAAGATCATTCGTCAACTTCAAACTTCACACGGTATTTTCTCAATCATAAGACACAAATTGAACAAACTCCCATAAGTTATGAAGATACACTCGACAACCCAATAAATCTACCATAGAAGAACTTGATGGCTCTCTAGAGGCCAAGACAATATTCCAGTTACATTTCTCAAGTATCTCCCACCTTCAGCAAAATGGAATTTACAGAAAATATTCAATAAGAAATGGGAAGACAAAGTTTTTCTTTCTCTATGGTCTGAAGCTATTATCATACCATTTTTGAGAAGTAAAAAACAAAACAAGAAGCTAACTCAACAGACCAATCTCTTTAACGTCCTCAGTGGGAAAATTTCTTGAGAAAATTGTCAAACAAAGGCTCATGTTGCATCTATAAACTACTAATATCCTAATTAAAGAACAAACTGGATTTAGATCAAACCGATCAACACTATATAGCATTGTTGATTTGGAAAGTGAGATTAATGAGGCTTTTGTTTGTAGTTTGAAATAGAGCGTTAGCTATACTAGCCCCACCCTGCCATTCCACCATTTTCTAGGCACTTACTTAAATAGCTTGGTGCAGAGCATATATGAAAAATTTACAACTGGTACCATCTAATGGAAATTGTCTGAGCTAATAATTTTTTCCATTGAAAAGAAGAAAAATCTTAACTGTTTTACGAGGAAATGAGAATGTTTGGAATTTGAAATAGAGCGTCCGCTATAAAGACTACATAAACATCTGAATTTATCCTAGGTGAACGTTGCCCAGGTAAGAGTTTGATTTAATTCTTGAAGGACATTAAGTTACGAAACGAAATTTAATATTGTATATTGCTATACCACCGCTAATCACCTTGGATGGTAGCGCCATAGTTTGAATAAAAAAAATTACCATTGACCTGTATTTTAGTTCTAAGGATTTCCTAAAAGTTAACACTAAGCTTGTTCGATAGTGAAAATATTCTTGTAAGAGGATTAGAGCAGAGCTGACATAATGGAAGATCTTCAGAAGCCATAAGATCTCCATGTGTGAGGCGCGTGTGTCTGATATGAAATTTTCTTATAAGAACTTTATCTTTTCTTTTTAGATTTGTAATAGATACGTAATTCATTCTTGTTTGTACTTCAAGAAGCTCCGATTGTGATCTGCTTCAATATTCTTGCCAAGAGCTGCACTCTTCTCTGAAAGAGAGAATTCTTATTTTTTGGAACTGGATTTATTCATATTTTAAATTGGGCGATGCTCAAGCTTGTTTTGCCGCTTGATCAACTATTTCGTTGCCGCTAATGCCGATATAAGATGGAATCCAGATTAACTTGGTTGTAATTTCTAGAAATGTGAAATTTTTGTGTATTAATTGAACAATTGGACGCGTGGTGTATATACAGCTATTGGAATGAATGGATGCTAGTGAGTTTGTGCATATATAGTAGTGTATTTGGATTCGTTTGTTGAAGAGGTAAAAGATTGCAATATAGCGAAGAGCTCTCCTATTTGAGCACTGGAATATGATGGTAAAAGTTTCATCGTAACTGTTGCATCAGAAGTGGCAATCGAACAGCCAACTTCTTCATTAAATTTCGAGGCGTCGGTGTATAACATCATATTTCACGCTAGTTATATCCAGAAAATATTTTCTCAAGAATTCGTGAGATGTTTCATGCTTTGGATTCACTAAATGGAAGATAGGCAAATTGGTGCCATAAATGCTACTATATTATAAATTGTATGTGATAGATCAGGATCGCCAACATATACTCGTACATTTGTATGTTAACAACATGTGAAGTGAATTGTTGGGTTTAGTCGATACACAATATGAGTATGTATAGAAGTTGTTGTAGTCTTAGTCAGAGGAGAGGGTCATTGGCTTCACAGCTAAGGCTCTCAGCTGGACTACATCTAAAACCTCGTAAGGAAATTCAAAGGCTAGTGTTTTGTACGGAATACATTAATATTTATGATTTTGAAGCAGACATGTAAATATAACAACAGTAGTCGAATCTGGAATGGACTAAAGAGCAATAGACTTCAAGAAGTATTTCCGCTTAAGCTTCCCATTGATGGTAGGAAAGGCATTTTGAAATATTCATTCTGCTCAAACAGTTTCCTCTAATATCTCAAATATGCTATTTCCAGCCAAGCTTGCTGTTAAAAGTCAGCCTCAAGATTTTCAGTTGATTAACTATTGGAAATTTATAGAATATAAAATAACATAAGTGGGTTCACTTTTGGGATGTATCGATTGTATTTCTCAGGTGTTCATGCAAAGCATTCATATTTGCGGCTCATTAAAAATTTTCGAAGTCCTATATATATTGTCAAGGCATTCTTCAAAAATTTTTGTATAGTCTTGTATATTCTATTCCTCTCCATAGCGTGCCGCCTACCGTTACTCTAAGATTCATCAACTTAAAACTCACTGCATACTGTCGCTTTTAGGCGTTGCCTCTAACACCTGCGGTGACGGGGAGAGGGACGGGGCCGTTGTATGTAGACTAAATAAAGAGTAAAAGGGTGCCAGACAATCTTGCCTCCCGACAACTACCTACACAAGTTTTCCCAGCCTTATACTACCAAATAGGTGGAAAAATAAAAGTAAGATGTCTCTTACCCAAGTCTAAGTCTAATAAAATGCCTTAGTTTTGTGGAGACAATATTACAAATCCCTTTAGTGAAACTACTACGTACAAGTGTTTCACAAAATTACAAGAAATCCCCAAGTGTCCTAAAAACCCTTAGATCCTAACCACAATTTGTCATAGGTGAGTGAAATTCCCCCTTGATTGAATGATATAAAATTATATATACAAATTTCTCAAGCAAAATGTATAGCCAATGTAACCCTCTCCAGTAGTAACACAATACCTGAATACTACAATTTGTACTAAGGAGTTATTCACAGGCTGTACTCAATGGTACTTGAAAATCCTATAAATCCCTCGATTAAAATCCTATAATTCCTCCCCGAGTAAAATCCTATAAACCCGACCCCCCGACAACCGGAACTGTTCGTTGAGTATAAATATCTATAAGTCAGTAACTACATACAAATAAAACTTCTCAAAACGAGTACCCAATTACCCGATAAAAATGAGAAAACTATTCACTTGAATCTCGAATACACTATATGGTTAAATCAATACAGTATACCATACGTATCCATGGCACACAATAACGTTTACGTAAATAAATATGAAGTTTGAAAATTATTATTGAAATATAATACAGCGCAATAACATCATATGAGCTCACTAGCTTACTACCACCAACTCCAGTAACTCAAAATATTAAAAATAAATAGCCACAGTAACATTTACATAATCTTACAGTGGGTGTAATTGTCACCAATCCACTTTCGCAAAGTTTAAATAGGATGACAGATATAATTGAATATTATCTGTTGATCACAGTATTAATTAATAATTGATTTACATAAGTATGGTCATAAACTGACAACCACAAGTGGCTTACGGTAACAATGACTGATATTGTAAAACAAATATTATAGGCAAAATTCAGTTCTACTTCTCAATGTATTATATTATGCTAAACTAGTCAAAGTTTCAAACTTGCGTGAAGTCCACAGTGTCCTCGATGGTTGCTAGCGATGGCTACCAACTCCTATTTCCATTGAATGTTGTTCAAACCCATATCGTACTCTTCGAGTCCAAGGTGAAGTCCAAATTTTCCCCCATATAAGTTGACCCATACAATATTCCAAGTTGAGGATAAGAAAAATAAAAACCAAAAAGAGAAAAAAACCCTTAAAACAAGAAATATGTTAATAGTCTATACATTTTCTGTCAGTCTAAACATCCCGTGAGATGCTCAAAATGAAATCACTCTATCTAATCCGTACTCCCTAACTCCACTCCATCACTTATTTCTAAACTAAAATATCTAATAAATTCATACGAGTAAGATTTCTATTAATCGTAATGATATTGCTGGCGAAAGTTAACAAATGAACTACTATCATTCATATCTGACCAGAAAATTATTACGCTGATTGAGTTTAATATATTAACTATCATTTTCATATTTAATCGACCCTAGATGTGGTGATCAAGGCGTACTCAAATGATATTTTCCCTCTAAGATGAGCTTTTGGTGTACAGCTAGAAAGAAAAAATTCATTATGCACAAATTCTCTAGACATAGTTGGGAACAATCCGGTTAATGAAACTATAGAAACATTCTGGTACTTACATTCAACATCCGAACTGGAATCCCTCCATAAAAAATTCACCTACGGCGTTGAATTATATAATCCCAAAAAATGGTATTTCCACGGGTCTATAAACACCAAACAATTCCCCAAAATTACCAACGATACCCGGGAAATATGTGTCACCATTCGGTCATCCCATACTATAAGGTGAAATACTTAATTATTTCATCCGAAAATGTGACAGAAAATTCAACTTCTTCCACCATTAATTACTTAAAAACCAATTGAATCAACAGGCAACGAATTCAGACAGCCAATCCGAATGCTCTCGAGATGTCAGAACGTTCATTAATCACCAATTGGTGACACCCAGCAATTATACACCACGGATCAACGTATGCATAGACACTACACTGAGATTTGCGTTACAAATATATGTATAAGGGGTAGTGCATTCGAAGTAACACCTCGGGGACATGCTCCATAATAACAAAATAAATACTTTGACGAGAAAGGTAATAAACATTACTTACATACTCTCAATATTAACTAATGGAGACAATAAACCCAATTGTACGGTCTGAATCACACACCACTAACTCCAGCGTGTTGACTGTCGTCGACAGACAATAATTCGAGGAAGCTCTAACTCTAACCTCATGCAGTTTCGAGTTAGCGACAACTTCGAGGAATCACAACCACCTTTGCCGAATAATTTCGTACGCGAAAAACCGTCCATCAATTGTCGACAACGATTCCTTAATTCGAGCTCGGAATCGTCCCATCGAACGCAAGTCTGTAGTGATTGATCCTAAAATAGACATCAGATCTGTCACAAATGTAAACATAATAAATCATCGTGATAAGAATTCATACATATAGTACACAACAATAGTATATTATACACCAAGGTGGTGAAGACTATTATTATCAACTGAGCACTAAAATTATTTCGCGAGAGGCTTTGCCCCGAGCGGAATAAGGTGCGAGGTTTATAAATGTCTTCACCACCGTGGTGTATATACATTTTTTCCCACTACTAGCCAAATTTAGGACAAAAATAAAAAAAAATGTCTCATAAAAATCATGTGGGTATAATTTGATCACATAGCAATAGAATACCATTATTCCTATAGTTCATAATCACCAATATTAAGTGCAACGAATTAACGAAACCAATTATACGATCACATCCAAAAATTTCACAAAACGTGGTTCATGTTTTACTTTGAACTTTGAACAATTACAGCGGTAGTGCGTTCACAACACTTGGGTACAAAGTGAGCGTTCATAAAACATTTAACATATGCTTCACCATAGAGAAAGTTATATATTATTTGTCTATGTGGGTCAAGGTTAGCTACCAGTTTCTATCACAGGAGATTTTCAAATTCCACTGATGATAATGTTTAAGGTGAAAACATTCCTCGATCCTCGTTTTTCTAAAATTAACGGAAAATAAACAACACATTTCAATGTCAAATTTTGATAGTGTCGATCTACGAAAATAAATTATGAACGCACTCCTTATGTCATCAGAAATTTTTGGTTGTGCGCGAATTATAAACTAATGACAGTTTTATTGAAATCATTTTATCTTGTTAGGTAATTTCAAGCAGTAAATATGTTAAACACAATCTCCTGGGTATACAAAATTATGTTGCATTAGTTTTTGTTATGCTATTATCCCTGAATTCTCATAAGATTTGAATTTGTCCATTATTGACCTAGGTTAACAATATAAAAAATTATTAACCACTAATAGAGAAATTTGACTTCTCAGTTGGCTAGATGACACAATAATTGTCAACTTCACAGCTAGTAGTGGAAAAAAGCATGTTATTACTCTTTTATTACCCATCCCCTTATTAATTATAGATGTTTGATATTATAAATGATTTTCAAAAATAGATGACACCGGATTTCCTAATATACATTGTATGTCTAAATAAGGTTAAATTGAATGAAGAAGCATATTTTAAAGTTTCTGTTACTGAATTCGCACAACAACAAAATTGAAACGAATCAAGCGGGTAGTATTTTAGTTGGAGCTTATAATGTTTTTCTAAATATTTAACTCTAATTCTCCCTCTTTAGACATTATAGAAAATATAATTATAGTTTCATACTAATTTCCAACGGAAAAATATCATAAAATTATTTTTTGGTCAATAATTCAGTTTCTCTATTGTAAGAATAATGTGACACCAAACCGAAAACTAAATTGAAGTTTCTTTATCAATTAACCATACGTCCTAATATTCATCGTGATTTTTACCAATATAAGTACCACTAAAATTGTTATTCCTGTATCATTTCTACTTGATCAATTACAATTTTGTTTAAGATACAAAAGCAAACAGACGATTCCTATTCGTTACAGTGAGAAAGTTGAATAATATTTATTTTTGTACGTTTCTTTGAAGTTATATGAAGAGAAATTAGTGAAAGGGAGCAGATGGTTTTTGAAGAAGTTTGGAAATTTTAGGAAGGTGATATACTTTCGGCATAAATAACTTCCGAGTGCTACTTAACTTTGAGCTTCTAATTGTTGTCAGAATTGTTGTGATTTTGTTTTAGATCTTTCAAAGAATGTTTACTATTCACACGGCTTCTTGTTAGAAGATTGTGGTATCCATTCAAAACAGAACAATTAGTTCGAGATAAATAATTCATGAATAATTTTTAATGCACTGGTTATCATAACTGAAAAGTTACTGAAGAAACTGCCGAAAAACCTCTAGAATAATATTCATGATTACATTATTATTCAAGTAAGTTTTAAACATAGAGACCACTCTTTCATTAGCTTGTATCGTATGTAGTAATGTAATGAAATATTTAAACTCAATTTTCAACCACTAACAAACGTTTGAATAATTTCGTAACCTTGATACTCTGATCAAAATCATACGGATGCAATATGGAAGAACATGCAGATTATGTTTATAACTAGCAATGACAACCATATCAAATTATAAAATTAATAACTGTTTTATAAAGAAGATGTAGGAATATCGCGTGATATGTTAATAACAACAACAAAGAGATTCATGGGTAATTCACGCAAAATAAAGGGCTACTAAAACAGAGTGGTAACCGCGGACTTGCATGTTTCTGGCTCATTTGCCTCTTTAGCACGGTATAACCAAATAAGGATGTGAAATTTGGGAGCAAATATATTAATCGAAACATGGTAAAACACAAAAAAACGGATATATATATATATATATTAATATATATAAATATATGTATATATATATATATATATATATATATATACAACAACGAGGTGAACACAAAAAACTAACTCCGGAAACAAAAGCACTATTACAAAAACGAAGAGAAATGAAAATGACAACAAACATTCAAAGAATTGAATACACCGAACTGTGCAAGACGATACGAAAGAAAATCGCAGAAGATATCAGGAATTACAACGAGGAACTGGTACAAACAACAATAGAAAACCGTAAAAGCTACAAAAATGCAAAAAGGGCACCAATAATAGGGAAAAGACAGATAGTTGCATTAACTGATGGAAACACAAGAACCACAGACAGGAATGAAATAATAGACCTAGTAGCCAAATTCTATGGAGACCTATACAAGGCCCCTGAAAATTTGGAAGAAATAATAGAACACTCAGAAGATGCCATACCAAAAGTTTTGGTGGAGGAAGTAGAAATGGCACTGAAAAGCATGAAAAATGGCAAAGCAGCGGGAAATGACGGCATCACGACCGAAATACTCAAATATGCAGGAGCTAAAACATGGAAGTACCTTGCCAAACTATACACGAACTGTCTGATGTCCAGGAGCATACCTAAAGAGTGGAACAGCGCCCTCATAGTGTTGATCCACAAGAAAGGCAGCAAAGAAGACATTAAGAACTACAGACCAATAAGTCTACTACCAGTGACGTACAAGGTATTCACAAAGATCATTCACAACAGAATACAAAATACACTAGACTCGGCCCAACCACGAGAACAGGCTGGATTCCGCAAAGGCTTCAGTACAATAGATCACATCCATACCCTCAAAGAGGTTATCAGTCGAACCAAAGAATACAACCAACCACTAGCACTAGCCTTCATCGACTTTGAGAAAGCATTCGACTCTATATATCCCAGAGCAGTAATAAATGCCCTAACAGAACAAGGGGTCGACAAGCCATATATTGCGACCCTAGCAAATATATATAGGGAAGCCAAAGCGAGAGTTAGGATATATGAGGGCACACCAGAATTCCCCACCAGCAGAGGAGTTAGACAAGAAGACGAAAAAGAAAGCGTTTGATCAGTGCGTACTACCAGTATTAACATACGGCTGTGAAACCTGGACCCTGAAAACTGATATCATTAGAAAACTCCTGGTAACGCAGAGGTCTATGGAACGATGCATGCTTGGAATAACAAGGAGAGATAGAAGAAGGCTTGATTGGATCAGACAAAAGACCCAAGTGATAGATGTCATAAATAGAATCAGATCCCTAAAGTGGCAATGGGCGGGGCATCTCGCTAGAAGGACAGACGATAGATGGACCACAAAGATAACGCAATGGTATCCCCGAGGCGTGAAAAGACCAAGAAGACGCCCCAACTTAAGATGGGACTACGACATAAAGAAACTCGCAGGATCAACTTGGGGCCGCATAGCTAGCAATAGACAACAATGGGCCCACATGGAAGTGGAATATATAAATATGTAAAGGGAGGCTACACCATAACAAAATGGTTGAATATGCTGCATATGATGATGATGATGATGATATATATAGATATATTTAGAAAATTCGAGTTTTTTCTTGGACCTTAAAGTTTATATTTTTTTCATTTATATTTCTTGGGAATTTTTGGTCCTGGATTAATTAAAATATTAGATGGTTTTCAAATTTATAATGTATTTCATTGACGTTTCGGTCCTTTTTGACCATCATCAGAATATAAAAAACACTGAGAGAGAATTCATTCTTATTATCCTAGTGTATACAATGTAAAATTATGACATACCTGTGGATTATATTCCAGCGAGTGCCACATCACATATTAAAATAAACTAAAATAAAATGAACTTCAACGATACATTTAAAAACATTTCACATGTACGGTGTGTGTACATCAACTTTCATAGTAGTTCTAGTGTCTAAGCCTAATGGTATTATTTGAGAATGTTGTTTTTCTCCCTACACGCATTTTTTTCTTTTTAATAAATAATTGTTATGGTTTTTGTTGAGTTACCTACATGAAATAGTTGTTCAATTTATTATTCTATTTTATTATATTGTTGTAAATCTTGCTTAAACATTTTGTGTCGGTTTTGTAATTTAGGTTTTTTTTATTTCTCTGTATTTCTATCGTTTCATATATTTCTCTTTTTCTGGTGTGATTTTCAGTTTTTAAAATTTTTGCGTTTTCAAAATCAAAACTATGTTTTTTATCTTGCATATATGTTGTTAAAGCAGTTTCATTTTTCTTATCGTACTTGTGACCATTTAATCGATTTTTTAAATATTGGCTAGTTTGCCCG
The DNA here is from genome assembly GCA_963921935.1 of Galeruca laticollis. Taxonomy (NCBI): domain Eukaryota; kingdom Metazoa; phylum Arthropoda; class Insecta; order Coleoptera; family Chrysomelidae; genus Galeruca; species Galeruca laticollis. The sequence goes on from OY998180.1 coordinate 80,409,812, forward strand.
ATATAGACACTGTCGCAGTCCCCGCATGGAATTTGATAAACTATATTGCTTTTATTTTGATCAGGAATTTTTGACTTCAATTTACTGAAGTTGGATTTTGAGAGGTTGTACCCTTTAAGTGTAATTGTAATGTTATGGTTTTTAAAAATGTTGCTGAATTTTTCGGATAGTCCTGGTATGTAAGGCAAGGAAAGGTACTTTTGTTTGTTTGTTTTGTTTTTTTGGAGGTTTTGATTATGGAAGTTATGAATGCGTTTTTTAAAGATGGTGTTTATCAGTTTTTCTGGGTAGTTATTGATTTTGCTTTTTTTATAGAATTCTTCCGGAATTCTGGGCAAGACAGTTCAATTGCACGATCGGCGAGACCAATGATTACCGACTTTTTTTGGGACATGGGGTGTTGTGAATTGAAATTCAGGTATCTGGATGACCAGGTTTCTTTCGTATACCACTCTGTTTTTATACTATTGTTTTTGTGATGGAGTGTTGAGTCCAAAAAAGAAATTTTGTTTTGTTTTTCTATTTCTATTGTGAATTGAAGTTTGTTGTGGTAACTTTTAAATTGATCTAGGATGGTTTGAGTTTTATTTTTTGGTACAGCAGTGATAGAATCATCTACATAGCGAAAGAAAAAAGGAGTGTGAAAATTTAAACTTTTTAGAATGGTTTCTTCCACGTCTTCCATCACTATCTGGGCTGTTACACTGGATATTGATGCTCCCATAGCACAACCATCAATTTGTTTGAAAAAATTTTTTTGTGCATGAAATAAGTAATAATATATATATATATATATATATATATATATATATATATATATATATATATATATATATATAATATTGGAGAATTTAGCAATTGGAAGAGAGAGTACTCTTTACGGTCAATCCAAACTTTTCGGAACTTTTGCTACTATCATCAGGGACAGTACAAATAGAGGAAGAAGGAAATTATTCTCAAAGACAATGTTATACTTACATCCAAAGAGATATTAATTTCCTTTATGAAAACCATTAAATTGAAAAACTGCAACACGTGGATTAAGTTAGGTAAAAGCAACATTTAAAAGTAATAAAATTGTTGTAAAATCAATTAGACGAGGATACAATATACATGAGATTAAGGACACAATAATCATTGAAATAATTAATTGATACAACCACAAGACTAATAGGACGCTAACAGGTTAGGAATGGACCTGTTCGCTCCAAAACGAAAATTACTAATGGACAATTGACGTCCATTGTTAACAATCAAAATTAAATTTGCGAACGGTGAAAGCTGGGCGACGGTGATATTTACCAACACCAATATAACCGGAAAGGTCAAGGAGATTACCATTTACAATGCATCTCACCAGAGACTTCTAATAGAAGATTGATATATGACAACTTTCAATGTAAGTAATTCAATTGTTACTTTTTTGAATGAAACTAACTGTTTCTAAATAATTCCACAACATATTGAAAAAATTGTTTGTGTCGATATTACGATCATCGCTAGAATGACAGAATTTTTACCATTTCTTCACAATACTGTGGAATTATTTACTAACAGTGAGTTTCATCTAAAAAAGTAATATGATTATAATAATCACAGTAAGGATTCAAGTGTTATCAATTTTTTTCCACAGTACTATTGACCAACACAATCACCACTGAGGAAAGTTTTGGAGTTAATTAATAGTTAATAAAGTGGTATTGGTATTGCCACTTGGTAAAAAAGTTAGCTCGCTTTTGACAGTTTATTATAGGATTCCCTATGTCGCATTTCATAAATAGCACAGTGTATAGACATTATATATATATATATATATATATATATATATATATATTTATATATTTAAATTATTTATTTTCTTGACCACTTAAGCTATATTTTGGTTACTTTCTTGGATTGAAGGTCAAATATACTTAAAAAACATTTAATAACGACGTACGTTTCGACTTATGAAGTCACCTTCTGGTTAATAAAATAATCTAAAATTATTACATGTATAAGTTAAAATTATGTCAATATTTATAAAATCAAATTAAACGAAAACAATATAAATCATTACCTTTCTTTCATTATTTCAGATATCACACGAAAGACATAAAACATTTTCTGAACAGGTACATATTTATCACTCATTGCTTGAAGATTGAACTTAATACAAATTGGTTTCTCTATATATTAGTTGTTATTTTTTTATCATAATTAATATTTTTCCTTTTTATACTATATCGTTAGTATGGACAAATTATTATTTTAATGTTGTTAAATTTTATATAATTATATATTAGTAATTTAAACATCATCTATGATGGCATTTTGAGAGAATGAAATTAGCTTTGATCTCTTGCACTTTGCTATAAAATTTAATAACATTAAAATAATAATTTGTCCGTACTAACGATAAAGTATAAAAAGGAAAAATATTAATCATGATAAAAAAATAACAACTAATCTATAACAAACAACAACGAAGAGATTCATGGGTAATTCACGCAAGAAGAAAATAGCTACTGAAACAGAGTGGTAACCGCGGACATGCATGTTTCTGGCATGTGAAATTTGGGAGCAAAGATGTTAATCGAAACATGGGAAAACACAGAACAACGGATTTCAACAGGGAAACCAAACGCTCATTTGTGCCTTCAATTGGAAGATCCCGAGTTTTCAGGACAACAACCAAGATCGACACGGAGGCGCATATAGCCCCCCTGCCTGAACCTTCCGACCCATAGTAAATATCAAAGAAGATGTAGGAACATCGCTGGATATGTGAACAACAACAACAAAGAGATTCATGGGTAATTCACCCAAGAAGAAAAGGGCTATTATTTATATAATTTATTTGTATAATTATTTATTTAACTCAATAAAAAAATTGTATTCATTTTTGACAGAGACATTTAGTAGAATATTAGTGACAGATAATTTCATTGAGAAAGAAAGTAAATAGCCTTATATAATCTAAAACAAACAGCCATATGACATTACTTAATAGATAAACAGGAATAAGCATCATAATCAATATTTAATTTGCACATTACTTAGAAATTATAAATAATTTAGTTATTTTGATAAAGAATTGAACCAACCCTGAGATAATATTACTTCATAATATATAAATTCATCTTTCGATACATTTCATTGATAGCCGGGAATTATTGACAACTGTCAACTGGAAGTAAAATTATATGTTATATATATATATATATATATATATATATATATATATGGGGTAACGGCTAGGTGATGATTAAAGAAAACTCTTCTTACTGTTTCATTTCTTCCAAGCTTTCGGAAAGTTTTATTTCCATTATCAAGGATTAGTAAGTTGAGATTGATAAAATTGTTATTTTAAATTTGTAATTATACCGATATTTGAACTTTTTAGAGAAATTTCAATCATACGTCATTTTGACAGATATTTGAATATAAATATTTTTTTTATATGCTAATTTTTTTTATAAAAACAAAAGAAGAAAATGAGAAAATATGTTGTGTTTGTTATGTAAGGTTAATAGATATTAGAATATTTTTCTTTTATTATATAAAACTATTTAAATTATTATAGATGTCATGTTAATAATTTGTTGATAGATATTCAAAATTATAGTAAAATATAACAAATTCGTTTTATGTGAAATTATTTAAAATATTGAAATCATTTACCTAAAATAAAATTATTTCTAAAAATCATCAAACTTTTATTTATATAAGTTTTAATTAAGAATAATAATTTGACATGTAGTTATTTTTATTATCAATGGTTAGTAGATGATAATAAATATCATTTAGATTATTATGGTCGTTCTTTTTGTTAATAGTATTAGGTTCTTGAAATATATGAGCCATTTCTAAGAAAAAATTTTTTGGTATTTGGTTGTGTGTTTAAAATACTAACAGATTCAAAATCCATGAAGTGGTCATTTTCAATTACATGTTAAGCCAAGGCACATCTCTCAGGTGGTAACTTACAATCACGCATGGAGATTTGAACGGCTTTTTAATTTCCGGCCAGTGTGACCAATATATTTATTATCACAATTTTTGTATGGAATACAATATTACATTTGGAAGATTAAGAATCGAAGTTTCATCTTATAAATTAGTGAAAATATTTTGTACAGGATGGTGTTAAATAAATTTTACTTTCCAAAAACTTTCTTGGAAATTTTCCAGTTTTATCAAATGGGAAAGTATAAGTATTCATTAATGGATACTGAATGTTATCCCCTTCAACTTTGCTATTTACTATACGTACCTATTTTTCGTTGTTTCAAAGTTATTTAAAAATAAAACACATTTCTGGTAAAAATCTAAGTAGGCTGATCTCGCTTAATGAAATGTCAGAATGTTTATTGTTACCATAGTGTCAGTTCAGTTTCAGTTTTGCTGGTTTATTCTGTTTTTTGAGCTTTGTGCGTTAAGTATCAATGAATTTTACTACAAACGAATTAGTTGACACGATTTCTGATCTGGGAGAATCCGACAGAAACTGTGTATTACCAAAAAGAATTTATAATCAACGATATTCTGAGCGACGCATTCCAGATAAAAAGGGAATTGAAAAATTGCTTACCCGATTTAACGAATCAGGTAATTTGGCGTATAAACCACCAGTAATACCCAAACGTGCTATTCATGATGACAATCAATTATCGGTGGTTTTTGCAATAACCGAAAATCCAAATACAAGTCAACAAAGTATTTATGAATTGGTGGGTATTAGTGAAAGGTCTGTTGGACAAATATTAAAACAACATTATTATCATCCGTACAAAATACAAATGCACAAAGAGAAGAAAGACATGGATTTTGAGAAACGATTGCGGTTTTGTAACTGGGTTAAATCAAAACTTCGGCAAGATCCATGATTTTTCGAACGAGTATTATTTTCTGATGAAGCTTCATTTCATAAGAATGGATTCGATAACAGGCACAATATGCATTCAATATGCATTCTTATTCCAATGAAAATCCCCACAACATCAGAGAAACACACAGACAAGATCGATGGAGTGTAAATGTTTTGGGAGGTATAATTGAGAAACATGTAATTGGGCCACAATTTTTCGATGGCAATTTAAATGGCCTGATATATCTAGATGTTTTGGCTAACTATCTTACTCTTTTACTTGAAAACATTCCACTTGCTGTAAGACAATCGATATGGTACCAACATGATGGAGCAGGAGTGCATTATTTACGTGGAGTAGCAGATGAATTACATCCACAGTTTCCTAATAGATGGATCGGTAGAAATGGTCCAAAAAAATGGCCAGCCCGATCACCGTACTTAGCAAAATCTGAATGTGGGGATATGTTAAGAATCTTGTTTATCAAACGCCAGCTACAACACCCGAAGATATAAAGGAGCGGATAGTAGAAACATTCAGATCTATTACACCTTAGATGCTACGAAACGTATCGGCATCATTTAACGAACGAGTAAATTTATGTATAAGAGAGAATGGCAAACATTTCCAGCACCTTTTATAAATTAAAACTGGATAGTTTTAAAATAAATTAGAATTGTTGTTAATAATAGGTACGTATCGTAAAGTGCAAAGTTGAAGGAGATAAAATTCAGTATCCATTGATGAATACTTATACAGGGTGTCCCATTTGGAAAAACTTTAATGCATGTTTTTGAAATGTAAAGTTTATTTAACACCATCCTGTGAAAAATAAAAATTTCAAACGAACTCTAAACAAATCTTCAATCCTTTGTCTTTATACATTGGTAATTTCGAAGCTTTAGCTTTAAATATTTAACGTTGCGGTTTTTTATAAAGGGATGTGCAAAATTTTTTGGGAAAAAGTTGGTGTTTTTCAAGTTGGCTGGGAGTTTCACAAAAAAAATTTGGATGTGTATAGTATTACGCAATCTTCGATGGGACGATATTTCAAAATGTTTGATTCCAGGGCAGAAACCACTCGACATGATATCTTTGCTCGGGAATTTCGCAAGAAAGTAAATTTTTTTATGAAACTATTAATAAAAGAGCAAATATTCGGGGAAGTTCGATGCTCCGTTTATATAGTGAAGTGGCAAAAACGTCGTCCTCCGCATATACATATCCTCCCGTGGCAAATCGATTGTATTTCTCCTGACATGATTGATAATGTTATTTGCAGAGAGATACCCAACCCGGAATTAGACGCAAAGCTTTACGAAATAATAAAATGTAACCTGATCCACGGACCTTGTGGAAGTTTAAACTTTAATTCGCCATGTATGAACAATAAAACTTGGAGCAAAGAGTACCCTAAACCTATACTTACTGAAACACAGACAGGTGATGTTGGTTATCCACAATATAAAAGACGTTCCCCAGACCTGGGTGGCTTTACTGTTAACCTTAATGGAATGGTACTTGATAATCGTTGGTTAATTAATTCCATTTAAACCTGTCCTCTTAAGAACTTTCACGCCTACATCAATGTGGAATACTGTAATTCAGTGAAGTCAATAAAATATATATGCAAATACGTTAATAAGGGCACCGATCAAGCTACTGTTACACTAGAAAATGAAAATGATGAAATAAAAATGTACGAATGTGGCAGGTAGGTATATAAGTAGTTCAGAAGCGGTTTGGCGAATCCTTGGATTTCCCATTCACAAACATTTTCCTCCTGTAGTACACCTCGCCGTGCACTTAGAGAACGGGCAAAAAGTTGATTTTAACCAGTAAAATTTGGCTGATAAATTTTCCAGTCCACCGAAAACGACACTCACTTCTTTTTTCGATCTATGTAAAGTAGACAATTTTGCAAAAAGTCTCCTTTATTGTGTAATATCGGCATATTATATTTAAAAGGACAATCAATTTGAAAGGAGAAAAACCGGAGTGGATGTGGATCGATGGCCATGCGTTTGAAAAGAGCGTGCTCTCGGCAGAGTATACATGGTCCACCCAAATAATACAGAGAGCTATTATCTTCGTCAGTTAATTCATGAAATACGAGGCCCAATATCCTATGCAGTACTAAAAATTGTAATTGAAGTGGTACAACTTACATTTAAATTAGCCTGCAAATTTTTGGGGATTTTTGACGATGACCAAAATTGGTATGCAAAATTAGAAGAGGCAGCGCTATGTGTATCACCTTTTAAAATGAAAGAATTTTTCACAATTATTTTAGTATTTTGTAAAATCTTTAAGAAGACTTTAAACAATAAATTAAACATCGAGTAGAAGGTGGCGCAGAGAACTTCGTGGATGATGTATTTTATAACTGTCTGTTGGAAATAGGAAAAGATTGTTTGGCACTAGGTGGTTATGCCCTGGTTTACCAAAACCATGTAGGACTGGAATTTTAGAATGTGAGTTAGGAGTATATATAAATGAAATTAAAAATTCGTAAATTATAATAAAAATACACTGACAACAGAACAAAAATCAATTAACTATGAAGTGATTTCAAGTGTTGATGAAAAGAAAGAAAATGTTTTCTTCTTGGATGCCCCAGGTGGGTCCGGTAAAACGCATGTCATTAATTTAATCTTAGCAAAGGTAAGAAGCACTCGCAATATAGCCTTAGCCGTCGCGTCCTCTGGGATTGCCGCTACGTTATTGGAAGGAAGTAGGACAGCGCACTATGCATTGAAATTGCCCCTTAACTTGATAAATGTAGAGACACCAATTTGCAACATTTCAAAGCAAAGCAATCTTGCTGAAATGTTACGTCAAGCCAATTATTAGTTTGCGATGAAAGCACTATGGCACACAAGAAAGGTATTGAAGTTTTAAATAGGACTTTCTAAGACATAAGGAACCTTAAAAATTTAATGAGTGGTATGACAGTATTATTTGCTGGAGACTTTTGTCAAACTTCATCGATAGTTATATCTGATGAATTGTGCACAGTAGTTCCTACAATGAAAGAGCTCATAGAAACCATTTATCCCGATATAGCACTGATAAGGAACAAATCTGTACAATGGACTTGTGAAAGAGCTATTTCAACTCCAACAAATTACCAAGCAACACTAATCAATGACCTTTTAATAAAGTCATTTGAAGGTCAAGAAATGATGTACTATTCAATAGATACTGTGGTCAACTTGGACGAAACAGTCCACTATCCTGTTGAGTTTTTGAACACCATCAGTCCAGCGGGCCATCCATATCACAAGCTTTCGCTGCATGTCGGTACACCTGTAATATTACTTCGTATTTGAAATCACCGAAACTATGTAATGGTACAAGTCCGCAAGTTAAAGCTTTGCATCGGAACAGTATTTGTGCCACGTACACGGTTGATTGCCAATGATCTGCCGTTTTAATGTGAACGAATTCAATTCCCATTGAAAGTGTGCTTTGCCATGACCATAAGTAAGTCACAAGGCCAACAAACTTTGAAATTTGAGGGAATCGACTTGCGGAAGGATAGTTTTTCACATGGGCAGTTTTACGTTGCATGCTCTCGTGTAAGTTCACCTCTGGTTATTTTGGTTCTATCCACTAAAATGGTTAAGAATGTTGTTTATAGAGAAATAATATCCTAAACACGATACATTTTTACACCACCTTAAAAGGCTTAGGTTCCTGAAGGTTACAGACATAAACCCACCCATGCTAATAGGAGTATATTGTGTAATTTTACTGTTTTAAATGAAACTTATTGTGTAGATTGTAGCCTCTACGTGCCCGATGTTGGTCACCACGCTGACAAAGTTGTGAGCAAAAGCTTTAGCGTTTGCTTCTTTTGTTAATTTTGTTGTTGAAACTCATTGTGTCCAGTGTAGCATTTTAACTTAGGTTTTCGTTTTCATTTATTTTGCTGAATCTTTGCTGAAATCTATGGTGTTTAATATAGTTCTTTAACGTGAACTTAGTTTTCGTTTATTTCTTTTATCAAAGCTTATGTGAGTGTAGATTTTAACTCAAGATTCTTACTGTTTCGTTTGTAGTAAATTTAACAGATAAATGGAAAGGTATTTTCTAGGATTTATTCGATTGTACCTTCCAAGATATCTGATGTTGGTCACAACGCGCACGAAGTCGCGGGCGAAGGCTACTATATTACTATATATATATACAGGGTGTCCCGGGACTAATGGGAAAAAAGTCAGGAGTGTATAATCTGAGCCAAAATAATGTTAGTACTTCATATAAACGTTTTCAATGCAGGCCCTCGTTTTCGAGTTATAGGCCTCCAAAGTTTTAATTTTGAATTTGGTTTTTATTTTTATTCTTTGTACTAGTTATTTGATCTTTATAAAATTTACGGCAAAGCTATAATGTACGTGTATGTTTATGTTGGAAAGGTAAACAGATTTACAGTATTGCCTTGAAGCCAGGGACGGACTACTCGCAATGGTTCGTGATCCAAAAATTTTGCAGGGATGGCACACCCTATATGAAATTATCGAAATTGACTTCTTCACACATTACGCTAACGAGAAGGTACTATTGTTGGAATTCGATAAAATAAGCCGTTTGGCTAATATTTACAGTTTTATTAATGCACTACGTACAAATCTACCTAACTAACTTATTAATCCGATGTCCAAGATTTACCCACAGTACTACACAAAAATAATTTGATGATAGCAGATGATCAAAGCATTAAGAACTTATTTAATGGGAATTGAATAGGTAGGCAAACAACGTAATTAGTTGATTTTAATCAAAATTGCGCACACAACATTATTAAGCCATTAAGGAAACCTCAAAAAACACAAGTTATACAATATTAGACTAAAACTAATTCCTAAACAACAACAAAAACTAACGTTATTCTAATAAATGTCAAATATGAGCTCCTCCCACTTCCACGTACATTCTAAGTCTACGAAGGTTGTTTCTTTGCACTTGAAAAAGCAATCCCATATTATTTCTAATAACATTGCAGTGTAACACAATCCTGTCTATTAAATCTTGCCTTGTTTACACAGGTGTTGCGTATACCTCACTTTTGAGATAACCTCAGAGAATGAAATCCATAGGATTAACGTCTCCTGATCGCGGTGGACATTGAAAAGGGCCTCCACGACCAATCCATCTATTAGGAAACCTTGTGTGTAAATGCTGTCGTACATCTAAACTGAAATGAGGAGGGGCCCCATCATGCATGATCCATAAATTCCTACGAGTTTGTAGTGGCACATCATCAAACAGGTTCCATAACTCATTTTACAAAAACTACAAACATTAATCATGAATCTATACTGGTGCCTAGTTTGGATAATGCCATGTGGATTCACATCATCCCATAAATGCATATTATGAGAATTAATGACTCCATCTCTGGTGAAACCGTGTTCGTCCATAAAAAGAACGTTACTAATTAATGTATTGTCTATTTGTTGTTGTCGCAGAAACCACTGGCTGTACTCAAGTCGTGCAGGTTAATCAGCCACTGTCATACTGTGTACTTTTTTCATGTGAAAAGGATATAACAACTATTCTTCCAGGACGCGATGAACAACTGATTTCGAGACGTTATGTTCTCTTGATATTTTTCGTAAACTCGTTGATGGTTCATCATCAACTGCATTTAACAAGTCTTGTTCAACTGCCACAGTACGTAAGTTTCGTACTGGACCTTCTCCACCTTTTTTGGCGAAAAATTTCCTATACATAGAAAATTACATTTACTTATTCATGCCTGTTTCTCGTAACCTGAGATCAATACGTTCAAACATTCGTCTGTCTGGCAATGCTCTGTTTGCAAAATGTTCTGCAAAAAGCCTTCTGGCCCCTAAAAACAGTTTAAACAGTTCCGAGAAGCCAGTCCATACATTGAATGCATATCCTCGTACTCAATAAAAGTGAATTGTAACTGTTAAATTAAGGACTTATGAATTATTGACAAGTACTGACTACGAACTATTCTGCACAACGTTTGACAACTAATCCTATGGTTACTTGATAAACGGTAAAAACACTTTTAAAAAGTTTTTACCAACTTTCGAATTAATAAGTCGTTAATGTTTTTTATCTCCTGCTATCGGTAAATCATTTTTTTGTAGTACTGTTGGTAAATCTTGGACATCGTATTAATAAGTTAGTTTTACCTCGTTGTGTACGTATAAAAAGGGTGAATGCGTGAATTGGTACGTAGTGCATTAATAAAACTGTAAATATTAGCCAAACGGTTTATTTTATCGAATTCAAACAAGAATACCTTTTCGTTAGCTTAATGTGTGGGAAAGTAAATTTCGATAATTTCATATAGGGTGTGCCATCCATGCAAAAGTTTTGGATCACTAACCATTGCAACTAGTCCGTCCCTGGCTTCAAGATACTACTGTAAATCTATTTACCTTTCCAAAATGAACATACACGTACATTATAGCTTTGACGTAAATTTTATAAAGATCAAATAACTAGTACAAAAAATAAAAATAAAAACAAAATTCAAAATTCAAACTTTGGAAGCCTATAACTCGGAAACGAGGGCTTGCATAGAAAAAGTTTATATGAAGTACTAACATTATTTTGGCTCAGATTATACGCTCCTGACTTTTTTCCCATTAGTCCCGGGACACCCTGTATATATATATATATATATATATATATGATCTTTTAAAAGAGAAAAAAGCTAATAAATGTCGGTTTCACGAATTGTATATATATATATATATATATATATATATATATATATATATATATATATATATATATATATAAAGGCACAAATGAGCGTTTGGTTTCCCTGCTGAAATCCGTTGTTTTGTGTTTTCCCATGTTTCGATTAACATCTTTGCTCCCAAATTTCACATCCTTATTTGGTTATACCGTGCTGAAGAGGCAAATGAGCCAGAAACATGCATGTCCGCGGTTACTCTGTTTCAGTAGCCCTTTTTTTGCGTGAATTACCCATGAATCTCATTGTTATTAATGTTAACATATCACGCGATATTCCTACATCTTCTTTGTTATATATATATATATATATATTTATTTACTCTAGGCAACTCATTTACAATTTCATCATATTGATATGGATTCACTTCATATCTTTAGCTAGAACTTGTCATCATAAAATTCTGGAAAATGAGCCCGGTATTTAAGTACCCTTAATAATCAGCCTACGAAAAATCTAATTACATATATTTCGTAAATGATCTTGTTCTTCCGGCTGAATAATTTCGACGAAACCGCTACACATATCGTATCCGACTTTTATATACACGTTCTGCATCTTCCTTGTAAGAACGCTATATGTTTTTTCAGCACAACCAAGAAGAGGTTAAATAATAACTAATAAATCGACGTTGAAGATGGGATTTATCTACTATTATAAACTCCTTCCCATAAAGAAAAATTTACCTCAGAAAAAATTATCATTAGACCCGACATTATGCTATGAGTAACTCTTAATAAGAGCACTGTTCTCATGAGCAATTCGAAACCTACAGCATTTCCTAAAAAGAACATAATATAATACCTATAGACATACCTCGCGTTTTCAAGTGAAATTTCTTGTAATAGCTAACATAATAAAATAGCCAGTATATAAAACTTAAATAAATATATTAATGAATAGAACTTTTTGGAACGAGATACCTGAGACAGTAACTTAAGAAATATCTAAAAGCATTTTAGAATTATTCCGCAGTAGAAGTAGGTATCCAAAAAGAGATTCATGGTTAATTCACGCAAAATAAAGGGCTACTGAATTACCCATGAATCTCTTTGTTGTTGTTGTTAACATATCACGCGATATTCCTACATCTTCTTTGTTATTTACTATGGGTCGGAAGGTTCATGGCGGGGGGGCTATATGCGCCTCCGTGTCGATGTTGGTTGATGTCCTGAAAACTCGGGATCTTCCAATTGAAGACACAAATGAGTGTTTGGTTTCCCTGCTGAAATCCGTTATTTTGTGTTTTCCCATGTTTCGATTAACATCTTTGCTCCCAAATTCCACATCCTTATTTGGTTATGCCGTGCTGAAGAGGCAAAATAAGCCAGAAACATGCATGTCCACGGTTACCACTCTATTTCAGTAGCCCTTTATTTTGCGTGAATTACCCATGAATCTCTTTGTTGTCGTTGTTAACATATCACGCGATATTCCTACACCTTCTTTGTTATTTACTATGGGTCGAAAGGTTCATGGCGGGGGGGCTATATGCGCCTCCGTGTCGATGTTGGTTGATGTCCTGAAAACTCGGGATCTTCCAATTGAAGACACAAATGCGCGTTTGGTTTCCCTGCTGAAATCCGTTATTTTGTGTTTTCCCATGTTTCGATCAACATCTTTGCTCCCAAATTTCACATCCTTATTTGGTTATGCCGTGCTGAAGAGGCAAAATGAGCCAGAAACATGCATGTCCACGGATACCACTCTATTTCAGTAGCCCTTTATTTTGCGTGAATTACCCATGAATCTCTTTGTTGTTGTTGTTAACATATCACGCGATATTCCTACATATTATTTGTTATTTACTATGGGTCGGAAGGTTCATGGCGGGGGGGCTATATGCGCCCCCGTGTCGATGTTGGTTGATGTCCTGAAAACTCGGGATCTTCCAATTGAAGACACAAATGAGCGTTTGGTTTCCCTGCTGAAATCCGTTATTTTGTGTTTTCCCATGTTTCGATTAACATCTTTGCTACCAAATTTCACATCCTTATTTGGTTATGCCGTGCTAAAGAGGCAAAATGAGCCAGAAACATGCATGTCCACGGTTACCACTCTATTTCAGTAGCCCTTTATTTTGCGTGAATTACCCATGAATCTCTTTGTTGTTATATAATGACGGATAGAAATCAATTCTCTGTTTTAATCACTTTAACATAATTTAAGTATTATTCTACCACACTATATCAATATCGTTATAAATTTGTTGTTGAAACATCGTTTAAATTACCCCTAATATCAAAGTATCAAGTTTGAATTTAAGACAATCAATCAACCAAAAGTCGTATTTATCTTGTCATCCGTCATTAAGCACGACGCACTCGTAGTTAGCACGAGAATTAAATTTTTCATTGCACCGTAGGCATCGATTGTTAGGCCGGAATGTGCGACCCCGCACACTCTTCCACTTCAGATTTGAACCCGTCAAAACATGCACCGCCAAATGGACGAACCTAATTATGTATCAGCGCTCCACTGGAGCAACCCTCCAGATAATTAATACTGCCGACGAGGATTATGAGAATCCCATGGAATAACACATTTCGCTATGTATTAATCATGTGACTGGCGGATAATATATAACAAGGTCTTATTCCCTCTGTTGTTTGACAGCTGAATTAGCTGTAGGGTTAAAAATGACGCGGAATGGATTCGCAAATAATATCAAATGAGTGTATAGAACGTTGGATATGATATTATATAGCCATTATCGAATCGGTAATTTACGGAAATAATATACCATTGAACACAGAAGTGAATAACTTAGCATGATATTCTCTAAACATGTGACATACTTGAAATGAACGGAAAATAAATTAGATATTAGACAGTACCAATTGTGAAGATAAATAACATTTAATTAGAAGTTATAGATCGAAAGTTTGTATACTACTTTATTAAAAATAAGCGACTTCGTAATATTTTTTACTTCGATCGATTGTCTATAATAATAACAATAATTCCCGTTTTTGGGTTTTTATGGTTTTTTTATACTTTATGCCAGCGGTGCGATAATTGCACCAGTCGTTAAAAGCATTTGATCTTCTACTTATCCCCTTAAGTCTGAATACCTCAGTCTTCATTTCACGCAGACTTTCACTGAACCATTCGCATTTTTTAGCCTTTACCCTACAAGTTGTTAAAGGAAAACACATGTCCACATTTAGCGTTAAAACACTCATCAGCCTCCGAGTTGTCTCATTCGGATCACAATCATCTAAGTCCAGATCATGCCAGTTGGTATTAGTCTGTTGGAAAAATTAAGAATTCGTTCATTATTCACTATTTTCCTTTTCGCCGATTCGTTACTTGCTTCTTTTATAACATTTTCAATTTCAAGAAAGATACCAGAGTGATCCGCTAAACTCGGATTATAAACTCCAGTACAAATTTCGTCGGAGTTTATGTTTGACATTATATTATCCAAGCATGATCTAGATGTTGGAGTATTTCTCGTCGGCTTACTTATAAAATATAGTGTTTAAAACCGTACATATTAATGATGTTTCTAAGGTCTCTAGCGTGTTCAGTATTACTAATAAAATCTCCGAGTATATTATTTTTTCTATATTTTTTTGAAAAAGTAATCAGCAAATCGTGGAATTTATCTTTGAAGATACCAATATCACCACTTGATGATGATCTATATGTTGTTACCAATAATAAGCTTTTGTGGCCAAATTCAATGACGCTGAATTCAGCGTGGATAGATAAAAAAAGTTTTGAATAAGCAACTTCCTTCACAGATAGTTGGTTGTTACTAAAATAGCGACACCTACGTGTTGATTCTTGAGGCGACAAAAGTTGTTATACGTTTAAAATCGTTAATCATTTTTATATTATCTTTCGTTAGCCAAAGTTCCGAAATGCCAAGTAAATTAACATCAAAGTCATTTAATATCAAATGTATCTCATCAATTTTATTGGCTATACTCTGAACATTGATATGTAACACTGAACACATCAAGTTGCCTGGCGAATCTGATAATATTTTGATGTACTCCTATTTGTCAGAGATGTCAAATTTTCTTGATGGAAAAAAAACGATTGAGGATTATTCCGCATGGCCATATATCAGGTTATAGTATTGACTGAGATTCCTCAACAGGTATCGAGATCTTAAATGAGCTATACTCGTTAGAATTGCGACGATTCAATTTCACCACCTTCATATTTGAAACGAACTTGGACAGATGATCGAATAATTCTTCGTCGGTAGTGTCAGCGGAGAACCTGGTAACGTGGTAATGGTAATGCGTTTTGCAATTTGTTACTGCAGCGGTTAATTTACAGTCACCGTCACTCTTACGGGAACCTACCCAAGCTCTTCGCTCGATTCGCAGATTCTCTAGACGTCACAGAGCCTATTCTGCTAGGCACCAACTGATCACTGAGCTTTATGCTTACAGTACTAGCACTCTGCACAGCCTTTGCAACTGCATCTGTAGATATAAAAAAAAATCAAAGAGTGGGGTAAAGTAATACTTTTCTCGCATCATAGGTAGGGTTGGCGGAAAAGTAAAAACAAAAAGACAGTCGGGACAGATTCAACCATTGGTTGAATCTGCCTCGTTTAAGGGTGGTTGAATGTACCCTATCCCAAAAATACGATTCTTTGCTATGAAAGTAATTTTTAGGCTAGGACCGGTACGTCTAATTATTTATTAACTGTTCTAATGTGGAGTTTCCATAATTAGTAACAAACAAAAAATTAAAAACTTACCCATTGGACACATTTTTCGATCACTTACAAACTCTAGGGATTTCATATTTCTTTGGTGGATGAAAGGGGCAAACTGCGTAGTCATGTCATACTTTGTGGCGGGAAATTTATTTTGAAAACAAAATTAAAGATGACCGGCAGAATTGACCAAGAGATAATCTGCTCCCTTCTCTCCTACTTCTTATTACTCCACCAATAGCTATTATCAGCCTGTATTTTCCTAATGTTTTTGGGTAATTGAAAGTTCTTATGTTACCGGATAGTAGGTTCTACATGATTGTTCTCCACGATCTATCAATGCGAGACAACACAGTACAACAATGTTTGGTTCACGTTGAAAGTATTTTGATATTTGGTGAAATCACATTATCTACGCACATTCTGATGCATTTTGTATTCATTTTCAGTACAACTCACCCTAATAACGGAATAATAGAAACGGAAACTTGCTTTTTAAAAATAGTGAAGATGTTAGGAGTGGAATTTGAATATAAAAAACAGAAAAACTTAATAATATATATAACATAAGAGACAAGCTTACATGAAGGTAACGCGCGCTCACTAGCGCAAGAGAGAGGGAGAGGGAGACAGAGAGAGAGAGAGAGAGAGAGAGAGAGAGAGAGAGAAAATAGAAGTAGTCTCGAGAACATGCATAGTAAAAATCGTACCATCAATTAACAATTGATTATGGGCTAATTCAATGTAGGCGAGGAAATTTGGCATAAATCCCAGGAAATTTACACACTAAGACGGATTCAGATGCGATTTTTTGCATTCTCTTCATTAGCTCATTTAAAGACTTTGTATCTACACAATTTTTTGCAACGGTTTGAAAATGCATTTGTACATAGAAAAGTGCATTTTCTCAACTGCATATTTTCAAGTAATAGAAAAAAATTCATATCTGCCAAGAATATCCGAGCTTGGTACCCAGGGCTTTTTCGAGTTGCGGAATCTAAACAGCCTGTCCAAATTAGCCTCCTGTACATCTGGAGGCCAGGGCGGCATTACGATCGTCATCACCTAAAGTTCCCGTTTAACTTTCGGATAAATCAAGGAAAATTTGTGCTCCAGGTGTTTTTAGGTCGCTCGTCACGAATTTGACATCGGTAACTTGTCCCGGAAGACTTGGTGGGGCCTGACTTAACGTCATCCACTGGAGTTTTTCTGCAACAACTTACCGAATCTCCGGGGGATTTTCGGGCCGCTAATCAGGAATTTGGCATCGGTAACCTGTTCCGGAAGACCTGGTCTACCGGACGAGTTTCCAGCGATTCGGTAAGTTGTTCCAGCAAAACTCCAAGGGATCATAATAAAAGTCAAGTCATTCGGAGCACTAGGTCTTCTGGGATGGGTTACCCATATCAAATTCGTGACGACCGATCCGATAAACCCCGAACGATGAGTTTCCAGCGTTTCGGCAAGTTGTTCCAATAAACCTCCGGGGGATGACGTTAGAAGTCAAGTCGTCCGGTGCATCAGATCTTCAGTAGCAAGTTACCGATGTGAAATGCATGAAAAGTGACTTAATCAACCCCCGGGCACGAGTTTTCCTTGATTTATCCGCAAGTTAAACGGAAACTCCAGGTGATGTCATTCCTAGTGCCGCACGGTGTGAAAAAAAGAATTTTCTTGTTCGTAAACCTAATATCTCACGTTTGAGTGGACCGAATTGGATGAAATTTTGTTTACGTATAGTTCAAGTTATATGGAATGAGGGAAAATGATTGAAGAGGCCCAAAATAGTTTTCCAAGGCCTCAAAATTCAAGGAAAACAGGCCCCATTTGCAATTTTAGCTACAATTTCGATGCCATTTTTATTAATCATGATATATTTTGGAAAAAACATTGTTACTAATACATTTTAGCCTACTGAACTTGAATCCAACGAATAAAGTTATCAGCGAAATTCCTTCTTTCAGGAAAATTCACTTAAACAAAGAACATCGTGCATTTCTTGGTAAAAAGACGCGTATATAATTACTGACTTTTTTATTTTGATAGAAAGCATTATAAATGTCATAAATTGTTTGGTATTAAATATTCCTAAGGCAAAAAACAAAAGTAAGTATGTAGCACAGCAAATAACTTGCTTTGTCGCCTGAAAAATGTGATGCGCATTACTTTTTTCATTAAATTTTATATAAAATTATTACTTATTTAGTACAGTCTTAAAAATGAGTTTAGGTATTCATTTGTTTTGGTGAGAAGAACAAATGAATACCTAAACTCATTTTTAAGATTATACTAAATAAGTAATAATTTTATATAAAACATGAAAATTTAACGAAAAAAGTAATGCGCACCTCATTTTTCAGGCGACAAAGCAAGTTATTTCCTATGCTATATACTTACTTTTGCATAGTTCCGGTGTTTTTCGTAGCAGATATTAATTTTTTTCCTTCCTTTGAAAATATGCAGTTGAAAGAAAGCATTTTTCGATGCACAAATGCATTTTCAATCCGTTACAAAAGATCTTTTGCCAAGTATTTTTAATTGAACTAAAGAAGGGAATACAAAAAATTGCAAGTCAATCCGTGTTGGTGCTCAAATTTCCTGGATTTTTGTACCAAATTTCCTTGCCTAATGGGTTTGATAGTGATATGCAGTTTCTTGATTGAGATGCAATACCATTACGAAAGTACCGGGAATTGATTCTTCAAAAGACCACTTGAGGGATGATCGATCTTTCTATAGCTAATTTGGCAACAACTGTTCTCTATACTCTATACGCGTGTTATATTTGGTAACCCCGTATATGGTTCAACACTGTAGATGCTGACAGCGGCCTTTATTATTTGTTTATTGTTGAATTATTATTGTACATATTTTTATTGCTGATATAGATAGTTTTGCTAGTTAATAAATTCATTTTACATATTCAGTCTGATGTCAACTTTTAAATAATAAAGATCAATCCAATAAAATAATATTGTGTAATTAGTTTTTGAAAGTAGTTGTAATAAAGTAATAAAATTGTTTTTTAAAAATAAGTTCTCGATACGGAGACTTATAAGTGGCGCAGTCAGTAGGATTTTCGTAGGAAATCCATCGTGGACAATCCGTGAGTGTCAACTCTTTGACGAAAATCGAAACCAAACCAGTTCCAGTGGAATCCATCGTAGAAGCCAGGGGCAAATCTTGAAGAAACCGTTGCTAGTTACAGATAACAAATGTGGTAAGAATTTAGTTCATGTCAGACTCCTCTTCACCTATAGAATCCTTAAGTGAAATCGATAGCTCTGAAGAGTTCGATAACTTCGATAATTATTTTTCAAATTCAAACTTTATAGATAATAATATAATTAATAGTTTAAGCAATTTAACAATCAATATGCCGGTGCCAATTTTAGATATCAAAACTTTGTCTATTATTCCAAATTTTGATGCAAATGCAACTAAGTTACATAGATTTATAAGTGTTACCGAATCTATTCTAACTCATTATTTTGATAGAGAAAATTTACATAATTTCCAAAATATTCTTCTACTAAATGGTATTCTTAATAAATTAGAAGGTAGAGCGGAAGAAGTGGTAGCTATAAGTGGTTCAAATAGTAATTGGACAGATATAAAAAACACATATTATTCAAACTTTGGGGATCAAAGAGATGAAAATTGTTTAAATCAGGACTTAGTAAATATGAGACAAAAAACCAATGAAACTACTTATCAATTTCACGAGAGAATTTTGCAGTTACTTAACACTATTTGTAATTATATTGATTTACATAGTCAAGGACTTGAAAGGGACTCAAAAAGATCATTCTTCACTAAACAAAGTTTAAAAACATTCCTCGCAGGTTTAAAGGAACCGCTAGATCCTATAATTCGAGCTATGAGACCTAATAGTCTAGAACAAGCTATACAATTTATAAGAGAGGAAGATAATATTAATTATATTCAGGAAGGCCAACATTTTTCTAATAACATAAATTCTAATAATAGTGTGAGGAAATCTAATAATAATTCAAGGTATCATAATTCAATGCCTCAAAGTTATAGACAAAATTATTGGCAGTATCCTAACCAACCTCCTGTAAGAAACCCATCATATCAACAACCATCAACGTCCCAACAATTTCCCAGAGGACCCATTCAAATACAACTGCATACAAATCCTCCTCATTCTCCTAAATATCCAAATAATAATCAAGTTTTTAGAAACCCCCAGAATGTATGGAAACCAAACCCGCAATACAAACCAAATCTCCCTACCCCTATGAGTACTTCGACTAGACAAACTTCAAATCATTTCAGATATCAAAACCATAATCATAACCGTAACCAAAAACCAAATTATATTGCTGAAGAAATATTTAACAGTAATACTTCAAATAATTCTAGGGATGAAAGCGAAATAGCTCATTCTTATAACCAAAATTACGAATATTATAGTGACGAAGTGGATACAAATTATTCAGAAAACGGAAATTTTCAATTGGTTCACGAAATGGACGAAATGACATAGTTGAATTAAATATTTCTACAAATAAGCCAGAATTACCTTATCTTAGAATTTCGAATCCTCCTCTAAAATTACTATTAGATACTGGTGCTACAAAATCATTTTTACGACCAGAAATTGCGGAAAAATACTATAAAGAAAAAATTTTCTTGGAACCTTTTACTGTTACAGCAGTGTATCAGTCGTCAACTCATCAACACTGTGCTAAAATACCTTTATTTTCAGAGTTTAAACAAAGTGGTAATATAAAATTTCATTTATTTGATTTTCATGAAGATTTTGATGGTTTAATAGGGTCAGATGATTTAAAATTATTTAACGCCAAAGTTGATTTTGAAAAATCAAGTGTAGATACTCCATTTGCTTCTATACCTATAAATTATTTTTCAAGTAACCGTAAATGTAGCTTTAAGACAAAAACAGAACCATATAGTAGAATTCTAGTTAATATTCCTGTATCGACATATAATGGTGATATTTTAATACCAAAGCAAAATATAAAAAATTGTGAAATTCCTTCTATTCTCACAACTGCAAAAACGGATATGCAATTGTGGAAATTTTTAATAAAACGAGCGAAGACATTATTTTTAATTTAACAGAACCTATAAAATCAGCTGCTTTTGATAAAAATTGTTATGAGTTATAACACGCAGATGTTAGAGACAGTGGTTACACTAAGAAACCTGACATTGAAGCACTTTTAAGAACCGATCATTTAAATTTTGAAGGAAGAAATCATATTTTGAAACTTTGCCGTAAATATAATGATATATTTTATAGAGAAGGAGAACCTTTAACTTTCACTAATCAAATTAAACATAGTATAAAAACTAAAGACGAACTTCCAATTTATTCAAAATCTTATAGATACCCTTTTGCACATAAACAAGAAATTCAACGTCAAATTAAATCTATGTTAGATCAAGGTATTATAAGGCCAAGTACAAGTGCCTGATCTTCGAATATTTGGGTTGTCCCAAAAAAACCAGATGCGTAAGAGAAGAAAAAATATAGAATTGTAGTAGATTTTCGTAAGTTAAATGAAAAAACTGTATTAGTGTTTTTAAATAAAACTCAAGGTCTCTAGTTAATTCCACAATATAATACAAGTTATTGAAAATTCTAAAAAATTGACAATTGTTTCGATAAATCAATATCATCGTCAGAATGACAGAAGTTACATTTCATTTTATGCCTACCTGATGTTTAGTAGTTATATTTGGCTAGACCAAGAAGTAACCTAACTTGTGATTGGCTTAATATATGTTTATAGAAAAAAGAAGAAGATGTGATATTACAAATATTGAAGCTTAGATATTATTAGCCCTATGGTGATATCCTGGATATCATTTTTCCAATTAAGATCAGTATAACTGTGCAATGATATAGAAGACCAGGAAAACTATATCTGCTGATCTTTACAATTATCACTTAAGAAGACAGTTTATTAGTGGAGAATTCCCTAGATTTAACTGTTCATTGACAACTTCATATTGTGGGTTTCTTAAATGTCTTCTAATTTCCAGTTTTTCAAGGAAATCCAGTTCTTGTTTCTTTTCACAAATATGCAGTACTTCTAGTTTTGTGTTAGGTGTCAATGAATGATTGGTGTCAAGTAGATGTTTTGCGTAGTGGGATTTATCTGGTTGTTTTAATATGTATGCTCGTAAGTGCTCACTGTATCGTATTTCAAAATTCCTAAGGGTCTGACCCAAATAGACAGCATTACATTCTGGACATTTGAGTTTATATATACCTGACTTCTTTAATAGTGGTATTTTTGTTTTTATATTTAACTATTTTGTACTAACGTTACTTTCTGTTTTAAAAGAAATTGTTGTATTCGTTGCTGCAGATATTATCTTTGAAATATTATTAGAAATATTTCTTGCATATGTGATGGTTTTATAAGTTTTAATTTCATCAGCTTGTTTAGGATATATTGGTTGTAATGCCACTTTTTCCTCTTTTTTACCAATTAGCTTATTTATCATATCTAATGGATAACCGTTAGATGTTGCAATTTGTCTAATTGTATTAATCTCTCTATCAAAATTACATTTGTTCATAGAACTGGAAATTAGAAGACATTTAAGAAACCCACAATATGAAGTTGTCAATGAACAGTTAAATCTAGGGAATTCTCCACTAATAAACTGTCTTCTTAAGTGATAATTGTAAAGATCAGCAGATATAGTTTTCCTGGTTTTCTATATCATTGCACAGTTATACTGATCTTAATTGGAAAAATGATATCCAGGATATCACCATAGGGCTAATAATATCTAAGCTTCAATATTTGTAATATCACATCTTCTTCTTTTTTCTATAAATACAATCACAAGTTAGGTTACTTCTTGGTCTAGCCAAATATAACTACTAAACATCAGGTAGGCATAAAATGAAATGTAACTTCTGTCATTCTGACGATGATATTGATTTATCGAAACAATTGTCAATTTTTTAGAATGTTCAATAACTTGTATTATATTGTGGAATTAACTAGAGACCTTGAGTTTTATTTAAAAACACTAATATGAGCATATTCCACGAGGTAAGGGTCGAGACAGTCAATTTCAGAAAAAACTGTAGATGATAGATACCCTATTCCTTTGATAAGTGACGTAATGGATAAACTAGGTAAATGTAATTATTTCAGTACTTTAGATTTGGCTAGCGGATTTCATCAAATAGAGATGAGTCCCGAAGATATACCAGAAGTAGCTTTTAGAATTGAAAACGGTCATTACGAATATTGTCGCATGCCAATGGGTTTAAAAAACTCACCCGCAACTTTCCAAAGGGTTATGGATAATATTCTCAGAGAATTACAGAACGAAATTTGTTTAGTGTATCTCGATGACATAATAGTATTTTCGACTTCATTACAGGAGCACGTAACTAATCGTGATAAAGTTTTTAAACGATTAAGAGAAACAAATTTTAAATTACAATTAGATAAGTTTGAATTTTTGAAAAAAGAAGTTGCTTATTTAGGTCATATAGTAACACCGGAAGGAGTTAAACCCAACCCGGATATAATTTCAGCTATAAAAAAGTATCCAATTCCAAAGACTACCAGAGAAATAAAATCATTTTTAGGTTTGATTGGATATTATAGAAAATATATTAAAGATTTCGCAAAAATTACTAAACCTCTTACTAAATGTTTAAAAAAGGATGCAAAAATTATACATGATGCTGAATTTAAATGTTGCTTTGAAACTTGTAAAAATCTTTTAGAAAATGAACCAATTTTACAGTATCCGGATTTTAATAAAGATTTCATTTTAACTACAGATGCTAGTAATATTGCTCTGGGTGCAATATTATCGCAGGGCACAGCTGGGAGAGATAGGCCCGTGTCTTATGCTTCTAGGACTCTTAATAAGTCAGAACAAAATTATAGTACAATAGAAGAAGAATTGTTAGCTATTGTGTGGGCTACAAAGTATTTTAGACCCTACTTATACGGTAGAAAATTTAAAATTATTACTGATCATAAACCATTGAAGTGGCTTATGAATTTGAAGGAGCCAAACTCTAGGTTAGTGAGGTGGCGCCTCAAGCTGGAGGAATTCAATTATGAGATTGAATATAAACGTGGAGTAGCAAACAGCAATGCTGATGCTCTTTCAAGGGTAGAAATCAATTCCAAAGAAATATTTGAATATATGGAAAATTTTAATGAAGCTCTTTCAGAAGATCACCGAGATAATGATGAAAATGAGTCTTTAATAGTAAACTTTGATGATAATAATGAAGACAGGCAAGGAACAGACGATCTCACTGTTCATACCAGTAGAGAAAAGCCAATTTTAGGAATGACAATTACGGAAAAATGTGTAAATTCTTATGACCACCAAATCATAATAGATTTTGCTTTACATTCGGCAGCTAAACCTAAAATAGAACAAATTTTCAAATCAAAAGAACGATTACATGTTCAAATTGCATTAAATAATTTACAACAAAACATTATAAATTTATTTAAGAACTATGTAGATCCAAAATACACTTATGGTATATATTTCTTGAAAGAAGGACCCATATCACGTATATTAGAAATATTAAGAGAAACATTCAAAAATTCGGCTTATAAGTTAATACATTGTAAGTTAAAATTGACACATATAGATGAAAAAGACGAACAATATGAGATTATTCGACACACTCATGAAGGTGAAACTAATCACCGTGGCATATTTGAGATTGAGACAAGAATAAAAAGAACTTATTATTGGCCTAGTATAAAAAATAATGTTACAGATTTTATTAACAAATGTGAAATATGTCAAACTAATAAATAAATAGACAACAATTAATGATAACTCCGACGGCATCCAAACCGTTTGAAATTATTCATATTGATTGTTTTTCAGCACAGAATCAAAATTTTTTAACATTAATAGACAGTTTTTCTAAATATTATCCAATTATATCTTTAACAGGACTAGAAATTATGAAAGCATTTTTAATTTTTATGGCTCATCATGGTAAACCGACATTAGTAATTATGGATAATGGTAAAGAACTCAAAAATTCATTGTTACAAGAATTTTTTGATGTGCATAAAATTAATAGTCACTATGTTTCTTCCAACAGTTCTCAATCGAAAGGTGCTATAGAACGTTTTGATTCCACAATAATCGAACATTTGAGAGTTATTAGAGCAAAAAATAAAGATAAAATTAATATATCAATGGATATGCCTTATGCAATTTTAGGTTACAATAATTCAATTCACTCTGTAACTAAACAGAAACCTATAGATATTATAAATGGACATTTCGATTCGGAAGAAATTTTCGATATAGATATTGACAAGAAATGAATTAATAATTATATACACGAACATCGCGAGACAACCGTAGAACTTTATAAAAAACTGAATGAACGACTTATAACAGAAAAAGAAAAAACAATAAATTACCATTATAAAGACAGGCACGAACCTTTAGAATACGAGGCGGATACAGACGTTTATCGAAAAAATACAACACTTATTAGAAATAAATTGAATCCAAAATTTAATAAAGATAAAAAATCAAAGAAAATAAAAACACTGCGGTAACAACAACGAGAAATGTAATTTTACACGAACAAAATTTAAGACGACCAAAAACTAACACGACAAAACTTTTACAGGATGCCACTAATCCTTATGATCCTGGTCCTACAACCAGTAAAACCCCAGGAAATTCAAATGATGAACCTGAACAATTATCCTGGAATTCTTCCTTATTTATTAGGTACCGCTAAAGTTAAATCTAGTATTCATACATTTCTTCATTATCATGATCTTTTACCAATTAGAAATGAAATTCAAATTTTAAAATTAGCTTTCAAAAATGTAACAGAGGCTATTCAAATTGGCCTTAGTTATCCATATCATATAGAATTAGAAAATTTTAATAAAGGTGTTTCTTATCAATTAAATAGTGCAGAAAATAAATTACATTCTTTAATGCCTTCTATTAGGGTCAAACGAGGTCTTTTCAACGGACTTGGCAATGTAATAAAAGTCATTTCCGGGAACTTAGACGCTGATGATGCATTACGATATGATGAAGCGATTTCAACACTACAAAATTCTCAACAGGAAATTGTAAACAATCTAAATCAGCAAATCTCACTTACAAGTGATATAATTCAAAACTTTAATGAAACAATGAACTTAATAAAACATAATCAGGATATAATTTTTTCAGGAATAGAAAAAATCAGAAATTCGCTTAATACGTTTATTTTTGAATTTGATGATTATTCACAAACGCGAAATATTTTAGATCAGTTAAATCTGAATATAAATATAATTTTACAAATATTAGGGGAAATAGAAAATGCTATAGCATTTGCACGCCTTGGTATACTTCATTCAAGTATAATTAAAATTGAAGAAATGGAATCAATGGTATATACAGTTTTAAAATTTCATACAGTAGATGAAATATTTTTTCAAAATTTAGAAAATGATACTTATAAATATTATGGAGTATTAGATGTAGAATCATATTACTCAGGCACAAAGATTATTTTTGTTATTCACTTTCCTATAGTATTACCTGATATATATTCTTATTATCACCTTTATTCCATACCTACCCCAAATTCTACTACGATTATCTCTCGTAATACCTATCTGATAATGAATGACATCCAACAACCCTGCATCAAGCTAGAGAACCAGCCACTACTGTCCAGATGGAAGAATGTCCAGGGGAGTGGAGAGCGAAGATTGCGTATTCGAATTACTACAGTTACAGCATCCCAAACCCAAGAGTTGCTAAAGAACCCCAATCAAAATTTCAAGAAATCTAGTTCAACAAATTGATGACGCTCACTACATTGCTATTTTTATTAATCGAACCAAGATAGAAACACGATGTGGAAGAAATGACTTCACATTCCTAAAAGGAAATTTTCTCATCAATGTACCTTATAAATGTGAATTTATTTTAGAAAACGAAAATTTTATTAATGAAAAATCTATAACGAAAGGTCAACCTCTATTGCTGCCTGAAGTTACCATAGATTATTCAAGAAAAGAAGAGGAACTACCCGAAATACATTTAGAAAATATACCACTAGATGACATCCATTCACTTCAAGAAAAACAAATTAAACCAATGGTCTTGAAACATCTCGACGTAAACCCAGTTTCACCCTGGAATATAATGGCATATATTATAATAGCCATTTTAATATGTATCTACGTCGCAACAAAAATTAGTAAACTTTATGAATTAACCACAGAAGCTTCCATAGGAGAGGTAGAAGATGAAACAGTCCATCTTGAGCCACAACCAAGGGCATTTTTCACTCCTTGAAATACTCTAAGGGCGGAGGTGTTATGTTTGGTAACCCCGTATATGGTTCAACACTGTAGATGCTGACAGCGGACTTTATTATTTGTTTATTGTTGAATTATTATTCTACATATTTTTATTGCTGATATAGATAGTTTTGCTAGTTAATAAATTCATTTTACATATTCAGTCTGATGTCAACTTTTAAATAATAAAGATCAATCCAATAAAATAATATTGTGTAATTAGTTTTTGAAAGAAGTTGTAATAAAGTAATAAAATTGTTTTTTAAAAATAAGTTCTCGATACGGAGACTTCTAAGTCGCGGAATTAGAAGGTCATATGTCCTTTAATTTGTTTACAGTGATCCATTTTGTTAGTTCATCAAGTGTGCTCTAGGATTTTGTAATATATAGAAGCATTGAACTAAGAATTTGTCTCAAATTTTGCATTGCTAATAACATTTCCGATGAGAAGGCACTGAATATATTACAATAAGCTTACGAAAAGGCCAGGATTGAAGTAAGAAACTAATGCGCCATGTTATTGTGAATGAATTGCGATGAATAATAGATTCTCCAGGAAATGAAGCTAAAAAAACTGGAGAATCTTATAATTTTTCAAACAGAAAGGATATGCATAAAAATTAGGGATTAAGCTGATTTTACCCTCTACTTCAAAATCTATATTATGCCGATGGGCGCTTTTAATTTTTTAAGGGTGATAACTACCCCTAAAAAGTTATAAAACTACATTTCAAAGCTCAATATCGTTAATATTTAGTTTGGATTAGTTGAATAATGCTTTGAAACATAATTTCAGAATATTTAAACCCTTAAATATGAACCCTTATGAGGGATTGATGTAAAAATATTATTTAGCACAGTGTTCTAATTTAAGAATTTTGCTACTCAAAATATTTCCTAATTTCATTTTGCAGCTATGCATTCTTCACAAATCAACCTCCTTTGTAGCTTTTAAAAAATATATTTTGATGGGGGGTGAGTTTAAAGGGCTTAAATAAGGTTGTGCTCGCTCATACATAGAGGATTTAAATGGCCATATCTCACTAAATGTTTATCGTACAGAGAATTTACATAAAGCAAAATCTTCGGAATTAAAGAAGCTACAAATATTACATACTCTAGAACTTTCGCGTATCTCCAGAATTTTTATATTGCAGAAAATTGTTTTTCATTTTTAGCTCCAGTTTTTTCTAAATTAAGCATTTTAAATTGTCAAACTTCTAGGATCGATTGATAATACCAAAGTAAGAAAACTGCAGATAAGCAACCATCAATTTTATTTAGGGTGGTAATTAGGGGGTTTTGTTGAATGATTTTTCTCGTAGAAAAAGGTAAAGACGTATTTTAACATAATTCGCTCAATTTTCATGTTACAGACTTCTGTTTTTTAAGGACAGGTTTGTTAAATCATTTAAAAAATGTTTTATGAGTTTTTCTCGAAAAATGCATAGTTTTCCTGCTATTTGACTTTGAATCTCACAAATTTAGCGATTGACAAACAAAAGCTAACCATTAAAAAAGCGTAGCTCGGTTCGTATTGGTCGAACAGGAAATACAAAAAAATTATTTTCTTTGCTATTTTCTGACCTTCAGTTTTGCGATTCACAGAATTTTGATGAAATGCATACTTTTCGATTTATTTGTGAAAAACTGATTAAAACGTTGATTTTTTCATCGAAGAACTGTTACATTCAAGCGTAAATTAGTCGAAAAATATTGATTTAACGGAAAAAATGTATTGGATGTTTTTTGCTTAGAAATAGTTTCACCATGGAATCCTATAGTGAAAATGTACTAAATATATTCCCATTCCCTAAAAGTGTCCGTCGGAATCATATAAATTTTGATCATTGATCTATTCCCTACATACTGTCAAAATTTCAAGTAAATCTTTGCAGTTTGAAAAAATTGCAAGCCAAAGTGCTTCATTTCCTAAGCTAAGATACTTTTTCGTTAATTGACGGATTCCCTGTACGGTTTTGATTGAGTTTCTCTCTACGCGTGTTTGGATAATGATCATGTATTATTGAAGCACGTTGCTTTTTCCTCAGTTATACTTTAGTAATAATACTTGGTACAAATTATCTGTTTTTCAACGAGGTATAAGGAAGAGGAGTGAATGTAACAGTGTGAAACATCAGGGACCAGAGTGGCTTCTGAATATGGCCGACTTCCGCTTAAGCGTAAACAAACCAGAGGCGTACAGGTTGGCAAATTAATTTTGGCAGTTGACGATGCGGGAGAAAGCCATACAAACGTTGTAGACGCAGTTACCGGAAAGAGCAGGCGACGTACATTCCGCATGCAAAGTTTTAAAGGTTGTGAGGTTGCTAATACGTACGTTGGTAACACAATACTTTGCATTTGGATTTAAAATTAATGAATTGTGGCACATGTATAATGCTATAAAAAACCGAGTCTACAAAACAAAATAACATTAATGTGTTCTTTATTATTAATTGAATGAATAAGGAAATAAAAACCATTAGATTTTCCTACGAAAACTGTTTTTTTTTCTACAGACATAATTATGTATTGCTTCAAAAACCATACGGAGAATTCTATAGTTACCTTATACTATTTTATGTGATGTAAATAATAAATAGATTCCAAGAGACATGAACATTCACCTTTACTTTAAATTAATGTCTTTTAAGTGGTCCCTTCATAATATTAGTCATTGAGGTTTATTTGTATATAAATTGGACGTCAGGTAGATTTTGTAGATGAAACGTGCGATATGATAAGGATTGTTAAACGACTTTCTAAATTTAACAATGGCCAAAAAGTTTTCCTATCTGTTCGTAGTAATAGTTAATGACATACCTACCTCTTAAGCTTCCTCTAATTGTTATTCTTAGTAATATGTAGTGAATAATAATGTAAAAAATTCAGGTTTATACATAAAATTGGAAAAACAAATTGAGGAAATTGCATTTAAAGATGGTCTAATAAGAATACTAATAATATAAATAAAATATTAAAGCTTTTTTGTGGTAGATATTTCTTCTTCCATATGTAAATTTTTGGGGTTTTTGCATATATTTACTATGAAATTAGAACATCCCTTCACAGTTTTTACAGAGTTAGGAATGCCAAAACATAAAAATCTTGGTTCGGGCTGCCGTCAATTATTGTTTATTTAGAACTATGTACAAATGTGCTACAAATATTGTACTACCCTAGTGGAGTTCGTCTCTAATATCTACAATTTTATAATACCTATTTACATTTTTACATATGTTGCATTTAATGTATTCAGTCATACCACCTACAAACAAACACTATAATGAAAAATATGTTTTAGAGGTACAGGGATCATCAACAGTAAAATAATGATGTGCATCTACAAATGATTCTTCAAAATCACTTTCTATATCAACTTCATCATCCTCGCTATCTCCCTCTTCAGCCAAATTAATAAGAATATTATCTACAACAGTATCCATAAGTGGTTCATTGTTCATATAAATTCATCTTCAATCTTTTTAACATGGTCACATCTAACTTTTCAATCATTTGCAGAAACTGTGTCAAAAAATTCGATACAGAATTCTTTAACCTTTGTAAAATTGAAGGTAACATTTCGTTTGGCCACATATTCTTTAAGTGCCGCCCAAACACTTTCGATCGGATTTCAGTCCGGGTGATAAGGGAGTAGCCTTAAAACTTGCAATCCATGTCGAATAAACAATTCATCAATTTTATAAGTTTTATATTGCGGTTTGTACATTTTTGCAACGTTATAAAGATCCGGTTTTAACATTTGTTCATTGTAATATATGTTTATTTCAGAAAGCCAGTTTCTTAATTGTTGTTTAGTCCAAGCAGTCGTAGGTAATTTTTCATTCAGAACATTGTGATATGGGGCGTTATCAATTACCACCACCAATTTTCGTACGCCATTTCATTATGATAATCTCCTGTTTTTGACTGGGAGTTCCACATAATACCAGCATTAAGTACAAAACCTCTTTCTCTTCCTGCATGCACAATGATGGACCTATTACCTTTTGAAACGGGTTTTCTCAATCCTTCGTTACTCTTGTCGCTCCATCTTTTAAGGTGCGTGTGACATGAATGAATGTATGTTTCATCCATATAAATGATAGGTTTGTTCTGTTCTCTGCACTTTTTTATGTTTCCTAACTATAGTAGGCGTAAATGTCTGGTTTCGTGACGTTCCATTAACAAACTTCTGTTGTTTGTCATATTGGTCCAATGAAAACCCAAAGAATGTATTTGCTTTCACAAAGATTCGCGACTTTCTGCGAAGCCATAACTATCTGCAAAGTTTTGGTGTACATTAACGTGGGTACTTTTTCTCGGATATGTGATAATTTATTATGCACCATCTAAGCACAGTTTTGTCGAATTGATCCATACGGATACTGGACGTTCTTTGTTTTTTACTAGGCACATCAGTGTCAGCATTACTTCCAGTCAGAGTTTCTTTTTTAATAGGGTTAATAGGGGATAGGGTTCTTTGGCTAATTTTCGTAGCAGCAGAAACTCGTTCCATGACCTGACAATAAAATATGTCGATATAAATGTTGTATTCAAAGTTTTACTCATATGAATTTTTATACAAATAAAATAAGGAAGTTGTTAAATTTGTTTTTAGTGACCGTTCTTTGAAATAAAAATTTTTGTCGTGTTTTTCGGTCATTTAAAAGAAGTAACTCAAAAATAGTACTATATTACGTTTCAGTTCATTAGTTGTTTTAAACGATCTTTAGATTTCAGTTCAAACATATTCTAATATGTCCAAACCGCAATTGAAACTGAAATCGGAAGATGGTTCAAAACAAATAATAATACCGAAACGTAATAGAGATAGGTATGAAATGAGTATTATAATTATAAGCTAAAAAACCTTACATTTAAATAGGTATCTCACACAAAATAAACATGTGCCCTTTTATATACTCCTGTAGACAGAAACAGAATAGTTATTTATGCAACAAGTGCATAAAGTGGTGCTTTTTTTCACGAATGGAAAAATTGACGCATGAGCCGCAGGCTTGCAAAAACCAAAAAATGTCTCATTTACGTTTACGATTTGTTTGTCATGATGACATAACTGTGCATGAAATTGACACATGAATGCGTAAAATTGACACATGAGTGTATAAAATACTTTGTCTCACCCTAACGTCACTTTTTTAAATCGATTAACAAATAAATATGTTATGTACAAAAATCACCGCAGGCATGCAAAAACCAAAAAATGTCTCTTTTACGTTGCTCTAAATGGACTCGAAATGGCGTCGATTTGTTTGTCATGATGACATAACAGTGCATAAAATTGACACATGAGTGCATAAAATTGACACATGAGTGTATAAAATACTTTGTCTCACCCTAACTTCACTTTATTAAATCGTTTAACAAATAAATATTTCATGTACAAAAAACGATTTAAAAAATTTACTATCGAGTGTAAATTTGTTAAATAATTACTTTGGCTTAAAAATGTTATTGCAATAATTAAAACATACCTTCGTTAATGGAATTGTCGATTTGCCATTGTTTGCCTCTTCGGTCATGAAATTTAAAACGTTCATAATCATTTCACGACACTCTTCACTCAACCTTTTATGAACAATTTTACTTTGTGGTGTCGCCATAACAAGTTAGTATTGCACAACCCCGGTAATCACACTTTTGTCTGAACTGTACTGTCAAAACGAAGCTTACGAATTCTGCCAGCGAAGTGAGTCTTGCAATCCGCATACGTCTTTGCTACGGCGCATCGGACGTTGCCAAACTTCCGACTGCCAAAATTAATTTGCCAACCTGTACAGTTAATTATCAAATTAAGGAAAACAGTAAATTGATTCATGCATTTTTTTCTACGGTGATATTTTTTGGTTATGATTAGAGAATTCATTAAATTTTATTATGCTTTGAGAAATTTTACCAATTTTGGTTCATTCAAAAATGTTTAATAACAAATTAAAGTTTGAATTATTAAAGTCGTTCTGATCAGTCTATATTTCATTTGACGTCATCAAACATCAGTTGTTTTCGGCTAATATAAATTACTCGTTATTAAAAAATCTGCCTTGTAATTTACTTGATATTTTACAAAAAAATCATGTTAATAATGTATTTATTCCTTTATATTGCTACATAACTAAATGTTTTGAATGGAAACAATTATTTTGATCTAACATATATTTTTCTTAAAAAAAAATGAAAAGTTACATAAACAATGAGGTCCATATTATTTAAACTACAGGTATTTTATTTATTATTTATCAGTAAATAATTACAATCACTTTATTTAATATTATATGACGGTAAAGACATAATAAATAACAAAATAATTGACTTTGAAAAATTAGTAAGACAAGTTACAGAAATTGTCTAGAAAAAATTACAGTATTTACAAAAATAGATCGAAGAGTTATCATTAGTGTAGACCGTAAAATCAATTGTAAATTTAAAAATCTATATTGAGTGATAAGAAAACATTTAAATTTTCTATGCATCAGATAAATCTGCGAACATAAAACTATTGTCCTCGAAACTGTATTAAATTAGTATGACAGGTCCTAATTTATTCACTGGCTGTAATATTTTTACAGGCATATCGAATTTGTAATATAATATGATTTTCAAATGGACTGTTGCATGACTTTGTGTAATTTGAAATGCATTTTTATCGTCAATAAATGTGACATATTATCACAACATTCTCTGAAGAGTATGATAGCCCTCCCCTATTTTTAATATTAATTAGGGGAATAAAAGTAGGTTTCCTTTTGCCGAATGAAGCAGAAACAAGTCCTTCGCATTTAATTTTTTTGTCTAAATTTTTGGACACAAAATCTGTAATATAATTTACTACTCTATACAAAATTGACTTAAACTGTTATGTGCACCTAGGTAATCATGGTCTTGTAAAATATCTTCTACATTTTCTAACTCATCTGAATCAGTGACATTATATATACGATTTGTATAATTGATTATGTCTTCAATGTTTTTCCTTTGCGAAGGGCAATTGAAAATATTGATTTGGTGTGAGGGAGCACAGTTACCTACACCACCATCCCTTCATTCCGCACAAATCAATATTTTTTTGTAAGCTGCTTTAAAATTGATATAACTAGCATTATTACCGTGTCCACCATGAGACCTAATAGAACTAAAAATCAATTCCGATTGGTCCTGACTGCATTTATGAACGTGTAAACATTTTAAAATTGGATTAGAACCATATAAACATTTGTTGTACATTTTATTGTATGTTTCATAATAAAATTGTTCAATACTATCTAACCCGTGCAGTATAAACAACTAAAAACGTTAATTAAGAAAACTGGCTCTTCAATTTGACACATGAATTAATGACGTAAAGTGGCTTTTCCATATGGCGACTTCCGTCTAAAGTTTGTTTACTCCCTACCACTCTTAACATTCTCTCCTGTTTCTTTTACCTCGTTGCTGTTTTTAGTACGTCATAAAATTTCAAAATATTCAAAACACTCCAGCCTCTAGATACTATCAATGAGAGGAGTACGTGACAAGAATACTTGGTCTACATTAAAACTAGTTTTGAGACTGGATAAAATCATGGAAAAGATTTGATAAAACCTTTGCATATCCTGACCGAACTCCATCTGGAATACACAACAAAATTTGAAAATATGATGTATAAAATAGGGTGCTTATTGGGAAATATGCAGTCCCATGAAAATTGTGACAAAGCAATAATTCACACTTATCAAAACATTTGTATCACGAAAATACATAATTCAAAGTGATTAACCTAACCCAGGAACTGCACCCTTGTCAGAAAGGCAAATAGCATAATTTTTTAACTATCCAGAACATAGTTACCAAGAAGTATTAAATTTTCCTGACTTCATTTTGTCTCCTTTGTAAAATTAAGGACCATAATCGTCAGTAAATGCACGCACTGTTGCATTTGTGAAAAGAAGGTAAGCCTGGAAATACGGTTAGCAAACACACAAGGAGATATCTACAGTAAATATTTGCGTAAGTTGTTTGTTGAAAGATTTCGACGGATGTCAACCGCAAAAGGATAAAAATAAATAAAAAGCTATGGAACTTGCCAAACTACTGGTGTGAATATATCAATATTTAAATATACAGTGTGTGCTGCAAAAAAAAAGGATATGAAAGAAATTGAAACTTTATAATAACTATGTTAGTTATCATAAAATCATGCATTTTATTTAATATTCATCATCTGATGTTATGTGTAGGAAATCCGTGTCATTGTTAAAGGTTGTTGGTTTATTTTGTAGGTAAATATTTACCTACAAAATAAACCAACAACCTTTAACAATGACACGGATTTCCTACACATAACATCAGATGATGAATATTAAATAAAATGCATGATTTTATGATAACTAACATAGTTATTATAAAGTTTCAATTTCTTTCATATCCTTTTTTTTTAAATAAATTTAACTTATCATTAGAAAAAAAAATTTTTATTGGTAATTTTCAAATTTAAATGAAATTAAATGAATTTCAAATCATATAATGAAAATTTATACTAAATCTACATGTTAGTGTTAATCAGGATATTCAACCTTTAACCTTTAAATTTACATTTGTCATTAATATATGAATGACAAGATGTAATTTCACACTAGATAAAAAAGTTAGTGTAAGTTAAGGTATTTAACCTTAAACCTTAACGTTGTCAGTCGTCACTGTTATCAAAAAAAGTCAAAAAAACTATGACTGATCAATCATTTCAAAAAATTTTTATTCCTTGATACTACAGACAACGTTCTCAGCAATTGATATCAGTGTTTTGTAATTATA
This sequence comes from Galeruca laticollis, assembly GCA_963921935.1. NCBI lineage: Eukaryota > Metazoa > Arthropoda > Insecta > Coleoptera > Chrysomelidae > Galeruca > Galeruca laticollis. The sequence goes on from OY998180.1 coordinate 80,446,253, forward strand.
TGAAACTGAAATCATAATAATGTTATCAATTTTGATATCCTTCAAGAATTTATTCAATTTACTAGTAAGTTTTACTTATATAAAACATAAACCTTGTTTTTTAGTTTAACAAAATTGTATTTTAGCCTTGAAAAAGATAATAATAAAATTATCGAAAGCTTGGTATAGTGAAAATCGAATTTTCTTAACCACCCATACATTTTGGCTGTACCCCATAATATTTAAAAGTTAGTTATATATATATATATATATATATATATATATATATATATATATATATATATATATATTCTTCAATGCATTTCTCGAAGAGTATGAAGAATTGAATTTTAAAATGTCAAAATATCAAAGAAAATACATTTGTGAACATAACTTAGTTTTAATTTGATATTTTCAATGTTATTTCATGACCTAAAATATTATTAATTTTATTTACTCATACTTTGTTTCCCTCGAGGTTAAAAACGACGGATAGAACTAATCAAGAGAACAAAAAAGTAAATAACTTTACGCGTTAAAGAACAAAATTGAACGAAACACCGAAAAAATGTTAATCTTGAAAATCTTCGCCGAGAAAGATTAATATTCAGATGATACCTACCAAAAGCACTGCAACAAATTTTAATTAAAAAATCCGGCTGGCAAACTAAGTTCGGGCAATGCTTTTAATCACGTCTATCGGTTCCATTAATAAATCGATTAGCTTTTCAGAATTTGACACAGTACCGTCTCAAATATTCTAGCATGATGAAAGTTGTATAAATATTGATTATACACCCTTTGCAACGTTGATAATTGAAAAAATATGAGACGAAACAGCTCTGTACAATATCAGTTTACCCATGTTCTAAGTTTCTGTTATACACGATGTATAGACGAAAATTTTCGAAAAGTACACAAAAAATCGATGTTTTGTCATGGGTATATTTTTAGCTCTACCGTATTAACTGTACACAGAGGACACGATTTCTCTCGAAATATTCTAAAAGCAAAAAAGGGCAAACGCTTCTGCCTGACAGATAGTAAGCCAATAAGCAGATGCTGTCACTGTGGATTAATCCAGAAATCAAATCCCTTTGTATTTTGCCGCGTAACAAGTGGGGAAACCCTTTTTTGTTCATTACAGTGAACTAAAAGTAATGGCCCAATATAAAATAATATTCATCCATAAGTTGAATGAATTGGAATGACATTGAAATTAAAATCATGAATTAATTAGTACGTATCACACATATTCTATAAATTAAACGATCTTAAAGCAAAAATTGATCATAGGAGGTCAAAGGTAGTGTTCTGTTTTTGTAGAGCTGTCGAGTCTACTAGGTACGAAAAAAATTAGTCTAGTACAAATATTCAATTATTGGTTAATAAATGTACACAATAATTGTGACATCTGTGGCGAAGCATAAACTTTGGACTTTAAGTAGCCCCACAAAAATTCATAGGATCTAAAACGGGCGACCAAGTAGGACATTCGATAAAACCTCTAGGGCGTATCCATTATCCGGGAAAACGAGCATCTAAAAAGTTGCGAACTCGTACACCATAGTGTAGATGCGCTCCATCCTGTTGAAAAAAAATTATGTTCAGGGAGATTTACATCTTGTTCCAGTGCTTTGGTTAGTAAAGGATCAAAAAGGTCTTCTAAAATGTCCAAGTAAATGTCAAATTCCCGTCAACAAAATGTAGTTTCTCGGATAATAATTGATTTGTATAAGGTAGAGCTACAAATATTTTTTTCTTGTTTTTGATTTGTTATTGGTTTTGGCTTCATATTGTTGTTGTATCATTTGTACGTTGTTAAATAACATTATTTATTTGATTCGAAGGGTATGATTATTTTCTTAAACGATGTCAAGTTTTTTAATTACTTCATGTCGATATTTAGGTGTAGTTAGTTTTATAGCTCTATCTTTCAATTCTATAACAACACTATTTTTTGTGTTTTTTGATGACATGAATTATGAATGAAATATCGTAATGGCCATGTTACTTTTGTAAATAATTTAGTTTTCATTTTATTGTTATTCGTTTTAATAAGTATCATATCTAGAAAAAATATATTATTATTTTCAAGTTCTATGGTGAATTTTATTTTAGAGCTGAAGAAATACAAAATATTAAGGATTTCATTTCATTTGTCTTTTGGAATACAGTCATAAACATAGCGCTTGAAAAATAATATATCAAATTTTATATTGTCTAATACTTTTTCTTCTACATATTCCATTACAATATGTGTTAAACCAGAAGAAATTGGAGATTCCATTTTACAACCATTTAGTTTTTGAAAAAAGTGTCATCATATTGAAAATAATCATTGGTGTTTGAATAAGCATAATGTCGTCTAGAAATTCGTTATCGGTAAGTAATGTGTGTCGTTTCATTTCATTCCATTTTTCATCTAAAACACGTGCTATTCAGTCATTTGGGATATTTGTGTACAATTAGATAACATCTAAGGATATGATTTTGTAATTAGAGAGTTATTGAAGATCTGTAATATTGTAATTAATGATTTATTAAAAGTTCCTTTATTAAAGTATCCTTCAATGCAACGTTTTATAGAATTATTGAAAGCAGCAATATAACAAATAAAACTTTATTTGGCAGCTTGTAAAAGAACATAACCTATATATCTGTTTTTCCACAACTAGCAATGAAGTTGACTATTATTGCGTTTTCTAGCCAACAGAGAAGTTGAATCATTGGTTAATAATTTTTTCGATTGCTAACCTAGGTCAATAATGGACAAATTCAAATGTTTTGGGAATCCAGGGATAGTAGGTTAACAAAAAATTGTACAACATAATTCTGTATACCCAGGAGATTGTCTTTAACGTATTTGTTGCTTGAAATTACCTAACACGATAAAATTATTTCAATAAAATGGCCATTAGTTTAAAATTCGCGTTCAACCAATAATCACTGATGACATCCCGTAACTACAACATGGCGATAATTACAAACGATGGGTGCGTTCAGAAAACACAACTGTTGCACAACCGTTGGGTGAATGTTCGGTGAACGCACTTTGATCAGTGAGCGAAACTCAACATGTTTCGTAAGCAGATGCCATTTTCGGAGCGGTTTTCAAGTGATGTTTTTATATTAGTGCAATAAATACATAAGTAATACAACATAACATTATACGCTGGAATCATTTCTTCATAATAATTCCTGTTTTTGTCACGAATACCAAATCTTCTCGCGTTATAATCATGTGGTAAAGGTTCCTGCAAATCTTCTAGTGAATGGGCTATTATATTTCTGTTTATATCCATTAAATTACAATCATCTAATATATAATTTTTCAATATTTAAGATACATCCATAATGAACAAATTAACAATTACATTTAGCCGTAAAACCTTGTAAGCTGTCAATGTTTACGACCGGTTTCTCAATATCGGGTTAACTCCTCGTGTCAATTTTTCTTACCTATAAGCCTTGTTTATATAAAACGCTTCGGGTCTAGTTATTCATTGAAGAGTAATTCTGGAAGTTGGCTAACAGAGGGGGTTTTGGTTTTGAGGTGCCATTCATAGATTCAATTCAAATTTTACTATAAATACGATTCACGCGAAACAAGAAAGGCAACCGTTGTCGGATTGTGTAGACAAAGATGATATTATGTCTATTTAAAGATACAAATAGTGTAACTCACCTTGAAAGGCGAATTTCTTATCTAGACGATATTTTTTTTGGCTTCTGTAAAACCTATCACACAAAAAAAGTAACCTTTATAGATATTAAATAAATAATATGAATAATATTAGACAGCCTAAAGTCTTTGAGTCCTTATATGATATGAATTACCAATTAAATATTTATGTTTAACAATGTAATTATAGTCAGACGTCAGAACATTTTATTATTGGTAATTCGTCCAATTGGTAAGATCGTATCAAATCTCAACGTAAAATATCGTTTTCAAAATTGATTGGAATTTACTTGGTGATAACTCTCGTGTGTAGTGACGTTTTTAAAACGGAGACTTTTATAATAAAGATTATCGTATAATGGTGTTTCAATAAAAACTCCCACGCCGGATATTTAGGAAAGTAATAGAGATATTTCAATTCTGTAATAGCCAATTTGTAGAGCGCTAAGAGAGCTCTTTTCTAGTTTGGATATAAATTGACTAATTAAGTCAATATGTAGATGGCGTTGTGCTCAATAATTTTTTTCCGATGGCAGAGGATCTTTCAAATGTAGCACTCCGCGAATGGAGTGCGCCATAGGAGAAAAATCGTTATCTTAGATCAGATGTACAAGGTGATAATATAACATGAAAAAGTTTCACGAGAGAAGTACCATTATTGATTATTTAATGCAAAATGTTTTTAAAAGAAAGTTGGCTGTAATTCAAAATGAAGCCCAAATACAAGTTTTCAGATCAAAATTTCACTTACTACTCTTCTTCTATATACTCGTATTACATCGTTAGACTTTTATTTGTGAGCCATTTAAAAATTATATGGTTTACTATGAAACAATAGAGGACGTGGCCAACCTTTATATAATAAAATGTATGACAGTGTAGCAGCTATATTAACCAACGTACACTATTAGAAATTTGTAGATGTGAACTCATCAGAAAATTTAACGTGTGTGTATTAATGATGCAACAATTTGGAACACCTCATACCATAATAGTATATTATGCAACGATCATGTAATGAAGGTTATTAATACACGAGCATTAACCGGGATACGAAACGAGCCGAAGGCGAGTTTCCTATGGCTTATGCGAGTGTATTAATAACCATTACATGAGAGTTGCATACACTATTTTTTCTACGACCGATAAATAATAAAATGAAAACAAGAATTAATTTCAAACAAGCTCCCATAATTCCCATAATTAAGGCAACCTGTAAAAAAATAGCATTATTTAATTGCAATGATTCCACTTTGATAAAGAGAAATATACAAACAATGCAATTAGTTTTTCTTTCAAGAAAATACATTATATTCTAAAAAAAAATTTCAACCCGCCCAGGATCTTAACCACGATCTGCAACTCATGCGCCACGACCGCAAGCGTTATCAACTAAGCTACGAAGACTTGTATGAAAAAGTACGCACATTATGCATATACAAATTAAATCATTGTATCAAGCGGAAATAAACAGAAAGGTTTTTCAAAAGAATTTAAAAATAAGATTTGCTCACCTTTATCATTAAATAATCATAATCTGGGGCTTCCTCGATGAATTTCCTGAGCTCGTTTGGCTGGAATGTTTTGGATTTCTTTCCAACCTATCCTTCAGATTTCCGCTTCAAAAATGCATGTAGTCGTGCGTATCTTGAAATGTCAGTTTAATAGTTGATATTCAACATCAATTTTAATATGGAATAATGTGTCCATAATGTTGAAGATTTGAGTTTATTTGAAAGTTCTTCAAAATAGACCAACAACACATTTTCCGAAATAGATGAAATATCTTTTGTATTTCTCCAGTCCATGAATTGCCTGTATAATTTGTCATAGATTTTTTTTGATTTAGTTGGAACTAAATTTTCACAGACACTTTAAGCTTTATCAGAAATTTCTGGTGGTGTACAAGATAATTCTTCAATACTCGACATGTTGATAGTTATCTACTTTTGACGCGTTGTGAAATGTCAAATAGGTAAGTAGGTACGTAGAAATATAGACCACTTGATTATCCCCAAGTACTTGTTTCTATTAGCCGAAAATTCGTTTCATAATGAAAAGTACGTATTTTCATTGGCCAAAATCTGTATCGAAATGAAAATCCGTGTTAAAATGAACAATATTAATGAATCGGAAGCAGATATTTAATTCGCGTATTATAATACGGGAGTAGAAAAAATATTTTCCTATTTCGAAGTTATTGAATTAAATAGAATAAGTGCAATAATTGAAATTTTGATATGAACATTTTTTTATATTCGGGCTTTATTACTTTTCCGCCCAACCTATCTATATGCGAAAAAAGTATTGGTTGGACAAAAAAGTTGAAATTTTGAAAAAAATTTTCAAGTTATTTTTAGGTTTTTCATAAAAAACAACGAGAAAAAATGGTTTTTAGGAAAAAATCCTGTGTGTATGTCGTCGTTGTCGTCGTTGTTGTCGGCAATTACTGTATAATTCAACGAAAAGTATTGTCGATACTGTGCACAGTACAATGTAGCACATTGTTCCAGAAGATGGCCCATGGTGATTTTTTATAGTTTATTGAATGTTACAGGAATAAACGCGTTCGTTATTTATAGCTGTAACAATATTAATTCAACAAAACCAAGACGACAAATGGTAACAGAATTAGCTTTTGCTTTGACGTACAACCATCAAAATATTAGAATGCGACTGAAAGAACTGTGTAATCTGCAAGAACCACAAGAGGATGAACCAGCTCAGAGAAATCCAGGGCAAACTGGAAGATGTGGTGACTGTAACTGGAGAAAAAACCGAAAAACAAAATATTATTGTGAACTATGTGCTAAATTTTTGTGTTTAGAGCATGTGAAGCCTTTATATGCAAATTGCTACGATTCTCATCGCTGATTTTTTGACCTTTTTTTCATGTTCCGGGTACGTCTTTGTATAGTAATTTAATTACTGGTTCTAATTTTTTTAGTGCTCTGAGTATATTGGAGAATAACTTTCAGGTCGAATGTATAAGAACATTTTTTTAGTTATTGCTTTGTAATTGAACAAAAAAAATATAACCGCATTTGTGTAGTTTTTTTTTAGCTCCCTATTTGAAAATAATGTAAAAGGAGTGTTGTCAAGCAAATGTCATATAATTGTAATAAAATGTTCAAGAAACTTGTAGTTTCAACAAAGCACTTATTAGTGGTCTCTCAAGTCTATTTATTTTAACCGGTCTCGTACACCGTGTGCGCCCACTAATGAACAAGTTCAACCTGCGCCTACCGAAGGGTCAATGAGAATAATAGAAATATTATGAGCATGGCAACATTGTTGACAATGTTCTTCCCCCGATGTCATTCGTTCATTAATTAAAAGCTGTTCCTTCTATGTTCAGTACAAGAGCAGAACTTCCTTAGTATAATGATATTGAATCATTGGACAACTAGAGCGTAGCGTATATACAGTATTAGGAAAATTCTGAGGGCACATATGTTTTATCGTCAATATGTTAGAGACACATACATATAAATTCACTGTATTATTCTTTTTCGCTAACAGGATATCATAAAGTGGAAAACATGCCCATAACGACAATGTGTTATTATAAAAATTCTTTGAAGGTTCTAACATGATAACAAAAACAGTGTTGCCAACTTTCATTGTATAATTATATTAATTGTAAAATGCATTGTTCTAACACGGGAAGTTTTTAATTATGATTACTCGAGAGGTTGTAACAGATCAAGATCATTAATCCCATCTCATTGTTGAACATTTTATTGTAATGCTGGAAATTGCTGTAGTTTTCAGTTTGAAGCGGTTAAAACCTTTACTTTTTTCAGATTTGGCAACGTGAATTTTGTATCTGAACATCTGGAGTTTGAATGTATTGGTAGAAAATTAGTGTTCTTTACGTTTGTTTGCAACGAGAAACGAATTCTCTGTGTAAACACACACAATACAAATTAAAAGACGATATGATAATAAAGTTGAATAACATCAAATTCTAATGAAAGTACCTACTATTTTTAACTAAAAGTAATATTCTGATAGATAATAAATTAGAAAATAAACATAAAACTTCTTAATTCTTCAATTATTTAAATCAAATGTTCGAATAAATCCCCGTTTTGAGCTAAACATCAACATTGAGTGACGTACCCAGTCAGTACCCAGTACATATAAACAGCCTCAAGAGACGCACGCGCGATTCGTATTCGTCTGGTATGATAATCTATTTTGCCGTGGTAAACTAGCTAGTAATAACCTGAATGCATTTATTGTTAATTGAAAACTGGAAGTAAATGCCTACCACACGTATGTTTACATCTATTGCACGTTTTCCACTTGATGATGATCAATGATACTGTTAGCGAAAAAGAATAATATACTGAATTTATATGTATTTGTCTCTTTCTAACACATTGACAATAAATCATATGTGCCCTCTGAATTTTCCTAACACTGTATAAACAAGGCAATAAGGTTACCATTTGGTACCGTTGCACAAGCTTCTGTTCGTCCATTGGTCAGCTGACCGATAGTTCAGTAGTAATTTTTGTTCATTTGGTAACATATAATGTATAGTGAACCAGACTTTATGGTTACTGACATTCAAAATCGAAGAAAAGAAGAAAGACTTAACCTATAAAATTAATTTATTGGTGGTAGACTAGTAGTTAGGCCATCTTTGGTTCTTTGGCAGAAGTAATAATGTTAATTAATATGAATTATTCGAAACATCCAAATTTTATCAAAATAAGCTGTCTCTAGTTAATATATATAAACATATAAAGGAATACAAACAAACAAATCCAGTAACCTGGAAAAAGAAAAATAAAAAATGGGTTGTAATAGAAAAGGAATCCATTAGCACAATCGGTGTAAATGGATATAGACCAGTTAATACACTGAAAGAGAAATACATAAAATTATAAAAAAGAACTAAACGAAAAATTGTCCAAAATAAATGACAGCAAAGACAAACCGGAGGCGGACCTCCTTCTCAAGAAATATTAACAGAGATGGATAATTTCATAACAGATATAGTAGCAGATCTAGCCATAGTTCTTTGATAGTGACAAAGGTATTCAAGAAATATGATCTTCAATTTCTTCTACCAGATGCCCGACGGTTTTCTTTGGCAATCGAAATCTATTGAAGAAATCGAGATAGTCATACTCTTCGAAATAATCGTATCTGAGCCTTGTTATTTCGGGTCTTCTTGGTTCCTCATCACTACTATAGGCATTTACCACATAGTCGTTCATTTTAGAGTATTCTAATAAAATACAACACATACAAAAAAATAACAAGCAAATGCAACAACTTTAATTCAGTTGTTAGGTTAGAATGTCTAGGCTATTCTTATTACAACTAGATTTTCTGGTAGTGAAACCATAACTTGAACCCTTGACTGCATAATGTGAAACACTTGTTTGAGATAACCAAAGGTTATTTGTTAACCTCAGGATAACTTCACATTTTGAAACCGGCAGCTAGAAGTTATATTTATTATTAATTTTCTCCACTTCTTGTTTCTCTGAGTTGATGGCTATGATACTTCTACATTGACAAATTATTGTCAAGCTTCAGCACGGTTCTAGTCGATAGTACAAAGAAGTCGCAACCAAAAATCAGCTAATTATTACATTAATTTTCTCATTTTGAATGCAATATTTCAATGACGTTACGAGTTCTGAGTTTAATTTTTCCAAGCACTAATTGGAATTGCATTGTAAATGAAGCTTCATACTTTCCAAAAAATTATCGTTCAGAAGGCACACGTCTACCATTCGTTGTTCAGTAAGCGCTCACTCAACGGTTGAGTTATATGTTATGTTTTTCGAACGAGCCCGTTGTTTGAAAATAAGTTTTAGCAGTCAATGTCAATCTGCATCAGACTACTTGATTATTGTTTTATTAGTGGATATGCGAGTTTGCACTCCTGTGCTACTCGATTTTTACAAGGAAAATTTTTATTTTTAATTTTTGTCTTAAATTTGGCTATAATTAGAAAAAATTGTATATACACCACAGTGGTGAAGATATTTAGGGGCCTCGCACCTTATTGATGCTCGGTCAATAATAACAGTCTTCACCACTTTGGTGTATAATATACTATTATTTTTATATATAAACATGCTACTTATTTGTGTGCATCTATTGTAATATCAATTTATATTATTATGGAAGAACAATTTGAAATAGCAATTTTAGCAGGAGCGAATGACGACGAGATAGAGATGTTGAACTCGCACAATATTATTGGTATTGAAAATAATGTTGAAAAAATGCAAATAATTGACATTAATAATATGAATGATGACGAATTTAAAAATCACTTTAGAATTTTTAGGGCGGATATTTTACAGTTTAATGTGCTGTAAATCCCAGAACATTTCATCATCATCGAAAGTGGAGATAGTGTGTATGATAGATAAACAAAACCACATTCTTATTTCTGTGTCGAAGAAAATCTCTAATAACCACAAATTCCACGATTTTAGGTGATAGTCGATATACGCTGCCTCAGATGAGATCAGTTTCAAACTTCACCATACCGAGGATTATAAGTTGTTAGTAAACAAATCAAAGACAAATAACAAAGAAATTGTTCCGCAGTATAAGGAAATGCTCTAAATTAAAAAAGAGAAGCGAGATAAATCTGCAAGCTCTAAAAGCAGTTTTGCTAAACGACAAACGGTTTTGTTATGATTCTCTAAATTACTAGTATGTGTTATTGAACTATTAAAATCTTTATAATGAAGTTATACTTTTTTACTAAAACAATTCATTTTACACCAGAAGCTCCTGCTAAGTGCCTGAAACTGCAATAGTTATTTGTAAAACAAGTGTAACAATGACTCGTTTTGTAGTACGAGTGCAGTAGTGCAGTAAAAATGAAATCACCACTATATACAGATGATGTGGTATTGATAGCAAATACCAAAAATAAGATGCAAACGCTAGTGAATAAATGGACCAAAGAAATATAAAACATGAATATCGAAGTGAGTACTAATAAAACTATATTGATGATCATAAATTGTAAACAACAGGATTAACATATTGATTAAATAAAATGAGATGACGAGACAGTGGAAAGAGTAACGACGTATGAATATCTGGGAACTATAATGACAGATGATGGGGAGATGGACTCAGAAATAACAAATAGGGAGAATAAATCAACAATATTGTACATCAAGACAATAATGGGACAGAGAGATATTGACATGAACGTGAAAATTAAGATCCACAGTACATAAGCGATACCAATAATTACATACGCAAGAAAAAAAAAGGATGAAACCAAGATGAATACAATTGAGACGAAACATCTTAGGAGAATAGCGGGGATAACAAAGTTGGATAAATGTAGAAATGGAGAGATAAGACAAATAACACAACAAGAATCAATAATAAGGGAAATAAAGTGAAAACAGTCAAATTGGTATGGACATATTTTCAGAATGACGCAGACAGAATTCCAAGAAAGGTGATAAGAGCGGGTAGCAGTATTCACAGAAGAAGAGGTAGACCGAGAAGAAAGCGGATGAACCAAATAAGGAAGATGGGAGATGAGAAAGGAAAAACCCAAAATGACATGAAATATTAGCACGAAAGGAAGAAGTAGAACCATTGGGTACAAGAGGAACCGGAATCTTCGACCAACACCTGATAAGGTAAAAGGAGAGGCGAAGAAGAAGTAGAAGAAGAATACTTCATCATTCAACTTTAACGTATTTTCATCGGATAAACACATGTTGTAAAGTAAACCTGTGTCATAATTCAACCGATGAGTGAAATATTCTAGGAACTGTAAACGTCGATCCGGGTCATCTTCGTTCAATTCTTGAACCATTCTTACCTTCTACGAATGAAATTTATGTTTTTTGATAGTCCGCTGACCGCTACTTTCTGATGCACCACATACATAAAATATTTTTATCAATGACTGCCTATTATCCATTAGAAGATGACTAAGAACAGCTACTTCAACAGCGTCATTTCTGATATCACGAGTTGCTTATGTTTTTTAAGGGGTGGTTCTGGGCGCTAGAGACATGAAAAAGGAAGTTAGAAACTACAATAAAAACTCAGCCAGTCGGTTGAAATGGACTTGTTACGGTATTTTTCCAAAATTTTAACAAAACTGAAAATATTTAGGCGTGCAAATTTTAGTTGGGTGACCCCATATTTAGATTATTAGTTGGATTAACAAAAATATTTCCATTTGTTCGAAAGTAAATTAAGGAAAATAAATGGATGATAGACAAACAAATGTTATTAGTCTAAAGCGACTTCAAGCAATTGTTCAGATAAATTCAAAATTATAAGAAAAATAGTTAATTTTATTAGTCAAATTGAAGTTTATGATAGCAAAAGTGAATCAGATGATGAATGTTCATAATCATTTTTATGACTTTTCTTATATCGTCTGACTAAGGACATTATGTGGTTTTATTGGTTGAATTACATTCACATAAAACATGGATTCTATTGTCGGTAATAACATCAGAAAACCATAAAAATAATAGATTAATGTTATAACTCACGAGATGTATTTTGCGACGTATTTTTAGGGATATACTCCGAATGAGGATGTCCTTTTAACTTGAAGTTTTCCCAAATACGTATTGTTTGAGAGTTAAACATGCCTAACTACCAGTTAAATACAGATCTAAATGCGTTTAAGGTAAGTAACGCATTGTAATGTAATTGTTTTATTGCGTTTCAATATTATCTCAAAGGATTTTGAATAAGAAGTGACAATTAGGGACAGTTTTCCCCTGAATGTCTGTTTTTACAGAATATGACGAAGGGGCTTTGTAGATCGGAATATTTGTAGGTGAGCTCCTTCATCATTTTCTGTAAAAACAAACATTATGGAGAAAACTGTCCCTAATTATCACTACTTACTGAAAATCCTTTGAGATAGTATTAAAACTGAATAAATCAATCAAATTACAGTTTTAGTTCAAGCTTTCAAAGTCTGACTACGCTCCAGATTTCTCCAGAATGTTTGCTTATGAGTATTTTTTTTTAAATTTACAATTCGGCGATTTTTCCGCAGAAAAAAGTTTCATAAGTAACTTGCAAATTATCTCAAATATAACTTTTAACCCTGTATTTTCTAAAAAGTAAACTTTAAATCTATTGGTTGCATATTTCATATTGGCAAAACTGTGGCAGGATAGTGAGAGTAATAAAAATGTCCTCTCCGTCCCCCTCCAATTTTGTCTAAATATTCGGTTAGCCAAGTAATGAGTACATATGTATTGTATTTGTTATAGCCAGCCATTCTTATTTTGATAAGGTTTACATAATTTGGGTTACCTAATTACACATACTTAAAAAACGCGGAAAATTTTGTTCTAAAATAACATGGTTCAGTGAAATGTAACTAGTTTTTTCTTTTACAGACATAACTAATTGTGATTTTCTATAAACATGTTCCTTGGCTAGAAGAGAATTGTCAAAAAAGTGTATATAAAGTAAAATAATATTAAAAAAGTATACTTTAAGAGGATTTTTCAACAAAAAAGCGAGGGGACGGAGAAGACAAAAAAGGGATGCTAAGGACAAAAAAAAATCTACTAATTAAGTGTAATATTATTTAGTTAACAATCGAAAAACATGAAACACAACTTAGCAAAAACATGTAGGTATCAAAGATATTAAACAAAAGTTGGAGAATGCATACCTACTACGTTAAACCGAAAGAAATAACAAACAACTAAATGCAATCTGTATTAATATTGAATTTTAATAATCCACGTCCATAGGGTTCGGGATCTAGAAGCTTCTCTATTACATTTGTTAGTTCAAATGAAAATATATCGGGAACTTCGGCAAAACCATAAATGAAGCCTTGGTGATCCCTCGTTGATTTCTTGCGCGAAGAAGTTCCTTCGTATTTTATGTCAAAAATTGAGGAAACTTGGCAAATGTAATAAAGGTACTTTAAAGTTTCTTTTGACCCTTGAATGAGAAATTTTACCAAGAGGCCAAGTTCCTTTTACTATTTCGGTACAAAGTTTTTGTTTTTCGTTAGAGGAAGTACAATTCTTAGTTTGTCTTACCGAATGTGACAAATTATCTTCATCAGAATCATTTTGTTCTTCTGAATTAGATTGATAGATTCACCTAGTAAACTGATTTGAAATACAAATTCTGTTGGTTGTAGCAAGTAATGGTCATACTTTTATTTACAAGATAGACAGCTTTCATATTTCAAGATAAGAGAATTTGGTATTTCATTAAACCATATAAGTTGTCTTATTTTCATCATTGTGTTTGGAACACTCACTAAATTGTCACCCAGTTTCCGAGACAAATCAAATACTTCATTGATGTCGATAGTTGAAATTTGGTACAAGAATATTTTGGTATTTTTTGGCACACCATCAATAATTGTCTTGGCTGAGGTTATGATTTTTCCAAAAGCTACGGCCTGGTCTGCCAATCGTTAAATAGTGTCACCAACACAATCAGCAACACTTTTGCCGTGGCCGGGCTCGTAAAAATTCCAAGTGGAAAACTCTATTCCATAAAAGGCAGCTAAATAACAGAACAGTTGAAAGTTGGTTTTGTTTTTGTATTGTGACGTCGGCCCATCGCTAACAAAATGTACAACTTTGATTTTTCTTTCTACGAATAAAGTTAAAACTGGTTTTTCATATGCCCAAACTGACATTGCATTATGAAGCAAATCGTCTGATACTCCTGAAAATGAGAGGCATTGAATTTCACGGTTTTCATTTCAGAATACATAACACCGGTATGCAAAGCAAGTTGTCTCTTTGAATCGCCAAAATGAATACTTTGGACCTCCTCATCAATTTTGCAAATATAGTTCTCGGAAAAATCGATATTAATGATTGTTTCGCCGTCGTTTATTCTGCTGATAATAAGCTCTAAAGTGGTGAGGCAAAAACATCTTTAAGCTGCTTTCGAAAACTGTCCTCATCTCTTGTACACTCGATATAATTAAAGACTTTGTCGTAATTATGACTTTAATTTCTTTTCGCTTCTTATCAATTCTGTTTTCAATTTTTGCCTCCCATTTATTGTATGAAACTTTTTAATTTGAGTTAGCATCTCTACTTAGTATGTTGCACATTCTACTCAAGCAACCATCAGAATTGACATTACAGCAAATGCTTTTACTTAAGTCGCTTATTGTGTTTACTGCAGAAATTTGTTGTGTTTGCAACATCTTTTTAAAAATGTAGGAGAAGTTGGCATGTTTTACACATAGACAGGTGTTTCGTGCTTCAAGCTTTTGTCTGACAACCCAAAATGGCTTATGTTTGTAGAAAGTTGTAAAACTTACGTTTCTGTATTTCTCATTGAATAGTTTATGAAGGTTTGCTATGGAATCAGTAAGATATCTTTTTTGGATTTTACTTTTTCTGAAGATAATGCAATCTTTTTTCCAGGAGCCTGCGCAGAGGCAACATCACCGATAAAGAAATCTTGAATTTGTTTCTTCAACTCTACATTTTGTTTTACTGTTCTTGGCTAAAATAGGTTGGATTGAGAAAGAGATTTGTTGTATCTATGGTATGAAATATTTCCCTTGAAATATTTTGTTATTCGATACTTCTTGGATAATTTTCCGCTTATAAAATTGCTGATGACTTTTTTATCCAAATTACTTGAACTCTTTGTAGAAGATTCTTTAATGTGTTGTTGAAGAACTTGACCGACCAGAAGTTGTTTTTTGATGGTATTTGGATCACCTCTTTTTATCATGTTATTAATTTTTGTTCTGGGAGAAGGTGTTCGAAGATTCTCTTGATTAGATGCACGAGCAGTCTTTAATCTCTTTTTGTATCGTTCAGATTTACACTTCTCTAATTTAAGGGTGTGATTTAACTGTCTTACTTTTTCATTAAGATCTTTTATTTTTTTCAACAACCGAGCTTACTCAACTTCAGCATTTTCGAGACGATCCACATAATCAAAATGTTCTTGTTGCTGTTGTATTGCTGAAGTATTTTTTTCTTATTTGTTGGTTTTCTGGTGGAATTGGTGTCGATGGTGGTGTATTTTCATTTTGTTGTACAATTTACGGAGTAGTAGATATATTTTCTGTTGGACTGTTATCTGTCAGAAATTTTTCAATTCTTTTTGTTCTTTCCAATCTCTCCGATTCGCGCCACTTTTTTCTCCCGTTCTTGTCTCCGTTTTTCGTCAGTGAGTTTCTTCTTGCTTTTTATTTTCGGAGTATTTTCTCTAGTAAGGCTCATCTCTTCTTCATTATTATTGCTTTGATTTATATTACGGTCATATGTTTTAGAAATGCTGCCTATATTAGATACACTGCATTCTGGAGATATCCATATTTCTGATGAGTCCTGTTATTTTCTTAGTTGCTTATGAACCTGTTTGTTATAATACCTTTCTCTCTCCCTCCGCTTTTTTCCTCGTATTTGGCGTTTTTCTCTTGTTTTCTTCTCTCTGAGCTTTCTTCTGTTAATCTTTTAAGCTTTCCGATCAATCTTTGGATGTTGATGCCGCCTGGCTTTATTTTTGGAGGAGCGTTCTGTTTCTAAAAAAAATAAAAGAAACATTTTTCATGCAGTACATACATTTTCTAAACATTTTTATTAAAAACGGTATGGAAAAGTATAAAATTTGCATATGAAAATAACTTAATTAAATAAGTATCCTCCCCGTCCCTTTGTGTCGTTTCCGTCCCATCAAATTTTTTGGCAAAAAGGGACGGAGACGACAGGGATGGAGACGACACGTTTTAGCTATATCTATATTATTATAAAATTAATTGGGGTTATGTTTGCTATTCCATACCTATTTGTTTTGTCCCTGTTTATCTTAGGTAACTATTTAAAACCAAAAGCATGTTTAATTAATACATTTAACCATTTAGCAAAGGGACAGAGACGACTGAATATTAAAAAAAACGTACCTTTTGAGCTTTTTCGGCTGTTTGCTTACAATCGGCTTTTTTTCTCACACACGACGAGTGTGTTTTGTAAACAACGACTAATAAATAACCAACCTGAGACTTCGGTATTACTGATAGCGTTGTCAGCTGCCAATTCGCAGCACTACGAACAAAGGGGAAGGAGATGATTTAAAACTGAGGGGAAAGCTTTAATTAAAATAAAAAATAGTTAAGATTTAACATTGTGGTTGGCAAAATGGACATTTTAGAAAGATAATGGTTCAACAAAAATGAAACAAATTATATTGATGTTACTGAATACATTTTAATATAAACTTGCCAGAGTTAAAGTGCAGGAGTTGCCACTGGAGAAAGGGACGGATAGGACATTTTCAGTTCTGTCAATCGTTTTCAATAAGATCTTTGGGAGATTAAAGTGTTATTTAAGTTGCACCTTATAGATCATAAGATTCTATAACGAAAATATAACTACAGAATATGTCTAAGGCACTCTTCTACATACACTCCTATCTAAAAATTCAAATTTCTCCTAAACCGTTCACATTATCGACATCAAACACAAGTACATTTTCATTAGGGAATGGATTCGAAAATTTGTTTTTTGGAAATTAGATATCATACGGGATAGAATTAAGGACTGTTAACCACTGGGCATAAGCCGCCTCTGGACTTCTGTGTGTAGTGTAGATTCATTTGTACGTTCAGGCACAGAACATGTATGAAAGTAATCAATTACTGGAATTTTATTGTATTCGAATAGATAGTTTAGAATTTATGTCTAAACATAAGTTTTTATTTCAATGCATTAAGTACCTATAACTCCGAAGCGAAGGCTTGTATGACATGAATTTATTTGCCTACAATATGTTGACCTCTTCCACGCGTTCCCGAATTTCTGGCAATAATTTTATGGATAATATCGTTTCCGCACACGTTTAATTTCAAATGATGTATGCAAAGTTTTGCTTTGCTTTATTCCTGCTATCATTTTCTCATTCAACAACAGTCGGCAAATATTTTTCTTTCTATCCCATTGTCTATGGAATCACTGCTTAAATTCATGAATCTTCAAATGATAGCCGCCCAAGTGTGACAGCTTTTAAACGTTCAGAAAAACAACGTCAACTTATCGTCAAACCATAGCATCGCCCTCGTATTCTAGATTTTCGCTTCAGAGCGGTACCCATTTGTTGACTTTAGTACCAGAAAAAATGACTGAACGAATCGTTCTACACATGAAAAGAGAGTTTTCATTGTACTCCAACCACTGAATAGTGCCTACAAATTACCTCAAGCATGCAATATTTATGCAAAGTACTGTTGCTTCTTCCAGAGAGTAGGCATCAGATGCAAGAAAAATTAGAAAACCTCACTATATCATGTTTATCAGTTTTTAGAAATTTCTCAGATTGTTTGTCAAGAAGGAGCAATTATTACTTTAGATTTGAATTCAGTGAGAAAATATTGGGAACAAAAGTTAGGTCTGATCCCCAGCCCACGCAACTTTATTTTATGAGATTTATATAGCAGATTAAAAATGTGCATCACTATGTTGACATATTGATTTTTAATTCAATACGTCTGTAGCAATACAAAATTAGTGGTTGGTGTGTTTTATTTGTCAACTCACGATATATTCAACACTAAGAGCAAATTTGTGTTTTAACTGAAACTCAATGTTTCTAGCTAATTCCACAATATAATGAAAAATGTTGAATTAGCTAGAAACATTGAGTTTCATTTAAAACACAAATATGAGTAGATTCCACGAAGTAAGGGTCGAGACAGTTAATTTCACTAAGAGCAAATGTAACTTACCGCTAAATGCCAAGTGACGGACGGAATTGATTCCCTTGACGAAGAATTTTGCGGAAAGTTATGTCCCTGACTGAATTTAAATA
Organism: Galeruca laticollis; assembly: GCA_963921935.1. Lineage (NCBI taxonomy): Eukaryota > Metazoa > Arthropoda > Insecta > Coleoptera > Chrysomelidae > Galeruca > Galeruca laticollis. Next base: position 80,464,722 of record OY998180.1, read on the forward strand.
CTGCAGCAATAATAAAAGACACGGTATAATGGAATAATACCTTTTCTGGTTATGGCGTCATGAATATTAACAAATATAACCTTTAAAATCTACCCCGACGAGACACGATATAACACTTATGATGGGTACTTAAGCAGAATATCTAGGGAGAATCCAAATCAAAACCTTTGTCAAATGAGGAACAAAGAATTACAATAATGCCGCATCAATAAAAGCTGAGGATACGAATATTATAACTGTGACTGATGAAGAACGTGAGTTTTTCAAGCAAATACACCCAGTGACCTAGAAACCCGAACACCCACTAAAAATTATTTTACTTCGGTACTTCGGTAATATTTGGCATACATATCACGGAGTTCGTAATATGATAAAAATTTCACTCCAATCAGGTGACGATAAACTAAGTTCTTTCTCACCAACATTAATAACGAGTTGGATCCCCACAATGTTTAACACATTTCCTAATGCGTCTAGTTATACTCATAATCGGATGATCAATATCTTCTTCATTCTATGCTGACTCTATCTCCTGTCGAAAAGCCATCAGAGTTTGAGGGGGACGCTCTAAATTTCTTAACCTTCTACTGATTATGTCCTACACAACTTCAATTGGGGACAAATCCGGGGATCTTGGGGGACAAGGTAGGAGCCCAGTAGAAGTAGTCCATGGTGTGTCTGGCTATATGTGGACAAGCGTTATCTTGCTGATTCTACACTAGTAATTATTGGCACAACTGAAGTCGATTCCTTCAATGTTCCAGGTTGAGAGTAACATCAACTGAGGTCGGTCCAGACCGTCTTATCCGTCTATAAACGCATTCCAAGTACTCTCCCATGTTCTGCAAACCACTGAGTTGCAATTGCCCTGGTCGATGAGAAACGATCTAATAATACTACGTTCCTTATGAACCGTACACTGATAGAAGCGCTTCACGGCACGAACCCCGGACGGTTCGATCAATTCCGGCGACAATGTAGCAACTTATAAGAAGGGTAGAGCTCACAATTCCTATGAAATGTACTTTCATGGGCACTAGTTAGTCTGATATGACCAATGACACACCCAGCTGTATAATTCCCTGTGTCCCTCAAGACCACCAGAAATGGACTGAGGCAAGCTAAAGCAACCGTGAGAGTAGTCTGGAGTTTTATCTAGGAATGTTCGGAATTACATCAAGATGACTTACAAATAATTTATCAGCCTTTACCTAAATGTAAAAAATAGTTACCAAAATAATGCGTAAATCTACAAACTACAACTTCCTGATTCTCCAAGTGGTCGTAGAAGCTCCCCGGAGGAATTATCGATGCTATCCCGCCTACTTCCCAGTATAGGAACTAGCTCCAGAAGTAACAAGGGAATGGAATAAAACCCGAGAAGAGAAGTCCAAGTAGTTGAAAATATCGAAGAAGTAGAAAGGAAGTAGAGAAATACAAAAAAATCCCCAGATGACAAAATAATCCTAATTACCAACACTGATAAAAATCGTATATGTATGTTATATAATATGAAAATTAACTTAAAGTGCCAAATAGATTCTGGTGTACTCCGCTGATTGGATGAAAACTCAAGTTTAGTGATTTGAGGCAGACTGAGATAATCTATTCTAATAATAAAAACCAATTAAAAGAATTTCAAAATAGAGTAAATTCGTATCCCATCGCAGAGTGATGTCCCAAGCAACAACAAAAATCAAAACATCTAAATAGTGCACCACTAATAAAACGTGCGCGTTAAGAGTTAATGGCATTAATAATCATAGATTTAGAGGAAATACATGAAAATAATTCAGTTAGTTTACATAAAAGTGATTTAAAAAGTGCACAAATTGCAAATAAGTGGAAATAAACACTGTAAATTGAAGTAAGATCAGTTTTTTTATATATAATAAATAAATACTTCTAACCTAATAAATTAACATATAAAAGGTTATCAGGAAAAATAGATATTAGAGTTATCAGCAAAACATTAAGAACCTGTCTTCGTTAAATTTGTTATTAAAAAGAACAGAGACAAACTGACTTAATCGGACGTTATAAATTTGCGGATAATAGATAGTCTATAAAGAATAAGTTACTCCAGACTGATAATTGTCAGCTTCATGTAGGGCTGGGATCTGAATAGAGTAGGGTTCTGGTATATAACCTGCAGTGAGACACAATATCAGACACGATGGAGGATATGATGAAGGAAATAATCAAAAAACTAAACAAAAGGGATAAAAACATGGACAATTATCAAGAACAAATAAAGAAAATAACTAACGAAAATAAGGGATTAATGAACAAAGTCACCCGAATGAAACAAGAAATTGAAATTCAGGATAAAAGAATACAACAACTAGAAAAATAAAGCAAGAAAAAGAACCTTGTAGTATACGGAAAAGAATAAATTGAGAACGAAAGTGCGAGATAAGAAACAACAAAATTAAACAAATTTTAGATAAAATAAAGGTTAATATAAACATCGAAGTAGATATAATATAAATAAGAAGAATTGGTAAAAAAGAGACAGACAATAACAGAAATAGACCACAATGACTAGAGCTATCAAAAAAATAGAAATAATAAGAGAATCCAAAAACTTGATAGTTACAAAAATATGGATAACAAAGGATCTACCAAAAGCAATCCAAGATAAACGGAAAGCACTCATCTCCTATCTAAAATCGGCTAGAGAAAAAGGATGAAGAGTAAGTATAGTATATGATAAATTAAGAGTGGATGACACAATATATGCCTTAGATCAGCTGGAATACAATCGAGAAGAAGAAACAAAAACAAATGCAAACAAGAAAAAAGGAAGAACGGCTAGCCAGTGGTCGTCCAGCATGGAAGACGATGAAGATGTAGCACCAACGGGGAAAATGATACAAACAGGGTACCCAAAACACTAGAAGACATACACGAAGATAAATTAAACAATAATAATAGTATTAAGAATAGTAATAAGTGTAGCAGTAAGAATAGAAGCAGTTTTAGCAATAGGGATAAAGAAGAAACTAATAAGAAATTTAAACACAAAAATTATAATGGTAGGGGACAGGATAGAAAAAATGATCAGAGCAGTCAAAGGGGAAAAAATAATCATAGACAATATATAAATAGTGCAGACCAAGAACATATAAATATAGGTATATGGAATTTTAACACATTAACAGGAAAAGAAATCGAAATAACGGACGAACTGAAAAACAACAAAGTACATATTCTAGGAATAAGTGAAACAAAGAAAAAAGAATTAGGACAAATAAATTCAACAAATAATCACACATTATATTATTCAGGGGTAAAAGGAGAATGAAGAGCAAAATAGGGAGTAAGAATAATTTCAACAGACGAAATAAACAAAAAGGTAATGAATATGAAGGATATAAATTCAAGAATACTAGTTCTAAGTATACGACTAAAATAAATGATAAATATTATATAAATATATGCACCCGTTGAAGGAACAGAGGAGGAAGAGGTTCCAGAATTTTACATACAATTATAGGAAGTATTGGATGATATAACAGAGAAAAACGAAAACATAATCATTATGGGGGATTGGAAAGCTAGAGTTGGTGAATATTACAATCGAGGAATGGGTTGTATGGAAGTTTATGGAGAGGAAACAACGAACAGAAATGGTCTTGAGATGATAGGTTTTTGTCACAGTAACGATTTGATAATAAGAAATTCGATGTGGAAACAAAAACTAGAAGATAAATATACCTTTGTAGCGGAAGAAAGAAATGCAAAAAGTTTAATCGATTACATAGTTTATACACAAAACCTATCAAATATGGTAAAAAAAGTAAAGACAAGAAAAGAGTCTGAGTTGGGTACCAACCATAGATTAGTAGTAGCGGAATATGAAGAAAAAATTATGAAGGCAGAAGAAATAAGATTCAGTAGAATTGCAATAATTAAATTAAGAAAAAAATCTAAATATCAGGAAGAAACAGACAGAGAATTCGAATAACTAAGTAATGAAAACAGCGAATGGACACTCGAGAAACGGTGGACAGTATTCAAACAAATATTACATTAAAAAGCAGAGGATACATGTGAAAGAACTAAATTCACCAAACATTTAAAAAGGACAAAGTGGTGGAACAAAGAAATACAAACATTAGTAAAATAAAAGAAAACCTCATGGAAAAAATACCTTCAAACAAAAACACAAGAAGATAAAGAAGTATATAACGGAAAGAGAAACATAGTCAAGAAATCGTTTCAGAAAGCGAAAAGGGACTCCTGGAAAGAATTTGGAAGGGAGATGTCAAAGACACATGCATCAGATAATAGAAAATTTTGGACAGCAATAAAAAGACTTCAATGAAGTAAAGGAAAAGATATAAGAGCAATAAAAAATAAAAATAACGAATTGAAGACCGAAATAAATACAATACTAAAGAGTTGGAAAGAACACTACGAAGACAAATTTAGTAATAGGTCGCAGAAAAAAACAGAAATATAGCTGAAGAGAAATGGAATAAACATGAATACCTTGCAATCTAAAGAGAAGAAATGGAAGTGGCTATAAAGAAACTTAAAATAGGAAAATCCAGTGTGGAGGATGCAGTAGCGCCAGAGCTGATCAAATGGTTAGGAGAAAAAGGAAAAGAATGGCTGTGTCTTATATGCAGGGAAGCATGGGACACTCAAAAAATCCCCAAATACTGGGAAAATAACCTTATACTGCCAATACATGGAAGAGGGGATCAGACACTGTGCAATAATTATAGACCAATATGCTTAGCCCAAACCAGCTTTAAAATAATAAAATAAATAATAAAGATCCGATTAAGACGTTATATAGAAGCAAAATTAGAAGAGGAACAAGCAGCTTTTAGACCAGGACGATACGCAAATGATAATATATACATTTTAAGAAGGCTAATTGATAATACAATAGAAGCGGACTTGAAGGCAGCTTTTGACACAGTGAAAACAGAAAAAATTTGGGGGTATTGGAAGACTTAGAAGTACCGAAAGCTCCAATCAATATAATTAAAAGCGCATATGAGACTGTCAAAGTAGAAGTGCAGATAGGAGGTCAATGATCGGAAGAGTTTTTAATGAAAAAAAGTATGAAACAAGGTGATATGTTAAGCCCACTATCGTTTGTCATTATAATGGATAAAATAGTGAAGGGAAAAAAGGAGGAATTCTGAATATGTTAATAGGGTACAGAAACATGGTGCCGGTCAGATTAAGTAATTTACTGTATGCAAACGATATTGTACTTATAGCAAAATAAAAAATAAAATGCAGAAACTAATTACCTTATTGGCAAGGAAATAGAAAATATGAAAATGATAATAAATACAGAAAAAACCAAAGTACTAATAAAACTGAAAAAAGCAAGAGAGGAGTAATTACAAGCAATTGAAATGTAATTACAAAACAATACAAAGAGTACCAACTTATAATTACCTAGGAAGTATCATAACATAAAAAGGGAAAATAGATGCCGGACTTAATAACAAAGCAAATAAATCAACAAGATTATATTATTCCTTGAATCGAGAAATATTAAGCCATAAACACATTGATATGGACACAAAGCTGGAAATCTACAACAAAATTACACTTCCGACTATAACTTATGCTAGTGACAACTGGGTACTGCAGAAACAGTAGGAAACGAAAACAATTGCAATGGAAATGAAACATTTAGGGAAAATAGGAGGTAAAACAAAATGGGACAAACTAAGGAACGAAGAAATCAGAAGCATAACTAATCAAGAGCCAATAATATCGATGATTAAAAAGAAGCAATGAAACTGGTATGGCCACCTAGTGAGAATGAAGCAAGATAGAATTACGAAAAAAGTTATGGAAATGTGAATATGAAAAGACAAAGATGAACACCCAGGAGGAAATGAATAGACCAGATCGAAGAAATTGGAAAAAACAAAGGAAAACATTAGGAGAGATGAAAGCATTGCCTAGGGACAGAAAATAATGGAAAAAATGGGCACAGGAAGAACTCCTGAGAAGGCATCGGATTGGAGAAGGCTGAAGATAAGAGAAAGAAAGAGTATATTAGCCCTGATAATCCAGAATTGAAAAATTACTTTCTTCAAGATACTGGTTTCACTTTTTACAATATGGACGACTGGCCACAAAATGAATGACTGTGACCACCTACCGGAAAAAGGTTAAGAGCCATAACTTCGATGTGAAGCGGAAATCGTAATCCCTGCCCAACCAATCAAAACTAAGGCATCATAAGGTAGTATCGTGAATATAATATAATATGAATTATGAAAAAGTTCAAAAAAATCACGCTAGTCACAACTAAATGGACGACAGCAAAACAAGTAGAATTAATTACAACAATTTTATTTTTCGAGTTCAAGTTAAACTGGAAATTCAAGGTACCATAGTGAATTAGAATAACTTAACATTTGGTGCTCCAAACAACTGATCAGTTATTACTAAATTTCGACAAGAAATTACTCAGTTACAGATGGTTCTCAGATGTTGAAAGGAAAGCAATTGTGATGTTGCGTTTTTCTTGTGTATGGTTATTCAAGAGAGGTCAAAAACTTAGTTATCATGTCGAATCGTGATCGCTAAGTGATTTGCAAAATTGAACGAATAATGTGGATGTCGGCTCAACGCGTAAGAGAGAATTTACACCGTAACAATAATCTTAGACGATGACCTTGGCCCTCTGCTTTCGCACTCTCTCGTCCTGTGGCTCTGGCTCTGCGTGTTCGGTCTTCTTAGTGCCATGTCTGATAACATCTGACAACAGTATTCACACTCATGTTGATTCCACCAGAAATTTCTCGAAACGACAGCCAGCTTCCCTAAGATGAGCAATTTGACCTCTCTCGAACTCAGCTAACCGATAATTTGTATTTCTTAGCACTCTAGGCATGAAAAACACTTGTAAGGAATAGTTGAAAACCTCTGGACTCGAATAAATTCTGTATTTTGATATCGGAATGGGCCGGTTCATCCAGTTCTAACAGCAAAAAAATATTTGAATAACTGAATAAAAAAATAAAAACTGAATTAGCGAATCTTGAATTAAGATTTTTATGATAAACATGTAAGTACCTGAAATATTTTTGAAATAACATAATATTTACTAGGTGGTCGTATTCCTATGTCACTTTGTACATATTTAGTGTAAAAATAGTGACTAGTTGAAATACGGTTGAAAATCAAATAGTCCTCAATAATGATGGAAAAACATTCACATGGCAATTAAGCGATAGTATAACTTAACTGAGTTACCAGAAAAATAAAATATCCTGATAGGTAACAAAACTTAACAACACATAAAGGAAATATGTTTTTTATTGTAGATATTTTAACTAACCACTGTCCAGTGAGATAAATAGCAATTTGAAAAATGATTCAAAAATGTGTAGATAACAAAAAAGTAAGAAACCTAGCCCCTCCGTTGATACCACAATCTGATTTTGCAGTTATTTTTCAATGTCAGAATAGTTATTTGTAAAACAAGTGTCACAATGACTCGTTTTGTAGTACGAGTGAAGTTTGCACAACGAACCGCGAAGCGGTGAGTGGTGCAAATCACGAGTACTACAGAAAGTCATTGTGGCACAAGTTTTAAACAATATTTTTTATAATTCGCGTTTATTTGATTATTTAAATAAAATATAATTTCATATAATCCCTCTTTTTAAACTAGGAGGTGTGGTTTGAATTTAAGTTGGCAATTCTGTAGATACCTAATTGGTCAGATCACAGATGGTTTTATTCAGCACTTCTGACTTTTGACATAATATAACCGAATAATTGTGTAAATTGTAAACAAACTTTCATTCAAGCAAAAAGAGGATGATTATTTGTTTGAAAAAGAGCTTATTCGTATATGCTCTTGCGATCTATTTATATTATATCATGAACAGAATTATTTCTGTAATACATCTTCACATAGATATCTGGTAATTTATCGCAAAAATCGTACGTTTTATATACCTATATATTGATCCTATACAATATAAAAATAAACAATTGACAAATCATTGATAAATAAACGTTAGCGTACTTTATTCGTTATTATTTTTAATATATAAATCAATCTAATTTACCTTTTGTATAATAATTTGCTAGCTAGAACAACGCTAGACCATTTTATTTATAATCTGTGTCAAGGTTAAAGTCAAATGTCAAATAAAAATATAACTAAATACAATAACCAACTGTACTCTAAAAATTACTATTACAGTGTTCAAAGAGCTTCATTATGACACTGTAAACAATGTTATAATGAAGTCTCTTTTATACGCGAATTATAAAAATTATCTTGTGAGATGGTGCGTGACCAAGCAATCGCTTAAATTGTCACGCATTGATTCATATGACTCCGAATTTTCTGCGGATATCTCTCCGTCAGAATTCAACAACGTTCAAGTCAGCATGTTCTTCATTTCAACGTATTTTAAGTCGATTCCATAAGTTTATATAACATTTTCAGCGCCTACGGAATCGATATTCAATTAGCAAAGCGAAGATGGAGACAGATTCATCAATATTTTCATCAGTAATAATATAACAAGACCTTGTTATTTAATCAGATACATTTTTTATTATACAAAAACTTTTTGGTGATAAAATTGAGAAATTGAGTTTGACATATATGTTCCGATTAATCTTTGAACAAAAATGTCCTATTCAATGAGTAAATTTATCGAACATAAAAAGTTTTAAAGAAATTGTTGGAATTAAAGTTAATTATAAGTTTTGCAAATTATTATAAAATATCAAAATGTATTCATTCATTTTCAGAGTATCGTATTGAGGGAAAAATAGGCAAAAGCTTTATCACAAAAATTGTCTCCAAATCTGTTTGTGTGTGTGAGGGTATGAGAAGCACTTTCGCAAAGATGTTAAAGAAGCTGATTGATTAGTTATTAATGGAACTGAAACTATCATCCCTCGCGAAAGTTAAACTCTTTGGAATGAGAGTGTCATTCCAATAAACCTTCACGGTTAGGAAATGGATATTTCTGAAGAAGTTTGTGAATGCCACATTTACTATTTTTAGATGATATTGAACTTTAATAAATATCATACCTCTCTACTTTACTTTTAAATCGTTTTTTTGTTACAGCAAGTTCCATTAGTACGGAATGAATGAATGAATTAATAACTGTCAATTGAAAAATATTCATTATACTTAACCCTCGTTACACAACTTGGAAGGTAATGATATAAGAGAAGATTCTCAATCGGTAGGGCTCCATCATATGGAATCACCAGATATTGTAACATATTTTCTTCCACTTCTTTTTGTATAAATAAAATCTCATTTTCCATTTCTTATATTCTCGGTTTTTATTGCAGATAATCTGCTTAAAACTGCACTGGGCAGGTATCCACAAATTGTTATAAGCTTTGGCGGTAGAATCCACATTGATCATGGTATCGAAGTCTACGTCAACGATTCCAGCGAAAAAGTACTGATGTCACTATATTCAAAGCGCAAAAAGCTCAGAACGCTATTGAAAGATTTATAAACTTTTACATAATATCATACATTTTTGAAGTTTCATTTATCTTTTAAATGATATTCATATGTATAGTAATCAAAACTTGTTACTTAGGTTTACAATGTCTTTCATCGCACAGTACTTGAAAATAATTGAAAATATTTATTAAAATTTAATTTCAAGTTCGCTTAGAATTAATTTTGTTATATTATTTACTAATGTCTAGAAGGAGATACTGGAACAGCAGTTTATGAATGCAAGAGCAGAGTGTGCTGAACGTTCCAAAGATATTATTATAAGCAGAATTACAGAGCTCCCATAATCTCAGCAGCTTTCAGTTTCGACCTGCTTCAATGCAGCAAAACTGAAAAATTATAAAATGCATCATTAAGATTTGTCTTGGATATATGAATGTATATTGTTCATTTAAAAAAGCATTAATATTTACAATTTTATTTGTGAGTGAAATATTCTTTCTCTTCCTCACACATATACACTAATAAATATATTCAAAAGATAAATGCGTCGGCTTTTGGATTCCTATGAATACATAAACGCTAGCTTTCCCCAATCGGAATTTTCAAATTTTGTACTTTGCACCATCAAGCGCTTGTAATGCACCATAATGCTCCGCCGAAAAAATACTTTGCATCCCTTCTCTCAGTGAGTAGTAACGCATTCTTCAGAATGAAGTCCCCCCCCCCAATTACCATTTGTAACAAAGATATATTGCAGCCAAATCCACTTCTAATGCACTCACATGTACCACTGAGAAAAACAAAGTCCCGCTCCCTTTACTTAGTTAAACCTCAATATTTAAAGTGAAGTTCCCCCTCACCCCCCTCCCCAACTATAATTTTCAAAAAAACCAGTGGCATCGGAATCCACTTCTAATGCACTGATATCACCACCAAGGAAAATAAAATCCCCCCTTCCCTTAGTTAAACCACAATATATAAAGTGAAGTTGCCCACCCCCCAATGATTATTTTTAAAAAATACAAGTAGCATCGGAAACCACTTCTAATACATTCATATGTACAAAAACAAAATCCCCCTCCCCTTACTTAGTTAAACCTCAATATATAAAGTGAAGTTGGCCCCCCAATGATAATTTTCAAAAGAAAAAAGTGGAATCGGAATCCACTTCTAATGCACAACAAAAACAAATCCCCCCAACCCCTAGTTATTTAAACCTAATTATTTAAAGTGAAGTAGCCCCTCCCCAAAGATTAATTCCGATAAAAATTTAGGGTTGCGCAGGCCACTTCTAATGCACACTTAGGCACCACCAACAAAAACAAAATTTTCGTTTCCTCCAAATATAAAAAGTATATGCCTTCCTCTAAGCCTATAAAATTGCCAAAGTTGTGGCAAACCTTAGTGAAAAAGGGCCCGGAAAGTTATGGAGAGGGTAGAAAGTGTCTGTTTCAGTGACAGTAAATTCGTAAATGTCATAAGATAATTAAAGTGCCTTTTATTATATTGAATAAACAGTTACTCGAGATTCTGAATAATAGAGTAATATTTAATTTGGAGAATACGTTAAAATTATAAAATTTGAATTATTATTTTTTTAAAAATTTGATCCCACCCTGAGACAAGAGTGATTAAGTCGATTGTGAATAAATTCATCTTTCTAAATACAAAATTAATATTTATCTTAGCCGGGCATTGTTTGACAACTACTGTCAAAATTGAAATAGGTTACATACGCTGCTAAAGGTGTGTGTGCCATAGTGCCGCTACAATCACAGATTGTAAAACGTTGATAAATAATATTTCATATTGTTATATTTATATATTCATTCATTAAAGGTATAGGCGAATTGAAATTTATGTTTATAGGAAAGTTTAAAAACATTAAAATTAAACAATTAAAATTCATCACAATTAATATTAGATACATTACAATTTGTGACCACAACGTGGGGCAACTATAAAATAAAATACATATAATATATATATATATATATATATATATATATATATATATATATATACTATCTAATTCCATGATATTTTTTCCAAATGTTACTTATTTTTGGAGTATGTCCATAAATAGGCTATAACCACTTTTATATAGCTAGTGGTTTGTTTACTCCTCTCATTGGCAACTTCAGGTACTGCGTCATTGAAAACTGCGAGAACAATATACAAGAACATACAACATGAGATCCTCCCCAGTAAACGATTTAAAATGGATATTTTGTAGATAGTTCAATTGAATAACCCCTAAGCACCAGCGTTGTATGCAAGATATACGTAGAATTTGTTAGTCGAAATTGTGACTTCTGTCATTTTATAGTCCTTCATCAAGGCAGTGCAAGTGGGCACCTAACGCGCATATTGGGTTTAGAAAGAAAAGTATTTTTTTTTAAACGACCGATGAACAGACTCTTTCTACCCTCTCCATAACTTTCCGGGCACTTTTTCACTAAGGTTTGCCAAAATTTTAGCAATTTTCCAATTTTTTTGGCTTTTTATATTTGGAGAAAGGGAAGATTTTGTTTTTGTTGGTGATGCATAAGCCTGCATTAGAAGTGGACTCCACTACCCTAAATGTTTTTCGGAATTTATCTTTGGGGAGGGGCAATTTCACTTTAAATAATGAGGTTTAACTAACTAGGGGTAGGGGGGATCTTGTTCTTGTTAATGGTGCATATGAGTGCATTAGAAGTGGATTCCGATGCCACTTGTTTCTTCTGAAAATTATCATTGGGGGAGTGGGGCAACTTCACTTTATATATTGAGGTTTAACTAAGTAAGAGGTAAGGGGAGGGGGGATTTTGTTTTTCTTGTTGGTGCATATGAGTGCATTAGAATTGGATTCCGATGCCACTTGTTATTATTGAATATTATCATTGGGAGGGGGGCAACTTCACTTCATATATTGAGGTTTAACTAAATAAGGGAAAGGGGAATATTATTTTCCTTGGTGGTGCATATGAGTGCATTAGAAGTGGATTCGGCTGCAGTATACCTTTTTTGAAAATTGTCATGGGAGGGGGTGGCAACTTCACTCTGAATAGTGCGATACCACTAACTGAGAGGAGGGGTGCAAAGTATTATTTTGGTGGAGCATTATGGTGCATTACCATCGCTTGATGGTGCAAAGTTCAAAATTTGAAAATTCCGATTGGGGGGGGGGTGCTTGCTAGCGATTATTTGACCCCCCCCCATAAACAAATAGCTGTAGTCTCTCGGGAAATGTGGTGCAAAGAAAATCATTCATAGAGCATATTGGTGCATTAGGAGTGTATTTCGACAATATATGATTTTATTGAAAATTTCGATTGGGGGGTCCAACTTCACTGAGCTCATCAACAATACTTAATATGTATTACTGACAGGACGGACATTAAAGTGAGGTAAGCGTATTTGATAGATATAGTCTGCTTATAAGGAACAGGAATTTTCTGTGAGACGCTCTGAACAATATCCAATCATAAAATTTATCATTTCCATATACTCCGGAGGCTGTATCGTGCTAACAAACCGAGAATTTCTGCAACAACGGTCATTTGTATACAATCCGGAGGCTGTATCCTGCTAACAAACCAAAATTTATTTAAAAACGACAAAGAATGTAGTATAGGACCCGTCGTACTCGATCTGGTGGGCTAAAAATCAAGAGTTCATCTATGATATGCCCTCAACAATACCCAATTATAAAATTCATGACTTATATGTACTCCGGAGGCTGCTTCGTGCTAACAAGTCATGTTACCAAAAGTGGTCGAGGATAACGACTACGACATACACACAGAATTTTTCTTCTAAAACACTATTTTTCGTATTATTCTGGGTGAAAAACGAAAAAAGTAACTAAAAAAAATCCAACTTTTTTTGGGGTAAACCTATACTTTTCTCGCATCTCAGATAGACTTGGAAGGAAAAGTAGAAATTAGCTTAGCTGACCACAAGTCCATTTGTTATATGAACTTTTACCTTATATTTTGATAGAAATCCTTTTGTCCAAACGAAACGTACCAGAAGCAACAGTCATCTAATATATCTCAAGGAATCAAGATTCTCACTTCTGTAAAGTATGGTTTCATTCCACTTATGGAACTGACAACGGTCCTGTTTCAACCCTCATCATCAAAACTTAATCTCGCTACATCACTGCCTACATTATACGATTGATGGTATTTTTAATACGGTGGGATTTGAATATTTCATAAAATACCTCCTAGTTTGTACGAAGGGTAGTAAATTTTGATTAATTCGAACAAAAGCCGCACCAAAATATTTAACTTCATTTTGATTAATGTGGAATACATAAAGAAAATGCATCTAAAGGTGGAAGTTCACTCAAAGTTTAACAAGAATGCATTCAATTAATTGAATCGCAGGTAGAACAGCGGAATTCCAGAGCACTTAAAAATCTTTGAAATTATAAAAATTTCGAAATAGCTACAAAAAAACCTCCATGAACGTACATACCTACTAAGATTCTGTCCTCGTTCCTCCTGAAGTACTCTCTTAGAACGTTTCACTCCGATCACTTGAATATTGTTAAATTATATTTGATAAAGACACAAGTAATTTCCAATTATTTTAAGGTGCATTAATAGAAATTGTTCCTTCCCGAAGTAGTCTGTTAATTAATGTTTGAGAGACACCGATTTGGATTTACCAAGATACTAGTAATTATCTCTATCGTAACACTCAATTCCAATATAAGAGTTTTCTTTCTTTAGCTGCTCTGCTGGTTGAAGTCCATCCACCCAGATAATATCGTACTATCCTAATATAAAGGAAAAGTTATTTATTATCGGGGATAGTGAGCAAACACTATAAAAACCAGCAGCGAACACACTCAAAAAATAAAGTTGAAGCTGGGAAAGCATTTAACTAGATTAGAGAAAATTGTTTTCATTATTTCTATGAGCCTTATTACAAAAATATTCCATACTTTCATTCGTTCCATAATTATTGTTATATACTAGCAAGGATCTAAAAGAGTTTCCTTTGTTCTAACAAACTCCTTAATTCAAAATAATTTGATAATATTACTTACAAAGTTTAAGTTGATGTCAGGAGAGACCTAATATTATAATAACTTTATTATTCGTTCAGTGTTTGCGTACCAGCTCTGATTACGTTACCTAAGGAATGAAATTCCCAAATGGAATGTTCCAAAGTTTATTAACTAAAGATGTAGTACAGGAAAAGGAAAATGTATTATTCAAGTTATCCAAAACTGAAAATTATCATTAGAAAAGATTTTTACATTATTTCAAATTTGAAGAATTTCTTATAAAGTATCACATAACAGAGAAGCAATAAATTGTCAAATTTCTCATGTTTGAACACTCTTGTACTTTGTAATAACTATACAATTAGTAAATCCTAATAGCACGAAACCAACTGGACAGTTTTATTTCAAGTAACATTTTTGCATCAAATCAAAAACAAAAAAATTCTCATTTTTTTGGGTAAATTTTGCAATGTTCTTAAATAAATATTTTCATGTACGTTTTAGAAAAAAGAGTCGAGTACAAAAGTTGTAGAACTTGTTAAGGTCTAAAAAAATTATATATATATATATATATATATATATATATATATATATATATATATATATATATATATATATTAACGGCATGAAGTGGCATCCCCCATGTTAAAATTGCGGTTAAGGTGGCATCCGCGGTAAAGTGGCATCGAATATACGGATGCCAATTTGCAAATCGAAAAAAGATAGTGGAATCGACTTGGAATTTCATCAGCTATCACATGAGGTAAAAATTGGCCGGAGTCTAATTTACACCATATTTAAATGGATTTGTAACTAAAGTTCACAGAATTTCTGTTGTTCGGCGCTGGTCTCGCTTATTTGTATATGCCGGATTGAATAAACGGTCAGACTGACTTCCGTGTATATATTGACCATTTAGCGGACATTTTGACTACTGTATATCTATTTTATTTGCACTTAGACATCCGAACAACGTTGCCAATTCAACGGTTCATCTTTAAAATGAAATATAATGGTTGTAATCATATCAGTTACTAGTATAAATTCAATTTTCCGTCGCACTAATGTTGGCATATAATGGAAATCATTGAAAAAGGAACTGAAAAGTGTTAAACATATATCGATAATTTTACACTATCAATTTTTGTCTGTAAAAAATCTAAAAATCATCCGATTCCAATAATCATTCTTCAAGTGTTCGTTTTTACGGGGGTTTATAAAAAATATGAGAATATCAGAAAATTGGTACATATATCGGTTTTAGGGCTTTGAATGTTCATGTAAACGCTTATTCACAAATAATTGTTAATACTTTTTCTTCAAGTAATCAAATGAACAAAAACGTTCATTATTCATTTTTAAATAAATCAAATTGAAAAATTGGAAAAATTCTATTTTACAAACCGAAGCTAACCTAGCCTGACTAGGTAGCCCTGAACGTGTATAATTATCGTTATTGTTACATTATAAATTTGTGATGTTTTGAGTTACATTCCAAAATACAGCTCCGATATAAATTATTAATTTTGAAGATAACCACGATATCAGGTAGTTTACGTATGCTAAAGAATGTCACACTGACAGATTTCTATTTCGATTATTAGGTTTCTGACATGGGTGTCATAGTTACTTTAAACTATGTAATGAAAATTGAATGTTATTTCGAAAATATTCTCGAAATACATTGAGGCGTTACTACTGAGAAAACCCGAACATATATATTTTGTTATAGATATGTAGATGGCATATTAGCTTGTTTCATAGGCAGTGAACGACAATTAAATTAATTTTTCAATCATATTAATAATTCACACCCAAAAACTCAATTTACATTAGAAGTTGAAGAGAATAGCTCAATTAATTTCCTTGATTTAACAATTCAAAGAGTTGATAATTAATTACTCATTTTACAGAAACCAACGCATACGATATTATTTTGATGGACAGATCAATTCAATTAAACAAATAGCCACATCAAACGGTTATCTATTAGAAATGATAAATAGTTTACTCAATAAAAAGTAGGAGAGAGTAGCACTACAGCAAATATTTTACAAACTAACTACATGAGTACAAAATTATAGAACCATCATATTTGCTGGTAATATATCTTTTAATATTTCAAAGGTAGTATCGTTAGCAACCAATACATCAATTACTTCGAAAACAGGAAGTGACGTAAGTACAAAATTGTTAGATGTTGCAGCAAAAATATCCCAATCAAAGCAGTCTGGTATATAAAAACTTAAATGTCCAGAATGTGATGCTATCTAAATCGGCCAAACCCTGCGAAATTTTGAGATGAGACGGGGTGGGGTGAACACTTAAGATCGTACTGACTGAAACATCCAGAAAAATCTCATTTTGCTAAACATTTACTCGACACTAATCATCGACTACACCTTACACAGAAGAAGTACTACATTTTTGTGATAAGTAACAAGAATTAGATTAGAAGACACATGAGAAACCCACAATATGAAGTCGTCAACGAACAGATCAATAAAGGAAGTTGTCCACTATAAAATTGTCTTCTCAAGTCATAATTGTAAAGATCAGCAGATGATAGTTTTTCTGTTTTCATATATCATTGTATTGTGATTTAGTTCAAAAAGAAAATACGAGTTTTACATGTAGATATAACAATTTTGAGTGATATTTATTCGTCGTCTACATCGCAATGATACTAGTTGTCACACAAAAAAGGAGATAACTGAATTGAATTTAATAGATTATAGATTGAAATATCGATGGTAAAGGAAATGCAACAAAGATTCCAAAACACAAACACAATGATTTTTTATTTATTTTGTGTAATAAAACATGAACAAATTATTTTTTCACAAA
This sequence comes from Galeruca laticollis, assembly GCA_963921935.1. NCBI lineage: Eukaryota > Metazoa > Arthropoda > Insecta > Coleoptera > Chrysomelidae > Galeruca > Galeruca laticollis. The sequence goes on from OY998180.1 coordinate 80,482,025, forward strand.
AACGAACAAAAAATTCCTCTGGAATATAATTAAAAAAAACTTCTTCCGCTCTTTGATTCAAACTAAAAAATATCCATTGTAATAAGAAAATAAGTCCTTGCATTTACTTAACCTGTTTATATTTATTGCAAATATAAACGTCAATTACTGGCCATGGTTTATTATGAAACAGGTTTGGGTGCTGATTAATTAAGTCCATGACTACCCCTTTTCTGGGAGGACGTTTTAATTTTATATGTCGCCTAAAGAATGTTTCCACCACTGTCTTTTGTTCAGTCGCCCAAGCTACGTGTTTTCGTTTGGCTCCATTTTTAAATTGGTGTGAAACAGGAGTAGTCTCTTGGATAAAACTTGAAGCGATAACAGGGGAAATTTCTTTCATTTCTTCCCCCGCATTTATATCTCTTGTATGTTCCTCATTCTCTTCAACTACATAATCATCAATATCTATTTCATCGAGCCTAATGTCTTTCTACCTCTCGAAGATGTTAGGTTGCTTTGAGAGCATCAATAATTTGCTGACCTTAGCAGTCTGGTAAATATCGTCAGGCAATCGATACCACTCAGCATGTGTCTTTTCTGTATGTCCCATAAATGCAGCAAGTTGTTCTAAATCATTTTTTTCCATTCGAAATATTTGAGCTACTTTCGAAAATATGAAGTCGTCTTCTCTACGTACTTTATCAATTGATTTTTTTCTTTTCTCCGATTTCTTATCCGAAGACATTATTCCTTGTACCTGTATTTCATCAGAATGACATCTTTCTATATGTCGAACAAAATTGTCTAGTTTTTACACTGCAGAATAAACAGTTATGTTTCCTTCTGATCCTTTCATTCTTAGTAGCTGGAACTTAGCTAGATGTATTGCAAGGTGTGTTATTTATTCTATTCAAATAACTTATATCTATTACGGAACCATCAGGGAGGTTTCCTAAATGTTGTTCTACATCACTGCCCAAAATTGCATTCAAAGATTGTTAAGACATTAATTTAGTACTTTCCGCAAGACAGTCACCAGCGATTTCATCACTGGACACATCAATGTTCATATTATTTGAAATATTGATCTCAATAGTTCCTAGTATATAGTTTGCATCCTGTTTAAAAAAACACCAAAATAAAACTAACGGTTATTGTGGAATATCGACAACAAACGGGTTTCTGTGATCTGCCATATTGGTGACTCTGAAATAATTTCCAGATAGTATAGCTTCTGTGAGTGGGTTTCTGAATCAGCTTTCAAATCTTCGGAGAGTTTCAAGTGTTGCTTCGAATAGTCAGGAAAAAATTAGATTTTAATTAGATAGGCACCTTTTGCTTAAAAGTTTCGATACGGAGCCCTGTATATGATCACAATTTTAAACTACAACGACTGATTTTTTGGTTTGCCCCAAACATTCTAGCGACATGTAGCGATACGGTCAAATAAATAGTAATCAAACTATGGCCAAACAACTCATAGAAATTGATAGATGTAAATTACTACAAAGAACGCACGATGCATTTAAATAACCATACACTTTACCGTAACGAATACGTTAATTCTAAATATATTTTCAAAGATGCCACTTCCTCCGTTACAAGTACAATATTTATACACGACCATGAAATCTGCAGAATGAAAGTGATTTAATAAACTCAAATATATCTTGTATTTCAACGTTGCCAAATTATCAAGATGCTAACCTGTCCGTTAAATATATTTAGCAAATATACATTGGTGTATATTGAAGGATTCCTGGCTATACCGTAAATGTACCGATGCCAATTTGACCGCTAGATCTATATATATATATATATATATATATATATATATATATATATATATATATATATATATATATATATATATATGTATATATATATATATATATATATATATATGTATATATATATATATGTATATATATATATATATATATATATATATATATATATATATATATATATATAACAAAGAAGATGTAGGAATATCGCGTGATATGTTAACAACAACAACAAAGAGAATCATGGGTAATTCACGCAAAATAAAGGGCTACTGAAATAGAGTGGTAACCGTGGACATGCATGTTTCTGGCTCATTTTGCCTCTTCAGCACGGCATAACCAAATAAGGATGTGAAATTTGGGAGCAAAGATGTTATTCGAAACATGGGAAAACTCGGGATCTTCCAATTGAAGACACAAATGAGCGTTTGGTTTCCCTGCTGAAATCCGTTCTTTTGTGTTTTCCCATGTTTCGACTAACATCTTTGCTCCCAAATTTCACATCCTTATATGGTTATGGTGGTCTCCGTAGGCTAGTGGAATGGTGCTCTGTCTGCTAACCGAGAGGCCCCGGGATCAAACCCGGGCCTAGTTAACATCATAATTAAAAATTCGGAGAGCCACCTGTCGGAAGGCAATGACAAACCACCGACAGTATTCTGCCTAGTACAGCCTCTCAACATAGACGTTCGGATCCGTCGTTAAACTGTAGGTCCCTTCTATTTGTGGCAACTGGAGAGCACAACACAGGTAGAAGTGAGAGGTCGCCTACGTCCGATCACGGATATGGCACTGTAAGAAGTAGAAGATATGGTTATGCCGTGCTGAAGAGGCAAAATGAGCCAGAAACATGCATGTCCACGGTTACCACTCTATTTCAGTAGCCCTTTATTTTGCGTGAATTACCCATGATTCTCTTTGTTTACATATATATATATATATATATATATATATATATATACATGTGTGACTATTTGGGTTGGAAATCTTGATGAGGGGCAACACCGTCTTGCTGTACCATATTTCTTCATTTGGCAGATTTGGATTACTTCTTCTTCAGGTGCCATCTCCGTTTAATGAAGGTTGGCGACAATTTCGACATACTTGTTTCGGTTCTGAGTCGTATGAATTAAGGATGATGTGTTCATACCAGTCCAGTCGCGTATGTTTTTTAACGACGAATGTTGTCTGCGACCAGGACCACGTTTTCCTTCGATTTGTCCTTCTATTATTAATTTCAGTATATTATACTTGTTGTTACGGTATATGTGGCCCAGTTAAGCGGTCTTTCTCCGTTTTATTGTTGTAAGTGACTATCTTTCCCTTTCCATACATCTAAGCACTTCATCGTTAGGTATATCTTGAGTCCATGATATTTATAGAAGTCTACGGAAGATCCAAATTTCAAAAGCCTCGAGTATGTTCTAGGTATCCACTGTCCATGTTTCTGCTCCATACAGGAGGACAGAGTGCACGTATGCTTTTACAAAACGGTATCTCAAGTTTGAGTTTAAGATTGCGTTGCACAATATGTTTTTCAACATTAGGAATATGGCTCTGGCTTACTCTATACGTGATCTTACTTCGACGTCAGGGTCTACATTAGCTACCAAGAAATTTAAATTTCTCAACTTCCTCTATTGCGGTATCATTTATGTTCAGTTGTGGGTTCGGTAATCTGGTTATGGCCATTACTTTTGTTTTTGTTACATTAATTTTCTTGCGTATTTCATCCCCCACTTCTACAACTTTGTTAATTAGGTGTTGAAGGTCTTCAAGATTGTCTGCAATGATAACCGTGTCGTCTGCATAACGTATGTTGTTTAACGTCCTGCCGTTAATTTAATTTCCATCCTCGTCATCGCCTATTGCTTGGTTAAATATGTGCTCAGAGTACATATTAAACAGTCTTGGAGACAAAACACAACCCTATCGTACCCCTTTTTCCATACACACTGGATCCGATGTCGTTAGTCCATATCTAACATTCGCTTCTTGGTTCCAATAAAGAATTCTAATGAACTCGATGTCTTGTTTGTCCAACCCTTTTTTCTGTAGTATTGTCAAAAGGATGGTGTGATTAACTCGGTCGAAGGCTTTCTCGTAGTCTATGAAATAGGTATAGACATCTTTCCTCATGTCACGACATTTTTGCAGGAGCATTAATAAGCTGGCTAGTCCTTCCCTTGTTTCTAGACTTTCACGAAATCCAAATTGAGTATCGCTTTGATCAGCTTTACATTTGTGGTAGATTCTAGCTTGTATAATTTCAAGTAGGATCTTAAGCACTTGGCTCATCAAGCTTATCAGTCTGAACTCATCACATTTCTTGGCTTTTGATTTTTAGGGAGGGGAATAAATACGGAGGTGAGCCAGTCTTTTGGAATATTACCTGTTGCATGAACTTTCAGTAGTAACTGTAACAGTGGCAACAAATTTTCTTCTTCTAACAATTTTATCATTTCTATGTGGATTGCGTCCGGACCCGTTGCTTTTCCGTTTTTACTCAGTTTAAGTGCTTTCACTAACTCTGATTTTAGAATTTTCGGAGCCTGTTCACATTCTTTAATCCTGTCGTATATTCGTGGCGTATCGCTATCGAATGTTTTCCGTATATATGTTTCCCAAACTTTTAATAATTCTTGCTCTTCTGTTATCATTTTATTGTTTTCATTTAGTATACCGAATACGGGTTGGTTTTTGTTGGAATGCGTTACCTCTTTTATTTTCTTATGAACTCCGTGGCTGTCCTGTTTATTCTGAAGTAACTCTATCCCCTAGCATCTTTCCTTCATCCACTTTTCTTTTGCTATTCGGATTTTCTTGCTTATTTCTCGATTTATTTGTTTGTATTTTTCGATGCTTTTGTGTACTCTCCGATTGTCCATCATCAGTAGAATTTCTTCTGTCACCATTCTTTCTTGGTTTTTGGGCTGGCATACCTTACTTCTTCTTGTTCTACTTTTACAATTGCATGTTTAATTCGATCCCAGGCATTTTCTGTATTCGTATCTGATGTCGTGGTTGACTTTATTGTTGCAAATTCTTCATTTATTCGTTCTTTTGCCTTTGTCTGTGTATTTTTCTCTCTAAGTTCTTTCATGTCTATACTTTTTTGTTACTCTTTCTTAGCTCTTTAAATTTCACTTTCAGATTACCTACCACAGGATTATGGTCTGAGTCTATGTCCGCCCCAGGGTATGCTTTTATGCCTCTTATTCCGTTCTTAAGTCTAGTTTTGATTAGGACATAGTCGAAATGGTTGCGAACGATGTTATCTGGGCGGTGCTGCTGAGATTGCCAAGTATACAAACGTCTTTCTGGTAGTTTGAACAAAGTATTAGCAATCACAAATTCCTCTTCTTGACAAACTTGTACTAACCTGTCTCCCCTACGTTCACCTATGCCGTACGACGATTTTATCTACTTCAATGTTGCAACCTTCGCGTTGAAGTCGTCCATTATTATAGTACTTTCGTAGTTTTTAGTATATCCTAGCAGTTCCTTCATTTCTTTATAAAATGTTTTCACCCCTCGATCAGGTTTTTCTGCGGCTGGAGCATAGCACTGGATTATATTTATGTTTGTAGGTTGGGCATTTAGTCTGATGAACATGGCTCTATCTGAGAGTGAAATAAAGCTAATTACAGCTTGACTTGTTTTATTGTCTAATAAGATACCGACTCCATTAGGATGGTTTTTTTGTCACTGCTCGAGTAGTACAAGTTTTATTCTTTTGGCATTTTCCACTTCCAGGCCATCGGATTTCGCTTAACCCAGGATGTTGATCTTCAGTCTGCGCATTTCTCTGACGGTATTATCTAGTTTTCCTATCATAAACAAACTTCTTACATTCCAGGTGCCGATTCTGGGATTTCTGATTTTATTGTTTTCTACTCTCATATGGGTCTGATATTTTACTACATTTTGAGCCTTTTTAATGTTATGTTTTCATTGCCTTTACTAACATTTGAAAATAGATGGATGCTGCGTTAAAATTTCTAAATGTTTTTCCGCCTATAAAAACGGACCGATAATTCTGTTGCCAATAATTCCTGCCCAGAAATTAACCTTTTAAGGGAACTGAGTATGGGCTTTCATTATCCAGTGAGGATGTGTAGGTGCCCAGTATCGCCAATTTTGTCAGTTAACGGTGCCACTTAGATAAAATGTGGTATCATCTGGAAAGGATATATTCCTATCGAAACACGGATTTAGGTTACACTGGTCCATCATCTGCTGACGACATTCCAATCTACGGCCTGTGTCATCCTGGTTTAATTCTTCAACTAAATTTATTTTATATGGGTGCGATTTACCCTTTTTCATGTAATTTATTACTGATTGTTGACTTATATTGTGATTGGAGGTTAAAGTTCTAGAACTTACATGTGAACTGTCAATATTGCAAAACTACTAGATTATAAGCTGAAAATAAATTACGTTGTGTTAATGATTACTTACTTCAGACATGTCTTGCCTAATGTTCGCTAATGAAGAAAATTTGAGGTTTCCAATCCAAATAGTCACAGTGTATGTTCATTCATTCAGAAATAAGCCTAAAAACAGGCAAAATATTAAGTATTGGTTATTAAATTTTCGAAAGTATAATAAATTATTTGTATTCTAGCATATACTAGAAATATCGTTTTGCTATGGAGGAATAAAGATACAAAATTATACTTTTATTGAGCAATACTACAATATGTTTTGATAGATTGTATGATTGTAGATAACATAAATTTGTTATCAGTTATTCAACATTTCCTTTTCCAATGAAAGTAACAGAATTTTTCACATTTATCTAGGGTTAGTTAGATATACAGAAATAGGCAAAAATATATTGAATGCCTCACAAAAATACTGTTATGTTATATACTAGTATTAAAAATTTTAAACGTTTGGAACTGGAATTCAATTTTATATTGAGAATTGGAGAATGTAACAAATTAATGGATATATTCCTAATCCTCTACAAGAAAATTTGTATACAGCACGTCTTAAGTGCATTTTTTTCAATACAAATGTGAGAATAAACTTTTGGCAAATTACTGAAATCACTGAGCATATAACATGCTTATTTTTCGATCATATCATATCCTTGCATGTGGAAAGCGTGTATGGAGTTCCAATCCACTAATTTCCGTCTCAACTAATTCCAATTTATATATATATATATATATATATATATATATATATATATTTACTCTATTACCATCTAAATTGACTTAGACCATATTTTAGTTGGTACACTTTTTTGTTAGATTTATAGTGCTCGTATCTTGTATTCTCCCCCATCTGTTTTTCGCCTTTTCATACTTAGAAAATTTCTTAACCATCTTAGCCAAGCTTATTTTATAGATACGCGAATAGGTTTTCTCTATAAGAAAGTACGGTAATTTTCCATATAGAAAAATGTATGGTTTTTTAAACGGTTTTATTTAGCTCACCCCGTTTGTTTTATTATTTATTCTTGGGTCAAATTTAGTAATTCAAATTTCACCCTCTTCCTGTCAACCGATTAATCTGAAATTTTGTATACACTTTGGATTTTGGTGACAATACAATTATGTTTATTCATTATCATTATAAATTCAAGATGGCCGCCGCTACCAAATGGCTGATAACAATTTTTTATCAATCCCACCAATATGGGTATCAACAAATAAAAGGGCTTGACAAGAAGAATACAGTGCACTATACAACCTCAATATTTAAGATGGGCGCAGCCGCTAAATGGCGTATAATAATAAGATTTAAATTTAGAAATTGAATCTGTAATTTAGGTATCTGATTAATCCAGCCTGAATCCACCACCCAAGTCAAGATTTTGTATCGTGTTGAGGACTGTGTGGCGTTAGGGTGGCTAAAAATGATACGTCGTTAGCGGTACACCACCCAAGTTAAGGTGAAAGGTTAAAACGCGCCGAGAACTGTATGGCATTAGGGTGGATAAAAATGATATGTCGTTAGCGTTTTCCCCTCAAGACTCAGGTGCATCTTGTTGTACATAGCCTTGCCCCTTTATTGGACCTCTGGGGGGGTCGACCGTTTAAATGTCCATTACTCGTGGGAACAAAATGGTAAAAAAAATATATTAAAAATAGGTAAAAAAACTTTTTAAGTTAAACGGTTTTATGTTAAACATACATTGCAATGTTTAAGATAAATGTACTAAAAACCAAAAAATAATAAAATAGATACAGTCGTGGGAATTATAAACATATGCATAGACTAGACTAAAATAAAACCGTGGGGCACGTCAATTGTCTACAAATTATCGACTTAATGTGCGATAGAAGAATCGTTTAATTCGTCGTTAGGCAGTTGGCCCGCAGACGGTGAGGAAATTACTTACTATTTTCTTGCTCATGGAAATTGCAATAGTTATACACTCCATGTAAATAAAAGAGATGTTTCAACTAGTTTATCGTTGGACATTCACACTGCTGGCTGGCGAGGAATCGTTTTACTGCTCGTAGTTTGTCTTTAATCGACAAAACATATGATAAAAGTACTACTCGCTCACCACTATGAAACCCTAAAACTTGCTTATAATCGAGCTTGCTAGCTTGTTTCCACATTCTAGCCCTACTTATCACACGTCCATCGTTGTCGGTTGAACAACTGCCTAATTATAGTGTAACATTACAAAACAAAAATTTTGATTAACGATTGTAGACAATCGACGTGCCCCACGGTTTTATTTTAGTCTAGTCTATGCATATGTTTATAATTCCCACGACTGTATCTATTTTATTATTTTTTGATTTTTAGTACATTTATCTTAAAAATTGCAATGTATGTTTAACATAAAACCGTTTAACTTAAAAAGTTCTTTTACCTATTTTTATTATAAGCAAGCAATTGTAGTTTAGATACGGGTTATTACCAAATACTAAAGTTGTTAATCAGTATATATTGTTTTGTAATACAAAGTACATTTAGCAGCAAAAGTATGGCACAATTCTAATAGTTTTTGTAATTCGTCTTAAAACAAATATAATCAAATAATTATGATATTAGCCTGTGTAATGAGAAATAAAACAAACGAAACCAGATATTTTTTTAAATGATTATTTTTTGTACATTTTTTTTTACAAAATGAGAACTTCAGTATAGTAAAATGTAGGCTAGTGGCTTTTCTGGAATAAATTAGTTTCTCTAGTGTCTGTACATTTGAAATGAATTCACACCGAATAGAAAATAGAAATTTAACAAAGCAGAAATCCGTGGTGGTCGACACCCTGAGTGGTGAAGGGAGAAATCAGAGATACATTGCTCAGCAACTCAATGTGAATCAGTCTACCATTAGTAGGGCCTTAAGTCGATTCAGGGAAACAGGGCAGCATACGAGAAGACCAGTCCCAGGACGTCCAAGGGTTTCCATCTCTGAACAGGACCATTTCCTTCGATTAGTAACACACACTGTAACCGCGCCATATTTACAAAATGGGCTTCTAGATGCTCATTAAGTTCATGTAAGTCCTGATACTGTAATAAGAAGGCTTCGTGAAAGTAATCTGATTCCCTATCAAGCCGCAACAGTACCGTTACTAACTACAAATCATAGAAGAGCAGGACTACGGTTTGCTGGAGATCATGTAAATTTGGTAGAAGGCGATTGGGCCTGATTTCTATTTTCTGATGAATCTAGGTTTTCTTTTTTCAATAATGATAGACGAGTCAAAGTATAAAGATGCGAAGAAGAGCGATATGCCCAGTGTAACATTCGTTAGGACTTTTACTACATAAAAAACTAGAATCACAAATATTAAGCTGGAAAGCATGTTCAGAACGGTTATTAACAGTAGAGATGAAAGCGGAGAAAAGCCAAAAGAAAACAATAATAGCAGTATACGGACCAGATGATAAAGTGGATAATAAGCAAATATTCTGGAATAAATTGACAGAAATAATAGAAAAATCAGAAGGTAGATTGTACATAATAGGTGATTTCAACAGTAGAGTCGGTCAAAAAGATGAATAATATAAAACAGTTATAGGAGCATATAGGGAAAATGTTAGGAATAATAAGGGGAGGAGAATGCGTGATTTTTGTCTGATAAATAATTTGATAATAACTAATACATGGTTCCAACATAAGGACATTCACAAATACACAAGAGAAGTAAAGAGCAGAAACGAAAAACCAATAATAGATTATATACTAAGAGAAAGACAATACCAAAAATTGATAAAAGAGACAAGAATAAGGAGAGAACCAGAAATCGGCAGTGATCATTTTGTAGTAGAATCCAAAATTAAAGAAGACGAAATGGAAAGATACATAAGTACAACACCAAAAAAGAAAAAGTCCAGCATGAGACAATAAAAACGTACAAACTAAGAGAAAAAGAAATAGCCCAGAAATACGAACTGGAAGTGAATAAAAAACTTGATTGTAAACAAATTAAAAACAGAAATAAAGAGGATAAATGGAACTACTTTAAAAACGTCCTACTAGATACTGCAAGAGAAGTCTGTGGGATAAATACAAAATTGAGCCACATGAAAGAAACTTCGTGGTGGACGATAGAAATAAAAAATCGAGTGGAACAAAAAAACTAGCATGGAAAGAATACCTATCTAATAGAACGGAAGAAAAATATAATAACTATAAGGAAGAATGAAAGAAAACTAAAGAACTGATTAAAGCATCGAAGAACGAACAATGGAAGAAATTTGGAGACAAAATTGAAGATGACGATAAAGCAAACTAGAAACTTTTTTATAACGCATTAAAGAATATGAGATCAGAAATGAAGCAGGAAACATATTTTCTAAAAAATAAGAATGGTTAAATATTAGCAGAAGAGGAGCAAATCATACAAAGATGGAAAGAATATTATCAAGAACAACTTAATGATACAGAAGATAAAAAGGAACAAATCCGAATTAATATGCCGCAAGATGTAGAAATAATAATACGTAAGGAAGAAATAAAACAAGTAATAATAGAAATTAAAAATGGAAAAGCACCTGGATATGACAAAATTACAACAGAGATGATAAAAAATATTGGACAAAAAGGAAGAGATATACTGCGACACATACTCAACAAAGCTATAGAAGGAGAAGTGCTCCCAACTGACTGGCAGAAGGCGCTCATTGTACTAATTTTTAAAAAAGGAGATGTGAAAGACTGCAATAACTATCATAACATTAATTAACACCGTGATGAAAATAATGGAAAAAGTGCTAGAAAAGAGAATTATATTGTCAATAGAAGATACATTAGAAGAATCACAAAGTGGATTTAGAAGTGGAAGAAGTACCCAAGACCACATATTCACTATAAAAGAGATGTCATAAAAAGCAATAAAAGAAAAAAACAACTGTTCTTAGCTTTTTTGGATCTATAAAAAGCCTTTGATAGAGTACTTACAGAAAAATTGTGGCGAATACTAGCAGAAAGAGGATTAAATGGGAAACTGATACGAATAATACAAACGATTTATAATAACAACGAGAACGTGGTCATAAAAAATAACAAAATATCCGAAAATTTTAATACGAATATAGGACTAAGACAAGAGGGAGCCTAAGCCCGTTATTATTTATTATATACATGGACGAGATGCACAACACTATGTAAAAAAGTATGTGTAGGCCATTAACAATTATGCAGAGTAAACATCAGAGAGGGAGTATTGCAGACAACGTGATATTAATAGCCAAAAGTGAAAAAGAGCTACAAAAAAATATGAATGTGTGGAATATGGTACTGTTATATATGGGTATGAATAAAAACAAAAATAAAACCAAAGTGATGGTCATTGGAAGAGAAAAAGAAGAAATAAATATATACATACACTCCGACAGCATAGAACAGATAAAACATATTCAATACCTTGGAACAATAATAAACGAAAACGGAACACAAGAAGCCGATATTAATAACAGAGTAGTTAAAACTAACAAACTATACTATGCCATAAACACTAAGTTCATAAATAAAAAAGAAATATCTAAAGATACTATATTAAAAGTAGTCAAAACAATATACCGACCAATCATCACATTTGGCTGCGAAACATGGATATTGGATATTAACAGAACAACAAAAATGTAAAATTCAGGCGACAGAAATGAAATATCTAAGAAGAGAGATAGGTGTAACAAAAAAGGACAGAATGAAAAACATAGATATGAGAAAAGACCTAAAGATACAAGCTACTTTAGAATTTATAGAAGAAAGACAACTGCAATGGTGGGGACATTTACAGCGTATGGATGAAAGATGACCGGTTAAGAGAGTATGGAAAGCAAATATTGTGAAAAATAAAAAGAGAGGCAGGCCAAGGAAAACGTGGGATTAAGTAATAGTTGGATTACTGGAAAAAAAGAGGAAGAAACTGGAATGAAGCAAAGGATATATAACAGTCTTCCTAGAGTGAACTATGGAGGCGGATTAGTAATGGTGTAGGGAGGAATTCCTTTGGATGCACGTACGGAGTGGGTAGTTTTTAAAAATAGAGCTCTCACTGCTCGAAGGTATATAGAGTCAGTTCTAGAATCTCACGTTATGCCATATGCCCCTTTCATTGGAGAACATTTTCTGTTTATGCAGTATAATGCACGGCCCCACAATGCTATAATTGTATTTCTATTTTGGTTTTTTGCCGGTTATTGAATCATGCGATACCTTCGCTGCTAAACTTATTTTTATGAATGGGCTCCGAAGTGAATCTTCTTAATTTAAAATAAATGATACTCATCCTTTATCAGAACTCAAACACTACGTTTACCGAACGTTCTTTAATCTTTTGTGCCTTCAACACTTTCACCTTATTATCCTACTAACTTGCAAATATGAGTAATTGATAATCCTTCAGTTTAATATTCGAAACTGTGTACGAATGTAACGAAGTTGGTTACTTCTACGTAACTTGAACAAATTTATTGATTGTACTTTTAATTATACGAAACCGTTCGTAATATAGAAAATAAATAGTAATTAGACTCAATTAAAGCTTTGGTTGAATCAATCGTTATTTGGGGAATGTGTAATTACAGAAAGTAGAATTACTAAATGTTATGTTCACAAAAAGGAAGTTGAACAAGTGGAATATGATTTCAAGTTTTTACTTATATTAATAACTATTGAGGTAGATAATTATATCATTACAAACGTTGTAATTTTGGATGCTTAGTAATCATCGAAGAAAATTAGGATATACAGTGTATCACATTTAGAGGACTTTTGCGGAGTATCTTCCTTATGTATCTTTAAAGATAGAGGATTGCGGTTTTCGCGATAGGTCGCTACTTTTATATGAAACCAAAAATGGCGCGAGCAGAATTTTGATAGCACTATTAGATTTTGAAATACAAAGTGGAATTGATTAGTACTACTTTTCAGGCACACCCCGTCTCAGTTATCTTTAAACTTATCGATGAAATTAAAACTTGTTGTTATTGTTTCGTAAAATTTTGTGACGTAGTTAATGTTTCACTAATAACTTTTGATTTTTAGTTATGAAGTAAACATACGTTTTTTTAAACGGAACCCCCCGTATATTATTTTCTATACTTATTAGGCATGAAGGGGGCTTTCTAAAAAGGATTTTCAAAAAATTTCTTTTGTGTCAATAATAGGTAGGCTAAGGCCATTTTGCTTGGAACAAAAAACAAAATGTCAAAAACGTCACGTGTTCTTGTCAGTTTCTGATTATTAGTCAATATTTCTGCTATTTTGGTATTTCTAATTCACGATATAAAATATTTAATTCATTTTACAACAATGGCGGTTTACGCAAAGAATGAAATTATGATATGATGGTTTGTTTTATAGCATCTAATGAAAATCCGCAAGAAGCTTCGGAATTATATTTATAAAGGTAACATATTTTGCGCGCTCTGTTAACGATAATTTCTTAGGGGTTCTATATTTGTTCATATTGGATATCTAGAAAGAAGGCAACCTTTACCAGACATATTTTGCCACTTCAAATTTATGTAATAAATGCGAATATTAAAAAGGGAAATTTACATCAGTAACTTTCACAACACACGGTAAAATATATGTTTTATTTCAAATAGAAAAAAGCTAGAAATCGACATACTTTTTGTTTAACAAAAATGAGGCAGGACCATAATATTTCAACAATGTAAGTAATGAAACTAGGTTAAATATGAACATTTGTTGTTTACACAAACGGTTAGTTAAAAAAGTCGAAGTCCATTCTAAAACAAAATACGCAATCTTTTGCAATTCTGCAAAAAATCCCAAAAAATTTGGGGGAATGATAAAAAGTCAGTTCAGAGCAGACGTAGCACAGAGTCGGGCGAAAAACGCGAAGGGAAAAGGTACTTTCCCTACCACGGTGACGAGTGCTAGTTCATTTTGAGTGTTCGCGGGTTTATCAGGAGATGTCCCCTCTCCGTTGTGTTCAGGGCGTCAAAGTAATACTCAGGTATCCTTGACAGTTGAAACTGCCCCCCTTGAAAAAACCACGGAGTAAACTCTCCCCAGCTGTTAACCAACATACCCCGAAACCGTGTGTTAGAAACCTAGCATCGCCGACGCTCTAGCTAATTTTCTCGAGAACGTTATATGGGAATCAAGCAGCAGAAAGAGACGGGAGAAAGGAAGATTCCACGCCGTAAGTTTTTGAATACGTCTAATATTAATTAGGAAATTTTATTTTTTTTGTGTGCGCTGCTCTAACTTTGATATATACATATAGCTTTTTATATAGATAGAATATATAATTGTTTTTGATTTTGTTACTGCATTATTTTCTATACACTCGCCCAGGAAAAAGGGACTGGGAACGTGCAAACCGGAAGAAACGATTTCATAGGTTCAGTTTAATCTGTAGGTCCTGGCTCAGATTTTGTGCACCGATCATTTTATAGATAGGTATTTATTTTGGGTGACATTATAGTAAGATTTTACGCACGATTAGTGTGAACGTTTTTTTTGTATATGTAATTTGACAAGATCTAGATATTTTTTGTCACACAGTTCTCGCCCACCCCGTAGACCGGTGGTAGGTGAAATTTGAAGCGAGGCCAGTTTTAAATTTATGGCAGTTACCGGGAACGTATGATTCTGTCTCCGTAACCCGGTTATCGTTTAATTTTTCCAGCATTTAAGTCAATTTTCTTGTAGACACAGCCGTATCATTTAATCCTCGCTAACAACTAGAAAAAAATTATTTTTTTCACGCGGAAGCAAAATTGCAACACTGAATGTGTTAGTACGTACAGAACTGCTTATAGCTAAGATTATCAAATCAGCAGAATTATATTCTTTTTCCAATTTTATTTAAATAAAGTACAATGACATGCGGCAATAAAAAAAATTAGCATCGGTCGACTAGTATTCTGTGAATAGACACGTTTTCTTATATTGCGGCAGGTCATACAAGTCGTAGACGTTATACGTTTCAGCGAAAATAGCAGGAGACGGAATCATAGGGGTCCATTCAAGTATTGAAAATTATGGATATAAGTGTATAGCCGTTTTTGTCATATTTATATAGTTAAATACATATATTTTTTTCTATCATTAATTGGTACCGAAATTTATTCAGTCCCCTACTTCGACTTTCCCTTTAGAGTGAGCAGTTCAGTAGATACAAGGCTGGACAAAAACATCAACCCTGTCCTGGCAAAGGACTTACCCGTTTTAAGGCCAGGAGACTTCCGCCTAAATTCGGACTTTCTTTTCTTTCCCGCTCGGTTATATATGTTCTTCCTGGTGACACACTATACAGATAGTAGGAGAAGGGACAGTACGGCCTCTAGGATTATTTCATTTGGAGACAGCGGATTTCTTAGTTTTAAGAAACAACTCGGTAGGTTGGATCAGAGTTGTACATCTGGTGACAGTGTTATTGGGTCGATTTATAACAGTGGTGACAGGATTTATTACACTGGTGACAGGATTTATTACACTGGTGACAGGATTTATTACAGTGGTGACAGCGGTCTCCCAAATTGATACGAAGTTGTAGTTCAGGTACCAAATTGTTACATTTCGTAGAATATGTATCATTTATTTAGCCCCGTCCTAAGGCATATACCAAACGTATAATGTTATGTACAAGCGACGCATTCACCTCTTTGCAAGCAGATAGAGGAAGCAACTGGTTTATTAATGTCTGATGCTCAGAGAGTTTTGCGAAAATATAAGTATCATCCCTATATATTCCAAATAGTTCAACATTAATGATGATGAATTTTTTAGAAGATTTGTTATCTGACCCGATAAATGTTATTTTTCAAGTGCGGAATTTTTTAATTGCCATAATACACGATATTGGTCCGCCGAAAATCTACATCCAATTTTTGATGTTTTACTTTTGGAAGACGCATAATCCACAGAATTTATGAAGAGGGTCTCACGGCACTTTGGTACCGAGAAAACCTTGAGGAAGTTATTCCAGAATTGATGAAATATATTCCATTGGCCCTTTACAGTTCCGTTTATTTTCGACAAGACGATGTCCCCAGCCACCACTCTGCCCTTTTTAGGCAGTTTTTAGACGATGACTTTCCTCAAAGGTGGATTGGTACCTACGGATATGTAAGATTGTCTCCTCGATCTCCGGATTTTTCGATTTTTCATGCTGTTTCATGCAAGATAAAGTCTATAAAACACGGATTCATTCTGTAGTGGAGCTTTATGCAGCAATTGATTCAACTTTCCAAAATTTGCAAAGAAGTCCTATGATTCTTTTTAATGCTATTAGACGGATAACGAAAATGTGCCAATTTTGCATACGATAAAATGGCAGACATTTTAAAAACCACATATTAAACCTCTTTGCTATTTCAAAATTCTGCTTATCTTTATTTTTTCCTACATTGAGTTTTGAGTAAAATAGGTTTACTGTTTGCTTTTTTGTTTTGAGTGAGATTAAAATTATTCATCATAATAATTAAGTTTAAATGCTGTAATAATAAAAGTATTGAGAATTAAAACGAATTGAGGTTGAAAGTATCATAAGTGTAATAATCACTCACGTAGATTTTGTTTCCAATACATTTTAGCCATATTCTGCTACCTACTAATTGCGCCACAAGATACATGTTTTTAAAATCTTAAATTCTGATCTTATTTTTAAAAATAATCGAATACAATTATATATTTTCGGAAACTCCACTTCATGCTTAAAGAATATAGGAAATAACATACTGGGTGTTCCATTTGAAAAAAAACATATGTTTTCTTCATGACTTAAAAACAAAAGGTGTTAGGAAAAACTAACTACGTCATTGTATTCTGCGAAAAAATGCTATCGGAACATGTTTTAACTAATTCGATAAGTGAGATACGAGGCGGGGTGCCTGGAAAATAGTACTTTTGAATTCCACCCTGTATCTCAAAAACTAAAAGGGCTATCAAAATTCTGCTCGCACCATTTTTAATTTCATAAGAAGGTAGCAAACTATCGCGTGAGTGGCGATCCGCTATATTTAAATATAAGGGAGGTACCCCGCAAAATTGTCCAAAATGGGATACACTGTCTGATAAGAACTTTCTATGTTACACACCATTGTAAGATGAAAACAATCAGCAACATCTTCACATTTTATCGAACTTTTCGTGTTTTTTTCATCCTTTACTCTTCTGGCCGCTTCCACTTGGATGTCTGGGCATTGATTTCATTATCATAGCCATATGCCCATGTTTCATAACCAGTTATGATTCATTTGAGCTACTCTGGATCGTCGTTGACATCATTAAACTGCGCTTCTATTTACAAAGACGTCACGGGAAGTAAAAGAAGTTTTTCAAATTTACTTAGCACAAATGACGTACCATAACAGGTATTCATTGTATGTTTTGAATACCTTGAATTATAATATTAAATATATTCCTTATTTATGTTGAAAATTCTTCAATGTAAATTATCCAATCTGAACTTAGCCAATATTGTCACAAGATACATAATAATATGTATTATTCATAATACACAAAAATTACATTAGTACAAAATAGGAGGCTATCAAAAGTAACACGATGAATAAAATCGCTCATTAGATGTGCATATTTGAATATCTGAAACAAATAATTTCGCATGATGTTCATAAATTTGTATTAGCTAATAAAATAATTCAAATTTATAAATTCATGTAATAGATTTGGTTTAATTACTTTATTTAGAAGATCTGGGGATATCAAGAACTCTTAAATCACTTCGGGGCTACTGGGATTATTTCAACAGGGACTGGAACTTTTATTGACGAAGAAATTTTAAAAAGGAATATTTTTGTTTAAATTATGATAATTAACAGAAAAAATATATTGGAATTTTTAAGTAACTGAATAAGATAGTATCTGATACACTTGAGTGTAGATCTCATTAAATTTATCTCATCAAAGATGTAAGTTAATGTAGTTAATAGTGTCTATAAATAATTCAACAATTTTTTGTAAAAATATTTCCTGTGTTGACGCAGACTTTCCAACATTCAATAAAAATTTAAAGTTTCTAGGACGATTATGTTTCAAATCTTTATTAAGGTGCATTGATAGAAATGATTAATGACCTTTGCATATACTTAAATTGTACTTACTGCTATTTGGTTTACCAAGTTTGTCTCCATTGAGATGCACGGTCACTGAAAAAAAATTGTTAATTAACAGGTTGATAATGCGTTTCATTTATGACTATCCAATGATAATAACAACTCAAGAATAACACCCAATTCTCGTGTGATTTCTCAAATAATTTCTTTTGGTATACAACAGACCTGACTCCTAAGAAAACTTCTTCAAACTTAAACACAAATTATAACAAAAAATACCAATAGCACAGGGCCAATTGGACAGGCTAAATACAGTAACATTTTTGCATCAAATCCAAAATAAAAATATTAAAATTTAGAATTTTCCAAAATAATTATTTTCATGTACGCGTTAACTACAAAAGTTGTAGAACGTGTTAAGGTCTATAGAAAATCTAAGTCATTTTTTGCGTCAGATCAAAAATAAAGGGAATAGGATTTCTTTTCAACTTTGCCAGGCCGCCGTTTTGTTTCTACTGGGTCGATTGGGCTCATTAACCAACTCGTCCAAGATTTTGGCCCAACCGATTTTTTTAGAGAATTTGGTTTCAATCCGTCAAAAATACGCCCTCTATCGTGCTTACAAATTCCGTTATTTATATATATATATATATATATATATATATATATGTATATAATTTTTCATTCATATTTCTTAGGAATTTTTGGTCCCGGATTAACTAAAACTTTAGATGGTTTTTAAAATTATTATATATTTCATTGACGTTTTGGTCGTTTCTGACCTTCATCAGAATATAAAACACTAAAAGAGAATCGGTTTTTAACATCCTAGTGTATACAACGTAAAACTATGACATACCTGTGGATTATATTCCAGCGAGTGATACATCACATATTAAAATAGCCAATTGAGAAGTTGAATTTCTGTATTAGTGGTTAACATTTTTTTCTATTCTTAATCTAGGTCAATAATGGACAAATTCAAATGTTTTTAGAATCCAGGGATAGTAGTTTAACAAAAACTTGTGCAACGCAATTTTGTGTACCCAGGAGATTCTCTTTAACGTATTTGCTTTTTGAAATTACGTAACACGATAAAATTATTTGAATCAAAATGCCATTAGTTTATAATTCGCGCTCAACTAATAATGACTGATGACATCCCGTAGCTATAACATGTCGATATTTACAATCGTTGGGTGCGTTCAGAAAACAAAACCGTTGCGTGAATGTTCTGTGGACGCACTTTGATACATAACATTATACGGCGGAATTGTTTTTTCATAATAATTCCTCTTTTTTTCACCACTACCACGTCTTCTTACATTATAATCATGTGGTAATAGTTCCTGCAAATCTTCTATTGTATAGGTTATAATATTTCTGTTTGTATCAATTATATTACCATCATCTAATAATGTAAGAATTAGATTGTATCTAGCCATAATTTCTATATTAATATTTTCCATAAAAGTTATCGTTCAGCAGACACACGTCAACCATTATTATTTGTTGCTCAGTGAGCGCTCATCAGTGTTATAAGTTATGTTTCATGAACGCACATGTTGTTTACAAATAACTTTTACTAGTGGAAATGTCAATCTGTACAAGACTACTTGATTATTGTTTATTAGTGGAAAGGCGAATTTACATTCCTGTGCTACTCGATTTATACAAGAAATTTTTTTAATTTTGGTCTTGAATTTAACTTGTAGTGGAAAATTTTTTATATAAACCACGGTGATGAAGACATTTATAGGCCTCGCACCTTATTCCGCTCGGGGCAAAGCCCCTCGCGAAATAATCTTGGTACTTGGTCAATAATAACAGTCTCCACCACCTTGGTGTATAATATACTATTCTTGTCGTTCCACTATTATCCTTTCCACATATGTTGAAAGATGTATTAAATGGTATAATGATTCTATACTAACGAATATGGTGCTTAATATTATATCTATGAAATCAATGGCACTTTCCACGTTCTGCTAAAAATAATTCAAGCCCGGAATGGTTGTTCTTGAAGTTACAATTTTTAAACTGTGGAAACTTACTATAAAGAGCAATACGTGCTCTTTCCTATAACAAGTAGACTAAAACGTGATATTCGACTAAAAACTTGATATTATATCCCTTTAACAACAGCTACCAATTTTCTCAATATTAAACAGGTGTTTTCGGAGCCGTGGCAATTGTTACACAGAAATATGAAAGTAGGTAGTTGAGGCTAAATTTGAACGTTGGCTCAAAATATTCATGTACATTATATGAAAAGCTCCATAAGCCGCTTTTCATGTTGCACATACTAATTCCAGCAGCTTCAGTCATACGTGGTGAATTTTAAATACTGCAGTGCCAAAGATACTGTACGATCTCTGATTTTCATATATAGTAGTCATTACACTAGGGTTCACATTTTATTTATATGTTGTAATGATATGCCAAAAGGTATAAGAAGGAATATTGAACAAACTGAAGGGAATGAATGAGACTCTTAAAGATAGTTATATTAATGAAATTGATTGATAAAGAAATATTTTTATTGATTAGTTTTTATATTTAATAGAATTAATGGTAATTACGTTAATGAAGAAAATTATAAATATGAAATAAGGGTTCAAAAAATATCAGAATTAGAATTATGTTTGGATTTTAAAATTAAAATAAAATTTTTAATAGATGACAAGATTTGTTGGGACTTTAAAATTTTAATGGGGCGAAGAGCAATTGAAACAATATGCTAAATTCTGTAGTTTAGTTTCAATAAATAAATCAATTAGTCATCGCTTTTAAACTAAATAAGTAAATAAATATGTAGAAATGGAACAGAGTTTTCAGATGATAGTAAAGATTGATGATATGATTTTAAAGGTAATAGTCAAATATTTGGTAAGCAAAACGATTGAAAAGAAATCTTTTGATATTCGGAGAAGAAGAAAAGGTTGTGAGGTTTTAAGTTTGAAATATGGAAAGAGAACATTGGAATCGAAACTGAAATACGTATATATATATATATATATATATATATATATATATATATATATTTACAAGTTCAATTGACCGTTTATTTAATTTGATATATTATTAGTTGTTATTAAAGTTATAAAAGTTATACAAGTCGTAGTCTTGTTGAAAATAGACTTGACTTACCTTCGGTTAGCTCCTAATGATGATATGTTAATGTTAATTTAATTTTTAACATAGGGTCGTTAGCATGTAGACTCCTCCCTTTGAGTTCAGGACGCACAAATGAATATAATTTAATTTTGAATATCTAATTCTCAAATTTTCATATTTTACTTTATTCAGAAACCAAATCTTTCCTGAATAATAATTACCTTTGATTTTAATGATTTAAAAAATTCTTACAAAGACTGAATGAAGTAAGCAAATTTTTTTAATAAATTTATTATGGATATGAATAAAAATAGAAATACCAACACTTTCCACAAAATATTTTAATAAATTTCTACGATCAAATTTTGTATTATTTTTAACATTAAAATTTCCTCATACCACTCCTGCATTCTATCCAGTCATGCGACCTGAATACTTTTGATTATTGCGTCGGCGCATAGGAGAAACGTATGCTCTTATAGAGTTCCACGCGACACAAAATGTGGAAATTACAGTCAATGTTATATGCATGAAATGTTTATACCCTTCTAACGTTCATATATTTGTTGAAATTATCGATATGTTATTTAAACTTGAACTATACAATTACATATATACATATATATATATATATATATATATATATATATATATATATATATATATATATATATAAGCAATACGAGTGAAGTTGAATGAGGATAGTGATGGATAGAAAAAGTCAAACATGCATCAGAAGGAAAGAAGAGATGGAAGTTAAATGATCATTTATATATAACGTGAACAATGATGGAATGAAACAATTTAACAAGTAAGTACTATACTATCTATTACTAACATGCATGGATATCCATGGATATTATATGATATTCATCATATTATAATGTTTTTGGCCTTTTTTGTGAAATTATTATTTGAACGTTGAAACGATATTTTATTGTTCACTATATTATTTTTTTGGAATTCCAAAATTAATACTCAAAAGCACAGACCTTATTTCGAAGCTTCGGTACCTGGACAGCGGCTAGCGTCTCCCAAATTCTTGATGATTTCTCAGCGGAGAAATTCTCCTTTCTGTTCACTTCTCGTTTATAAACACAGTTTAGTCAACACTAATATGACTATTTCTTTACTTTTTTGGCTTTAAACTTTACTTTTACAATATTTTATAAAAAAATTTGTAGAGGAGATTTATACACAAGCCATTGATCCTCTCACCCAAGCGCGATTGTCTTTTTTCTTTAAAATCAACAAACTTTCGACTCATAAAATGCAAAGCCTGCTTTTCATTGTTTTTGTCATAATAATTGTTGATTTGAATGTTTTTTAGATAAAATGTAAAATTATTTATTTCAACAGTTCTGGAGGATATCAACACTTATTTATATAAGTTTATATTGTCTTAGGGATTCCATAAAATGTCTTTTTCATGTATTATAATAACAAATTTTGTTATAATTCCCTTTTTAAGGTATATCTATTTACATTAAATTATACAGAATCTACAACCTAAAATAATTATTAATACATATGTAATTGTGTAGTTTTAAATCTTTGAATTTTTACTAATTTTGTCTTACATAAACTATTAGTTATTTCCAAATTTGTCTTTATTGTTCTACATTCAATTAATAACCAACAAATTTAAGTTGGCAAGAAAATCACTAAATTTGATTACTTCCTGTTTATAAAGATTATTGAATTATCATATTTCCTTGACAGATAACTTGGCTCTGTTCCGTATGTCACCTATTATAAAGTTTTTCTTTAATTCCTTTTTTAAATTTAAACCTTTACTATCATCATCTGTAAATATCGATAACCAATTAGTGAGTTGAATATTAATTTTTGTTATTTTAGGTTTCAAGTGATACTACATTCTATTTATCCAGATATTCACGTGGCAGTGTTCAGAGTATTTTGAAACATGTTGACATTGACTTGACCTGGGATTAATTGTTAAGGTAAAATTTTATATTTATTTATACAATGTTATCATTAGAATTTTTATTCATTATCCTTTAAGTCCTTATGGTAACTGTTTTTCTCAATATCTGACAATATATTTGCTCACTTCAGTCTATTCTTTTATACGAATCTTAGTTTTTTAACTTGGTTGTGTCTACTGGTACACCATACGTATCAATATGACATTTTAATGTCTGTTCAAATTTGTGAATTGTTTTAATATAATAGAGGACTAGTTCAATATATATATATATATATATATATATATATATATATATATATATAAATTTATCGTATCTGTCACGACAAGTGAGTAGTTGGTCTTCCTCACACTAATGCCGTACCCTATATATATATATATATATATATATATATATATATATATATATATGAAGCAAAATGGTATTCTTGACGGTAGATAAATCAAAAATCTCTCAATATCTTAGGGATTCCGTCGTAAGTAGGGCTGAATTAAACTCTTATTTACTACCCAACGTTTCGAAAAATTTTATTTTCTTTTTCAAGGCTGTAATATGGACATGTTGGTACATTTCATTAATTAACAATTTTTTTATACTTACGTGTAAAGTGATAATAACATCATGGTTATACATTCGGAATCCTACTATCACCAAAGATCCTGCCTAGAAATGTTTGAGACTGCCTTAGATGAAAAGTCACTGAATAAAAAGAGAGAAAGCAACCATGTTAACCACACTTATGCGTATCTTCTTTCATTTAACCAACAACATAAGAACAATCAAATTGTAGATATTTCTAACTTATAAATATAAACATCTATATAACTGATGAGTTATAACGGAGTTGTTGTGTATATACTACATTCACTCTTGTTATCGTGAGATTGAGTGGGGTAATCAGTGAGAGTAATATACCTTACAACTTTCGCTCGTTGACAAGGGAGAATATATGATATATAGGACTTCCTATGTTCATAGGATCATGATTAAGTGACAAGTCATGCTACTAATAATGAAGACTGTCTCTTAAGTCATAAAGTTGAACACATCAACTAGGTTATGTCTCAACCAAAAAACTGTCACTCAAACTGTGACATATAATGTTCCTTCAAATCAAAAAGATCCTTTTGAATTAGTACTTAAAAAGTATCTATACATAAAATATATTTTTTTTTGTTCCGAGTATGAACTATTTTAATATTTATTAACTCACTTTACACGTATGTATAAAAAAAATTGTTAATTAATGAAATGTACCAACATGTCCATGTCCATGGCCTTGAAAAGGAAAATAAAATTTTTCGAAACGTTGGGTAGTAAATAAGAGTTTAATTCAGCCATACTTACGACGGAATCCCTAAGATATTGAGAGATTTATATATATATATATATAAATATTTATATATATATATATATATATATTTATATATTTATATATATATATAAATATTTATATATATATATATATATATATATATATATAGGGTGCGGCATTAGTGTGAGGAAGACCAACTACTCACTTGTCGTGAGAGATACGAAAAAATTTTATTTAGATAAAAGTTAAGCCATGTATAGGACCATATTTTGAAATTATTTTCAAATATATAGGGCCACCCATATTGGCAGGATGAACCTAACTTATCTTTTTTTAAATGGAAAACCCTGTACTTTTCCTCATTTTTCATTCCCCTCGATTTTCTTGTTTGTGCCAAATGAGGTATTGCAATGTTATACGAGGTAATTTAAAAGATATAAGCACTTTTTTAGTAATTTCCTAGTAACATATCAACACCCTGTATATTGTATAGATTTGATATCAAGAAATCTATTAACGTTCAAACGATTTTTAATGTAGTTTACTATTGTCCAAAATTATTAACATAGCGCGATATTCGTTCTTTATATACAGGATTGGTCATAAATCGGAATGATCATTTACTGAGTTTTCTTAAATGGAACACCCTGTATTTTAGTATCGTAATGAAATGGTATTATATGGCAGTTTATTATTTCTTAAGCTTTCCCTATACCTAATTGCCGTAATTTGTGAGTTATTGATGATATTTTCAGCCAAACATTATTTGAACAAATAGGTGAAATTTTATTAGTTTGACGGGGGAAATATTTAACCAAAAATAATTTTCCAAAAAAAAATCACGAAATAATCTAGCCTGATCCATAATTGAATTATATTAGGTGAATTACCAAAACACATGAGTACTTAAGATTGTTGGTGTATAAAACATTACTAACATCACACAATATTCTAGTTTGCGATGAAAATAATAGGTTATGGGTTATTGAAGCACAAGCATAAGCATCATTATACAAAATCCAAATTACTTATATTCCCAAACTTGATACCCATTATAAAAAGGGAATTAACGTTTAATATAGTTACCTAACAAAAATAATAAAAAAAACGTCAATAACTCACAAATTAGGGCCGTGAGGTATAGGTAATGCTTAAGAAATAATTAGTTGTCATACAATACCATTTCATTACGATACTAAAATACAGGGTGTTCCATTTAAGAAAACCCAGTAAATGATCATTTCGATTTATGACCAATCCTGTATATAAAAAACGAATATCGCGCTATGTTAGTAATTTTGGACAATAGTCAACTATATCAAAAATCGTTTGAACTTAAATAGATTTCTTGATATCAAATCTATACAATGGCACAGGGTGTTGATGTTACTATGAAATTACTAAAAAGTGCTTATATCTTTTAAATTACCTCGTATAACATTGCAATACATCATATCGTACAAACAAGAAAATCGAGGGAAATAAAAAAATGTGGAAATATACAGGGTGTTCCATTTAAAAAAAGATAAGTTAGGTTCATCGTGCCAATATGGGTGGCCCTGTATATTTGAAAATATTTTCAAAATATGGTCCTACATCCTCAGCTTTTATCTAAATAAAGTTTTTTCGTATCTCTCACGACAAGTGAGTAATTGGACTTCCTCGCACTAATGCCGCACCCTGTATATATATAAAATCTATATAAAATCATACACAGTTCTTGAGAAATTATCTGAAATTTCTACAAGTACCCATAATAAATTGCTATTATGATAGTTACACAAATTTTGGTCAAGATATTAAAAAAATTTTGTGAAAAGTGTTAAAGTTAAGCGGGTTTTGTGAGAAAGGGGTTCTAAGAAAAGAAGAAGATAATAGTTTTTTCTAAAAGGATATATCTGGGGAGATACTGTTTACCAGATTTGGGAAGATGATGTCATTAGTTTTTTGACAGAGTGGCATAAACAAATTTCAAGAGAAGCTGAACTTAGGAGTGAATCTACGTTTAGAAAATTAAAAGATACCGAAGTAAATTTTTCATTAGAGATCTGTAAAATATGTTTCGCTTATAACATACACATTTGATAAATGCATTTATGACAAATAAATATAATCTAAAGGAAATATGTTTGTGAAAGTTTTGATCATAATTCGAATAAATATTAGGAATAATTGATTTGAATAAAAATTTTATTTATCACTTGATTTAAATTTAATAAAAGGTTCAAAGGCTGATAAACATTATAAATTGGAGAATAGTGTTTGGAACTATACCCGATTGAATATGATGTACTGCTAGTCCCATTACTAGCACTCGTGAAATATCACGCAACACAAAAATCGGCCGTAAATATCCTCCACAAATATCAAATTAATCCGTACCATATTCAATTGCACCAAGAATTGACATACGATGATTATCCTCGCAGGTGAGCTTTTTTTGAACGGACTTAACCTCAGATTAACACATAAAATAGATGTTTGTTCTGATTTTTTATTTCCAAACTTCGAGTCACATTCTAAGCTGATTTGAAGACTTTACCACCGCTTTGCCATATAAACAAATTCTCTTTAGTTGCAGGAAAAATGAAATCAGAAATTTAATTGAAAATTTGTTAAAAAATATGCAAATAAAAAAAGTCATACCAATTTATGCATTTAAGTCGCTACTTTTAAAATTGATTAAAAATACCTGAATTTTATTTATTAAAGGCATATTCTTATATAAATTTTAAGCAAGTAGTGGCAACATTGCTCAAAATTTCAGTACTTCCTTTATGCGTCTAGGGTAAACTATTTAGAAGTTTGGCTCTTGTTTAATTACCATACAAAGAGAGTTGCAAATATGGTCAGAAAGTATACGAGGATTATTTCGAATGTGCTGTAGTATTGGTAATAAATAATGCCAAACGTGTTTTGTTTCTACGAGCGCCATTACGAGTAGCGAGTTAATTATTAGTTCTTTCGTTTTTATTTGTTTTTCAAGACTTTTAGTGACAAAATAAACTTTTAAGTCAATTCATTTTATGTTTTTGGATTGTGATGGTTCGTGAGTGCCAAGTTAGTCAGAAAAACAGCCGAAAATACCAAGGAAATGTATTCACAATACCATCCCCACTTTTTGTAATTCATTCAATATTTCACTAATGGCGTTTAGGATCGTTGACCGCAGAAATAAATGTGTTTATGAATTAATAGCCCTCTCTATTGTATATTGTTATCGGTCCAAAAACCTCTTGACGAGTTAAAAATAGGTGACGCCAAGTACAACCCTTACAAAAGATGTGATATCAAGTCATACGATTTATAGAATGACACAAGTATTATATCTACCTATAATCTTTTCAAAATAAAGGTATGTGATGATCCCAAAAAGACATTATCAAAAGAAAAGATATTATTAAAATTGTGTAAATAATAATCTCAATAGGGATAGCGGCCACCGAACTATTAAGGTCAAGTAAACATAACAAAACACGTCCGCTTTGTAAAACATCGTATTCACATGTCCGGCAAGGTCAAGAGTACATGCCACTGACTGCGTTAGTTTTGAATACTATAAATAGAAAAGTTCCACACATTGAAGGATGATTCATTATTATTATTTTGAATAGTACAAGTTTTAAGCGATGTTATTTATTCAACCCTAAATAATGGTTCTCTAGGTAAGTGTTTCTCAAAGATAAATGGTTTATGTTTAAAGAAGTCTATACGAGGGGCACTTGCCGAGTAACCACCACATGGCGATCCTGCGAACTAATGGGAAGTTTCAATTACTGGTAAATAGATCCTGCAAACGAAATGGCAATGGTACATGGTATATGGTATTTTATTTAAATTTGGGACCCTGGAGAAGCGAAACTAAGGGTGGTTCACCTACTAAACAAGAGGTAAAAGAAACTGGTACCGTCAACAATACTTTGATGAAGCAACAAGACAGTTCTGCAACGGATGTAATGGTTTTATTGTATATAATAACAGTAGCATTCATTCTGAAATTCATATGGTCCCTATGGAAAACGCATCGAAGAGCGTTGAAAAGAGACATCAACCGAGACATTGCAGCGAAGCAGACGTCAGGAACTTTGACTGTATAAAATTGTAAGTACTTATGCACAGGTCCGTCAAGCTGCCCCCCCGCCGGTTAGATTTTTTCTACCAAAATGCTAGCACACATAAAGGGCACCTAGCACAATCTAGCACAACAATTTTTATAGCTAGCACACCAACAGCTCACAATAAAAATGCTTTAGAATTCGGGTGGGGCCAGGTTAACGTTAACCCCCCTCCCCCCCGGTTGGAATTTTTGCGCCAAAATGCTAGCACAGATAAAGGACACCTAGCACAACCTAGCACACCATTTTTTATAGCTAGCACACTAACAGCTTACAATAAAAATTCTTTTGAATTCGGGTGGGGCCAGGTTGTAACTTTTTCGCCAAAATGCTAGCACAAATGAAGGACACCTAGCACAATCTAGGACACCATTTTTTATAATTAGCACACCAACTACACTTTTGCTTCTGGGAAGTGGGGCGGAGGATCGTGAAATAACGATATACTTACTCCATGAAAAAATCAATGGATAAATGAAAGGTTGAATATATATGTAAAACGGCTGGTTTAATTGTTTCTTACTGTAGTTACGAAAAATTTTCGGAAAATTCCACTCATATGGTAAAAATTCCAAATGAAGCAGGATCTTTTCGGAGATAACTCTCCGACAGGGCCGATAATTTCCCTTTTAAGTCCGTATCTAAATAACGTCTAAGTAACAAGTGTTATTATCATAATTTCAATTTAAAATATCATAAAAATGTCACGGTTTGAAAACGATTCTTCAAGTTTAATCCAAAAATAAGTTATTGAAAATTAACCAAAAAGAGTAATTAAATACCATGTAATGTGGTTTAAATAATATATATTTCGCATTAATACAGTCTAATCGAGAAATATTCTATCGAATTACACTCGTGAAAATAGTTAGATCATTAGTTTTACGTATATAGTCCATGTTGCTTGTAATATTATTAGAAAGAATACATATTATTACATCCATCAGCCCTTCGGGGAAACCCTTTCATAACCCAAACATCTGAATCGGCCAGTTTGGATGTACCTACAAGAATTTTATTTACCCTTAAGACCCATAAAAACAGCATTATAAAAATGATTCAAATTTTAACGATAGACTTGGTTTAACGACCCTTTTAAAAAGTCCGATGAGAACTTCAGATGGATTGTACCTATAAGTGTTTTAAATGAAACTCAATGTTTCTAGTTAATTCCAAAATATAATGAAAAATGTTTTAAAATTCTAAATTTAATGTAACTTCTGTCATTCTGAGGATGATATTCAGTTATCGAAACAATTGTCAATTTTTTAGAATTTTCAAACATTTTTCATTATATTGTGGAATTAACTAGAAACATTGAGTTTCATTTAAAACACTAATATGAGTAGATTCCACGAAGTAAGGGTCGAGACAGTTAATTGGATTATACCTAGTTTTTAGAAAAATAAAAATACCTATGTCATCAATTTTGCTTACAGTACATTTTGCTTGTAATATGAAAGAAAAAGTACGTTTTTTATACTGCTCAGCCCTCTAGACCTACCGTTCTTACCCAAACATCTGGCTTTTTTACAATTCATTTATTTAGAATAGTTCTGAGGTAATGAAAAATATCCAATGTCCATGGGTCAAATTGAAAGTATTAGAATTTTATCCCGTCCTTTCAGTTCTTTAAGACCCAGTCTAACAATCCGCCAATCTCGGCAAATAACAAAAGTCAAAGTGAACCAATCGATTTAACACAGTCGAACAATTCGACCTCAATGTCATAATAAAGGACTCAAAAAACCCAAGTACACCAAAATTGTAGACGGAATGGAGCAACGGACTATAACTCACATTCGTATTCTTAGCAAGTCCTTCCATTACCCATATTATAAGAAAGCATAAAAAAATTAGTCCACTTTCTTTAGTCCGCCAACTTTGGTGATCCGCCATGTTGAATTTAGAATGACATCACATACATAATCATGGATTGGCATGCAAACTAGACGTATATACAGAATTTCAGCTCAATCGGTTGAAGATATCTGCTTCAAAACTGAGTTGCAAGATTGCAACCGAACAAACATACATTGCCAGTTACATACTAAAAACTTTGAAAAATACATGGTAGTGTTGGTATCTTATGATATGCCACAGAAATATTTTAAGCTCTGATTAACCAGCTCTAAAAATTAAAAGTTGCACGTTCTAAGTAAACTTGGGAATTTAAAAAAAATCTGTTAGAGAAATGCAATATATATGTTATCATTAGGTTTGTTCCAACCGAAGTAAATACCGTTTTATTACCGTACAATCTCAGTAACGCAGCAGATTTGATGTAAATTACACAGAGTTATTATATTCACTAATCAGCAGGTCAACTGGGTTTATATCGTAATTGTACCGTTTTTGTGTTGGTTGGAACAGACCTATTACAATGGTTAAATATCCATCAACTTCGGCAAAAAATATTCTGGCAAATTTAAATATAAAGTTTGAATGTGTCTTTTAAATAAGGACTACAGTGAACCACGATCAGTCTAAAACATGTATTCTCAATATATTGGAACATTTTTAGGGATCTCAGCCGCCCCTTCCCAGATTGCACAACTTTGTCCAAAGGACATATCCAACGGCTTCACTTTTTTGTACATTTATTTATCCAATGTCGGTACGCGAACGTTTGTCGTTGCCTTTTAAATAGTATGACGTAATTTTCAACTTATTTGTGCACGGATTGTTTCTGATTCTGTGACTAAATGGTTCAATTTAATTATTTTGTTTTATCAAAATTACTATGATTTTAACAAAATTATTTTTAAAAGTGAGCGTTTTTTGTATTCTTTCGTTTTTTAGCATTAATTGAAAATAAATAGATAATTATTAATTAAATAATAGTTAATTATCAATTAAGCAAATACCCTGCTAGATGCAAAAATATAGATATCACGCATAATCCGGCAACAGCTGACAACAATAATGCTGTTTAGGGGCCATTTTTTATAGGAAAATGATGTTTAGGGACAAATACATCCAACATTTTCATTCATTCGTGTAAGCATAGCGTTATTTTGCAGACACCCTCCACCTCCTGAATTCAAAAGTGTTGTTGATGTACTAGCTATAAAAAAATTTGTGCTAGGTTGTGATACGTGTCTTTTATTTGTGCTAGCATTTTGGCGAAAAAATTCCAACCGCAGGGGGCTAGCGTTAACCTGGCACCACCCGAATTTAAAAGTATTTTTATTGTAAGCTGTTGGTGTGCTAGCTATAAAAAATGGTGTGCTAGGTTGTGTTAGGTGTCATTTATCTGTGCTAGCATTTTGGTGCAAAAATTCCAACCGGCGGGGGTTTAGCGTTAACCTGGCCCCACCCGAATTACAAAGCATTTTTATTGTGAGCTGTTGGTGTGCTAGGTGCCCTTTATGTGTGCTAGCATTTTGTTAAAAAAAATCTAACCGGGGGGGGGGGGGTAGCTTGATGGACCTCTTATGCACTCTATTTTTATGAACGAATGGTAAATCTCATAAATGTCAATAACGTGGGAAGATTTCGAGGATAAGCTAAGGGCAATTGTAGAAGAAATAAATAAACAGAAAAAAGGGTTTTGAAAAAGGAAACACCTAAAAATCCAGTTATTCACATTGAAGTAATCAATAGTATAATAATTCTTTATAATAATTTTGCTGAATTAATAGGTAAAAACTGGAAAAAAATTAAGTTTAGTACAACAAGAAAGTTGTAAAAATTATTCAGATAGGATTGGAGATAAAACTGCTAGGGCATTTCAAGCTTTGAATTGTATTATTAAAATACCTACCTCAATATTTGAGGAAATCGATACGGGTGTATTACAAGCAATAAGCAAACAATTGAAAATGGCGACAAGTATGAATGATTTTTTTAATTTTGCGAGTAAGGTCTTACCTACTGAATTCCACGGAGAAGCAAGCAAGTTACAATCATTTTTAGACTCATTAGAGTTGCCACATATAAACGCAACAGGTAATGAAGAAAATGCGATTATACTAATTAAGACAAGATTAACTGGAAGAGCTAGAAGTTTGATCACGACGGAAAACTCTATCATGGAAATCAAGAATAGACTGAAATCAGGAATAAGAGGAGACAATCCAAGCCTTCTCTTAGCGAAACTTAATAAAGTAAGACAAAATGGGAAGGACGTAACACACGGAAATAGAAAAATAAATTAGAGAGATACTACAGGCAGCATACGTGTCAGAAGGGATGCCAGAACGTCTAGCTGAAAATTATACCAAAAAAGCAACGATTAAGGCAGTAACTACGAATGCCACAACGGACGCAACAAAAACAATCATAGCAGCGGGACGTTTTGAAACCACGCATGAAGTATTATCCAAGTTAGTATCAGTAGAAGGCATAGTCAGCCAACAACAAGTTTTACACATTAACGACAATAGGAACTTATTCAGGAAATCAGACTTTTACTTTAGGAACAATCATAGGAGGGGAAACAACAGAGGATTTCACAACGGCAACCCCTCAGGAAGGACATTCAGACAGTATAATCAAGAAAATGGTTACGGCAGATACGCAGATTTCAATAAGGAGAGGGAATTCAAAAGGAATGGCAATTACAATAATCACAATAATAATAACGAAAGAATATGCAAGATAGAAGATAAAATTGAAGAAATGAGCAGACAAATAGCACAGTTAAAGAAAGAAAACTACGAATTAAGGGTGGAAAATATGGATCTAAAGGAAACAGAATTTTTTCAAGGAAACATGACACAGACTCAGAAAAATTTTAGAGAGTAGAATTTGATAATACATGGTATAGAAGAAGACAACGACGAGGATGAGGAACAACTAGAAAATAAACTAGAAGATGAAATGAAAAAGGTTAATAACACAGTAGATGTTAAATCAGATATTTTGAAATGGAAAAGAATAGGAAACAGAAACAGTAAAAAAATAGACCAGTACTAATAATGATGAAAGACGTGAATAAGAAAGTAGAAACTTTAGAAGGAACGAATAAATTAAAGGGGACAAAGATATATATTGATGAAGATTACCCAAAAGATATACTGGAACAGAGAATACAGCTAATAAGATATATGAAACAGGCGAGAGAAAGTGGAGCAAAAGCTAAGATAATTGATAATACATTAATGATTAATGACGTGTACAGTTTAAAAGAACTAGAAGAAAGGAAGTATCCATTAGAAATACATACAGGATGGAATAAATCAACATATAAGGAAAATAACGAAACCAATCCGAAAATTTTGGATACAATTTTCAGCGATAAAAGTTTTAATCAACTAACAGGTAAATAAATTATCTAGGAGAAAGGTGAAATTTGATTGATTTGGAAGAATATGATTTTGAAATACAGTATGTCAAAGGTGTAGCGAATTACGCAGATAGTATATCGAGAATATCCATAGAAGAACTCAATGATTTATACATAAATAATTCATATGTCTTGGCAATCACAAGAGCACATACGCGCAAGGAGAACGCTCAGTCAGGAAAGGATCTAAATAATAACGAAGAAACAAAGGAAGAACGAATAGAAAAACCTTCACTAATAAAAGTTTTAAATAATCTTGAGGCGTATAAATTACCAATTTCACACTTTCAAAATAACCGTATCTCGTTAAGGATGAGCATTCGGATCAAAAATAAATTGAAATTTAGTGAAACCTTATTTACCGGAATACACAATTTCGACCTAGGACGAACGTTGGAAAAGCATGAGGAGCTGTCGGTAAAATTTGAAGTAAAAAGAATGAAGATATACGCAAAAGATGATATATTCAAATAGTGCACAATTGAAGAATTTATAGAAGAAGGGAATAAAAGGTTAAAAAATATACAAGTATGTATATGCGAAGTACCAAAAACGGTACAGCAGAAAGAAGAGATCCAAAAGATTCTAGAAAGATATCACAATGATCCAATGTTTGGAGGACATGTAGGAAACAATAGATTATTAGAGAAACTAAGAGCAAATTTTAGGTGGAAGAACATGGAGAAAGATGTAATAAAGTACGTAAAGAATTGCCATGAATGCCAAATGAATAAAGCAAAACTTAGTCATAAGGAAAAATTTGGTCATCACGGACACATCTATAAAACCGTTTGATATCATTTACATAGACACAATAGGTCCTTTTGTAGAAAGTAACAACGGGAATCGTTATTGTATAACAATAATATGCGAATTAACAAAATTCGCGGTCATGATACCGGTCAGGGACAAAGAGCCAACCACAATAGCAAAAGCTATTTTTGACAATTTTATACCAAACTATGGATTGATGAAGGATAAAAGGACAAATCAGGGAACAGAATATAAGAATGAGATAATAAAGAACTTAGCGGAACTTTTGAAAATAGAACATGATTTTTCAACGGCATACCACCATCAAGCAATAGGCAGTTGTGAAAGGTTACACAGAACGTTTAATGAGCATATAAGAAACTTTATCAAAGATTCTAGGGATAACTGGTGCGAATTTGTAAAAATGTTTGCATATTGTTATAATACAACACCAAACACGTATCACGGATACACTCCTTTTGAGTTATTATACGGGAGAAAACCCAACTTACCAGAATTCTTAAATGTACAAATATAACCGTGTTACAGTTTTGAAATATACGATAAAGAGTTGAAATATAAGTTACAATACGCAAATGAAAGAGCTAAACAGTTTTTAATAAAAAATAAGATAATTACAGTAAATAATAGTGAAAAGGAATCTTAACGCGTAAACTTTAGAGTAGGGGAGTTAGTTATTCTAAAAAATGAGGAAAGTTCGATTCACATTATTTAGGTCCGTTCAAAATAACGGAAGTAAAAGGCGTGAATTGCGAGATTACATCTCAAAACAATAAAAAACAGATCGGTCATAAAACTCGATTGTATAAATACCATAACGAAAACATTTGTAAATAAAGTGAAGTGTGATCATAAACAAACAAGTAGTGTTTAATAAACAAAACAATTAGTGAGAACTTTTAACGTTGTAGGTAGTATCGAAAAGTTATCAATGATAATTTTTCTCTTTCAAGAGGGGATGATGTGATGATCCCAAAAAGACATTATCAAAAGAAAATACATTTTTAAAATTGTGTGAATAATAATCTCAATAGGGATAGCAGCCACCGAACTATTAAGGTCAAGTAAACATAAGAAAACACGTACGCTTTGTGAAACATCGTATTCAAATGTCCTGCAAGGTCAAGAGTACAGGCCGCTGACTGCGTTAGTTGAATACTTCCTATAAATAGGAAAGTTCCACACATTGAAGGATGATTCATTATTATTATTTTTAATAGTACAAACGTATGCATTGTGTATCTATAATCTGTGTTAGTAGTTTATAATTATATTTATCCCAGTGAGTTTTAAACGATGTTATTTATTCAATCCTAAATAATGGTTCACTAGGTAAGTGTTTCTCAAAGAAAAATGGTTTTATGGTTAAAGAAGTCTATACGAGGTGCACTTGCGGAGTAACTACCAGAGGTATGCTATGGCTCCATATTCACACTATATAAATTATCAATTTAAAAGTTTCAAATAATTGATGATCTTGCGTTCAGCCCTGTTTAAATAATGTCAGTGTTTGTTTGTATTCTTTCCAGTTCCATTCTAATGCATTTTGTTTTGAAACCAGTCTTATCATAGTACAGATAAAAAATATTATTGTTTGCGTTGTAGTTCTGACAACTCAAGCGAAACATATGTGGTGGCCTCTTCTTTGTAATGCATTTCAATAATAAAATTCGGATGTCAGAACTACAAAGCAGACAAAAAGCTTTTTGTCTGTACTACAAAATGCATTAAAATGAAACTGTGAACAATAGAAATAAACACTTACATTATTTAAATAGGGCTGAATGCAAGTGCATCATAAAACTTTCAAATTAATAAAGAATAGAGTGTGAATATGTTGCCATACCTTCATTTTAAAAAGATTATAAGTAGATATAATTATTGTGTCATCCTATATATTTTCTGATTGGATATCACATCTTTTGTAAGGGGTGTACTTTCGTCAGCTATTCTTACCCCGTTAAGAGGTTTTTGGACTGATATCAGTACTATTTGTACTGCTTTTAAATTCTATTCTCATATACCTACTTGAGGAAAGTAATATAAATGTTTTCAATAATTTCGTAGAGTTACGCAGTATTTAAGAAATTACTTTTTCGTAAATTATTGAAAAAAAATTATGCACCACTAATTTTGGCTATAACTCCACAAGGGTAGACCAAATATCTCAAATATTATATATCGTTGGAAATGTCTTGAATATAGCTACAAAAATATATGTGGGGTGTTCTTCCTCAGTATGTGGTTGAAAACCGTATAAATTGGAAAAACTTAAGAAAACGAGAAGAAAATCAAGAGGTGGACCTAGTGGACAGATTATTTTGGCTGTATATCCACAAGGCTACACTGAAAATCTCAAATATTACATATAAGTAGGAAGGTCTTGAATGGAGCTGCGAAGAAATCTGTCAAAAACGACAAACTATTTGAAACGAGCTACGTATATATCAGCTTTGAATACAGCTAGGAGGCTGAAAATTACAAAATTATACTGTAGCATCACCTCAGCGCCCTGCGTCAACTGACAAAAATCCATCGTGATCGGTGAACGCGTTCCTATTTTTTCGGCCAATTAAATATTAACGTTTTGTATTAAAAATGGATTACTGTATATATAAAGTGACTTTTCATGGTTGGATATAGATGCCGTAGACAATTTGTATTGGGCTTTTTCGGTGTGGTGGCAACTTCCGTTGCTTGTGATTCTAAGGACTCAACAAAAAATCCGCATTGACAGATTTTTTTTTGATTTTGTTCTTTTTGGCGATGAGGCTACTTTTCACGAAAATGTAACGGTAAACAAGCATAATTTTCATTATTACTCCACAGGCAATCCGTATATTGTAAAAACTCATATTCAAAATAGGTGGTCTATAAATGTTTGGGGTGATATCGTTCGGGACCACGTAATTGGTACAAATTTCTTTGACGGTGGCGTGAATGGTACTATATATTTTGATTTTCTTAAGAATCATTTGCCACTATTAATGTTCCACTTAATATAAGGCACTTTTCACAATCACTTAAATAATAATTTTCCTGGAACGTGTATAGGCAGAGGAGGAACAACTGGATGGTCAGCTCAATCACCAGGATCATCAAAATCTGATTTTCTCATGTGCGATTACAGGAAATGAAATGACAGAAAGGATAGGAGAAGCTTTTATTAGTATTGACGTACAAATGTTGAGATATGTAGCTAATTCATTTGAAAATAGAATACAAACTTGCATAGACGTTGTAGGTGGACATTCAGTTTAAAATTATTTTCATTGAATGTTGTTATGGTTTATGTTTATTAAATTAATAATTGTTTATATTAACGGAATGTTACTAAAATTTGAAGAATCTTAAAAACATTTTGGAAATTATTGAGAGTATAGGAAATGCTTCACAAAAATTGAAATAACAAATGAAATTTAAAAATATATATATATATATATATATATATATATATATATATATAACAAGATGTACGAATAGTGCGTGACATATAAACAATATTATATATATATATATATATATATATATATATATATATATATATATATATATATAGGCGAAACCATTTAAAACAATTAAGAAAATCATAAGTATACTTTTTAGCTCACCTCATATATAGATGTTCGTCGATGATTTCTGTTACAATTAGTATGAAAACTATACAACGTCAAGTTACTACTCAAAATAAATAATTATTTATTTACTAGTTCTTCATACACAGAGTGTTAATTTCGTAGCGATTCCTATATAAAAATGGTTATATATTTTTAAACACCCTATATAATTTTGTAAAACTGCATATTGTTATAACGAGAATTTCAGAAGAAATTCACACATGAGGAAATATACGGGGTGTCGCATTTAAAAAGCGTATGTTTGATTTGTCACGCAGCTATGAGCCACCCTTTAGATATTGGCACATTTTCCAGGTAAGGAGCATGTCATTGCCTACAATTTTTGTCAATAACTTTTTTGAATAATTTCCATAATAACAGAGTTATTGACCGTTGTCACACTAAAAATAAAAATTAAATAATTACATATATGGCATTTAGTTCATTCGGTTGTAGAATTATTGTAAATAGAGATCATAATTATACCTTTAAAGGACTTTAAATTGAGAAGAAAGTATTAATACAATTCAAAGGAAGGAATTTTGAAAATTTTGTAAAGAAGTGAATAGAGTGAAGTGGTAAAAGAGAAGTTATAAGATATTATTATTAATCATTAGGCAATTTCGAACATTTAATTACATGACAATCGATTATTATTAAATATAACATAATAAAAAGCAACCTATGAATATCCGGTAAAGAAAGTTTGTTGAAAGAACAAAAAAAGATCGTCGGGGGAGAATTGATAGCGAGAACTGTATGTTCGTGAGCTCTCGAAATTTTAACGAAAATTGTTAAAAAGTTTAGAAACTAAGTAAAAATCATTAACTACATCAGTAACTTAAAACACATTACAAAGTATGAACAAGTTACCAACTCCAGAAGAAAGTCTTCAGGAAGAAACAACAAATAATTGTGGACCATAGCTGTACCTAGGGGACGTGAAGTAGCAGACATGTTGAATTCCGTATTTTTCAACGTGTAAGGTCAGTGAAATTCTTTCTTTTGGTCCCAAAGCAAAACAATAGATATAAAATGATAATTTTTCCTAACTAAAATAAACAAATATAGGCCTATAACAATTTAAATGATAAAATTTCAAATTTAACGAGAGGTGATTATAACTATTCTTCTAATAATGAACTTGCACTTACCTGTTTTAAATATTATCAAGATCTTTTATAATATAATTAATTAAGAATTAACTCTCAAATAATCATGTATAATTCCGTATATGTAATTTTATCCTATCTCATCATGTCCATATAATTTATGTAAATATCTTGTACAAACGTATTTCGTTCAAACATATCGAGATAAACTCACTGGTCAGCTGATGTTCGGATTGCAATAAAATGACATTTATGTTGTCCAAATTCTCAAACGGTTTACAGGGGAGAACAAAAAATAGGAATTTTTGATCAAGTGCTACTTACACTTATTTTCGACATTTTCAGAAAAGTTTATTTAGGAAAGTTGTTTACAATTTGAAAAAATATTCAGATTTGAAATCAGTCACCGCACCAAAAAAAATTTTACTCCATTTTTATGGTCCTAGCCTCATAAAGAGTACTAGTAACTCATATACAGGTGTATATGAGATATTAATATTCTTGTTACCAATTCTAAATAACTTCTCCAATAAACTTTTTTAATAATGACGAAAATAAGAGTAGTTTACTCTTGATCAAAACTACTATGTTTGTTCTCCCCAGTACGCCGTTTGAAAATTTATAACTGAGAAAACACAAATGCCAGTTTTCCGCAATGCACCAATTTCTATCAAGAATAAAATTATCTGACAAATCGATAATAAAAAAGTTTTCCATGTGGTGCAGACTTTTTGAAACTCACTGTATATTCTCTGAATCTGAGAAAACCCGTCGATAAAAAAGTAATTTTCAGTAACTAATCGCATAGCTTTAAGTATTCATGAGATAAATACAAAGAACAGTGGACGAAATGAAGAAAGGCGAAAGAAACAAAAAGTACGAAATAGACGACAGGAAAGAAGTGTGAAAGGAATAAAATACAAAAGAACAAATTGTTGACACAAATAAAGACAGAATATAGACCTGAAGCTTCTCCAATATTCGCTATTTAAATATATGCATTTTATTTTGTTAAAGAATTTTAAGAAAATCGATATCATTTATAGGTTTCAATGTTACATGAAGAAGTAAAGTTTAGTAGATTCCTCGTAACGTCAAGTCCCTACATTATATTTGTTAAAATTAAATGGTGCACAAGAGATCTAAGAGTCTAAGAAAGTTTGAATTGAAGTATCCTGCAACGTTATAAAGTAAAAAAACACTACACTCATATATAATTTACTCGAAAAACTGCTGGAATAATCCTTTTTAATTCAAATTGCCAAACTTGACTGTAATGTAATTTGTCAGAGGCAGAAAAGTATGCTAGCAAATTTAATAATGAATCATGTACCATTCGGATACAGCCACTGAACTTTTTGGTGCAATGATATGGACTTGGAAACTTTCGAGGTAGATGAAAAACATTCATTACATCCTTTTAAAGACAACTTGATTTTCTTGAATTTAGAAATCAACATTCTAAAAAATTTGCAATACAATCGAAGTTTATTCAGGACATGTTTTGATTAGTGCCGAGAGAATGACTACTTTTTTTGTTCTGGTTGATGTTCAACAAAGTAACTTCATAGAAAACACACTGATAGCTAAGGAACAAAAAAATTAACAAGATGTAAACTTCCCTCAAGTCAACACCAACCATCTCTTTTTGTTCCTTAATAAAATGCGATTGCTCTACTAGTGCTCGTTACATACTTTATTGACCAGTGTATCGAATACTAACTGAAGTTCACACGAATGCAGTAATTAACAAAATGAGAACTACTATCCAATGTCACAGCTTTACATTATTACTGAAAATGCTTAACTGGTTTGAAAATGTTGAAATCTACTCTAATTTACAAAGTAGCACTTTCATATCCAGTTCGTCGCTAAAGGAATGTGCTACCTGTAGATTTGGTCGTTGATTCGAACCAAATCGTAGGCAACATCACCGGCAATGTGGACGCCGCCAACGTGAATATTCAGTATCTCACCCACATTTTCTGTCGTCCGTTTCAGTTCGACAGTTCATAGTAACTGTACTAGGAAGTGCACTACTATGGTTTCCATGGAAACAATTTATTATTTATGAAATTTTATCAATTTTAGCTCTCCAAACCCATTTGACGCTACCCCAACCAGACGTAGGAAGGACATTTAGCCCACAGGTAAATATTAGTGGGGAGGCAACTCCCTCCGGCAGTGAGTCCACTATGGGCGTTAGCTTTCACTTCCAAATTACACACCTTTTCCCAATAAACTCCCAAAAATGCCCTCCAGACGCACCTACCGCCCTATTACATAATATGCCGAATTAAAAACTCAAAAACCTTGGATTCGCCCAATTCTCAATTAAAATCCTTAACAAATCAGCCGCAGCCAGTCAAGTTTGCGACGCACTTCTCTCCAAACACTGAACCCCAATAAAACCTTCCTCCATTCACTCAAAATCTCAAACATCCTTAAAACCTCACACATCCTCTTAACATCTAACCTCCTCAGTTCAAACATCCAAACACACTTCCTTTTCATTTGCCCCTAAATCTTACGCTTCATCCGTAACATCTAAATCTTCCACTCCCTCAGTTTCCCGAGAACCCCCGAATCGCGACGAGGATTTCACCCTCGTCGGAAGAAACAAACCCAGACATACTCAAACCTCAAACCCTATCAACAATCCTATCCAAACCCAAGCTTTTAATCTCAGAAACCTTACCTTCCCAAAAATATCTCTTCGCCCTTTTAAACACCAAAGAACTCCTAAACAGACGAATCATCTCAAAATCAACTATAAATGAACAAGCCCTCCTAAGAACCTCCCCCCAAAGGCACCCTCCAACGTCTTAAAAAAACTCCACAATTCCACCGGCGATCCTAACATCACTATTTATATCGTTAACTCCACTGAACGTCCTCCCTGTCCTGCCAAGACATCCACCCCCACATTTTCCTTCTTCTGCAGAAATGTAGACGCTTCCATTCTCCTTGAAGAAATTCTTCAAAACAAAAACTTCACCTTCCAAAAAACTTCGCCAAGTCAAACAACAAACCCACCTCCTTGTTTCGTATTAATATAGACTCCGAGATCCACTACCTCCAAGCCCTCAGTTCAGGCATTCAATTCCAGGGTCTCCCACATCAGTGTGAGCCTTCGGACTCCAATCCACTACCCCCATGGCCCAAATACTGTCACCGCTGTACCCTGACCAGACACTCATGAGAATCCTGCAGATCTAAACTGATCGGTCCCTCCTGTCCCTCCTGCGGCCAAACCGGCCACCGACCTAAAAAATGCACGGAATCCGAAACCTCTACCTGCAAAAATTGCGGCGGTCATCACCCCACATTCCACCCTCGCTGTCCCAATAAGCTAGCCACCCCAAGAAACCGCTCCAGTTACACTGGAAAAACCTCAAGTTCCTTACGACCTTTCCTCCGATACCTAAATCATAAAAGAAATCCTGACCATCACTATTATGAATGTCATTCCCAATTCTCGAGAAATCATAACCGAAACACTCCGTCAACTAATACCTTCCTTTTATCTACACTATAACAAACATTGGCAGACGTGCTCACTTCGCTTTTACTCCCGACAGGACTGAAAGCAATTCCAATTGATCCAGCGATACCCCACCCACCCATTGGAGTTGCAGGTTTTCTGATTTTTAAATTAACTCAATCAAACAACTACAATCCTGCATCTCCACTATGCACTCAGACCACCCTTCCACCAAATGCGACTTTTCTTCTATTCTATCACTAAACCCTCAACCGAGCGTCGAACTAAACGAAAAAAAACCTATCTAAAATCACCCAACCGTCGCCCTGCAGAGGAACTTATCCTATATCAGGGCCCTTTCCTCTAAATATCCAGCCCTCTCAAAAACAAAGAAACCCAATAAAAAAAATCGAACATCTCTGTGAACTATTATTCAAAGTTTCCCATGTACTACTTGAATAGTAGAGATTATATTCCTCGATCCGTTTCTAATCAATCAAATTCCATTATGCGACCAATCAGAAGCAAATTATACTGGATATGTTTTGACATAAGTGAATATACCCCGGCCCACCTGCCACAGCCAATTTTTATTGTTGTCACACTAACGTCACATTTTTGTTAAGTAACATGGATTTCAATCGATTTGGTTATGTTTCAATAGAAAATATCCGAAAAAACGCCGAAAAGACCATACCAACGAATACGATAAAAACCAAAAAGTACATATGGATCCAGTTTGAAGAATTCTGCGAAACACGTCATTATAAATTTGACAAAAATACAACTATAATGCAGCTTGCCGCTATGTAGGAAGACTGGGGCTTCAACATGGAAAAAAGAAATGGTTCTGATTATAAAGGAGGTGTTATTAAGACAATGTATGTTTTAGTCTTTTTCGGTATATAATCTGACCATAGATCACTCGAGGTATATATTTTGTTTTGAATATTTTTTGACATTTTTCCGCAATATTTCTCTAAAAATAGCCCTCAACAAAAATTACACAAGGATGTCAAAAAATATTCAAAAAAATATTCACCTCTTATGATATAACTAGTGAATATACTTACACTTTACTCAAGCGAATCGAACTTTGTTCACATATTTGTTCCTCGGTTTGACATCAAAATAAAGCTATAAGCCAGTTTCCATCCTGTTATGGGTGCTGTGCGTTTATTCCATAAGTTAGTCATAAAAATGAGCAAAATTTTATCAACATATCATCACAATTATTGCTTTGTTATAGATTAGACGGCAAAAAAAGAAGTTTCAGGCTACAACAACGTATAGCACTTTTTAATTTCCATAACAACTTGCGACCACACGATTGTAATAAATTTATATTTATTCTAACAAACTAACCAAATACCAAACAAAACCTCTTACAAAAACACTTTAACATTTGTCACTGAGCAAATACCAAATAAACTGAGACAGGCAGGATTGGGTCATAATCGGGGATTCAAGAATGTTGAGATTGTTGGCCCCATTGTCTAAATAGCGATCCTCAAATAGGGAGAACAGCAACAGCTGCCATTATGCGAATGAGAGGCTTAGAAACTTTTTAATACCTCAAGAGCATTAAAATTCCATAGTAGGGTGAAGTTAATACAAACGCTTTTTTTCTTAGACCAATTCAATTAAAAACTAGCTGAAGGTAACACTGCTCTTCATTACTCATATATTCTTAATAGGAAAAAATTGAAATTTTCCATTATAAATGTTGGTGTGTTGGGAGAATGCATCAGTTATCTCTATTTGCC
Organism: Galeruca laticollis; assembly: GCA_963921935.1. Lineage (NCBI taxonomy): Eukaryota > Metazoa > Arthropoda > Insecta > Coleoptera > Chrysomelidae > Galeruca > Galeruca laticollis. Next base: position 80,526,821 of record OY998180.1, read on the forward strand.
ACATACTAATGTTGATTGGTAGGGCAACAGTAACAACAGTTATATAGTTATATTGGTTGCCTTTATAAATTTCATGGTAGAATTAAGAACATAATTGATATTATTGTGGAAACGTTCACGGAGTAGTCCATTTTTGGGTAAATGAGTAGTTCACTTGTAGGCAAAACATAATAAGTGCATTCAAAGAATAGATGCTCTAGATCAACAATTTTATTATTATTGCACGAAAAATATAGAGAACTTACTGAACCGAGTTTGAAAAGATTCGCCGGAAAGCGACCGTAATTTAAATTGAATTTTTACATTGTGCTAGAGTAATATCTATTTATATTGGGAAAGGCAAGGTGAGGTATGACTTGGTATATAAAGATGAATAAGGGAATATTAGTTTTAAAATTTCTTAGCCATATCATATATTTTTGACCAATTCGATTTAATTTGATTTCTGTAATTACTAATAAGATTAGGCTATTGTGGATGGCGGTCTATAATTGCCCCTGTGACAGATTCCTTGGTTTCAGAATCTGTTTTTTCATTGACTATGATCCTACATGTCGCACAATAAACTAATAAATGCTAACTTCACAGGTAAGGCAAAACAAAAACATTTGCAAATGTTATTTTTTTGGATCAATTGATTCGGTACTTGGGCATACCAAGTCTATTTCTGTAAAATGTGATGAGAAATTTACACATATCTTAAAAAAATATATTATCGATATGATACGGCACTACTGTTGACGTTGATTTTATTCAAACTTAATGTGTTAACACTTATGGGTTGTTAAGTATTCATTAATTTTATTTTAATTGGTTATGATCTATATTTAATATAAAAGGTTATTTAATAACAAAATGTAACTGTTAAAATCTCAAGCAAATCGTTGGTGGTATTTTTACATTTAGCGGAATACGGTATACACACATTATGTTAAATTTAAAAACCCAGTTCTCCAAGCAAAGAAAAGAGAAGCAGAACAGTTGTCGAAGTGAACAGTTCGTAGTAATTAATATTAAACGCGCTAGTGTCAGGAAATTTAATAAAATCCATTGAACCCCTGCTACAGTCCACATTATCGCTTCCAAGAAGGGTTGCAACCCCGCAGAAGATCATCCGAGACCTTCAGGTAAGAATACCAGTTTTGGGCGATTTGCTTGCATCATACTTTTTTTACATATAATTTGTAACCTTTCATAATGTAACGAAAACATTTTTCATTCTCCGAAACATTTTTTGGCCTTTCGATACGGATATTAATTTTCAAACTTGGTATTGTGAAATTTGAAAATATAAATTTTATATCAACTTTTTATAAGTCTCAAGGTTAACTGGCATTAGCATTCTCGATAATTAGTAGTTTTTACTTTCTCCGAAATTTGACTATTTAAACATAAAATACTTAGTTTAAATAAAAATAAGTTCACTTTATTAATACGGTTTGGCCCATTTATGCTCTTTAAATAGCTCCATTCTCAAGTGTACTAAATATTTATAATTCATTGGATTCAACTCAATAAAAAATAATTATTGAATTGAAGATTGAATCTTATCTCTTTATTCACTTATTAGATACATACCTATTGTGTATTGGTCTTATAATTTAGTTGTCTCAGATTATTAGGTAGTATAAAGATTGAGTGGAATATTCATTAGACACGTTAATTTAATTTCTCAAATCAGGTATTTTAGCTTGAGTTGTATAACTTTAATCTGTATGTACCTATATAATATATTCATCAATTGAAATTCATTATTTCTGTGTTCGTAAGATTACATAGGTAAAAGATTTGGCATTAGAACCTGATCACTCTTATTATTGTATCACAATGGCGGCTAGATTACGTCAAGCGAAAGCTCTTAGAGACTCAGCCTCTGATAGAATTTCGATACTGCATGATCTTGCCATACAGGCAGAGGGGGATCAAAGTGCTCATAACCATTTTAAAGCTAGATATGCTGAATTAAAAACATTTTACAGTGACTTTAACCTTCAGCATTCTACAATTATTACTGCTCTCGCTGCAAATGAGGAGGCAGATCTGAATATTGAAACATTGCTCAGACAGGAAGTAGATAATCAATATTTTCATATAATGAGTGTTTATTCTGATTTGTTTGATACTAACTCTACCTTGCATTCCAAGAACAAAGGTTCAAATGTAAAGCTGCCAAAATTAAATATACCGGTTTTTTCAGGAGATTTAAAATTATGGCCAACATTTTTTGATCTTTTCAAATCTCTTATAGATACTAATGAATCTCTTACAAAAATTGAAAAATTTAGATATTTAATGTCGTCTCTGTCTGACGACGCTTCAATTCTCATTAGAAATATTAAACTTACAGAAGCTAATTATGATTTAGCTTTTAGTAAATTGATTAAGCATTATCAGAATACGCGTGCGTTAGCCATATTTTATTGGGAACAGGTTTATAATTCTCAAAAATTAATTTCGGAGAACCCAAAATATCTTTTAGCACTTTTTTTTGTTAATTTGGAAGCTCTAAAAAATTTGGGGTTACCGGTCCGAGAGTGGGATTTTGTACTATTTCACCTTTTAAGCAGAAAAATTGATTCGGAAAAATTACAGCGATCGAACAAGAAAATGCCACTTTTGCGTCCGAAATTCCTAAATATGATGATTTATATAAATTTCTTGAAAAGCAATGCGATGCTTACGATTCAGTTGTTTTAATCCAACTTCCTAAGAGAAATAACTCAAGTAAATATCAAATAAAAAATGTTAAACCGTACAATTCTGCATGTCTTGCTAATGTTGCAGATCTAACTAAATGTGTGATTTGTAAAAATAATCACTCGATTTATAAGTGTCCTGATTTTTGTGCCAAGCACCCAAAAGAAAGATACGAGATATCCAAACGATACAAGTGGTGTACTAATTGTTTAGGAACCAAACATACTTCAAAGAATTGTACTTATAATGGTGGTTGTAGAATTTGCAATAAAAGACATCACACTCTTTAACATTTCGATCAACAACCTTTAGTAAATAGCAATATGACTGCTATAGATGCTCCCTCTTCTTCCAATTCAACTCAAATTTCTAGTTTAGATCCTATTGATCCTAAAATCGCCTCTGTCTTGCACACGTCAGTACGTTCTACTAATTTACTTCCTACCGCCCAGATTGAGGTACTGGATTGCCGTGGAAACTTTCAACAGGTTAGAGTTTTAATTGATAGCTGTAGTCAAGTTTCTTTAATTACTGATAAATGTGCCAGCAGATTGGGTCTGCCCAGATGTAACACTCCTATGCAAATAGGAGGAGTCGAAGATATTGGAAGTTTCTCTAACAAGTCTCTAAGTTGTATTTTAAAACCTTTGAATAAGTCAACTCCCTTATTCAATTTGGATGCTCAAATAGTGTCAACAATCTGTAACAATATGCCCGTCCAATCATTTTCAGTCGATACATTTCCCTGTATTTCTAAGTTGGAATTGGCTGATAAGATGTTTAACATTTCATCTCCTATAGATATGTTACTGGAATCCGATATATTTGCAAAAATCTTTAAACCTGACAAAGTTCAAACAGCAAAAGGGGAACCGATGCTGTTAACACTCAATTTGGTTGGATTTTAATGGGGAAAATAAATACCGCTAATAAACATTAGTCTCACACTCTTTTCTTTCATCATGTCTTACATCCCTCGACAATACCCTCCAAAAATTTTGGGAACTTGAAAGTATTCCTCGATCTTTACTTATTTCTAATGATGATAAAAAATGTGAAATGATATTCCAAAAAACTCATAAAAGAATATCTACGGGTCGTTTCAGTGTTACTCTTCCTTTCAAAACCGTGAATCCATTTTTTGGAGATATTAGAATATCTGCTCTAAAAAGATTGAAAAATATGGAAACCCGTTTTTCGAAAAATTTTCAGCTTTACAATGAATATAACAGCTTTATGAAAGATTATCTTTCCAATGGTCACATGTTTGAGACCTCTCCTATTTCTCCATATGACAAAATCTATTATATCCCACATCATTATGTAATAAATCCTAATAGTGCTACAACCAGGCTCAGGGTTGTATTTGATGCTTCCTGCAAATCTCCTGCAGGCTTTTCGCTGAACGACACTCTTTTCATAGGGCAAAAGTTGCAAAAGGATATAATTGAAATTTTATTGCGATTCCGACTTCATCCCTTTACTTTTATTGCTGATATTAAGCAAATGTATAGGCAAATATCAATATCGGAGGAGCACCAGAATTACCAAAGAATTCTTTGGCGCTTCGCTCCGGAAGATCCAGTTCAACATTTTAAGCTTACTACTGTTACTTATGGAGTATCGTCCGCTCCTTTCCTGGCCCTTCACACAATTCAGCAGTTAGTACAAGAAGAAAGGGAAAATTTTCCTCGAGCTGCAAAATGTTTATCCTCTGATATCTATATTCACGATATTATCACAGGTGCCTCAACTCTACAGGAAGCCAAACTTCTTCAATCAGAATTAATTTCCATGCTGGAAAGAGGAGGTTTTCATCTTAGAAAATGGGCATGTATTAATCCCCAGTTAATGCAGAGTCTCCCTGCTGAGGTTTGCCAACACTCCTTGTCTTCTTTTGATTCCCATGACCTTGTGGTAAAAGTTTTAGGATTGCGGTGGATAACTCCTTAGATGTTTTCTCTTATGATATTCAACCCCTTGACAGATTCTGTTCTAAACGCATAATACTCTCAGAAGTTGCTCGAATGTATGACCCCCTTGGGTTCTTAGCTCCACTCTCCTTCCTAGCTAAACATCTCTTACAACGACTTTGGAGTTTAGGTTTAGATTGGGATCAAATACCCCCTTCGGACATAGTCGACAAATGGAATCAGTATAAAACTGAACTTCCGCTCCTCTCACATATTAATATTCCTCGCTGCTTACCTAATAAATATATTTCTTGTGAACTGCATGGCTTTACCTCAGAGAATAACGCCTCCAAAATTGCCGCTAAATCTAGAGTGGCCCCACTTAAAACTCTTTCAATTCCCCGACTAGAACTGTGTACAGCTGTTCTACTCTCCAATTTAATAGAATTTGTCCTTAACGCATTCCGAGATAACCTCCAAATTAGTGAGATTTTTGCTTGGTCTGATTCAATGGTAACCCTATCATGGATTAAATCACCCGCTTCCCGCTGGAAAACTTCCGTCGGTCATCGTGTAGCTCACATACAAGAAAGGGTTCCCCCTGACCGTTGGCATTTTGTTGAAAGCTCCGATAATCCAGCCGATTGTGCCTCTCGTGGTCTTCTGCCCAGTCAAATTCCTAATCATCCGTTGTGGTTTGAGGGGCCTCCTTGGTTAATGTCTCCAAAGCCCTTATGGCCCAATCCTAAATTTTCTCCAGTTTCCTGTCCGGAAGAAAAACCCTCTTCTTGTTCTTGTAACACTTATGTCTTTAGACACATTAGATCTTCTATTGGACAAATACTCATCCTTGAGGAAAATTCAACGAATTATTTCGTATGCGCTACGCTTTTTAAACAATTTAAGAAATCCTCAAAATAAATCATTGGATTATTTTACTGACTCAGAACTCCACAAAGCTTTAATGGTTCTCACTAAACGAGTGCAACATATGTGTTTCGCACAAGAAATTGAAAATTTGGTAGCAGACACCACCTTATCAAAACCTTTTAGAAAGTTGAGCCCTTTTCTGGACAGCGAGGGTGTTTTGAGGGTGGAGGGACGCTTGAAGTTCTCAGGATTGTCTTATGATTCAAAATTTCCAGCAATTCTACCACGTCAACATCGTTTGACAGATTTAATAATTGAGTCCGTTCATAAAACATATTTTCATCCAGGTTTACAGCACTTACATTTCCTAATTGCTCAGAACTTTTGGATTCTCTCTTCCAAACGCGCAATTCGGAGTGTGTTGAGCCGCTGTAATCGATGCTTTAAACTGAAACCTGTGGCCCACGAACCTTTCATGGGAAACTTACCTCCTACCCGCGTCAACCAAATCAAACCATTTTCTTGTATAGGTACTGATTATGAAGGACCCTTCTTAGTCACTCCCCTCAAAGGACGTGGAATTAAGTCACAAAAGGCCTATATTTGTATCTTTGTGTGTTTCGCCACAAAAGCCATACACTTGGAGTTAGTATCGAGTCTCTCTTCGGATGCATTCATTGCTGCTTTGCGTCGGTTTGTTGCCCATCTAGGCAGATGCACCCATATTTTTTGTGATAATGCAACCAACTTTGTGGGGGCTTCTCGCATTCTTCATGAATATATGCAAAAGGCCTGTGGATCGGAAAAAATAAAATTTTCATTTTCTCCTCCGTCCGGTCCACATTTTAGCGGTTTTAGTGAAGCGGGCATAAAGTCTGTTAAAACTCATATTTTTCGAGTTGTTGGCTCTCAAGTTTCAACTTTTGAAGAGTTTTACACCCTATTAGCTCAGATTGAAGCTATTCTCAATTCCAGGCCGCTCTATTCTTCAAGTTCAGACCCCAATGATTTATCTGTGTTAACCCCAAGTCATTTTCTTATGTTAGAGCCGCCAACGGGAGTTGCCGATCCGGATCTTTCCCATTTAAATATGAATCAGTTGGATCGATGGCAGCTTATACAAAGACTACAGCAAGATGTGTGGAAACGGTGGCATAGAGAATATTTAAATACACTCCAACAACGAAATAAATGGCTAAATCAACAAATTCCACTCAAAATTAACGACCTGGTTATTATTAAAGATGACAATGTCCCATCTTTAAATTGGAAATTGGGAAGAATTGTCAAGTTATTTCCGGGTTCTGATGGTATTGCAAGAGTTGCTAATGTCAGAACCACTCAGGGTCTTCTTCAAAGACCAACTGTGAAGTTATATCCTTTACCAACATGTTCTAAATAAGTTAGTTAAAATACTATGTATTTTGGTGGGGGGTATGTTAAGTATTCATTAATTTTATTTTAATTGGTTATGATCTATATTTAATATGTAAGGTTATTTGATAATAAAATGTAAATGTTAAAATCTCAAGCAAATCGTTGGTGGTATTTTTACATTTAGCGGACATACGGTATACACACATTATGTTAAATTTAAAAACCCAGTTCTCCAAGCAAAGAAAAGAGAAGCAGAACAGTTGTCGAAGTGAACAGTTCGTAGTAATTAATATTAAACGCGCTAGTGCCAGGAAATTTAATAAAACCCATTGAACCCCTGCTACAGTCCACATTATCGCTTCCAAGAAGGGTTGCAACCCCGCAGAAGATCATCCGAGACCTTCAGGTAAGAATACTAGTTTTGGGCGATTCGCTTGCATCATACTTTTTTTACATATAATTTGTAACCTTTCATAATGTAACGAAAACATTTTTCATTCTCCGAAACATCGGTGAATAAAACTAAATTCGACTTTATTTGAATTATAAATAGTTTAATGAGAAAAAAGAGAGCAATATAAAACTTTTAAACCCAAAAATGTGTAACATGTAACTGAAATAACCATTAGCCCACAAAATTTATGGTTAAACATAAATAATCCTCCGTTTAATGTAAGAAGGATCCACATAAAACAAGCAAAATAAAATTGAGCGACATGATACAAGGATTCGACATCACTTGTCCCACAATTTTTTAGTGTTTAATGATGTGTACTCTAGGCCTTCATTTCTCCTTTCCTTCGCAATTTCTCTATTTGTTAATTGTTTCTTCCTGTTCCTTGTAAGGTTGGCTGGAGAATTGTGAAATGATGCCGGTGGCCTATCTGTGTCTGGTACATAATTAGGGTGTTTGACTGAGTCACCACTATCGAAGTCATAGCCTTTATCCTCAGCATCTTTAGGCACCTCTACCTCCATGTTTTGTAAGATGAATTATTAGTTGAAACGCTGATTTCAGTTTTAGCACTTAAGTTTACCGAACATACTAATAGTGGCACTTGGAGCCTCACGCGGAATCTATTAGAACTATTGATATTGCGCTATTACATTTGGGAGATATCGTCTTAATGTATATCTTGGGCAAACAAGTCAATTATCAAAAAATGGGGGATATGACGCAATTGAAATAGGAGTGCGATGTGCCTTAGCACAGATAAATGTCATATTGATATTCGAGGAGCGAAAGAAATATGTCAGTTTGTTAATATTGAAAATTATATTGTTTTTAAATAATTTGAAAGGGAGACCCTGAAGAGTTTCCAAAACTGATTTGGAATCGGGTATGATTACTATACCTTTTGGTTTTAGTCTCAAATACCATGTAAGTGCTCTTTAGAGCAAGATATTCTTCTTCTATTAAAAAGTGAGACTACCTCTAGACTAACCCAAACGTGGTTATAAAGATATCTCTAGCGCAAGACGCAATGAGCTCTGGAAGCAACAACAATTGGTCCGGTCTAAAGGGTTGGTTTGAAGATTTTTGGAAGAACTTCAAACTTTACGATGGCAGAACTATAGGAAGTTAGGTTTTCCTCCTATTTTCGGATCTATAGCAAATGCAAAAAATACAGAGATAAATTTCTCACTAGAAGAAGGGAGGAGATAGGTTTTGTTTTTGGGTGCGGAGAACAACATTCATTTTCATTTTATTGATGAAATTTGAGGTACAAGTAATAATATTATAATTTGAGTTTAATTTCAATAGAATTTCTATATGGACAACCCCAACCTATTATTTTTGTATATTCTTGCCATGTGTGATGTAAGTTCTCTCTAAATATCAGGTTTTCAATTGGTCGTGCTGAGTGCATAATGGTGTAATCCCATTCTTGCGTCACTTGATCTAGGGTTCAGACCTACTACCAACTCTTGAAATAACTCGCTTCATAAAAAATAGAGAGAAATTCGATGGAGTTTGTGTTGAAGTGGGCTTTGTTTGAAGTTGGTAGTGTTTGTTTTAAAAAAGAGTCTACATGATTTCGGAAAAGTGACTAGGAAGAATTTTAAAAAGGTGTATAGAATTGATATTTGGAAGTAGCGAAGTTCAAAAAGTGTATGGAATAGTGTGACAAAAAGTGTCTAGAATTGGAACGTTCTGGTGGAAGACGAACCGATACATATGATATGCGGTTGGGCTGGCTAGGTGTCGGAAATTATAATAAGCGAAATGGATGATATTTACTGAACTAGGGATGTCTCCGGAGTTTTAAGAGTGGGATAATAAGAATTTGTAATTTTGTTTGAATTTTTGGAATTTTCGTGGGGAAAGTGTCTAGGAGACATTTTTTTAAAAGGTGTATGGAATTGAGTGGTGATCATGAAAAATGGTTAAATGAGTTGTGGAGGGCCTGCGGGGAATTGGGATTTTATATGTTGGACGGCGTTGAATAATAATAATCAATCAAGCAAATGGGCGGGTACAGCTGTATTTGTTCCCTACGTCGATTGGTCGGTCCATTTGGCTAGTGAATAAATTCACCATGCTACAGGAAGACCGCAGAAAAACCTGTAACGCCGACGTTGATGGTGGAGGGCAGTTGGAATATATAGGGTTTATTCAAAGTGTTGAATAATAAAATGAAAGTTGTAATATGTGAAAATTATTGAAATTTTGAATATCTGACTATTAAAATAGGGAAATTGAAGGCATGGTCTAGATAGTAGGAACATGTGTGAGATATAATTGTGTGAGAAATTGTAATGTCTGATTATCGGATTGAGACTGGGGATTCGCCTAGGTAGTCGACGTATACGTCGGGGAGGTCGTCGTAAGCCGTGGCTAATAGCCGTACTGGAGGAAATCGGAGCTTCCTCTTGGGTTTTCTTCCAAGAGGCCGTCTGTTTGCGATCCACGGTGTGAGGAGGGCGTTTTTCGAGATTTTGTTGCCCGATTCCATAGTGCGACTAACGTATCGGGTTTGTACGTTGTTCAGACGGGAAGGAATTGGCTCGATGTCGATATTGACACAGACGGTGTTGCTGGGTGAGTAGGGTGCCTTCTATTGGCATTATCTGAGAATTGACTGCTCACAAGATCAAAGCTTTTTTACGAGGTGGTCGGGAAGGGTACCATAGACGTTTGCTCTATAGTCGATTGTAGGACGGATATATGTATTATACGTATGAAGTAGGGTGGTTGGGTGAGTACGTCTAAAGCTTCCGCCAAGCGCCTTGAGAAGATTAACTCATCGTCTGACTTTATTTAGTGTATTTGTTAGGTCGGCCATCAAGATGAGAGTGTGAGTGATTCTCACTCCCAAATAAACGGCTTCCGTACGGATTTCGATTTGTTCTCCCCAGAGCACAAGGCGAAAGTTTGTAGGTAGAAGTCGTTCGCTCATGGTGAAAGGGTATTTAAACACGATAGCCTGGGTTTTATGAGTATTGAGAGTCACCCGCCATCTCCTGCACCAATTCGAAAATTGAGTCAGTAGATTTTGGGATCGAATGGTAAGAGAGCGGATGTCAGTAGCGGAAATGATTAATGCGGAATCGTCCGCATATAATTGGATATTGTTCTGGGGGTGTCGTGGTACAGGTGTATCATTCGTATAGATTATGTATAATAGCGGAGCGAGTCTTGAGCCTTGCGGAACGCCAGTTTGGGGTGTAAATAAGTCGAATAGGCTATAGCCAACTTTGACGGTCGGTGAGGTAGGAATATAATAATTTCACGATATAATTTGGCAATCGGATGCTCAGTAGCTTTCTCACTAGTTTGGCGTGCCAAACTTGATCGAAAGCTTTTTGAACGTCCATGAAAATGACGGATGAACAGCGGTGTTGATTTAAAACTCAGAGGACGATGGTTTGAAGGTTGGTGGTGGCGTTCTGACAAGAGTGGCCTGACCTGAATACGAATTGAAATGCCGGAATTATATTATTTTAGGAACATAAGTCTCAGATTCTCTCTTTTAACAAACGTTCAAAGATTTTACCTAGAACGCTGATTAATGAAATTGGGCGGTAGGATTCAGGGTTTGTAGGGTCTTTGCCGGGTTTGGTGATAAGAACTACGTTGGCTGATTTCCAAAAACGAGGGAAGTAAGAGAATGCCAAGCAGGCGTTCAGCAGTGCGCAGAGCGGAGGGAAAATCTCTTCTGGCAGGTTTTTAAGTGCCTATCTCGAGATTCCGTCGTGCCAGGGGCACTATTTCTCCCCGCTCGGCACGCCTGCTGAACTCCTTCGATTGTGAAGGGTGTAAGAAAGCGGAGAGTTCTCATTTAGCGGAATATGAACGTGTGCGCGTCGATTTATATTGCGGGAAAGGAGGTCTGTTTCGATGGCAAAATCCCTGAGAAATCTTGTCAGGTGGTGTAAAGACAGTTTATAGGCTATTTTTGAAGGCGGTGGCTTTGTCTTCATGGGTATAGATCTTTTGTCATTGCACTTCGAGATGTGATTCCAGCTTCCTCTTGAGGCCGACAAGGCGGTAGAATTTTTGCCCAAACACGCGCATTTGTGTGAAGTCCAGTCCGGCTGTATCGGCCTTCCATTTTCTCTGCTTCAGCATTGATTTCGTACCGAAACTGGGCGTTTAGACGGTTCCATTGTGTCTTGACAGCGGGATCTCGAGTGCGAACGTATAACCTGTACAACTGACGGATTTTGAAAATAATTCGTTGGGGTAGTGCATGATAGTTGGTGTTTATGGTGGTGAGAGGTACGGCGATATCTTGCGCATCGACTAGGAGGAATTGGAATTCCTCTGCGTGATTTTCTGTCATCAGTCGTCTGATGAATGACGGATTGTGGTAAATTAGAAAATTAGAGGCGACGTGGTTTGCGATGGAATCTCAATCGGCTTTTTTGAAATAGCGATATATGAAAAATGTTGACGGTGGTGGTATTGGATTATCTAAAGAGGTGTTGACCAGTAGTGCGAAATGGTCTGAGGTGATGAGGTCGCCTATAGAGCATTCGTCGTCTATGCGGGTTATTAACCTGTCAGTGCAGATTATGTGGTCGACATTGGAGGAGCCAAGGTGACTTATTAGGGTTGGATTATTGTTATTGATCCGAGAGATGGGCAGGGAGACTAGCTGACCGGCGAGTGATCTGTCGCTTGGGTTGGTGTATGTATCACTAAAGAGAATATTTTGTGAGTTTAGGTCGCCCATTATAACGGCTCGCGGTAGAGTGGATTGCACATTTGAGGAGGTCGATTGATAATACTTGGTTGGGATATTTATAGTAAGAAAAGAAGGTTGTCGTGGTATTATTTCACGATATGTCGATGGCTATGCAATCCAGGTTCTGCTGAGACAGAAATGCTGAGAGCGGGTGTGGGGAAGCGGGGAATCCGTTTCGGACGAGAATTCCGTTGCCGTGACAGTAGAAGTTCCTGTCTAAGTGGAATGTGGTGTAGCCAGCAAAGCGGGGGGAATTTTTCAAGAGAGTGTTGGTGATAGATAATATTTGTATATGTTGGGAGTGTGAAAGGTGTGAAAGAAGATATCGCTGTCTGGCTAGTCCTTGGCAATGCACGGTCCCGATTTTAAAGCCCATGACTTAATTTTGGAGTTTCGGGATGAAGGCAAAGAGGACGCGATTGCCCGCGCCATTAGTGACGGTACAATTGTAACCGTAAAATGAGGGGATGAGGTGACTGAGAGTATCGGCCACTATGCCACGGGCTGTCGGGATGGCGTTCATAATAATTGTCGCTAAAATCTCTATCAAGATTTTTGTGTCGGTGGAAAGGTCCGAGGGTGATGGGTGCGATTTCTTGGGGGGTTTTCGGTGTTTCCAACCGCTTTGGACACCGGGGATGGTGGGCGGTGTGCGAGCCACCGCAATTTTTACAGAGGGGTTCGTTTGCCTTAGGGTAATTGTTGTATTTGTGGTCAGTTGCACCACAGGAGGGACAGTCCGGTTTGGCCTTGCATGTTTCAGCAAGGTGGCCTGTGGTGGAGCATCTGTTGCAGTATTTGGATACTGCGGGTAGTGGGTTGGCAGGGTCTTAGGCCTCGCACGGATGTGAGTGACCATGAAATTTGATGCCCGATGTTAGGGCGCGGTGGTAGGCCAGTTCGCAATTCGTCAGAATTTGGAACATGGAAGTGCGTTTGACACCGGAAGATTATGCACCAGGATGTTGTGAAGGTGAAGTCTACGTCGTTGAGGAGAATGTTCTCAAATTCTTTGTCTGTCAGGGATGTGTCTACATTTCTGCAGACAAAAGAAAGGTGGGCTTGCGGGTTCTCGATTGTGAGTGGGCTCGGGGAGTTGGGTTTAGAGGGACGATGGCAACCTGGTGGGGTTACGAAGCTTTGTTGCAAGAGGTTCGTGTGGGATGTTGGCGGGTATCTTTAGGAGTGCGGTTCGGGTTTGCCTTCAAGAAGGAGATATTTCCCCACAACAACTCATTAGTGTTGAGGAGGTTGCATAACTTCCTCTGGGACGTGAATTTGGGTGGTAAGTTTCGGATATTTAAAGTCTGAAGTGAAGGTGTCAGTTGGGAAGGTCGGGTTTGTTGGGCAGTTAGTGGTTGTTCGGTGGGGCGGGGATGTTGTGTTGACTGTTGTTGAATTGGTTCTTGTTGTTGGGTGGTTGGTGGAGGCGGGGTAGGGATTCTTCGGGTCCTGTTGTGTATGACACCCAAGAGAGTGAAGTCCTCCTCTAGTGCTTGGCGGTTGGTTATGGGAGTCAAGTTCACAGAGATATGTGAACTGGGGCGAGAAGCATGAGATTTGGCAAAGTGTACTACTGATGAAGAGCTACGGGTATTTGGCCTGGAGTTTTGTTTTCAAGTCTTCGTACATGGTCTCAAGTTTTATGTATTCGGATATTAGTTGGTTGAGCTCACGCATTGCGTTGTCGAATGAGGTTGACTGGTTGGAGTTTGGGTGTGGGCGCATTGGTGGAAACTCATCGTGAGATGAGTAGAAGGTACAGCTTGGCCATTTTGGCTCCGGAATATGATTGGGGAGCGTATAGAAGACGTGTTGGTTGGTTGTGGCGCGGAAGTGGATGAAACACAAGGTTGTTTCGTTTGTTGGGGGGTTGTTAGTAAGGTGTTGGAGGACAAAAGACGGCAGCGGAGTTTCCTTCCCGGTTCAAGGTTTCCTGGCCCTTTTAGTCTGCCGGTTAGTATTTCTATATTCACCTAAAAAGTCCTTCCGTCTTCAGATGGATGTTGGTAGATTTCTTATTGGGAACTTCTTCGAAACGTTGTTATTGAAAAAAGCAGAATTTAATAAATAATTTGCTCTATAAAGAGCAGTTTTTCATAAATAAGATTGTCCCATAAAGGACAGATTGAGATTAAAATCTTAGTTATTATTGACGAATACGATGGCAAGCCGTTACTGGAGTGATTCGGTTCGAATCAGTGACAAAATTTCCAGGAATGCTTCAACTTGCTGGTGACCGTCTTCGTTCGGAGTCTCGGAGAAAGAGGACTCACCTCATGCCATCCATAGTGTTATGTACGTTCAGAAAATCCGATATTGATTGTAATAACTAAAAAATTGACAAATCGGTTAGTGATTTTTCCTGGTCAGTCAGTATATAGATTTATTTTTAATTAGCAAATACCACTTACGATATTTATCGGTTTTTAGTTACGTATTAATGTAATATATATTATGTTTTTCAGCATCAATAACTTAAGGATGCAATTCATAGTACCGTTTAAATCATTTTAACAAATCATTATATTGTATACAGGGTGTCCCAAGTTATCGTTTACAGGCAATATTATGCTTATTTTGAAAGATATTCCAATACTGTAAATACTGTTGTGAATGGCATCAAAATTCCTTTCTAATGACGTATCAGAAACTTTATTTCACTTAACAATTCTTTGGCAGCCACCCCTCACTTTCTATTTTCAACTGACACCCCCTGTATATTTTCATTTAAAATTGCTTGTCACTCTATTTGAAATACAACGGTGTAACATACTTGTTGGTTTTTCATTATCAGCACCAAAAAAATAACAATTCTAAATTTCCATAATAAAATAAAATACAAATAATGAAGAAAAAATTACAGTAAATGTTCAAAATTATGTAATGTTTTTCTTATTTATTTAAACAATAAACGGGTGGGATAAGTTTCAAACACTCGGTATGCCTACTTACTAATTTATTTAAACGCTAACTCACTAATCACTAACACTTAATTTATATATACAGTATTATTCACTTTAACTAATTTATATAAACAGTTCACTAATTTATATTCACTAATTTATTTATTTATCTCACGATGTCAAATTATCAACTAACTAACTCTTCCTGATCAGTCCCCTTATATACTAGTGCCTTTTGTACTAGAGAATTCCGGCCTGCGGCTTATACACACAAATAATTTTTCTGGCCTTTTCTAGATAACTCTGATCACAAAAACTAGTTCTAGATAAGATAGTCTCAATCGTAAACAGTTTGTTATAACTGCGTATCCGCCATAATTTTACTTATTATACCTGGCTTAGACAGGGTCGGTTTTAGGGACTATACCAGTGTGCTGTTTCGTAACAATTATTTCCCGCAGATTCCATACAAGCTTCAAAGCGCTCTTATGCACGCAACATATTCATAGCTGGTGTAATAATACGACATGCCTTACGAATGTGTTCTTTAAGATTATCTAAATCTTCAGGCTGTGTTCGATATGCTAATTCTTTAAGATAACTTCACAAAAAAAGTCCAGTGGCGTTAGATCGGGCGAGCGGGGAAGCCATTATAGGTCCGTAAGTACATATCCATCTGTTGTGAACAGACTGAGTGAGATACTCCGCAACAAGGCCTGCATTATGAGGTGGAGCACCGTCCTGTTGCCAGATCATTGTTGTGGAAGCGACTTTTATCACTTCATAATATTTGATTAAATAGTAATGCACTGTCGGCAATCACAATATCGATTGGAGATATGAATTCTAATCTTCTCTCGAAATCAGTAGGCCTCAGTCCTTAAACTTAATGTAGTTTAAATGTGTTGCTACAAAAACCTCTGTATCGTGCTCTTGTTTATTCCCAGTTCTTCAGCTATGTTTCTAACAGAAGTATGAGGATTAAAACCAACATACGCAAGTACATTAATTACATGATCATCAGTTCTCACTGGTTATCGGTGCGGAGCACGGTTTTTGTTTGGGAACGAACCGCATCTTTCGTTTCAATTTGTGAAACACCATGTGTGGATATTCGAGAACGTTGAGGAAAACGTTCTTGGCACAAACGGGCCGCTCGTCGAGCATTATCCTGCATTCACTATAAACCAATAGCAAATCAATGTACTAGATTAATAATTTTGAATTTGTGGATAGTATAAAAAATTAATTCGTCGGTTAACTACAACACCCTAAGTACTATTCGAATATGATTGTTGTTCTACACTTATTATTATAAACTTTCATTAATTTTTTGATATAAAAAGCATCAGTTTGTTTAAATAAAAGAATAATCTACTTTTTTTCGTGAAGTTTTTACAAACAGGGGCGGCAGCAACCAGGATAATTATGTAATGCTAAATATCATAAAATATCCATTTTTTTGGTGCTAATATTGGAAAACTAACAAATAAGTTACATCATTGTATTCCAAATAGAGTGACAAGTAATTTTAAACGAAAATATACAGGGGGTGCCATTTGAAAATAGAAAGTGAGGGGTGGCTGCCAAAGGACTGCTAAGTGAAATAAAGTTTCTGATACGTCATTAGGAAGGACTTTTTATGCCATTCACAACCGTTTCAACAGTATTGGATAATATTTTTAATAAAGCGAGATATTGCATGTAAACGATAACTTGGGACACCTCGTATGGTAAATAATATCATTAGAGTTCCTATCACAATCAGGATTGTGATACATCAAGTATTCTTAAAGCTGACTTACTTGCTTGTTCGGTAATCTAAAAAGTGTAGGTACAATAAGCAATTTTACAAGGAAGTTTCTTGCAAAGTTTTTCAAATCTAGCAACAATTACATCATCTTTAAATGGTCTATCCCCATACTACAGTGGAGTGTTTCAATTATACCAACAAAAGCAATATTCTATTCGAAATGTTCAATTAATGTCGAGTATATATAGGTGTATTTGTGCACAGTGGTGGCATGGTCAGTTATAATTGTAGGGGTAGGAATCGAATGGATTGAAGGGCATTGTAGGGCTCCTGCTGCTCTATTGAGACAGAATAAACTGAAGGATCATTGAGGTCGGATTCCAGAATGGCAAACACTCTAGGTATATAATGACTATTTTCGAATGTGGGAAATATTGTTGATATTGACGACAAAACCATTGATATGTTATAAAAAATTGCATAATTATTCTTAAGCCTAATTAAAATTCATAAATTGTAGATAAAATTAGTTTCTATTTATTTTTGGCATTTTAGAATTAACCCAGCAATATTGAAACAGATTGTTTAAGCTTCAGAATATAATTCAAACATTTGTATAATAATCATTTCTACGAACTTTCAAAAACGCAATTTTGACCATTTCCTTAGAATAACTACTTCCGTCACTATATGCCATATTTGCAAAATGATTTCATTTTATTTGCAATGAGATACTGATTTCACCGTATTGCACCTACTAAGTGGCAAGTATACGCTTCCCCGTTCTCGTGTGTTGAAAGGAAAACGACATAAGTTATTCAGGAAGAGAGTACCAGACGATGACATCCTCGGTTTTTCTCCATAAAAGTATTTTCTCATTGAGGTACATAACATAATTATAAACTTATATAAAACAGAAATATATTCTAACAGTATTTATTACAACTCAAAATTTTTGTATTTTAGTTACAAATGTAATATATGATACAAAAGCACAAGAAATAAAAAAAAATCTTTAAAACATAAAAATACTCGTTTATATATTACAAGACGAAACTGATCGACAAATAAAAACAGTATATTATTCTAATAATGCAACATGTCACCTTTTAAAGGTTAATATCCAGGTATTAGGTATTGTTATTAATATTTTAGCTAAGTGAATTGAGCATTTCGTGCTTTAATTTTTGTGCGAATTGTTTAATTAAATCTTCGGTGTTTAATTCTTTTTGCTGGTCAGATTCTATTGAAATGATAGCAAGATTACGGTTTTGCCCTATGGTCGATCTTAAATAATTTTTTTAAATTATGAGATTTGAAAAAGATCGATCTGCGGTAGCAACCGAAACCGTCATTGTTAATAAAATACGTAAGTATTATACTCGTATTAGGAAGAGAATCTACTAAGTTGTAAATTGTTATATAATTTTAAATTTCTTTCTTTTTCATCATAATAGCTACCTTTTGAATATGGAACAAAATAGATAATTTTTCATTATTTATATGATTATTTCATAAAAATTAAATTCACTTCTATTAAGGTCAAAATATAAGAAATTATTTGTCAAAGTCATTTTCACAGGTTATAATCTAACCTTGTTTCCTTTTCTATTAAGTTCAAAAACAAATTATCTGTCAAAGTCATTTTATAAGGTTATAATCTAACCTCAAATTCAAACTTCATTAAATAATTATAAAGTAACCTAAAAAAAATTAAAATAACTAAGTAACGAACAAACAAATTATGTATCGATTTGTCTTATGTGAAATATGACATCAAGTATATTATAATTATATTTATTTTTACATTTACAAATTTTTTAATGATTATTTATATTGAATTTACTTAAAATATTTTACATGTAAGTACTTATATTTATTTCTCTATTTTTAAATCATATTCATATTTGTATATGTATTATAGTGCCCTGAAGAAGTGCCAAAAGGACACGAAAGCTTGGCGGCATTTTGTAAATAAAAGATCTTGGCGTTGATTCTTTGAACTGAAATCCCCGTTATCCCCACCTATATAGCATTTTTCAGTCGTTATATAAAAAAAAAATTTTTATATATATATATATATATATTTATATAGTGCTAGGAATTTTCTTCGGAACATGGGGTTCAACAGAGAGTCCATAAACGACAATGTGTTAGAAAGAAACAAGTATATTCTGTGTATCACCTATTTTATTTAACAGGGTATCCTAACATGCCAAAGGAGGATCGTTGCACACACTGTTAAATTTTTTTTAAATATCACTTCAATAATTATGAAGATTTTAAAAATAGGTTGAAAATTCAATAATTTTAATGGTTATGATATGAAAAACTATAAATCACGCCTCATTTAATTTTAACGTAAAACAATAATCGCCTCATAGTCAGTATCAAAATGTAAGAGGCACATGGCATTACCAGTGTGTCAGAGAGAGGCATGGTGAGATAGACAATCAAAAGTCAGTGTAGATTATTATAGTTGAAATAAGGATACTATGCGAATACGAATCGCGCGTGATAGGAAGAAATAAATATAAATCAGTGTATTACTATTTTTCTCTAACAAGATATCATAACCAAGCAAAAGTGGAAAACGTGCCAAAGTTCATGTACATAAGCGACGAAAATGTGTTACAAAATAAATATAAAATCATTGTAGGTGTTAACAAGATATCAGAAATAGTGGAAGAATCAGCGTTGCCAGTTTGCCAATTTTTTTGGTATTAGATCGCGACAAAAAAACGTACTAGATTCATGATCTGCTTACTAGATTTAATGATAACAGTTAACTGTGTTTGTTTAGTATATTTTGTCGCATTTGAAAAAGTTCTTCATACTTATGGTCGATATCGGTTACAAAGAAAATATTATTTCTGTCGCTCTCTAAATAGTTTTGCATACATTGAGGAAAGAGAGAAATATAAGTAAGGTAAAAGATAAAATATTGGTATTTCATTTTACATCAATTTAAATACCTGAAAACGTTCTAGATTTGTTAACGGTGTATTCTCGTATCAGAATCTACAAAAACGTACTAGATTTAATACGAACCTACCAGCAGTGGCAACGCAGGAAATAATTAACCATTGAACGATTTTAAGTAAACTTATAGTTACGTTGCCGGTTTTCGATTGTACATTTATATTAATTGTGAAACGCATTGTTCTAACACGAAAACAAGTTATAAGAGGCGTTTAATTATGATAATTTGAGAGATTGTAACAGTTCAAGTTAATTAATCCGATCTATTTGTTGAGCATTTTTGTGGAAATTAATCTAATTATCCGTTTGAAAGTAGTTAAAACCTTTTTTTGAGATTTGGCAACGTTGAAATTTGTCAGCCGAACGCTTGTATTTGTTTTTTGTATCAATAAAAATGGTTTCACTGTTATTACGTTTCTTTTTAAATGGCAAACGAATTCTTTGTGTAAATACAGACAATACAAATTGAAAAGCGCTATGATAATAAACTTAAATGAAATCGAATTCTAGTGAAAAGACCTATTCTTATTAAATAAAAGTATTATTCTGATAGGTAAGAAATTGAAAACCTCATTAATTCTTCAATGAATTTAAATCAAATGTTCAAATAATCCCCCGTTATGAACTAAACAGTAACCGAGCCGGTTATAGAATTCTTGACGAACATGGGTGAGTATTTGAGGCTTGTAGAATTTTTTTATTCAGAGAACTGGCCATGCTCTCCTGAAAATCATAAATTCTCGATTTAACATGAGCCTAGAAAAAGATATCGTTGGGTGCCAAATCTGGAGATCTTGCATTGTATATTCAAAAAATTTATTGATTATCAATAATTATGCGATGTACAACCGTCATGTTGTACGAAATATCATTGAAGTTGACACCTAATTGTATTAGGGCAGGAGCAATTTGGTTTTGCACCATATTAAAATATTTTTGTCCGGTTAAATTGCCGTTAATACAAATGGTCCAATTAAATGTTCACCTAATATTCCAGAACAAACATTCAACTTTTGGAGATATTGAGATCTATAATTGTAGCGTTTGTGTAGGTTTGTCCTGGGCCAATATCGCATAATGGATGAATTATGTATGGTAAAAGTCGATTCATCTGTGGATAAAATATTTTTTTAAAAGTTTGCATCCGATTGTATTTTTTCCATAACTATTTCACAAAATTCCATTCTTTGAAATTGATTGTATGGAAATATTTCATGGCTCTTTTTCAGTTTAAAACTACGATAGCCATTTTTTTTAATACGGTCCGAATCGTTTTTAGATCAACATCAAAATCCTTTGCTAAATGAGTGGACGACCGTAGAAGATTATTATCCATACCTGCACAGATGAAAATATCTCTTTTTTCTTTTTTGGGTAGGTTTACCGATTTTGTGTAGGCGGTCCATGTTTTATGGGAGTGACACATCCATATTCTACAAATAATTTTATAACCGTTCTCAGTTGTTCCTTGCTAATTGGTTGGGTATTTTCGAATGCTACAATAAACAAATTTTCTGCTATTTCTCGATATGAATTACCCTGGTAATACCATTCTCCAATTTGCACTTTTTGGTGTATCTGCATGCTCATTTTATAAGATTTACAAAGATCGTTCCTCATTCGGAAACAAACAGGTAGTGACGTATAGTTAAACGTCAGAACTATAGCTGATAAGAAGTACCGCCAACGAGAGGTGCACGCGCGATTTGTATTCGTATACACTAGTGTCCTTATTTCAACTGTTATAATCTACGCTTACTTTAGATTGTCTATCTCACCATGTCTCACTCTAACACACTGGTAATGCCATGTGCCTCTTACATTTTCGCGTTGACAATGAGGCGATTATTGTTTTATGTTAGAATTAAATGAGGACTGATTTATGTTATTATTAAAAAGGAATATTAGATGGGCACTTATACTTTCAACGTGTAGATTAAAAATGAAGAGAGGGGATAGGAAAAATAGAAGAATTACGGCTATATACGAAATCGTCTGATCAGGAGCGAAGGAATTACAGGCGGTTCACGCTGATCGTTCAAAATTAAATTTTTGCAATTTTATAATATGTACAGTATTTAATTATTGACTTTCAATAATAAATTATTTCAAAAAGTAGCCTATTCAATGTTGATATCGTCGATTTATTGTTTTTCATATTATAACCATCAAAATTATTAAATTTTTAACCTATTTTTGAATCTTTATAATGATTGGTGATATTTGAAAAACAATTTAACAGTTTATGCAACGATACTTCTTTCACATGTTATGATACCCTGTTAAAGGAAATAGGTGATACTTGTTTCTTTCTAACGCATTGTCGCTTATGGACTCTGTGTTAAACCCCATGTGACTGAAGAATATTTATAGCAGGCCCGCGCCTTACATTAGGGCAAGTCGTGTGGTGCACGACAGCACGAAGGCGCCGTAAAGCCTGAAAACTCAAAAGTAAAAAAATAGATAAAGCTTTGTTGCTTTATTGTTGCAACATTGTCAAATCAAAATTAATAATGATAAAAAATAATAAGAAATTGGTAGCTATTACATTGTAATATTTATATATTGATATATTTTCCAAATAAGAGTACGCAATAATATCATTTATTCGATCGAATACGTAACATGCTAACATGAATTTGCTAAACAAATCTGATTTTATTCAAGTTTGAGCTTGAAATTTGGCTTAAAACGAACCAACGAGCGGACAAGCGTTTTTTTCTGTCTAAGCTTGCAATGTACGGAAATTTGACGATAATTTACTTAGGGAAATAAAAATGTGCATGGGGTAAAATATATCTGTTTCTGAAACTTTAGTTTTTTGTAGTTTTACAGATTTGTGTTTAGTGTTGTGAATTAAGGTGAGTTCATTTAAAATTTCTTTTTTATTTTAGATTTATCAAAACATTAGAAGCCAAAAACTTACGTCTCTAAAATCATTTTATATTTGATTGTTAATTGAAATAAATTCAAACAGAATAATTGATAAGCACTAATATTACTATTTATTAAAGTTTATAAATTTTTAAATAAGTAATGTTGAGAAAATACTTCCATTTTTCATGAATAATTTGGCAATTTGTTTACTTACGTATCAATTTCTTTACAGTTTACAGGATGTCGGAAAAAAAAGAAATTGTCTGGATACCAAAATTTGCGGAATAAGAGAAAAATAGAGAAAGAACTGGAAAACCATGTCAAAATTACGCATTTTTTTTCTAGTCGAGTATACTTTGCCAAATATTAATAACCACAATAATACAGTTGAATCCCAATATTCTGAACCTGTACTTGAAACAAGTATCAGCAGCAGACAAGAAACTGATCTAGAAAGCAATCCATCAACATCTTCAAGTTCCGCTGATAATGAGAAATCAACACCTTCAAAAATTACCAGAACGGAAAATATGAGTCAACTTTCGAAAAATGCAGCACTATGGCCAAATAAATTACGTCCTAATAATATTCAAAAATTAGTAGCACGTGGCCCTGCTCATTATCAAACAAAAAAGGATATAGTTTGGAGTCGAGGCGTAAGTTTTCCAATAGTTACTTCCTTAGTCTTTCACCGAACAAAGAAAAAAATGAGCATTTTTGGTTGTTGTATTCCGAAACCAAAAATTCACTTTACTGCTTCGGTTGTAAAATTTTTAATGACAGAGATTTGAAATCTGTTCGCCTCAGTGATGAATCGGATTACAATGACTGGCAGCATTTAAGTGAACATTTAAATATTCATGAAAAGAGCAAGTCGCATATCGAAAATGTTCTAAAATTGCTAGATATTTTTAACCGTTTTAATAAAAATGGAATAATTGATTCTGAAATTCAAAATGTAATGAACAGAGAAACTAAATACTCGCAAGCTGTGATGGAAATAATTTTCTACGTGACTTAGTTTTTAGGTAAGCGAAATTTAGCTTTTCGTGGAAGTAGTAATAAGTTGTTATGGGAAAAATAATAGTAACTTTTTAAAATGCGTAGAAATGATTTCGAAATTCGTCCCGATTATATCAGAAAATACAAAACGCTCTCAAATAAAAGATCAATAATATTATCGCTGGTATAAAATACGAAATGAAGTAATCAACTTGATCGGTGAAAATATCAAATTCAAAATTTTAGAACTAACTAAAAAGGCAAAATATCATACCATATTATTAGACTGCACTCCTGACTCTAGTTACCAAGAACAAATTTCAGTTTGTATAAGATTTGTTAATTTGAAGGGCACGGGAATTAATATAGAAGAACATTGTTTATTATGCTGTTCAATAGATGATATGTCGGATGAAGGCTAGACATAATTTCTTTTGTCGGCGTTAGAAAAAGGAGGCCCACCTAAATATGAACGAAATGCGGGGTGCGGGCTCCAACATTGGGGCAAAAATGCATGGTAGGCAAAATGGTCTACAAAAATAATTTGGATTTGAATCCGCGAGCTTTCTTTGTTCCTTGTTGCAATCATCGCCTAAATTCAGACGTCAATGATGCCGCAAAATCGGATACTTTGAGAATCATTTTTTTTCCTTACGCTGGTCAATTCCGAAATCTAATTTACCTAATGTGACAAATCTAACTTTAAAACACTTATCGGATACTCGATGGTCTAGCAATAACTCCTTTAAAGTATCAACTTGGGTAGGTTGATTTGGCTGTATAATTGGCCAAAAAATTGAAGAATTTTGATTTCATTTGAATTCTTATATTGTGGTAAAATATTTTAAGTAAAGTTCACAATGTTGGTAGAATTATTCAAAAACCGAAATTTGATGTTGCTCAGTGTTATAATCATTTATATAATTAAAATAATTTTTTGAAAGCTTACCGCTCCAATAAAGGTTTTAATGATCTATTGTTTGATTTGTAGCTAATAGAGTCAGTCATGTTCAAGATATCATTCCCCCCTCTCTTTGGTATTATGTTCCATCTTCCCAGAATCCAGCTGACTGTGCTGATCGAGGTCAAACCCCAGCACAGCTTTTAGAAACTCCTATTTGGTAGTCAGGTCCTGAATTTTTAGCTCAGTCTAGTAATACATAGCCTACGCAGACTAATAACAAATTAAATTTATTTGAAATCTCTCAGGAAGAACAAAGGGTTATACTATCTGCCTGCACTTTCTCTGACAATTTCATCTTCACCCTTTTAAATAAATTTTCCTCTTTATCCAAGATTAAGCGAATAGTAGCGTATTCTCTCTTTTTTATTATTAGCTTAAGGTTACAATCTCAGTCTCAAATAAGCTTGGATGTAGATAATGCCTTCAAAATCATTGTAAAATGTGTTCAGCGACATACATTTTCTGACATTTTTCTTAAAATTAAACATAATCAACTATTACCTAAGCCTTTTAGAAAACTCGCCCCTTTCATTGACTCCTTTGGGTTGCTTAGAGTTGGTGGTCGAATCAGAAATTCGGAGTTTTCGTTTGATGTTAAACATCCTATTTTGCTACCCAAATCACACCGACTAACCCACTTGATAATCGAAGCAGTTCATCAGGAACACTTTCATCCAGGTTTAAAAACATTACACTATTTATTATTACAACAATTTTGGATTTTATCTCCACGTAGAGCAATTTATAAATGTCTTTCAAGTAGCATTCGTTGTTTTCGTTGCAAACCAAGATCTTACAACCCATACATGGCTGATTTGCCCTCTATAAGAGTTTCTGAAGTCAAGGCTTTTTCATCAGTTTGTATTGATTTTGCTGGTCCATTTTCACTTTCGATGAGTAAACATAGAGGTGCAAAAACCTACAAAGGTTATGTTTGTGTTTTTGTTTGCACATCCACAAAGGCTATTCATTTAGAAGCTTTTTCAGATTTGAATTCTGAAACTTTATTAGCCGCCTTTAGACGTTTTATCGCTCGGCGTGGAAGATGTCTCACCATTACCAGCGACCAAGGCACAAATTTTAAGGGTGCTAATAATGAACTCCTTGACATGGCTAAAACTATCGCGCAGAAATTGGCCATTTCTTGGAATTTCAACCCCCCCGGTAGTCCACATTTTAATGGCCTCGCCGAGGCGGGAGTAAAATCGTTTAAAACTCATTTTTATAGAGTCTTAGGTACTCAGATACTATCCTTTGAAGAATTCTACACCCTGTTGTCGCAGATCGAAGCACTTTTGAATTCACGCCCGTTGTGTGAAATTAGTAGCGATCCAAATGATTTACAACCTCTTACGCCGGGGCACTTTCTAATTCTTGAACCCCTCACTAGTCCTATTCCTGAGGTGGATCTAACGCATTTATCTTTAAACAGATTGAATCGATGGCAATTGCTGCAACGTATGCGGTCCATTAGTCCCTTTTCATATTTCCAACCCTTAACATAGTTGATAACTATGAATTAAATTTGATCTATTGTCAATCGCTTAAAAACAATTTTGGATAATTATATAAGTATTTGATGGAGCATGCGATGTGGATATATATACTAATAAAATTTGGATTATAATTATAAATATTATTAATATAACTATAAATATAAGTTATGTAATTGATAATTAGAAACTAAATTAGGTTTTTTGTCAATCGCTCCAAAACAATTCTAGAGCATGCACAATGGCTTACATTTGAGAGATATTGCACGAACAGTTGTTATATTATGTCCTCTTGTGTTGCGCTCTACTTCCTCGCACACCATTACTTTCTCCGATTTTCAAATCCTGGCAATCATAATAATTAATGACAGGTTTATTGTAGGCAATGCTATACCATCAAGTTTACTATTAAATTACCTATATTTCGGTATATAATTCAAGCGGTTAACAGGCCGGTGAAAAATGAAAATAAATAGTTTTAATTAATCAACATTAAAATAGCCTGGTTAGAATTTCGAAGGTAAGCGATTTTAGGCGTATTTATCTATTATTGAGAAAATATGAAAATCATGTTTCATCTGTTGAACAGATCGGTGAAAGTCGTGCCCTATTCGGTTCTTGTACTAAGCGTCCTTTTATATGGCAACAGATGCGTTATGCGTTATTGAGCTTGCCTGAAAAGTTGCAGTAATATCAACCTTTTCGTTTTGAAGATACTTACTTGATTCCATACGTTATCTCAACCCTGTATATAGCCGGAGTCCTCTGTATTTTCAACGTCCATGTTTTCCCCTAGAGTCTCCGCAATATTCGCTGAAATGTTTTACTTCTTCCTTGTAGCTTCATATTGTTTCCACTCGATTAATAAAATACTTCACACTAAGACATATTTGACAGGTTTCACATATTGGTAACTCAGTTCTTGTGATGATATGTTTATGGGTTAAGTTGCTATAGTCCTGCCGCAAACGCGATATTTGCTGATTGTTTGATTTCCTTCAGATTTATTTGTGTTGCACTCCATACGTTTTGCAACGCATTAAACACTTTAGTTTTAATTATGTAGTCCATGTCATAAAAAGATAATTCGTCTATTTGGATCAATGACATAGAAAAAGAATAAACCCAATTATTTACATTAAATACTGATGCTAACATTGCAAAAGCAATAACGACATGAGCGACTATACTCCACCCGTCACCATGCGCTATTGTCGAAATATTGTTCATTTCTGAAAATTGATGGAGAATATATATAATTAATTGATGTAGAAAATGCAAAGTAACATTGATTTGCAATGAAAATGATTGTCATTAGATATATGATATTATTGAAAGATGACAATGGAGGATAAACAGCGAAATTTTCATTGGATTTAAGTTGTCGATGACCTACATGTTTTTAACAATAAAGTTATTCTCCGCCAGGTGACAACGCTGTAGGACCCGATTCATTCATAAAACCTACTTCATCATAACAAATCATCGCATAGTTGCCAATACAGAAGGATCGTGAAATTGTTTGTTTAGAAGTGATTATTCGGCAATTTAAGCAGTTATTGTATTATTGCAGATACAGTTAGTGTATTATTACTCAAAAACATGGTTCGGCAGTGTTATATTAGCAAGAAATTGAATCATTTGAACCAGAATATTCCTTTTCACTGGTAGAGTTGACATTTGTACTAGACCTTCATTTTTGAATAACCAGTGGCGTCGATATAGATGCATCTACTTATTGATTGATTCTCAATGTTGAAAATTATGTATTTTAACAATATGAAATACCTAAATCATGCAATTATTTTTGTTTTACTGACCAGTAGTGTAGTTTTTGTATTTATAAGTATAGTGTATAAGTAAGTAAATATCAAATATAATTCAGTCTACCCTTTTTTTATATAATTAGTACACTTAGTGAATTCTAACAACATATATAGCAGGTTTTCCACGAACGATGATCAAAGAAAAATTTGGTTCTCATTGATTGGTCCATTTTGCCCCAAATGATATCCTTCTTAAGGCAAATGGTGTAAAATATATTAAATTTGGTGCAAATCCACTACTTTGACATCGAGCATTACTTTTAGTATCCTCTAGGTATACAGCTCTATGAAAGTTCTCTTATACTTAGTATTTTCTTAAGAAGTTCACCTTAGAATTGTCAGTTAAAATTATCGACTAAAAAAATGAACTGGCAGAAGGAAGAATTGCAAGAAGGCAAGTACTAAACTCTGACAAAAGGTCACAATATGAGTTGAATTTTTAGAAGAAACATTGATTAATGTTGTAATATAGTAGTTATATCTCCATTTTTGTAATTTTCCAGCGAATCAGAAAAGCATGCAATGCAAGTGGTATAAAAGGATTCCTCTTCCTCGGCCACACTGACTGCTTCGGAAAGTGAAGTAGAAGGAAATTCTTTATACAACCAAAATATTCCATCATTTAGTACCACAAAATCATTAAATCTCAAGAAAGTTATTAAAAAGTGATTATTGTTCATAAAGAAGCATTTCACATCAGAAAATTATAGAAGCAAATTTTTCTCATTTGTTATATGGAAAGTTCTGATTTTGCAAAGAAGGAAATATTTGAAAATAATCAGAGCTAAGGTTGGAAAAGATAAAAATAAAACTCCTTCATTACAGCAGTGTCTTCTGTCTGAAGACTCAAAATTATAACTATGAAATCCTTGCTGGAGTACGTCGAGGAAGAGGCTTTTATCTTTGATGGATCAGAATAAACCATAGCGGTACGAATGTTTTTTGAATATGAAGGATGTTACTGAATTAATTTTATCCACAAGAATATGACAGCTAATGAAGAGTTTGTGCAATTTTTAAAGAACTTTGTCTTAGAAAACAATAATCTTACCATTAAATTCATGTATGAGTGAATTTCATTTGTAGTTTATATGTAGATAATATAAATTTGAACTATAGTATATTTCACAAAGTATTTTATAATTTTATTTTACAGGCATCAGCTTCAGGACTT
This sequence comes from Galeruca laticollis, assembly GCA_963921935.1. Classification (NCBI taxonomy): domain Eukaryota; kingdom Metazoa; phylum Arthropoda; class Insecta; order Coleoptera; family Chrysomelidae; genus Galeruca; species Galeruca laticollis. Next base: position 80,555,847 of record OY998180.1, read on the forward strand.
GCTACAGGTATTTTTGAGAGAATCATGAAGGGATCAAGTACTCAAAAGTAAGAACCAAAGTTGCTCTGGCACTAGCGTTCTATTCACCGAGAGCATACAATTTTGTCAAGGATACATTCAATAAGAACCATGCCACATTTAACTACTAAAAATGGTATATGTTGTAAGAAATATAGGAATAGGTCCATATTTACTTAAACTATTTTATTTGGAAATGAGTAGTGAATATTTTATGATTGTGGCATTGATAAAAAAAGTGCGTGCTAAGCGACGAAACTTATTTATTCCTAATTCTATCAAAATTTATTGGAAGTATTGACGACAAGAAATTGTGTTCTAAAATAAAGTGTTTCATTAATTGATAGGAAACATGATACGCTATTATTCATATAATTTATGGTCTATAAAAATTCAAAGATGTTCGATAATTTAATTTGTTTCTTATCTATCATTATTACTTTTCCGCCCAAAGTAGTTTTGAAACAAATTTTTGAGTTATTTTCACGTTTTTTATCAAGAACAACATGAAAAAACGGTTTTAAGAAAAAAATCCTGTTATGTCGTCGGCCACTTTCCGTTACATGACTTGTTGGCACGATACAGCCTCCGCAGTGCAACAAGTCACCAATTTCATGATTGAATATTGTTCAGGACATCTCACAGATGAAACCTATCAACTTTCAATTCACTAGAGTCGGTACAACGGGTGCTATAGTACTTTAAATACGACATTTGTATCAGTTTGTTAGCACGATACAGCCTCCGGAGTATCTACAAGTGACCAATTTTATGATTGGATATTATTCAGGGAGGGCGTCTCAATGATGAAACTCTATTGATATTCAGCACACTAAAACCAGTACAACGTGTGCTAAGGTACTTGAAGTACCAAATGTTTGTCATTTTTGGAGAATTGTATGATTGAATATTGCTTGGGGTCTCTTATAGATGAACCTTATTGATTTTTACCTCACCAGATCTAGTACAACGGGTGCTATGGTACCTGAAGTTCCACATTTTTGTTCAATATTGGAGAAATTTGGGTTGTTAGCACGATACAGCCTCCGGAGTGTATAGAAGTGATCAATCTTATAATTGTATATTTTTCAAAGTGTCACACAGATGTAGCCTACTGATTTTCAGCTAACTAGAGCGAGTATAGCGGGTCAGATAAATCCATATATACCACATTTTTGGTTATTTTTGGAGAAATTTAGGTTTATTAGCACGATACATCCCCCGAAGTGTATACAAGTGACAATTTAATGATAAAATATTGTTCGGGGCATCTTAAAACCGTTTATTTTGTTATTATTTGAAACTTGAATAAAATTCTTTCGAAGGTTTAATTATCTCTCAATATTCTTATTCATTTATTTTTTCCAGATATTCAGTTGAATTAATCAAATTCAAAATTTCTTTTAATTCAGTATTTTTTCCAAATTCAATTGTTTTCAATTCAATACACTCTTTACAGTATGTAATTCTGTAGCATTTCTATCACACATCTATTACTTTTCCGCCCAACCTATCTAATATGCGAGAAAAGTATTGGTTTACCCCAAAAAAAGTTGGAATTTTGAAATTTTTTTTGAGTTATTTTTACGTTTTCCATCAACAACAACACGAAAAAACGGTTTTTAGAAAAAAAATCCTGTGTGTATGTCGTCGTCGTCGGCCACTTTTCCTTACATGTCTTGTTAGCACGATACAGCCTCCGGAGTGCAATAAGTCACCAATTTTTTGATTGAATATTGTTAAGAACATGTCACAGATGAACCCTATTGATTTTCAGCTCACCTGAGCCAGTACAACGGGTGCTATGGTACTTGAAGTAGACATTTTGTCGTTTTTTGAGAAATTTCAGTTTGTTAGCACGATACAGCCTCCGGAGTTCAACAAGTCACCAATTTTATGATTGAATATTATTCAAGACATCTCGCAGATGAACCCTATTGATTTTCAGCTCACCAGAGCCAATACAACAGGTACTACAGTATTCTAAGTACGATATTTTTATCATCTTTTGAGAAGTTTCAGTTTGTTAACACGATACAGCCTCCGGAGTATATACAAGTGACCAATTTTATGATTGGATATTATTCAGAGCGTCTCAGATATGAACACTATTGATATTCAGCTCACTAAAGCCAGTACAACGGATGCTATGGTACTTGAGGTACTTACCAAATTTTTGTAATTTTTGGAGAATTTTCAGTTTATTAGCACGATACAGCCTCCAGAGGTTATACGATTGATCAATTTTATGATTGAATATTGTTCAAGGTGTCTCACAGATGTCCCTATAGATTTTCAGTTGACTAGAGCGAGTGAAGCGGGTCTTATAAATCCAGATATACTACATTTTTGGTTATTTTTGAAGAAATTTCGGTTTATTAGCACAATACATCTTCCGAAGTGTATACAAGTAACAATTTTATGATAGAATGCGGGAAAGTTAGTTTTAATCTTTAAAACCGTTTATTTTTAAGTTGAGAATCTCCTCAAAAATTATCAAAGTAGAACGCCACTGGGAATTCCTTGATTCCATTTACACAGCGTTGCCACAATGTATTTATTGTTGTCCTTCTCTAGCACATTGTTAGAGAATTTAATGACGGCTTCAAAACAATCCCGATATTACGAATGAGATGCTAGGTCTATTCTTTTTCTATGTCATTGATTTGGATAGATTCTTGGTTGTTTGGAGCTAATCGGGCTAGTTGGTCTACTTCTGCATTTCCTCTTACTGGAATATGATAGTACAAACATAATTTGGACGGTGGTACGATAATTATGTTTTGATCAGTTAAGCTATTGGATTTTTGGTTACAAGCATTGGATAGTTTGGTGTGAGCTGGGTGAGTTTGTTATTGTTAGACATAAGGACTTTTTGATTCCTAAATATGGAGGAGTGCTTTTAGTTAGTACTTATTGCATACAACTCTGTAGTATGAAGAAGTGATCGGTTTGAAATTGAATTTTATTGATTTATTTGAGGTAAGGAAGGCTGCTCCTACACAGTCTGATTATTTGCAAGCGTTAGCGAATATCATATAGTAGTTTTGATAGTTTTCTAGTTCTTTAAAAAAATAAACGGTTTCAAGGATTAAAACTAACTTTTCCGCATCTGTGGCCCTAAACGATATTCTATCATAAAATTGCTACTTGTATACACTTCGGGGGATGTATCGTGCTAACAAATCGAAATTTCTCCAAAAATTCAGTATATCTGGATTTATAGGACCCGCTGTACTCGCTATAGTCAACTGAAAATCAATAGGGTACATCTGTGAGACACATTGAACAATATTCAATCATAAAACTGATCAATCGTATACTCTCTGGAGGCTGTATCGTGCTAACAAACTGAAAATTCTCCAAAAGTGACGAAAATTTTGGTACTTTAAGTACCATAGCACCCGTTGTACTGGCTTTACTGAGTTGAATATCGATAGGATTCACCTTTGAAACGCTGTGAATAATATCCAATCATAAAATTGGTCACTTGTATATACTCCGGAGGCTGTATCGTGCTAACAAACTGAAACTTCTCCAAACATGACAAAAATATCGTACTGTAGCACCTGTTGTATTGGCTCTGGTAAGCTGAAAATCAATAGGGTTCATCAGTGAGATACCCTGAATAATATTCAATCATAAAATTGGTGACTTGTTGAACTCAGGAGGCTGTATCGTGCTAACAAACGACGAGGACGACGACGACGACGACGACGACGACGACGACGACGACATACACACAGGATTTTTTTTGTAAAAACCGTTTTTTCGTGTTGTTGTTGATGGAAAACGTCAAAATAACTCAAAAAAAAATTTCAGAATTTCAACTTTTTTTGGGGTAAACCAATACTTTTCTCGCATATGGAAAGGTTGGGCGGAAAAGTAATACTGATTAATAAGTTTAGATTGAGTATCCTTTTTTTATTATATTGAGTTTGGTATTGATTCTGGGTATGGGTATTGTTTCATTATTTGTATTATTTATGGAACCGGTATTTACATGAAAAACATTATTATAAAATATTATATTTTTTTTATACAGTCGAATTTAATATAGACGAATAAGAATCCAATAGCCGTCTTAATCCACAGTTTCTAATTCTCGCTCCTCTTCAATGTAGAACCATCAGTATTATAACCATCAAATACAATTTTAACATTAGTGCCAAAGTAAATATTTGTTGTAATTTCGACAAATGAAAGAACATTTTTGATGTTGATCCCAATCTGTGAAGTAACATACCGCCATCAATGATATAAAAAAATGTGTTATCATTATCATTCGTTTTGGATTGTTAAGAAATATCGTACAGCTACGATTTTGTAATTTTCCTTACTCCAGTATTATCAAATATGGAAAGAGGATAAGGGGCTAACTCGTGATCAAAATGAGCTCTTCATGATCTCTTTTTTCCAACATATTTGTTGAATGATTTAATTTGGATCTACAGCAACTTCATTATTATTCACTCTAACTTTACTGCTCAAATTTAATAAAGATATGACGATGTCCTTCAATTGTAATTTTTAGGTTTTTACAATTGGGGGTATTTGTTTTATTTATTAGTTTTACTCTAACTTCAAACGCTTTATAACAATCTATGGTATCATCGCATATAATTCCTGTAGAAATTTCTATAACTTATAGGTCGGGAAATGTATTGTGAATTGTAAAATTTTTTATAATCACATGCAACGGTAGTGACGCAAGTACACCTCCACAAAAACCACCACACTGAATAAGCCCAATACAAACTGTGTACGGCATGTGAATCAGTCACTCTATACAAATATACAGTAATTGTTTTTTAATACACAATGTCAGTTTTCAAATTGCTGAAAAAATAGGAACGCGTTCACCAATCAACTCTGTCAATTGATTTGGGGCGCTGAGGTGATGCTACAGTAATATTTTCAGCATCCTAGCTGTACTCAAAACTGAGATACAAGTACCCCGTTTTAGGTAGTTTGTAGGTATACGAGGATGTATTGATATCTAGTTAGCCTAGACCAGTTACATGCATAAATAAAATATTGCGTTACCATAGCAACGAACAATAACTTATTGTCAGTGTAAAATTTGACGTCAAAAAAGTGAACCAAAGTTACGCAATAGATTAAAAGAAAAAAGATGCCCACCGAAATTGTGAAAATCTAAAAATTGGAGTATGGAGCCCTCATCAAGTACCTGTATTTAAAAGGGTTAAGAGGTGAGCAGATTTACGAAGATATGCTTAATACCCTTGGTGATCAATGTCCTTTGTATGCGACCATGAAAAATTGGGCTGCAAGCTTCAAAAGAGGTAAATTTTCCATTGAAGATGATGACCTATCGGGAAGGCCAGTTTCTGTGTCAGTCCCCGAAAATATCGATGCAGTTCATGACATGATTTTATCAGACCGTCGAATTGGGCTAAAACGCATATCTAAAGCACTGAATATTTCATACGAACGCGTTCATCATATAGTTCACGTCAATTTGGACATGAGAAAAATTGGATCCCCAAATGTTTGAATGTTGACCAAAAGCGTGCAAGGGTAGAAGCATCGCGTTCGATCTGTGCTCGATTTGAATACGATGTAGACTTCTTGAACCGACTTGTTACTATGGATGAGACTTGGGTACATTTCTACGATTCAGAAACAAAGCAACAATCGATGGAATGGCGACACTCTGATTCTCCAAGACCTAAGAATTTTCCTGTCCAAAAATCTGCTGGAAAAGTTCTTGCTTCAGTTTTTGTGGCATAACCATGGAGTAATCATGATTGATTTTTTGGATAGGGGTAGAACATTAACTGGAGATTACTATTCGACATTACTGACCACTCAATGGTAAAAAATTAAAGATAAAAGACGCGGAAAGCTATCCAAAGTTGTTTTGTTTTTGCAGGACAACGCTCCTGCACTCAAATCTCATGTTGCCATGCAAAAAATTCATGATTTAGAGTTTGAATTACTATCAAGCGTTAGCGTCTTCATATTAATAACAATAATAATGATAATATTGATAATTCTCACTAGTTTCCTACTTGTGTCATCATGGTAGGTGTTCCCACTTCATCAAAAGATCCATAATAATATTAATAATAATAATAAATAACATCAATAATCACAAATTAATTCTCGTTAATGAGAATTTCATTGGAGTGATATTTCACAACAGTTCCATAATTTTGGTACCACCCTGGTATTCTCTTGATAGTTTCAATTCGATTGTTTCAGTGTCTCGCGCCATTGCAAAGATCGATTCTTTTCATTCATTGAGTAATGATGAATGTTGTACTTAACCTGACATTTTCAGTTTCCGCCATTATTCTCACAAGTCCGCGTGGGTGTGTGGATTCTCGATTTTTAATGTTCTAACTTTTACTTTTTAATAATGTTTTAAACTTGAACCAGTAGTAGGCAAATGTATTGCCGACTGGACCTATTTCTCTAATGACTTGCTGTTTTACACTTTTCCTGTATTCAAGATCTATGATGCAATCTCGATCAATGTAAGTTGTAGAAAAGTTTGTAAGAACACTTTTTATAATTTATGTTTTTCTTTCCCTATTGTAGTTCCCTGATCATGGAAATAAAGATTTACGAAAGCTTGGAGAATTGAATAGAGTGTATTTTTCCTCTTTTGCTGCAATCCCCAAAAAGATATTTTTCAATTTGTGTTCTAATTGATCAGCAACGATCACGGCGTTTTTCGCTTTTCAGCTATATATTTATATATATATATATATATATATATATATATATATATATATATATTGAAACTATATATTGAAACAAACTTAAGAAAATAAACTAAAGTAACTTATGTTGGTACAAGAGGAAATAAAATGGTGTTAAAATTAAAAGTATGGGAAATTCTGAAAATATAGTTGAAATAGATAGCGTAGTAGATGTGTAAGTATGTAATTAGAACAGATGGATATTAGGGATTATAAATACAACAATTGAAATAAAATAAAACATAAATATAGTAAATGATAAAAAAGTATTTGAAGTAACATAATTAGCTGCCAAAATAATAGAAATATAAAGAGGTTAATAAAATATATATTTGGCAGTGATAGAGATACAACTAATGGTATTACCAAAGCAGATAGAATGTAATAATATTATGAATAGAAAGTGAAATTGAATGGATGATGGATAGACTTTGAAAATAAAGACATGGTGGAAGAAGAAGAAAAAAGGTTAATGTTAAGTATAATGGAAGAAAATAATATTAAAAATAAATAAAATAATTATTATTATGAAGAAGAGGAATTGAGTGGAATTATAGATTATGAGGATAAATATTATATAATTATAAATAATTGAAATATACTCCGTTTTTAGAAGGCATGGAGTAATAAAAGCTCATTAGGTATGCAAAACCGATACAGGGTGTATAATAAAATATCTCCGAAGTTTATCTAATTTTGTACTAAAATTTCTCATTTGTTACGAATTTCAGGTAGACACCCCGTAACTCTGTATTCGGTTGGCTCGCCTATTGTACTGAAAGGGCCGCTCTATTGTATTTGAATGAACAAATAAACAATTTAATCCTCAGAGGCGTGCAATCAGGGCAAAACAAACTTGGTATATGAATATGAAGGCACTATGAAATTATAATTACGAAAAAAATTCAAAAGAGTTCACAATATCGAATCAATTAAAACACATTTTTTTGTGTTCCTATGAATAAACAATAAACATAAAATATTATATAAAAAATAGCAAATTTTTTTGCAGTAGGTATCAACTTTACTACTAATATACCGTTTACAATAGGAGAGGAAAAAGAAAAATGCAGGAATAAAGCACGAATTAATGTAATATTTATAAAAAAAGTCTAACAAATAATAGTAATAACTAACACAAAAACTAGTGTATATATCAGAATCAGACGATTCTGTTGAGCTTCCATTATTAACATTGATTATAAATGGTTCAATCATATGTTCACTTATATGATCCATTTCCCACATATTTAGTTCTTCTTGTATCACGTGTTCAACACGTTTCTTCCAGTTTTCTTTGGTTACGTTACCTAACGCGTCTTCCAATAAAACTTTTGTAGTGATCCCTTAAAAGACATTAAAGACAAAAGGACACTAACCTAGAAATAATATTTGAATTTAGGTTAATATTAATTATAGTACTTAGGGAGCATTGGTCGGCTATGGTCAATGTCATTTATCAAGGAAAGCTTGTTTTTGTTATTTTATAAACAGACATGTACAGTTTATAGACGGAGGTCGGATGTGTAGTAGAACACAACTATGTTTCCTATATAATGGGTGTGAACGAACCAGGATTATAATTGTTATTAATACTTTGAATAAGTCGTTTTGATATTTATAATCGTGTATTTTTTAAATGTATTAAACTTGAACCCAGTGCTTTTATAAATGTGTTATTGTTTATTCTGTTCCCGAATACAGGTTGCTAGGTAAGTGGTTTGCTCCATAATAATATGCCTTTATGGTAAACATCGAGTATACGAGGGACCCCTACTAAGTAACCACCACACTTTTACGTCACTCATTTTGAATGTCGTATTCTTTCTTGAAACTTCCCCTTTCGCTTGGGCCCATATTAATTCTATGGGATTGAGTTGACAGTGATAAGGAGGAAGCCTCAGCACCGTTATACCACGCGCCGATGCCATTTGATCTACAACGTATCTACTATATTTGTGTTTATGTGAATTGGCCAGTTGCAAGAGCTCATTTTTCAGCGGGTTATCTGGGCATTCAATATTTTTCGAGGTTAGCCAATCATGGATATCTTGTTTACGCCATGCAGTTGAAGGTAATTTCTCGACTAACCTGGAGTGATAACTTGCGTTATCCATAACAATGACTGAGCCCGTTGGAATAAGATCTAACATTTGTGAGAAATATTCTTCGAAAACGTCTGCATCCATATCTTCATGATAATCTCCGGTTTGCTTCGACTCAAAGCACAACAATCCACCTTTAACAAAACCTTCGACACTTCTGATATGAGTAATGATGAGTCGACGTCCTTTTCCTGCTGGTGGATTGAGGCCTGTTGACCACCCTTCAAGAGCTGCCTGCCACCGACTTTTGACATTCGTGTCTTGCCAAAACATTGAAACAGTATGACCTTCATCCAAATAATAAATTCGTTTTTGATCTAGTCTTGCTTTCCGAAAATTGCGCAAATAACTCATCCTCGAAATGACAATGTCGTCTCTATCAATCAACATTGCGTTCCGATAATTTTTTTTATATTCAAATTCAAGTTCCTTCAAAATTTTCCATAATGTACTTCGAGATATTTTCGGAAAATCTGAATCTTCTTGAACCGAAGCCATAATTTTGGAGAGTTGGGATCTCTTTTCTAAAGAAAAAAGCATGCACCTTACGCCTTATTCCATTCTTTAAGTCGTCATCCATTTTTTGGGTCGGCCTGGGGACTTTGCTGGGGCTGTGATGTTTCCATTTTTTTTCTCCTTCATTAAATTATAAATTGTTGTTTTTGAAACACCCATCATTGTTACAGTAATCTCCACAGTTTCATCAACACTTCCTGTCAAATTCATGATTTTTCTTCTAATTTCTTCGTTCTTCAACGAGGAATAGCAATTTAATATCAGATTTTTTTCGTTCAGCAACAATGGCCAACTTTAGGTCGCTTAGATCATATCTGGTCGAATTTGGTTGGAACACTATATAGTTGGAAGGTGTAGTTAGGTGTTTGTCTCGTGTGATGAGAAGAGAACTTGTATAGATGAACAAAAATAAACACTAGTTAACAATAACGGTAAAAAATAATAACAAATAACAGTAATAATGGGGAAATCAATCAACACAGCAGTTTCTCCAGAACAGATGAACTGTAAATTGAAAATATTCAACTTTTCCGCTACTTTTATAGTTGAAAAGTTCTAGTAAGTACATTGTATTATGGGGGCATTTTCTTAGAACTGAAAAGACTATATTTCACAATAATAAAACCATTTTTGAGCTACCTGTTTGACAAGTTTCTTCAATTACCTGCTAATTGGGTGAAATAATCGGCATATGTATTTGTATAAAATTGTTATTAACATTTATTTTATTATTTATTGTATGTAGAATTATAACTACCTGGAGCTTAGTGGAGGGACTCGTCTACGCCTTTTTATACATATTAATAAATTTTCTGGAAAATTGATGTCAGTGATATAATCCACAGTTTATTATATTATTGATAATTTGAAATTTCATTCTAAATAATATTACAAAACGGTTATTTTCGGAAATGAGATAATTTTAGAAGCCTTAACTTTTTTTAAATGACTAAATGTGGTACGCCTATGGTTCCGGCCAAAATGAGTGATATATTACTCCATGCCTTTTAAAAACGGAGTATAATAGAAATGAGAAAATAGTATCGAGGTAATTGAGAGAGTACCAAAATTATATGCATGGAATGAAAGTAAAAGGAATAGAATATTTTGAGTCAAATAATGTATCCATTATGTAATAAAATGGGAGATAATGTTAGAAGTATGAAAGTTACTGAAAGGTGGAATTATAAGGAAAACTTGTATATAGAATGTAAATCCATTAGTTTTAACGAAAAAAGATAAATATGTAAACATGCCAGATTAATGAATTATACTATACTATATAAAGCACCAATATGAAGAGATACAATGGATAAGATCAATAATTCAAAATCATTTACTAAAAGAAAAAACGATGACGAATTGTAAATAAATAACAATAATAATGAATTCAAAATAATATAAAATGAAAGAGTAAATAGGAAAATATAAAAGATATAGTTTTTTTTATTGCTCAGATAGAGGTATATTGGTAAATCTCACTTTCACAAATATACTAAAGTTTAAAGCATCTAACTGTATGGTGTGAAGTGAATTTATCGATAAAGTAATCTGTGTATAATAGAATACAATATTTATGCAATTGTTAACAAGAAATTTTAACAAAAAAGGAAAGGACTTCAAATACAGCTTATTTAGGAATCATTTATGCAATGATTTGTAAATAAATACCACATTATGAATCAAAATTCCTTAAATAAAAGAGTCAAGTAATCCATATTCTGAAATATTAATTGAACATTAGTATTAGTAAACAAATAATAAGTAAATTTTATGATTCAACACTGAGATTTGTTTGGTTAAATGTCTGACGTAGATATCAATGGACTGGAATATTGTTACAAATGGAAAAAGAAGCAGAACCCATAGAACTTTATATTTATTTTGAGTCAAGAAATATATGAATTTTGTTGTTGTTAAATAAATAACGATATTACTTAGGCATTAGAATATAGAAATAAAGGATAGTTTATGTAAAACAATAATAATAATTACATTTAGAAATATAAGTCATTTCAGATACAGACACTTTATCAAATATTTAAACGTAAGAATTAGGAGATGAATCTGAAATCAGGACAGATATGAATTTGAATAGCAAGGAAAAAAAAAGGAGGGTTGTTGTTGAAAAAGAATTTTGAGATGCTGAGATGAAATAGAGTATTGGAGATAAAATTATAAGAAATTTAGATAAAAACTAAGAAATTTGTACGAAAAAGGTCCACAATCTATATTAGAAGTAGCTAATAAACTTCTTTAAAACAAATAAAGATATAAGAAGCTACATACAATAGATGCAAAAAGACATACAAGTTATTGGAGGTGATGTCAGAATAAAATGAATATTTAAAATTTAATCAATTCAATTGGAGATGATACTTAATGGAAAGTTCCTGAAATAAACATTATAGAGCAATTAAATCTAAGAAGCTAGAAACTAATAGAAATCACAAATATTTGTTTCCTGAAATAAGAAATCCTGTGCAGAAGCATTATAAGGTCGGCGGACCTGTACACAGCTTGTTTTTGGGAAGACAACTCTTCAAGAAAGGAAGATGAGTGGATTGTGAATCAGGTTAGTGTTTAATTTGTCTTTGTTGGTACCAACATTTGGGTTAGAGATGTATATCTAAGGTAAAAGTCAAAAGAAATCGAATCTGAAACTATTAAAATTTAAAAAAAAAGTTTCTGATAAAACTGATAACAGAAACTTAAGTACTTACCATTTCTATTGAACAATTTTCATTTTTCGACTTAATAATTTTATATTAGCATATACGATTTTTCATCACTTTGTTTAAATTGATAATACATATTTCTTGACTCATATAATATATGTGTAGTAATAAATGTATACATGAAATCATTGTTTGCATGTATATATTACTTCAACTGATATAAGTGACATTTGGAATCGATTATTTTACTGAATACTTCCAATCATCTATTCTGTGAGATTTGGAATCGATTGCTATATTGAAATTTTCTATCCATAGGCGCACCAAATAATATAAAATAAAATATAGTAAAAGTTATTTGAATGATTCATATATAAAGTGCTGGAGATAAAGAGTTAGAATCACTTCCGGAACCCAAAGAGTAGTAAGAGTTTCTCATTCTCTCTACCTAAATGAATAAATATATAAAAAATTTCTTCATTTCTATTAATGAGCTAGCTACACTAAAATTAAATATATTAAATTAATACTATAACAATAATAAAAATTCCTCACATACAAACAATCCTAATAATATATGTATATATATATATATATATATATATATATATATATATATATATTGAAAAATTTATTAAAACTGAAGTCAGTCCGTTCTATCAGGCCGATTTCCTTCATTTTTATTAAATGAAAGGTATTTAGACACAGATATGTTAAAAATCATTGAAATTCACTCAACTTCCACCTCACTAAAGTTATACTCAAACGCCATTCTTCCCTGTACATATCTTATGGGACACATTCACTCAAGCAATTCGAATTCTCATAGCTCCTCTTATAACGAATGGATCTTGATCGTTTTGCCCTCAGAATACTCAGCGGATCAACTTCTTTCGTTTGGGCTATTAACTGCTTGAATTTGTTGAGTTTGAGAAAAGTTATGCGTGCACAATCAACTTTACATTCAATTTTTTCAAGATTTTCCGTCATCCAAACCTCTATAACTAGAGTTCTCATTAGCGTAGGCTGTTGACACAAGTCTAAGAACACTCAGTGGATCAATCCCTTTCTTTTGAGCTATTAACTGTTTAAATTAGTTCAGTTTGAGGAAAGTTATGTGTGCACAATCAACTTTACTTCCAATTTTTTCCAAAAACTGCGGCCGACGCACAGCTAATATTGTCTGGAAGGAAGTACTGTACAGGTTGGCAAATTAATTTTGGCAGTCGGAAGTTTTGCAACTTCCGATGCGCCGTAGCAAAGACGTATGCGGATTGCAAGAGCTCACTTTGTTGGCAGAATTCGTAAGCTTCGATTCGACAGTACAGTTCAGAGAAACGTGTAATTACCGGGGTTGTGCAATACTAACTTGTTATGGCGACTTCAGAAAGTTGTTCATAAAAAGTTGTGTGAGCAGTGTCGTGAAATAATTATGAACGTTTTAAATTTCATGACCGAAGAGACTTTCAATGGCAAGTCGACAACTCCATTAACAAAGGTATATTTCAATTATTGCAATAAAATTCTTAAACCAAAATAATTATTTAACAAATTTACACCCGATAGTAAATTTTTTAAATCGATTTTCGTACATAAACGATTTAAAAAAAGGACATTAGGGAGAGACAAAGTATTTTATACACTCATGTGTCAATTTTATGCACCGTTATGTCATCATTACAAACAAATCGACGCTAATTTTCGTCCATTTAGAGTAACCTAAATGAGACATTTTTTGGTTTTTCCATGTCTGCGGCTCATGCGTCAATTTTTTTAATCGTGGAAAAAAGCACCACTTTATGCACTTGTTGCATAAATAATTATTTTATAATTCGCGTATAAAAGAGACTTCATTATAACATTGTTTACAGTGTCACAATGAAGCTCTTTGAACACTATTTTAGTGATTTTTAGTGCATAGTTGGTTATTGTATGTAGTTATATTTTTATTTGATGTTTGACTTTAACCTTGAAACAAATTATAAATGAAATAGTCTGGCGTTGTTCTAGCTAGTAAATTATTATATTAAATGTTCTTAAAGGTGAATTAGAATGAATTATATATTGAAAATATTAATGAATAAAGTACGCTAACGTTTATTTATCAATGATTTGTCAATTGTTTATTTTTATATTGTATAGGATCAATATATAGGTATACATAATGTTCGATTCTTGGGATACATTACCAGATATCCGTGTGAAGATGTATTATAAAAATTATTCTGTTCATGATTTGATATAAATGGATCGCAAGAGCATATACGAAGAAGCTCTTTTTTAAACAAATAATCATCATCTGCTCGCTTAAATGAAAGTTTGTTTACAATTTACACAATTATTCGGTCATAATATGTCGAAAGTGCTGAATCAAACCATCTGTGATCTAACCAATCATAAATCCACAAAATTGCCAACTTAAATTCAAACCACTGTTCAAAGTTTAAAAACAGGGATTATATGTAATTTTATTTTATTTAAAAATTTGAATAAATGCGAATTATAAAAAATATTGTGTAAAACTGGTGCCACAATGACTTTCTGTAGTACTCGTGATTTGAGCAGCTCACCGCTTTGCGGTTCGTTTCACTCGTACTACAAAATGAGTCATTGTGACACTTGTGTTACAACTAACTATTCTGTTTCTGTCTACATGAGTATATAAAAGGGCAGATGTTTATTTTGTGTAAGATACTTATATAAATGTAATAGATTGTTGAGCTTATAATTATAATTATTATACTCATTTCATTCCTATCTCTATTACGTTTCGGTTTTATTATTTGTTTTGAACCATCTACCGATTTCAGTTACAATAACGGTTTGGTCATATCAAAATATGTTTGAACTATAATCTAAAGATAGTTTGAAAAGAACTAATGAACTGAAACGTAATATAGTATTTTTGAATTTAATACTTATTTTAAATGGCCGAAAACCACGACAAAAGAACGGTCACTGAAAACAAATTTCCTCATTTTATTTGTATAAAAATTCACATCAGTAAAACATTTAATACAACATTTATATCGACTTATTTTATTGTCGGGTCATTGAACGAGTTTCTGCGTCTACGAAAGTTAGCCAAAGAATGCTTTCCCATATTGAAAAAAGAAGCTCTGGCAGGATGTAATGCAGACACTGATGTGCCTACTAAAAAACAAAGAACGTCCAGTATTCGTATGGATGAATTCGACATAACTGTGCTTAGAAGGTGCATAATAAATTATCATATATCCGAGAAAAAAGTACCCACGTTAAGAAATGTACACCAAACATTTGCAGATAGTTATGGCTCCGCAGGAAGTCGCGAATCTCTGCTGAAACAAATACATTCTTTGGGTTTTTGTTGGACCAACATGAAAAACAACAGAAGTTTGTTAATGGAACGTCACGAAATCAGACATTTACGCCTACTATATTTAAGAAACATAAAAAGTGCAGAGACAGAACAAATCTATGATTTATATGGACGAAACACACATTCATTTATGTAACACGTACCTTAAAGGAGTGACAAGAGTAACGAAGGATTACGAAAACCCGTTTCAAAAAGTAATAGGCTCATCATTGTGCATCCAGTAAGTGAAAATGGTTTTGTAGCTAATGCTGGTATTATGTGGAACTCCCAGCCAAAAACAGGAGATTATTATAATTAAATGGAGTACGAAAATTATGAGAAGTGGATACAAGAAAAAAATATTCCAAACCTACCAAAAAACGCTGTTGTGATGATTGATAACTCCCCATATCACAATGTTGTAAATGAAAAATTACCTACGACTGCTTGGACTAAACAACTATTGAAAAACTGGCTTTCTGAAAGCAACATATATTACAGTGAACAAATGTTAAAACCAGATCCTTATAACGTTGCAAGAATGTACAAACTGCAATATAAAACTTACGAAATTGATGAATTGTTCATTCGACATGGATCGGATGTTTTAAGGCTACCCACTTATCACCCGGACTTGAATCCGATCGAAAGTATTTACGTGGCACTTAAAAATAATATGTGATCAAACGGAATATTAACTTCAATTTACCAAAGGTAAAAGAATTCTGTAATGAATTTTTTGACACATTTTCTGCAAATGATTGGAAAGTTAGATGTGACCATGTTAAAAAGATTGAAGATGAATTTATGAACAATGGACCACTTTTAAATACTGTCTGTAGATAATATTATTATTAATTTGGCCGAAGACGGAGATAGCGAGGATGATGAAGTTGATATAAAAAGTGATTTTGAAGAATCATTTGTAGATGCACATCATTATTTTACTGTACATCCCTGTACATATAATACATATTTTTCATTATAGTGTTTGTTTGTAGGTGGTATGACTGAATACATTAAACGCAAAAAATGTAAATTGGTGTCATAAAATTGTGGATATCAGAGACGAATTCCACTAGAGTAATATAATATTTGTAGCACATCTATACATAGTTCTAAATAAACAATAATTGACGGTACCCAGAAGCAATTTTTTTTTGTTTTGCCAGTCCTAACTCTCTAAAAAGTATGAAGGGATGTTCTCATTTCATAGTAAATATTTGCATAAAACCCATAAATTTACATATGAATGTAAAAATATCTACCACATAAAAGCTTTAATATTTTATTGAAATATAGATAGATAGATAGATAGATAGATATTGTAGAATTGTATTAATCTCTCAATTCTATGGGTCTTCGATAGGACTTTCTTTGTATATCGATAGTAATCTGGTTCGTGAATGGAAGTAAACTGCAAGTTGAGTTTTGCGATTAAATTGTTTATTTGTGTAAATACAATTGTATATAGCTACACCAGAAGTTGAGACAATTGTGTACAATTATGTAGTTAATAACTACCCATAATAACTGTAAAATGATAAGGTGTTCCTTTGTCGGTGACTGCCTAGGGAACCACCTTTTGATGTTGTCGATGCTCACAGATCAGCATCTGAAATTCCACTGCCGACCCATCTCTCTATTGTTTTATGCTGGAAAATCGCCGGCAAAGAACCCGGGGCATACTTAACGAAACGCAATTGACGTCACCCTGTGGTTATGACCAATGAGAGGGTACCGGTGAGTTACGGTTCGTTAGATATGCCCCGTATTCCTTGGCGGGCAAAAACCGTTGGAGCACGTGATGCAGGGGTGGTATAAGAATTTTATGATGGTTCATGTTTGGAACATATTAATTAAATTTGTTTCCAAACAGATATATAGAAAATTTATTGTTCTTTCGTACAGAATACATGAACAAGGAGTGACAATATTTCCAATATAAATGTAAAAAATAATAACTAAAAAAAAAGAAATGAATTATAATTTTATAGATATGCTGAGATGATGCCTTTACGGGAGGGAGAGGATACTTACTACTCGTTTATAATGAATGATCTGATTTTTACAATATTCTTCATCACATTATATATTTGATATAATAATTGTGGTTCAGCTTAGTTAATTACTGTTTCAAAGTCCGTTAGGGACTGATAGGTTTTAGAGAAGAAATATCTAATTTGTTCATATATTGGACATACAAATAATAAATGTAGGTATTCTGGTACTAGACAGTTGCAAATTGTGCATATTTCATTTTTTTTATGGTATATGCATTGTTATTAACATACATATATATATATATATATATATATATATATATATATATATATATAAATATATATTAGTGTTAGTAGTGCGTAGTTGTGAGATGAAGCGTTTAATATGCAAAGGGATTGAAAGATCTAAGTGGTTTGTGCTTTGAAAGGGATGTTTGTCTTTTAGTATGTGTTTATACATTGGACAATATGTACTTAGTAATATTTTATTCCAATCCTCTATATGACTATATTGTTCAAATTTTTCTAAAATAATGTTGATTTTATTCCCATCGAAACTATGCATATCAAACTCTGGAGCTCCAATTTCAGTTAAAATATTATTTATTCGACTTATCCAATTGTATTTTGATACCGTTTTATTTTGTTGGTATAGTTGGTAAGTTCTATCTAGCGCTATCTTAGGAAATCTTTTTAATCTTCAGTAAACATTCTAGAGCTTGTTTCATAATAAAAAATCCAATTTTCACTAGTCTCATTTCCGCTCTCAAAATGTAACTGGGGGTTGTTTTCTGTAAATAGAGAAAATTTTTCCAAAATTGATTTTGAACTATTTCTCCTTCATTTATGTACCAAAGTCCGCATATTCCACTGGCATATGTGTAGGTTGGAACTATAATGCTATAATAAAGCGATTTAACACTTTCCTGATCGGTCATAAGTGAGGATTCAATTAAATCTTGTGTTGCGTTTTGTGTTATTTTCGTTTTCTTTATACGTGATTTTAAATTTTCTGAGAACGTGCCGTTAAACGAGAATATCACTCCTAAGCTAATATAGCTGTTTACCAGTTCTATTAGTGCATTTTTATACCAAAATTTAGGTTTATGTCCGATATTTGTGCTTTTTCTGAATATAACTACCTTTGTATTATCTACATTAACTTGTAATTTATTAGTGTCGCAATAACTTTCTAATATTTTCATTGATCAATTCATCTGAATTTCCGAGTCTTCTAATACTATAAAGTCATCAGCATAGCTCAGCAATGAAATGTCTTTGTTTTGATCTAGAGATAAACCTCTAGCTCCTCGTTGTTTAAAGTAGTCGTCTATGTCTGACACATATAAAGCAAATAATAGTGGACTTAGCGAGTCGCCTTGGATGATGCCTTTGGTGATTTTAATTTTTTTTTGAGGTACAACCGTTCTGCTCAATTTTTATTGTCCCTAATGAGTACAGATTTTTTTAAATTCTTATTATCTTGCCGCTGATTCCATTAGAGAAAAGATTTTGCCAAAGTATATCCAAATTGATATTATCAAAAGCTTTTTTGAAGTCGATAAAAAGTGCAAAAACTTTCCTCCCAGGCAGTCGCATATTATTAGTATAGTTATCAGACCATCTCTAATGGCGATTTCCCCCATTTGTTTTCCAAATTTTATGTATAAACCCGAATTTTTACATTATTTTCTACTACATATTATTAGGAAAAACAATTTTAGAAAGCTTAACAGGTGGGTATGACATTAACTATTGTTGGCCATTGTTAAATTTAGAAAGTCGTTTTACAAGCCTTATCATATAGTATCTACAAAATCTACCTGATTTCCAATTTATATACAAATAAACCTCGATGACGAATACTATGAAGGGACCACTTAAGAGACATTAATTTGAAGTACCGGTGAAAGTTTATGTCTCTTGGAATCTATATTATTTACATCACATAACATAATAAAGGGTAGTTATAGAATTCCCCGTATGGTTTTTGAAGCAATAAATAATTATGTCTGAACAAAAAAAACAATTTTGTTTTGTAAACTCGATTTTATATAGCATTATACATGTGCCACAATTTATTATTTTCAAATCCAAATTCAAAATATTGTGTTACCCTCGTACGTATTAGCACTCTCACAACCTTCAAAATTTTGCATGCAGAATGTAAGTCGCCTGCTCTTCCCGGTAACTGCGTTCACAACGTTGTCAAGTTGTATGG
This sequence comes from Galeruca laticollis, assembly GCA_963921935.1. NCBI lineage: Eukaryota > Metazoa > Arthropoda > Insecta > Coleoptera > Chrysomelidae > Galeruca > Galeruca laticollis. The sequence goes on from OY998180.1 coordinate 80,575,459, forward strand.
ATTTCTCGCGCATTGTCAACTGTTAAAATTAATATGCCAACCTGTAAAATAATTATATGTAATGATTAGACCCTCTCATACATAGTCTATCCTAATGTTGCGGAGCAGCACGGGTCCTCTAGTAATATTTAATTTTAATTTGTTCGTTACTTGTTGTTGCTAACTTACTCTCAGCCTACCTAACTTCACTGTCACAGAACAAGCACAAGTGTCATATGTTCGTGCACTTTTTTCTCATTTTTCATAGCTGCAAAGGAGCGTTCTATTCGTGCTACAAACTGATTGTTTTATGGTCAGTGACAGCGCCCTAGGATAAAAGAAGACGCGTCTATCACTTTGAAATTTCAAATCAATACTTTAGGATTCTGTTGCCATTAAAACTAAGATGGACAACAGTGTGTTACATAATAATGGACGAATCCGACAGCGGTTATTCTACACCAAATATATAAACATTTCATGGATTGGCGAAAAAGCTATTTTTAGCAACGCATCTGCAATTTTCTGTGAGTCGTTCATCTCATAACATTAATCGGTACAGTCATAATATTTCCCACTTCTCTTTTTATCATTTTAGAATCTAATAATTTATATGTAGGATAAAAAATATTGTCTGTTCCACGCAGCGAACGTGGTTTTCCATGCCTCCAGAAGTGGCCAGGCTCGACTACGCCTCGCCTGGTCATTTCTTCTGTCGGCCCCAATAACCAGCACTTTCGCGCCTAGGTCAACAAATAGCTATTATCCTATACTACTCGAAAATCCAATTTTCGTGGTTCTATCGGGATGGGAAAGTAGGTATTTGAACGACTAGGCGAGAAAAATGGCAAATAATGGCTATTAGGCAGGGGAAATAACTTCACAAAAATAACACTAGATGGCACCCTATTATAAATGACGACATGGCTATCACTTTTAAATTTCAAATTGTGATTTAAACTTCATTCAAAATGCAATTACAATTAGTGCTTAGAAAAATTAAACTTAGAACTTAGAACGTCATTGAAATATTGCACTCACAAAGAGAAAATTAATGTAATAATTAGCTGATTTTTGGATGCGCCATCTTTGTATTATGGGCTGGAACAACTGACTTGCTAATAATTTGTTAATGTAGTAGTGTCAAAGCCATCAAATCAGAGAAAGTTTAGGAGAAAATTAATAATAAATATAACTTCTAGCCCCACAAAATGAAGATAATTTGCTTACTAATATGTTATGAATGCTGAGCTGCAATGACAACTTACAACGTTCTACGGCTAATTGTAATTACTAATTGTAATTGTTCATTATGAATGTACTTTTAGGGTTTCGTTGACATTAAAACTAAGATTAAAAACATTGTGTTACATAATATCGACGAATCCGACGACGGTTATTCTATACCGGAAGAGATAATAGTCCGTTTTTAAAAGGCATGGAGTAATAAAAGCTCATTAGGTATGCAAAACCGATACAGGGTGTATAATAAAATATCTCCGGAGTTTATCTAATTTTGTACTAAAATTTCTCATTTGTTACGAATTTCAGGTAGACACCCCGTAACTCTGTATTCGGTTGGGTCGCCTATTGTATTGAAAGGGTCGCTCTATTGTATTTGAATGAACAAATAAACAATTTAATCCTCAGAGGCGTGCAATCAGGACAAAACAACCTGGGTATATGAATATGAAGGCACTATGAAATTATAATTACGAAAACTATTCAAAAGAGTTCGCAATATCGATTCAATAAAAACACATTTTTTTGTGTTCCTATGAATAAACAATAAACAAAATATTATATAAAAAATAGCAAATTTTTTTGCAGTAAGTATCAACTTTACTACTAATATACCGTTTACAAAAAAAATGCAAGAATAAAGTACGAATTAATGTAATATTTATATAAAAAAAGTCTAACAAATAATAGTAATAACTAACACAAAAACTAGTCTATATATCAGAATCAGACGATTCTGTTGAGCTTCCATTATTAACATTGATTATAAATGGTTCAATCATGTGTTCACTTATATGATCCATTTCCCACATATTTAGTTCTTCTTGTATCACGTGTTCAACACATTTCTTCCAGTTTTCTTTGGTCACGTTACCTAACGCGTCTTCGAATAAAACTTTTACGTCACTCATTTTGAATGTCGTATTCTTTCTTGAAACTTCCCCTTTCACTTGGGCCCATATTAATTCTATGGGATTGAGTTGAGAGTGATAAGGAGGAAGCCTTAGCACCGTTATACCACGCGCTGATGCCATCTGATCTACAACGTATCTACTATATTTGTGTTCATGTGAATTGGCCAGTTGCAAGAGCTCATTTTTCAGCGGGTTATCTGGGCATTCAATATTTTTCGAGGTTAGCCAATCGTGGATATCTTGTTTACGCCATGCAGTTGAAGGTAATTTCTCCACTAACCTGGAGTGATAACTTGCGTTATCCATAACAATGACTGAGCCCGTTGGAATTAGATCTAACATTTGTGAGAAATATTCTTCGAAAACATCTGCATCCATATCTTCATGATAATTTTCGGTTTGCTTCGACTCAAAGCACAACAATCCACCTTTAACAAAACCTTCGGCCCTTCTGATATGAGTAATGATGAGTCGACGTCCTTTTCCTGCTGGTGGTTTGAGGCCTGTTGACCACTCTTCAAGAGCTGCCTGCCTCCGACTTTTGACATTCGTGTCTTGCCAAAACATTGAAACAGTATGACCATCATTTAACCAAGTCTCATCCAAATAATAAATTCGTTTTTGATCTAGTCTTGCTTTCCGAATATTGCGCAAATAACTCCTCCTCCAAATGACAATGTCGTCTCTATCAATCAACATTGCGTTCCGATAATTTTTTCTATATTCAAATCCAGGTTCCTTAAAAATTTTCCATAATGTACTTCGAGACATTTTCGGAAAATCTGAATCTTCTTGAACCGAAGCCATAATTTTGGAGAGAGTTGGGATCTAATTTCTAAAGAAAAAAGCATGCACCTTACGCCTTATTCCATTCTTCAAGTCGTCATCCATTTCAAGTTTGGGTCGGCCTGGGGACTTTGCTGGGGCTGTGATGTTTCCATTTTTTTTCTCCTTCATTGAATTATAACTTGTTGTTTTTGAAACACCCATCATTGTTGCAGTAATCTCCACAGTTTCATCAACACTTTCTGTCACATTCATGATTTTTCTTCTAATTTCTTCATTCTTCAAAGAGGAATAGAAATTTAATATCAGATTTTTTTCGTTCAGCGACAATGGGCCAACTTTAGGTCGCTTAGATGGTGATAAATCCTCCATATCTGGTCGAATTTGGTTGGAACACTATATAGTTGGAAGGTGTAGTTAGGTGTTTGTCTCGTGTGATGAGAAGAGAACTTGTATAGATGAACAAAAATAAACAGTAATAATGGGGAAATCAATCAACACAGCAGTTTCTCCAGAACAGATGAACTATAAATTGAAAATATTCAACCTTTCCGCTACTTTTATAGTTGAAAAGTTCTAGTAAGTACATTCATTCTATTATGGGGGCATTTTCTTAGAACTGAAAAGACTATATTTCACAATAATAAAATCATTTTTGAGCTACCTGTTTGTCAAGTTTCTTCAATTACCTGCTAATTGGGTGAAATAATCGGCAAATGGGGTTGGTTTGGATATGTATATATATATATATATATATATATATATATGTATGTATTTGTATAAAATTGTTATTAACATTTATTTTATTATTTATTGTATGTAGGTTTATAACTACCTGGAGCTTAGTGGAGGGACTCGTCTACGCGCTTTTATACATAATAATAAATTTTCTGGAAAATTGATGTCAGTGATATAATCCACAGTTCATAATATTATTGATACAGTAGGGCCTCGGTAATCCGGACTCTCGCTTGTTCGGTGATCGCTGTAATCCGGCCGCCGGGCAATGGGATTCGCGGTGGAGGCCCGGCGGCGTGTAGGTGCGGGGGCTGTCATGAGCTAATGCGCCGTCAGTCTTTTGTCTATCGCCTTTCGTGTAATAAGTAGTGTCAATTAAGTGCGCTCGCTAACATCATGGCGCCGCCACGTAAACATTCGACATAAACAATAAAAGACAAATTACGGATTAGAGAAATGTTAGATAAGGGTGACAGCTACCCTGTCATTGCTCGGAAGTTTGGTATAGGCAGGTCAACTGTAGGCGACATAAAGAAAAACAAAGACAAACTCTTGAAGTTTGTTAGCCTAACAGAACGTGGTCCCGGTGTACGAAAAACACTGAAGAAATCGGAAAATCCTGTTTTAGAAGGTGGTTTTTGCAACAAAGGCGATTGCATGTTCCTGTAAGTGGTGATATGATTTGTGAGAAAGCTCGAATTTTTCATCGCCAGATTACAAACTCCAATATCGGATTTAATGCAAGCCGGGGATGGTTAGACAAATTTAAAAAACGCCACGGAATAAGACGTTTAAAAATGGCCGGTGAAAAACTGTCAAATGATGAAGCCGCTATCGGACCATTCCAACTAGAGTTACAGAAAGTTATTAGAGAAAAAAAATTAACAGCGGAACAGGTTTACAATGCTGACGAATCTGGTTTGTACTGGCGATTATTGCCAGATCATACATTAGCCTCTGGCAATGAGCAGTCGGCTTCCGGAAGGAAAATGATGAAGATGAGAGTGACATTCATGCCTTGTGCAAATGCGGCTGGAACTCATAAACTTCAATTGCTTGTTGTCGGAAAATCAAAAAACCCACGGGCATTTAAATCAACACGTCTTCCTGTTTGTTATCGTGCACAAAAAAATGCTTGGGTTACGAAAGACTTGTTTCTTGAATGGTTTAAAACGGAATTCGTTCCCGCGGTCCGCCGCCATCTTTTGTCTGTTAATTTGCCTCCTCAGGCACTGTTATTGTTGGATAATTGTCCTGGGCATCCATCAGCAGATGAACTTGTCTCTGAAGACGGCCACATTTTTGCAATGTTCCTGCCACCTAACACCACGGCGTGTATACAACCAATGGATCAGAACGTTATACAAAATGTGAAGTTAAATTACCGCAAATCACTTTTGGTTAACTGTCTTGCATTATGTTCTGAAAACCTCATGGACTCATTAAAATCGATAACTTTAAAGGACACAGTTTTTCTTTTGGCTAATTGCTGGGCCAATGTTAAGACATCGCTAATTAACAAATCATGGAAGAATTTGCACCCTGAATTTCTCACTGATAATGACGAACCAGAAGATGATGTTCCTTTAGCCCAGCTTTTTAACAGGTTGAGGGGACTCAATGATCCTCAAATAAGTGAAGCAGAAGCTCAAGAATGGGCTGCTGGTGGTGCCGAAAGCGAGTTACAAAGATATGAAGTGTTAACTGATGAGGAGATTGTGCGAGCCGCTATGTGTGAGGACGATGAGCAAGATGAGGACAATAGCGTTGAAATTCTAAAAATCACAAAAGTTTGTAATTCAGAGGCAGTAGGAGCTTTAAACACTGCTTTAAAATGGGCTGAAGATAACGAATTTGATAGCCACGAAGTTATGTTTCTCCGTCGACTTAGAGACCGGGCTTTCGAAATGAAGTGCGAAAATTATAAACAGAAGAGTATTACAGACTTTTTCAAGAAGAATTAACTAATGTTTTATTTTAACTTACTGATTTCCTTACATAGTTGTAATTTTGAACATGTACATTTTGTCTATATGCTATAATTTAAAAATTGATTGAAGAAACTAAGGTTAAACATGTGTTTTATTAACATTTAATATGGCATACTATAATCCGGACGCCTCGATAATCCGGAAAGGGTCTTGTTTTTGCCTCTCCGGATTAACGAGGCCCTACTGTAATTTGAAATTTCATTTTAAATAATATTACAAAACGGTTATTTTCGGAAATGAGATAATTTTAGAAGCCTTAACTTTTTTTAAATGACTAAATGTGGTACGCCTATGGTTCCGGCCAAAATGAGTGATTTATTACTCAATGCCTTTTAAAAACGGAGTATAAGCAAGAGGCAAGAAGTCTACACTAAATTTGCAACCTGAAAAGTCAAAAGGAAAATATAAACATTTTATGGATGGATCGTTATTGCATTGCAGGGAACAGCAAAAATGTTAGTTTCAACAAATCATTTACCATTCTTTATGACTCGTTCTTCTCATAACATTAAACGATATAGTCAAAATAGTTTCCACAGTTCTTTTTTGTCATTTTAGAATCGAAACATTTTATGTGTAGGATAAAAGCTATTGTGTGTTGCACGTCGTGAAAGTAGTTTTCCGGGCCTCCAGAAGGCCTCCTGTCGGCCCGGAAAACTGACACTTTCGCGCCTAGGTACACAAATCGCTATTCCTGAAATTGGGATGTTCCTGATTTTGAATTATATTACAAAACACTCATTTTAACAAATTTATCAAAATTGCATCTGCTGCTCAGAATTAAGGAGTTTGTCGATTTTTACCAACTGATAATAAATGGTAATAAATTCCACATCACTTCACTTCGCAGTATGATATCAAATACCTTCTTATTACTAAAAAAAATTAAATATAACTTATGCATGACTAATTAATAGGAGAGACAGCTTTCATAATACCATAAAAACGTCGTTTCTGTTATCTGCTTTGAATTATATCTGTGATTCAATGAATTATTCGTTCTGAGAAAATCCGATCCTACATCATCTCCCTCCCATATTGCGATCATCGAACAAGACCAAAAACGTCCCTTCTACCGGATATTATCTGATCTGATTAGTATCAGGAAATGCGTTCAGCGGACTTCCACATACATAACTGTTGGTGATAAAATATTTAGGCTAGAACCTACAGGATCGAATAAATATTTAAAAAGCCCTTCTTGCCTGTTTTCCTTCGCCATAAGATATCATAAACGTAGTTATGATACAGCGCTACCCGCTAAATTATGACTTTTTAAAAGTTTCGTGATAATAAAACTAGACATTTTAGTTGTCTACTAGATGTATATTTTGATACACCTATAAAAGGTATGTTTCGTGATGTTATTTTATGACAGAAATTTAGCTAAACAATATAAGAAGTGATCTTTATTACTCCCAAAAGGCATAAATAAAACAAGATTCCTTTTGAAAATTTAAAATGTCTTGTATTTCTGCGTGATGAGAAGAACCCGTGTGATTCTAAAGAAAAAAAATCGTATGAAAAATCTTAAAATTGACTTGACACTTGAAAAATGACACGATTGATTTTAAAAACAATTGTTAACATATGTTTTCCTTATTGATTTTAAAGATTTAATACGAGGGGTGGGATAAAATTATACACACGGTAGGTCTACTAACTCAATTTATTCATTCACTTAACTATTCACTAATTTATATTAAATACACGATATATTCACTTACACTAATTTATATAAACACTGCACTACTGTTTATTTAGTTAGACTTAATTTATATAAATACTATTAACTATTTCACTGTTATGCCACGAGAGCAAATTGTAAAACTAAAACTGCGGTGGGTAGGTAGTCTCTTATATATTAGCTGCCCTCTATTACAGGAACTTCTTGATTGCGGTATGACGAAGTTACATTTTAAAGACCGGGCAAAAGCACAAGATCCCATAAGAAATGTTTCGAAGTCTCAAAGTTAGTTTTTTAAAAATTATTTTATTATTCAAAGTTAATTATTACAATAAAAATGCATCTGATATCTTCAAAGCTTGACTTAAAAGTGAACAATTCAGAGATTAAAACAGTTAAAATGGAAAATGATATGATTAGCAAATCCTTAGAAATGAGGTTGCTGAGTCTGCGATTCCCATAAGAAGTGATGAGATAATTCCTCCCTTCGAAAATTCAACTTCGAGGGCTAGCGAAGAAGTTGAACACCAGTCAGGTCAATAAGGTGGTCTTCCGTTGGTTGCATCCACCGGGAATGAAGTTTCTTGCCAACTATAGTTCCTCCAATTAGAATAAGAAGACAATAAATTGTCCATACACTCGGCCTTGAGTACATTTCTTGAAAATTTAATTCAGGATCGTTATCGACGAGTTTTGATTTTATTTCTTGTAGATTGTTTAGGTTTATTTCTTGTCATTTGATACTGGTAGTACTCGTAGGTGCATATGATGTGTCAAATTTTAATTCTGGAAATAAATGGGTTGCCCAGGAAATTAAGTGTCGTTTTTATTTAGGATTTTAATTTGGCTTGATTTCAACCAACAATCTAGTGGAATATTGATTAGGTAGGTGCCGGTAACTTCAATCACTTCTTCTTGGTTTTGGTAGTTTGAAGTAATTGTTTCTTAATAAGGAAAAATATTAATCCAATCATTTGTTTCTCCTAGTCGCTCGAAAAATGGATGATTGATGACGATTCGTGTTTCGTGGCAATTGATGTTTTTAATATTTATTAATTCGATTTCACAAGGATTTTCTGTTTAATGTCTTGTAGTTCTCGCAGAAATACTGATTGGTCGGATAGAATTTAGGACAGGGTTCGCTCATAAATGCGTATTGATTATTGTTTTTTAACAAAAATGTCTTTCTAGGAATTACTGCTTTTAATCGACCTTGCTCACCAATTGGTATGGGATACAAATGATAGTGAGTAAAGTTTTCGGTTAAAGTTATAGGTATTCGTAATATGTAAGTGATTCTATTATTAGAAATATTAGTTTTTACTTTTATTATTTGTACACAACGAGGCGCTATGCTTATTAAATTCACTTCGTTGTTAGTGGGATGACAAAGTAACTGTATTTTTGTATAAGGAGTTGACAAGTATCCTTTATTAATATCTATGTTAGCTTGTACAATTTTAAGGATATCCATTCCTATTAAGCCGTCTAATATACTATGAAATTTAAACAAAAAGATATTTTGATATGGAGGTTTTGGTAACTTAAATATTGTTGACATATGTATTAATCTAATGAGCAGATTTTTGAAGGACAGTTGATACGATAAACGGGCCTGTTGTGAGCCTGGCCCTGAAAATTTATTTCGGGATCATTAAAATTAATTAGATAATTTTCAGAACTATTTACAAGTGTATTATAAGGATCTGAATTGGAATTTTCAGGATAAAAATCATTATCCTGACATTCTGCATTGAATAATTCTTCGGATATAAAATTTCTTCGAGGTTGATTTTGGCTAAAAGGATTTGAGAAATTTGTACCGTTTCTGGTATTAGCATTCATTGGCATGCCTCTACGAAATGTATTACGTGTGGAAATGGACATTGGCGATGAGTTCGGTAAATCTTGTTTGGGTAATTGATTAGGTTTAAAAACATTGACGTTTCTATTATGATTGAAGGTTTGAGAATTGGTTGGAAAATTTTGGTTTCTTGGGAGCCGTGGTTGAATATTTACTGGACCCGTCGGAAAAGAGTTTTGTGCTTGAAAGAAATTATTGTTTGGAATATTATTATTATATGGAGTTTGTGCAATATAACCGTGATTGTAGAAGGTATTTCTATTATTAAAATTAACTCGATTATTAAAATTCTTCCTATTGCTAAAATTATTATTTGGTTTATTTACATTTTTATTTCGAAAATATTGAATATTATCTCCATCCAAAACATATTGTAAAGCTTGGTTCAAAGAGTCAAGCTTCATACCGCGTATTGTTGTTTCAAGCGGTTCTCTGAGACCTGACAAAAAGGTTTTCAAGGCTAAATTGTTATACAAGTCATTTTTCAGCAATTTATTATGATGTATTGTTTCATGTAACTCAACGTAACTGCATATTAAATTCAAAATGTTCAAAATTCTGTCATAGAAATGTTGAGGTCGTTCGTTATTTTCTTGTCTCATCATGACAAGATCACAATTTAAACAGGCCTCGTCCTTTTGATCTGCAAAATTTCTAGAAAGGGTGCCCCTAAGTGATGTACAAGAAGTGGCGTTTTGAATATTTACAGCCAGTTTAGCATCACCACGTAGTTTAGAAGTTAAGGAATTTATCATATATATTTTGGAAATGATTTGGTTGTTCCCTATTATAAAAATTGTTAATAAGTGATTCGCATACGGATAAGTACCTACTGAGTTCATTAAGATTACCGTCGAACTCCGGTACGCAGTTTAAATACTCTGTTTTCAAATCTGCCATATTATTACAGTTATATTTGACTTTAATATTATTATTTTTTAATCTTTTACTGAATCTAGAACAGCTTTTTTTCTCTGGTCTAGGAAGATCGATTAAGTTTTCAAAGTCAAAATCACTGAATGAATCAATAGACATGTAATGACAAAATAAATTGGAACTTAATTACAATAATATTACGAATTTGAGCATCTCCCTATTCAAAACTATAGAGGTGAGCAGTACCTTTTCCTGGGTATGCACTCCTTGCAAAGTTGAGCAATGTTTGTCTCAGCTTTCGATGCTAAGCGTTGTGAAAAGTCGTAGTGGTCCTCTATGGATGAGATTCTCGATTTTTTGGGAACTACTCCACTGCAAACATTTCCACTCACGAATCGCGTCACTGGGTTCGATTTTCAACCAATCGTTGAAACGAAATTATTACGTTCGATACGTGACAATTTGGAAATCCTACTGACTGCGCCAGAAATGTTTCGAAGTCTCAAAGTTAGTTTTTTAAAGGTTATTTCATTATTCAAAATTGATTATTACAATAAAAATGGATCTGATATCTATAAAGCTTGACTTAAAAGTGAACAATTCAGAGATTAAAACAGTTAAAATGAAAAATGATTACCAAATCCTTGGAAATAGGGTTGCTGAGTCTGCGATCCCCATAAGAAGTGGTGAGATAATTTGTATAGGTTAAAATAAATTGTTCGAGAACTATACGTTTCCGTCCGTATAATAACATCGGTAGGTACAATATAATATAATTACTCTAACCAGCGCCGACAGTCGGCGATAGTTACCTCTCCGCAACGTATCCCCAGCAAGCCGTACCAAATAGCTGAACAATTTTCAGAGTCGGCAATCTATCCGTAGACTCGCTACCTTACCCGCATACGCAGGTGATATTTAAATTTAAGAGACATCATTGTGCTCATAAACCCGTTCTCTTTCAGAAAGCCGTTCCCGATAGACCGACCACCCGTACCGCAAATCGAGGTGAGTTTTATTTCACTTTATACCTTGGGGTATATGGTTCTCGCTCGTTTAACCCGAGGAAGAGTAAGTAGAGGGAAACCGTAAACTGCTACTAGGAAGTTGAGTATTCACGTCCTAGTAGTGGCCGTGTTCGGACCTTCAGCTGTCCGATCAAGGAAAGTAGAGGGAAACCGTAAACTGCTACTAGGAGGTTCAGTATTCACGTTCTAGTGGTGGTCGCGTTTGGGCCTTTAGCCGTCCGATTAAGGGAAAAACTGCCACTGGGGGGGTGGTGTAGGGGGTCTGAGTATTCACGCCCTAGTCGCGAGTTCGGGATTTTCATATCGCGAGATCAGAGAGCCGTATCCCCGAAAGTAGAGCTTTGACTAACCTAGAGGGTCGCTTGTACACCGTATTAGTTCTGCTTGGCACACACCCGCTTTTCATCCATCCGCTAATCGTTCACCGCATACATCATTCTGCTTACGCTTGCATTTGCTTTGATTTACTTACCGTTATACTAGTAATTCGTTTGCCGCTCATTGTACCCCTCATCGTTGTCGTAGTTAACCGAAATAGACCGCTTGAACTAGTATTTTAGTTAGTATTAGTGCTTTTGTCCCGCACCCGAATTAATGGTCTGATCGTTTAGTGTATTTGATTATCTTTCCCGATTGCTCATTATTTTTCTATTGTTTATCTTGCCGAATAAAGGCTCTTTGTAAATAGGTAACGTTTGGTTTTTCTTTTCCGACTCCAACTACCACTAAACCTCCGCAAAAGGTAAGAACGTTAAAGAGCTAATACCCAGGTTACGAAACCGGGGACGCAACTAAAATCTGCCCGACTGGCCGCAACACTTTTGTCACCACCATAAGTGTCCCCTGGAGTATTCCACTTCTTCACTGACGCTGCCCGGAGCGAGTGGAGCATACCACTATAATAAACTTGTTCCCGAGGCAACCCGTCACCTGTAGTCAAGGCGCCAATCCGATAAGTAGCGACGCAAGAGCGTTACAGCGGCCACCTCAAACAATCGTCCTCTAAATTCTCTAGATAAGAATAGTCACAAAAAATAATGATAAGTAGTTCGTAGAAATTCCTGCGCCTTCGCCAAAAAAATTATTTCATATATAGTATAAGACAGAGTTGAATTCAGGCACTCCACCAGTGTACGATTTCGTAACAATAGGCTATGATTAGTGAGGACATGAACAAAAAACCGATGATACCTTCGCCTGGGTTGACGGCCTGCTTCCTAACATATTTTGGCATACGTGCATTTGCCTAATAGCTCATTACGATGTGCTCCACGTACAACATCTCATAAGTAGTGCGAAAATATTCGCATATTATGTAGAAAACGTAGTCTAGAGCTATTGGAATCTCAGGAGATATGATTGTATGAAAAAATGTGCAAGAATTTTTGTGGATAATTCTAAATCTACAACAATCATGTAACCTATTTTCCCGATATCACGAGAAAAATACAACAAACACTAATTTAAACTTCTTTGGAAATGTAGAATGTTACGTTGTTTTTGGCTTAAGCTCTAGCATAAAAAGCCTCATTGCATCATTTGTTAGAAAGCATAAATATCGTCCTCAATATAGCATATAAAAAAGTATTCGCACCTATTCCTTTAAAGTTCACATATGAACCTAGACTATGTTGAAATTGACTGTATTAATAAAATTTTAAGAATTTTATGTAATATTGGTATACTCCATTTTCCTTAGGAATATAACATATTCAAAAGATCCAAAATCATTTTAAGTGCATAACATTAAAAATTTCTGTTATTGATGGTCAAACAGCTTATCTTCAGCTATATTTTGGTACAACTGCGTTCAGGTAAACAAAGGTGATTAGTAGTGTACCTTCGAGTACATCAGTTAGGTATAATATATGAGAAATGCGTTCGTAGATTTTAAGTTCCGTGTGTTAGGGTAATGCTGGGCAGATATAGTGTTGTAGAATTGTAATTAGGAGTTTGTGGAAGGGACAGAGTTGTCTTGTCGGAAGTGAATTAGCGAAGTATGATGGTATCCGGAGAGTTCGTGGCAACGGATGGTTGTGTTGTACTATTTTAATAGAATTTTAGGACAAATTTTGTCCATCCTGTTAAGAGGACCTATTCTGATGGTACTTAAGGTTTGAGGGAACTTGATATAGTGCAAAGATCAAAGTATTTCTGTTTAGAATGTCTCATCTAGAAAAGATTATTTTTTGATGATCCCAAGCAATCTTCCATGATACGAACAACGTGGATTTCATGAAGTTAGGTCATTGTTTAATAATTAATTTGAATCAAGAGCGAGAACCTGTATACCGTTAGTTTGATATCTTACGATTAGTATTCAATGAGAGTACGAGGCACAGTTATAGTACTACCTGGGTATTCTACCACTTGCATTGTTATTAAGAATATGTCTTCTCATTATTTGCTTAGACATTACGATTTGTCAATTCCGAACTCGCCTTGAAACGGTCAGAGTCCGACACTGCTACATGTCATCTCATCGGCGAATTGGTGCAGGCTGTAACCAATGTGTCATTACATGTTGACAGCGATTTCATATTTGTCACTATTGTCGCTGGGTAAGTTGTGAATGAAACATTTTTGATAATCGTATGATACAAAACGTGCGCCCACCTTTTAAACAGTCCTGTAATTAGGTTCAGGTTAGTTTGATTTTGTTGTATATTTTATGGGTATTAAAGGTTTATTTTCCCTCTCTTGTGGTTTTTATTGTAGATATAATTGACCGGCTACTGATTTTTGCTTTGGTTACATCATATTAGGGTGTTAGTATCAGTAGTCCAAAAAACTGCATTTCATTTGTTAAGAAAATTTCAGTATGTCATTTATTATTTTTGTTAGTCACCTATTACAGGACAATAAAAGACGTTGGTAAGTTTAGAAACCTGTTTTCTTTAATGTTTCCTATTTATTTGCTTGGTTTAGGATAGAACGAACATTTTGGTCGAGCAGAAACCTGGATGGCTCCCATTTTGTTTGATAACATCCCGGTTATCTCATAGGACTCATTCCCACTCACCGACTAAGTGAGGCCCGAAAGGTTGACAATGGTGACAACTGGACTTACATGTAGCCCATAGGGTCGAGACTAGTGAAGCTAGTGACAAATTTGGGTGGTTACAGTTTTTGGCGCCCAACGTGGGGCGTGTTTTGAAGGAAAAAACGTCAATTTAAAATAAAAAAAATGTATAATCTCAAATAGAACATTTCGAGAGATACAGATGCATTATTGATATTTTATCTTGTGCTTCATGCGCGTGCTTACAACTGGTTAACAATTGTTAATATTTTGTTAAATTTTGAGTATTGATTTTAATAATAATTTCATGTTGGTACGATAACAGCTTTTTAACATATAGCGTCACACTTAAATTTGTATTAAACTCTGTAAGTATTTGAATTTGACATTTGTGTATTATATTGTAAAAATATTAGGTTTGTAACATGGCTCGCAAAATTATGACCAATAGACTAGAATGAACTAGAATGGGAATTGAAGTTTAGAGATGTTAATATTGGTCCTGTAGATAAGATGCGTGCTAGACTTGCTGTGGTTATTCGGTTGGAGAAATCAGGAGATATTTTCCGATATCTCAACTACCATTTTTACTTTAAGGAAGATTAACAAGCTTTAGTTCAAAAGTGTGCAGAGATTTAGACGTTGTTAGGTACTTATTCTGGTGTAGCGAATGTAGGTGTAACTTATAAATTACAAACTAAGTTGTCCCGTGCTATGAATCGGGAAGATGTCGACTGACGGAGTTGAAGAAACTGAGATCAGGAAATCTGAATTGTTATCTAAGTTGTTAGGGTTGTTTGATGCTTTTCATAACAAATCCTCTCCGATTGCTTCTGCGAGTGTTCGTGCACTTGCTGCTTCAAGTGTTGTCATGGCGATCAATCAATTTCATAATGGAGTTCAGAGATGTCCTACATCCTCTCCTGACGTGAGTGCTGTTGCCAGTAACGAATCTTGTACGTCTTCTGTTAAGACAATTCCACCTCATAAATGGTGTTTAGAGAAATTTTCAGGTACTCCGCGTTGTCATTGTCTACTTTCTTCGAACGAGTAGAAGAGTTGAGAATTGCACGTAACTTCCCACTGATTCTTATTAGAATCTGGTGTAAATTTACTTTCGGATAAAGCTATCAGTTTTATAAGGATGTACGGCTTAGGGTTACTTCTTGGGATGAATTGTGCGAAGAATTTAAGAGGAAGTATTTGCCAGCGAACCATACGATTATACTTTTTGATGAATTGAGACGAAGGACACAAGCTACTTCAGAATCCATTGATGTTTATATGGCTGTAATGTCTAGTTATTTCAACGGATTGGATTGTTATGTTCCGGAGGAGGTCAAATTATCCATTATAATAAAAAAATTGCACCCATTTTATCAGGATAGGTTGAGAGATCCACTGAGATCTACCAAGGAAGAGTTGCGAACAGTTTGTCGTAGGATGGAAGATAGTCGACATGTTATCAATTCTTATATAGAGCCTGGTGTCAATAAGGGTGATGTATTATAACGGGACTTAGCTTATGTAGATTCGTGAGTTACTAAGCGATTATATCGTCTGGAGGTGGATAGTACTTCATCAGAAGTCAGTAGAAACAAACCCATTGTATTTTTCCGATGCGATAAACCAGGACATCGTGTTATTGAGTGTACGTCCCCTAAATCTAAATACTGCTTTAAATGTAAGTAAGACGGATTTACAGTCAGGACTTGTCCTAAGTGTAAGAAATGAAGCGGAGCGTTCCTAACTGGTCGAACAGTAGACGCTGGAAGATGTTCGACCCAGATTCAACACGTTCTCAATTATGTTATTGAACATGCTGTTAATGACGAGAGACCGTATTTGGAAGTAACAGTTTTGGAGTTTTAATTATTAGGGTTATTGGATTCAGGTGCTTCGAAGACCATTGTTTGTAGTGCCGCTTGGAAACATTTGCGGAAGGTAGGTTTAGAAGTAGATTCTTCTAAGAGGACGACCTGTCGTGTTGCTAATGGTCAGATTTGTGAGACTATGGTGAGTGTTTAATTCCTTTTTCTCTTAGGGCCAATTACGTTTTATTCCAGTATTAGGAGTGTTAGAGGTTCTCCGTGCGTTAATTTTAGGGGCTGATTTTGGTAGGATTATAGCTATAGTACCCGACCTTAGACATACTGAGTGGCATTTTTCGGACGTTCAAGTTACGGTATCTGCAGTTGATCATCTGAGGGGTGACAGGACTTCAGAAATTAAGGCTGAAATTTGTTTTCGTGAGGAATAAGACTCTCATGGCAGATAAGTTTGGTTATACTAATGTGGCTGTGAACATCGGATCGTTTGTCATTCTACTCCCATTCATCAGAGATATTACCATGTGTCACATATGATGCAAACACATATTAACAAAGAACTCGATGAGATGCTGAAGCTTGGAGTTGTACAGAAGACGAACAATCAGTGGAGTTCATCAGTCTTATTGTTTAAAAAGAAGGATGGGTCATACCGATTTTGCGTCGATTATCGCAAGCTTAATGCTGTAACAGAAAGAGACAGTTATCCTTTTCCGTACATTCCACATACATTGGACAAACTTCGCAATGCACATTACTTATCAACTTTGGATATTAAGTCGGCATATTGGTAAGTTGGTGTTGAGGAGTCTTCTAGTATTTTTCAATCTTATTAATAATTTACACCCAAAAATTAAATTTACATTAGAAGTTGAAGAAGAGAACTCAATCAATATACTTGATTTAAAAATTCAAATAGTTAATAATGTACTTGATCATTCAATTTACAGAAAACTAACACTCACTAATGTGACTATACTATATAATTCCAATCATCCCATTTCACATAAATTAGCAGCATATAATTCAATGATATATAGAGTTCCTATGAACAATTATAATTTTGATAGAGAAATTAATACAATTAATTTTAGGCATTATAGAAATTGACACATGAAGGTCATAAGACGATTAATATTTTAAATTAAAAGTTATTGCAAGCATATTGTAAACAGCACGCGATAACAAGTATATACAAACCAAATTATAGTTTATGCAAACTCAGCGTTCAGCCATGGAATTCATCTTGACTGAAATCACTTTATAGAATATAAGCCGTTGACCAGCTGATTGTGCATATATAGTGATATATACAGTATTATAGTAATGTAGTAGTTAAAAATAGTAGACATAGGTTAGTGTTGCTTGTTATGTGGAATTTAAAACCCGAATAATTTTTATAGTTATGTGTTGGTAAGTGTTACGTATTCCGCTCTATATAAGTACCAGTTTTAGTCATAATAAACCAATCAATGATTTTGTATGAAAACATATCATTGATTCCGTTCCTGCTATGAGCCTCAATGGTAGTGACACGAACCTATTCTTGTAGAAAGTTGGTGTCAGCATTTCAGGGCACATTCACCACACCACATGGACACTTCTGGAGGCCGGGAAAACCACTTTCGCGACGTGGAACACTCAATAGTTTTTATCCTGCACATGGAATAATTCGATTCTAAAATGACAAAAAGAGAGGTAGGAACTATTTTGAATGTACCGTTTAATGTTATGAGATGAAGGAATCGTAAAAAATGGCAAATGATTTGTTCAAAAAAAACATTTTCGCTGTACCTTGCAATGGAATAAACACCAATCCATAGAATGTTTATATTTCCTTTTTGGCTTTTCATGTTGCAAATTTAGTGTAGCCTATCTTACTTGTTGCTTAATCCCTTCCTGTGTAGAATAACCGCCGTCGGATTCGTCCATATTATGTAACACGTTGTTTTCAATCTTAGTTTTAATGTCAATGAAACCCTAAAGGTACATTGACAATGAACAGTTACAATTACTAATTATAATTAGCCGTAGAACCTTGTAAGTTGTCATTGCAGATCAGCATTCATAACTGAATATACAGGGTGTCCGAAATAAGAGTGATTGATGTTAAACATAAATGCCCAGCTTATTAATTGCTCCAAAGAGATAAGGTTTTCACTAGTTTATCAAAGAGATTTTTTTAGGCTTGGCTGGCATTTCACCGCATCAACACAGGTTGTTTTACTAATGTTGGTCAAATTCAAAGGGGAAAATATGTATTATTTTAAATGGAACATCCTATAATTTTTGATCTCATTCGAAAGAGCAATCATTCTCCTTTCCAAAAATGTATAGTTTTTAATTTTTTGTTTCATTAACAACAAAGATATTCGAGGTTTCATGTAGTAGTACATTTTTAATTAGTATTTTATAATTTTATGAACGTATTTTGATGCCTAAAATCAACTCATGTTGTGACCGTTTGACGGATTTTTCATAAATTTCCTTCTGAATATCCTCCTTGTTTGAATTATTGATTTCGTTTCTGCATAAATTATTACAGTTTGAGCTTTTACACTCACTGTATAGATCATTTTGGAACCGACTGATGACTTAATAAAATTACTATTGTCAAAATTGCTGATTTTGTTGTCATGCGTCAAACGGTCACAGCATGAGTTGATTTTAGGCATCAAAATACGTTCATATGAAACTACTAATTAAAAATGTACTACTACATGAAACCTCGAATATCTCTGTTGCTAATGAAACAAAACATAGAAAACTATACATTTTTGGAAAGGAGAATGATTACTCTTTCGAATGACATTAAAAATTATAGGGTGTTTCATTCAAAATAATACATATTTTCCCCTTTGAATTTGTCCAACATTAGTAAAACACCCTGTGTTGATGACATGAAATGCCAGCCAAGCCTAAAAAAAGCTTTTTGATAAATTGGTGAAACTAGTGAAAACCCCATCTCTTTGGAGCAACTAATAAGCTGGGCATTTATGTTTAAAATCAGTCACTCTAATTTGGGACACCCTGTATTAGTGAGCAAGCGAGCAATTTGTGAGGTTAGAACTATTTATTATCAGTTTTCTCCAAAACTTTCTCTGATTTGATGGCTTTGACACTTCTACATTGACAAATTATTATCAAGCGTGAACACTTTCAATTGTTCTAGCCCATAATACAAAGAGTGCGCAACCAGAAATCAACTTATTATTACAATAATTTTCTGCAAGATTTCAATGACGTCCTGAGTTCAATTTTTCTAATCACTAATTGTAATTGCATTGTGGATGAAGCTTTAAACCACAATTTGAAATTTAAAAGTGACAGCCGCGTCGTCATTTATAATATGGCTTCATCTAGTGTTATTTTTGTCAACTTGTTTTGCCTGCCTAGCCATTATTTGCCATTGCTCTCGCGTAGCCGTGCAAATACGTACTTTCTCATACCTATAGAGCCACGAAAACTGGATTTTCGAGTAGTGTAGGATAAATAGTATATTGTATACCTAGGCGGTAAAGTGGCATTATTCAGGCCGAAAGAAGATATGGACTGGCTCGGCTGCGCTTCGTCTGTCCACTTCTTGAGGCCTGAAAAAGCACTTTACTGCCGTGGTTTCTACATTATGTTTTATCCTACACAATAATTGTTGCTAATATTTTATAAAAAAAAATTATTCATAATATGAAATTCATTACTGTGAGTCATTATTTCTTAAAGTGATACTAAAAATCAGATTATGTATAGAACAGTTAACAATAGAGATTTCCTTGCTTGGATAAATTTGATAACTGTACTTGTTCAGAAATGAAGTAGTTGAAGCGTTGCCCATACTTCTGCTATATTTTCTATTAAAGAAGTCGTCATTTCAGCAGTTTCAGTAGATGTAGATTCATTGAAACTTATAGTAGACGACCCGGCCATATCGTTAGCGTTGAAATTATTTCATTATTTAAACAATCTTCAACGTAGCCTTCCGCTACGCTGGTGGATTTCCATCCGCCGAGCCTTTTTAATGCTAGAATTTGTGCTCCTGAATTGAAAAGGAGAGTGGTGGATGATCTTCTAAACGCACGTCCTGTATATTAGCATTACTTAATTTTAGGTAACTGGCTATTTTAAATGGCATTATCCCAATAGTGTGGTGTTCGACGTTTTGTGTTGCACACTTTCCACCTTGATATCTCACAAATAGTCGCCTAGAAGTGATATTAGGGGGACGAAGGTTGAAGTCGTTTTTGCAAATTGCACCAACATCAATGAAATTTTCCCTCTCGACGTTACACACAGTAAAAGTTCGCCGTTTGTATGTTTTTGTATCCGGTACATGTAGCACTGATATATTAGTCTTATCCACAACATCATCTATCGTCATGTTTTTGAATTCGTCCGTTCTGCATGCACCGGAAATACCAATGATTAATATTACCTAAAAAATGATAGTATGATATTCTTCTCCTTTACGTGCCGTCTCCTTTAAGAAGGTTGGCTATCATCATGGCGATTTTTATCTTTGAAGCTGTGGATCTGAACAAATCAACAGAGCTACTGTTGTACCACTGCCTTAGGTTGTTCAACCAGGAGGTTACCCTGTATTTTTCCTTGTATAATAGTTTGCAACAGTGTATACCTCTCCCCTCTCATCACGTGGCCCAGATATTGCAATTTTCTGATTTTGATTGTGTTGATTATTTCCTTCTCCTTTCCCATTCTTCTCAATACCTCCTCGTTCGTTGTTCTGCTCACCCAGCTTACTCTGAGGGTTCTCCGATATGCCCACATCTCGAATGCTTCCAGCCGGTCAGTGTCGCACTTCTTAAGCATCCAGGCTTACATTCCATATAATAGTACTGGAAATATGTAGCATTTAAGCATTCTGATTTTAAGATGTAGACTAAGATCTGTTCTGGTTAATACATTCCTCATTTTATTAAACACTGGTCTAGCCTTTCCGATCCAATTTCAGAAACTTATACTCGATGCCCAGCCGTTTTAGGTGGGTGGTCCTCGTTGCTTAGACTTTTTCTAAAAAACTTGTTTTCTTTAAATTTGTGCAGTTGTAGAAAAAGTATAGTGTGCAACATGTGGTAAAAGTACTTTTCTCACTCGTGTGTTTGCGGCACTCGCCCTTGAATCGTGCCACAAACTTCCACACTCGTGATAAAAGTTGAACTGTTCCCACTTGTTGCACAATATACTATTTCCTACGACCACCCATGAAAACTACCATGAAATAACACCACTGTCTTGATATTTGGAAAGTATCTAATATCACATTAGAGTGTGTTATAATATCACCCTAGTGTGATATAATATCGCACGGGTTGCATGGATGGTTTGATAAAACTTTGCGAAACGTCTACTTATAATAGTAGACGCACTGTTGCAATGACGACAAAATTTTAGTCTTTTTTATCATAAATTAGTATATTACGTAACGAGTGCGGAGAGTGACATTTTTCACACTAGTGGCAAGTATTGTCTCACGAGGCGCAAGCCGAGTGAGAAACTCCTAAGAGTGTGAAAAATCACTTTCCGCACAAGTAATGTACACTATTTTTCCAACGACCTTGCGATAATAATTGTAACAAATAAGTATTGTTTAATGTGATGGTTTTTTAAAAATGATGTTGACGTCGTTGAGTGCGGAAATGAAATGAGTGAAACTCACTTTTCAACAAGTTATGTACATTATTTTTTAAACGACCATAAATATTTAAAAAGTACCTTAAGTTTTTGTGTTCGCATATGACACTAGAGTCAAACCATATCTAATAATAGTATAATGAAATAAAAACTAGAGTAACGAAACGAGAAATTTATTAGAAACAAAACTAAGCACAAACGATGTAAACTTATTATAAGAATATAAAAATTAAATCGATATTAATTATGTTATTTGTTTTCTGGAGCAGCATAAAAATTGAACGTAAAATAATTACCCTGACAGTTTGTAAAAGTTATAGGTGATTGCATAGGTGACGATGTGATATTACTGGAAATATTTTATCGATGTTTTGAATGCTGCTACTGGTCAATATTGTTGTTGGTGGTTGGTTTAAAATTGGTCATAAGCGCGTTCATATCATTTTCTTGATTTTGGAGGAAGTAACTTTAATGATGTTGCTTGAGCCTCTTCGATAATTTCTGGTGGTGTCCACTCGCTACTATCAGTATCAACTTCCATTATTGTATAACAGGTTGTTCAAATATTAAAGGTCACTTTGGCCAATTTCAAACATCATCTAATTTATTATTTTCAATGGAACACCCTGTATATTTCCATTGTATTGAATAGCACTCTTAGTTTCCTATCATAGTGCTTGAGAGTTTCGTATACATTTCTAACCGTTCTGAAGTTATCAACACTTTATTGTATATATATACGAGTATATATATATATATATATATATATATATTTTTCTCAATAGTAATGTTTCATCAAGGCGCCTGTTGTCAATATATATACTTGAATTACTAATTAATCAGGTTAATTAGTGTCTTATATCACGAATTGTATTTAATCTCTGTCAGTTAACAAAGAAAACAGTCACTCAGTTTACTAAATATTAAAATCGTTAATAAATGTTAAAAAATTAACAGTTGTTCAAATTTTGCATCATTTTCCGTACTACATAGTGTAACCCAACGCTCAAATGATCGTGTAAACATCTCTCAAAATGTCAGGTGTAACTGCAGCAAACACGTTCCTAATCCGAATCTTCATATCCTCGGGTGTAGTCGATGGAGTACTATACACAATATTTTCCACGCACTGCTATAAAAAGAAATCCATCGAAGTCAGATCTGGTTGGCCAACTGCACGGATCTCCCCATTATATCCAACTATTTGGAAATTTTCTATTTAGATCATTTCTAACCGCTAATTGAAATTGCGCCGAGGCGCCATCTAACTGCAGCCACATTTTTGATCTTATATTTACAGGAATATGCACCAAGAGATCCCAAAACGCAATTTTAAAGAATCTTAGGAATTTTTGTCCATTCCAGTGGCTATTGAAAAAATAAGGACCTATAACGCGATTCTCTACAATCCCATCAAACACATTTATGCTCCATCAATTCTGACTGTCCCAAGTATGTAGAAAGTGATTATTCTGTGTGATTGTAGTGAAAGTTATGACGATTCACTAGACCATTATTGTGGAAAGTTGATTCATCTGTGAATGGCACAAATTTGAAAAAGTCTCTTCCTCTGCGACTCGATCAGGGGCCCATAAGCTAAAGTCTATTCTGTGGTAAAAGTCATCGCCGTATGAATACTGATGCATCTGAATATGAATCGGATGGTATTTGTGCTTTCTAAGAATCCTAGAAACACTGGCAATTTTTCTGGTGCTGGATAATCGAATAACTATATCTATGACATCTCTAGACAAAACAAAAACGTCAATTTGAATTTTATGAAATATTGCAGGAAATCAACGTACCCATTTAAATATTTAAAACAAATAGACTGAATTTTGCACACTTTTCACAATTTTTTATAAACATTACTCACGAATAATTTGATAACTGCCGTATCAATCACCAACGAATTATTAAATGAAGATCATAATTCATAACCGTTATAATATGCATTGTTACCTTTCGGCATAAAAAACTAGACAAGAATCGTGCATTCGGTGGGATCTCGGGTTGAATCGATGTTGATACAATTTCTTGGAATTGATAGGTGCGCAAATAATGGATAGTTGAATGTTTTTTTTTTGTTAAAATGTACATTGTTAATAAATAGAATATAAAAAAGGAACTTATTTGTAAACAGGCCGGACAAAAGTTAATTTTAATAAGAGGAATTTAAGGATAATAATTTGAATCGTATTCATGATAATACTTCTTGATAATGTTTCACTTGAATTGAAACGATATATACATGATTTAGTTGATATACAGGGCGACTAAAAATACATTGTAGTAAGAAGAATTGAAATGTTATAAAATGTGAAGAAATATATATGAGAATATTTTTAATGATGTTTCTAATTGATTCGAAGTCCTACCTATGTAGTATCTTGCGAAACTACATTCATAGGATCTCGTAGATATACAGTGCGACTAAAAATACATTGGCGTAAGGGGAGTTTTAGAATGTTATTAATTTGAAAAAATATTTATGAGAATAATTTTTAATATTGTTCCTAATTGAATTGAAGTATTACCTATGCAGTATCTTGTGAAACGATATTTATGGTATCTTGTAGATATGCAAAGCGACTAAAAATATTAATTTGAAAAAACATTTATGAGAATAATTTTTAATGATGTTTCTAATTGAATTGAAGTCTTACCTATGCAGGATATTGTCAAACTATATTTACAGGATCTGGTAGACATACACTGACATAGACTGACAATATTTAAACAGGGCTGAACGGAAGTACATCAATTATTTGAAACTTCCAAAATAATAAGGAACAAAGTGTAAATATGTAGTCATAGCGTACCTTTATTCCAAAAATATTATAAGAATAGTACTTGTGTCACCCTATATATCGTAATATTTGATATCACATATTTTATAAGGAGTGTACTTGCGTTATATATGTATACCTCGTCAAGAGGTTTTGGACCAATATCAGTACTATTTGTAGTGCTTTTAAATTGTATTTCCATATACTTAAGAAATCTAATATAGATTTTTTTCAATAATTTGTTAGAGGTAAGTACTATTTAAGCAAAAAATTGTTTTTAAAAAAAATTATCTGGGGTCAAAAACCGTATTAATTGGACAAAACTTGGCAAGATGAGATAAAATCAAAGGTTGAACCACTTATTTTGGCTACAACTCCACAAGGGTACACTAAATATTATATGCCATTGAAAAGGTCTTGAATAGAGCTACAAAAGACATGTAAGGTATTTTTTCTTTATCTGAGATGATAAACCGTATAAATTAGAAA
The DNA here is from genome assembly GCA_963921935.1 of Galeruca laticollis. Taxonomy (NCBI): domain Eukaryota; kingdom Metazoa; phylum Arthropoda; class Insecta; order Coleoptera; family Chrysomelidae; genus Galeruca; species Galeruca laticollis. The sequence continues at coordinate 80,600,339 of OY998180.1, forward strand.
AAAATTAAAATACCCATATTTTCGAAATTTTAATTGGCCGTTAGGACCCCTAAAGGATTTTTTCAGGGATCGTGGAATGATGCGATCGTATTAACTTTTCGAGCTCTATCATCCGGCAAAGTTTGATCGAAATGATTAGAGCCATTACAAAGTTGTCACAAATATATATATATATATATATATATATATATATATATATATATATATATATATTTATATATATAAAGGAAGTAGTTCTTCTTTTTTCGACCGGGAAATATTTATTTGTTAACGAAGATTTCGGGTTGGCGGTCATAAGAAATAAAAACTGTTTTTCTTATCTGCTCAATATTTCGCCATTATTTAATGGCTTCATCAGGAGCGGACTACAAGATTTATTAAATGAAAACCACACAATGATAAAACATTTTAAAATTACTTCTTACAAGAAAATTGGTGTCAGTTAATTAAAATATGAAACAGCACAACACGTTCAACACATTTTTAGACAGTAGGTACATTTTACAATTAAACATGCTGATAAAATTAACAACCAGTTTCTTTCTTTTTGTTGTAAAAAGTGTAGAACCAAACTAATTACAGGGAGATACAACTGACTTACTTTTTAATTTTATATGGTGATACTTAAATGTTATTTAGAATGTTACAATAGATATTGCTTAATTGATTGACGTCAGATTTATAATTTATAGTGTTTTTTGTTTTATTGATGTATTTCTAGAAATGTGCTAGAAATAATGAAAATAAAATTTTAATTGACTGGTATAAAAAACCAATGAGTTCAGGTAAATACATTAATTATCATTCTTATCATCCACGTAATACAAAGATCAACCTAATCCGTCAAATGAAAAATAGAGTCTTAGAAATTTCAAATCCAATATTTCATCAAAAAAATATAAAATTATTGTACAACCTTTTTTATGAAAACTCTTATCCTCCATATCTCTTAAAACGAATTTTATATAATACTTCTGAAAGAATGACTGACATTTCTAATAACATCACATCAAACTTGAATTATATTGACGCTGAAACTGACAATAATCATATGCCAATGTATGTGTCTCTACCATATATTAAATCAGTTACACCAAAAATTTCTGCAATATTCAAAAATCATAATATAAAAGTTGGTAACAAGCAACATCTTACTATTAGGTCAATCTTCAGTAAAATAAAAGATAAAACTCCTACCAATAAACTGGCTAATATAGTTTATGAGATTCCTTGTGATACTTGTAATAAAAAGTACTATGGTCAATCTAAGAGGTCACTTTCCAACCGAATTACCTCTCACAGGAGTGACAGCAAGTTGTATCCTGACAGATGTGCACTTGCTGAACATGTGTTTTATGAAGGCCATAGCATGAATTATCAATCCGCTAAGGTGTTAATTACAGAAAGGAATTATAAAAAACGTCTATTTTTAGAAACAGCTTACATCAATCAAGATGTTGATTGTATAAATAAAAAAACAGACCTGAATAATCTTAGTGTAATATACGCATATTTATTAGAATTTGAAAAGCAACATTTAAAAATTTGAGTACAAATCATATAAGTAACCTATAATAAAATTATTTTTAACATCAAAGTAATACAAATCAAAAAAAATTCATATTGACTTGGTAACATTATTTAATACATATATTGTTTTTTGAAGTTTTATAATAATTTTTGGATACTATTTGAAATGATTTATTATACATATATTTTACAACTTTACCTGCAATCTCGTTAAATAATGTAAGTATTTTTTTTATATACCCTTTATTTTAATTTTTGACCATATTTTATAATTTTTAGTACTTGAAAATGAATACGATTGTATTCGAAAGCTCGTAGAATAAATATTTAAAAGAGTACACTTGGTATCATTGCCACAAACCCACAAAAAAAAAATCATCCTTATGTTTAAATATATATATATATATATATTTATATATATATATATATATATATATATATATATATAATAGATATTTTTGTGGGGATGTGGCTGGAGGGGAACAGATTCTTCGATAACTCTAGCGTGATGTAGAATGGGCTGTGTACGGCCGACTACTTCAATTATTGCACTTTTTAACAAGTAGCAGAATCCCTCCAATAGTTTAATTGCGGGCGAAACAAAATAAACGAAGGACCAGCCATAAGGCAAATGAAACTCAAATTTGTGTAGAGGATTTACTTAATTGCTAAGATAAAACTACATCGATGCGGACATAAGATGGTAAGAAGTAAATAATTTATAAAGCACGTGGCAACATGGTAAGTATATCAACGTGTACCAGAAAATAATTCTTGTTAAACATTTAATTGTTTAAGTTACGATGTCTAGCAATATTTTTATTTACCTGGCCATGTCACTGACTCTACACACTATAACTAATTACTAAATTAAATTACGATTACTATTACTAACATTTTACATTATAAGCACGAAACTATTTTGTTAGTTCCGTGACTAGGCACGTCTGACTTCTTTAAGCTCGAATAGCAGAGAGAGTCAAAAGTCAAAGTCGGGAAGTCGAGAAAGCTTTTTAGAGCGCACAGGCGCAGAACATTTTTGATGGCATAGGCTACAGTTAGAGACGGTACAAGGGGGTGTCGGCGAAGGCTATCATATTGTTTAAGTGATTTAAACATACTGGGGGAGGAGGAAAGAGTGGAAAATGTAACCAGGTTAGGTTCTTAGAGGAAGAACAGCCAATTTAACTATAGGACGGGTATAAACTCCATCACTGGTCTTAATTTTTGCCGCTCGTACTTTGCCATCTTTTCCAGGCAAAAGCTCTATCACACGAGCTAAAGGCCAGTTTAGAGGAGGTCGGTCTTCAGACAAGACAAGGACTAAGTCGTTAATGGCTAGGTCCTTTTGAACCTTCTGCCACTTAGGTCGGTGCTGTAATTGATGAAGATAGTCTGTAGACCAGCGCTTCCAAAAAGTTTGATAAATTTTTTCGCATTGCTTCCAAAAAGTCAAGCGATTAGAGGGGGTTTCTGCTATATCCTTTTCAGGAAATGAGGTTAAAGAACAACCAATAAGGAAATGTCCGAGAGTCAAAGGTAAAAAATCATTTGGACTATCAGATAAGGGATATAAGGGACGACTATTTAAAACAGCTTCAATCTGGGTTAAAATAGTGGCTGTTTCTTCGTACGTAAAAGTAGCAGAGCCTAAAAGTTTTATCATGTGGGATTTCGTGCTTTTCACAGCAGCTTCCCATAGACCACCCCAATGTGGTGACCTAGCGGGTATGAACTTCCACGAGATTTCGGTCAAAGATAGATAGGAACTTATGACGTTGAAAGTCTCATGGGATCGGAAAAATTCAGACAACTCTTTCAGTTGATTTCGAGCGCCAACGAAGTTAGATCCGTTGTCGCTGTATATCACTTGAGGATTACCCCTACGGCCAATAAACCGCTTGAGGGATGCAATAAAGGCGTCAGTAGTGAGGCTGGTAACAATTTCGATGTGTACAGCTTTCGTGACCATACAAACGAAAATCGCTATATATCCTTTCAAAACAGGTGATTTTCTCAATCGTGAAGATAATATAGATATAGGACCAGCGAAATCGACACCGACCTTTGCAAAGGCTCTAGCCGGAGACACTCTGTCAACCGGAAGAGGGGACATGAGTTGGGAGGAAAACTGAACGTTAAACCGATAACAGGTTACACATTTCGATAAGATACGTTTGATTAGACGGATGCCACCTAAAGGCCAATATCTCTGCCTTAGGTTGCCTAGAACGTTTTGAGGACCACTATGTCCAAGTCTAATATGCTCCTTTTCTATTAGGAGGTGGACCAGACTATCATTTGAAGGAAGAAGTATAGGAACTAAAATTTGCATGTTGCAACCTACCTCCAACCCGTAGGATTCGATCATCATCCAAAAATATGTTCAGGGGTAATAACAATTTGTCCTGTACAGGTTTCTTTTGAAGCAGGCTGTCTATTTCCTTAGCGAAATACTCTTTTTGTATTTGTTTGATAATAAAATCATGTGATTGTTGAAGCTCTTTCACAGATAAAGGTCCTGCTAATCTAGAACTATTTTTCCGAGTGTTGTTCAAAAATCTGAAGAGATAAGCAAGACATCGTTGTAATTTAGTGAACTTCGGGATTTCTTGGAACCAATCTTTGAGAATATTATTAGTAGTTTTTAGATTAATCAGCGAAACCTTTTTTGTCTCAGGTAGAAAGTCAACAGGCGTAAAAGTATCGAGAGAGTCAAATTCTCGGGTTTCTTGCAAGAATGTAGGACCATGTAGCCAGAAAAGCCAGACATCTTTGGAAAATTTTCCTCTGGAAAGAATGTCGGCAGGGTTTTCATGTGAGCGGATATGTCTCCAGATAAATCTGATACTATTCTCTTGAATTTCGTGGACTCGTCGGGACACGAACATAGAGAACTCACCTGCCGAACGTTTCACCCAACTTAGTGCAACGAGAGAGTCAGACCAAAGATTTATTGAGTGAAATTTAAAATTTGCAGCAAAAATGTTCACTAATCGAGAAGTTAGTTTTGAGAGTAAGACCATAGCACTAAGCTCGAGCTTAGGAATTGTTAGTTTAGTTTTAAGAGGGTTTACTCTAGATTTGGAAGCAATTAATTGAGATGACAGCGTACCATCAGAATAGAAGGCTACTAAATAAACACAACAGCCATACGCTACTTGACTAGCGTCACAAAATCCATGTAACGTAACATTTATAATTTGTTTGTTTTCGAGAAGATATCGAGGAATGGACAATTCAGAAATTTGAGACAAGGTGTCAACAAACGACTGCCACTGTTTTAAAATACAAGGATCCTGAATAGGAGTGTCCCATTCGAGCTTAAGTTGCCAAAGGGATTGCATAATCAGTTTACCAAATAGAATAAGGAGATTCACAAATCCGGCAGGGTCAAAAGTACTGCTAATAATCGATAAAATTATTCGTTTAGTCAAGTACGAGAAATTAGGTATAGATGAAGAACCAATCTGAAGCATATCTTTAGATGAATTCCATTTAAGGCCTAAAATTTTACAAGGGGAATTGTCTAAATTTAAATCCAATTCCACGTTGGTCTCCAGAGAAAGTGAATCAAGAAAATCAGGCGAATTTGATTGCCACTTGTGTAGGAAAAATCCATGTCTATTGAGAACGGTATTCAACTCAGAATAGAGTGTGTTTAAATGCTCCACATTCGAAACTCCGCTAAGGATATCATCCATATAAGTTTGAGAGAGAATAGCTGCTTGGGCTAGAGGATATGAAGGATTTTTATCAGCAATGTCCTTAAGAACTCTGGTAGCGAGGAAGGGGGAACAGTTTTGGCCAAAACTTAGTCTAGAAAGTTCGATTGATTCAAAGGCTGTCGTTGGAGTTTCACGCCAAAGCACATTTTGTAGGTGGCGCTGAGTAGGGTTAATCTCAATCATTCTATACATCATTTGTATATCTGCACAAAGCACAAAACGAAAAGAACGGAAACGACAAATAATATCAAATAGGTTATCTTGAACCTGATATCCTTTGAGGGTAATATCATTAAGAGATATTCCCGTTTCGGTGCGAGAAGAGTAATCAAATACTATACGACATTTTGATGAAACTGATGAATTACGAATTACCGCTCGATGGGGCACAAAATATTTGATCTCGTTAGATAAATAATCAAACAAAGACAAAGGTACCAATCTGGCATGACCAAGAGAGACATAATCAAATAAAACTTGTTTGTAGGTTTTAAAAAAATCATTATTATGGGAGAATTTATTTTCCAAGTGCGTAAAGCGCCTTTTAGCAATAGAAAAAGAATGACCTAATTTTTTGTTAGAATTATCTAAGATAGGCATATCAACTTGATATCTACCATTAGGTAAGATTTTAGTAGTTTCTAAGAATCTCCTTTCGGCAAGTTTATCACTAGATGAAGGTTCCTGATCTATCGGAACTTCCTCCATTTCCCAGAATTTTTCAACTAATTTAGTTAAATTGTTCTCCTCCGAGCAAACTTCATCATTTACAGCTAGAAACGAGAGTACAAAATTGTTTCGATCGAGGTTCTTAACTTGGTTAGGGACAGGACCCGCGACTACATAACCTAAATGAGTACTAACCAAAGTTGGCATATTAGCTCCCAGACTAATGGTTTCATTTTTCAAAAGATTAAAATAAAGATCCGCCCCTACCAGAATCTGAATTTCTCCAGGTTGGTAGAACAGGGGGTCTGCTAACTCAATTTTTACATGTGAAGGTAACCTAATTTTATTAGGAGAAATAGAAAATTGTGGTAGTTTGTTAGTTATGTTGTCAATAACAGCGCAAGTTAAGTTGAACGTTTTAAACGGCTCTACCATTGAACTAAAAACTATATTCATGACATTAGTCGTGTGGTTACAGTTACCCTTACCGAGACCAGAAATACTTACACTATGAGGTCTAGTAGGTAAGTTTAAATTATCTGCATATGCTTTTTCAATGACACTGATTTGCGATGCAGAATCCAAAAGTAATCTTGCAGGTAAGATTTGACCATTTTTACAATGGACGTTCACCAAGGCAGTAGGTAACAAAACAATTTGGTTAGTAAAAGCCGTAACCGATAGTGAAGTTTGCGAAGTACTATTTACATTTGCATCCGTGGTGGACAAATTGTTATTACCACTCGTAGTTGGATTCACAAAAGTATTAGAAACCGTCCGAGTGTTTGAATTTTGATCGAAATGCAATAGCGTGTGGTGTGTTTTCCCACAGCTTAAACATCTATGTAGCGATTTACAAGCCGAAACCAGATGCTGAGAACTAAGGCAATTTATACAGAGTTTACTAGATTTCGCAAATTTGTATCGGTCTGAAGAAGACAATGTACCAAATTTATTACATTTTGAAACTGCATGATTTCTCTCATTACAATAAACACAAGTGAATTTATTTACAGAAGCAGAGTTAGAAGAATTATTTACATTAAAGGAATTCGAGGGATAATTAGCCTTCTGTCCCACACTATTGTACATACTAACTTTATTTCTATTTTCGGAAGTTTTGACTTCTTTTTTAGACACGGGCTCAAAAACGTTTACGTTTTCCAATACGGTGAAACGCTTTTTCAAAAAATCAAAAAAGGAAGAGATTGTAGATAAAGTGCCTGGCTCGCGCTCGCTCTCAAAAGCCTTGCGCGACTGGAAATCTAACTTTTGTTCCAACAAGAAGACAACGAGAGTTTCAAAATTCTCTTCGTCTTTAAGACCCAAATTTTTAATCAAATCAATTGTTTTCTTTGAGGAGATATAGAAATCCTTTAGTCCCGTAGCATTGCTCTTGGATAAAGGTTTTTGTTCAACAAATTCCGAGAAAAGTGTATGTATTAATTTAGATTTATCTTCATAGTTATTTCGCAGAATTTGCAAAGCGACATCTAGATTAGAATTCGTGACACTAAGACTGTCTATCAATTCTAGCGGTTGGCCTCTCAAAAGGCTTTTTAAATAGTAAAGCTTTTCACTTTTACTTTGTAATTTAGTATTGTTCAACACTAAAGCTGAGAACAAATCGAAAAATGATGCCCATTCTGATTGATTTCCGGTAAATGGTTTTATATTAATTTTAGGAAGAATTACATTTGCGTTTTCGGTTACTTCTACTTGGCATTTATTCTTTTTATCGATAGCGGAAGAAAGTTTAGCTATACATGCTTCGAAGCGATCAGCTACATCGTCCTCGGCGGCAGTAGCTTCGGCTATATTCTCCTCAGGAGGAGATAACGAGATTATATCAGACTGAACTACTTGATAAGCTTCATAATGACCAATGAGATTGTTTAGTTTAACTTGCAATAAATAGACCTCTACAGAGCTATCAATAGAAGCCGTGAAAGTTTCGATACGGGATAACTGTATTTTTAGACCCGTGCGTTTATTTTTTAATTGTGCTAAGTTTGCCATTTCGCTAAATTGATAGTCAATCCAAATGTACGACTACGAAAAATGTGAATTTATCAATATATGTTTCAATGATCAAAAATATGTGAAAAAATATCTCAAAGTACATGAAAATGTGTCAAAATCAGCGGAAAATGGTTATACAATAATACATAAAGACGCGACAAAGATTACCGAAAAATACATAGTATGAAAATAAAACAACAGGTCAGTAAATGAGCCAAAAGTTAGGAGACATAGCATAAATATCGAAAGATACCTCAATTTGTGTAAAAATACATTACACCTTCATTCTAATTTTCGAAACAATTCGCATATTCAGACATAAATGACAATAAAATCTATTAACTACAGTAAAAATGCGAACAAATATCAAATTCAATCGAAATTATAGGTACATGTATTATAAACTAAACGTTATTTCTTGTTTTTCTAAAAATATTGTCGAGAAATTAAATCCTCAACCGCATTTTTCATTACTCAAGTAAAAATAAATTCAATTTTTAAATCAATAGTTTAAAAATAACAAATAAATATATGTTTCAAGAATCAATGGTAACGCTATGAACACTTCAAATATTTACAAAAAATTCCCGACAATGTTGAATTATTTGCCGGCACAAAAAACTCTTGTTTTCACAACACTCACTGGAAGGTTTTTTCTTTTTTTTGTTAGGCGTCAAGCTCCAAGCAGCCGTCGGCTAGCGATAAGAATATACAAAGTACATGTCTAGGAACGTTGCCAATTCTTCCGTCAAATGTTCATACCTCAGGATTTTCTGCTTCCTAACAATAATTTTCAATATTGTTGTGCTAGTTTCTTGACCAAATTTCGAAACAAATCAAAGGCAAATGTACAGGATCCAACACTTAATTTAAAGTTTTAAACTAGAAATTTTCTAGAGGAATAGAACTAAAAAATGTCATTTTGACAGACAGAATTTTATTAGGTGATGAGACGATACCAAACTAAATAACCGGCTCTATGGACCAAAAAACTATGGAGGCGAACAGATTCTTCGATAACTCTAGCGTGATGTAGAATGGGCTGTGTACGGCCGACTACTTCAATTATTGCACTTTTTAACAAGTAGCAGAATCCCTCCAATAGTTTAATTGCGGGCGAAACAAAATAAACGAAGGACCAGCCATAAGGCAAATGAAACTCAAATTTGTGTAGAGGATTTACTTAATTGCTAAGATAAAACTACATCGATGCGGACATAAGATGGTAAGAAGTAAATAATTTATAAAGCACGTGGCAACATGGTAAGTATATCAACGTGTACCAGAAAATAATTCTTGTTAAACATTTAATTGTTTAAGTTACGATGTCTAGCAATATTTTTATTTACCTGGCCATGTCACTGACTCTACACACTATAACTAATTACTAAATTAAATTACGATTACTATTACTAACATTTTACATTATAAGCACGAAACTATTTTGTTAGTTCCGTGACTAGGCACGTCTGACTTCTTTAAGCTCGAATAGCAGAGAGAGTCAAAAGTCAAAGTCGGGAAGTCGAGAAAGCTTTTTAGAGCGCACAGGCGCAGAACATTTTTGATGGCATAGGCTACAGTTAGAGACGGTACAAGGGGGTGTCGGCGAAGGCTATCATATTGTTTAAGTGATTTAAACAGTGGCAATAAGACTCCAGAGTAAATTCTCTCAGATATTTATTCCCGAGCTTTCGAATAATTTTTATTCATTATCAAGGGATAAAATCTATAGCGAATTTTGTAATAGTTGTAAATTTTTATAATAAATTCTTTTAAACATAAATCAATGAAAAACTCAAAAAACAATATGTCATATTGTTTTTTGAGTTTTTCATTTTTGACATTTCAATTTCGGATGACATTAATGCAAAATATACTTTATACCGATTTGAAAACAAGAATCCAGATGTCTCTGTTAGCAAAATTGCAATTATATTAAAAGAATGAAAATCTTTCTTTGTTATAGGAAAACGTAAATTTATATTTAAAAAAAAAAGAATTTTTTGGTAACCAAAGGAGAGGAGAATTATTTATATAGAAAGTTGAGGGAGTTGATTTTGATATTCCCACGAGGCAGGATGAGAAAGAAGTTGATATGTAAGCATTGTTGAGAAAGAAGTTAGAAACAGACATAGTTATTGATGAATTGATGAAATATAAGGAAATAATTGATTTTGAATAGATAGATAGAATTAAATGGTAAAATAATTGAATTTGAGGAGGTAAATATGGAAGTATTGGCAATTGAAGAGGATAATAGGAAGTTATGGAATATAAAGAGGAATGGAATTATGGTAGAACTGGAGTTAATGAGTGGAAATAAGGAATATGAAGAAAAAGTGAAGAATTTGATAATGAAATATGAAGGATTGTGTGAGAAAGAAATTAGAATGGCTAATAATTATGTTCGTGAGATAGAATAAATAGAAGATGTGAAAAGTAATGGTAATTGTAATGAAGAATATTATAAATTTATAAAAGAATTATTAAAGATGTATGAGACAAGAATTACGAAGGAACTAAGGGTTGTTTAATGAAAATATGGATTATCAAAATAAAGAATACTGAGAAATGCTGAAACAAAACCTTATCCTGTAACATATAAATGTTTAGACAGAGTAGAGCAGAGTTGGAAACATTTGAGACCATAAAAAAAATGTATCAACGTGTATATAGGAAATATTATGTTACGTGAAATTTTAATAGATATAGTAGATTTAATAAGTTTTATGGGAATTAGGAATAATAGTTTAATAAGTTTGAAGATAATTTTTCTAGCGATATGTTAATAATTATTTGAAAGATAAATTATAATTATATGCAAGAATCGATTTATCATTCTTTTATTAGGGGGATTTAATACATATCCTCTATCTAAATTCTAAAGAAAATATTGAAATAAGGAAAAATATGCATATTTGGATGTAATACTAGTGATACAGACTGTATTCTCAATAATTTTAAAATTTCAATATACAAATAAATTTTGACATTTCAATTTCGGATGACATTAATGCAGAATATACTTTATAGCGATTTGAAAACAAGAATACAGATTTCTCTGTTAGCAAAATTGCAATTATATTAAAAGAATGAAAATCTCTCTTTGTTATAGGAAAACGTAAATTTATATTTAAAAAAAAAATTTTTTTTTGGTAACCAAAGGAGAGGAGAATTATTTATATAGAAAGTTGAGGGAGTTGATTTTGATATTCCCACGAGGCAGCATCGGAATAAGAGTTGTCTCAAATTTATTTAAAAATATCATAGTAATTTATATGAATATTATCAGATCATCAACTCCTGTATTGTAAAGCCAGTGCGTGTATAATTCGCAACGAATTGCATCGATAAAGTGCGGGTGATTTTCGGATTTCTAAATTATTAATTTAGAAAGTTGTTCCTGAATTCTAAACACGGTTTGGAATACGAACGAGTTAACCAGTACCTAGTTGGTGAGTCCTGTCCAGTTTATTTACATTATTTCTCGAGAATTAATAGGCCTTTATCAAAAATATTTCAAAATTAGATGCATCTTATGGTAATAAATTCGATTGAAATTACAGTAACGTTACTCAAATAAAATTCAACGTCAAGCGAGGATAATTTTGGAATAGACAATTTAAACGGAAATTTGCGTATTTTGACATTGATATACATCAAGTATATAATCAAACATTTTGATCATTGATAAATTATTTAGCGAGTAGATTTATAATTATAGGTTTTCTTAATTTTAAGGTTGATAGAAAATTCTATCTTTGTTTCTGCGTTTATAATATTTTTGAAAAGATCTAATTTCTTGTAATTTGTTATTTGATAATATATTATATAAATTTGAATTCCAATTACTCTTTGCTCTTTGGTACTCATTTCATATTCATTTCTCATTGTATTTGATAATTTTCAGGCTATAGAAATAAGTGACATTTGGGTAATTTCCTGACAGTAAAATCATATATGTCATAAGATAATTTAATCGTCTTTTAGTATATTGAACAAACAGTTACTCTAGATTTGGAATAGCGTAATACGTAATTTGGAAAATGCTTTAACAATTTATAAATTTGAATTATTATTTGAAATCTTTGATACCTCCCTGAGATAAGAGTGAGTAAGTCGATTGTGTATTGATTTATCTTTCACAATATAAAATTTAATATTCATCTGAGCCGGGCATATTAATTTGACAACTGCTATCAAAAATTTCAATAGGTTATATTCAGTGGTAAAGGCATATTCACAAGAGTGTAGTTACAATCATAAATTGTGACATCAATAAATAAAATTCGTATAGATAAAATCATAATATAATAATTTGTCACCCAAACGTGGGGCAAATAGTATTAAAATACATAGAGAATATATTTTAATTGGCGCCGCAAAGTGGGGCAAAAATATATTTATCATTATTATCATAACCAGTATAGAAAAATATTATAATTTGACGCAACAAATTCATTGACTATATAAAAAATTAAGTATCGACCATGGAAAGAAGAATGGCATTAAGGGATGGTGAACAGGTAGGAGTTGACAGTGAATCTGAGGAACAAAGAGAAGAAAGAAGAGATAGTATGGGTGATTTTCAGGTGCAGTACTTGCACCAAGGAAGGGAACAATCAGAAGGAGATATGACAACGGGATATGAAGCAGCAGAACAGGAGGATAGAAGACAGGAAGCGCAAGGAAGAAAAAGTCAAGATCGTCAGATGATGGAAATGATGCGACAATTATTGGGAGATATGAATAGTATGAAGGAAGATATTAGGGGAGATATGAATAAAATGAGTGAATATTTGAATGACAAGATTGATACTATGGAGGAGAAGATTAGGGGAGATATTAATAATATCACTGGAAACATGGATAGGCTGGAAAAGAAAATAGAAGAAGGAAAAATTGAAAATTTGAAGGAGATTAAGAAAATCAGGGAAGATATGAAGAAATGGAATAATAAATTTAGTGAAGATATGAAATCGGACATGATGGTAAAAAAGTATACGCAGTAGGGAGGAACATTGTTGAAAAGACGGATGATATGTTGGATAACATGGATAGCGAATCAAACAATAAGAGAAGAGAATAAGACGAAGTTTAGGAAAAGAAAATAAAATTGAATTATATGAAAGGATTATAGGAACGAAATCTAGAAACGAAAGGGAATTGTACATGGTAAGGGATGGATATAAAAACGATATGTAAATAAAAGGTTTATGATTAACAAGTAATATTTAAAAACATATGTAAATAGAAAATTATATAAACAGGGTTTGATAAAAAAAATTTGATAGACATGTTGATATGAATTATGAAAATGAATATAGAAGTTACAGAAATGAAAAACGAATATATGGAAATGGAGGTAAAATTGATGACAATAAGTATTTTGAGAATAGAAAATATTTCAGAAACTTTGATAGAAGAAATGATAATGAAAATAGAAATGAAATTAAGCAACAAAATAGATGGACAGGATGAAATAATTACATTTATAGGAGCAAACGGAAGTTATGTGAACTCAGCAAATATATGATACAACAGATTGAATTGAAGGATGAGAAATAAGTTGGGGCAAATAGTATTAAAGACCATAGAGAATATATTTTAATATATATATATATATATATATATATATATATATATATATATATATATAATTTCGTGGCTTATAGTTGTTAGTGAATTTGTTTTTATATTGTTGTTGTAGTATTTGTATGTACGATGTTGAATAATTTTATTTATTTGATTTGAAGGATATTGATTATTTTCTAAGACGATCTTAAGTTTTTTAATTACTTCAGGACGATATTTAGGCGAAGTTAGTTTTATAGCTCTATCTATTAATTCTATAATAACATTTTTTTGTCTTTTTGGATGGCATGATTTATAATTTAGATATCTTCCTGACCAAGTTTCTTATGTAAATAATTTACTTTCAATTTTATTGTTATTGGTTTCAATTAGTGTCATAACTAGAAATTCAATATTATTGTTATTTTCAATGTCTATGATGAATTGTATTTCAGAGTTAAAAGAATTAAAAATATTGAGGAATTTATTACATTTGTCTTCTAGAATAGCAGCATCAACAGTCATCAACATAGCGTTTGAAAAATGATATATCAAATTTTATAATTTCTAATACTTCTACTTCTTCTACATACTCCATAACAATTTGTGCTAAACTTAAACATGCATACCAACTCTATCAAAGGGTAGGGTTCAAGTGCGCCATTCAAATTTACTCTAATTATTGGTTTGTGAAATTAAAATGAACAAACTTATGATTCCAGGATTTTTTTTAAAACATAGAAATTTATAAACAGAAAATGTGTACAGATATACTACAAAAAAATAAACTACTATTACGATGGAACAATTAAAACGTTTTTTTTAAATAAAGGCCTATTTTAATTTAGAGATCTCTAATATAATATTTTAAAATGGTACCTTTTATTTACTAAGTTTGTATCCAATTCAAACTAAGCTTCACTATCATTTTCTTTCTGTTGTACTGTCCAAAATATTATTGAAAAGCTCTTCTTAAATTTCACACGCAATGCCTTGATTTCTTCCCCAAGATATCTATCCTTTAACTGGATATACAATTATCTTCTCTCTTCTTCTGATGATTATAAAATTGGTTTAAATTTCCATATTTATCAAATATAAACGTGTTTTATCGTCCTTGTAGAAATAAATTACAATATCCCTTGCCTCTTTTTTGACGTTTTTTCAAATCAGAATGACTTTTCTCTCCTGTATATTGCAATTATCTTCAAATTATTATTATTATTATAAAATTGGTTTAAATTTCTTCCTATTATACTTTGAGTATCAACTTTTTGTATCGTTCTTATTGACGAGATCAATTATAATACGACTTTCAACTTTGACATTTTTAAAATCCTACTGACTTTTTGATTTCCATCATAATCTATCTCGTTGCGGGTTGCTATCGAAACTTCTCTATATCGTATGAATTGTATAGATATTGTGTGATTAACGACGATTCGCTGTTTATATTACAATAAACCATGAATTTTTATGCCGTATATGAAACATGAAAATGACATTTTGGTATTAGAAATTAACATATATAGAGATGAAGATTTTTATACATATAAATATTAACATAACTTGTATAAAATACCCTAATTACTAACTATATGAAAATTTGACGCGTTTCTTTCAAATTATTTTGAATTTCATTCTAATTTCAACCGATGCTTTTGAAATTACATCAAGTACTGCATTATAAATTTTAATTTCCGTTGTATCTAAATCAGATTTCAATATTTTCGATTCTGATGGTTCAAAGAGTATATCGTCTGTTTCAATATCTATCCACGCCATTTTTCATATAAAGTACAGCTATCCAACGCACATTTACATCAATGGAATGATTGGAAATTACATAAAACATAGTTGTGTAAAAGCCTGCTTGAGTTTCCCATTCCTTCAACTTGGATTCAGCTGGTTTTAGTATTTCTGAATTCTGACTGGCAGCTCCTTGTAAGACTTCCACTACCAACATATTTGGTGAATCTACATTCATTTTGAAAATGAAGAAATTCTGAATTTATTTATTTAAAATGATTTAGTATGCTGTGAATATCATTAATCAGCTTGTTGGTTTAATGCTAAATTATAACCTTCTGAAGCACTTTCATTACATACTTTAACTTTTCAAGTATTTAATTAATTTGGATATATCCCTTGAATAACTGGATGGGCACAATTTGTTAGGTTATTAAATATTAGGAATATCTAATTTGAGATAATTCTACTTGTGTTCAAAAACTGCTAATCCTTTCCACGATATTTGCGTTAATTTTACCAACAAATAGATTGTGCCGTTCTATTTATTTTGCAAACTCGCAAGATATTTCTAATAGTAAACTTTCATCTAATTTATTGACATTTTATTCATTATTAAATTGAATACAACCAAATGAAACTGCTTCAACATATATATATATATATATATATATATATATATATATATATATATATATATATTTTGAAGTACTTTCATTTGGTTCTATTCAATTTAATAAGGATTAACAGTATTACTGAAATAAATCATATTGATTTTCTCAATCTTGTACTTTATTAGCCATCATTTTAACGAATATTTATGAATTGTAAAAAAAACATGTCTAAATTAATTATAGATGCTGATAGTAAAAACAGTGAACAAAATCCTCACTATAATACTGAAGTAAATCTGACCAAACATATTGAAACATATACTCTTTGAACCATCAGAATCGAAAATATTGAAATCTGATTCAGATACAATAGAGATTAAAATTAATGATGCAGTACATGATGTAATTTCAAAAGTATCCGTTGAAATTAGAATGAAATTCAAAATAATTTAAAAGAAACGCGTTAAATTTTCATATAGTTAGTAATTAGGTTATTTTATGCAAGGGATTTCAGGAATTTTAATAAATAGTAAATAAGTTATGTTAATATTTATATGTATAAAAATCTTCATCTCTATATGCTAATTTCTAATACAAAAATTTCATTTTCATGTTTCATATACGGCTTAAAAATTCATGGTAATATAAACAGTGAATCGTCGTTAATCACACTATATCTATACAATTGATACGATATAGAGAAGTTTCGATAGAAACCCGCGAAACCCGCAACGTGATAGATTATGATGGAAATCAGAGAAGTCAGTTGGTTTTTTAAAATGTCGAAGTGAAAAGTCGTATTATAATTGATCTCGTCAAGAAGAACGTGCTAATTTACGCAAACTTTTCGGATTATTGTGGAGAAACGACCTCGTTCGAATTACAAGGAAGCATACAGTATATATCATCTGACAGAAACAGTAATAGTTTATGTAATTGGGTAATACCTTCACCAGAAAATACAATAACTACATTAAGAATATTAAAATTGAACTTCTCAAGAAATTCCACGTGCTTGTCAATTAGAAACTTCGACAATATTCAATTGAACGTGTGCAGTAACGACATACTACCCAAACCTGTTGTACTATCTTCAAGAAACAAACTCTCCGTAACTTTGAAATATAATAACCCAGTGTTTTTATGTGTTTGGATTGATCTGGTTGTTACAATTCCACAAATATTTGTAGAACAGCAGATTTCGTTTGTACAGACCATTCTGATTTCACGGGGTGTGCTATTTGTAATTCATCAACTACCCCTTGCAGTAATATTTCTATAGATAGATGTTTCGACCCGTATAAAGACAAATGTGACGGAATCATTAATTTTCCAAAAGGCGAAGACGAAATAAACTGTTCAGAACTTTATCCTCAGCTTATCAAATGTCCAAATGAAGATTAGTTTGAAGTGGATACAAACCTAGTAAATAAAAGGTACCATTTTAAAATATTATATTAGAGATCTCTAAATTAAAAAAGGCCTTTATTTAAAAAACATTTTAATTGTTCAATAGTAATAGTAGTTTTATTTTTTTTGTAGTATATCTGTACACATTTTCTGTTTGTAAATTTCTATGTTTTAAAAAAATTCCTGAAATCATAATTTTGTTCATTTTAATTTCATAAACCAATAATTAGAGTAAATTTGAATGGCGCACTTGAACCCTACCCTTTGAAAGAGTTGGTATACATGTTTAATTATTTTTCAAATAATAAAAAATAAATAATTATTGAATCCTATACAAATTTGGCGCTCAACGTGGGGCGAATTAAGAATTTTTTCGTTTAAAAACATTAGAATTAGATACAATTAAAATGGCAAAGAGAATGATGCTTAGGGACGGAAAACAAATAGGTTTGGAAGGCAGATCAGATGAGGAACAAGAAGAAAGGAGACGTGGAATGGGAGATTTAGATGGAGAGGAACAAACCTTAATAGATAAAGAAAGTGAAGAATCGAGGGAACAGCAGGATAGTAGACAAGACAGGCAGGATATTGTAAGCAGAGGAGATCAAATAATGGAATTTTTAATTGAAATGAGGGGAGATTTGAATGGGAAGATAGATAATATGAGGGGAGATTTGAATGGGAAGATAGATAATATGAGGGGAGATTTGAATGGGAAGATAGATAATATGAGGGGAGATTTTAATGGAAAGATGGACAAGATGAATGGGAACATGAATGATTTAAATGGAAACATGAACAGGATGGAAAAGAAAATAGAAGAGGTGAAGATGGAAGGTTTGAAGGAAATTAAGAAACTTAGGGAGGAAAATGAAGAATTTAGGAAGCAGATAGATAAGGTGAAGGAAGATACGTTTGAACAAAATAAACATTTGCGTATAGAAATGCAAGAAAATGAGATCCGAATTAGAGAAGGGATAAAAAAACATATGGTGGAAGAAATTCATGAATTAGGGAAATGTATAAATGAAAATTTACCGGGAACTATTCAGGCTGAAGTTGCAAAACAAAATGAAAATATAACAAAAGAATTGGAATACATTAAATTTCAAGGACAAACAATAGAGGAAGTAATGCAAAGCTACCAAGAAAAAGTAAAAAAAAATTCAATGACTTAGAAGATTTATTAGAAGAAAAAACAGGTACATGCGTTAAACGAAATGAAACAAAGGGTAAACAGTTTAATAAGGAACTGGAGGAGATGAATAGGAAACTGAAGGATACTATGGAAGAAATAGAACAAACCACAAAACAAAATGCCGGACGGTTAATTTATACAGAAAGTATCAAAATAAGAGTGAAATTTGATAGAAATATGAAAATAATTGATTCTAGAGTTTTTATTAATATAATTGGAAATGAAATAATAGGAATTGAGATTAGGGAGGAGAAGAAAATAATAAAAAATCAGTTCAATGATACGGAAGAATTTGAGATGCAAATTGTAATGCATTTCTGAGAAGAAAGTACAGAAACAGGAATATATGATGAAGATAAGGAGATATGGGGCAATCAATTTAAAAAGAACATAGTGGAAAATTTAAAGAAATCTAGGAAACGAATATGGAACAATGATTTCAAAAAGGATATAGTGGAAAATTTAATCGATTTTAGGAAACCGATAGAGAGTCAAACAATAAGAGAAGAGAATAAGACGAAGTTTAGGAAAAGAAAATAAAATTGAATTATATGACAGGATTATAGGAACAAAATCTAGAAACGAAAAGGAATTGTACATGGTAAGGAAGGGATATAAAAACGATGTGTAAATAAAAGGTTTATGATTAACAAGTAATATTTAAAAATATATTTAAATAGAAATTATATAAACATGGATTGATAATAGAAGAAATGATAGACATGTTGATATGAATTATGGAAATGAAAATAGAAGTTACAAAAATGAAAAACGAATATATGGAAATGGAGATAAAATTTATGACAACAAGTATTGTGAGAATAGAAGAGATTTTAGAAACTTTGATAGAAGAAATGATAAAGAAAATAGAAATGAAATTAAGCAACAAAATAGATGTACAGGATGAAATAATTACATTCATAGGAACAAACGGACGGAAGTTATATGAACTAAGCAAATATATGATACAAAAGATTGAATTAAAGGATGAAACAGAAGTTGATATGTAAGCATAGTCGATGAAGAAGTTAGAAACAGACATAGTTATTGATGTATTGATGAAATATAAGGAAATAATTGATTTTGAATAGATAGATAAAATTAAATGGTAAAATAATTGAATTTAAGGAGGTAAATATGGAAGTATTGGCAATTGAAGAGGATAATAGGAAGTTATGGAATATAAAGAGGAATGGAATTATGGTAGAATTGGAGTTAATGAGTGGAAATAAGGAATATGAAGAGTTTGATGATGAAATATGAAGGATTGTATGAAAAAGAAATTAGAATGGTGAATAATTATGTGCGTGAGATAGAATAAATAAAAGATGTGAAAAGTAATGGTAATTGGTCAGATTGTGAAGAAGAACATTATGAATTTATAAATGAATTGTTAAAGATGTATACAAAAAGAATTTCGAAGTAACTAAGGATTGCTTAATTAAAATATGGATATAATAAAGGAGAAGAATACTGAGAAAGGTTAAAATAAAATCATATCCAGTTCCATGTAAGTTGTTTAGGCGGAGTAGAATAAAAAAGAGTTGGAAATATGGCAGATTATAGAAGAATTCGGGAAACCTGAGACTATCATACTAGATCATGCGACGTACTTTGAAAGTGACAAATTTGGAAGGATATGCCGAGAGATTCAAATAAAATTAAATTTTATTAGTGTACGAAAGCCATCAACAAATCCTGCGGAACGATATATTAAAGAAATAATAAAATATCTAAGAATATTATGTCATCAGCAACATGATCAGTGGGAAAATAATTTAAAACAAGTGGATAAATTCCTTAATCACACACCTCATGGTATTATAGGAGAATGTCCTATCTTTTTAATGACAGGTCAGCTACCAGAGAGAAAATGGATAGTGAGCCGAGACATGCATATGTTGGAAATTCTTGACAAAGTGAATAACAAATTACAAAAACAAGCAGAACGATACATTAAAAGAGCAAACAAGAAGGAAAAAAGAAAAATGGTTTTCCAGAAAGGAGATTTAGTTTTAATTAAATCATTACTAGTTGCAAAAAGGAAAGATAAGATGTGTGCTAAGTTATTATTACCATTGGAAGGGCCATACGTAGTGGTAAATGAAAATGCTCAAAATAGCTATAAGCTGGCACATCCAGATACTGGGTTAATGAGGGGGATATTTAATATTGAGAGTCTATTCCAGTATCATCAGCAGTCAAATTAAATAGGTTAGATGTATATACGTTTTGGAGTTTAAATTGGATAGGGGGGAGAAATTGATGATATTATGAATCAAAATTTATGTAAATGTTTAGATTGAGATATTTCATTCAAATGAGAAAGAAACATATTTATTGAATTGAGATTATTAAAAAATTAAAGGATTTAAATTTTAATATAATCAAATAAGTTTGAATATATTAAAATATAAATGGGGGGAGTTGAAGCACTTTCATTTGGTTCTATTCAATTTAATAAGGATTAACAGTATTACTGAAATAAGTCATATTGATTTTTTCAATCTTGTACTTTATTAGCCATCATTTTAACGAATATTTATAAATTGTAAAAAAAAACATGTCTAAATTAATTATAGATGCTGATAGTAAAAACAGTGAACAAAATCCTCACTATAATACTGAAGTAAATCTGAACAAAGATATTGAAACAGACGATATACTCTTTGAACCATCAGAATCGAAAATATTGAAATCTGATTCAGATACAATAGAGATTAAAATTAATGATGCAGTACATGATGTAATTTCAAAAGCATCCGTTGAAATTAGAATTAAATTCAAAATAATTTAAAAGAAACGCGTTAAATTTTCATATAGTTAGTAATTAGGTTATTTTATGCAAGGGATTTCAGGAATTTTAATAAATAGTAAATAAGTTATGTTAATATTTATATGTATTAAAATCTTTATCTCTATATGCTAATTTCTAATACAAAAATGTCATTTTCATGTTTCATATACGGCTTAAAAATTCATGGTAATATAAACAGTGAATCGTCGTTAGTCACACTATATCTATACAATTGATACGATATAGAGAAGTTTCGATAGAAACCCGCAACGTGATAGATTATGATGGAAATCAGAAAAGTCAGTTGGTTTTTTAAAATGTCAAAGTGAAAAGTCGTATTATAATTGATCTCGTCAAGAAGAACGTGCTAATTTACGCAAACTTTTCGGATTATTGTGGAGAAACGACCTCGTTCGAATTACAAGGAAGCATACAGTATATATCATCTGACAGAAACAGTAATAGTTTATGTAATTGGGTAATACCTTCACCAGAAAATACAATAACTACATTAAGAATATTAAAATTGAACTTCTCAAGAAATTCCACGTGCTTGTCAATTAGAAACTTCGACAATATTCAATTGAACGTGTGCAGTAACGACATACTACCCAAACCTGTTGTACTATCTTCAAGAAACAAACTCTCCGTAACTTTGAAATATAATAACCCAGTGTTTTTATGTGTTTGTATTGATCTGGTTGTTACAATTCCACAAATATTTGTAGAACAGCAGATTTCGTTTGTACAGACCATTCTGATTTCACGGGGTGTGCTATTTGTAATTCATCAACTACCCCTTGTAGTAATATTTCTATAGATAGATGTTTCGACCCGTATAAAGACAAATGTGACGGAATCATTAATTTTCCAAAAGGCGAAGACGAAATAAACTGTTCAGAACTTTATCCTCAGCTTATCAAATGTCCAAATGAAGATTAGTTTGAAGTGGATACAAACCTAGTAAATAAAAGGTACCATTTTAAAATATTATATTAGAGATCTCTAAATTAAAAAAGGCCTTTATTTAAAAAACATTTTAATTGTTCAATAGTAATAGTAGTTTTATTTTTTTTGTAGTATATCTGTACACATTTTCTGTTTGTAAATTTCTGTGTTTTAAAAAAATTCATGAAATCATAATTTTGTTCATTTTAATTTCATAAACCAATAATTAGAGTAAATTTGAATGGCGCACTTGAACCCTACCCTTTGAAAGAGTTGGTATACATGTTTAATTATTTTTCAAATAATAAAAAATAAATAATTATTGAATCCTATACAATATATATATATATATATATATATATATATATATATACATATATATACCGAAAAACAACCTAAGACGAGGGTACATGTAACTCAGCATTGAGTACAGCCAGAAGATTGAAAATTTTTCTGGAGCATCACCTCAGCGCCTCGAGTCAACTAACAGAATTCCCTCATGATCGTTGAACACGTTCCTATTTTTTTGGCCATTTGAAAAAAGACATTTTGTATGAAAAAAAATACTGTATGACTTTTCATGGTTTGACATTTGAGTTTGTATTGAGGTTTTTCGGCGTGGTGGGTATTGTGGGGCTGTACTTGCGTCAATCGGCAACTGCTGTAGCATGTGATGTACTTCATTCACTTTATTGATAGACATTGCTAATCAAAATAATATGCTTAGGTTTATAAATTGATATCGATAGGTATATATAGTATTTGGTAAGTTCTATCATAACTAATTAGTGATTGTTACTGAATAATAATTAGAGAATGATTTCCACAATCACAAATAGTAAATTTAAAATTAAAGCGCAAAAGAATATCTACTCAATTTCAGACATTATAACGATTAATGCATGTCAAATATAATTAAGCATTACTTTTAATCTTATACTTTTTAATATAATAAATCACCTTACTTAAATTAGAACTTAAGGTTAAAAAATTTATGACGAATTTATAATGTTTGAAGTATATACTTTTGTTTATAGGTACGTAATTAAATTATATTTAGACGTTTCGCCTGTCAATAAACATAGAATAAGCTTTAATTACAATAAACAGTGACCAATGTTAGTAATCGATGAGTAAGTTCAATGATTTCAGGAATAATAAGTTGACTCTCTAAAAACATATGCATGGAATAGTTCTAAGTGCTATTTATACCACTTGTTGAATGAAGTGGTATTCAAATAAATTAAAATTCACTTATTCGTGCTTAGAGAGTAAAATGTACCCGAAAAGTGAATAACTTATATTTTTTTATCTACCGACAAAATTATATTCGACTCAACTAAACTGTTTCCGAATATCTCATATGTCAATATCCTTTCGATTGCGGGTAAACAATAACAAACCGTCGTTAAGTTGGCTTCACTATTCCTCGTGTAGTACATGTTGCGATAATGGGTCCATATTTTGTATTCGTCAAAAGACTGTGAGATTGTGGCTAGTATTTTATGTCACCGCTCCCAATCTAATAACTACTTTAGTGATTTCTAGTGGTATGATACAGTTTTCCTCAAATGCTCCTTCTAGTTTAAAAACAGTTTGAAATAGTAAATCTTGTCAATTGTCATTTTTCCTGACGTAAGTGAAAAATAATTGAATATTCACCAGTATACCGATCCGGTTGCTTCACACTTTTATTCAAAATATATATTATTATTAAATCTAACAACTCTGATGTACAATATTTATGTCAATTCATGTTGCAAAATTGTTTCGTGCTATTTATGCGAAATACACGAATGTAAAATAAATTTCATGCAATGGAATATTTTTGGTATAGTTTTATTTTATTTGTCGCAAATATGCGGTTACAATGCGATATAGAGAATGTTTATTATCCAGACATGTTATAAATATGATAGTTATTAACTACTGACACATTTTAAATTGTTGACTGGCTATTGTTGCATTACATCCCATAAATAGGAATAAATCCCTATTACGTCAGTGGACACCAATAAAGGAAAGCTTCCAAATCCATTTACTGTCAATTCACTAAAAACAGTTCTAAGAAGTATATATTTGTTCAAAAAGTTTATATATCAACCCGCGGGGGAGAACGATCTGAGCATTTCAGAAAAAGCAAAGACTTGTATATAAAACTTCGGACAAAAATTCATCGCTTAATAGCTATAACAGAAAATTATCGAGTAACATTACACGCGTGGTTTGAGAAGTTGCTGATCTAACAAAATATTAAAATATTTCTATTAATAATAAGTTTTTCTTTTACAAAATCTTTATTCGCGGAGATGGAAGCATTCTCATTACTCATCTAAACATTTAGCTAGGAGAAATATCTATATATCTATATTTTTTGTTATTGTGCTTGTTGCGTAGGTGATGACTGGTCTGATAATGGTCTTATAAAGTTCAATTTTTGTTTTTTTTTGGTAATGTTTTACATTTCAACATTGCTCGACTCCAACCATAGACTTGATTTCCTGGTAATATCCTATCTCTCATTCGTTATTTTCCATCTTTTCCAATTACTCGTAAATAATTGAAGTGGGTGACCATCTCAAATCTGTGCTTCTCTATTTCAAAATAGTTATCTGCGTTATTGTCTTTTCTTCCTATATACATATATTTTATTTCGCCTTCATTTATATACAAACCAAATTTTATTGCTTCTCTGTCTAGCCTATTAATATATTTTATTAATTGTTCTTTTGTATTTGCTATTACCGTAACATCGTCTGCATATGCTATAACTTGTGATTGATTCACCATTAGATTTTTCTTGTCTCAATTGGCCTTTCTCAGTATGCCTTCCATTACTAAATTAAATATGGTGGGTGACAGCGGATCTACCTGCTTGATCCCTCTATTAACTCTAAATAGATGCGTTGTTATGACCTGAAATTTGACTTTTGCTCTTGTATTTATTAAACCCATGTTAATCAGCGTTCTTATTTTTTTTTTTTCAAGCTTTCTAGTTTGTTTACCATATGCTTTCTAATAACTGTATCAAAGGCACATTTGAAATCTCTGAAGACTGCATGTGTATTTCTGTTATGTTTTCAGTTTTTTCTGCAGTATTTGCTCTAGAGTGTGTATTGCATCAATTGTCGGCCTTTCTGGTTTGAAGCCATTTTGGTAGTCTACGAGAATTTATTCTGCGTGTAATTTTAGACGTCTATTAATTAAATTGGCAAGTATCTTATATGTTACATTCAGTAATGTTATCGGTCTATAATTTTGATAGTTTTCCTTTTCTCCTTTTTTATATACGGGTATACCAGTGGATCAATCTTCCAGCATCTTATTTTGAATCCATATCTCTTTGATTAGATGACAAATCTGGTCCTGCAACTGTTGTCCTCCATATTTCAACAATTCTGCTTCTATTTCATTGTCCTCTGTAGCCTTAGCATTTTTTAATTTTCTGATTTCTTCTTATATTTGATGTGCTTCCGGATTTCCAGCTTCCTCTTCTTCTTCTTGCAATTGTTGCTCATCTACATATTGTGTAAGTGCATCGTTATGTTCTCCCACGTACAATAATACTCTTTTGTAATGTGCTCCCCATATTTTTTCTATTTTTATGGTAGTGTTCTGTTTTCCCAGCTTTGTCTTTTATTCCTCTTATTGTGTTTTTTAGTTGGTTGTATTGTAATTTTACGTTTTGGTAAAATTCCTTTATCTTATTTTGAGACCATTGTTTTTCTATATTTTCTAATTTCCCATTTAACCATATGTTTTTTTCTTTTTGTATACATTATTTGCTGCATTCCTTTTCAATTCATAGTTAATTCCGTCATGTTTTTTTTTTCTGTCCTTGCCCATTTAATTCTTGACATATTTTTCTGTTTTCTAATTCCCTCACATTCATTGTCAAACCAATCATTGCTACTTTTTTTACTTGTTGATTTTCTGAGAACCTCTTGAGCCGTTTTTGATACATTATATCTGATTTCTAGCCAGATGTTTTCTATATCTGTATTTAATATATGATTAGCTGTATTCTTTTTGTACGCATTTTTAAGAATTTTTTTTACTTCATCCTTTTGTATACTTTTAGCATTACATCCCATTTTTTACTATTATTGCCGGCAGTATATTGTTTCTGTATTGTTAAATTTTGTATCGTCGCTATTACCATATAGCCGTTTTCGTTTGCGCTCGTCTGTACAATCTGGTAGTAGTTATGTTTCTACATATTTGTTTTGTTGCCAGTATATGATCTATCTGATATCCGATTTCCCCCGATGGGTGTCTCCATGTCACTTTGTGTCTTCTTTGGTGTTCAAATCTTGTGGATAGGAAGATCGTGTTTAGGGATCCTGCTAGCTGAATTAAGCTATGTCCATTGTCGTTAGTTTCTTTATGTATCGTTCCCCTTCCGTTTCCTATTATATCTTTTAGATATACTTCCTCTCCTATTTTGGAATTTGCATCTCCTAATATTATCACTTCGTCTTTTTTTAGCAAACCCTATCATACCTCATTTAATTTTTCATAAAAACGATCCTTTGCCGTATCGTCCGTTGTTTCCGTGGATGCATTCATACACTTCCAAATTTCGCGTATATATCATTCGAGAATCCACAAGTGCGAATTGTTTTATGTCATATTTATTTGGCTTCGAGGGTATGTATTGAGTAAACGGGCATAGTCCTCCAAAACCTGGCAACATTTCGTCGATCGTAAGATTCTCAACAGGTAAGTAACATTTCTGACAGTTCTGGGCAAATAATTTGAAAACATCTCGAATGGGAGTTTACCGATCAATTGATTTTCTTCGGGTACTGGAAGTTCTATCATCGAAAAGTAAAACACGTACCAAAAACTTGAATATTTTCACATTCATTACAAGACCGAATTTTCATATTCCGTCGTCATGCTTTCCCCAGAGTTGATCTAGAAATAGAAGTTTTGTTTAATATGAACTCCGACCAAATACAATGAGCTAATAAATGCTTTAAATTCTATCATATCGGTGTGCTTCACTCCATGGAAAAGTTTTTCTAAAAGATCATTGTTGAATGAATTTGACCAACATTCAACAGCAGTTTTGTATTTTTGGCGTCTCCCTTCACACCAGGTAAGTAGGAAATAATGTTGTGAGAGCTCTTACGACAACGTTTCGAAGAAGGCATTTTATATCATTGCATGACTTTATCCCGAGCCAGCTTCATCGTCTTCTTCTGAAATCAGTTCGCACTTTTGCTCAGTTTCTGAATTTCCGTCGCGGACTTCTACTTCATCATGAGATGAAATGTCACTCTCTTCTCCGACATTCTCTGTTGTTATCGTATCCACTTCTTCACTCAGCAACCTCATCACTTCGTCTATGTGGCTTGGGTTAAATAAGTCGTACTTCTTGTTCATGTTGTATTGTAACATATTTTTTCAATCTAGGAATTTGATTTTTTTTAACTTCTTGGCCGATTTTTTCTTCTTAGTGTACCAAACCAATTTAAAAAACAAATTGAAATTATCTTATTTTATTTAATGTGCTGACCCTTCTTGGCTATAGGAAACAAATCTACATTTCAATAAAAGTCAAAGCACCATATATGTAAATGTTACCGTACTTCTAAAATGTCTTTTGCTTCACGGAACGGAAAATCCCCTCGAAAAATTTTTGGCAATGGACACGCTTGTCGTTCAGCCACACACAAATTGAAGAAATTCATTTTAAGTATCTATTAAGTTAAAGGTAAATACTTATATTATTTTTTGTTATATGGTTAAACAACAGATCATGAACAGAATCATCTCCAGTCGTGAGCAACACTTTAATACACGTAGGAAATTGAACGCCCACTTTTATAAGACCATCTACCAACTCGTTACTAGAAAAACCCGCGCAGCCGAAAAATACGTGATCTAGATCTGCGATCTCGTTATCATGTGGACACAGTGGAGAATCTATTATTCCTATTTTATATAAATGAGATGGAAAACACGCATGATTCATTTTCAATCGAGTTAAGATTGTGCAGTATTTTTTATTGACTTTATCATTGAATATATGTGAAGTTTTCTTTGGCAGATCTTTGTAGATAGAAAAATATGAGCTGGTTGAGTTTTTTTGCTATTTCTGTGTAATAGTTATTTCAATCTCTGTAAATATTAACTTTCAATAGACTGTAAAGATCTCTATAATACGGAATTTTTAAAAAATTGTTACATACCCTCGCTTCTTTTGCGGCTTCATCAACTATCTCATTACTATAAATACCAGTGTGTGCTTTTGCCCATATAAATATAATTTTCACTTTTTTGAGTTTTAACTGATATATAAAATTTTTAATCCAGCATATAATAAAATTTTCATAATATTTAGTTGTTATGTTTTTTATGCTCTCTAACACCGACTTTGAATCCGATACGAATATTGCACTTTGAACATTGTTTTCCGCACACCACTCCAAAGCTTTATGTATGGCAACGGCTTCAGCTGTAAAAATGCTACAAATCTTTGGTAATTGAAATTTAAAAATATCTTCACTGTTTTCTATGTAGAACACACTACCAACTCCTTTCAGATTTTTGCTTCCATCTGTATAAATTATTGTGTATATATTATAATTGCTGATTATGATATAATGAAGTTTTATTATAGGAGGGTAATTCATTATAGTTCGGAAATATGACAGTGGACTTTGGAAAAATAGATTCATAGTTGTGCATAAATACAGGCAATATATCCATTGTTACAATGAATTGACAAAATTCATTGGTTTTGAGAAAGGCCGATGTCAATAAAGGAGAGTTTTTAATTCTCCAGTAGCGGTTGGTTAAAATTTCCATGTTTAAGTTACTAATTTTGATCATTAAGGACGAATTATATGTGCTCAACTTGGTAATATATTTGTAGGCTAGTAATTGTCGCCTAAAACTTAAAGGTGGTTCATTCGCTTCCGCCAGGATTGCATTAGTAGGAGACGATTTCATGGCTCCGATACAAAGTCTTATTGCTTTGAATTGTATGCGATCGACTTTTTTTAAGTTTGTGTTTGACGACGATCCGTAAAATATACAGCCGTAGTCAATTATAGCTCTGATAAATGATCTATAAAATAGTAATGCTGTTTGAGGAACAGCGCCCCAAGATTTTTTAGTAACACAACGAAGAATGTTTAACCCTTTTTCACAACGTTTTTCAAATATTCGATATGTCTCGTCCATAGCAATTTTGGATCTAAAACCATACCTAAATATTTATATTCAGTGACTGTAGGTATCTTTAAATCCATTAACTGTATATGTGTGCTTGTATGTTGACGGTGTCTTGTAAAGCACATAACAGCAGATTTTTCAGGCGACATTGTGAATATAATATTTTCACCAATTTCCATCTGGAGTACATACAGGTATGAAAAAGCCCGATTTCATCCCGAATCTATTGGTCACTTTTTAATGATCTATCTCTCTTATTACCGAAGTTACTAGAGGACGCATAACGTCGACGAAGATGAAAATATTCATATTTATTTTGATACCGAATAATTTTAGTCTATAGATTTAAGTTTTTGTTGTTTGTTTTTTGCATGCGATTGAAATTATAATAAGCATTACTTGTTTTTTTGATCAAAAAAAATTGTAACATCATTTCCAAGAAAAATCGATATTTTGGCAGCACTGCACGATAATTTCTTCATTAGGTGGTGGCAACACTGTGTGCCTGTCAGTCAGCGCGCTCAACGCAGGGTTAACGATACTCAGTTGAAGTGTTTCTCAAAGAAATGAACTGAGTCTTCTCATTGATTCCACTATACCGTCGCCGCTTACTACGGGGACTATCCCCTTCACAACTGAGTACACGCGTAGACTCAGAAATAAAATTGAAAAACGTAATGCTAATCAGCCTGAAATCTTTCAGAGTGAGAATTTATCGATAAGCAATATAGTGCGAGTTAATAAACCAATAGTGTCTATTAAAACATCCCCCAGAACATCAAAACTCAAAGGTACGTCAAAATTTAAAATACACAAAAAACCGAATCGTCGGTCAACACAAAAAAGTGACTGGGAAGCCGAGACGCTACCGGGGACCCAGGTCAATCACCTGACAATACTTTGCAATCTAATCTTATTAATACTTCGAAATACACAGAAGAATTAAATAGAATTAAACACAAAACTAGAGAACTCAAAAATAAAAATTATTTTAAACTAGTTTACATTGAAGACGATCTCACTACTAAAGAATTTAATACGATAACTCTGCTTAAATCTCCGCTCACAACGAAAACGGTAAAAATCACAAAAACTGTCTAGACACTATCGATGTAAATATATTATCCAAAGTACTAGAAACTACAAACACACGCAACACTAGCAATTCAACGTGTCTAGAAACAGACAAATAATGTCCAGAACACAAAGAAAAGTGTGTCGAAGTGGAAAGAAACAAAACCAAGAGTAGAGAAAATTCCTTTGACACCACTGATGAAATCAATAGAGGGCACATCACCTCAATTAGCCCTTCCCTGTCAGCACCAATTTGCCGCCGCGAAAATACCAAAAAAACTTCAGCACCAAAAAATCCTGAAAACAGAAATAAATCAAATTCCCCAATGGAGGAAGAAACCATTGGACCTCAGTCACATGTGGATTCATCCGAAAACGAGGAACTAATCAATAACGACAAAATAGTTTCGGTCGAAATTCATAAACCGGCCAACAAATCGTGGGCACAGGAAACCGAAGGAGCCTCACAAAGAGCCAATTATGATTTCGAAAAATTAATTTCACAATATGAAAAAGTAGTAACAAAAAATAACAAAACTTCCGGACGTCAAATGATGATGAAAAAAACGAGCCCTTCAACTACACAACTGGACGACATCAACACTATTATAACCATCCCCAACGAGGATCAAAATGATTTACATCATTTAGTACTATAATAAAGCAAAATAAAAAACCAATAACAGTAGAGACATCTAATAAATATGACTCTCTTTCCGACTCTTCCGATGAAGAAGCAGCTAAAAAACAGAAATTATGCAAAGAAAAAACTAAAGTTTAGAAAATTCACAAATTCTGTTTCAACCTCAGAGGAAGAAGCAGAGACAGCCCAAAACACCACCAACAAAACCAGTACATCATGCCCCCCAATCATAATCGATGACAACGTGTCGGCACATATGGATATGGTCAACCGCTTGAAGGACGAAATAAAAAGCTCCTTTGAGATCAAATATACCAACAACTCGTCGATTGTTTTCACAAAAACTGTCGACGATTTCGAAAAATAAAAACCCTGAACTATTTAAAGAAAAATTCCAGAGTTATTGAACATACTAGACTGCAGTGGGAACACCGTAGGCATCATACAATGCCACATATGCCAATTGTGCGAACATGCTACTGCAAATTGTGGAAGATCTCCACGATATTTGAAGTGCGCCGGACCCCACCTCACCGCGGAGTGCACGAAGAAACGTACTAAACCAGCCAAATGCGCCAACTGCGATGGGGACCATCCTACCAATGCCGACGTCTGTCCCGAATATGTGAAACGAAGAGTTTGGCTTGAAGAGAAGAGGGCTCTAAACCATAAAAGTGAAACTGCTCACCCAAAGCACATTCCAGCCCCCATCCCTACAGTAAATCCCTGGACCAACAAAACAAACTCCCACCAACCTAGTCAAACCGATTTCCCCAGACTTCCCACAAAACCATCCCTACAAAACTCCCACAAAATAATCCCCCTCCAACCCAAACGTAATTACATAGTTTTCAGAAATAAATAATATGTTCCGAGAACTACATAGCCTGGTAAACCTGGACAAACTATCTAGAGCCGTTTCGGATCTTATCCTGGAGATGAGGAAATCCACGAACAAAATAGAAAAATTCCAAATTTACAACAACTTGGTTGCCGGCATAGACAACAATGACATCTAGGCAGGTAGGTGGTAAAACAGGTTCTCAAAAACGATATAATCTTAAAATCATTTTGTGTAACATACCAGGAGTTTTTAATAAACTCCATTTAATTATTCAATTTCTCGACATCCACAAACCAGGTATTTTCTTTCTAATCGAGACTCTCCTAAAACCAAATAAAGTTATTTATTAACTTTAAAAACCCAGAATATCGTCTCTTTAGACAAGACCGCCCCATCGACGCCCCTGGTGGCGATATCGCTCTGTTAATCAAAAAAGGCATATATTTCAAACTCCTGCAACAAAACAATTCATCTATTGAGCATATCGCTATACTATTTGATAATAAAATCAAAATAGTAGGTGCATATAACCCGCCCACTAATAAATTACGAGACTTTGACTTTCATAACATAATGGACTCGCATAATAAAGTTTTAATGGTAGGGGATTTGAATTGTAGACACCCCAATGGGATAAATTTATACTGCACCCAAACGCAAATGGAAGTACTCTCCTGAAATTCTGTGACAATACTGAATGTAACATTTTCAACACTGATGATCCCACCCACTTTCCTTTCTCTAACCACTCCCCCAGCACAATTGATATTGCAATTGGAAAAAATATAAACAATATCACAAAAATAAATACCCTAAATGACCTCAATTCTGATCACGACCCCGTTCTTATCCACTTAAAACTACCCCACACAAAACAACACCTCACGAAACACATATATGATTATCACACTACCAGCTGGTTAAATGTCTGAAAATACGTAAATAATAACACTAACATCACAGACAAAATGGAAAACACAGAACAACTCATTAAGACAATCAAAAACATTCAAGACACGATTATTGCCGCCAGAAATCACACAACGACCCTAAAACATAACATAATTACACTTATACACGATAAAAACCAAATAAGAAAAAGATGGCAGCTTTCGAAAAGTGCAGAAGATCGATCCCTACTTAAATATTACCAAACTACTATAAACACCCTCATCAAAGTATATAAAATTGGACGAACTTTGTAAAAACACTTAAACCGGAAGATAATTCACTCTGGAAAATTGCAAGATTTTTCAAAAATCAGCAAAAGGATATATCCAAAATAGAAATTAATGGACACACATGCACCGACATCAAGGAAATTGCGCAGAACTTCGGAGAGTACTTTCAAAACAATTCACCACACACAGATTATCACCGACACATATCTCAAATAGTAAAACAACACTTACAATCACTACATACATTAAACACAGAAAACTTAACTTCATACACAGAAATACACAATATACTATACAAAAACTGAAAAATAAAACAGCCCCAGGACACGACGGCATACCAAACATACTATTGAAAAACTTACTATTGTGCAATTGATTAATATAATCAATTTTATAATCAAAACTGACATCTACCCCGATATGTTCAGGATTGCCAATGTCATACCCATAATCAAAGCAAACAAACAGCCCTGTTATATAGTTATCGACCAATATAATTGTTGAATAATATTGAAAAGGTGATCTACAAAATCATTCCCAAACGAATTCACTCATTCACAGAAAAATATAAGTTATTACCCCCCGAGCAATACGGTTTCCTAAGTGGCCACATTACTATAGCGCAAACAATTAGAGTTTTAAATTTCATTTCGGGATAAAAACAAAGCAATTATGGTCGCGATCGACATACAAAAAGCCTTTGACTCCGTATGGCTCGAGGGTCTAATATTCAAACGAATAAAATTAAAAATCCTAACTTATTTATTAAAATTAATTAATTGATACGTCACGAACAGAAAAATTTTCATAAAAATCAACGAACATACTGCTGGACCCTATACTATCCAGGCTGGAGTCCCGCAGGGCTCAGTGTTATCACCTTTGCTTTATTCCTTATTCATCCAGGAACTCCCTACTTCCCCAAATTTACTAACAGCCATGTACGCAGACGATACTTGTTTTGTAGCATCTGCAAAGAATCCAGACACCGCACTTAACATCGTACAAACTCACATCAACACACAAATAATACCCTATTTTAACAATCAAAAGCTTGACATAAACGCCTCCAAAACAGAGTATTTATTACTTAGTAGAATCGCCAGGAAAGATACCTCGTTGCAATCACCCTGAGCAATACTTTAAAATACCTAGGATATACCATCCAAGGTAATACAAACGCTAAAGCTGACATAAGGTGTTAGGTGCACAAAGCGAAGATTGCAATGAGTAAACTATACCCTCTCATTTGCACACACAGTCAACACGAAACACAATAAATTACTTATCTACAGACAAATTATCAGACCAATTCTAACATTTTCATCACCAGTATATTACCCAGGAACAAAACAGAACTTTCACTCATTGCAGGTGGTACAAAACAAGTGTCTGAGAATGGCAATAAAACACAACTCTACCTACCCAAAATACCCCATAAATTCTTGGTTACATGAGAAAGCCGACATGCCCACTACAAGTTTTTATAACAATTGTCTGCCAGATGATCTTCGAAATGCTTTCAAAGCCGCAAATCGCGCAGAAGACATCCGTGATAGTGGTTGTAGGCTTCTGCATGGATCGCTAATTATATAACAAAGCTGTCAATCATCAACCCACATTTCAACAAACAGGGGTATATTCAGGGCGCTACCAGCGACCAAACTGAAAAACTCCAAACATTTCCAAACGTAAAACAAATTAAAATCAACATCTGACATGTTGCCTCTCCAAATCTAAAACCCCCATCAATTATTGAGACCCTGATTTTCAGCTGCTTTTCAGGGAAAACTTAGCCGAAAGATTCTGGGAGTCATATCTATATGCCGGGAACAAAGTTAAATGAAACAACGAACATTTTTGGATAATGCTGTTTTCGCAAGGAGCCTTAAAAAACTCCACATGACGTACGCTGATAGCATGACGAAATCCAGACCAACGGCACTTATTTTTCTTCCTGTTATATTTAATTCTGGAAATCAAAATATGTTAATAAAGTACCTTTTTAATAATAATAATAACGATACTCAGAACTCATAGTGCCTTAACGCAAGAACCAATATTTTTATCTCAAGACCAAATTTATATCCAAGTTATATTTGTCTCGTGATATTTTGATTAACTGCAAGCATTAATATACTTTTTCAGTTAAATAAGTATTTACCATCTTGAAAGGAATCGTTTTCTTTGAACTGCCAAATCAATTTCAATTTATATAACTATTTACAGTTCTGACAGACACATCATTTACAGATGAATCTTAAATGTCTTTTGTGTGATATTTACCACCATTTCTGAAATTACATATTATGCATTTCATGTTACTGACACTCGCTGTCGTCTGCATTTTTCCAAGGACTCTTTATGAAGATATATTTCAAATATGAAGCGATGTTCCATCTTATCGATAAGGAATAACAGTTTAGGTTGCCAAAAGGTCATATTATTTCACAAGAATACAGTCAAAAAATATTCTAATACTCTCTTACGCAAATGAATCTAATGAATAAAGAAAGGAAATAATAATTAATTACTACTAATGAATACTATCCTTAAAATACTTAAGCAATGCTGCTACTGGCATAACGAATCTTCGTGGGACAAAATGTGTATTAATTTGTTGTCATCTTCAGTCAATAAACTCCCCTGATTATCCAAATATCCACCTTTTCATTAATACATAAGTATTAATACCTCGTCCAGATCTGCAATGGTTCGTAAAAATATACTGCTTCTGTCAATACAGTCATCCGAATTATTTATTGTATCGCTTTCAAAGTAGGCCACTTCCGAAATAATACACACACGCCAACGATCGATATATTCATTAAAACATTTTTATTAATAGAATGCAGTTATTGCTGCGAATTTTGTTTGATGTCTTCTATTGACTGAAAACGGTTACCTCTAAATAGTAGTTCCTCTCAGTTTTAAACGACGATTTTCTGGAATCATTTCTCTTACTTCAGCACCGTTTTTCCAGTTCTTTTCAATCCAACGATCATTCGAGTATTTTTTATGAAGTCCATTCGCCGCTCTCGCACACCAAATTCCATTTTCAATTCAAAATTCAGAACAATGTATTTGATTCATTGCAAAAATACACCTATTATGAACTGAGCAGCTAGAACACCATGACGGAACTAAATGAATGATTACGTTGAAACTCCTCGAAAGTATAGGACATTCCTGCCATTTTAGCGACAAAACTAATGTTGACAAAACCTTTGAGTGTAATTTTAAAATTATCAATATCCGACACTCTCTGAACTGTAATATTTGAAGATAAACTTCATTTTTGGTGCTAAATGATGAAAGCATAGTTCAAATGTCTAGTTTTAATCACCAGCTCAATAATCTATTAACAACATTAGTCATTTATGAATAAAATGCAAAATTATAGATACAGACCCGAAACAGTAGAATTGAAGTAGTTGACACATCGCTTCTTGTACGAACACTTAATCAAATAAATCCTCTTCGGGTCATCTAATAAATGTCAATAACAGTTTTATACGAATTTACTACTGAAATGAAACGTTATTGGTCAATCCTATCTAGACCTCAATAGCATCGTTTTTGCTATTGTCAACGGCTCTACTTTTCCTCAAACGATTACTGGGAATACAATAAGCTTCTATTATTGTATATTCGATTGTATCCGATTGTCCGTATTTAGTTTTTTTTCTGCTTGCTTTTCACCTCACGTATTTTGGAAAAACGCCGGTTTGTAACTGAACGATTGTGAAAAGCGATGTCTAATTTTATTAAAGTTTTACACGATACCGGACAAGCATGCAAGATAGGCTAAATTTTACTCGTACTTCCCATTGTTTGATTTAATTGCATGTTCAGAATACCATTCTCAAGACTTAATTTACATAATATAATACAAAAAAGAATTATATTGTGATAATAAAAATACAGGGTCCCCGGAGTTCATACCAAAAACTTGGGAAATGAGAGAGAAACTAAAAATAATAATGGTATTTCACATAAAAAAATTTCTTTACGCCCTTCGTTAACGAACTAAAGGGCTCCAAAATTGGTAATTAAAAATGGATTTTTATTTATAATTATTAAATGGCTGATTGAAAATTAGTTAAATTTGAACCGTTTATAAAAACCATTATTGCACACTTTTTGGCGTGATAAATAAGTATATGCTATACTTGTGAACTCATGTACAGACTAAGTTCAATGGTGAATGCAGCAATTTTTTGGTAAATATAACTTTTTTTTGTTATAAATGCAAAAATTTACGAACATTATGTTATGAACATTTTTAGAGATACAAAGTCCTCTTGTGACAACATCTCGATAAAATTAACGGTTTATGAGATACGGGTCATTTTATGTTGCACTGCACACCTATTGACGCATTCACATTTTTTTAATGTACGATTACAGGGAGCATCCTGTATTATTAGTGAATTATTACTAAATGGGTGCAGTCTACATTTATCAAAATAAACGTTTATAATATTTATGTAAAATAACCTTTAATGTTTTACCAGGAATTGCATAATTAATTACCATAATCTACATCCGTGGGATGATGAAAATCCTAACGACATCATTAAGACTAAATGCCAACAAAGGTTTATGGTCAACGTATGGGCATGTATTATAGGCAACTACTTAATTGGTCCGTATATCCTTAGTGATCGCTTAAACGGAAAGTCTCATTTACAATTTTTGCAGGATATTCTGCCAATTCTATTAGAGGATGTACCTTCGCAAAAGCGCCAATGTATATGGTTTATGCACGATGGAACACCCCATCACTTCAGATGTAAGGTACGTGCCCATCTAAACAACATTTTTTAGGATAAGTGGATTGGAAGGGGTAGACTATTTATATGGCCAGCATGTTTGCCAGATATCAACCCATGCGAGTTTCATATTTGTGATTATCTCCAAAATAATCCTGGAATGTTATTCCAAGTACAATGGTGTAATCTTAGTGGACTGAGGAAAAGTGTGGTTGTATTGAACATTTGTTGTGATTTTTTTTACTCACTTTTGTAATATCGTTAATTATTTGGTTACTCACTTTTTAAATCTGTTAATGGAATGTAATAATTAATTTTTCAGGGTTTTATTATTATTTCTATTTTTTTTAAATAATGTTGGTTGTCATTAAAGTTTTTTATACATAAACAATTTAAAAGTTTAGTTTCATAAATGTAGACTGCACCGATTTAGTAATAATTTACTAATAATACAGGTTCTCCCTGTAATCGTACATTCAAGAAAATGTGAATGCGCCAATAGGTGTGCAGTGCAAAATAAATTGGTCCGTATCTCTCAAACCGTTAAAATTGGGCAATATGGTTTTTGTTAATGGTTAAAGTTTTATTAATTTCTAATAAGCCATTGATTAATTATAAATGAAAAACCATTTTTCATTCCCAACTTTAGAGCTCTATAGTTCGTTAACAAAAGCGCGTAATGAAATTTTTAATATGAAATACCATTATTATGTTTCCCCACTCTGTAATCTCCCAAGTTTTTGGTAGGAGCTAATGGGGTATTTACACTTTTGGGAAGGTTTTTCTCGTAAGCAATATTTTACGAAATAAATAAAAAACATTTAGATAAAACATGTATATTTCCAAATTTCAAATATCACAATAAATTTTTCATAATGATAACAATAGAATATTGATTAGAATTGTAAACATTGAGCAGACCCATTAGAACCCGTAGGTTGCGCATGGCCTATTAATTCTTGTCTAATAAACCAATATACAGTTGCATCATCATCATGAAACAATATTACAAGCATACTGTGCATAAACAATTGAAATTTAATTTTTTTTTTATTTTGTGAAACGACCAGTGGAATATAATTATCACGATTTGCTTTCGATGAATTGTATAACAATATCTATCTCCAAATTCAGAAGTTACTCTTGAATATATTTTTTATCATTGAGACTGAATTTATGTGCAGTATATAACTCTTGTGCGTTTCGTCTAGAAAATTGAAAAATCTGCTTGCTGTGTAAGTAAAACAGTGTTGACCTATTCTTTTTTTCCATGTAGCAACCTGTACAAATAAGTTTGATTTATTTCTTGTAAGATAATCATGTGATAATTCTTGAAGAGATGTTCTGTTTTTATAAATGAAGATGACAACACTGTGTAAGTACAAATTTCTCAGACTGAGGACACTTGCGTCCACGAATATTTTTTTAGAGGAGTAATCATATTCCTTTCTGTAAATTATTTTAAAATTTTTTTTCTGAAGAATAGCCAACGTCCTAAGATGGGTGTATAATGCACCACCCCAACTAAGGATTCCGTACCTTAGTCTGGACTCCACAAAAGCGCAGTACAATATAATAATATTTTGTACAGGCATATACATTTGTATGTCAATAATCTGAGGCTTTTGGTGATTTCATTAATTTGTTGGTCCCACCTGAGATGATAGTCAATAATTATACCCAAATATGAGTGTGTCTTATTGTTTTCCTTAAATCTTCATCATCCAAAGTTAGCTCTCGAAATGGGGGTAGGTTTACATTGTAACTCGAAAAAGGTACGTAAAATGTTTTTGTCAAAATTCATTGTAAGTAATTTGTGATTGAGCCAGTTTACGATACCTTCCAAATCAGTTTCCATTTTTCTTTTCAGCTCATCCCAATTTTCGGCACTATACAGAATGGCAGTGTCATCTGCGAAACTGATAATCTGTCCCGTACTTTTGTGAAAAGTAAGTAGATTTTTAATATATGGGGAGAATAATAGTGGTCCAAGTGCTGTCCACTGTGGCACCCCAAATTTGATATTTTTTTCTTCAATAAGCACTCTGCCTATTTTCACACGTTGTTTACGACATTTCAGATAACTTGCCATAAGCCCCAATGCTACATCTCGTACACCTGCATCCCGGAAGGCATCCAACAACTGCGCATGACTGACAGTGTCAAACGCATTTGCAAGATCCAGAAACACACTAGCTTCGAAATTGCATCATTAGTAGACAAATTTTCTGTAAAACCAAATTGTAAGGGCGAAATTATACTATTTTTAATAAAGAAGTTGTTTAATCTACTTTTTAATGTGTTTTCAAACAAGTTAGTGTTTTAAATGAAACTCACTGTTTCTAGCTAATTCCACAATATAATAAAAATTGTCAATTTTTTAGAATTTTCAACAATTTTTATTATATTGTGAAATTAGCTAGAAACAGTGAGTTTCATTTAAAACACTAATATGAGTAGATTCCACGAAGTAAGGGTCGAGACAGTTAATTTCTTTTCAAACACTTTAGCAATTGATGTAATCAAAGAGAGATAGTCACATACACTTGTTTGACATATCTCTGCCCTTCTTGTCAGCGTATTTCAACGCAAAATATGCTTTTGTTAACATTTGTATGATATTAATGTATGTCCCTTTGTTCAACTCTATATATAATTAGAGATTTGAATAACAGAATTAATAAAATACGTAAATAATAATGGGTCATTGCTTTCTAGATGTTTTCTGTCACGTTTCATAAGAAGCGTACGATATATATTAATAAACATTATAGATTTGTTTTACAACCCATTTCTCACTAATTGTATTCTAATATAACTGTTTGGGCATATCCGAACTCTGCCACAAAATAAAATTTTACCTGACTTGTATCAATTTGAGGATTACTGAAATGTTCGAACTCTGCCGCAACCATTTAGTTTAATCCTATTAGAGTCATTAGGGTTTATAATCGATAAAATCGGAGGCCCATAGAATTATGTATATTTCTGAAAGATTTCAAAAATTTCTTGTATTAAATATTTTGAAGAAATCTTGATTGTTTTGATCGATATTTAGGGGATTAGGGGAAGGATGTTGATGCACTTACACTATATAAGAGTTATAGTTGTATTCAGTTACTTCATATCGATCTACAGAAGTTAAGAGTGTAGTACACATAGCAAACAGTGACCAAAATGGAGAACAAAGCATCTACAATGTATAGTGAAAGAGGAAATAAATTAATAGTGTTGAACAGTTATAAATTTTCGAAAGCTAATACTAGCAAATGTGGAAACATTAGATGGAAGTGCTGTAACGCAAAATGTCCAGTTAGAGTGTACTCCCACGTTTCTGATGAAGAAACAATCACAGAAGTCAAAGGAGAACACAATCATACTATGGAAACGAACCTATCAAGAAAAGCAGTGAGTAACAGCATTAAAAGGAAAGCGACTGAAGATCCCACTGAGAAACCCTCCAAACTAATTCGGCAAGAATTGGTGTCAAATAATTTCGCGGAGGATATCAACACCGAAGATATTGACCGAATAAGGAAAAATATTCACGCGGCGAGAAGAAAAATTTTACCCCTATTGCCTAAAAATCAGAAAGAAGTATTTAATAGTGTTCGTGAATTAAAATTACGAACGAACCGAGAAGAGGAATTTCTATTAACAGCAAACCAGGTATTTAAAATTATTGTGTTCTCCTGTTTTTCCAACCTTAATTTTTTATTTTTTTACCAAATGTTTACCATTCATGGTTTTAAAAACGGCTATTACGTACCTCTTGTTTTTTGTTTGCTGGCGGACAAATCAAGTCAAACATATTCAAATTTGTTTTTAATTTTAAGACAAAAATGTAAAGAAGTAGGCTTAAATTTTCAACCTGAAGAAGTCGTAGTAGATTTTGAACTAAGCATTCATAACGCTATATATGAATGTTTTGGCAGAGATCAAATTCTTTTTGGTTGTAAATTTCATCTCGGTCAAGCTTGGTTTCGTAAGATTCAGGAGTTTCATTTGGTACAAGAGTACAGACAGAAAGGTTCTGTAATTGGCGAATACTTAAAAGTACATTTCGGTATTATGTATCTTAGTCCTGAGGAAGTTGAAGAATTTTTTCATAATGAACTACATTTTTTGCTTCCGAATGACGAAAGAGTTATAGAATTCCGAAATTATGTCAATAAAACATATATAACGCAAAATTCGATATTTCCACCACTTATTTGGGCAAATATTGCATCCTTTTTTAAGAGAACAACGAATTCTTGTGAGAGTTTTCATTCGCATTTCGGTGCTTCTTTTTACAAAGCACATCCAAACATTGTTCAATTTACTAGTGTGTTATTGGATTTACAAACGGAGGTATACGCGAAAATTCGTTCGGCAAACCAAAGCCAGAAAAAAACCAAAAAAACTATTAATGTTAAAATTAATTTCATTAATGATCATTTGGATCAATATAGGGAAAATGTTATTTCTCGCTTTATGTTTGTGAAAACGGTTGCATGTAAAAATTTTCCACACGTTTAATTTTTTGTTTTTTTATATGTTTATGTATATTGAATATATTTTATTGTAATGTAGATGTAATTTTTTAGAAGTGGCAAATATACGTTGAAAATATATGTATGTTATTAATATTTTCTTATATTGAATTTGAGTACCTAAAGTTCAACGTAAATTGTTAAATCGGATTAGGCTATTAGACCCCTACTGGTTTGGTAGTTAATCTCCAAAATTTTGAACACTGGCAGAGTTCGAACAACCCGTAATGACTACCTGCATTTGGTGGCAGAGTTCGGATACTCCGAACTGTTTCCTCTGCCCTCTGAAAAGTACTTACATCCCCTATCAAATCCACCTCATATCACCCTCTAACGCCCACTTAAGCTCTGGTCTACTTGCACATCCAACCGCAAACCGCAAAGGCAGTTCTTAAGAATGAGTCGCATCAAGAAGCATTCAACTACGACAAGTGTTCCGCTTCATAATTATGAAACCCATGAAAAGTTGCCGCCGGATCTGAAACGTCGATATAGACTCAAGGGGATTGTCACATATCTATTATAGCAGACGCGTATGTCCATGATTTATGTGAGGAACTACGACTGATGGCGGCTTTGGGGTTTGCTCGAGGCAATGAGAGGAATGGAGAAGTATCCAGCTGATGTTGTTATGATTGTCGTAATAATTGTTTTCTGATTGAAGGGGTGGTAGAAATTGCAGTTAACAATTTAGTAGAATAATTTCATTATAGGAGTAATATTGATTTCGCTCAAAAAATTGTATTTACGCAGTAGATTCTGGAATAAATTGAAAATTTCTTTAATAAAAGTAAGTTTTGTATTGCAAGTATAATATTTACGAGAGACATTTGAAAGGTTTTTGAAATCGCTGGCGTACTCATAGTTGCAGGGAAAAATAAGCCTCTTTGGAACACTGCTAGCTCCTTATTGTCATGGGGAAAAACAAAGTCAAAATTACAACAAGGCAAACAGAGAGTCTATAAAATATATAACAACCCATCGAAGAAATACTCTAAAAACGACGTGTCAAACAATAATAAATATGTTGCAATGCCATACACAGAGCAGCTTTCTTAACATTATATCAGAATATGTCACAAAGCTCAAAACACCCTATCACCATTATTCACCAAATTAAGAAGAAAAATAAAAACCACAAAAAAATAAAATGTCATATATTCCATACCCTGTCTAAATCTCTGTTTTATGAATGTTTTTACCTATTGTGCATGTGTATTTTGATTTTAAACCGTAAACAATGAAACTTGATTCAGTCAATCAAGAATAAACTTTGAGAAAGTTCCTAACCCAGGGACAAAACGTCAGCGATAACAAAATGTTTTAATTAATTACACAACCTGACACCCAAGAGTTAGAAAAATATATTATTTAAGAAGGTTGAAGATAAATAATACTTTTATTATATATATATATATATATATATATATATATATATATATATATATATATACATATATATACATATATATATATATATTTAGAATTATATCTTCTTGGGTTCAAAGGTTGTGGTATGAAATAAATATATTAGTTAAAATATATTTCCGAATAAAGATTTATTGAACTTGACGTTTCGCTGTTATTTTAGGAGCATTTTCAAAAGAATATGTATAAATAATAAAATTAAATTACATAAAATACAGTTATTGTAA
The DNA here is from genome assembly GCA_963921935.1 of Galeruca laticollis. NCBI lineage: Eukaryota > Metazoa > Arthropoda > Insecta > Coleoptera > Chrysomelidae > Galeruca > Galeruca laticollis. The sequence goes on from OY998180.1 coordinate 80,644,473, forward strand.
AAATTATTTTGAAAAAGTCAATAAAATGTCATGAATGAAGTGTCAATAGTAATAGAATACCTACCTTAGATATTTACGCAACGATATTATGTTGGGAGTGATAAAAATAAATTAATTAATTAATTTGTAATAAATTTGACTCAAGTTTTTTATGTCTTGTTTGTCATTTACTGATAATTTATCTTGTTTTATATATATCATTTCTTTGATTTTGAGTTTTTGATAATTTGTGTCTTGTGAAAAATTTTTTGTGTTTTTGAAATCGAATTCATGATTTTCGTTATGTTCATGTTTGTGTAGCGCTGTGGATGCATTTCTAGTGTATTTATGGCCGTTTATTCGGTTTTCTAGATATTGTGTAGTCATTCCTACATAATTTTTTGAACAGTTTAAGCATGGTATGGAGTATATAACATTTGATTTCTTATTATTTTTAGTTTTGCTTTTTAATTTAGTAAATAGTGATGATAGTGTATTATTTGGTTTATGGCATATTTTGATATTATGTTTAGATAATATATATTTTAGTTTTTCTGATAATTGATTCGTATAAGGTAGAGCTATATATATATATATATATATATTTTTCGTGGTTCAAAGTTGTTAGTGAATTTGGTTTTATATTGTTGTTGTAGTATTTGTATGTACGTTGTTGAATAATTTTATTTATTTGATTTGAAGGATAGTGATTATTTTCTAAAACAATCTTAAGTTTTTTAATTACTTCAGGACGATATTTAGGTGAAGTTAGTTTTATAGCTCTAACTATCAATCCTATAATAACACTATTTTTTTGTATTTTTGGATGGCATGAATTATAATTTAGATATCGTCCTGACCAAGTTTCTTTTGTATATAATTTAGTTTCAATTTTATTATCATTGGTTTTAATTAGTGTCATATCTAGAAAATTTATATTATTGTTTTTTTCAATTTCTATGGTGAATTGTATTTTAGAGTTAAAAGAATTAAAAATATTGAGGAATTCATTACATTTGTCTTTTGGAATAGCAGCTAAACAGTCGTCAACATAGCGCTTGGAGAATAATATATCAAATTTTATATATTCTAATACTTTTTCTTCTACATATTCCATTACAATTTGTGCTAAACTAGAGGAAATTGGAGATCCCATTGTACAACCATTTAGTTGTTGAAAGAAAGTATCATTATATTGAAAATAATTATTGGTTTGAATAAGCATAATACCTTCTATAAATTCATCATAGGTAAGTGATGTGTGTTGTTTTATTTCATTCCATTTTTCTTTTAAAACATGTTTTATTAAGTCATTTGGGATATTTGTGTACATTGAGATAACATCTAAGGATATGATTTTGTAATTATTAGGAATATGTACTGTATCTAAAAATTCTTTCAGCATAAATGAATCTTTTATAAAAATTATTTTTAGTTAATTTTGATAAAATGTTTGTTAGATATTTAGATAGTTTGTAAAATGGTGATTGAATATATGATACTATTGGTCGCATTGGTAAATTTTGTTTGTGTAATTTGGGTAGTCCATATATTTTTGGAGGTATTGCATTATGTGTTTGTAGTTTTTTAGCTTCGTTTGTATTAATGGAACCATTATTTGAAAGTTTTTTTATGAATGTATTGTTCTTGTTTTGAAATGAAGTGGTTTTGTCTGATTTTATTTTTTGATAAACATGTTTATCATTCAATAACTCTATCATTTTATTATTATATTTATCTGTGTCCATTATTAATGTTTTATGACATTTATCTGGTTTTAAAATTGTAATTTGAGGATTACATTTGATGAATTCTTTAGTTTTCTTCAACTTTTTTTGGATGTTTTTCTGAGTTTCATTGATTTTTTGAGTTTTATGATGTCGTAGTTTTATTCTATGGTTAGTGATAACATTGACTACATCAGCCCTAATATCATCTTTTATTTATTCTGATTTATGCATTATAGCAGATTCTATACTTGCAATGTATTCTGTGTATGGTACTTCATTTTCATTTTAGAGCTATAAAACTAACTTCACCTAAATATCGTCCTGTAGTAATTAAAAAACTTAAGATTGTTTTAGAAAATAATCACTATCCTTCAAATCAAATAAATAAAATTATTCAACAACGTACATACAAATACTACAACAACAATATAAAACCAAATTCACTAACAACTTTGAACCACGAAAAAAATATATATATAGCTCTACCTTATACGAATCAATTATCAGAAAAACTAAAATATATATTATCTAAACATAATATCAAAATATGCCATAAACCAAATAATACGCTATCATCACTATTTACTAAATTAAAAAGCAAAACTAAAAATAATAAGAAATCAAATGTTATATACTCCATACCATGCTTAAACTGTTCAAAAAATTATGTAGGAATGACACACAATATCTAGAAAACCGAATAAACGGCCATAAATACACCAAAAATGCATCCACAGCGCTACACAAACATGAACATAACGAAAATCATTAATTCGACTTCAAAAACACAAAAATTTTAACACAAGACACAAATTATCAAAAACTCTAAATCCAAGAAATGATATATATAAAACAAGATAAATTATCAGTCAATGACAAACAAGACATAAAAAACTTGAGTCAAATTTATTACAAATTAATTAATTAATTTATTTTTATCACTCCCAACATAATATCGTTGCGTAAATATCTAAGGTAGGTATTCTATTACTATTGACACTTCATTCATGACATTTTATTGACTTTTTCAAAATAATTTTTACAATAACTGTATTTTATGTAATTCAATTTTATTATTTATACATATTCTTTTGAAAATGCACCTAAAATAACAGCGAAACGTCAAGTTCAATAAATCTTTATTCGAAAATATATTTTAACTAATATATTTATTTCATACCACAACCTTTGAACCCAAGAAGATATAATTCTGAATATATATATATATATATATATATATATATATATATATATATATATATGTATATATATATATATAATAAAAGTATTATTTATCTTCAACCTTCTTAAATAATATATTTTTCTAACTCTTGGGTGTCAGGTTGTGTAATTAATTAAAACATTTTGTTATCGCTGACGTTTTGTCCCTGGGTTAGGAACTTTCTCAAAGTTTATTCTTGAATGACATACAAAAGAACTCGCCCCCATCAACCCCCTAGGCCCCACCTACCCCAACTGAAAAAGTTTAAATGGCAGACCCCTACTTGTGATACATCATTGAAAAGCCTACAAAAAATGCTATACAACGGTATGAATAATAATGGTACAGGGTGTATCAATAATTACCAAATTATTATCTAACAATTTTAAAAACAAACGTAGGAACCCTACTTGTGATACAATGTTAAAAATCTTTAAAGGCCAATAAAACCTTATTTTCAATGATAGTGTCCGAGGGGACTTTTTGTTGTTGAATAAAAACTTTAATTTGCCGTCTTTGCAAAAACAAGTTGTAAACATCTGTTTTTTGGTTTCTGTCGCAGTCAATAATTTTTTGTTTATTTGAGAGATAGTTGTCACGATGGTTTACAGTAAACATGAACGTGTGGAGATCATTTTCATATTTGGCTCCCAGAACCAGTGTCATTTACGAACAGCTCAAATATGAGAGGCATCCGGACAAACATGTAAGTCACGTGTACATCCCCGAATTAGTTGAAAAATTTAGAGAAACGGGATCAGTGCAAAATAAAAAAAGGGATGCCCCAAGATTACTGAATGAAGCAAGCCAAGTTGAGGTCCTTGGGCAATTTGCAATAGAGCCTACTGCATGAACACGTCAGGTATCTACAATGACAGGACTATCACGTGAGTCGGTCAAGAAGGTGTTGAAATTACATAAGTTTCACCGGTACAAAACGCAAATTCTTCAAGAACTATGCGATGATGACCCAGACCGGCGAATTGAGTTTTGTGAACTAATGACTGAAAGAATCCGCGTTGAACCTAGACTATTGAAAAATATTTGTTTTAGTGATGAATGTACTTTTATGATGAATGGCAATGTGAATAAACAAAACTGTCGGTACTGGAGTGATACGAACCCGCATCGATTTAGAGGTCACACTCAATACCCTGAAAAACTTAATGTCTGGGCAGGGATATTAGGGGATGCTTTAATTGGCCCCTTGTTTATACCAGGCAATTTAAATGACGACATTTATCTGGATATGCTGGAAAACACCATCCAACCTTCAATTGTGCATGAATTAGAGAATCAATGGGATGACCAAGGCAATCTAGCTCTAGAAGAAGATTTGCTGCACTACCAACAAGATGGAGCACCTCCTCACTATGCAGCTGCAGTTAGGCACTTGTTGGATATTAATTATCCGAACAAATGGATTGGAAGGAGAGGGTCTATTGAGTGGCCACCGAGGTCACCAGACTTAGCGCCACCTGATTTTTTTTATGGGGTTACCTCAGGTCAGTTGTGTATAAAACTCAACCTGGGGACTTGCGGGAAAAAATTACTCAAGCATGTCGCGCTATTACTAGAACAACATTTGTCAAAGTTCGTGCAGAATTTGAAAATAGGCTGTACTATTGTTTACAAACAACGGAACCCACTTTGAACATTTATTTCATTGACATTTTTAACAAATTTGTAGTTCAACAAAAACTTCATTAAATTTTCCTTTTAAGGCAAGGTTTTGTAATATTTATTCACCCTGTACCATTATTATTTAAACCGTTGGATAGCATTTTCTGTAGGCTTTTCAATGATGTATCACAAGTAGGGGTCTGTCATTTAAACTTTTTCAGTTGGGGTAGGTGGGGCCTAGGGGGTTGATGAGGGCGAGTTCTTTTTTTAGTTCCCCTTTCCTATCCTAGAAACGCTTTTGAGCATTTTTTGATATCATCTTTCGTTCGTGAGATATAGCCCATTGTAAGTTTTTAAATTGTCACACTTTATGTATATGCATATACATTAAGCAAAAAGAAAAAGGGCTACTGAAACAGAGTGGTAACCGCAGACATGCATGTTTCTGGCTCATTAGCCGTCCTCAGTACGGTATAACCAAATCAGTGTGTAAAACTTGGGAGCAAAGATGTTGATCGAAACATGGGAAAACACAAACCAACGGATTTCAACAGGAAGACCAAACGCACATTTGTGCCTTCAATTGGAAGATCCCGAGTTTTCGGGACAACAAACTACATCGACACGGAGGCGTATATAGCCCACCTACCTGAAACTTCCGACCCAGAGTAAACAACAAAGAAGGTGTACGAATATCGCGTGATATGTAAACAACAACAACAAAGGTATTCTCGGATAATTCATGCATAAAAAAAGGGCTACTGAAACAGAGTGGTAACCGCAGACATACATGTTTCTGGCTCATTATACCGTACTGAGGCCGCAATTTTGTGTTTCCCATCTTTCGATCAACATCTTTGCTTCAAAGTTTTACACCTGTTAAGGAATCACTTGTATTTTCAATTTTGCCGCTAAACGCATCATTGGCGCATGATTGATAAACCGTCGACGTGCCCAGAGAGTAGTACTTTGTCGACCTTCGCACGGTAAACATTAATTTATACAAACAAAAGGGGTGTACCAAAAACGACATCGTCAACCCTCCCAGGCGCCTGGATACGACGGCAAGACAGCTTCATCAGGTAGGAGCCTTATATATTGTGTTTATTTATGCGTTGATGATGTGCTATTTTTTGTTAATTAACTCTTCGAAATACAGTCCATTAGTCCCTTTTCATATTTCCAACCCTTAACATTGGTCCTTCTCACGCGGATTAATATACCTCATTTTTACCTTTTTACTTTTCAAGTTAAGTTCATTTTTTCGGTACATTTTTAAATTCGTTTACCGGTTTCTCATTCATTTTTATGCAGATAAACTCTGTTTTGGTTTATTTCACTAGATGTTATTATAATTATCATTTCACCGTCAAATATCAACAGTTAAATTCAAATTTAAACGTAAATTTTGCATTCTTTGCTAGAGAATTTTATTGCTTTGTTCGAAAATATGTATTTAAATATTATTTCCAGTTCTTAATTACCTTTTCGATTTAACTTTTTCTTGGCATACGAAAACCACATTGACCTTGAGCAGGTGCTTCGATATTTGTTTGTTTATAATTTTCACAACAATTATTTATATTTGTAATAGCTCCACCATCAGATAAATTAACAGAAGCGAATTTAAATCGCACGCTTGCTCACAAAAGATTACAAGAGACTGATCAAGCAGGTCTTGATGCGTTAAACGATGAATCCTTGAGATCCATTTTCTTAGCTAGAGCAGAGGATCTTGATGCTATTTATAATGACTTCCAAACATCCCATAATACTGTCATTTCTCTAGTTAGTGATGATGAGTTCGTAACCTACGATACAATGCGTAGTTCGGCAGATAAAGCATTTTATGGGACTAAATCTATCAACCACGATTTTTTAATCTCGAATTCCGTCAATGATTCGGTGACCAATTTAAATAGAACTTCTTCACATCAACGATTTGTAGCAAAGCTTCCAAAAATTAATTTACCGACATTTGACGGAGATTTTAAAAACTGGTCTTCTTTTTATGATCTGTTCAATTCGCTTATTCACAACAATACTGATTTGTCCGACGCTGAAAAATTTCAATATTTGCTTACGTCAGTAGACAAAGAACCCTTAGCTTCAATTACGGGTATTCCCCTTACTGATGCAAATTACCTTATAGCATATTAAATGCTGGAGAAACGATACCAAAACAAACGGATTCTGGCTACTCACTACTATAATGAACTTTCGAATGCAGCTTCAATTCAAATGTCTACTTCTAAGGAGCTAAGGAAACTTCTAAATACCTTTTCTGAAAATGTAGCATCTTTTCGAGCTCTCAAATTTCCAGTTGATCAGTGGGATTTTTTGTTGTTCAATATGCTTATGAATGAACTTGATACTAAAACTAGAACTGATTTTGAACTTGAAAATAGCTTAAATTCAGAATTGCCTACTTACAGACAATTAATAACATTCTTAGAAAGGAATTGTATAGCTTTGGAATCGGTTCAATTTTCTATTATTACCCCATCTACCCATGTAGATAAATCCAAAAACAAGTTTTAAAACTCAAAAAATTGTAATAGACCTTTAACATCTACATTTGTTGCAAATACACAACAAAACAGTAGTAACTTGAAGTGTATCTTATGCTCCTCTTCTCACCCACTGTATAAATGTCAATCATTTTTGGCCAAGATGCCACAAGAAAGATTTTCTTTTGCTAAGCAGCACCAGTTATGTGTTAACTGTTTAGTATCTTCCCATTCTATGAAAATGTGTTCATCCACACAAAAATGTAAAATTTGTCGATTTCCTCATCATACTGTGTTACATTTTCCAAAAAAATTCTCCTAATTCTAATCACATAAATAACTCGATTTCCGCTTCTGACAATCTCACGAATACTTCTAGTGACAACTCTTGCTCTTCAATTACAAATGGCCATTGTATTACAAATACTTTAACGTTACCATAATCTACTGTTTTATTATCTACTTGTGAAGTGCATATTAAGGACATTCGAGGTAATTTTCAAAAAATCCGAGTTTTACTGGACACAGGCTCCATGGCTAACTTTATATCCGAAAAATGTATTAGAAAACTTGGACTTTCTCGCAAACACTGCTCTATTCCCATTGAAGGCCTCAATGGAATGACTACCTTTACAAATCGAGACACAGCACATTGTGTCATTAAACCATGTAGCGCAGAAAATCCTGTTTTTTCCTTCGAAGCTATTATTATTCCTCAAGTTTGTTCTGATCAGCCGAAAGTCTTTATTAATCCTGCAGAATTAACATATATTCAAAATTTAAACTTGGCGGATAGTAAATTTCATGTTCCCGGACCCTTGGATATGATTCTTGGAGCTGAATTAATACCTTTAATTTTGAAAACAGGTCGTATATTTGGAAATCCGGATCAACCTGTCGCTTTAGAAACTGTCTTTGGTTATATTCTTCAAGGACGAACAAACTGCTCCTATGCCTCAAACAATTATTCTTTAAGTTGCCATGCATCTTTGGATATAAATCTTGATATACAATTGCAAAGGTTTTGGGAGGTCGAACAGGTTGTCAAAGCTATTTTCCCAGCATCCCCCGAAGATAAGAAATGCGAAGAAATTTATAAGACTTCCACTTTTCGAGAACCTTCTGGACGATTTTCGGTACCTCTGCCATTTCGTCAATCTTTCCCCAATTTTATTGATACTTATACACAAGCTCATCGGAGATTCTCAATGCTAGAGAATAGATTTTTAAAATCGTCTAAATTACACATCAAATACTGTGAATTCATGCAAGATTATCTTAACAGTGGACATATGATTCCGGTCCCATTGGACGATTATAAATCTTCATCTGCTTATTATATACCCCATCACGCCGTCTTTAAAGAACAACTTTCATGTTCTCAAATAATTTCCAAAATTAGAGTTGTGTTCGATGCGAGTTTGCGTGATGTACAGGGTGTCTCACTTAATGACACTCTTTTAGTTGGCCCAAAACTTCAACGTGATATTTCTACAATACTTTCAAGATTTCGATTTTTCTCTCATGTTTTTGCGATATAAAGCAAATGTACAGACAAATTAACGTACAATCTCAGTTCTGGAATTATCAAAGAATTATTTAGCGCTTCAAGCCCACTTCAGGAATTTTTTTTGCGAACCGTAGTCTACGGAATTTCGAGTTCTCCGTTCTTAGCTCTACGAACTTTGAAAGAATTGGCCACACAAGAGCAATCTGCTTTTCCTCGAGCATCTAAAATGATTCATCATCAATTCTACATAGATGATGGCTTGCTTGGAAGCAATGATCTAAGTTCAGCCATTTCACTTCAATCTGAATTAATTCAGCTCATGCAACGAGGTTGTTTTCAATTGAGCAAATGAGCAAGTAATCATCCTGCTCTTTTAGCTCAAGTAAGTCATTCCGATCGCCAAGAATCGTGCAACTTTGATAAAGATGAACCATCCTTTATTAAAGTGTTAGGGCTCAAATGGGATCCTAATATAGATTGTTTCTCTTACACTTATATTCCATTTGAACATCCTTGTACAAAACGAAACATCCTGTCTGCAATAAGTCGAGTTTTTGACCCCCTTGGATTTATTTCCCCATGTCTTCTACTTGCCAAACGTATTTTACAACAATTATGGGAATCCAAGACTTCCTGGGACGATACTCCTTCAAAGAATATCTTAGATGTCTGGTCAAGGTTTAAGATAGAAATGCCGAATTTAGCTAATATTAAAATTCCGCGCCATGTAGGTTCCAGTTCTATTTCCCGGATTGAGCTACATGGGTTTTGTGACGCCTCACAAGTTTGCTATGATAGTGTTGTCTACTTCCGAATTTTCGAATCTTCTGGACTTGTGAGAACGGTCTTAATTTGTGCGAAATGTCGAGTGTCTCCATTAAAAACACAATCTATAGCAAGACTTGAACTTATGGGTTCCGTTTTATTGGCCGATCTAATGCACTTTGTTAAAGAAAGCTATAGTGACCTAGTCGTTTTTGATGCTATTTATGCTTGGACAGATTCTATGGTAGCTCTTGCTTGGTTATCTTCATCTCCACATAGATGGAAAACATTTGTAGCTAATAGAGTCAGTCATGTTCAAGATCTCATTCCATCTTCCCAGAATCCAGCTAACTGCGCTAGTCGAGGTCAAACCCCAGCACAGCTTCTAGAAACTCCTATTTGGTGGTCAGGTCCCGAATTTTTAGCTCAGTCTAGTAATACATGGCCTACGCAGACTAATAACAAATTAAATTTATTTGAAATCTCTCAGGAAGAGCAAAGGGTTATACTATCTGCCTGCACTTCCTCTGACAATTTCATCTTCACCCTTTTAAATAAATTTTCCTCTTTATCCAAGATTAAGCGAATAGTAGCGTATTCTCTCTTTTTTATTAATAGCTTAAGGTTACAACCTCAGTCTCAAATAAGCTTGGATGTAGATAATGCCTTCAAAATCATTATAAAATGTGTTCAGCGACATACATTTTTCTTAAAATTAAACATAATCAACTATTACCTAAGCCTTTTAGAAAACTCGCCCCTTTCATTGACTCCTTTGGGTTGCTTAGAGTTGGTGGTCGAATCAGAAATTCGGAGTTTTCGTTTGATGTTAAACATCCTATTTTGCTACCCAAATCACACCGACTAACCCACTTGATAATCGAAGCAGTTCATCAGGAACACTTTCATCCAGGTTTAAAAACATTACACTATTTATTATTACAACAATTTTGGATTTTATCTCCACGTAGTGCAATTTATAAATGTCTTTCAAGTAGCATTCGTTGTTTTCGTTGCAAACCAAGATCTTACAACCCATACATGGCTGATTTGCCCTCTATAAGAGTTTCTGAAGTCAAGGCTTTTTCATCAGTTTGTATTGATTTTGCTGGTCCATTTTCACTTTCGATGAGTAAACATAGAGGTGCAAAAACCTACAAAGGTTATGTTTGTGTTTTTGTTTGCACATCCACAAAGGCTATTCATTTAGAAGCTTTTTCAGATTTGAATTCTGAAACTTTCTTAGCCGCCTTTAGACGTTTTATCGCTCGGCGTGGAAGATGTCTCACCATTACCAGCGACCAAGGCACAAATTTTAAGGGTGCTAATAATGAACTCCTTGACATGGCTAAAACTATCGCGCAGAAATTGGCCATTTCTTGGAATTTCAACCCCCCCGGTAGTCCACATTTTAATGGCCTCGCCGAGGCGGGAGTAAAATCGTTTAAAACTCATTTTTATAGAGTCTTAGGTACTCAGATACTATCCTTTGAAGAATTCTACACCCTGTTGTCGCAGATCGAAGCACTTTTGAATTCACGCCCGTTGTGTGAAATTAGTAGCGATCCAAATGATTTACAACCTCTTACGCCGGGGCACTTTCTAATTCTTGAACCCCTCACTAGTCCTATTCCCGAGGTGGATCTAACGCATTTATCTTTAAACAGATTGAATCGATGGCAATTGCTGCAACGTATGCGGAGTGACTTTTGGAAGCGTTGGTCGCAAGAATATATCCATTCTCTCCAAGAGAGATTTAAATGGACCCAACCTTCACATCCTATTGTTAAAGGTGGTTTAATTTTAATTAAAGACGAACAAACGCCTCCACTGAATTGGGAACTTGCCAGAGTTATCGATGTGCACCCTGGTCGGGACAATGTGGTTCGTGTGGTTACATTGAAAACCAACCACGGCGTTATGCAACGCCCTGTGGTAAAAATTTGTCCCTCACCGATTGATTAATTTACTATCACTATAATTAACTAAAGTAGTTAAGTCGTTTTTTTTAGATTTAAGCGCGGGAATATTCTATTTATTTTTTTTCTCTCACTTTATATATATATATATATATATATATATATATATATATTTTTTATCTTTATATTCCATTTGGTTAAGAAACATTTGTTTTGGTGGGGTGAATGTTAAGGAATCACTTGTATTTTCAATTTTGCCGCTAAACGCATCATTGGCGCATGATTGATAAACCGTCGACGTGCCCAGAGAGTAGTTTTTTGTCGACGATCGCACGGTGAACATTAATTTATACAAACACCGGTAAATTGTTTGGACGAGATTCGGTCAAAAGGGGTGCACCAAAAACGACATCGTCAACCCTCCCAGGCGCCTGGATACGACGGCAAGACAGCTTCATCAGGTAGGAGCCTTATATATTGTTTTTATTTATGCGTTGATGATGTGCTATTTTTTTGTTAATTAACTCTTCGAAATACAGTCCATTAGTCCCTTTTCATATTTCCAACCCTTAACAACACCCTTATTTGGTTATACCGTACTAAGGACGGCCAATAAGCCAGAAACAGAAACATGCATGTCTGTGGTTTCCACTTTATTTCAGTAGCACTTTTTCTATTTGCGTGAATTACCCCAAAATATCTATGTTGTTCTTGTTTACATATCACGCGATATTAGTATATCTTCTTTGTTGTTTATTCTGGGTCCGAAGGTTCAGGCAGGGGGGCTATATGCGCATCCGTGTCGATGTTATTTGTTGTCCCCAAAACTGGGGATCTTCCAATTGAAGGCACAAATGTGCGTTTGGTCTTCCTGTTGATATCCGTTGTTTTGTGTTTTCCCATGTTTCAATCAACATCTTTGCTCCCAAGTTTTACGGCTAATGGGCCAGAAACATGCATGTCTGCGGTTACCACTCTGTTTTAGTATCTCTTTTTGCGTGAATTACCCAAGAATATCTTTGTTGCTGTTGTTTACATCACGTGATATTCGTATATATATATATATATATATATATATATATACAAACTGAAAAATATCTTATTGGGGATTGCAGCATAAGAGGAAAAAATACACTCTATTCAATTCTCCAAGCTTTCGTAAATCTTTATTTACATCATCAGGGAACTACAATAAGGAAAGAAAAACATAAATTATAAAAAGTGTTCATAAAAACATTTCTACAACTTACATTGATCGAGATTGCATCATTGATCTTGAACACAGGAAAAGTGCACAACAGAAAATCATTGAAGAAATAGGTCCAGTCGGCAATACATTTGCCAATTACTGGTAAACATTTTTATTAAAACATTATAAAAAAGTAAAAAGTTTAAAAAACATTTAAAATCGAGAATCCACACACCCACGCGGACTTGTGAGAATAATGGCGGAAACTAAAAATGTCAGGTTAAGTACACCAGTCATCATTACTAAATGAATGAAAAGAATCGATCTTTGCAATGACGCGAGACACTGAAACAATCGAATTGAAACTTTAAAGAGAATACAAGGGTGGTACCAAAATTATGGAAATGTATTTGAGTAATAATTCCAATGAAAAAATTATTTTAATCAAGAAAATTAGTATGTGATTATTAATGTTATTAATTATTATTATAAATATTATTATGGAGCTAATATTAATGGGGGAACACCTACAAAAAGGGAACACCTACAAAAAAGGGGGAACACCTACCATGATGCCACAAGTAGGAAACTAGTGAGAATTATTGATATTCTCATTATTATTATTATTGTCATTAATATGGAGACAATTGTGCTTATCAAGCGTTAGAAGGAGGGAGTAGAGATTACTCAAATTTTGAATGTCAGTCTTCTTATTCATACAACCTTCTTCCTGGAAGATGAAAGCCATTTCCAAAAACAGTCTTTTATTATAACTTCTCTCACGAGAAAGGATTTTAACTCCCTCAAAATCAATGACATGATCCAAAGAGGAGACATGATTAGCCAGAGAACATCTTTCAGGATGTAACCTTATATCACTCTTATGGAGGGATACACGGCTTGAAATTTTTTGGGAAGTTTGACCAATATATGATTGACCACAACTGTTACAACAAAGCTTATAAACAACATTACTACAATCCACAACAGGTATCTTGTCTTTCAAAGGACTATAAATTGACTTAACAATCAAGGAACTCCTGGAGGCAAACCTAACATTTTGTAAGTATTGTGAAAAAATTCTAGCAAGTCTAGGAGTAATTTCCTTTATATAAGGCAGAGAAACCGTTAAATCGGAAGGAATCGTTCTGGAGGATGAGAGAGGATCCAACTCAGTTGCACCTGCTGCGTCAATTGAATGTATTGAGGTTTGTGACAAAACAGAAGACGTATTGAAGATGATCTTTCTCAGTAACTGTTTTGGATAGGAATTGTCAAGGAACAAATTAAAGAGAATATTACGATTCTTATTTCTAAATACAGGGTCTGAGAGGTTCATAACTCTAGCTGTCATTTGTTTAACCAAGTTAACCTTTATGCTAAATTTATGGTAAGAATTGTAGTTGAGATATCTCCCAGAGCTACTTTGTTTTCTATACCAATCAATTATAATCACATTATCAGGAGACCTAGTCCATAAAGTATCTAAAAAGGGGACAGCCATGTTAGAGTTTTCTGTTTCGATAGTAAACTGAATGTAAGGATCATAACTATTAAAGGTGAAAAGGAGATCTTCAGTGGAGTCCACAGGGCAAGCTAGGATTATATCATCTACATATTTCCTGATGAAAGGCACATTGAAAGGAAGTACCGGAAGGACCACGTCCAACAGATCATCCATTACATAGCACGCTAATATCAGAGAAATACTAGCACCCATAGGAGTACCAAAAGTCTGTTTGTAAAATTTATTATTAAAAGAAAAGCAGGTAGAACTGAACAGGAATTCAATCAACTCAGTGAACATGTCAATATCAATATTACACACTGTACTAATGGATGGCCAGTGTTTGTGAACTGAACGTATAACTGCTTGTAAATAAACATTGCTAAAAAGTGAAACCACATCCAGACTGACTAAAACATAGTTTTGTGGAAGAGTTCTTCTGTTAAATAATTCAAAAACCTGGAAGGAGTCCTTAATGAAATACTCATTATCATTATTGTATGCCTTGGTCAAGATATCTGTGAGTAAAGAAGCAATAAACTCAGTAGGAGAGTTAATAGAAGCGACAATAGGTCTCATTGTCAAGGTAGGCTTATGAATTTTAGGAAGAGTGTAGAATTTTGCTATGACAGAGTTATAAGAAGTTAATTTTTTCCTTGTGATCTCATCAATCTGTCTCTTATTATACAGTCTCTTAACAAGAGCGTTAGATTTGGATTGAATCGTCCTACTGGGATCTCTCGAGAGGGGAACATAGGAAGAATCGTTATCGATTATCTCCTGAGATAACTTGAGGTAATCCTCCTTTAACATAACAACAGTCACATTACCCTTATCAGACTTGGTAACAATTAACTCTGGGTGCATTTTCAGGAAACATCTTGCCTCAACCAACAAATTTCGAAAAAGAGAAGGATGGCAATCATCTTTATGAGCATGATTAGTAATAACATTAATGGACCTAGCAATAGCAAGACTTCTATTATCAACATCAGGAATTAGAGAAGAAATATAATCGATATCAGAGAGGATGGATTTAATTGGTATATCTATACCTAATTGAGGTTCCACACTGAATTTGGGGCCCAACGAAAGAAACTTCTCAACATTAGGGGGGATATTCACATTGGAAAGGTTTTTAATCCAAGAGGGCTTTGTCTTAAGAAAAGTACCATACCACTCGTCTCTTAAATTATTAAATTTATTTATGTTTTTTCTTTTAATATCATGAAAAGATCTATTATAATGTCTCAACTGTTTATGAATGAAATTATTGCAAATGAATTCATTTGTGTTATTAATTATATCAATTCTCAAACTCGAGAGATTGTTTTCAAGAGTAACAATCAACTTTTGATTAATATTAATTTCAATATTTAACAATTTGTATCCTAACCTGGTAAGTAAACTCCTAGTCACGTGTGTGTGTGTATCTTGTCTATAAATTAAATTTTCAATAGGAATGGTTGAATGTATGATATGACTCGGTAAAACGCCTGCTTTTCTACATTTTAGCAGGAAAATCCTTCTATTACGTTCCTTTGCCAACTTCATCTTAGTTTTAGACCATCTCTTCAACAAACCAACTGCATATATCCCATAGGTGGACTGAATATCATTGAAAAACCCCATCTTGCATAAAGCTGAAAAGCGAAAAACGCCGTGATCGTTGCTGATCAATTAGAATACAAACTGAAAAATATCTTATTGGGGATTGCAGCAATCCCCAATAAGATATTTTTCAGTTTGTATTCTAATTGATCAGCAACGATCACGGCGTTTTTCGCTTTTCAGCTTTATGCAAGATGGGGTTTTTCAATGATATTCAGTCCACCTATGGGATATATGCAGTTGGTTTGTTGAAGAGATGGTCTAAAACTAAGATGAAGTTGGCAAAGGAACGTAATAGAAGGATTTTCCTGCTAAAATGTAGAAAAGCAGGCGTTTTACCGAGTCATATCATACATTCAACCATTCCTATTGAAAATTTAATTTATAGACAAGATACACACACACACGTGACTAGGAGTTTACTTACCAGGTTAGGATACAAATTGTTAAATATTGAAATTAATATTAATCAAAAGTTGATTGTTACTCTTGAAAACAATCTCTCGAGTTTGAGAATTGATATAATTAATAACACAAATGAATTCATTTGCAATAATTTCATTCATAAACAGTTGAGACATTATAATAGATCTTTTCATGATATTAAAAGAAAAAACATGAATAAATTTAATAATTTAAGAGACGAGTGGTATGGTACTTTTCTTAAGACAAAGCCCTCTTGGATTAAAAACCTTTCCAATGTGAATATCCCCCCTAATGTTGAGAAGTTTCTTTCGTTGGGCCCCAAATTCAGTGTGGAACCTCAATTAGGTATAGATATACCAATTAAATCCATCCTCTCTGATATCGATTATATTTCTTCTCTAATTCCTGATGTTGATAATAGAAGTCTTGCTATTGCTAGGTCCATTAATGTTATTACTAATCATGCTCATAAAGATGATTGCCATCCTTCTCTTTTTCGAAATTTGTTGGTTGAGGCAAGATGTTTCCTGAAAATGCACCCAGAGTTAATTGTTACCAAGTCTGATAAGGGTAATGTGACTGTTGTTATGTTAAAGGAGGATTACCTCAAGTTATCTCAGGAGATAATCGATAACGATTCTTCCTATGTTCCCCTCTCGAGAGATCCCAGTAGGACGATTCAATCCAAATCTAACGCTCTTGTTAAGAGACTGTATAATAAGAGACAGATTGATGAGATCACAAGGAAAAAATTAACTTCTTATAACTCTGTCATAGCAAAATTCTACACTCTTCCTAAAATTCATAAGCCTACCTTGACAATGAGACCTATTGTCGCTTCTATTAACTCTCCTACTGAGTTTATTGCTTCTTTCCTCACAGATATCTTGACCAAGGCATACAATAATGATAATGAGTATTTCATTAAGGACTCCTTCCAGGTTTTTGAATTATTTAACAGAAGAACTCTTCCACAAAACTATGTTTTAGTCAGTCTGGATGTGGTTTCACTTTTTAGCAATGTTTATTTACAAGCAGTTATACGTTCAGTTCACAAACACTGGCCATCCATTAGTACAGTGTGTAATATTGATATTGACATGTTCACTGAGTTGATTGAATTCCTGTTCAGTTCTACCTGCTTTTCTTTTAATAATAAATTTTACAAACAGACTTTTGGTACTCCTATGGGTGCTAGTATTTCTCTGATATTAGCGTGCTATGTAATGGATGATCTGTTGGACGTGGTCCTTCCGGTACTTCCTTTCAATGTGCCTTTCATCAGGAAATATGTAGATGATATAATCCTAGCTTGCCCTGTGGACTCCACTGAAGATCTCCTTTTCACCTTTAATAGTTATGATCCTTACATTCAGTTTTACTATCGAAACAGAAAACTCTAACATGGCTGTCCCCTTTTTAGATACTTTATGGACTAGGTCTCCTGATAATGTGATTATAATTGATTGGTATAGAAAACAAAGTAGCTCTGGGAGATATCTCAACTACAATTCTTACCATAAATTTAGCATAAAGGTTAACTTGGTTAAACAAATGACAGCTAGAGTTATGAACCTCTCAGACCCTGTATTTAGAAATAAGAATCGTAATATTCTCTTTAATTTGTTCCTTGACAATTCCTATCCAAAACAGTTACTGAGAAAGATCATCTTCAATACGTCTTCTGTTTTGTCACAAACCTCAATACATTCAATTGACGCAGCAGGTGCAACTGAGTTGGATCCTCTCTCATCCTCCAGAACGATTCCTTCCGATTTAACGGTTTCTCTGCCTTATATAAAGGAAATTACTCCTAGACTTGCTAGAATTTTTTCACAATACTTACAAAATGTTAGGTTTGCCTCCAGGAGTTCCTTGATTGTTAAGTCAATTTATAGTCCTTTGAAAGACAAGATACCTGTTGTGGATTGTAGTAATGTTGTTTATAAGCTTTGTTGTAACAGTTGTGGTCTATCATATATTGGTCAAACTTCCCAAAAAATTTCAAGCCGTGTATCCCTCCATAAGAGTGATATAAGGTTACATCCTGAAAGATGTTCTCTGGCTAATCATGTCTCCTCTTTGGATCATGTCATTGATTTTGAGGGAGTTAAAATCCTTTCTCGTGAGAGAAGTTATAATAAAAGACTGTTTTCGGAAATGGCTTTCATCTTCCAGGAAGAAGGTTGTATGAATAAGAAGACTGACATTCAAAATTTGAGTAATCTCTACTCCCTCCTTCTAACGCTTGATAAGCACAATTGTCTCCATATTAATGACAATAATAATAATAATGAGAATATCAATAATTCTCACTAGTTTCTTACTTGTGGCATCATGGTAGGTGTTCCCCCTTTTTTGTAGGTGTTCCCTTTTTGTAGGTGTTCCCCCATTAATATTAGCTCCATAATAATATTTATAATAATAATTAATAACATTGATAATCACATACTAATTTTCTTGATTAAAATAATTTTTTCATTGGAATTATTACTCAAATACATTTCCATAATTTTGGTACCACCCTTGTATTCTCTTTAAAGTTTCAATTCGATTGTTTCAGTGTCTCGCGTCATTGCAAAGATCGATTCTTTTCATTCATTTAGTAATGATGACTGGTGTACTTAACCTGACATTTTTAGTTTCCGCCATTATTCTCACAAGTCCGCGTGGGTGTGTGGATTCTCGATTTTAAATGTTTTTTAAACTTTTTACTTTTTTATAATGTTTTAATAAAAATGTTTACCAGTAATTGGCAAATGTATTGCCGACTGGACCTATTTCTTCAATGATTTTCTGTTGTGCACTTTTCCTGTGTTCAAGATCAATGATGCAATCTCGATCAATGTAAGTTGTAGAAATGTTTTTATGAACACTTTTTATAATTTATGTTTTTCTTTCCTTATTGTAGTTCCCTGATGATGTAAATAAAGAATTACGAAAGCTTGGAGAATTGAATAGAGTGTATTTTTTCCTCTTATGCTGCAATCCCCAATAAGATATTTTTCAGTTTGTATTCTAATTGATCAGCAACGATCACGGCGTTTTTCGCTTTTCAGCTATATATATATATATATATATATATATATATATATATATATTTTGTGTTTTCCCATGTTTCGATTAACATCTTTGCTCCCAAATTTCACATCCTTATTTGGTTATGCCGTGCTGAAGAGGCAAATTGAGCCAGAAACATGCATGTCCACGGTTACCACTCTATTTCAGTAGCCCTTTATTTTGCGTGAATTATCCATAAATCTCTTTGTTGTTGTTGTTAACATATCACGCGATATTCCTACATCTTCTTTATATATATATATATATATATATATATATATATATATATATATATATATGTATATATGAAAAATAAATTTCGGTTTTCTACTACACCTCAGTTTTAGTCTTCAAAATTTCAATAATTTCGACATAATAGCCTGATCGTTCTTCGATTAGGAAAACAAGAGTGGTAACCGCAGACATGTATGTTTCTGGCTCATTAGCCGTCCTCACTACGGAACAACCAGGAAAGGATGTGAAACATGGGAGCAAAGGTGTTGAATGAAACATAAGAAAATATAACAGAACTCAACAGGATAGTCAAACGCAACATTTGTGTCATTAATATTAGAAGATCTCGAATATTCGAGACAACAACCAACATAGACACGGAGGCGCATATAACACTCCCGCCTGAAACTTCCGACCCAGATTAATGAAATAACAACAAGATGTACGAATAGTGCGTGTCATATGAACAATAAGCAACAAAGAGATTAGTGGGTATTGCACGCAAATGGAAAAAGGGGCTACTGAAAAGAGTGGTAACCGCAGACATGCATGTTTCTGGCTCATTAGCCGTCCTCAGTATGGTACAACCAAGAAAGGGTGTGAAACCTGGGAGCAAAGGTGTTGAATTAAAGATTAGAAAATATAACAGAATTCAACAGGATAGTCAAACGCAACATTTGTGTCATTAATATTAGAAGATCTCGAATATTCGAGACAACAACCAACATAGACGCGGTGGCGCATATTACACTCCCGTCTGAAACTTCCGACCCAGATTATTGAAATAGCAACAAGATGTACGAATAGTGCGTGACATATGAACAATAAGCAACAAAGAGATTAGTGGGTATTGCACGCAAATAGAAAAAGGGGCTACTGAAAAGAGTGGTAACCGCAGACATGCATGTTTCTGGCTCATTAGCCGTTATCAGTACGGTCCAACCAAGAAAGGGTGTGAAACCTGGCAGCAAAGATGTTGAATGAAACATGAGAAAATATAACAAAATTGAGCAGGATAATCAAACGCAATATTTGTGTCATTAATATTAGAAGATCTCGAATATTCGAGACTACAACCAACATAGACACGGAGGCGCATATAACACTCCCGTCTGAAACTTCCGACCCAGATTAATGAAATAACAACAAGATGTAGGAATAATGCGTGACATATGAACAATAAGCAACAAAGAGATTAGTGGGTATTGCACGCAAATAGAAAAAGGGGCTACTGAAAAGAGTTGCGTTTGACTATCCTGTTGAATTCTGTTATATTTTCTCATGTTTCATTCAACACCTTTGCTCTCAGGTCTCACACCCTTTCTTGGTTGTACCGTACTGAGGACGGTTAATGAGCCAGAAACATACATGTCTGCGGTTACCACTCTTTTCTGTAGCCCCTTTTTCTATTTGTGTGCAATACCCACTAATCTCTTTGTTGCTTATTATATATATATATATATATATATATATATATATATATATATATATATATATATATATATATATATATATAGTTATATGTCTTTAAAGTATATATACTGCAAACTCAAATATTTTTTCGGCACTTTCACATTAATTTTGATGTTCGTATAAAACAGAAACTCTGGCACCTACCTAAAAAGAAAATTTATTTATTTTGTTTCGGATTTCCTGTTTTCCTTATACACATCCTTTCCTAACTAAATGATTTTGTTTTAACGTCCAAGCGTGAGAAAGTATAATAGAGCTGTTGTTTGGTCCGTAAAATATTTGTTGTTGATAAATAAATGGATGGTTTACTTTTAAGAAATGTTCAGTGGCTTCTCCCACAAAGTGCCAAGAAATAAATATTCAATAAATAATAATTATTGGATAGTATTGTGCGCCGCTACAAAGAAATATAATAAAATTAGAGATTCGAAATATCTTTGGACACATGTCCAATCAACTCATCATCAACACAACTTATTTAACAGTAATTAAAAAACTGGTAAATTACTTAAAAATGAGATCAAGCAACGAACTATGGATACTGTACAGAATATTTGTTGGCATAGGCTTCGTATTAATCGACATAATTTTTCAAGTTTGATACGCTGCATTAATTACAATAAGCACTGAGCATAGATCTTTGAGAATCACTATTTAGCAATTGTTTCGGATGCTGATAACCTTTAATATCTTGTTCATATAAGTTTTTATTCATGTGATGTTTTCAAACACTGTCTCTTCCTTTCTTATCAAGAAATGTGGCAATTCATTTTTGGTTATTACTTAGTGGTACGTGTTTCTGAAGCTACCATATTATAAGTTGTCGTACTTTAGGGAGTTTGAAGAACAATTGTTGATATAAACATAGTAGAAATTAGGTATATTACTTAAACTCTTGGTGGATTTGTACTGCATTTTCTGGGCGGTATTTAATTTCGAAGTTGAGAAATTCTCAATCCAAAAATCATCCATTTCTATTCTATTTCACTGAATGATAAATGTTAAGTTCCAAAGTAACAGAAAACAGAAACATATGCAGACGATTTAACACAAATTACCGAAGATAAATCAGAAGAAATAATTTCCTTAGGAATTCAACTCGGTAAGCATCCATTACATCTCGATATCTGGAAAATTACCTTTTTCGTAAGAACTGAACCACCGATTGCCGCTACATAAGTATTTTAAAATTGAATCATTATCTGCGGCCATAAATTCCGGATGATTTATCGCACGAACGTAAGTTCATGCTAAATCGCAATTTATGAGTTTGAGTTTGGTATATGCGTCACTAACACTGTAAAGGAGGGTCAAATTTTATATATCCCATTTATCATGAGTATTGAAAAAACGAGTTGTATGGATAAATTATATATTAGAAATTTATTCAATTAAATCAAAATTTATTTCTATTGCTTTATTTCCGAACCATTTCATTTATTTATCAATATTTATACAGTAAATTTGGATTCTATTTTCGTTGTTATGCTTATAAAAAATTCAAGATGATCTTACAATATCATTTTATTGTATTACAGTAATGATATTATCATGTGTATATTAGTCTTAGAAATTGTGACGAATTTAAGCGAAATATTTCGACGGACATGTTACTTTCCCGGTCTGAAACCAGCCATAAATAGAGAAATATTTTTTTAGTATGTACTAACCTTCAAAAGAAAGCTGTAAACATTTTATGAAAATCTGATGTTTGGTTCAAAAGTTATAGTCGTTTTAGTGGAACAGCTTGTAATGTATTGCCCAGGTAAGCCCAAAGGAGACAGAGTTCAATTGAATTAACTGTTTTATTGCTATAAAAAATATTATTTACAATGATAAAAATAAACTAAAATATAATATTCTATATATATATATATATATATATATATAAATATATATATATATATATATATATATATATATATATATATATATATATATTACTCTGGTGCGTAAATATTTTTGGAAATCACGCTTCGATGGTCCGTACTCTTCCGTTGATCGATACGTACTGGTGGTCTGTGGTCTGAAAGTAGGTAGGTGTAACGGTAACGATATGTACTTCAACTCCGGTAACGGCGTACGGGATTCTCCGTGTCCTATCAAATGTTCAGACAGCCAATGGCATGAGCAACCGACAGATCAATACTCTTTCGGTTTTAGTCTCAAGATGTGAGAGTATCGTTTGTAGTTAGTCAATGCCCAACTTAACGAATATCTCGGCTTGTAGGGACTGTAGTTATTATGGCGCGTCCATACCACACCAGAATGATACTAACAGTTAGAGTGATCGTTTACAACCAGTCAATACCTGGCTCAACGTGCAACCCTACGAAGATACTGTAGAGTTTTCAGTGTGTCAATACCACATCGAAATTCTTCTAACAGTTTGAACAATCGTTCTCGTTTCCGTCAATACCAGAAACCAACGGCCGTTCAAGTGAATGATGTATAAAAGTCGAATCAATATTTCGACTTAGTACAACACTCGGCGGTGGATAGTGTAAAGCGTTTAAGGTCAAACTCAGTACCTTCGACCTACGCTTCGCACTGGAGGCGGCTGAACTCGGAGGAGCAGGAGTCCGTAATCCAAGTCGCTATATCGTCTGTGGCTTTGCATTTTTATATACATCTTAGCGGTGGTGGTGGAAGTCTCCTTCCCTTCTACTGTCGATTCTTCGTGCGCATCTTGGCGTGGGGGACTTTGCTGTTCTGGTGGGGTACCGCGTCATCAGGGTGTTAACTGGTTTATTGAATCGATATTTCTAGTAATGAATTTATATCATTACAAGCTTCTTTTATTCTCAAAACAATGGACAAAAGTTTGGTGTGCTCATGAAACATAGCTTTTTGATATATTCTAACAGCTAGCGAACCATCTGACTAAAACAAAAAAAAATTAGATGATGTTTTATTATCAGTCAATGAAAAAAGTACCGTTGTGGCAGGTATCTCGCGGTTGCCTTAACATGCTTTGAATTTTTGAAAATGTAAAAAAAATTCTTTATCGACTTCCACACGGATACAATTTCAATATGTTGTAATTTACATATGTTTATGTGTAAAAAAATAACCTATTTTGATGGTGGTAAGTATGTGCCAGAAAATAGCAAAGTTGTCATCGGGATAGTAATTCATAATCTGCTCCCACAAGGCTCAAGTTTTGAGGCAACATTCTTTCAGTTATTTAAAAACTATATGTAAACAGCCATTTATTCTAGGGGTTGCAGGTATCTGCCAAACGAGTATATAATAGTCATGACGGTCAATGGGAATGCGGGTTTCAATGTCAGAAAGTAATGATATGATATATTATATTGTGAAGATATGATGAGGGATCGCTGAAATTGAGGATAAACAGAGTTATAATTATGTGAAATATAAATTTTCAATTATCTTATAAAACATTTATTATTAAAAATAATTATTCAAATCGTCTTCATAGGCTTCATACAAAAATAATATTATTATCGTAACATATTGACTTCATCTTTTCAGGTATAATAAGTGATACCAAAGGTATCATATAATGTATCTTCTTTGCCACTGGTGGTTATCACAAATCGATCAAAATTATTAAATGCCACTCCGGTAAATAAGTTATTCGATAGAGAAATAAATTCTGGATAAATACCGGTGCAAGCAAAAGTTGTTTCCGTTTGTAATTTTTCTATAACGTTGTAACGACCATATTTGTTGATAAGTTCGACAATATTATAGCTGCTCGTTAAGTTTTTAACGTCATACCTGATGTAATATGTTTTAATAATACCATTCCTCACATACTAGGACTGTTAGAATTACACTTTGTTTGAAATCTCTCGCTATTTCTTCGACGACGCTTAACACCACCCAATACCTTGGAATAAAAATCTGTTATTTCCAATTTTTTGAAGCAATTAAATTTTCTGTAATGAAGTCACGTATATCATCAGAGGACTGATTATGATAATTTCTGAATATGTGATACGACAGAGAGATGATAGAAAATTTGCCCTTCCGATGAATATATCAGTTTTTGTATCAATTTATTGTCCTCAGGTATTGTGACATTTTTAAATATTGTATTATTGTGTGCACTATGCAAGAGTTGACAACGCCCTTTAATTTTCGTTAACTTTTTTATCGCAAAGGAAACATACTTTCTCCACACTTTGCAAATTTTCTTCTTTGTATTATTGTGTATCATCTAGTATTTCTTAGTTAATATTATCAATATTGTGAAATATATTGACATCATGAGGTAATGGTCCTGATAAATTCACGTCGGAGCTTTGCATCGCACCCCCTGATATTTCAAAAGTAATTATCAACATCATGGGATGTATCGTCATCGTTAGAGGATGGTCCTACTAGGTCTTCAGGTCGTTTTGTAGTTAATGTTCATGCTAAAATTAATATACCCAATTGAAAAGATCAAATTACTAGAACAATAATGAACTTAAATTTTAAAAAATAGTAAATGTCATTATAAAAGAATACTAGCATTTTCTATTTTTTTTTAATTTAAATTATTCTAATTGCATTTGCATGCACAACACATAAAGTACATAATTGCGAAATATATTCACCTTGCAATGGTATTTCCAAATATTTTTTCATTACCGCCACAACATTCTTATAACATTGAACATGATATCCTGCTGTGTCACTTATATTTTCTTGCAGAAAAACATTTGTATATTTTAATTTATGAAATTTTCTAATTTTCAAAATTTCATATCATTTCACCATGGATGTAATTTTCATTGTTTTTTGGCAAATATCACGTCTACAAAATACATGACACAACTTATATTCCCTGTCTCCATAATTTACACCAGCAGATTATGAGATATTAAATTATTTTCAAAATATTATTATAATTTTATATGACCAACAAATTGCTTTTTGCTACGATGAAAAATGATGTACTTATGTCGACTCGTCTGGCAGATACCTGCAACCGCTAAAACATTAAGGGATGATGACGCAACTGCGCAATGCCTGCCTTTTTTAATTGATAAAATAACGTTTAAAAATATTCTAGCTTTGTGGGAAACGGATAAGTCAGATGGTTCACGAGCTATACCACTAACAAGAACAACAACGTTAAAACATATTGCATTGATATAAGTATTATTCGGTTTCTGTACCAGATTTTTTGCTGAATTTAAACGTGTTCGTAACTCGTGACGTTCAAAAGAGGCGTCAATACTTGAAAAGATCAGAAATCGTTGTACTAAAACGTGAAGGGAAAATGTAAGAGATAGCTGATACTTTAAAAACATCATAGGAACGGAATTATAATTCATTATTATTCGACTATAAGAAAGCAAAAATGACTCGATCCGGGCCCTGTTTTGAGCCATATCGCCAAGATCAAAATACGTTTCATGTACCGAAGGACGGAACTTGGATCCACTATCATATACTAGAGTCAAATTGGTAGTCAGCTGAGTGGAAAGCACCCGGTCATCCTCGCCAACAACGACCAATAGAGAAGAGAAAGGAAGTAATATTCCATCAAGATAATGCACCGAGTCACAGGTCCTATAGTGGCAAAATTGTAAG
The DNA here is from genome assembly GCA_963921935.1 of Galeruca laticollis. Lineage (NCBI taxonomy): Eukaryota > Metazoa > Arthropoda > Insecta > Coleoptera > Chrysomelidae > Galeruca > Galeruca laticollis. The sequence continues at coordinate 80,670,784 of OY998180.1, forward strand.
AATGACACTACTAATTGTTTCCGTACCCACCTATTCTCCAGATTGGTTCCTCGGTGACTGTTCACAGCTTATTCGGATGAGATTTGGCTCGAATGAGTATGTGATCATCAAAATAAAAACCTATTTTGAGGCCAAAGATAAATTGTCATTTAAACAAGCAGAAAAGAGCCACAGTGTGGCGTGTACGTACACTTCTAAACAGCAATTTAATTTTAGATTAATTATTGACTATTTATAAAAAATTGAAGATTTTTGGTACATTTGGGGAGGTTTCAAACTATGATGATACCAAATCCGTTTATAACTAAGCTCTAACAGTTACGGTTCGTCCGCTGAAACGTAACTTTCATAGTACTAAGCGGAGTACAAGTACACCCCAGACCCCATACAACTTTTGTGATACATTAAAAAATGGGTATTGTTGTTATTTGTCTGGTTATCTATCTATAATTCACAATTAAATACACACGCCTTTGAAAATATACCTGATTTAAATTTATACATTCTGAACTACTTCTGTTCACTGGGGTACAAATGTACCCCGCCTGGTAATCAAAGAGTTTGGTTTATTATGACAACGTTAAATTCCAACCAGTGTACATGTTAACCCCCAGAAATACTATCACATTCACCGATATGGGGGAAGGCGTTTTCATTGTGACAACACTGTAAGTTTTGTAACATTTGCCATCAGTCACCACATGAAGTTTCACCAGAACAAATTATATTTCTAGGTTATATTGTGTTGTGTAGATTTTAATTCGCGAAGAGTGAAAAATTTAAATTTCGTAAAAAAATTAAGTTGCGGATGACGAGTATATTAGGGGCGGATGAGTTTGATCGCTGTTTAACTAGCTTTAGTAGGTTCTGCGAGCGTCATAGAGGATACCGATGTAGGGTACGAAAATAGCGAAGTCGACGACATTATAGCTGTTGGTAACGACGATATACCAAATCCTCCTGATTTGGTCAGCTAGTCCAATATTTTTGAGGAAAGCAGAGAAGTTACATTGCAAAAGATGGATCTAAATGGGCCAAAAACGCCTATGTCACAAGATTAAAAATATCAAAATGGAACATACAAAAAGTACCACCAGTTCTTACGCAAAACTGATCGAATTTTATATCTATAAAAGAGGTTTTTAACCTTTTTTTCCTGAGGGAATTTTAAATATGAATGTATTAAAAACAAATGGAAAAGCCGAATCTGTTTACTCAAATTTTTAATTATGTGATAAGAGAATAAATAGAAGCTTTTATTGACCTTCTTTTCATTTTTGGGACAAGTAACAAGTAACATACGTTCTATTGGATCAAAATCCAGGTTTGCGCCATCCAATAGTGCTAGCTTGGATGTCCCGTAACAGATTTCAACAAATTAAAAGTTTTTTGAGATTCGATTATTTTGAAACCCGTCAAGAAAGAAAAATTACTGACAAACTACCCCTAATACGGAATGTTTTCGATAGGTATACCCCTCTTGGTATCCATTGTAACTTTTTCACCTTGGTATTATGAAGGTTAAAACGGATGGACGGACGGACAAACCATAATATAAGACTTCGTCGACTCGTAAATTATATTGCTACGAAACAGCAAACTAGTATAGTCCCTGAATCCGACTCTGTGTAAGCCATGTACGAAAGTTAAAATTATGGCGGACGCGTAGGGATTTCTTAGAATTGTTTACGATTGTGACTAATTTATCTAGACATTGTTTTTGTGACCACTCTCATCTAGAAAATGCCAGAAAGCCAATTGTTTTTGTATAAGCCACAATCTAGAATTATCTAGTAAAAAAAGGCACTATATATAAAGGACCGACCAGTGAGAGAGTAGTATATAATTTGACATCGTGAGATAAACAGTAAATAAGTGAATATAAATTAAGTGATTATATAACTTAGTTTAAGTGAATATATACTGTGTATAAAATTAGTGAATAGTGTAGTTAATAAATAAATTAAGTAAGTGAACCTACCTTGTTTATAAATGTATCCCACTCGTAATAAAAAACGTTTAAATAAATCAGGAAAACATTACATTGGTGTCAGGTGTGAGGTAATATGAATAAATTGCTACGTAAACATGGCCAAGAGACTATGTGACTTGAGAGTGTCTGAGTTAAGACAGAATTGGGAGATCGTGAGTTGGAAACGTCCGGCAAGAAAAGTGAATTCGTAGAAAGACTTAAAGTGGCACTGGAAAATGACGGCTTCGATCCAGAAACAGTTTTATTGATTGACGAGGCTTCCACCTTAATCTCGTCCATTTCTGCTAACATGGACGAGAAGATTTCTGCCATGGAAGAGAACATGGACGGGAAGATTTCTACTATGAAGAACGATATTTTTGCCATGGAAGAGAAAATTTCAACGAATATGAAAAACGATATTTCTGCTTTGAAGAACGATATATCTGCCGATATCTTATTAATGAAAAACGACATTGCCGCTGACGTTGAAAATGAAATTTCGTCTCTGAAATCTGAAATCGAGAATAAGATATCAACGATGGATGAGAAAATCAAGGAGTTAGAAAAAAAGATGACAGATATAAGAACTCAAGACACGCCAGCAGAAGGAGAGAAGACCGAGCAAACAAAACCTTGCAAGCCAGAAACACACCCTATGTTAGAAGACATTGGTAGTTTTACCCGAGTCAAGGCCCCAACGTTCGATGGAAAAATGTCGTGGACCAATTATGTGAAACAATTTGAAGCAGCCGCTAGAGTGAATAATTGGTCCGATAGAGAGAAGGCAGTGAACTTAACTATCGCGCTTCGGGGAGATGCCTTAGATGTACTACAGACGATACCACTTGAAGAAATGGATGACTTCAAGAAGCTGAAGAAGACGTTGGACATGCGATATGGCCACGAACATCTAGAGCACTTGTAGCAATCCCAGCTGAAGAACCGAAGGTAGAAACGTTATGAAGTCCTTCAAGAGTATGAAGTGGACATTGCCCAATTAGTTCGATTCGCTTATCCATCAGCACCAGAGAACATGATGGAATGTCTGGGCATCCAGGCATTTATTGATGACTAACGTGACCCCGATATGCAGAGGACGCTTCGTTTAGCCCATCCGAAAACATTAGTCGACGCATTGACAGCTGCTCTTGAATATGAAGCAGCAACGAAGGCATCAGGATATAACAAAATTAGGACCATCCAAGAAGAAGGTGACTAAGACAGATTTGACCAGTTCGTCAGTTGAATAAAAAGTATGATAGACAAGAAGCCGAAGAAAATCAGGTGCTCTAACTGTGGCGAGTTAGAGCATGCACACAGTTCGTGTAAGTGTCCTACGACTCCTGCAGACCAAGAACCTCTTAAATGCGAAGCAGCCACAAAGGGCTCGCGGTACAACAAAGGTAGGACAATACAGGAAGAAGATGACGATGACAAACTTCACCAGATCGTCAAGTTGTTGAAAGGTATGGCAGACAAGAAGCCGAAGAAGATCAAATTCCGGAAGTGTTGCAAGCTAGAGCACGTACGCAGTCCGTCTAAGCGCCCCAAGACTCCTGCAACCCCAAAACACCAGTCACAGGGGAAATCAGACAGGGGTTGACATCCAGCTAATGTGAATCGCCGAAAAGCCAACTCTTTGCCTAGACAGTCACGCCCCGTAGACTGTTATCAATGCAACAAGTCGAAATCTAAGGAAGTTGCAGTTTCAAGAATTACAGTAGTCAATGAAGAATGGTCACCCAACAGGATCAGAGAAGACCAGGAGAATGATCCTTGCCTAAAGAAGATTCGGCAGTGGAAGGAAGAAAATTGGCGACCTACCTGGCAAGAAATGTCAAAATTTTCACCGACACTCAAGGCATATTGGGCTTAGTGGGACTGCTTTGTCTCTTGAAGAAGGGCTGTTGAAAAGTGTCCTTCAAAACGATGATGATTCCGAGATGTCCAGACAGCTATTTATCCCGAGAAGAAGAGTAGCTGAAGTACTAAAGAAGTTACACGAAAGTCCATCGGGAGGTCATCTGGGAGTAAAGAAAACCCTCCAGCGAATCCGTGAGAGGTTTGATTGGATGAACAGCTCCGATGATGTGAAGGACTGGTGTAAGAAATGTACAACTTGTGCTACGACTAATGGACGACATCGCAAGAGAAAGGGACTCATGAAACAGTACAATGTTGGAAGCCCTTTCGAAAGAATTGCTTTAGATATCGCTGCACCATTTCCAACGACAGAAAATGGTGGCAAATACATACTGGTTGTAATGGATTATTTCACAAATTGGGTGGGAATTTACGCTATTCCGAACCAAGAGGCCACAACTGTCGCGGATGTATTGGTGAAAGAATTTATCAGCCGATACGGAGTGCCCTTATAAGTCCACAACGACCAGGGAAGAAATTTCGAAAGCCATCTATTCCAAGAGTTTTGCGACAAGCTGGGAATGAAGGACAACAGCATTACATCCACAGTCAGATGGAATGATCGAGAGAATGAACAGGACTATTGGAAAATACCTGTCCAAAGTGGTTTCCAGCCATCAGAGAGACTAGGACCAGTATTTTTCCCTATTCGCATTGTCTCATCGATCTGCCGTCGATGAGTCCATGGGTGAAACACCTGCGAAAATCCTGTTTGGACGTGAAATGAAGCTGACCTGGAATTTGGCAGTAGGCCTGGAGAAGATCTAGCAGGTGAAAACTACGTGATCCAATTGAGAAGAAGGCTGAATTATATTCATGAATTAGTTCGAACAAATCTTCAAATTGCCAGCTACAGAATGAAAAGGCGGTACGACACGCAGGCCACAGAAGGCGGTTTTAAAGAAGGGAACAAAGTATGGTTACACAACCCGACGAGGAGAAAAGGATTTTCTCCAAAATTACAAAAATCCTGGGAAGGTCCTCACTTAATCAAGAAAAGGATCAATGATGTTATATATCGCATAAGAAAGATCCCCAACGGAAAACCAAAAGTAGTTCACCAAAACCGACTAGCGCCATTCGAAGGAGACATGACCTAGAGAAAGGAGTAAACCATATTCGAGATGTGTCTGACCCTACCTTCGATGAATTTATGGGCGCGTATGGAGGTACCGAGAAAGCTAGATATGGAGTCACTTCAGAACATCGACAAGATTTGTCCACTCTTCCGTAAGATTATTCACTGGCGTATAACATCCCCGCCCATCTCAGGAACGCACAAGGGTTGGCATTCGTCTTTCGAAAGAAGTTCGAGCAATTAGAAAAACTTGAAAACCAGATTCCAGCCCCTGGCGAAACACTGAAACGGAAACATAATTCGCGGTACGTCTTCTACGTGGTAACTAAAAATGAATTTCAAGATCGATCTACCTACCGCGATGTGTGGGAAGTACTTCGAAACCTCCGATACCATGTGTTAGAATCCAGCGTGAAGAAACTGGCTATGCCTAAGGTAGCGAGTAACCAGTTGGATTGGCGAGTTATTAGGAACATGGTAGAGATTATCTTCCAAGATACCGGTGTCCAGACAATAATTAGCAGCTACAACCCCCGTTATCAGTATTCGATGAAGACGGTGCCCTGTTATTTCCATAAGATCGGAAAGTGTAGAAATGGGGACAGTTGCCGATTCAAACATCCAGTCTCGGCTACACAAAAGTTCCAGGAGGAACTTCCATTTAAGGAGGGGGTGATGTTACGAAACAGCACACTGGTATAGTCCCTGAATCCGACTCTGTCTAAGTCATGTATGAAAGTTGAAATTATGGCGGGTGCGCAGGGATTTCTTAGAATTGTTTACGATTGTGACTATCTTATCTAGACATTGTTTTTGTGACCGGTCTTATCTAGAAAATGCCAGAAGGCCAATTGTTTTTGTATAAGCCGCAATCTAGAATTATCTAGTAAAAAAAGGCACTGTATATAAAGGACCGACCAGTGAGAGAGTAGTATATAATTTGACATCGTGAGATAAACAGTAAATAAGTGAATATAAATTAAGTGATTATATAAATTAGTTTAAGTGAATATACTGTGTATTTAATTAGTGAATAGTGTAGTGAATAAATAAATTAAGTAAGTGAACCTATCGTGTGTATAAATTTATCCCACCCGTAATAAAAAACGTTTAAATAAATAAGGAAACATTACAATATCAACGATTCCCAAGGAAACCGATGGGTCGCTGTTCCATGGTGTAAGACGAAGACCCCGATATCAGCATAAAAATAATATATAAAATTACTTGTTTGTAAATTAAAAGTCAGTCAGTTACTAGATTTCACATTGTTTTATCATAGTTAGTAGAATCATCACTTTTGTAAATAAACGTTTTTAAAAAAAACTTTATTTCAAGTTAATAATTTGATAGTCGTATTTAGAAGTCTAACAAACAATACGAATATTTGAGAGGAGCTGGATTGATTGTATTGCTCTTATGCTGGAGAATAAAATGAAATTCAACCGAAAACCTTTTGGTTTCTTCTTCAGATCGGGAAATTATAGGTCGATGATTCATTACATTCTTGGATATGGCGTACACATATTTTTAATAAAACGTTCACAATCTCAACACTTAATATTGTAAGTTTCTCGTGAACAACAACAAAAACGAATTGACTTCAATCACTTAAGTTATAGAAATCAGATTATACTCATCTCAACATTTATGCCATCATATGGAAAATATGAAGTGCTTTTTTATTTGAGAATCCAGAGCGATATCGACTCTGTTCATAATTGCACCCTTTGTGTTTGTGGTGGAATATGGAATTAGGGATTGAAAAAGGTCGTTTTCTCAAACGATGAGTGTTCACAGCGGCTAATAGCAAAATGATGTAGATTTCCCCTAACGTACGCAACTTGACTGCTACTATATGTGAATTTGTCAGTAAATTTGGACAGATAGTGTGTATAATCTGGAAAAAATTACTTTATTCAGAATGTACATGTTAGAGACTGAGCATTAATCAAAATTATAAACTACTGACGCATAGTTATCTACTGAGTTGAGTTTGCATTTAAGCTTATTAAAGAAAATTAATGGTGTACATTCATAGGAAATGGAATCTAATTGTGAGAATTTTTGTTCACAAAAATATCCTATGAAATTTGTCTATATCTAGTCATGTTTGTCGAAATGAACCATGAAACCATCATTATACTGATAACTACCCATGGATAGTTTTCACGGGTAGTTATCATTTATGTCATGATATTGGTAAGCAACACAAAGTTTATTGACATTTCATTTATTCAATTTATTTCGAAAATGTCACTTCCTCGCTTGTAAAGAAACTCACCGAATATACATCGAATATTGATAAATAACTCATAATTTTATCAGAATAACGTGCCTTCGAAAACTGATAATATTATTTCATTAGTTATCAATGTCCTTGGGATATTATAGCTGATAATCACAGGTAAAAACCAGAAGAATATTATGAAAGCTGCATTATTTGGAAAAATATGCGATCAGAGAATACTCGTCAGACCATTAATTATTTCCAATGATTGTCGTTTACAGAAGACGGGTACTTTGCGTCCACAATCCAATTTATCTCACTAACGATTTTGACGAATATCTTTTTTAGTAGTTGGATCGGAAAAATCCTTGAAGTACCTATTATTTGATCACTCAGAAGTCGAGATCCTAAACCTATCGGCCTTAGCTTCTGAAATTTTTAGAAACATTATTTGTATTGTTACAGTAAGGGAAACTGAATGAGAAGTAGACTGTATGGATATCTAAGGTTGCGATATAGCGTCCCCTATTCTCCCATTGCGTTTCGATAGTCTAGCGTGAAGGACCACTCGGGAAACCCGAGAATATAAGAGAATGCTGAATAACTTAGGTTTCACTAAACAGTTTGAACCATTTGGCAACAGCGTGCGTTTTTCACTAAATTCCGGCGTCTTTGTCACTGAACAACCGGCACTAATACAGTTACTAATAAATACAAGTATTTATATTCGTCTTGAATTAATTGGGTTACATTAACTTGCAAAATACCGGAAGAATAGATACTACACAAATAATCGTGTTATTATAGCGGCGCTTGCGGTAGTTCCAAATAGCGGCATGAACACTACGAGTACCATAGTTATACTGACTTGGACCCAGGGCGGAGGGTTGAGCTAGTAAAGATCCTTTCTAGGAGTATAAAGCGAAGTAACGAATAGTGAACTATTAGAGGTGGGACAAATCTTCTAAATAGAAGCGCCTGGGGAAATTAATTCATGCAAATTTCTCCATGTATTCTGTAGAAATTATAGACCAACATCAACTGGGGAATAGAATAATTGAAACTGCAAATCGATTTCATCAAAAGCGATTGATTTTCTGAAATATTTGGTTTCTCTTGTTTGAATGACGCCAAGAAAATGAAGAGCGTTTAGACGTTTGTTAATAGGTGAATAAGATTCAATAAAAAATATTCTATGAACTTTCGAATATAACAATACACAATTTAGGACTATTAAAGGATCACAGCGAACATGAAATTGTAAAGGTGCATTCAAATTGGAAGGAAAAGAAGCGAACGAACGAATTCGTTAGTTTGAGTTCGAGTAATTTACATAAAGAATCAAACGCGAGCGAACGAACTCGTTTGTGCTCCGTGTTCCGACGCTTGTCGGTACCTGAATCAGCGAATCATCAGAAGAAATTCGTGCTCGATGTGTATAGTGTAGTTAAAGAAGCGAACGAATACGTTTCTAATAACCTTACTGTTAACATTTACCAAACGGCTTATTTGCAAACTAGTTATTACTTCTTTGTTATTTTGTACGTTTGTCGAATTAAGTTTGGAATGGAGAAATGAAAAGACACTAAAGTTAATAGAATTATATAGAAGCAAAACTTGTTTATGGGATCCCAAGTCGAAATTACATAAAATAGTACACAGGAAAACGGATGCATGTAATAATATTTCTGCTGAGATGGATTTTGTGATGTAACTGAAGTCAAAAGAAAGATTAATTCGCTTCTCGTATCATTTAGACGAGAAATGCAAAAAGAAAGTACTTCAATAAAGTCTGGTAGTGGGACTGACTAAATTTATCATTCAACAGGTTATGCTTTTAAGAGCCTTATGTTTTTGATGGATAAATCTGAAGTAAGGAGACCCAAAATACCTGTGAGGTAGGTAAAACCATGTTATATACTGAAATTAGGATTTACTTTTAACATGCATATTTTACATTTACTATTATACAAAGATATTATTATTTGAGATTAGTTTGTAAGTATATTATTGATCTTGCTGCCACGTGACTTAACATGATGTTGTGAAATACTCCATAAACTCTTGTCTAATCTGTTCACTATACGCCGATGATTTTCTAGGCACACTTCTCAAAAGCAATAGGGATTCTGTTTGTAATTGCTTACTCTGATTATTTTCGAACGTAGCAGATGGTGTATATGTATATATTCCGAAACGTACTTTTTCATTAATAATTGTGAAGGTATATACAACTTAAAATAATACGAGTTGCTTTATCTGGGCTCAGTAATAATGGTTTTCTCTAAATATCGCCGAAAGAATGCCGACTACATTTTCGACTACTCTTCGTGCTCTTGGGAACCTATAGTTAAATATCCGGTTAGGTGAGTCTTTTTCGTGTGTGCCGCCGTATGGTTTTAATAAATACGGCTGAAGTACAAACGCATCATCTCCAACAAAAACATAAGGCGCTTTCTGTGTTCTTCCGGGAAGAACAGAAGAATCTGGAAAGTTAAGAGTTCCGGCTTGAAGTTGTTTACAAAAAGTTTTGTTTGAAAACACCCCTCCATCTGAAATACGGCCCTGGCAGCCTACATTAGCAAATACAAAGTTGTGATCATAATCAACAACTCCTATTAGCACAATGCTGAGCGTTGACTTATAATTAAAGTAATCACTCCCACTATTGATAGGTGCTTGCAAAACACAGTGCTTGCCATCAGTCAGGAAAATTCCACCGTTCCTCGTATCCCCTGGCAAGTTCCAACCACTCTTCAGGGTTTTTGGCATCTGAAATTAATAACAAATATTCAAATATGATTATCAACTATATATAATTCTATGATTTTTTTAGAATGTGACAAATGGAGCAGATAAGAGGAATGACTTTCAAATTACTAACTCGAAATACTCTTTTTAAAAACGTTTATTTTACAAAATGATAGTTCTACGAACTACGACAAACAACATGAAATCTAGTAACTGACTAACTTTATTTACAACAAGTAATTTTATATATATAATATTTGTGATGATTACGGGGTCTTCATCGGTTTCTATGGGAATCGTTGATATAATTCCTCCCCTCGGAAATTCAACTTACGCAGCTAGCAAAGAAGTTGAACGGTTGAGTGGTCCGCCTGGGATGGTTTCTTTGCAGCTGTGCAGTACCTTATATATACAGAATACAAAAATAAAAATTAACAATAAATAAATTAATAAGGTCCATAAGCTGGGGGTTTTTGAGACTTGTCCGAATGTTAATTGAGGTTGATTTTCTACAAATTTACTTTTTAGTGTTTGAAGATCGTCTAGTTCTGCTTCCTCCAAATGAAAGTCGAGGTATGATGTGGTTGGGCGAAAGGTACTGTTGTCTAGATTTAATAGTAGTATCAGCTGGCTGAAGCTACTATAGAGTTGTTGGTTATTTATGACTGTGTGATGAGCTACTACTTGGCATCTCAAAGGAATTTCTAAGAGATAAGTACCCGCTGTAAGATACTTGGTTTCCTCCTGATTTGGACATTTGAAATTTGCTGTATCCTGGAATGGAATGATGTACAACCAGTGGAAATTGTTTAGTTGTTTCAGAAATGGCTTCGACAATTGAAATTTGGTTTTCTCGCAGATAAAAGTGCGTTTCATTTCAAGTAAGTTTATTTCACAAGGCCTTTCTTCTTGAATTTCCTGCAGGTCTATTCTCGGGCAGACATACTGCTGAGGGAGAATCTCTTTGCAAGGTTTGCTTGAATAAGCGAAGTTGACACCATTCGTAATTAAAAATTTATTCTGAGGTATTATCACCTTAAACTGACTCCCTTTTAGTATTGGAGCCGAAAATAAATGGTAGTAATTAAAAACTTTGGGATATGTTATAGGAATTTTTAAAATATATGTAATTTTATTATTATATGAGTAGCAATAAATTTTAATTAATTTTTCATAGAGTAAAATTTTATCGAATTCAATTTCTAAGGGCAATTCGTTTTTTGTAAATATTTTCTTCAAATTCTTCAATTGTTTAAATAAATCAGAAGTTTTAATTATGCTTGGATGCATCACTTGAAGTTTAGCAAATGTAGTTGAATTTTCAATATCGTTTAGAACCGAATTAATCAATTCATACAGATCTATGATTGAGCTAATAGCCATCTTAATATGTGCATAATATTCGTAATTTGCTTGTCTGTTGATTAAATTATGGATAATTTTAATTTTTGTTTCCAAAATTTGTTCGTTATTGGTTATTTGTTCGATGGTTCTATTAAATTTATCAATGAGCGACACTGATAATGAATTTTGATTTCTTATACTACTAGCTAAATTATTTTAGTTATTTTGTAATTCTTTGATGAGAGTTTCAAATTTTTCTCCATCGTTAGAATCTAAATTTCCAGTGATAGATTTAAAGATTGATCCTATGCCGTTTATAAGGCCTCTTTTAGTTCTTGAAGGTTGGGGTAATATTTCTGCTAGCTTATCGTTAATCTTGGTTTCTGTGAAGTCAAGCAATTTACAATAATTTGAGAGATCATTAGCGTATTGTATGTTTTGAACAGCAAAGGCCCTAATTTTTGTGGCTTGAATTTGTAATTTATTTATTTCTAAAATAATTGGGTTCAAATCATAATAGTGTATGAGTCCATAACTGTACATTTCAATTTTTACGGTTCCTAACTTAAAGGGTAGCAACCCGGGATTGTTAACTAGATTTCTAATTGTTATTTTATCTTGGAGTTCCATAGTTCCAGAAAATCTGGAATAAAGAAAATTCTACATTCTAAATGAGTGTCTTAATATTACGTGTGAAAGTTGTGTAAAAATATCGTACATAACTTTCTACTTTTCACGTTTTTTCCGGGGACGTTTCAAGTTGTCCATATGTACCTTATCTCTATTTTCAGTTGAAGCTGTTTTATTTGCAAGGTTGGCGGTTTTTAATTTGATTGGTGAAGTGTACTTATTAGCGTGTTTTTGTCGTATGTGTTTTCCTACATATACTTTTTGATTAGGTTTAAATATTTCCGGTTTGTCTCGGTTTGTATTTAGTTTAGAAGTAATTTTTTCTTTTCGATTAATTAAGTCGGAATTAATTTTTGAGTACAATGATTTTGTTTTTTCTTTGTGATTGTTGATGTAATCATTTAAGAGTATTTTATTTATGTCAATGTCATAAACATCATTATTATTAATATGTCCGTTGACTATATCTATCGGTTTCATTTTTGTACTGGAATGAATCGAATGATTGTAAGCAAGTATAGCATATAACATTTTCATTTTAACTGGGGTTTTTGAGAAACCTTTAGTATTTAGGAGTCGTATATGTTCTATTAGAGCTGAATGGAGTCTTTTCATTTGTCCGTTGGATTGAGGATGATTGGGAGAGGTAAAATGAACTTGAATTTTATGAAGGCTCAGTAGTTCTGTTAATACGAAATTTTTGAATTCTGTGCCATTGTCAACTATGATTTGTTTCGGTATGCCGTGATGAGAGAAGAATTTTATAAGATTGTCTACCACTTCTGTACCAGAGGCAGAATTTATGTGATATGTTTGAGCGTATTTAGAAAAGCTATCAATGAAAGTTAAAAATTTTGTTTGTTCTATCGTGAAAGAATCTAAATGAATAATTTCGAATGGATTCGAGGCAGTTGGGGTGATATTTAATTGCATATGTACTGGATTTTGTTCATATTTACTTTGATGGCAAATTTGACATTCGTTTATAAATGTTTGTACGGATTCTTTAAGGTTAGGCCAATAATATTTTTCTTTTAATCTTAAATAAGTTTCATCTATTCCTCGGTGATTTGATTTTCCTTCGAGATAGCTTTGTATGATAGTTTTGATCTCTTCTTGATCTGTTACATCTATTAACTTTGTGGTACAACGTTTTAATTGGATTGAATTTGATCTGAAATATTTTTGTAATATTGTCGAAAATGGTTCGTACAATTCGGGGCTTTCGAAATAAACGTGATATTGAATATTTGGTGAAATAAATTCTTTAATAAAATTGATAATGTCTTGTTCTAGGTTATTTTTGGATATTTGTACAGTTATTTGTTTCTTCTTTTTCTCAAATAATATTCTAACTTTAGGTTTCGCTGGAGAATGTAAAACGGAACTAATTATAATTTAATTTTGCCCGACGTTAACTGCACATTTTGCGATAGGGATACCTATTACCTCATTTTCTTCAGCATTAGAATGAATCGTAATAAGAGACTCGTTTTCGTTTACGTTGATTCTATCGTCGTTGGGTTCATTTTGACGGTCAGGTGTTATCTGCTGTAATGCAGTCAGGATTGTTGTCACTTGAGTTTGTTGTCGACAAATTTTCATTGTCTAGTTCAGCGTCGGGATTTACTATCAAGGATATAGTGTCTAGGTCAGGGTTATCGTCTTGAGTTACTTCTGTTGTTGGAATTTTTAGTTGATTTTCAACTGTAAATGGCGAAGGTGTATTAATACTTCGTTGTGATCGAGACGGAATTGGTTCATTGCTAAAATTTATATCGCGGCTCAGAACATCGTCAACATTTTTCCAAAAATTTTCATCATTAAGAATTTCGTTCATTTCTTTAGTATTTATTTCTATTCTAGATAATGCATCCGCATTAGTATTAGGGCTTCCACGTTTATACACAATTTTATAATCAAATTCATCTAATTTAATTCGCCATCTAATGAGTTTAGAATTTGGGTCTTTTAGAGAAAAAAGCCATTGAAGTGGTTTGTGGTCACAAACAATGGTAAATTTTTTGCCATATAAATGAGGTCGGAAATATTTGGTTGCCCATACAATGGCCAAAAGTTCTTTTTCTGTGGTATCATAATTGCGTTCAGAATCGTTAAGGGTTCGAGATGCGTAAAGGTTTCGTGAGGTCGGGATAATGGAGAATTGGGCCATTGGTCAGAATATTTTTGCATGTTTCGAAGCATGATAAGAATTCGTCATTGTGTTCGATTGTCGCGCCTTTTTTTAGGCATTTTGTCAGTGGTTTCGTTAAGTGGGCGAAGTTTTTTATAAAACGTCTATAATATCCCATCAGTCCCAAAAATCCTTTGATTTGTTTAGTAGTTTTGGGTATAGAGTAATCTTTGATGGCTTTAATTTTGTCTGGGTTGCATTTCACTCCAGAAGGGGTGACTACATGTCCGAGATAAGCTACTTCTTTTCTCAGGAATTCCGATTTATCTAATTGAATCTTGAAAGTAGATTCTCTAAGTCGATCAAATACACATTTTAGTCTCTCTATTGCTCCTGTAATGAAGTGGAAAAAACGATTATATCGTCAAGGTATACGAGGCATTTTTCATTTTGTATGCCTCGTAGTATATTGTCCATTGCCCGCTGGAAGGTAGCTGGGGCAGTTTTCAAACCGAATGGCATCCGGAGGAACTCCCAGTGTCCGGATTCGGTGCTGAAAGCTGTTTTCTCTATATCTTTTTCGGCCATCTCTAGCTGGTGAAAACCTGAAGCTAGATCCAAGGTTGTAAAGTATTGGCATCTACCTAACTTGTCTAATAAGCCCGTTATATTAGGAAGTGGGTACTTGTCATCAATAGTTTTTTCGTTAAGACGTCTATAGTCTATGACTACACGAAATTTGGCTTTCCCAGAAGCGTCTTGTTTCTTGCGTATGACCCAAATTGGCGCATTGGTCGGATAATTTTATGTTAAAGAAATTTCTGAATTTGTTCATCTACTTCTTTTTTGTACACAAAAGGATATCGATAGGTTTTAGCGTTAACAGGAATCTCGTCGGTGGTTCGTATTTCATGCTTAATTTTGTTCGTAAAAGTAAGTGGTGTGTTTTCGTTATAAAATATTTCAGAATATTCGGAACAAAGTTTAAGTATTTTGGATTTTTCCTCGTCGTTCAAGTGATCTATTCTAATATTATTTGAATCTAAAGTTTGTGTAGAAGTGTCTTCTAGGTTATTCAATTCGAAATTTTTAAAAGCATCGCTATCAAATTTTCTACAGGAAGTGGTTCTGAAAAACTCAATTTAACTGGATTTGTTGTGATATTTAGAATTGTAGTAATGGCTTCTCCATTTCTTGCAATTGATAGCGACTCTGGTATTTTACAAACGTGAAATTTTTGGTGTGGAATGATGATTTCACCATTCTTTATACTTGTTTTTATTTTTATAACCTTTTCAGTTCTAGGTTCGATAGTAATAGAGTTTATGTGTTTCTGAGTTTTATGAAAATTTAATTTAATTTTACTATGTGGGGTTATAAACCATCCACTAGAAAAGTTTATGTTGGCTTTCAATAATTTCAAGTTATCTAGGCCAATAAGTCCTTGGAATACACTATGGAATTTGAATACATAGAATTTGAGATTTAAATTATCAGATAAATTGAAAATTTTTGAAGAGGGGATTGGAGTGCTATATTTATGGGAAGATTCTTGAAAAACTGATTTCACAGTAAATGGGTCATGAGTTAGGTTATCTGAAAAATATTCAAATGCAATTTCGGGATCTATGAATGATTTTGATGATCCAGAATCTATTAAAAGTTTGATATTATACTCGGGGAATGTTATATAAGGCAATTCACTATTATTACTTAAATTCAATGGAATTGATTCGGGGGCTATGTTTCCCCTAAATTCTGAGACGTTTCGTGAAAATTTGTAGAATCTTGATTTGAGAAATCGAAATAATCATTATTATTTTGTTCTTCAAATTGATATTGTTCGTTTTTAGAATATGAGTTATCAGAATAATAATATTGTTCGGTTTCCTCGTCCTGAATATCAGCATGAAATAATTCCTCGTCTATAAAACTATTTTGTGGTCGAGAATTTCGGAAATGATTTTGATTTGAAGGACCTGGGTATGAGTTTCTGATATGTGAACTCATTGGGTGATCGTTTACTGTATTTCTTGTGGAAATACTCATGGGTGTGGGTTTTGGTAAATTTAAATTTTGATTTGCTTTGAATGCATTATGGTTTTGTTGAGATTTGAAGACTTGAGAATTCGTAGGAAAACGTTGGGGTTGTCTTTGAGTTATAGGGCGAACAGGTATAGGTTGAGATAGAAATGATCTTTGTGCTCTAAAGAAATTATTGGGTGTATGAGTATTAAATCTAGTTGGATTACTGTTAAAATTCTGTCGTTGTACAAAAGGCTTACCAGAGTATTGCGGTTGCTTTATATTTGTTCTATCAGTAAAATTTTGGAAATAATGTAGATTGTCTTTTTTTAAAACATATTGTAAAGCTTCGGCTAAATTATTTGGTTTTATGCATTTAATAGTTGTACCTAACGGTTCTTTAAGTCCTGATAAAAATGTTGTTAAAGCTACATCATATAAATTTCTTTTTAAAATTTTTGAGTTATTTTCGATTTCATGAACGTCTACATAACTACACAAAAGATTGAGAATGTTTAAAACTCTATCATAGAACTGCTGTGGTTTTTCATTTGATTGTTGTCTCATCATTACTAATCCCTACTTAGACAAGTTTCGTCTCTCTGATCTGCAAAATTTCTCGTTAAAACATCTCTTAACTCGTTCCAAGTAGATACATTTTGTATATTTACGACTAATTTAGCATTACCAGTTAATTTAGATATTAGACAATTCAATAAATACACATTTTGGAAACAATTTGGTGTGTCTATTCTGTAAAATGAATCAATTAATGATTTACAGACACTTAGATATCTGTTCAAATCATTTGGATTGCCATCGAAATCTGGCTCACATTTTAGATATTCTGGTCTAAATTCGGCCATGATTAAATTATTATTAATTGAACTTTGATTTAAAATTAGTGAGTCAGTTGAAGGATCTAATTTTAAACTTTGAAGAATGTTTGATAATTGGTCAACTTCAGACATAAAAATTTATTGTACTTACAGTAATAATAGAAGAAATATTTCAAGCATTCCTATAGAGATATACTCCGGTTTGGCAATTTTTATCTTCCTCAGATGAATATCTCTGCAAAATTGGACTATTGTCGTTCCAATTCCCGTTTATGGACTTCTTCGTGCTTGGGATCGTTTCGGTGTGTGATACACTGGGTTTCCTGACGTTTTAGGAGCCACTCTAAACTTCCACTTGCACAAAATAACTAAGTCCGTAGATTCCGATACTCAGTCAATCGTTAAAACGAAAATTAACGCGTTCGATACGTATTAATTCTGAATATCCTACTGACTGCGCCACTTTCAAATTACTTACTCGAAATACTCTTTTTAAAAACGTTTATTTTACAAAATGATAGTTCTACGAACTATGACAAACAACATGAAATCTAGTAACTGACTAACTTTATTTACAACAAGTAATTTTATATATATGTATATATATATATATATATATATATATATATATATTTATATTATCATGTAATTCATGTTTAGAGAAACATTTTCTAATAATATTATAAAAATTTATAAAATTCATGGGATAACTTATCTGATTCCCCTGGTATTAAAGTGTTTAGGTTTGTGCACACAAACTTTATAAAATGTAATTGTGAAGGGAATGTAGATTGTACAGTAGCTGTAGAGTTTGTTGGTTAAAGTTGTCTACATATGTATTACCTAGTATGTAACTTTACGTTACGGTATTGTATCGTGGATCTAAGATCTTAGGTTTGAACTTTATGACAAATTGTTCTTTGTTTTGAACCATATATTCAGTAAAAAGGATAGTTTTGTAATTTAAATAGACATGTTTTATAATTTAAGATATAAGCGTTTAGAAAACACAAAATCAACAATAAATATTTAATATCAAAGTTATTATTATCCAGAAGTCATAAAAGTAACTAAAATCATAAAAATAGTTCTTATAACTTAATTAGTGACCATAATTAACTTGAAAATCATAATTTACCAGAGAAATAAGCATAAAAGCAAACATTGAAAGTGAAGTTATTTCTTCATAAGAATCAGAAGTCAAAATTTACATATTATTATGGTACAAAATTTCATACATAAAACCTATTTTGGCTACATTTGTAATGATTAATAGTTAAAATCATCTCTCTAGACTGAACTTGGAGTAAAATATTAGACCTGGGGACAATTTGAAAGGGCCCAGAAGTCCATTTCGATGTTGGTGCATTTTACGGTTTCCTATCCTTAATATAGTACCAATCCTAGCAAATGAGGTATTGTTATAAAGTTTATTTCAAAAGGAAGGTGATAATAGTAATCAATTTTAGTTTTAAAAGTTATTTAAACAAATAATATAGAATAAAAAAAATTTCATAAAAGTGAAATAATGAATTTATTGACAATTGTCTTGGCAACAACAGATTTTTTTAAGATCTTGGCAAATAAGGAGGTGATTTGATGCTGTTTTGTTTTTATTTGTTTGGGGAGTTGTTTATTGAATTTGAAAAGAGAGGAGCTTGAAATTTTTCGTGGTAAAAAATTATAAAAATTTAGAGGTAAATGGGAACAAATAGATTATAAAACTTGATACGTATTGATAATACAGTATTTACATTATTGTAAGAAGAAACTGAAGTGGTAGAAGAAAGGAAAATTATTACTTACCTTGGTTAAAAGAAGTCACCACATGAACAAAGAAAGTAACCATTTAAAAAGGGATATTATCGTTATTCTGATTCCTATGAATAACAATGGATTATAAAAGTGTAATTGAATCACATATTTCCTAATGATTTATAATATCTTATCCTCAAGTAATACAGAGGTAAGTAGTATTCCGTTGCAACATCTAAGCAGTACATAAGCTAACATCCTGATCTGAAAAGAGAAAAAAGAAATGCATTAATTCCTAGGAAACGTTTACAGTAAGAAGATCATATTATCAAGAATTTAAGGAAAAACGTCTAATACTAACCTATATATATCGTCGTCACTGGAGGTAAATAACTTTCAATATCGTTTTATCGTTTTTTCTCTTGTTTCACATCAGAGTTTAATTTGATTATGAATAGACAGTTATTTGTTATTTTAACAATAAACTCAATAATAATTATCTAACCTTAAATGTTGACACCACCACAAACGAGTGAAATAAACGTTCCACAAGATTCGTTAGAAAGTTACAATTAAAAAAGCTTTGAATTCTATATTAGTAACCCACTTTCTTATATTCGTATAAGACTGAGATTTTCAAAACTAAATCAAATATTATTAATCTAGATGTAGATTATATAACAGCTAGCCGGAATTAATATAATCACAAATTTTCCGAAAGATAAATATTTATTTTTGGTTTAAAGTTCTAAACGGTATTTATAAGTATGTACAGGATATACGGTGTGCATGGAAAAAGTATGAATGACGGTTTCGTTTTTTAATAGGTAATACGTTTCTATTTGGAAAATGATTAAATAAATAAAATTGTAATTGTTTCTTAGTAAGCGTCTTGTTTTATTTTGAGTTGGAAATACAAAATTTAAAAGGTTTTGATAAGCACAAACCTTTCTAAAAAAATAAAATTCATAAATAACAAGAAATTTTGACGCCCATCGTGTGTGGCCCGATTTTCTTTTGGCTAACTTGGCAGTGATATTGAGTTGATTTTAATTCTGAATAAGTAGATATCCCATAGGGTGAGAGAGAGTGATAGAAGTATATGTTATTGAGGAGTGGAAAACAGATATTAGTAAAAATGGAAGGACAAGGACATTTGAATCAGATGTTTCAAACATTAATGGCGAAGATAGAAGATGGAAATAAGAAAATGGATGATGGAATAAAGAAGATAGAAGAAGGAAACAATAGAATGGAGGAGAAAATAGAACAAACTAGACAGGATTTAAACCAAAAGCTAGATCAAACCAATAGCAAGCTACAGGTCATGAAGGAAGAAATGATCAAAATGGTAAATGATGAGGTTGAAAAAATAGAAAAAAAGGTAACATTGCATACACAAAAATTAGAGAAGACAATGGCTGAGGCTAATGATAAAATTGATATGGTTAAGAAACATGTGAACGAAACAAAAAAAGAAATGAAACAGGAGATAGCAAGGCACGACCTGGAATTTAAACAAGTAGAGGAAAAGATAAAAAAAATATCAACAGGGGCTATACCTAGATATTTATTTATGAATCAAAATGTAGAGGCAGAATGTCAGTTTTCCAATAATGGTAAACTTCATCCAGTACGATATTTGGAGAAACTTTTGAATTATATTAAAGAAAATGATTATGAAGACTAGTGGAAAACAATAGTCGAAAGAACTTTGAAAGGTACTGCATATTTATAGTGGGGAATAAATGAAGAGCGATGCACTGATTGGGCTACTTTTGTCGAATCATTTATGAATAAATTCCATGGCGACATCGTTCAAGAAAGAATAAGGAGTAACATCTACACAGGCAAATATAGAGAAGGAGGTTTAACCAGAGAAGTATATGCAATGAGAAAATTTCAAAATGTTAAATACTTAGATCCACCAATGCCAGAAATGGATGCTGTTAAGTATGTAGCAAAACAGTTTCCATGGGAAATATACAATTATGTGGCTTTGAACAATATAGTTGATCAAAATGTATTTTTAGAGTATTTGCGAAGGGTCGATGACATTAAAGGTTGTGGCTCCAGCATGAACAACGATTTTAGGTGGGATGGTTTGGGAAGAGCTGGTCCAAGAACAGTACCAGAGAATACGCGGGAGGATAGGAACATGACGGAACCAAGGTTCCAAAATAATAACAATCAAATTGGCCGTTCCTGGAACTACTTCCGGCATGAACAACGAAGAAATAATTGGAACCATGATCATCAGAGAACATCATATCAACCAGGAAATTATAACTATAGATCAAGACAAGACAACAGAAATACAAATTATCAAAATAGAAATTTTAATCAAAATAGACGGCAACAAGAAAGATCTACAAGAAATAATTATAATAGGAATAGAGAAAATCAACAGCCACAAGATAGAACATTTAGAGGAAGATTAAACTCTGAGGGAAATGAACGAACAACGGTACAAAATCATCATTTAGAGACACAATCAAGGTCACAAGAAAACATACAAATAAATAGAGAGGATGAACAAAGTAGGAATGCAGGAGAACAAGTAGAGCAAAACAATCAAACAACAATTTCACGAAATTTTTATTAACAAGCAAATCATTCCACAATACTAATAAAATCACAAGTTCCTATAGTCACCCAAAAGACTTTATTAGTATTGATGAAGATGAAATACCACATGACACAAATATAAATAATAAACTATCTTATGTACAATTGATAATTAATAATTTAAAAGTTTTATCCTTAATAGATACGGGGAGTACAATCTCATTGATTAATAAGAAAATCATTAAAGATAATTATGAACTTTTCAAACATCATATTCTTAAAATCAATAAAATAAATGTTGTATCAGCTAGTAATAACAAAGTTGCAGAAGTAGATGCTATTTTGAATGTTAAAGTCAAAGTAGATAATGAAGAGAAAAATATTAATTTTATGATTATTAATAATTTAAACATGGATGCCATAGTAGGAGTTTAGTTTATGAGGGAACATAATGTTATATTGGATTTACAGACAATGAGTCTGATAATTAAAGATAATGTGTTGAATATTATTAAAATAAAAGATACCTATATGGATCAAATATATGAGAATGAGGCATGGGAAAAGCCCACTTCATTAAATGTGATAAGAGTGTTTGGGGAAAGTAGGAATGAAAAGGGAAGGAATGGCAAATCCATATTTAAAAATAAAGTTGATAAGCTAGATACAATTTTAGAATTTGAAGATGAAAATGAAGACAATCAGTATAATAATGAGATTTATAGTAAAACAAATTTGAATAATGTACAATCAATAACAAAAGGTATAAGTATCATGAGCAACAAGTATACATACAGTGAAAATTATTTAAAATCAAACAAAATTGTGTCAGATAAATATAAACATCATTTTAATAAGGATTATAATTACATTAAATATGTTAAACTAATAAAGATGACATATCCACAGAATGATTTGCTTCGTTATAATAATATCGGAAAGGGTGCACGGCAATTAACTGAAAAAGAAAGAACATATAGGTTAATGAATAATAATAAATTTATATACAAAAATAATGGACAAACTTATATAAAGAAGAAATGGAGCATAAGTAAATGGAAAAAAGTTAGGCTCAAATTGGTAAAGCATCAGTATAGGAACCAAGGATTTAAAATTTTAAAATTAGATATAAGTAATTTTCAAAAAGAATGTTGGTTGCCATATATTAAAGTTAAGGTTCAAGGATTAGAAATGATTGAACTTGTTGATAGTGGGTCACAGGTATCCATTATTCGAGAAATGATTATTAGGAATAATCCAACGATTTTTAAAAACCATATCATGAATATTAATAGAATTGTTGTTGTTTCTGCTAGTAATAGAAATTTAGAAGAGGTTAATAAGATGTTTGTTGGAAACTTGGAATGTGAAGAAAGGAAGATACCATGTGAGTTACTAATTATGGAGAAGCTTAAGGTTGACATAATTTTAGGTATAGATTTTTTATATAAAGGAAAGGCATGGATTGACTTGGGAAAGTTGAAACTGAAGATATATGAAGTTGAAACAAATTTATTGGAGTATGGAAGCGATAGTTACAGACCAACAGTAGGACATTTAAGTACAGAACAATGTGAACAATTGCATGTAGAGACAAAATTAGGCCCTGATGGATTAATATGCCCGGGAGAATATAAAGAAATGATATGGAGTATGTTTCAAGATCATGAAAACTTAATAAATGGTGTAGCTAGATGTGCTAACCATTATTATCATAGGTTAGAAGTATACCCTGATAAACGTTTCATATGCAAAGGATACCCTATACCTTATGCTTACAGAAAACAAGTCAGAGATGAAATTAATAAAATGTACCAGGATCAAATAATTCAACCTTCATCGAGCGAATTTCTTAGTCCTCTTGTAATAGTTCGAAAAAAGGACGAATCTATCAGGATATGTCTGGACGCACGCAAAATTAATGCAATAACCAAACCCCAATATGAATCACCACAAAGAGTGGATGTTTTATTAACTAATATCGGCAAATGCTCAGTGTTTACAAAGATGGATTTGAACAATTCTTTTTGGTTAATATCATTACACCCAGATTCCAGGAAATATACCGCTTTTCAAGTAGATGGTCAGACCTGGGAGTTCCGAGTAACACCTTTCGGTTTACAATCAAGTTCAGCCGCATTAGTCAGAGCATTAAGAGAGGTGCTGGAACCACACAGTCATTTCTGTGTATCATACATTTATGATCTTCTAATTTTCAGTGAGACTGTTCAAGAACATTTGCAACACATAAAAACCATAATAGAAACACTGGACAAATATGGTCTGAAACTAAATATAAACAAATGCCAATTTTTACAAGAACGAGTTAAATTTTTGGGATATCAAATAACTAGCAAAGGTATTACAATAGATTTAGATAGAATTGGACAGATTAAGAATTTTCCACAACCAACTACACTTAAATTGTTGAGAGGATTTTTAGGGATGATAAATTATTATGCCAAAGTAGTACCTTTGATTGAGCTTTTAAGAAAGAAAGAACCGTGGAAGTGGACACCCAGAAGAGTACAAGCTTTTCAAGATATAAAAGATGCTTTTTATCAGGGCATTTCTATATACGTACCCGTTTTTGATAGACCTTTTATTCTAAGAACAGATGCATGTTTCCATACAATATCAGCAGAATTGACTCAAATACATGATGGAGTTGAAGTTCCGATATGTTTCGTATCAAGAATATTAAGAGGAGCTCAACTAAAGTACACGGTTTCTGAAAAAGAAATGATGGCCATAGTTTTTGCGTGTCAGAAGTTAAATTACTGGCTTAAAGGAAATAAATTTGTGATAGAAACTGATCATCAAAGTCTCTCCTTTATGAAGACAACTTCATTCACAAATAATAGAATGTACAGGTGGAGTCTCCTGATGATGGAATTTGATTATGAAATCAGATACAGGCCAGGAAAGATTAATTACACTGCTGACTATGTGAGTAGGAAAGACAGAAAAACTGTAAAACCAAATGAATTAGTTCTTTCTAACTGTAAACCACAAACATTTCTAAATGCCATGAATTTATTAATGAACCAAGAAGGTATCTATTCATTGAATGAAATTTTACAAAGCCAATCAAATCTAAAGGAGTTAAAAGACAAAGTAACATCAAATGTACATTATCGTGGTTTCATTTTAAAAGAAAACATTATTTTGAAGGATGTTAATCAAGAAGAACTCTATGTTATTGATACAGATTTGGCCAAAAGAATTTTATTGGATATTCATATCAGTTATGGACACATTGGTATTAGGAAAACTTGGATGATTTTCCGAGAGAACTATTATGCCCATCAAGATATTTCCATATCAAAACAAATATGCAATAAATGTGAAAGTTGTATTTTTGGAAAATATAAAAACTATAAAAATCAATATTCTGTAGAGAGTATTCATGTTGACCATCCATTACAATTAGTAGCACTAGATTATTTAACATATTTAATACCAAGTAATAATTTAAATTAGCATATTTTAGTTATCTATGATGTATTTACTAAATATGTAAAATTCTATCCAACGAGGAAAACAAATAAGCAGATAACGATGCAATGCATAGATAATTACATAAAGGAGGTTGGTAGGCCAGAAAAACTATTAACTGATAATGCTTCATATTTTACAAATGATAGATTTGAGAAATTTTGTAAAAATAAAAATATCAAATTGATTCATACCTCTATCCGACGGCCACAGTCTAATCCATGTGAAAGAATTGTTGGTGAATGTATAAAATTACTAAGAATGGAACATCATCAAAACCATCGTCAATGGGATGACAAATTGGCAGAACTTGAAACGTACATTAATAATGTCCCGAATGTTTTGACTGAAATACCTCCAGTAACATTGATGACTGGAAAACATCCAGAAAGACCATGGGTTCAACAGCAACCAGATTTGAAACAATTATTTGAAATGGTGAGTGAAAGAATTAAGAGACAAAATAAACGGTATAAAGATAAACAAAATAAAAAAATTAAGAAGAGAAAATCATTTAATTTAGGAGATTTAGTTATTGTGAAAGCCCACAGAGTGAGTTGTTTGAAAAAGAATATCTGTTCTAAACTTATGTTACCATATCAAGGACCATACATAATAACAAAAGTTTTAAATAATAATGTTTACGAGGTGTCAGAGATTAACAGCAAAGTAACAAGGGGAAAATTTCACATAGAAGCGATATTCCCATATACTCTTGTAACACTCTCTAAATGATGTAAATTTCAGGGGGGGCGTGAGAATCTATGTTGATATTATTTTAGAAGAATAATAACAGTGTGAATGTCAGGGGGCGTAAGAATTGTGATACTAAAAAAAATGAGTTTAAACCAAAAATGAAGAATAGTAGACAAATTATAAAATTTTGATAACTAACATACAATGATTAAACATGGAAACAGTAATTTTGTTAAGGCAGAATTTATAAGAATAGTGTCGAACATTATAATTAAAGAATATCACTTAATATGAGGTTATTAAGAATATTTTTAGTCAGAATTAAACTCTGGTAGGACTATAACTAATTGTAACAACAGTACGTGAGTCAATGGATAGCCTTAAGACAAATGAATAAAGTGTGAATTTCTAAAACAAAGACAATGTTTTAAAAAACATCAACTAACTGGATCGAGAAGTTGACAACAAATAGGTTCCATAGAATATGAGTAAGTTGAATTTTTAAAGACATCATAAAATAGTTATTACGGTATAAAGAATAATGGTTGACTTGATGTAGAGCAAAGACTTTATTAAGTAAAATTGTTTAATTAGTAAATAATATAATATTTATAACAACAATTTGATTTGAATAGTTAACACTAACCTTAATTTTAGTTATCACATGTGAGAAACCATTTGAATGATGAATGTATGCTTTATGAAATTTTTTCTAAGCATATTTAATTGAGTAAGTTCTATTAATTGAGGATTAATAGGTCATGTTGATAAATTGAATATTTAAAATATTTATCAATTAAGAAAAATATAAATTGATAAAATTTTGGGGGGCGAATATCATGTAATTCATGTTTAGAGAAACATTTTCTAATAATATTATTAAAATTTATAAAATTCATGGGATAACTTATCTGATTCCCCTGGTATTAAAGTGTCTAGGTTTGTGCACACAAACTTTATAATATGGAATTGTAAAGGGAATGTAGATTGTACAGTAGCTGTAGAGTTTGTTGGTTAAAGTTGTCTACATATGTATTACCTAGTATGTAACTTTACGTTACGGTATTGTATCGTGGATCTAAGATCTTAGGTTTGAACTTTATGACAAATTGTTCTTTGTTTTGAACCATATATTCAGTAAAAAGGATAGTTTTGTAATTTAAATAGACATGTTTTATAATTTAAGATATAAGCGTTTAGAAAACACAAAATCAACAATAAATATTTAATATCAAAGTTATTATTATCCAGAAGTCATAAAAGTAACTAAAATCATAAAAATAGTTCTTATAACTTAATTAGTGACCATAATTAACGTGAAAATCATAATTTAACAGAGAAATAAGCATAAAAGCAAACATTAAAGGTAAAGTTATTTCTTCATAAGAATCAGATGTCAAAATTTACATATTATTATGGTACAAAATTTCATACATAAAACCTATTTTGGCTAGATTTGTAATGATTAATAGTTAAAATCATCTCTCTAGACTGAACTTGGAGTAAAATATTAGACCTGGGGACAATTTGAAAGGGCCCAGAAGTCCATTACGATGTTGGTGCATTTTACGGTTTCCTATCCTTAATATAGTACCAATCCTAGCAAATGAGGTATTGTTATTAAGTTTATTTCAAAAGGAAGGTGATAATAGTAATCAATTTTAGTTTTAAAAGTTATTTAAACAAATAATATAGAATAAAAAAAATTTCATAAAAGTGAAATAATGAATTTATTGACAATTGTCTTGGCAACAACAGATTTTTTTAAGATCTTGGCAAATAAGGAGGTAATTTGATGCTGTTTTGTTTTTATTTGTTTGGGGAGTTGTTTATTGAATTTGAAAAGAGAGGAGCTTGAAATTTTTCGTGGTAAAAAATTATAAAAATTTAGAGGTAAATGGGAACAAATAGATTATAAAACTTAATACGTATTGATAATACAGTATTTACATTATTGTAAGAAGAAACTGAAGTGGTAGAAGAAAGGAAAATTATTACTTACCTTGGTTAAAAGAAGTCACCACATGAACAAAGAAAGTAACCATTTAAAAAGGGATATTATCGTTATTCTGATTCCTATGAATAACAATGGATTATAAAAGTGTGATTGAATCACATATTTCCTAATGATTTATAATATCTAATCCTCAAGTAATACAGTGGTGAGTAGTATTCCGTTGCAACATCTAAGCAGTACATAAGCTAACATCCTGATCTGAAAAGAGAAAAAAGAAATGCATTAATTCCTAAGAAACGTTTACAGTAAGAACGTCATATTATCAAGAATTTAAGGAAAAACGTCTAATACTAACCTATATATATATATCGTCGTCACTGGAGGTAAATAAGTTTCAATATCGTTTTATCGTTTTTTCTCTTGTTTCACATCAGAGTTTAATTTGATTATGAATAGACAGTTATTTGTTATTTTAACAGAAAACTCAATAATAATTATCTAACCTTAAATGTTGACACCACCACAAACGAGTGAAATAAACTTGTCGATAGTAGTAATTATATGATCTGTGTTGTCGATGATAACGAAAGTAATCGAATATTAAGCGAGATACGAAGGAAATACGAGGTGGGACTCCACGTTCCACAAGATTCGTTAGAAAGTTACAATTAAAAAAACTTTGAATTCTATATTAGTAACCCACTTTCTTATATTCGTATAAGACTGAGATTTTCAAAACTAAATCAAATATTATTATTCTAGATGTAGATTATATAACAGCTAACCGGAATTAATATAATCACAATAATAACTTACATAAAATTTTTCGAAAGATAAATATTTATTTTTGGTTTAAAGTTCTAAACGGTATTTATAAGTACAGGATATACGGTGTGCATGAAGAAAGTATGAATGACGGTTTCGTTTTTTAATAGGTAATACGTTTCTATTTGGAAAATGATTTAATAAATATAATTGTAATTGTTTCTTAGTAAGCGTCTTGTTTTATTTTGAGTTGGAGATACAAAATTTAAAAGGTTTTGATAAGCACAAACCTTTCTAAAAAAATAAAATTCATAAATAACAAGATAATATATATATATATATATATATATATATATATATATATATATATATAATATTTGTGCTGATTACGGGGTCTTCATATTATACCGTGGAACAGCAACTCATCGGTTTCTATGGGAATCGTTGATATAATTAATGGAATAAATTGAACTGAAGACATTTCCATTGTCAGTTAAGATGGTGATGGTAGATGTGCAGAAGATAATCAGCCCTTTTGTGAAAGCCACAATATTATCAAAATTCCCAAACAAAAAGCAAAAATACCCATATATGATGGTAGAATTGATGAGGCATACGAAATACTGAAGCAATCTGTAGCTAAAAAATCTATGTATTTGGACAATATGTGGCAGGCAAACTGGATAGATAACAAGAGCTATGCACAAAAATAGTGCAATATTTAATAAACAATATTCTTTTCGATGCGGATATGGGAAAATATGATGCCCATCCAAGTTATCCGAATCCACACTATCAGACAGTATTTAATAGCGATATCTATCAAAATGTATCAAGTCATTCTCCAGTTTTACACAGTTCCTTCTAGTCATTTACATGTGCCAATATTCCCGCAACTTCACCAGTTTCAGAACAGTTTTCATCCTATCACAGTTTGTTATCATCGCCAACAGCTACTCAAGTTCAATGTCATTCTGAAACTTAAAAAATGCAAATACTACCGAAGAAAACGCATATTCCACTACTGGTAGAATAGATACTTTCCTTAACAACTTTCAGCCCTAAGTGTAACGTTTTTATGTAAATTAATACATAAATATGAACTATTATTCAATATATTTACGATACCAATTATTAATTCTTTCATTGCGTTAGCCCTCACTTTGTGGAACTTGTCTATAACTGATACACTTCCAATTTACAATTTTTCTGTAAATAAACAACTTCACTTCTCATTTGCCTGACGAATTTGGGACATTTCACTGAAACGCTTCGCATATTCACTCTTATTGTAGAAGAGAACAAGCAAGTGGAATCAGGAAGTATAGTTTTCATTATCCATTTTAACAATTATTTAGCTATTTATTAATCTTACCTTCGCATAATCCTTCAAACCATTAATTATTGCCGTGCATACCTCTGAAATTATGTAACACTTGCCGATGTTGATAGTTTGAACAAATATTTGGGGCTGGCGTAGGAGTCGCCTGTCGCAAGAAAACGAAGATTTACAGCATTCTTTCTTTTGCAGTAAATGTTTTTTTGAAATTTGTATCGGTTCTAGAAATACTAGGTCCAATCAAATTTAACAAAAATTCCGAATCTTCCGTAGACAGTCTACAAAAATTGTCAGTTGTTAAATCCACCAGCAAAGTTTTGCCAGCCGTTTTGCATCTTTTTTCAACAATTTTGAACACCACACTCTCTTCTTTCTTTTTTTTCTTTCAGAAAGACCCGCAATTACTATAAAACTAGCAGGCCTAATTAAAACGTCCTCATCGGTATCCGATATGATGAACGGATTATCGACGAATGCCAATCTTCGTTCCGGCAACGAACGACCTAATACATACGAATTAGTTTGTTTAGGTTCGTTCACTTGTTTTCGCTTCAACTTAAATGCACCTTAATGTATTGCGCAGATTTCTTCATTTTTTGACCGGAGAATTATTATTCAGTTAATGGCTCAGGAAGAAGTGGTCCTTCCCTTGAACGACACGTAATCTCATTGGTAGAAGTTAATTTTATCAATAATCTTATTCACATATGAAAGTATGACATTTATTAATATTTCTAAATATCTAGTGCTATTTAGTATACATAATTTTCCAACAAACAGTAATTTATATCGAGCGAATTGTATTTCTCTTATTTCTCTCTAACAAACTACTGATCTGCTACTCTCTGTAGTGATCACCAATCATAATAAAGATCAAAAAATACTCAGGCAGCATTGAAGCCATTGGAACAATACATAGATAAATTTGAATCCAACATATTCTTGAATCCCATAACGGAAAGTGAAATAACCATTTTAATAGGTAAATTAAAGAATGACTCAGCTCTTGGTCCGGATAACTTAACAGGATCAACAATGAAAAATTTACATGAACATATTACTCTTTCACCAACACATTAAATTAGTCTTTGCTTTCAATCAGGAAAAATTCCAAGTCAATGGAACGAATCACTTGTGACCCCCGTGTACAAATCGAGTCATCCTAGTGAACTAACCAATTATAAGCTCATTTCCGTTATAAATAATATAGCCAAAATCTTTGAAAATGCAGTAAAAAGTAGGTTGATCAACTTTTTTCATGATCATAGTGTTATCACAGAATGTCCATATGGTTTTATAAAAAACTGAAGCATTGAAAATGCAATAGTTGTTTTTTGTGGGAAAAACAGTTAGATGAATCATTAAAATGTGTTGTAGTATTTCTCCACTTGGCCAAAGCATTTGACACTGTTTCCCATACCATATTGTTAAACAAGCTAGAAAATGATGGTATAAGGGGTGTACCATTAAGGCTCCTAACAGATTATTTATCAAACAGAACCCAGGGCGTGAAAATCGGTGACGAAAAAAGCTCTACTACTGTAGTAAATATGGGAGTTCCACTAGGTACAGCTCTGTTCCACATTTATATTAATTTCCTACAATTAAATACTTACTTTTTTTATATTTTTTTTCAGGTATAATAATAAACACACAACTAACCCTACAAAATTAATAAAAACAACAACATAACCTCTTTTCTCTTTTCATCGAACAGAAATGAAAAATCTTACACATTGATTCGAATAAGACGGACGATACGACTGTAAATAGAAATACCCTTGAAGTTATCGCTATCATTCGCTTCGCTATCGCATGTTATACTGATCTTTATTGGGAAAAATATATCCAGGATATCCACATAGGGCTAATAATATCTAAGCTTTAATATTTGTGATATCATATCTTCTTCTTTTTTGTGAAGAACATATATTAAGTCAATCACAAGGTAGGTAGGTCACTTCTTGCACTAGCCAAAAATAATTATTAAACATCAGGTAGACATCAAATGAAATTTAAGTTCTGTCATTCTGACGTTGATATTTAATATCGAAACAATTGTCAAATTTCTTAGAATTTTTAACATTTTTTTTCAATATATTATGGAATTATCTAGAAACAGTATGTTTCATTTAAAGCAGTAATATGAGTAGATTCCACGAAGTAAGGGTAGAGACAGTTAATTTCATTAGTAAATTTTAGAGACAACGCCAAATTTTATTTTAAACATTATACTTAAAAAAGAAAGTCTATTTTTTCAACGGTAAAATTATATAATGAATCAAATATACTAAATAATAAACTATTATTTGCTTACCAATGAATAATAAGAATATATGAAAATGCTGATAAAATTTAACTCAAAAAATACCCGCTCAACTCGATCAGTCGCTAATACGGAGATTCACGTACAATTTTTCAAAAAATCTGTAAGTCAAAGATCGCTTTTATTCTATGGTCCTAAATGTTTCAATATACTTCCGATTCACATCAGGCAAGTAATTAAATTAGACAAATTTGAAATCTATTTCTAATAAATTATAAGGAAAAAATGTATGGCATAATAGCTCACACCCAATATAAGAACAACACTCAGCGGGTCATCGTTTATGTCCACTATTCTTCAGAAACGGTTTGTCTATTTTTGGATTTTGTTGATCTTTTATGTTTCTTTATCTTCGTAATCTTGTCTTTTAATTTTTATTTAATGTTCAAATAAATAGAATATATCAGCACAACAGAACTGTAACTGATTGAGTGAAAACAAAACGGACAGAATTGCCTAGGCTCAATTCTGAAATATTGTCTTTAAATACTTACATTTTAATCATTATGCAATCAATTACTGTTATTTTATTATTGAAAGAATAAATTGAAAAATTTTAAAAAATGATTATGATATTCCAAATTAAAAACTACTGGAATTATATGGACACTATGGGCATCAATTAATATTTTTATATACAAATAACTCAAGCTTTCTCTCAAGTTCTTAGAACCTTTGGTTATATCAAAATGCAAAATATGAATGAAATGTTAGTATGTAAATTGCTCTTCGTACAATATTTCTTTATCCACGTATTCTTTTAGCCAACGCTAATTAAGTTAGCTCAGATAACATACTGTTGAAATTTTAATATTCAGCAAACAATTAGGAAGGGCTTTAAATTACCTTACTGTGCGTTCTATTTATATTTCCACAGTAAAAAAGTCTTTGTTCCACAATGTTCATTAGCATACGGCGATACCTCAAAAATAGGGGTGAATAGGTAAAGAATGAAGTATCCGCTTTGACAGACTTTGTTCATTGTTTAGATACAGTCGCTACATACTTACGGTCACAATATTTTGAGCCTAGTTGTACATTTTTCTATGTTTTCTATTATTCCCGGACTGTTAAGACATATTAATGTCAATATTAATGTGAGTAATCCTCAATAACGAGAATGGAGTTCGATTTATCAATTTAGCTCCCAGCTTTGATCATAAGCGACTTACTAAGAAGTTTTCCCCATTTGGATTAGGGCGAATATCTGTTTTGGACGGATTAAGGAAATAATAATTTTTATTCACCTCAGTTACGAACTTACATAACTGAAAACTTTGTTCTTTGAAGAAAAATACTTTTCTCAACTCCCGGAATGTTTTATATCTTTTGACAGATGGGGAATTATAAATTATATTCATATTTTCAATAATAAACTCAGGTCGTTTCTATTAGATCATGGTAGGATTATTATTTTTTGGATAGGCAGAAGAATATTAGTTTTCTCTGCTATGAAAGTTTTTCTCTAGCTGTTTGAAATGCATAATAGTTATTTAACGAACAAGTGTATTAATAAAGGCGATTAATAATCGAGATAAATTAACGAGCAAGCGCGTTAATATTCGAGATTGTTAATCGCAATTTTTATTCACGTGTTTGTCACCCATCTTTTGATTTTAAAATATACATAGAATTTCAAGAAATTACAACAATAAAATAAATAATGACGTATGACAGATAGTACTAACACAGCTACTTTGATTTCAAATGTTTTAGTAGGTAAGCCTACAACACCACAGGTCACTGCCTATATAAATGTATAAAAACAATGTATGGTGGGTGCCATTAAATAAAATCGTGGATTAATAGAAAATCATTCATTAATAGGTATCATTAATCAACGATTTTGAGTACGTTAAAATACATCATAAATTGAGGGTTGGCGGAAATATTACATTATACACATGCAGAAACTTTATTTAGTACTACTACTAGTTTAACAGGAAGAAGAATATTTTAAATTAACCTTATAATTTCATTTTTCCTGTAACTAAAGAGACTTCGTTAATATGGCAAAGCAGTGGAAGTGTCCGCAAGTGAGCTTAGAATGTGACTCGATATTTGGGGCAAGAAAAAATCAAAACAAACATATCTCTTTTATTTCTTAATCTGAGGGTATAGCTACATCTATTAAGTATGTGATTCTATTTATTTTATCCAGTAGCGTGAGGTCTGGTCTGTTGCATGGTATGGTTTTATCTGTGTGTATAGTTATTTTTGCTACTATGTTATGTCTTTCAGTGTATGCGGTACCTGCTAGTATCTTGCAACCTCCTATTATGTGATCTATTGTTTCTTGATGTTGATTACATTTTCTGCATCCGTCATCTATCGCTCTTATTTTCATTATGCGTTTTAGATAGTTTTTAGTGGCTATTACCTGGTCCTGTATGGCTAATATGAAGTTCTCTGTTTCCGGTTAAAGTTTTCCTTTTAGTAGCCAGTAGTCTTTTTTATTGATATGTTGGTTGTTCATAATGTTTCCGTATAGCTTTTTCTGTGTTCATTGTTCTATTTTAACTTGTTGTGTGAGTGTCTGTTTTGGCTGTGGTTCAAATTGTGAGAGATTTATTGGTGTAAAGTCTTTGTCTGCTTGTGTGACTGCTGCTTTGGCTATTAGCTCTGCACTTAAGAATTTAAAATTGACATTGTTCTATATATTGTTACATAATTGTAGCGCTTTTAGGTAGGAAAATGTTCTTTCGAGGAATTATTATCTGTAACATTAAGTTTAATTTCAGAATCGACATCTGTAATGGTTCTTTGAATATTATTGTTAGGGCAATTGAAGATATGTTCCACATCAAATACACATTTGCAATGGTTGCACCTAGGTCGATTTGTTGCTATCAGATGGTGGGAATCTGTTAAACGGGTATGACCTATTCTCAATCTACATGCTATCACTTGCTCTGTACTGCTCAGGGTCTTAGGGTATTTCCATTGTAGCTGAACCATCGTCTTTGCCATGCGCTGGTAATTGTCTCCTTTATTGATATTTTTTGGTCATCAAAGCGGACATATATTCCATCTTCTGGCAGTGAAACAGCCGCTTGTTTTGATGTTGTCTGCTATTTCATTACTTGGAATGCCGCAGTGCCCTGGAATCCACGTAATATTGCATGTTTTATGAATTGTACTGAGGTCAGAGATTAATTCTAATATTCATTGGCTTAAGGCAATGGTGGTGAAAATACTTGCAAGTTATTTTATTGCACTCAAAGAAGCGCAATAAATAAGACAGTATTGGTATTTATTATTAAACTAAAAATATACGAGTGCCAGTTTCTATTTGGTAATATTCGCAAATATTATAATGTAATGTTGAACATAATTTGTTATGTCGTTCTAGGTATTCTTTTCTTGCAAGGACCGGACATCCAGTGATAATGTGCTTAATTGTTTCATCGTCCTCTTTACAGAGTCTGCACCTGGAGTCTACTTTTTCTTTGAAAATCTTCTCTCTTATGTAGTTTGGTGAAATGTCCTGGTCTTGTGCCGCTATTATCAACGGTTTAGTCTCACCTTTCAAAATTCCTGTTGTCAGCTAAATAAATGTCTTTTGTTTGTCTACATCATCTCTGTCGATTTCTCTGCCATAATGTCCATGTATTTCCTTGCTCTTCCATTTTTGTTCTCAAATGATAAGTAACTTTCGAGTTTTTCGATCTATATTTTTTATTTCTTCCTCTTTCCATAGCTGTGAGTTAGTACTGACTGTGCAAGCGCTGTAATGGCCGTAAATTTGGTTTTCCCTGTTAGATGACTTTGTGGGATTTTTCTGACTCTGCTATAATACTCTTTGCATTCTTCATCTATCATTACTGCATCTTCTATTTCATTCAGAGTTTTCCAGTATTCCCAGGCACTTATAGATATGAGTCTCTTCCAGGTCCATAATCTCGGTTTTGTTGTCAATAACTATATTTTGAGTGTTCGTTGTTTTTCCTCGTTCAACTGTAATTTTAGCGCATTTTTCCAGTATAAATTGTATTATTATTACTATTATTATCATCATTATTATTATTATTATTATTATTATTATTATTATTATTATTTTTATTATTATTATTATTATTATTATTATTATTATTATTATTATTATTATTATTATTATTATTATTATTATTATCATTATTATTATTATTATTATTATTATTATTTCTTATTTTTATGTTTGTTCTCACAGCGATAGTCGGCCTCAGCGGCAAGACTTTCGTTGGGTGTACTTATTCCAGAAAAGAGCTCATGGATGTTTGTCGCATCTAAGACTTCACATCTTTGCATTGTTTGATATGCTGAGTCAGGAATACCAATGTTTTAGAGGGAACTACTTAGTTTCTTTGGAATTAGTCCCATACAAGACAAAACGATTGGAATGATTTTAACTTCCTCAAGGTTCCACATTTCTGTTTTTATATCAGCATACTTGTTTAATTTTTCATTGTACTTGTCTTCTATGTTGGAATTATTTTTTGTTTTTCAATAACTGTGATATCGGGTCTGTTGTATCTTATTGTTATTGTTAAGACCGTCATGATAGTCTTATACCAGTAGATCTTAACATACTGGTTTTCTATAACTGGCGGAGGTTTGTACTTATAGTATGACTCGTTATTTTGAGGATTAATATAACATTTTTCCATTATTTCCAAAAGAACTATCGTAGCAACTTTGCTGTGTCTGTCCAGATATTTGGTTTTTGCTAGATTCTCACAACTAGATAGAATGTATTCTACGGTTTCTTGATTTTTGTTGCACTTTCTGCATCTATCTGTTGGTATTTCTTCCTTGAGAATATATTTTTTATAATTTCTTGTTTTTAGCACCTGGTCTTGTATACCATTCATAAAACTTTCAGTTTCTGTAAAAAGCGTTTCAGTTTCAAGCCACTCAACGGATTTAATTTCATCTACCATAGTTTTCTGCAGGTCATTGATAAATAATAATAATAATAATAATAATAATAATAATAATAATAATAATAATAATAATAATAATAGATAGATAGATGGTTTATTGACCCCATTCACATACATAGTACATTAGAAGTCAGTGAAAGTAGTACATATGAATACATTTTACCAACTAAAAATATTAAAGATTGTATAGTGCTGTATATAACAAATTTAAAATATAATAAAAATAATACAAAGTAAAAATTTTAAATAAATACAGACATACATTTCATAAAGTAAAAATATTGATGAAAATATGACAATTTTAAAATATAAAATAAGTTAAAAAATAATAGAAAGTAAAAATTAAATTAAACAAAACAAACAAACATATAAGCCTTAAGCCGAAGTATTCAATTCCTCCAAAAACTCATCAACTGTATAAAAACAATAATTTAAAAGAAAAGACTTAGCAAAATGTTTAAATTGAACTCTCGTCATATCACGTATATTTATATGTTCAAAATATTTTACAAATGAATTGTACAATGTAACATCCAACTTATTGTTTTTTGTTGTTTTCAGTCTTGATTTGAGAATGACAATGTCTTTACTATTTCTAGTATCATAATTATGAACATCTGCATGTTTAGTCAGAACATATCGATTTTTATGTGTTTCAATTAACACTTCGAAAATATACAAGCACGGAAGCGGCAATATTTCAAGTTTTTTGAATATTTTTTTACAACTGGTGTTTCTTGGTGCGTTGTAAATTATTCTAACTACAGTTTTCTGTAGCACAAATACTTTGTGCACTGATGTGCTGCTGCCCCATAGCATAATACCATATGTTAAATTGCTATGAAAAAGTGAATAATATACAGACTTTAACAAATGAGTTGGTATACATGATTTTAATTGACGAATTACAAAAACTTGGCTCGCTAATTTTGAACAAAGGTAGTCAACATGAGGTGACCAACTTAAGTTTGTATCCAAATGAATGCCCAGTAATTTAACTGGCTCTGATTTTATAGCCCATTTATCTAAACTGAAAAGAATGTGTTTCGTTTTAGTGTCGTTGAGTTTCAGCTTATTTGCCAGGAACCACTGATTCAACAAAATATTATCACCAGCTTGTGTGCCATCAGATAAAGTTGTAGTATCATCAGCGAATAAAATACAAAAAGTGTCAATAGCCTCTGGTAAATCGTTAACAAATATTATAAAAAGTATTGGACCCAAAATCGATAATAATAATAATAATAATAATAATAATAATAATAATAATAATAATAATAATAATAATAATAATAATAATAATAATAATAATAATAATAATAATAATAATAATAATAATAATAATAATAATAATAATAATAATAATAATAATAATAATAATAATAATAATAATAATAATAATAATAATAATAATAATAATAATAATAATAATAATAATAATAATAATAAAGAACCGAGCTAACAAAACATAGAAAACACCATCCAAAAGCGTCCGTCGAAAGGATAAATTTACCTAGAGAAAAAGGAGGTAGAGGAATGAAAGATGTTGTGGAAGCTTGCACTCAGCAAATTGCAGGCTTGAGGAGTTTTTTCCGCCACCAAAATAGTCAACTTCATAAAGCCATAGTGAAAACAGATACGGGTTATACACCTTTAAACCTAAGCATGGAAAACTTTACGCCCTTTAATACACGAAATGAGGAAGATAAAATTAGAAATTGGCGTTCAAAAGAATTGCACGGAAGATTCATTCATGATTTACAGAAAGACACGATAGATCAAGCTAAATCGGTTGAATGGCTTAAAACTGGAACGCTGTTCCCAGAAACTGAAGGTTTTATGGTTGGTATACAAGATCAGGTTATAAAAACGAGGAATTACCAAAAGTATATCTTGAAAGAAGAAATACCAACAGATAGGTGCAGAAAGTGCAACAGAAGTCAAGAAACGATTGAACACATTCTTTCTAGTTGCCAAAGCATAGCTGAAACTAAATATCTGGAACGACACAACAAAGTTGCCACAGTAGTATACCTAGAAGTACTGAAAAAACTTAATTTTGATCCACAAAACAACGAGCCATATTACAAATATAAGCCCCCTCCAGTTATCGAAAATCAGTATGTTAAGATCTACTGGGATAAAACTATCATGACGGACGTAACAGTACGACTATCTTCTAACCGGGTGTATGATGATTTTTTATCAATAAATATGGTTTCATGCGGTATCTGTGCTGTCCATGTAGTATTTTGTCTGACCAGGTGTTCATTTTTTCTTGTTGTAGTTGCGCATCATCGTATGTGTCTACCGGATGGTTTGAGTGGGATAGGTTGAGGGACGTATAATTTGGGTCTGCCTTACTTATGCGCTGTATGTAACCTGGTCTGTTTAGTATGAAAGAATGTTCGAGGTTTTTGTATTTGCCTTGTGTGTAGTAATGTGATGTCTACAATTCCCCTACCTCCTTCCTTACTTTTGATTATTAGCCTTTCTTTGCATGTGTTTGGGTGTAGCTTTCTGTGTTTAGTTAGTTCGTAGCGCATGAGGATGTTAATGTTTTCTATGTAAGTTTGGAACCACATGATGATACCGAATGAATAGGGGAGAGTAGATATGGTATATGTGTTTTTAAATGAAACTCAAGGTCTCTAGTTAATTCCACAATATAATACAAGTTATTGAAAATTCTAAAAAATTGACAATTGTTTCGATAAATCAATATCATCGTCAGAATGACAGAAGTTACATTTCATTTTATGCCTACCTGATGTTTAGTAGTTAATTTTGGCTAGACCAAGAAGTAACCTAACTTGTGATTGGCTTAATATATGTTTATAGAAAAAAGAAGAAGATGTGATATTACAAATATTGAAGCTTAGATATTATTAGCCCTATGGTGATATCCTGGATATCATTTTTCCATTTAAGATCAGTATAACTGTGCAATGATATAGAAAACCAGGAAAACTATATCTGCTGATCTTTACAATTATCACTTAAGAAGACAGTTTATTAGTGGAGAATTCCCTAGATTTAACTGTTTATTGACAACTTCATATTGTGGGTTTCTTAAATGTCTTCTAATTTCCAGTTCTTCAAGGAAATCCAGTTCTTGTTTCTTTTCACAAATATGCAGTACTTCTAGTTCTGTGTTAGGTGTCAATGAATGATTGGTGTCAAGTAGATGTTTTGCGTAGTGGGATTTATCTGGTTGTTTTAATCTGTATGCTCGTAAGTGCTCACTGTATCGTGTACTTCAAAATTCCTAAGGGTCTGACCCAAATAGACAGCATTACATTCTGGACATTTGAGTTTATATATACCTGACTTCTTTAATAGTGGTATTTTTGTTTTTACATTTAACAATTTTGTACTAATGTTACTTTCTGTTTTAAACGAAATTGTTGTATTCGTTGCTGAAGATATTATCTTTGAAATATTATTAGAAATATTTCCTGCATATGTGGTGGTTTTATAAG
Organism: Galeruca laticollis; assembly: GCA_963921935.1. Classification (NCBI taxonomy): domain Eukaryota; kingdom Metazoa; phylum Arthropoda; class Insecta; order Coleoptera; family Chrysomelidae; genus Galeruca; species Galeruca laticollis. Next base: position 80,711,021 of record OY998180.1, read on the forward strand.
TTTTAATTTCATCAGCTTGTTCACATTAGAAATTGAAGAAAATAGCTCAATCAATTTTCTTGATTTAAAAATTCAAAGAGTTAATAATGTACTTGATTATTCAATTTACCGAAAACCAACACAGACTGATGTGACAATTCCATTCAATTCTAATCACCCTGTCTCACACAGACTAGCGGCATATAATTCAATGATACATAGAGCTTTTTCAGTTCCTATGAACAAATGTAATTTTGATAGAGAGATTAATACAATTTGACAAATAGCAACATCTAACGGTTATCCATTAGATATGATAAATAGGCTAATTAGTAAAAAAGAGAAAAAAGTGGCATTACAACTAATATATCCTAAACAAGCTGATGAAATTAAAACTTATTAAACCATCACATATGCAGGAAATATTTCTAATAATATTTCAAAGATAATATCTTCAGCAACGAATACAACAATTTCTTTTAAAACAGAAAGTAACGTTAGTACAAAATTGTTAAATGTAAAAACAAAAATACCACTATTAAAGAAGTCAGGTATATATAAACTCAAATGCCCAGAATGTAATGCTGTCTATTTGGGTCAGACCCTTAGGAATTTTGAAGTACGATACAGTGAGCACTTACGAGCATACAGATTAAAACAACCAGATAAATCCCACTACGCAAAACATCTACTTGACACCAATCATTCATTGACACCTAACACAGAACTAGAAGTACTGCATATTTGTGAAAAGAAAAAAAAACTGGATTTCTTTCAAGAACTGGAAATTAGAAGACATTTAAGAAACCCACAATATGAAGTTGTCAATGAACAGTTAAATCTAGGGAATTCTCCACTAATAAACTGTCTTCTTAAGTGATAATTGTAAAGATCAGCAGATATAGTTTTCCTGGTTTTCTATATAATTGCACAGTTATACTGATCTTAATTGGAAAAATGATATCCAGGATATCACCATAGGGCTAATAATATCTAAGCTTCAATATTTGTAATATCACATCTTCTTCTTTTTTCTATAAACATATATTAAGCCAATCACAAGTTAGGTTACTTCTTGGTCTAGCCAAAATTAACTACTAAACATCAGGTAGGCATAAAATGAAATGTAACTTCTGTCATTCTGACGATGATATTGATTTATCGAAACAATTGTCAATTTTTTAGAATTTTCAATAACTTGTATTATATTGTGGAATTAACTAGAGACCTTGAGTTTCATTTAAAAACACTAATATGAGCATATTCCACGAAGTAAGGGTCGAGACAGTCAATTTCATTATGGTATATGTGTTTATGGCCTTAGTAAGGTTCCTGGAGTTTAGCTTCGTTTGTATCAGCTTGGTGAATCTAGTTTTGAATTCATTTATAAACTCTGTTTTGACGTGCGTGTGGTCGATTTTGGTGCTTTAAAGGAATCCTAGATACTTATACGTTTCCTTTCTAAGCATGTTGTCTAGTGTTTTATCATTGACGATTTGAACCTCATGATGTTCTTTCCACTGACCTTTATTTATTTGGAGTACCTTACATTTACTCATTCTAAACTCCATACAGACGTCTGAGTTGATTATTTCTGGGATTTTGAGAAGGCCCTTTAACTGTGCTTCCGTGGTTATTATTATTATATGGGTTCTGTGATCTCAGTAAATTGGTACTAGTTTTTCTCTGGTTTCATTGGAGAGGCAATTCAGCCTAAAAAACTTTTTGACAATATGTGCTGATTGTAGTATAACCATTCTTGTAATACCGTTGATAACGTTTGAGGGTATTTCGCAAGTTTCTGGAGATATTTTACAAAGCTTCTTGATACCATTCCTTCGGCGGAGATAACTACTGGGATTATGTCAATCTTTTCAGTCTTCCAAATATGTTTTATTTCCAGCGCTAAATTCTCATATGTACTCCTCTTTTCATTTTCTGTTTTCAAAACATTGTGGGACAATGGGATTGCTATGTCTATTATTGTGGCCTCTCTTTTTCTTTTATGAATGATTACTACGTCTGGTCTATTGTAGTCTTCAGTCCTGTCTGTTATCATAGGCGTATCCCAGTAGAGGAGTACATTTTCATCTTCGAGTCAATTTCGCGGACAATATTTCAAGTTCAGTTGAGATACGGGTAAATGCTGGACATACGGTTGAAAAAGTATTAGTTGACACAACCATCACAAACAATTGGAAAGCTGTTCTTGAAGGTTTATTGACAGATTTTCAAGCAGCAACAGGCAGAGGACAGCGACTTATAGTAACTCATATATAAAGTGAAAGTGGATTTCTGGAGGAAGGTTGACGATCTTTGTGTCTAAAAAACTGGCGACTATTACGAAGACATGAACGCAGATCGCTTCGAACTGTGGTTTCAGTCCGTCCTGCAATTTGTCGAAGATCAGCTGGAGCGAACGTATTGCGACTTCAAACAGTCTAAAAGCTGAAATGCAACAATGGCTACGTGAAAAATGGATTGTATACGATGATACTGCGATAAAAGCAGAGTTAATGACAAACCATCAAACTGCATCGAGCCAATTACATTCAATACGTTGTCGATGAAATATCTCGTAGACGCAGTATTACAGTTTTAAAATTGTATCATTGCGACCTTAATACTATACGACTTATTTGGGCACAGACAATGAGTTACGTGACGCGCTACAATGTAACATACAATTGCAGACATGGAGCGTTTGCTGCTACGTACTGCAATAGAAGAAGTTATCCCATTAGCATAGGATACCGATATATATCACGTTTGAAAACAAAAAAAACCGCATGTGGGTATTAGATTTTCTAGTGGATACGGTTATTGAACCAGTCGTTATTCATGTTGGAACCGATAAAGTAGCAACGATAGTTTTAATAAGGTACTTTGAATAATTACTTCACCATAAAAATTTTGAATTCGTAAAATATCAAACATAGGAGTGATGTATAAAACAAAACAGAACCAATATTTTGAATTATAATTAAATTAGAATATTATTAATAATTCAGATCCCGCTGCCACTTGTGCTTGAATTCGAATATTTTTATGTACCCATAATGTAGCTGACTAAATTTATTTTTAGTTTGTTAGAATATAGAGAGAGAATCTTGCTGAATGTATATTTCATGCTCATTTCATTTGAAAATCTGACAACACCGCTTCTTTTCTGACACATCAATGTACACCCTTGTATGTTTTGAATTGTTTGGAATTGCTAATGAATCAACGTTGGGCTAACCACTTTTTGTTAAAGTAATTACACCGCGTCATTACTGTGTCCATACTGAAATGCTACTGGGTTACATCAAATCTGTCTCGAAATGTTAATTGAACTAGTATTTATTTACGTACCAAAATATCGCTTAACGTTAATTAAAAGACCGCGTAATGTAATGGCATTTGTAAATAGACCTGTTTTAGATTAATTCACAATGTCCTAATAAAGAACTAACAATTATTCCACTTGATAAGTTTCTAATCAAATTTTATTCGTATACTTTTAGTTATTAAATGTGCTCGTACTTTCAAACATGTACAAGATTACTACATTAGACAAAGGAACTCAATATTAGTTCGTTGCTTATGAAGGCTGCCTTATTGCTTACGAAGGTTGCCACTCTACAATTCCTCATAGAACTGATACAAGACATCCTACAAATTCAATTTACTAGTTTGTCGGTTCAACTAAAAACTGCTCTATAAAAAAATCAACTATTTCTTGAGCATTAATATTTACTTAATTTACATAATTAAAAGTTCGGCGTGCCAGCTATCGGAAGGCAATGGCAAACCCTCGACAGTATTCTTCCTAGTACAGCCTCTCAATATAGACGTTCGGATCAGTCGTTAAACTGTATGTCCCATAGACAAATAATAATATAAGAGACAGTTTGATGCATAGGCGGTATGTGGCACAACGTTTCTGCGCAAGCTCCCCGCGCATGGAATCGCTACTGTCGCGAACTACAAGACTGTTTTACATAAACAAAATAGAACTAAATATCATAAATTTCAATACATTTCAAAACATCGCCTTTAATGTAGATAAATATTATAAATTATCTTTTATGTCATTAAAAATGAAAATATACAAAACTAATCATACATTGGTTGGTGTGAATCTGGTTTCTGTTTGTCAAATGCAAAGTGACAGTGTCAAAAATAACAATTCCCTCCCTAATCTATGATAACAATTCCGAAAAAGAAGACAATACAAGAGTGAGTATTTTTTAATTTATTTAGGATTTAGTTTTAATAAAGTAAATAAAATTAAGTGAACCTTTAAAATGTCACCACCAGGTACAATTCGTCGTAGTTGTATAGCAAAAAATTGTAATAATACATATTTTTGGCCGCTTCGCAATTTGGAGTTTAAGAACATGACATTTTTCAAATTTCCATCTGACATTAGTCAAAGGGAACAGTGGTACATTTTAGAACTTCCTTATACATCCAAAGATGAAAGGTTGTGTGAAGATCATTTTGATGATGAGGCATTTACAAATTCATTACGGAAAAGACTTAATAAATTTGCTTTACCTTTGCAACCCTTCCATCATACACCACCAAAAGTAATTGAAGAAAATAATAATAAAGCTGAAACTTTTGAAAATACAGTATTGCCCGTAAAAAGAAAGTTTATTTTTTGTACCAACAATGATAGTCTTAAAGAAACAGAATTTGGACCTTTGCCTAAAAAACAATGTTTGGAATCTAGTATTTTAAGTAAAATAAACGAAACTAGGGTCAGTAATTTATCTCCCAAGAAGAAGAAAATGTATTACATTAATAAAGATCAGAGAAATAGAATTTGTAAATTAAAAAAGGCACTTATCAGTAGTAATAACAAAATTAAAAAAGCAGTTAAATTGTCAGAATCAAAATTATTTCAAAATTTTAATTCAAAATTGGATCCCGCAGGCATGGAATTTTTAAAAAGTAGTACTACTAACTCTAAGAAACATAAACCTTCATGGTCAATAACGGATAAGGCCATTTATGAGAAGGGGCCACGAGCATACAATTTTTTAAAACGTTTTATAGCTTTGCCCAGTAAATCTACTTTACAGTCACTTCTAAGATCAGTGGCATTTGAAACTGGAATTAATAAAGCAATTTTTGATAGGCTTAAAGAAAGGGTTGTCAAAATGAAGCAGATAGATAAAAATTTTGTCCTCTTTTTTGATGAAATAGCTTTAAAAGAACAATTGACTTTGGATGTGGCTAATGACAAAGTTGTAGGATTCGTAGATCTTGGTAGCAATTTAGGGAGAAAGTTAGAACCTGCCAACCATGCATTGGTGTTTGTTATTAATGGATTGCATAAAGCTTGGAAGCAGCCAGTGGCTTATTATTTTACTAAGGATCAGGTTGAAACTGAAGATTTGAAATTAATTATTGTAGAGGTAATGTCAGCACTACAAGATGTAGGATTAAATGTAATGGCAACTGTTTGTGATCTAGGGAACACAAATCGCCTAGATCACAAATCGAGCAGCTTTGAGACAATTAAGTAGACATTGGAAAATTGAAAAACCTGGTCCTTATTTTTTTGTAAATGGAAAGAAAATAATAACTTCATATGATCCTCCTCATCTTTTGAAATGTTCGAGAAATGCTCTATTTAATTATGATATTTATTTTGATAACTATAAAAGTGCAAAGTTACAACATATTAAAAATGCTTTTTATATTGACCAAACACGAAAATTTCAGACTTTGTACAAAATTGAAGAATCATTTTTTGATATTCGTAGAAACAATAAAATAAAAATAAAGTTTCAGTTGCTGCAAAAATAATGAGCCAAACTATGGCTGCTACCATTGAAAGTTTAATTGTTCCTGGTAGATTACCATCTGAGGCTATCTATACTGCTGAATTTATTGATGACATTGATAAGCTATTTGACAGTCTTAATGGTAGTAAACCAACCTTTAATGCTGGCAAGGCTCTTAGACGGTGTGTTTCAAAAAAGTCAGACCACCTGCTTTTTTGGAATTCTATTTTACCAAAAATAGAATCTTGGCAGTTTTTACCGAAAAATGGGAAGCCTATGAAAACCAAAATGCCTTTTAAAACTGCTTGGTTAACTACTATTAGTGGTGTCAAATTGTTAACAAGAGAATGTTGGAAATTAGGATTCAAATTTATCAGAACACGTTCTTTAAATCAGGACCCAGTTGAAAATATGTTTGGGGCAATTCGGCAGTATGGTGCTGCCAATAACTCTCCAAATTGTTACCAATTTATATCAGCTTTAAAAACGTCAATTTTAAATAGTTTAGTTTCTGCCAAGAACTACAACACAAATTGTGAAGCAGATGATAGCAGTTTATTAGACAACTTACATTCTTTCTTAAATTTTCATAATAAACCAAAACCATTAACTTCTAATACCATTAATGAATTGGAAAATATTGAATTCCCGTTTTTAGATATAGAATTAAATGATTCAAATTTTGATACTCAAGCAATAAGCTACGTTTCTGGTTTCGTTGTTAAAAAAATTACAACTTTTAATTGCGCAGAATGTAAGGCTAATTTGCAAACAGATATTTTAGATGTTCACCATACTTTCACTTCCTTCAAAGAAAATGATGGTAAAACACGTCTAATTTATGTTCAAAGAGAAGTCATAAAATTTCTTTCCATTCTGCATGACATTGTTTATCATTTTCTACCACTTTTAGGTCATGTAGAAAATATTACTGAAAAAACTGAACTCTTTGCAAAAAGTCACATAAATTTTGATTGGTTCACTTGTCGAGAACATAAATCATACGTATTTTCTCAACTCATAAAAGATTGTGTCCCCTTATTAATTAAAAAATATTATAATGATGGTAAGAGGACTAACAAACAAAAATAATTATTATTTTTTGGTAACAATGTACTGCGTTTAATTTTTTTTTGTTTCAGACCTGTTCCTGTCTTCATGTAAAGGGGAATCTACTTTTTAAATGCTTTTTATTAAAATATTTGATGTAATATTAGATAAACTTTCTTAAGTATAATGCTGTAATTTGAGTAGAAATATGTAATTTTGTGATTAATAATAATATGTAACTGTATGGTAAATTAATGATATAGATAATAATTGTTTTTTCATGTTTTGTGTTACCAATTAAAAACATTATTTAATATTCAAGCTAGTGTGCCATTTTTACTTTTAGTTTTCGCTAAGTATATGTTTATGTTGTGTATTTATACAACTGTAGGTTTCCTCTGATTTACTTGTTTTGCCTTTTTAATTAATTTGAAGAAAGTAAATGTGAAGTTTCTTGTTTTCTAAAATAAAAAAGTTGAAAAAGGGTGACAGCTGGGCAGCTATGGGGATGGCGGAGGCTGCAATAGAATTTTTTTGAAAAATGTATAGTCGTATAAATGCCTATTTATAGTGCGTGTGGTAGGAAAGATAACTTTGAAAATTGTGTGGAAACACTGTTAAGTGATATTAGAGTGACTGTTTTAATAATAGGAGATATTATTGAAAATTTAAATTTTTTGATTATTGTAACTGATAATTTAATCAGATGTTTTTGTACTTTAATATTATCGTTAACTATTAGAATAAGAATTTTAAAGTTATCAATGTAATAACATGTATAAATAACAAATCTATGTATAGTAAACAAATATTTTATTAATTTGTTTTTATATTATGTGCAGGTTAATAAAAATTTTAAATGTGTGCTGTTTTATTATTTATTACCTAAATTATTTGTCTAAAAATTATTTATTATTATTATTTCATTACAAAAATGAAATATAATTTTTTGGAATGAAATAATTATATAATAAACAATTTTAAGACAAACTGTAAAATTTACCTACCCATAATCCAAACTACCAAATTTAAATATCCCGCCTGTAAGAATTAGTTCTGCTCCCCGCAAGAGGTGCGCTGAGATCGACGCGATGCCAGTCGTTTATATGGGAACGAACACTCTCTTAATATGTTTATTCCTCTATGGTATGTCCCTTTTATAATTGGTAACTGGAGAGCACAACACAGGTGGAAGTGGGAGGTCGCTTACGTCCATCCTATGTCCAGCGTGAATACGATACGGGTGAACGGTGCGTGCGATGCGATGCACATCTACGATTAAACATTATATTTTACCCTTCCAAAGTAGACGCGTTGCAAGCGATTTTGTTTACCCGCAACGTACTCATTTTAAAAAGATACAAAGTAGTTTGTTTTTTTCATGCAAAATACGTACGCTGGAGGTGTTAATTTCAGAAGTTCAAAAACGGAATGTACTATGGGATAAAAGATATCCACAGTACAAAGACAGCAGGTCGATTATTAGATCTGGATGCAGTGAAATCACGCATGTCTCCTATTCTATGATACACCTCTGACGTATTAATAAGAAGACAAACTGCTTTTACAACATGAACTGCGTTTGCCTCTTCAGTTTCAATAGATTTTAGTAAAATTCTAAACCATGCTGCAGTTATACCGAAGGCACAGTCTACTGTCATTCTTGCTCGCGATAAGCGATAGTTGAAATTTCTGGCATGATCATTGTTATACCTGTCGCCAAAGATATGGTCTCATTCAATATGTTCGTAATGGAAACGCTTCATCACCCATAAAAATGAATGGGGCTTTAATAGTATCATTTGGTAATTCCTTGTCATTTGGTAAACTAATAGTAAGTTTGTAATCCCCCGAGAAATAGGTAAAAGGGGAAATAATCATGCATCACTGTCTTTGCCATAAGCACCAACGTCAATCATTATGTAACTATACTTTGCATCCACAACAGCCATAAGCGAAATTGAAAATTGTAGTTGTAAAACATATCAATGCAAAAAGGCAAGGACGATGACCGACGATCTTTTGGGCACATTGGACACAAACGCAATAGTCGGATCTTGTTAACGGTGCGTCCGTTTACCGTATCGCACGAATCGCCCTATCGTGTTTACGTTGGACAGAGCATATAAGAATAAGCAGTGTTTTAATTATGCACGGATTAAGCAAACAATTAGTTGAAGTTCTCTTATGAATAAATGAATGTTCTTGATCAGACGTAGATATAATTACTAAAAGAATTGTCACCAATCATTATAGTTAAAATGAAATATTTTAATGTTGAAGAAGGCAACGCTAAATAAAAATCGCACATCGTCTCATATTTTTTCCAATGAACCAAAGAGAAATAAACAAAATTATGTTGACGAATCAGATAATAGGGCTTGTTGATGTATAAGTGCAGATTTGTGAGTGTTTCTTAAATAATATTTATTTTGATATAACAAATTCAAATTAAGGAAATTTTTCAGGTATGCCCGAGTTTTATTGGGAGAATTAATGAGGTGTTTACGTAGAATTAATATGAACAGCTTTATAAATTAAGCTTAACCTGTAGTGTTTATCAATCAATAGGTTCAATGAGACTGCTCTATTATATCCCAATTAAATAGAACGACGTTCCTGACAAATTTATAAATCTACTCTTTGCGTGACATCGTCCCATTTACCAAAATTAAGGATCGTCGATTTAATGCCGTTCAATATCAAATTTCCATAATTCGAACTTAAGAACTAATTACAAGCTTACTGCCTTATCTCAGTCTGAGAACGAGCTCACGTAGTTTAAATGTACTGTTACAGTCGATAGCTGGTCATATAATCTCATTTCAAGCACATCGCACACAATATGTCAGTTCGCCTATAAACCGTCTTTGAACTATTTGTTATTTGTCTTTAACAAACAGCAACATGTTGGGGCTTCAGTCTCACTCACGATTCTAAAGATCTCGTAATGGAGTATGTTAATTCCAATTTACGAAATATTACTTCATTTTTCTCATAAAATGAAGTTGTTTTCATATTATAGGGTGCAACAAAACTATAGATATAGGGGAGATATAGATATAGGGGAGACCGGGACAAGTAGTATCAAAAAATATATGACATTTTTTTCTTAGATCTGTTACCCCTAACCATACTTTTTTTCGTGAATTTCTACTTACATATGTGGTAAACACATCAAGTGAATACAGATTAAAAATATACAAAAATAAAATGGCTAGCTTTATTTCAAGTTGACATTGACCCTTTGCTACAACGTGCCCCGCCTTAGGATAAAAAGTTACAGTACACAGGATGAGTTGTAACTCATATTTTTTTATTCAGGTACATACACGAACGTAAACATTAATTATAGCTAATTCTGAATAATGTAAATGAACGTTCAACAAAACGTGTCTTGATTATCTAATCACTGTCAGAATTACAGTTATGGCAGATAGTTGGATAATTTCCTACAGTGCACGCTTGGTGTGCCCACAATTTTCACGTCAAGCAAATAACCCTTTTTTCTCTATATTCACTATTCGCAAATTCTTCACTGCAAACTAAACAAAAAAAACTCTGGAGAAGAAGTATCTGAATCTACGAAAACATTTTTTACACTATCTTTGATCTGTCACGCTGGCGAGTAGAAGTTCATCGTCGCTGAAAATATTTCTGTCAAAAGGTTCTATGCCAGAATCTTTTTGTTTACTGGAGTTGCTGCTAGTGGTAGGGTATGCCGAAGCAAAGATGGGATGTCATAGAATGCCATCCACTTTCCTGGTTTATTCCGTAGCCAACTATCTTGAGCAGAGGATAAATATTTTTTAAGAGCCCATACACACTTCTATCCAATGGCAAGAGACGGAAATGATGACATTACCACCCCATTTTCTTTTACACAATCAATTGCTTTTAATACAAAATTGGACTCATGATTGTCCAACAACAACAAGATTGAGTTTTCTATGGATGGCTTAGCATGAGCAATAAAGTGTTGCAAGAGTGTATAAAACATTTCTGCCGTCATCCATCCAGAACCATTGGCTGCACCAATGGACCCTGGAGAACCGTCTCTAATGAAGTTATCCAGGATTTTTTTTGGGGGAACAGAAACGTAGGCTGCGTAGTACTTCCTATCGCATTTGCTGCGACACATACAGTAACCAGAGCCCCTCTTTTGCTCAATGTAATGCCACTTACTTGCTTCGTTCTTTTCTCGGCAATCAACTTGCCTACTTTTTTCACGGTTAATCCCAGTCTCATCTACGTTCCATATTTGAGCAGCTATGAAATTATATTTATCTCTCACTTGATTTGTCAAAAAAAAAGAGAAACGTTGTTTTTATTGAAATTAGTTGCCGTCTGCAAACTTGTAGACTCCGGCGTTCTCATGGGGAGGTCACGATAAGTTTTAATGAATATTGTCAACCAATCCCCCCAGCTGATTTATTTTCGTTACAGGAATCAGGAATCGTAATGTCGTAATGCAACGCACATTCGTAGGCAAATTTACGGAAGATTCAACTAGGCTGGATGACTGCTGATGATTCATTCCGATTCTCAAAATTCTTCTCCTCTTTGTTGATGGAATCCCATGCACTAGAAAAGTGCTTATATTCATCTGAAAGAGCTAGAATTAGCCTTGTAATCAAGATTGTATCTTCTTATGTTACATTAAGATTTCTCAATCGATATTCTAAGTTCTGAATAGTAGAAATATTTGTCGTAATGTAGATTGACTTGTTATAATGTGAACGATAAAAAATATGCCCTTTTTGTTGTTGAGTATATTGCTTATATACCTTACACAATGTCTCAAACATTTCATGAGCATCATTACAGGAAAGGATCTATGATTTGGCTGAGGGTTCTATAGTTCTCAAGATATAATACTGTCTCTTCAATCACAAAGTTCAATTTTTTTTATCATCTTCTTTTAGCTTCGGTTCTTTACCTTCCATGAACTTAGTTAATTTCTTTGTCTTAAACGGGATCTTCATTTTCTTCTCCCACGTTGGAAAAGTAGCCGCATTCCTGAGTTTAGAAATGCACTTATCCACACTTAAATTAAACTTCTCGAACCACGTCTAGGCCCAAAACCCGTTTCTCACTTATTGTTTGTGATATTGTCAACTCACAATTATTTAATTAGTGAATATTTAATGTTTGTGAGATTTTGAGCAATTTTTACAAAACTTACGAAAATCACAAATCTTGAAGTATCTCTCTATTCTTGCCGGGAATAAATTTATTAAACATGAAGTAACGAATCGTCTCTTTTTCCACGATGATTATATATCTCCGAGGATAAAAGCTTTATCTCAGTTGAATTACATGAAATTAACTAGACTAAGAAATTCCAATGAAACATTGATATTACGAGAGCTCTGAATACTTTTCACTGTAAGCGGAAATTCTAAGAATTAAAGAAATATATTTATTTAGCGTTCTGACAATTTTTCAGTAGTAGGAATGGGAAATGAAACTCGGTAATGACGGCATAATTCTGGTATACTTTACACATAGTGTTTTGGAGAATTCATAGGATTCTAGGCTGGGATGCTAGTTCTTTGAACAAAATGAAGATTATTTTTAGGTTAACATTGACTCCATTTTTGTGATACTTATTTTTTGTTAGCTCTTCCCTATATGGATAAATATCATGAATATTTACTCACTCAAGCTCAGAATAAAGGCATTCGTATTTATAGAGTTTGTTACGTCCACATTTCTTAACATTGGAAATTCCAAGCAAAAAATAACGAAAATAAATTTAAAACCAGATGCAGTACCTACTTTATACTTGGGACAAACTGGTAAATTATGTAATTTATTGTTTCTATGCATAATTTAAAATTCTTAATCGCTAGGTCGATGTATACTACAATTCCTGAGAGTATTCAACATATATTAATAATTTGATGTGTTTTGTGGAGATGGATGATTTTTGATGAAGAATAAAAATAAACATATGATTTACGGTAACAGCCATGCTGTAGTGACTTCATTTTATGTTTGTTGTTTCAGAAAGTGGCAACGAACAACCTGATTAAAGTCAATGTTATAATGGAGAAATGAGGGAAAGTTTGGGTAATATATTAGTGTAATTTGTACTTTCATGTATTCTTACATTTCATTACTACAAAATAAGATGATTCACACATTAAGTTAAATAATAATAGTGCAGGATTGTGTCGAATTAATAATAAATTATTATTTCTCTGGCCTCTTATAACTAGCATTTATTTTAAAAATTAATAAGGACAATACTGATTAATTTAAAATGATAACATTAAAAATTATAATACCACTGAATTCTATCATTTAATTGATAATTTAATATTGTAGTATTGTGTAGGTATACTTCTTAGGGCTTTGTACCTTAGATTAATTATATATATATATATATATATATATATATATATATATATATATATATATTATAACGTATAAATAAAGATAGAAACACTGGTGTAAAACAGATTAGTTGGAAACTGATTAGAAATTAAAACATTAGACTATATTTTATTAGAATCATAAATACGAGACATTAAAATTGCTCATATTAACTAAAAAAGTAATACAACTTATGTATATAATTAATAATTTGAGAAGACTCACATAGAATTGACAAAAGAAACATTACCTTGATCATATGTCCAAAAGCCATAGAGTAAATATCGTCCATCGTATTAAATACCTCATGTCAGAAAAAACGATGAACATATAATCTAGAAAAGAAACATGAATTAATAAATATTCGAAATAAAAAGGATATTGTCCAATATTATAACGCATTTTTACTAGAAACATATGGGTTAGAATATTTAACGCTGTAATACCAATACGCTTAGCGACATACGCTAGCGACAAAATATAGATGTCAATATGTATCAGCGACAAACGTTGAAAGTAGAGTGATTTCATAGATGAAATGAATAGAAATTAATTAATGTGTTTAATCGAATATAATGAACATAAATAATTAGATTAAGGAATATTAATAAATGTTTTAAAAGAATTTATGTTGATGGCTAAACACAATTGCTAATTATAATAAGAAAATTGAACTGAACATTGATATTAAAGACTATTGTATATCGCCTAAGAAAAACTATTCGTCCCATAATAACAAGATGAACTTCAATATTGAATAAACAATTTTTAGTGAGACTAATTTTTTTGTATGTAGGTAAAGATATTAGAATGTAAAGTGAAATCATAATTTGAGTGCGTTAAAAAAGAAAACGGTGATTGGTTTATGTGACATGACAGAAGGAACTTTCAAACAACAACAAGTGTAACAACCATTTTTGAATATAGTGAGCTGAATTAAACAAAAGACTGATTGTTGATTGTTGAAAAAAGTTGAAGAAAAAGAGTCGGTGGCTTGGTTTTCGTTTCTAGAAGGTTGGGTTTTGAAGTTCTCCAGAAATTTAAGAAATTATTCTCAAAATGAGGATAAAAACATAGCAAACTATCGATAAAACATGCACATGTACTTACCCAATGATTGTAGCTGATTTTCCAGAGTGAAAATCATATTTTCACATATTTATTCAACTGTAAACTTCGGAATCTGCTTTCCAGAAGTTTCGAGAGGCAGATCGTGGTTCCTGAACACAAGGTCAGTGTATTGTTGTACAACAAGAGTTATAAAAAAATTATTAACGTCAATCAAATGTTTTCTTTAAAATCTCATGAGTAAAATAAACTTTGAAATAATGATCGATCTGAAAAAGAATTGAAATTAAAGACTCAATATAGCTATATTATTAAATAATTCTAAATGATAAATGGCCAATCTAAAGAAATAAAATTTAATACTTACGCATTTCTCAATTAAGAAACTTAAGAAAGATACATCCAACTCTTTTATGTAACATTTAAACTCTATGTATATAAATTTCATAACTATTTCTTGTACCATATTATTTGTATTTCTGTATGTATAAATCTCCCAGCATAAATTCTTTTAACTTGTATATAATTTGAAACATATTCTATGACACAGCATAGAAGCTCGCTGTGAAACTGAACAGACCCGACGCGTCTATCAAATGTTTACTCTAGCGCATCGTTACCTCATGTTTTTGAGCATGCGCACAGAACGCCACACATAAGAATAAAATCAATAATTTCATTTGACCCATACATGGGCGTCGCATAAAATTTTTATAAATAAAATTAAAATATTGTTTTCAAGTAAAATGTTTCTTTATTTATTTATCAACTGAATTCATTCACAACCGTAAGAACCCAGATAACAGAAGAATCTCATACTCTATACATACATAAAAATTCATTACAATAATTTCGTCCCAACGTAGTGGGCTATTCAAATATCCTATTAATTATATCTTTATTTATAACATAAATAATATTAAATATTATAATATATATATATATATATATATATATATATATATATATATATATATAGTTTTCATTTATCTACTTATAGATGAAACAAGTGAAGAAGTTGTGAGAAGACGTGAACATTTCAAAAAAGTAACAACCCTTAGATGCACTATTGCACGGAAAAATCTCCTACAAGCTGCTCAAAACATAACACCTAGGTGACAAACACCATTTATTCTTTTGGTTACCCCGATGTAACAATAATCTTAATTTCAATTCATCCCGATACAACGTGATAATAACAAAATGGAATAAAACTGTCCAGCGTTAATAGTAGATACAGATTCGCAGACATGTTTGCCTCAATACCATGTGTATGGTTCCACTTTTATGAGATTATCTTGTATCATTTTTGGTATATATCAAAATCTTTTGGTTGCTTTATATTATTTGGTAATTTATTGTGGAATTCAATTATTGAATAGAAATAATTTTTTTATGTTGTCTACCTGTGTAGTGAATGTATAAATATCCATGTTGGTTTTTGTTAATTGGTTTAGAAATAAGTAAAATGTCTATTATTCTGATTTAATTCAGATAAGAGAATCTGAATTAAATCGGAATAATGGACATTTTACTTATTTCTAAACCAATTAACAATCGAAGGGACGCTTTGTGAATATTGGGCTTTGTGAATATTGGTTCTATGATAACTACTACTCTTTTGGATTAAAGAGTATATTCTTGTCACATGTAGAAAAATAGAATCACTAAATGAACAATAAAGCGAATTAAATGGTTAAACCATGAAAACAATTCAAATCCTACCAAAGCATACCATATACGGATGTCAGTAAAACATTGCGCCATGTGCATGTCTAAAGTGACTCTATGAAGAATAAAATTTCCATTTATAAAACAATTAATGTAAAGACATTTGAAACTCAGAAATTTTTGAAATCGCGTAGAATACCATTTCGTTTATTAAATTCACCTAACGTTTTCTATTTTCAATTGATACTTACATAGAAACATTCTCCCAAATAATTCTCTATTCATTGACTGACATTTATTCAGATAAAATTTTTATATAGGCATAGATATTTTCCAACTAATAAGGTTCCAAAAATTGGGCCAAGTCTTACAAATTTTTTTCTTGCCAAATTATTTTTTAGATCAGCTTAAAATTAGTTGGTAAATAACTATGTATTGAAACACATAGAGGCTTTAAAAGTGCATCTTATGTAATTAAGAATATATTATTTTGGTTTTGAATCAATAAAAATCAATGCAGAACGTGATACAGATAAACCATAGTCAGAAATGAAATTTTATATCAATGCAAATACTATGTGATTATTTGATGGAAATAACGAGAACCAAAACAGTAATATATATATATATATATATATATATAAAGAAATTACCTTAGTAGTACACTATAACATGGATGGAAGAATTCTTTTAAAAAAACTTTGGATTTATTCAAATGCTTAGGATCATTTCCAATGAATCAGCTTGTCATTCAGCTAGCTATCTAAAATAAATAAAGTTTCAATCATTATTAGTCATAATTAATATAACATAATATAAATTAATTGATCAATAATGTATTTAGGAAAAGTTGACACATGTATAGAAATCCGAGACGACAATAAATATTTCATGTATCAAATTTTGAATCACACTATATACATGGACAGGAAACAGGAAAAGGAAGTTTAGTAAGGAATGATGATTCTAAAAATGGCATTAGAAAATCAATATAAAACGCATAGTATAAATAAAAGAAATAAAACAGATTTTATATAAAAGGAATTATTCCATAAGTCCAAGATATAATTTAGTCACTATTATACATAGAAAAATGTCAATCCTTGTAATAATTTAACTATAATAACCATACATGTAATTCTGTGTTAAAGACTTATTTTAATTGAAATGTCTGTATGTATAAAAGGGAAAGACCATTAGAAAGTTAATATTATTAACGATATGTATCCTAGGAATTTAAAGTGCTATAAGAAATGTCAAAACTCAGAATAACAGTAAAAACATTTTTATCCATGGAAGACATCTTAATAATAGCGGAAATTAAATAAAAATAACAAAAAGTCGGCTTTGAAATAGAGAGTCCGTTGATAAAAAAAATTGAAGACTGAGGGGACTTGTAGTGTGGCGTCGAAAAGCATCAGGAGGTGATACGAATTTCTTTGAAAAAACTAAGTAAATTCAAATAAAATCCATGTCACAGTGCTGAAATAATAAAAATTAAGATACACACATTACTCACGAATGTTTATATAAAATGTCTTCGTATAAAATCCAGTAATTATGAAATAATTGGGATAAAGTCGTTTCCATACCGCTGTTAGCAGTCCCAACCCGAGAGATTCCAGAAAATAGTGTCAGGTCAGTGCGTTTTTAATGTTATTGGCAAATAATGAAAAAACGATAATCACAAAGAATGACGATTCTATTCTTTCTCTATCTTTGAACTAAAAAACGAGATTATGTATATATAATTCGATAGGTATAACTAGTTATTAAGTATATGAAAACTGAATTGATAACGTGAATGTAAAGAAATTCTTTATATCTACTTACTCGAATGCATTTCCTTTGAATACGTGCACATATATGGTTAATCATCCACAAATCAGCTGATAAATATATTGTATATTGATTTATACCTAACTTCAGCTATACATATATATATATATATATATATATATATTTTGGTTACTTTCTTGGATTAAAGGTCAAATATACTTAAAAAACATTTAATAACGACGTACGTTTCGACTTATGAAGTCATCTTCTGGTTAATAAAATAATCTAAAATTATTACATGTATAAATTAAAATTCTGTCAATATTTATAAAATCAAATTACACGAAAACAATATAAATTATTACCTTTCTTTCATTATTTCAGATATCACATGAAAGACGAAACAATTTCTGAACAGGTACATATTTATCACGCATTGCTTGGACATTGAACTGAATACAAATTGGTCTCTCTATAGATTAGTTGTAATTTTTTTATCATAATTAATATTTTTCCTTTTTATACTTTATCGTTAGTACGGACAAATTATGATTTTAATGCTGTTAAATTTTATAGCAAAGTGCAAGAGATCAAAGCTAATATCATTCTCTCAAAATACCATCATAGATGATGTTTAAATTACTAATATCGCTTCTATTATTTATGCTATTAGGATCTTTTTTAATGTTAATCATTTATAAAAACGTTCTAACTTTTTCATTTTTTTCCCTGGCCAATATTTTCACATCGTTAAAGTTAAAACTATGTCCAGTATTTTTGCAATGATTTGATAAGGCATTGCAAAAATACTGGACATAGTTTTAACTTTAACGATGTGAAAATACTGGCCAGGGGAAAAAAATGAAAAAGTTAGAACGTTTTTAGAAATGATTAACATTAAAAAAGATCCTAATAGCATAAATAATAGAAGCGATATTAGTAATTTAAACATCATCTATGATGGTATTTTGAGAGAATGATATTAGCTCTGATCTCTTGCACTTTGCTATAAAATTTAACAGCATTAAAATCATAATTTGTCCGTACTAACGATAAAGTATAAAAAGGAAAAATATTAATTATGATAAAAAAATTACAACTAATCTATAGAGAGACCAATTTGTATTCAGTTCAATGTCCAAGCAATGCGTGATAAATATGTACCTGTTCAGAAATTGTTTCGTCTTTCATGTGATATCTGAAATAATGAAAGAAAGGTAATAATTTATATTGTTTTCGTGTAATTTGATTTTATAAATATTGACAGAATTTTAATTTATACATGTAATAATTTTAGATTATTTTATTAACCAGAAGATGACTTCATAAGTCGAAACGTACGTCGTTATTAAATGTTTTTTAAGTATATTTGACCTTTAATCCAAGAAAGTAACCAAAATATATCTTAAGTGGTCAAGAAAGTAAATAATTTAAATATATATATATATATATATATATATATATATATATATATATATATATATATATATATATGAATCTAATTTCATAAAATACGAGGTGTCTATATGATATAAATTTCGATGTTCTACTAAACCTGTTTTAGTCGAAATTTCAATGATTTCGACGTATTGGCCTGATCGTTTTTCAAAGGGAAAAACAACTACATTCCTGGCTAATACCACGCAGAATATTGAATTACATCCCCTTCGAAAACCGTGACGTCGATCGGCCATTTTGCCGATACGGACATCTGTGGTGATTCGCAACTGATAGCGGAAGAGCATAGTACACTGACGCGTTTCGACTTTCTTTGGTCTCTTCAAGAGTGCCGTAATGCCTTCCAGTTCAGAGTCTCTAATCCGAACTGAATATTTCGTCCTCTGACAACTTCTCTTGGCTCGTGTAGTTACACAAGCGAGAAGTAGTCAGTTGGCGCCATCTTCACTTTCAGTTGCGAACCAACACCTCAGATAAATGCGACCGTATTAGTCGTATGAAATGAAATTAATATAATTTCATAAAATACGAGGTGTCTATATGAAATACAAATAAAACGGTCAGGTCAATACGTCGAAATTATTGAAATTTCGACTAAAACAGGTGTAGTAGAAAATTGAAATTTATATAGACACCTCGTATTTTATGGAATGATATTAATTTTATTTCATACGACTAATACGGTCGCATTTATCTGGGGTGTTGGTTCGCAACTGAAAGTGAAGATGGCGCCAACTGACTACTTCTCGCTTGTGTAACTACACGAGCCAAGACAATTTGTCGGAGGACGGAATCTTCAGTTCGGATTAGATATTCTGAACCGGAAGGCATCACGGCACTCTTGAAGAGACCCGAGAAGATCGAAACGCGTCAGTGTACTATGCTGTTCCGATATCAGTTGCGAATCACCACAGATGTCCGTAACGACAAAATGGCCGATCGACGTCACGGTTTTCGAATGGGATGTAATTCAATATTCTGCGTGGTATTAGCCAGGAATGTAGTTGTTTTTCCCTTTGAAGAACGGTCAGGCCAATACGTCGAAACTATTGAAATTTCGACTAAAACAGGTGAAGTAGAAAATCGAAATTTATATTTCATATAGACACCTCGTATTTTATGAAATTATATTCATTTTATTTCATACGTTTAATACGGTCGCATTTATCTGAGGTGTTGGTTCGCAACTGAAAGTGAAGATGGCGCCAACTGACTACTTCTCGCTTGTGTAACTACACGAGCCAAGAGAATTTGTCGGAGGACGGAATCTTCAGTTCGGATTAGATATTCTGAACTGGAAGGCATCACGGAACTCTTGAAGAGACCCAAGAAGGTTGAAACGCGTCAGTGTTCTATGCTCTTCCGCTATCTGATGCAAATCACCACAGATGTCCGTATCGGCAAAATGGCCGATCGACGTCACGGTTTTCGAAGGGGATGTAATTCAGTATTCTGCGTGGCATTAGTCAGGAATGTAGTTGTTTTTCCCTTTGAAAAACAGTCAGGCCAATACGTCTAAATTATCTCTTTGAGTTCTGGCTGTATGTTAATTTGGTTTATGATTCATTAGACATTAAAAAACATATAAATTTATAATAATTCAATTTGAAGAAATTTAATGTAAGAAATTACAGTTGTGATAAGCCTATGATCTGCAAAACCATAGTCAGAATATAACGATGCATTCTAATGCGCATGATCAACAAATCCACGCATACCAAACAGTTATCGGTATACCGCGAACCGCGATTATTTAATGGTTTTTTTTTATAAAAATATTAATGCACAAGTTATTCCAATAATGATATATGTATTAATATAAAAGGATTCATGTGATCGTATTACGTTTACAGATATATGTATATATCTATATATATATATATATATATATATATATATATATATATATATATATATATATATATATATATATATATATATATATATATATATATATATCTATATATATCTATATATATATATATATATATATATATATATATAAGCAAAAAAGCGATAAACGCCTATGATTGTTGCTAATCAATTAAGACACAAAAGGACAAATACTATTGAGGTTAGGAGCAAAAGGAAAAGTGTACTATTCTTAGATTTCCAAGCTTTCGCAAATATTTATTTGCATCTTCAGGGAACTACAAAGACAGAGAAAAAACATAAATTACAAAAACAGTCCGCTACAACAGTTTCATAACTTACGCTAATTTAGAATGTATCCTTGATCTTAACATAATGACAATCGTTAAACAGTTAAAATTAAAGAAAGAAACAAGTCCAGATTACATTACAAACACTAACAGTTACATATTAAAATATTTTAAAATAATTAAAAGGTTGAAACATTAAAACAGCGAGAATTCACACAAGCACATGGATCTATTTAAAATTGTATCTAAATTTGAAAACAGAATAAGGACAGGTTCTTCTTTCCTATGAAATAGAAAAGAAAAATTATTAAAAAATTATTAATTACCACGACCATAATGACCTAAACTAAAAACGATCGAAATAATATATACATTTGAATAGAATACGAATACGAGGGAGGTACAATAATTCGGTCGATGTTATGTAGAAATATTGTTAGAATTATTACCAATCTGCTTACAGGAATTTGGCTTGTCTAGAGTCAAGAGGAGAGAGTACAAATTGCTTAAATTTTGAATGTCTGTTTTCTTATTAATACGGAAATCCTCCTGAAAAATGAAGGCCATTTCCAAAAATAATCTTTTACTGTAGTTTCTTTCACATGATAGAATCTTAATCCCTTCAAAATCTATTTCATGATCTAAGGAGGAAACATGATTGGCAAGAGAACATCTCTCTGGATGCAGTCTTATATCGCTTCTATGGGGAGATACACGACTAGACAGCTTTTGAGAGGTCTGGCCAATATATGTGTGATCACAGCTATTGCAAACAAGTTTATAGACCACATTACTACTATCTAAGGTAGGTATTTTGTCTTTTAAAGGACTATAAATCGATTTCCCCAATACAGCACTCCTACAAGCAAACTTAACATTTTGTAAATATTTTGAAAAAATCCTTGTAAGTCTGGGAGTAACCTCCCTAATGTACAGCAAAGAAACAATTGAAAAGGTCGGTACCCCTTCCGAAGTTGAAAGGGCATCCCGACCAGCTGCACTCGCTTCAACTCCTGAATGCGTCGGGACCTGTGTCAAAACAGAAGATGTGTTAAAAATAATCTTCCTTAGCAATGGTTAGGGATATGCATTATCAAGGAACAAATTGAAGAGTATATCACGATTTTTATTCTTAAAAATGGAATCAGAAAGACTCATAACCCTTGTTGTCATCTGTCTAACCAAGTTTACCTTCATGCTGAATTTATGGTAAGAGTTGTAATTGAGGTATCTCCCAGAGCTACTCAACTTTCTGTACCAATCAATTATAATCACGTTATCCGGTGTCCTGGTAAAAAAATTGTCCAGAAAAGGCACAGCCATATTCTGGTCTTCCACTTCTAGAGTGAACTGGATGTAGGGGTCGTAACTGTTGAAGATAGAAAGGAGATCATCGGTAGAATCCTTAGGACAAGCCAGAATAATATCATCAACATACTTCTTGATGAAAGGGATGTTAAAAGGAAGTACCGGAAGGACCACATCCAACAGATCATCCATTACATAGCAAGCCAGTATAGGAGAAATTGTAGCTCCCATATGTGTACCAAAATTTTTCTATAAAATTTATTATTAAACGAAAAGCACGTAGACTCAAAAAGGAAGTCAATCAACTCAATAAAAGTATCTTTGTCAATATTACACTCAACACTGATTGAGGACCAATGTTTGTGTATTGACCATACGACAGATTGTAAATAAACATTATCAAACAGCGAAATCACATCCAGACTAACCACAACATAATCATGAGGACGAACCTTTCTGTTAAATAGTTCAAAAATAGGAAAAGAGTCCTTAATGAAATACTCATTATCAGCATTATATACCCTTGTCAAAATGTCTGTGAAGAAAGTAGCAACAAACTCAGTTGGAGAGTTGATTGATGCAACTATGGGTCTCATAGTTAAAGTAGGTTTATGGATTTTAGGGAGCGCGTAAAACATGCCTATAACAGAATTATATGAAGTCAATTTTTTCTTAGTGATTTCATCAATTTTTCTCTTATTATATAATCTCTTAACTAGAGCATTTGATTTAGTTTGAATCGCCCTACTTGGATCCTTTGGGAGAGGAACATAGGAAGAGTCGTTGTCTATTGAATCTTGGGATAACTTTAAATAATCCTCCCTTAACATAACAACCGTTACATTACCCTTATCTGACTTTGTAACAATTAACTCAGGATGTACTTTAAGAAAAAACTTTGTTTCTGACAACAAGTTCCGAAATATAGATGGATGACTATCCTTCCTATAAGCATGATTGGTGATGACATTAATGGATTTAGCAACTGCTAAATTCCTATTATCAATATAAGGAATTAATGACGAAATATAATCTATGTCGGAAAGGATGGATTTGATTGGTACATCAAAATGTAATCGAGGTTCCACACTGAAACCTAAGGAAAGAAACTTCTCAGCATTAGGAGGGATATTTACATTGGAAAGATTTTTTATCCAAGAAGATTTGGTTTTAAGAAATGCACCATACCACTCGGTTTTTAAATTATTAAATTTCTTCATGTTCCTAGTTTTAATACCATGGAAAGATCTATTGTAATGTCTCAACTGCCTTTGAAAGAAGTTGTTACAGATAAATTCATCAGTACTGTTAACTATATCTGTTTTCAATTTAGAAAGAGTGTCTTCAAGAGTAACAATTAAATTATGATTAATACCAATTTCCATATTCAACAATTTGTAACCCAACCCGCTAATAAACCTTCTTGTAACGTGTGTGTGTGAATCCTGCCGATATATCAAATTTTCTACAGGAATAGTGGAATTCATTATATGACTGGGCAGAACACCTGCTTTTCTACACTTTAAAAGAAAAATTCTTCTATTCAGTTCCTTTGCTAATTTCATCTTGGTCTTGGACCATTTCTTCAAAAACCCAACTGCAAATGTCCCATAGGTGGTCTGAATATCTTCGAAAAACCTCATCATAAAATTAAGCAGAAAAGCGATAAACGCCTATGATCGTTGCTGATCAATTAAGACACAAAAGGACAAATACTATTGAGGTTAGCAGCAAAAGGAAAAGTGTACTATTCTTGGATTTCCAAGCTTTCGCAAATATTTATTTGCATCTTCAGAGAACTACAAAGACAGAGAAAAAACATAAATTACAAAAACAGTCCGCTACAACAGTTTCATAACTTACGCTAATTTAGAATGTATCCTTGATCTTAACATAAGGACAATCGTTAAACAGTTAAAATTAAAGAAAGAAACAAGTCCAGATTGCATTACAAACACTAACAGTCACATATTGAAATATTTTAAAATCATTAAAATGTTGAAACAATAAAACAGCGAGAATTCACACAAGCACATGGATCTATTTTAAATTGTATCTAAATTTGAAAACAGAATAAGGACAGGTTCATCTTTCCTATGAAATAGAAAAGATAAATTATTAAAAAATTATTAATTACCACGACCATAATGACCTGAACTAAAAACGATCGAAATAATATCTACATTTGAATAGAATACGAATACGAGGAAGGTACAATAATTCGGTCGATGTTATGTAGAAATATTGTTAGAACTATTACCAATCTGCTTACAGGAATTTGGCTTGTCTAGAGTCAAGAGGAGATAGTACAAATTGCTTAAATTTTAAATGTCTGTTTTCTTATTAATACGGAAATCCTCCTGAAAAATGAAGGCCATTTCCAAAAATAATCTTTTACTGTAGTTTCTTTCACATGATAGAATCTTAATCCCTTCAAAATCTATTTCATGATCTAAGGAGGAAACATAATTGGCAAGAGAACATCTCTCTGGATGCAGTCTTATATCGCTTCTATGGAGAGATACACGACTAGACAGCTTTTGAGAGGTCTGGTCAATATATGTGTGATCACAGCTATTGCAAACAAGTTTATAGACCACATTACTACTATCTAAGGTAGGTATTTTGTCTTTTAAAGGACTATAAATCGATTTCCCCAATACAGCACTCCTATAAGCAAACTTAACATTTTGTAAATATTTTGAAAAAATCCTTGTAAGTCTGGGAGTAACCTCCCTAATGTACGACAAAGAAACAATTGAAATGGTCGGTACCCCTTCCGAAGTTGAAATGGCATCCCGACCAGCTGCACTCGCTTCAACTCCTGAATGCGTCGGGGCCTGTGTCAAAACAGAAGATATGTTGTAAATAATCTCCCTTAGCAATGGTTTGGGATATGCATTATCAAGGAACACATTGGAGAGTATATCACGATTTTTATTCTTAAAAATGGAATCAGAAAGACTTATAACCCTTGTTGTCATCTGTCTAACCAAGTTTACCTTCATGCTGAATTTATGGTAAGAGTTGTAATTGAGGTATCTCCCAGAGCTACTCAACTTTCTGTACCAATCAATTATAATCACGTTATCCGGTGTCCTGGTTAAAAAAATGTCCAGAAAAGGCACAGCCATATTATGATCTTCCACTTTTAGAGTGCACTGGATGTAGGGGTCGTAACTGTTGAAGATAGAAAGGAGATCATCGGTAGAATCCTTAGGACAAGCCAGAATAATATCATCAACATACTTCTTGATGAAAGGGATGTTAAAAGGAAGTACCGGAAGGACCACATCCAACAGATCATCCATTACATAGCAAGCCAGTATAGGAGAAATTGTACGCGCGTACGTGCGAATTGTACGCGCGTACGTGCGAATTGTACGCGCGTACGTGCGAATTGTACGCGCGTACGTGCGAATTGTACGCGCTCCCTAAAATCCATAAACCTACTTTAACTATTAGACCCATAGTTGCATCAATCAACTCTCCAACTGAGTTTGTTGATACTTTCCTCACAGACATTTTGACAAGGGCATATAATGCTGATAATGAATATTTCATTAAGGACTCTTTTCATATTTTGGAACTATTTAACAGAAAGGTTCTTCCTCATGATTATGTTGTGGTTAGTCTGGATGTGGTTTCGCTGTTTGATAATGTTTATTTACAATCTGTCGTACGGTCAATACACAAACATTGGTCCTCAATCAGTGTTGAGTGTAATATTGACAAAGATACTTTCATTGAGTTGATTGACCTCCTTTTTGAGTCTACGTGCTTTTCGTTTAATAATAAATTTTATAAAAAAACTTTTGGTGCACCTATGGGAGCTACAATTTCTTCTATACTGGCTTGCTATGTAATGAATGATCTGTTTCTTTTCTATTTCATAGGAAAGAAGAACCTGTCCTTATTCTGTTTTCAAATTTAGATACAATTTAAAATAGATCCATGTGCTTGTGTGAATTCTCGATGTTTTAATGTTTCAACCTTTTAACGATTTTAAAATATTTTAATATGTGACTGTTAGTGTTTGTAATGCAATCTGGACTTGTTTATTTCTTTAATTTTAACTGTTTAACGATTGTCCTTATGTTAAGATCAAGGATACATTCTAAATTAGCGTAAGTTATGAAACTGTTGTAGCGGACGGTTTTTGTAATTTATGTTTTTTCTCTGTCTTTGTGGTTCCCTGAAGATGCAAATAAATATTTGCGAAAGCTTGGAAATCTAAGAATAGTACACTTTTCCTTTTGCTGCTAACCTCAATAGTATTTGTCCTTTTGTGTCTTAATTGATCAGCAACGATCATAGGCGTTTATCGCTTTTGGCTTAATTTTTTGATGGGGTTTTTCGAAGATATTCAGACCACCTATGGGACATTAGCAGTTGGGTTTTTGAAGAAATGGTCCAAGACCAAGATGAAATTAGCTAAGGAACTGAATAGAAGAATTTTTCTTTTAAAGTGTAGAAAAGCAGGTGTTCTGCCCAGTCATATACTGAATTCCACTATTCCTGTAGAAAATTTGATATATCGGCAGGATTAACACAAACACGTTACAAGAAGGTTTATTAGCGGGTTGGGATACAAATTGTTGAATATGGAAATTGTTATTAATCAAAATTTAATTGTTATTCTTGAAGACACTCTTTCTAAATTGAAAACAGATATAGTTAACAGTAATAATGAATTTATCTGTAACAACTTCTTTCAAAGGCAGTTGAGACATTACAATAGATCTTTCCATGGTATTAAAACTAGGAACAAAGAAATTTAATAATTTAAAAACCGAGTGGTATGGTGCATTTCTTAAAACCAAATCTTCATGGATAAAAAATCTTTCCAATGTAAATATCCCTCCTAATGTTGAGAAGTTTCTTTCCTTAGGTCCCAAATTCAGTGTGGAACCTCGATTACATTTTGATGTACCAATCAAATCCATCCTTCCCGACATAGATTATATTTCTTCATTAATTCCTAATATTGATAATAGGAATTAAGCAGTTGCTAAATCCATTAATGTCATCACCAATCATGCTTATAGGAAGGATAGTCATCCATCTATATTTCGGAACTTGTTGTCAGAAACAAAGTTTTTTCTTAAAGTACATCCTGAGTTAATTGTTACAAAGTCAGATAAGGGTAATGTAACGGTTGTTATGTTAAGGGAGGATTATTTAAAGTTATCCCAAGATTTAATAGACAACGACTCTTCCTATATTCCTCTCCTAAAGGATCCAAGCAGGGCAATTCAAACTAAATCAAATGCTCTAGTTAAGGGATTATATAATAAGAGACAAATTGATGAAATCACTAAGGAAAAATTGACTTCATATAATTCTGTTATAGCCAAGTTTTACGCGCTCCCTAAAATCCATAAACCTACTTTAACTATGAGATCCATAGTTGCATCAATCAACTCTCCAACTGAGTTTGTTGCTACTTTCCTCAAAAACATTTTGATAAGGGCATATAATGCTGATATTTCATTAAGGACTCTTTTCATATTTTTGAAATATTTAACAGAAAGTTTCTTCCTCATGATTATGTTGTGGTTAGTCTGGATGTGGTTTTGCTGTTTGATAATGTTTATTTACAATCTGTCGTACGGTCAATACACAAACATTGGTCCTCAATCAGTGTTTAGTGTAATGTTGACAAAGATACTTTCATTGAGTTGATTGACTTCCTTTTTGAGTCTACCTGCCTTTCGTTTAATGATAAATTTTATAAAAAAACTTTTGGTACACCTATGGGAGCTACAATTTCTCCTATACTGGCTTGCTAATGGATGATCTGTTGGATGTGGTCCTTCCGGTACTTCCTTTTAACATCCCTTTCATCAAGAAGTATGTTGATGATATTATTCTGGCTTGTCCTAAGGATTTTACCGATGATCTCCTTCCTATCTTCAACAGTTACGACCCCTACATCCAGTTCACTCTAGAAGTGGAAGACCATAATATGGCTGTGCCTTTTCTGGACACTCTTTTACCAGGACACCGGATAACGTGATTATAATTGATTGGTACAGAAAGTTGAGTAGCTCTGGGAGATACCTCAATTACAACTCCTACCATAAATTCAGCATGAAGGTAAACTTGGTTAGACAGATGACAACAAGGGTTAGGAGTCTTTCTGATTCCATTTTTAAGAATAAAAATCGTGATATAGTCTTCGATTTGTTCCTTGATAATGCATATCCCAAACCATTGCTAAGGAAGATTATTTTCAACACATCTTCTGTTTTGACACAGGTCCCGACGCATTCAGGAGTTGAAGCGAGTGCAGCTGGTCGGGATACCCTTTCAACTTCGGAAGGGGTACCGACAATTTCAATTGTTTCTTTGCCGTACATTAGGGAGGTTACTCCCAGACTTACATGGATTTTTTCAAAATATTTACAAAATGTTAAGTTTGCTTGTAGGAGTGCCGTATTGGGGAAATCGTTTTATAGTCCTTTAAAAGACAAAATACCTACCTTAGATAGTAGTAATGTGGTCTATAAACTTGTTTGCAATAGCTGTGATCACACATATATTGGCCAGACCTCTCAAAAGCTATCTAGTCGTGTATCTCTCCATAGAAGCGATATAAGACTGCATCCAGAGAGATGTTCTCTTGCCAATCATGTTTCCTCCTTAGATCATGAAATAGATTTTGAAGGGATTAAGATTCTATCATGTGAAAGAAACTACAGTAAAAGATTATTTTTGGAAATGGCCTTCATTTTTCAGGAGGATTTCCGTATTAATAAGAAAACAGACATTCAAAATTTAAGCAATTTGTACTCTCTCCTCTTGACTCTAGCCAAGCCAAATTCCTGTAAGCAAATTGGTGATAATTCTAACAATATTTCTACATAACATCGACCGAATTATTGTACCTCCCTCGTATTCGTATTCTATTCAAATGTATATATTATTTCGATAGTTTTTAGTTTAGGTCATTATGGTCGTGGTAATTAATAATTTTTCTTTTCTATTTCATAGGAAAGAAGAACCTGTCCTTATTCTGTTTTCAAATTTAGATACAATTTTAAATAGATCCATGTGCTTGTGTGAATTCTCGCTGTTTTAATGTTTCAACCTTTCAATTATTTTAAAATATTTTAATATGTGACTGTTAGTGTTTGTAATGCAATCTGGACTTGTTTCTTTCTTTAATTTTAACTGTTTAACGATTGTCATTATGTTAAGATCAAGGATACATTCTAAATTAGCGTAAGTTATTAAACTGTTGTAGCGGACTGTTTTTGTAATTTATGTTTTTTCTCTGTCTTTGTAGTTCCCTGAAGATGCAAATAGATATTTGCAAAAGCTTGGAAATCTAAGAATAGTACACTTTTCCTTTTGCTGCTAACCTCAATAGTATTTGTCCTTTTGTATATATATATATATATATATATATATTTATGTATAAAACCACGATAATTGGGGTATCGGCAAGTTAATTAAAGAAAACTCTTCTTACTGTTTTTCTTCCAAGCTTTCGGAAACGTGTATTTCCATTATCAAGGATAAGTAAATTGAGATTGTTATAAATTGGTGAATATAATTATATTTGAATTTTTTAAAAACAAAATTTTTAATCATATATCATTTTGACATTTATATATATATATATATATATATATATATATAAGCTGAAGTTCGGTATAAATCAATATGCCATATATTTATCAGCTGATTTCTGGATGACCAAACATATATGTGCACGTGTTCAAAGGAAATGCATTCGAGAAGGTAGATATAAATAATTCCTTTACATTCACGTAATCAATTCAGTTTTCATATACTTAATAACTAGTTATACCTATCGAATTATATTTACATAATTTCTCCTTTTAGTTCAAAGATAGAAAAAGAATAGAACCTTCATTCTTTGTGATTATCGTTTTTTAATATTGGCCAATAATATTAAAAATGGACTGACTTGACACTATTTTCTGGAATCTCTCGGGCTGGGACTGCTAACAGTGGTATGGAAACGACTTTATCCAATTATTTGATAATTACTGGATTTTATACGAAGATACTTTATATAAACATTGGTGAGTAATGTGTTTATCTTAATTTATATTATCTCAGCACTGTGACTTGGATTTTATTTGAATTTACTTGGGATTTTCAAAGAAATTCGTATCACCTCCTGATGCTTTTCGATGCCACACTCCAAGTCCCCTCGATCTTCAATTTTTTATCAACAAACTCTCTATTTCGAAGCAGACTTCTTTTTCTTCAATTTTTATTTCATTTCCGCTATTATTAAGATGTCTTACATGGATAAAAATGTTTTTACCGTTATTCTGAGTTTTCACATTTCTTATGGCACTTTAAATTTCCTAGGATACATATCGTTAATAATATTAACTTTCTAATAGTATTTTTCTTTTATACATAGAGGCATTTTAATGAAAATAAGTCTGTAACACAGAATTACGTTTATGGTGATTATAGTTAAATTATAACAAGGATTGACATTTTTCTATGTATAATAGTGACTAAATAATATCTCGGACTTTCTTATAAAATCTGTTTCATTTCTTTTATTTACAGTAAGCATTTTATATTGATTTTCGAATGACATTTCTAGAAACATCATTCCTTACTAAATTTCCTTTTCCTGTTCCCTGTCGTTGTAAGTAGTGTGATTCAAAATTTGAGACATGAAATCTTTATTGTCATCTTGGATTTCTATACAATGTGTCAACTTTTTTTGTTATAATAATTATGATTAATAATGATTGGAACTTTAGTTATTTTAGATAACTAGCTGAATGAAAAGCTGATTCATGGGAAATGATCCTAAGCATTTGAATAAATCCAAAATTTTTTTTAAAGAATTCTTCCATCCATGTTATAGTATCTTCCCTCTTTCTAACACTACTAAGGTAATTTCTTTATATACATTACTGTTTTTGTTCTCGTTATTTCCATCAAATAATCACATAGTATTTGCATTGATATAAAATTTCATTTCTGACTACGGTTTATCTGTATCACATTCTGCATTGATTTTTATTGATTCAAAACCAAAATAATATATTCTTAATTACATAATATGCACTTTTAAAGCTTCTATATGTGTTTTACTATATATAAAAAATGTATCTGAATAAATTTCAGTTAATGAATTGAAAATTATTTGGAAGAATGTTTCTATGTAATAAACAACATGGTATTTTACGTAATTTCAATAATTTCTGTAATTTCAATTTCATTATTCTAATTGTTTATCAAATGGAAATTTTGTTCTTTTTAAAGTCACTTGAGACGTGTACATGGCGCAAAGTTTTATTGACACCCGTAGATGGTATGTTTTGGTAGCATCGAGATATACTATATTTTTGGATATTCTTGGAGAAATTTGTTAGCACAATACAGCCTCCGAAGTGTATAAAAGTGACCAATTTTATGATTAGATTTTAATTAGGGCGTCTCACCGATGAACCCAATTGATTTTCAGATCACTAGAACGAGTAAAACGGGCCCAATAAATTCAGATATACTACATATTTGGCCATTTTAGGAGAAATTTCGGTTTGTTAGCAAGATACAGCCTCCGGAGTGTATATAAGTGACCAATTTAATGAATGGATATTTTTCAAGGCGTCTCAAATAAATCCTATTGATTTTCACCTCATCAGAGAAAACGATTCATATTATGTGATTAAATGTCATTTGCATACACTCCTCAATTTCCTGAAAAATAAACATGAAATAACATTCATAATAATAAGTAACAAAAAATGTAATCACCCCATAGATGGATGAGAAACTTTTTTTGTATAAATTATTATAGCCATTCAACATTGTGAAATGGAAAGTATTATGGCCTTTTTAAAAGATGCCAAAAAAATACTGGCAGATGACGAATATCCTCATCAATAATAATTTGGTTGTAGGAAAAACTTTCCTGATTTCAAGATGAACACCTTAGAATAATTTTCTGAATTGTATGAAATTACATAAATTTTTAAATTTCTCATGAAGAAATCAAATATACAAATAGTCTGTTGTGTGATAACAATAGCACCAAGTGATTTTCTACATTAATTCTCTTTCCTTGTTTTCAATACAACAAATAAAAACATTTTCGCGGTTAATTGGAACAATAAATCACAAATCTGTCGTGCTATGAGCGAAAGATTCGCTCTAAAATACGATGGATATGGCATAAATATAAACGTAGATTTGTATAAAATTGATGAAAATTATCATCATATAGGCTCAATGAATTGTAGGATTGTAGATTACTGCGTGATTGATGAAGAGTGTGCAGGTAGATATATATATATATATAATGTATAATGCATTTCAGCTGTTTATATGTTCATATATTATATACGTTGGATTAAATGTTACTAATCAAAATAGTGCACATCAAATGATACTTTATACGCAGGACAAATTCAATCGCACTTTGTGTACCAGATTTGCTATTATTTTTGGATAAAATAATTAATCATAGATCATCATCATTCTCGTCATCTAAAGCATTCAAATTAATTATAGTAATTAGTATTAGTGCGTTCTAGTCGGTTCTGTTGCACATTTCGTGGATAAGCATTTCTTCATAATTCAGACTAGATTATTACACGATATTTATTGTTAATTCGTAGATGATAGATGGAATGATTTTGTTTATGAAACAACAATATCATTCTAACAAATCCAAAACATCATGCAATTTCCAAAATTCCATGAATAATATCAACACACAATTGAGTTTGTAGATACATCTCTATATGTTCGAATACAAATATTTTCCAATCAAAATTTCCATAACTTTTCAACAGAAATTCTACGATAAGGAGGAAGCTTACGGCTCGACATTATTCATTACTTACATTGATTAGAGGAAGATCAACAACGGATGCAAACATATAATTAAACAAATTCTGGGGAAAGCATACGAACATCAATATCAGTTAACATATTTTTTTAGATTAAGAACAAGCCTTTGAGTCGATAAAGAGAAACAAAATTATGCGCATCGAAAGAACGAGGAGTAAGTAAAATAAGCAAATTTAAAGATTAAAATTAACTTTTCCGTACTTATATTCTCCTCAAACTGTATCGTGCTAACCGTTGTACTGACTCTGGTGACCGGAAAATGAATAGGGTTCATCTGTGAAACACCCTGAACAAGATACTATCATAAAATTGGCGACTAACAAACTGAAATTTCTCTAAAAATGACCAAATATGTAGTATATCTGGATTTATCAGACCCGTTGTATTGGCTTTGATGAGCTTAAAATAAATAGGGTTAATCTGTGAGATGTCCTGAACAATACTCAATCATAAAAGTGATGACTTGTTATCCTCCAGAGGCTGTATCGTGCTAACAAGACATGTTACAAAAATTGGCCCCATTCCGTGTTTTTATCACTGAAAAACAAAATAATAACTTAAACAAAAATTCTAAATTCCAACTTTTTTGGGCGTAAACCAATACTTTTCTCGCATATTAGATAGAGTTGGGCAGAAACGTAAAACTAAGAAACCTAATAGAGATGACAATAAAACAATTAAAAGTTAGTATCCAGACACTAAAAGGAGAAACTGAAGACTCACTGTCAGCTACGTTATTCAAACGTGCTCTAGAAATCATTTTAAGAAAAACTCATTAAGGAAATCTGAGATCAACAGGATGTCAGCTAATCGCGTGTGCTGATGACATAGTATTAGTGACAAACAAAGGGAAATTATGGAAGAACGTTAATGGAGATTAGGGTAGAAGGGATCAAGATGGGATTAAAAAGGAATGCGAAAAAAACTAAAATAATGTCATTTCGAAAAACAGGACAAAATGGAGAAATGAGAAAAGGAAATCAAAAATTCGAAGAAGTACATAAATTTAAATGCCTAAAGGGGAAAGAAGAACGGAGGTCGCATAGACCAGTTGATGTACCCAGCACATGACTTCACCCTATGTAACGAGGCTATCAGTTTTCATCCAACATTTTTTTTACTTTTCCGCCAACCCTATCTACGATGCGAGAAAGGTATTGATTCACCCCAAAAAAAGTTAGGATTTTCGATTTTTCTATGAGTTATTTTCACGTTTTTTAGTGAGAAAACACGAAAAAGTGTTTTTAGAAAAAAATTCTGTGTGTATATCGTCGTCGTTGTCGCCCACTTTTTGTCATTATGTCTTGTTAGCATGATACAGTCTCCGGAGTACATGAAGTGACCTTTTATATAATTTTCAGCTCACCAAAGTCAGTATATCGGGTGCTATGGTACCTGAAGTACCACATTTTTGGTAATTGTTGGAGAAATTTCGGGTTGTTAGCACGACACAGCCTCCGGAGTGTATACAAGTGACCAATTTTATAATTAGATATTATTAAGGGCGTCTCACAGATGAACTTTACCGATTTTCAGCTTACCAGAGCTTGACCACTTGACCTATAAATCTAGATAAACTACATTTTAGGTCATTTTTGGAAAAAATTTGGTTTGTTAGCACGATACAGCCTCCGAAGTGTATACAAGTGACCAATTTTAATATTGTTGTTTCACAGATGAACTCTAATAATTTTCAGCTCATCAGAGCCAGTACAATGAGTCGCGTAAATCCAGATATTCTACAATTTTGGTTGTTTTTGAAAAATTTCGGTTTGTTAGCCCGATACAGCCTCTGGA
This sequence comes from Galeruca laticollis, assembly GCA_963921935.1. Classification (NCBI taxonomy): domain Eukaryota; kingdom Metazoa; phylum Arthropoda; class Insecta; order Coleoptera; family Chrysomelidae; genus Galeruca; species Galeruca laticollis. The sequence goes on from OY998180.1 coordinate 80,746,317, forward strand.
TTGTATAAGTGCGGAAAAGTTAGTTTTAATATTTGAAACCGTTTATTTTCTATTACTTTATTTGAAAAAAGAAAATATTTTTTAACTCCTATAAGAACAAAAATTTCATTAAACTGAACAAAAAAATGGATTCTTCGAATTAAAGGTACCGCATTATTTTTTCCACACAAATTTATAATTTTTTAAAATTTTTAATATGCTTCCATATGTATGACAACGTTGCAACGAAACATGTGAATTTCACTGATGTTGTTATATACTCATGTTTTATAAATAAAACTGACTTTAAATTAGTGCAAGTACCACAATCAATTCATTTTATACCCAAGCATGATACTTGTAAGTTCATTCCAGTTTTTTAAAGTGTCCCAAAGCTGCCATCAAGTATTTCACAAAACTGAAACTACGCGATACAGACCTTTGTACCCTAGGATCTCCCAGTATTCATGTTGTTCCGACTAGCGGTGTTGCCAGACCCTAAAGCTATTCTAGGGATCAGTATAAAAGGTATCTCACACTTTATGATAAAGTTAAGATGACAGAACTGGAAAAGGCGATCAAAATCATTCGTGACGAGATCTTGATAAACCGTAGTGAATTGAAAAACTGTATCGAAGCTAGTGAAACTCGGCTTCTACTAAACATAAAAGACTTGAAGAACACTGTATAAAAACTGGAGAAAGAAAATAGTTACCTCAAAGAAGACGTGGAATACTTAAAAAGGCCACAAAATGGAAAAAATATTGTGATTTTTGGTCTCAATAAAACGCGAGAAGAGGTTGTTGCAGGGAATTTGTGTCGGGACCTCAGAGACTTCATTGGGATAGAATTGAAGGAAAGTGATTTTGGCGACGTTTACCCTCTCGGTAAATCGGATAACTGCCCAATAAAGATCGAGTTTGTTTCAACCCTCAAAAAAAAGAAGTTAAAAAAAATCAAATAAATTGAAAGGAAGGAACATATGTATAACCCACGACCAAGCACCGGCACAAAGAACCGAGAATAAAATATTGAGAACACATCTTTTTCTCGCCAAGCAAGAGGGAAAATATACGGAGCACTACATAAAAGGAAACAAACTAATCGTTGACAGAATATCGTATGGAGCAGATGATGTAGAAAAAGTGGATGGCCTGGAAAACAAATCAAATAGCGCCCCCTCCACACCTACAACTGGACCCAGCACTCCAAAGATTCCTGTCACGAAAAAACCAACACACTCAACTCAATCGCACAAAAGTACACAAGAAAAGCCAAGAACACGTTCGGTTAATAAAAATAGTGAGTAGCATTAGAAAATTATAAACCGGTTGATATTGAGGGGTTAAATAATATGTGTCATTGTTTTGTTTTTGTTTTTATTACTTTTACTTGATAATATTAGTTTTAATCCAAACCTATTATGGACACATTTATAAGAGAATATCAAAATGATCCGGTCAAAGCACAAAATATCAAAGAAGTTACAGACTTCAATACATATTTGAAGAAAGAACTCAGTAACTTTAAAATTTTTCATGCTAATATAAGAAGTATTTCCAAAAACATAGATGAATTGTTCACTTACCTAAACCATCTAGAAAGCAACTTCGATGTAATCGTATTGACAGAAACTTTTAAAGTTACTGATGCCAGTATATATGGATTAAAAGGTTTTAACACGGTGTACAATGAATCCTCATTAAACAAAAATGATGGAGTCATAATATTCATTAAAAACGAAATCATTTATGATCAGACAAATATTAGCATATGAAACATCAAACTTCTCGAACTCCATATAAAGTTAAATGGAGAAAAAATTAAAATAACTTCGATATATCGATCTCCTAGTTGATGTCCATATGATTTCAATGAACACTTTTTTAACTATATACAAAACATTAAATCAAGTGATATTCACGTAATAACTGGCGATATGAACATAGATTTACCATCAGAAAATGAATACATTGATGAATATAAAAATAATTTGGAATACTTCGAATGCTTCTCTTATATAAACGATATCATTCGACCAGATAGCTCCACGTGCCTCGACCATTTCTTTGTAAATAAAACAAATATAGAAATGCATGATCGAATAAAGTCATTCATATTTCAGGATAAAATTAGTGACCACCAACCTATTGCTCTAACAGTAGATGTGGGTGACAGAGCTGTTAATAAAGAATTCAAAAATACAAAAGTATATATAAATTACAACAGGCTACGGGTGGCACTACAAAGTGAAACATGGGCAAACATTTATGAACAAAACGACGTCAACTCCAAATGTGAAATATTCATAAACAGACTGAAATACCATGTAAAAAACACACATCTGAAATCAAAATAAAAATTAAAGATAAAACTAGAAAAAAAATGGATCACGTCAGTGCTATCTGCATCAATAAAAGAAAAGAACAACCTCTATAAACTACTAATTGAAAATCCCAATAACCTACAAATAAAACAAATATACAATAATTACAAACGAAACTTAAATAATCTTACGAAAGAAGCAAAAAAACAATATTTTCAAAACGAAGGTGGGAAGAATAAAAGTAAAACAAAAGGGCTCTGGGAAAGTGTCAATGAGATTTGCAACGAAACTCGCCCAAAAACAAAAATAACCAAACTAGAAATAAAAGAAAATTGTACCACTGAGAAGAAACAGGTTATTAGTATTGAATGCAATAAACACTATAGTGAAATAGGGCAAAAACTAGCAAATAAAATCGAAAAACCAAATTCCTTCCGAGACATTACAACTGAAATTAACAAAAATATGTTCTTATACTCCTCAAACACTGGAGAAGTATCAAATGATCAAACAACTTAAACTCAAAAAAAGTCTTGGGCATGACGGTTTTACTGCAGAAACGATGAAACAAATAGCCGACTTCATAACAGTCCCTCTCACTCACATTATAAATAGCTGTATTGAAAATGGAATATTTCCGAACATTTAAAAAACTGGTGTTATCAAACCACTTTTTAAGAGTGGGGATAAACTGCAAATTTCAAATTATAGGCCCATCTCTTTGATATCAGACAAAGCATAAATTTTTGAAAAAATAATAAAAAAAAGAGAATGAAACATTTCATGAAAAAACATGATATTCTATCCGATAATCAGTATGGGTTCAGAGAGGGGAGGTCAACCGAAGATGCATTACTAAAACTGACAACGTACATTTACAAATTACTCGACATTTCTAAACCGTCGCTATGTATCTTTGTTGATCTTTCCAAAGCATTTGATACTGTTTGTCACAAAAGGCTTCTTGAGAAACTGGAAAAAATTGGTATGTGGGGTAAGCCGCACGATCTTTTGAAATAATACCTGTCGAACCGAAAACAAGTAGTAGATATTGATGTTGTGGTGAGCACGTATGGGGTTCCTCAAGGCACGGTCTTAGGTCCCCTACGATTCACAGTCTGTTGAAAATGACACGGCAGTAATTTACAGTGACAACACATGGAAACAACTGAAAGCAAAGACGAAAAAAGACTTCAACAACATCTTTAAATGGTTCCAATACAATAAATTAACTATCAACGCGGAAAAGACCAAATACTTACCTTTCACCTCCTACAGCAATAACTTGCCGAACATGGGTCCATTAAATATAAATCAACATACATCCATTCCAGAAGCCAGCTCCATAAAATACATTGGTATACAAATTGACAGACATATGAAATGGAACTTACATATATCGTATCTAACAAGAAAACTACGTGGATTCATATCAAAATTGAAACTGTTGAAATAATTACTTGAAAATTCTCACTTGAAAACTATAAATTATAGCCTAATTCAATCCCAACTTATCTACGGTATTATAGGATGGGGAGCCGGAAATGATACGGATTTAAATAGTCTGAATATTGTGCAGATGAAAATTCTCAAAATAATCCTTGGCAAAGGAAAGACGAACTCTACCGACAATATGTATAACGAATGCGGTATTTTTGATATTAGACAACTCTATTGCCAAAATATGTTACAAGGGATTTACAAAAATAAAATTGAAATAACACACCCAGATCCATCTATATAATACAAGAAGGCGAAACCACAGCGTCGTGGTACCGCAATGTATTAAAACAGTGGGTCAGAGGCACTGCAGCTTTCTAGGTCCAAAAAGTTGGGAATTGTTACCTCAAACAATAAAAACCAGCCGAAGGAACGTATTTTTTGAAATAAAAGTTAAAAATTGGCTTCAATACTATGATAGGCAAATATTCCAAAAAATAATTTAAACCCTCAACAAATTGTTCATGAAAGTTATAATACTGTAATGTATGTGTATGTGACCCTATACCCCGATTATGACACTCACTTTATGTGAAACCTACCTGGATGTGACCCTCTTACCAATTGTAATATTAAAGCTTATGTGATACTCACATGGGATCAAAATCGTAAGACTGTAATATATGTGTATATGAGACTCGGAACCCGATTATGATAAACACTTTATGTGTAACTTAACTGAAAGTGACACTTTTACCAATTATGATATTTTATTTTATGCGATACAATTTCTACCCATATGTTTGATACTTATACTTTATCTTATTGCAAATTTATATTTTAATCTTAAATATTTTTATTATATTTAGAGGCTGTATCACGCACAAGGAGTAATTTTCTACGATTGCCCCTTCAGTGATGCCATTGTTTATTTCACTCAGCTCACAAGTACTACTCACGTACTCACTTGACATTGTTTTATGAAAATTATATTGATTGTACATTTATGATGAATACACATTATTATTAAATCTATAATTACAAAACTATTTATATTTAGACTCCTTTCTTAAGCCATTATACATAGGAAAGATCAATTACTCACCATATTTGAGTTCTTCCATGTTATATTTGTAGACAATATACGGGATTAAAGCTGGAATAGAAATTTTTGTAACTACGCCTATGCAATGGAAACACTGAAATTGGTGTGAATAGAAATGGGAGTGCTTTTTTAAATTCCAAAAAAACATTTTATTCCGATGTCGATGAAATTTTGCATAGGAGGTTCCAAAAAACTTTTCAGTTTTTCTTAAAACAAATTATTTCGGGTGGAAAATTGAGAAAAAATTATGGAAATGGGATTTTCCGGAAAAATGTTCATCAGATTCTGCACATTTACGAACTTAGCCTCGGTTTTTTCGTTCTGAACTTACATTTCATTAAAAAATTCAGTCGAGTTTATGAGTTATCGTGTTGACAGACCGACAGACAGACCAACCCACCGACAGACCGATATTTTTTGAAATTAGGTTGTTTGGACTTAGAAACTTATGAAACTTGTAGATCCACTCGAATCTCGAAATGTCAAAATCTGACCATTACAATACTTCCCTTGTATGTGTACATATATTATACATAAGGGGAGGAAAAAATAATAGCAACACACCGAGCATACCAGGGAAATAAAAACACATTAAAAAGCGAAATATTGAATAAACAAACAAAGACTAACATATACAGAGCAATAATAAGGCCCATAACAATATCTTCAGCAGAAATAGAAGAAAATAAGTTAGGGATAAATGAACGAAAACTAATAAGATCAATTCTAGGACCAACGACGATCGGAGAGTAAGAATACAGAAGAAGATCGAAGCGAGAAATATTAGAACTGAATAGAGAAGTCATAGATCAAAACGCAGAGAATAAAATGGTTGTTGCATGAATGGAGGCAAGAACCAGAAGACGTAACAAGACTATGTTACAATGGTAACCTGAAGGAAAGAGAAGGCGTGGAAGACCCAGATCGAAATCGTTAGTAGAGGTAGATGAGGACTTACACAGGGTGGGACTGACAAGATGGAAGGAGAGAACAAGAGACGGGAAGAAATGGCGGCAAATTGGCGAACAAGTGTATTGATGAAGAGAGGATGTGGACTGATCCACCCCGTTAAATGTATTTAGGCACTTGAAATGGTTTTTGTTGTGATATGACATGCTGTATTTATCACGATGACAAATCAATCACGAGAACTTTCACATTATATGCATTCTCGGACAAGTTTGAATGTCTATTATAACTTAACACCTTTAGTATTTATTTTAATAGCCGCAAACGCCCCGTAATAAAGGCTTCTAAGTGCTTTTTCAACACAAGACCAAACAATTGAATTTTAAATGGTTCAAATGAACCTTATAATATTTTTATAAAATAGAGATTATGGAACTTTCCAAAACCATTAATATGTTACAACAAATAACTACGATCCTTCAATTAGTACTGTGAACAATATTTCAAACCCTTACACAAATGAATAGGGAAATCTCAACTATTCGAAATAAAGGTTTTATGGATCGACATAAATTAACTAAAAGACTATTTATCGCTTCACGGTAAGTGTGTAATTAACTTTACGTCAAAAATATCACCATTCAACTGGAAGAGTTATAGTCAGTACCAAGAAGTTCTACCCCCAAAACTGCGACCCAATATATCAGAAATTTACCAATTTACAGAGCAGTCAGTTTCTCAACATCAAGCAGTACAGAAATAAACCCACTCTCTGTCCGTCGACATAAAAAGTGTGACAATTCCTCGCATTCGAAACATACAGTCTGCGTGAAAACTATATCTAGGTCAACGAATCTCTCTCAACTAGTATCAAATTATATCAATTTTAAACTTAAAAACGGGAAAAATTACGATTTACCTGAAGTATTAAAATATATCTCGCGTTACGACGCAATAATAAAACGTGCAAATTTCTGTGACTTCGTTCGAGAATTAGTGGAAAAATATACATATCTATCTGACGAGAATTTTGTGTCTTTTAGAAAACTGTAACCAACTTTCAACTCGCTGTGGACAATCTTGTTGCTCTATCCTGTTACTATTTATTTGTAAAGTGACTTACCTGTTTAATACTATCGTATTCGAGTGTTTAATAAACGTTACTTAAAATTACGACTGGTCCTTCTTTCCACAACCTTATCGAAGAAAAACAAACAACACATCTACTTAGGTGCAGTAGTGAACGTCAAACTCAACAGTCCACTCCACTTATCTAGTTCATTACAAACCCTAAGAGTATTGATCACATTGACGAACTGCGATAGCAGTATAACATATAGCCTTGTCCCACCAAAAGACTTGGTTTCGGGATGCTAAATATCACGCACGTTAACATTGTAGTAGATGGATGAGGGATAAGGCATGTTAACATCTGTATAAACCACTGTTGATTGAGTGAGTTTTGTATACCATTCTCACAATAAAGTACAGACCAATAACTCGGTGTCCCGATCGCCACACCTGACACTCACCTTTACACTATGTGAAGGAAGTTTGTAAACTTCATCGGATCTAGTAAATCTCAGAAATCGATTTGTATGCCATTCTGATTCACATAGCCCAACAAATGAAAATGTGCTTCATCTGAAAACCGTACATTTTTTTAAAGTTCAAGATGTTCGAACTGTATCGCAAGAATTCTGGCTACTGCGATAATATCCTTCAGAATTATTTGCAAGGAAGTTCTCTTTGAACCAAATTGCAACGCTGTCTTTCGCCAGCTGATTTTTATTTATCTAAGATCTGTTATTAAACGCGTTCATGGTTATCATTGATGTTTATAAGGATACCGTATAGTTTCAACAAGATGACTGTCCAGGTCACAACAAAGGCGTAGTGTCGTGTATTTTCAAAATATATTTCGAGAGTGTGTAATTTCTACACGTGAAGATATTAAATGGTCCCGTAGGTCACCTCAGTTAACATCCTTAGATTTTTCTGCGTTTACATGAATGATAAAATATATTCACACAATTGACCAGAAAATTCGGTTTAAGCAGAAGAATGTTAAAAGAAGCACCTCGCACTTCTCTCGAAACAATAGCTTCTGTTAGTCAAAGTATTTATAATCGAATTGAATTTTGCATTAGGAGAAACCACTTGTCTCAATATTTATGCCAACTGTTTAAAAATACGAGATGTCGTCTATTCCGTTAGATGTATGCATACACAAAAATTTAAGTACCTTGGTAGTTCCTCTCCTATAATGAAAATGTATCTAATGACTTGTTTTCTATATACCGGGCGTTAAAAGTTCCAAATTGTAAGGTCTATATCTTTCACGATCGATGAAATAAAACAATTTAATTTGTTCAAAACTTCATTATATTAGAACTAGTTGACGCGTTTCACTAACACAGTAGCTTTCTCATATAATGACGTATGAACAAACTAAATTGTTTTATTTCATCGTTCAGTATGGATCTTCATCAAGTAAATGCCTCATCTATTCAACAATATCTTTTACTTTAAATATCAAGATAAAATTACAGAACCTTAACCAAGGTATATGGAAAAATTTGTAATTCCAGATTTTACGATAATGACTAAGATATTTGATCAAAGTTAGTGATAGAGAATAAAGAATTACTACAATTTTTATTATACAGGGAAAGTCAGTTATTGTTGGCAGATAAAAATCTATAATTAAAAGTCATCCTATATATAAAGTGTAATCCGTAATTACCCAATATTGTTTCAGCACATGAACTCACTCTGTGAGGTATGACAACAATCAGCAAATAGGAAAGTTAAAATATTAATGAGAGTTGAATATGTTAATTATTTAAATATAAGTTTGTAATGTTTTACTTACCTAACTAACTTTAATTTTCGTTACATTAGAGAGCTAATGGGATAATAAAAAAATTAGTAATAATATACAGAGGATGGGCATTTAATTATAGCTGATGGAGGTAATACCATTGGTATATAAACAAGGGTATACAGAGTGTTTCTTTAATAAAGTTTAGAATATGAATTAATAATTTTGAAAAAGTATTTATAAAATGTAAAAATATTATTATATGGCGATACAATATGTACGAAAAGATCAACAGCGAATGTTAAAAACAACCTTATTAATATTTCCATATATGTATTAAAATTCAAAATAACTTAAATTAATTTTCATAAAATGAATTAAGAAAGAGATATAGATTAATACTGCAATTCTTGCAAGAATCGGCTCCCTGAAGATAAGACATATTGTGCAACGCTGAAGCAAATATATTTAAATTTATTTATAGTTCTGAATAATATTATTAAATTTTACTTACCTTTTAAATGATAGTTTTGCGCCCAGAAATTCTGTAAAATTATAATAACAAATCTTATTAACCTAAATAATTAAAAAATAATAATTTATACTTCCCTTATTTAAAAATATTACAATATATATATTTATATATATATATATATATATATATATATATATATATATATATATATGTATATATATAGTGGTACAATATACTATACCTTTGTTTTAATGAATATAACAAATATATTTTTATTTATCCACGTTGCGGAAACAAAATTGTACAATCCCTGGTTGCAGCGACAATGTTACACACAGCTTAAGCACCGTATGGTATATATTTCAACGTTGACAGTTGTCGAAATTTCTCAGCTAGCAAAATAACAAAAATTGTTTAAAATATTGAAAAATGAGTTTATTTTATCTTGAATTACTTGACTCTATTCTCAGGTAGGTTCAGTTCGTTCTAATATAACAGTTTTTAATAAATTTTAAATTATTTTCTGAATTAAATATTAATATGATTAATTTGGTTCAATATTCTCTCATGTGAATGTGTATTTAAGATCGGAAATATCACTTAATTGATTTCTGACACTTATTATCAATGAATGACTTGTCTGTCACCAATGATTCACTAAATTTCACTGTTCAAATAAAATTCCTATTCAATTGAATATGTTCAATTTCTATCAACGTCTAAAATGATTTATATAATTTTGAATGAAAATACGTTTTAACTATTATGTATAATTACTCAAATCGACAAATTCCAAATTTAACTTTCCTTTCTTTTACGACTAAATTAACATTAAAACAACCTACAAACTAAATAACCTCCTAATCTAATTTGAAAAGTTTATAATTTCTTTTCAAAAATTTCACTCAGTTCCTTGGTAAATGTCAAATACACGATATTTTTTACTAATTTCTTCCACTATTCAATTGGTCGATAAGTATACTTATATTTCGTAGTTAAATGAATTCAATATTTAATCTCAGTACTTAGATGCATCTACTTTTAATTTTGTATCAAGGCCTGATGTTCAATGATATAATAATAATTCTGGAGCGAACTCACCAGAAGTCTGGATGTAGAGAAGAAACTGCCAACTCGTACAACTGCAAACACTAATTTTCGAAAATACACGCACTGAATTTATTTTGAATATGCCGAATAATATATTATATTAATTAATTACAATGTTCAAATACTAATTATACAAAATTTTTGGAGAGATCTCATATGAGATGTTCCTCGTTCGGATTCTCAAATTCAACTACTGATTTTTCTCAAATAAATAACCACATTCTACTGTGGTTACAAACTTTCCCTTTTTTTGAAAAAAAAGCTAAACTTGTTATTTTTTTATATCAAAGATTTGGAATACTTTTATTATTACAACTAAATACCTTGTAATGACTTCTATTTTCTTTAACCTGGAATACATTTTTCAATTGTGACAGGTAAATGTCATCAGAAATTAAATGATCTGCCAAATCTTACAAATATAGGGTTTTTCAACCATATTGGTTTTATAGACAATATAGGGTTTTCCGGAAGTATTACATAAATGAAATTTTTTAAAATTTGGAATAATAGAACTGTATTAACATATACGTATATATATACATATATATATATATATATATATATATATATATATACAGGGTGTCCCGGGACTAATGGGAAAAAAGTCAGGAGCGTATGATCTGAGTCAAAATAATGTTAGTACTTCATATAAACTTTTTCTATTCAGGCCCTCGTTTTCGAGTTATAGGCCTCCAAAGTTTTAATTTTGAATTTAGTTTTTATTGTTTGTACTAGTTATTTGATCTTTATAACATTCACGGCAAAGCTATAATGTATGTGTATGTTTATTTTGGTAAGGTAAACAGATTTACAGTAGTGCCTTGAAGCCAGGGACGGACAACTCGCAATGGTTAGTGATCCAAAAAAATTGCAGGGATGGCACACCCTGTATGAAATTATCGAAATTCACTTCCCCACACATTAAGCTAACGAAAAGGTACTCTTGTTGGAACTCGATAAAATAAGCCGTTTGGGTAATATTTACAGTTTTATTAAAGCGCTACGTACCAATTTACGCATTCACCATTTTTATAAGTACACAACGAGGTAAAACTAACTCATTAATACGATGTCCAAGATTTACCTTCAGTACTACAAAAAAATAATTTAACGATAGCAGAAGATAAAAAACATTAACGAGTTATTAATTGGAAAGTTGCTAAAAACTTTTTAAAAGTGTTTTTACCGTTTAGCAAGTAACCATAGGATTAGTTGTCAAACATTGTGTAAAATAGTTCGTAGTCAGTACTTGTCAATAATTGATAAGTCCTTAATTTAACAGTTACAATGGCAGAATTCACTTTTATTGAGTACGCAGATATGAATTTAATGTATGTACTGGTTTCTCGAAACTGTTTAGAGGCAGAAGGCTTTATGCAGAACATTTTGCAAACAGAGCATTGCCAGACAGACGAATGTTTGAGCGTCTTGATCTCAGGTTACAAGAAACAGGTATGAATAAGTAAATGTAATTTTCCATGTATACAAAACAAAGTTTTAAATTTTAGGAAGTTTTTTGCCAAAAAAAATGTGAAAAAGGTTGTTAAATGCAGTTGATAATGAACCATCAACGAGTTTACGAAAATTATCAAGAGAACATAACGTCTCGAAATCAGTTGTTCATCGCGCTCTAAATAAACAGCTGTTATATCCTTTTCACATGACAAAAGTACAAAGTATGACAGTGGCTGATTATCCTTCACGACTTGAGTATAGCCAGTGGTTTCTGCGACAACAACAAGCAGACAATACATTTATTAGTAACGTTTTCTTTACGAACGAAACAGGTTTCACCAGAGATGGAGTCATAAATTCTCATAATATGCATTTATGGGATGATGTGAATCCACATGGCATTATCCAAACTATGAGCCAGCATAGATTCATGGTTAATGTTTGGGCAGGAATAGTTGGCAATCGTTTGATAGGGCCATACTTTATTGACGATACTTTGACCGGTCAAAGATATTTGGTTTTTTTGCAAAATGAGTTATGGAACCTGTTTGATTATGTGCTACTACAAACTCGTAGGAATTTATGGTTCATGCATGATAGGGCCCCTCCTCATTTCAGTTTAGATGTACGACAGCATTTACACACAAGGTTTCCTAATAGATGGATTGGTCGAGGAGGCCCTTTTCAATGACCACCGCGATCAGTAGACGTTAATCCTATGGATTCCTTCCTCTAGGGTTATCTCAAAAGTAAGGTATACGCAACACCTGTGCAAACAGGGCAAGATTTAATAAACAGAATTGTGTTACACTGCAATGTTATTAGAAATAATGTGGGATTGCTTTTTCAAGTGCAAAGAAACAACCTTCGTAGACTTAGAATGTGCGTGGAAGTGGGAGGAGCTCATATTGAACATTTATTAGAAGAACGTTAGTTTTTGTTGTTGTTTAGGAATTAGTTTCAGTCCATTGTTTTATAACTTGTGTTTTTTGAGGTTTTCTTAATGGTTTAATAATGTTGTGTTCGTAATTTTGATTAAAAGCAACTAATTACGTTGTTTGCGTACCTATTTAATTCCCATTGAATAATTTCTTAATGTTTTTATCATCTGCTATCATCAAATTATTTTCTTGTAGTACATCGTATTAATAAGTTTGTTAGGTAAATTTGTACGTAGTGCATTAATAAAACTGTAAATATTAGCCAAACGGCTTATTTTATCGAATTCCAGCAAAAGTAACTTTTCGTTAGATTAAGGTGTGGGCAAGTCAATTTCGATAATTTCATACAGGGTGTGCCATCCCTCCAAAATTTTTGGATCACTAACCATTGCGAGTGGTCCGTCCCTAGCTTCAAGGCACTACTGTAAATCTGTTTACCTTTCCAAAATAAACCTACACGTACATTATAGGTTTGCCGTAAATTTTATAAAGATCAAATAACTAGTACAAAAAATAAAAATAAAAACCAAATTCAAAATTAAAACTTTGGAGGTCTATAACTCGAAAACGAGGGCCTGAATAGAAAAAGTTTATATGAAGTACTAACATTATTTTGGCTCAGATTATACGCTCCTGACTTTTTTCCCATTAGTCCCGGGACACCCTGTATATATACATTAATACAGTTCTATTATTCCAAATTTTGAAGAATTTCCTCTATGCAATACACACACAAGTGAAGTTGGTCACACATAATTTGCTGGCTAGTTCAAAATTAATAAATAACTAGTATGGCTAAATACCCACACAGCAAAATGTCATTAATTGACTTGACATGGATCAACAATAGAAAAGAAAAGAAAGGTCCTTACCTAACAAATCAGAAGGTAGAACAATACGTGTCGAACAAGTGTGGCAATTTTAAATTGTTGCGATGTGTTTTATATAATTGTTTATTGAAAATAATTTTATTTAACAATAGTTTCAAGCATCTGGTAGTTTTCATTTAATAATGTACATCATTCATTAATTAACATCATTGGTTCAACCTCACAAAGATGTAAGTAGTCTTAAAATCATTTAAATAAATAATATAAATATTGCTTAATTCACTTGTAGCTTCCCTGATGATGAGTATAATAAATATTCGGAAGCTTGGAAAATCTAGAGTTTTCTTAACCTTTTGCTGCTGTCCCCAATACAGTGTGATAAGCTTTATCCAATAATTCATATTTCGTATTGTCACACCATTCTACAAATACTGTTTCCATTCAAAATATTGATCTTCATTTAGTCTATATATTCACCATACTGCTCTTGCCTTCTTTATACCATAACGAAATATCGGCTCATAAATGAGAAAAGTCGCTATAATGGTTAGAATTTAAACGACTAACCTTAAATATCTTTATTGATTTCGAAATGATATTCTCATGTAGCTGATAGTTCCTAAAGTGCATCGAAATATCATAAAATGCCTTTACGGCAAGAACCATTTTGTTATGTAATTCACTGCGGCATTGTAGTAAATTGTAAACGGAGTGAGATAAAATGACAAAGCCACCGCAATATTTTTATTAACATTTGATGGTGTTGTGTTAAGTATTTTTGAACTTTGAATCTTTAAATAAATAGTGTTCTATCATCGTATATTTTTACACTTTTTCACTTACGACTAAACTGATGTTGCGCATGATCAATACCTCTACATGGTCCGAAAAATAAAAATTTCACCTTCATTCGAAATTTTACAGTCATCAGAAAATTTAATTCAAAATTGACTAACAGGATAATTCTACATCAAAGAGTATTCATGGTAACAAGATACAATTAGAAATAAACAACAACTTAGTGGTTCACTAATTCTTAAGAAAATTTGAAGCTGAAAAGGCAATAATTATACAAAATTTTAAAAGTAACAAGTGTCGAAGATCGTTGGTTTATTGCTCGATTTCCATCCTATTACTGGTTTATAAGTTCAATATTTTCTCTTAAACTTTGTGAATTAAAAAACATAATTAGCATATATGTATATATTAATGAGTATTTTTTTATAAAAATAATAATAATTTATTCATCAAATAAGACGCGATGTAATTTTGTAAATAATGGAATATACAGATAAATTCAATTGGCAAATAAATGAAAGCTAACAAAAGGAGGACCTGACCGTTGGCACTTTCATTTCCTTCCCAACAAAGCTATCTTATATACATGGAGATTGCGATACAGATTACATATACAGTGAGCACGCAAAGGTTGGAATACATTCGTTAAGAACTTGATTTGGCCATCGGGGGAAAAATCTCACACACGTCGATTTTATTTTTCTGTTGCGCACTTTTTGGTATACTCAAATTTTTGATGATGTCATCATTGTTCAAATTATGACGTCGTCATTATTTTTTTTAAATGGGAATACCCTATTTTGATCGTACCATTAAAAAGAAACGCATTTTTCTGTGTACGGTTGCTAAATTTTTTTTATGTTACATAACCGTATCTTAGAGAAATAAAAAAAATGTCATTCGCGATAATCTAATTTATAAAAGTGTAAACAGGACTAAATAAACCTAGGTAAGTATTAAATTGAATGCTCAAATGGCAAACCATTTGCCTCTTGACGATATGCAAGTTGATGTTGAAACTCTTGCAAACATTATTCAGGGTATCAGCGTTAATTAAATTAATTTCGGTCGTAACTCTCTCTTCTAGTTAATCAATATTAGGTCTGTTAACGGAAACTTTCCACTCAAGGTGTCCGCACAAATCTACTGGAGATAAAACAGGAGATCTAGCTGGCTACTCTAAAAATACTTGTCTTCGTCTCCCAATCGATCTATGTTACCGGACAATTTACTATGGTACCAGCAAGATGGAGCGCCACGGCATTACGCACGACATGTACGTGGATATTAATATTTTTCTCAACAGATGGATTAACAGACGAGGATTTAGAGTAGCCATCTAGATCTCCTGATCTATCACCATTAAATTTTTTGTGTGGAAAACTTTATTAAGTTAAAAGTTCTAATAATATTGATAATCCAAAAGAGATAATTAGGATTGAAATTAATGTATTTAAGGCTGATACCCTTAATAACGTTTTAAAAGAATTTCAATATCGTCATGCATATTAAAAGGCAAATAGTTTGCAATTTGAGGAATTAATTTAATAATTTTTCGGTTTATTTAATCCAGTTCACATTTTTATAAATTACATTATTATGAATGAAATATCTTTTATTTCTTGAACAAACGGATATGTAACATAAAAAAATTACATTCGTACACAGAAAAATGCGTTCGCTTTGACGGTTATATAAAAATAGGGTATTCTAATTAAAAAAAATGTTGACGACGTCATAAATCGAACAGTGATCACGTCATGTAAAATACTAGTACACCAAAAAATTAGCAACTGAAAAATAAAATCGATGTGTCTGAGCTTTTTTCTCCAATTGCCAAACCATGCTTTTAACGAATGTGTGCTCACTGTATGAACATTAGGAAATATAGCTCAACAGTGAGAATCCTGAAGTATATTATAGTTGTTCAAGCCACCGTTGAAACAGAGGGTTCCTTTTCAAAAGCGTAATACGCTCCTGCTTTCACTATAGCCTAATACGCTCCTGCTCATAAAACAATTTGGTCCAGCGCGCCAAACCGACGAACCTTTTTCGTCTAAAATGTGTAATTGCTAGTTGCCAGTCGGACTCGTGGAATTGATCTATAACGGAGCAGTCGCTCTTAATTCAAGTTCCCTAGAACGTCGATGCTAGTGTCGTTAACATGGATAATCGATATTCTAATAATTTTTTTGTATTACTTGATCTCGCGACCCTCAGAAAAATGTTGGCTAACAATTTTTCGCAAATAGTCAACGTTCAGCGTGTAATCGCTTATGTACTTCGATTTTCGACTAGAGTTCAAAAACTCACCACCCACAATGAATTTCCCTCATCTCATTTGGTGCTACAACTAGCTCACGATTTCATTAATCGTCAAATTCATTTGTATAGTTTCCCAGAGAAAATATCATTGTTAAATAAAAATAAACGGTTTTAAAGATTGAAACTAACTTTTCCGCATCTGTGGCCCTGAACAATATTCTATAATAAAATTCTTACTTGTATACACTTCGGGGGATGTATATCGTGCTCACAAACCGAAATTTCTCCATAAATAATCCAAAATTTAGTATATATGGATTTATAGGACCCGCTGTACTCTCTCTAGTCAACTGAAAATCAATAGGGTACATCTGTGAGACACCTTGAATAATATTCAATCAAAAAATTTATCAATCGTATACTCTCTGGAGGCTGTATCGTGCTAACAAACTGAAAATTCTCCAAAAATGACAAAAATATCGTACTTAAAATACTGTAGCACCTGTAGTATTGGCTCTGGTGAGCTGAAAATCAATGGGGTTCATTAGTGAAATGTTCTGAATAATATTCAACCATAAACTTGGTGACTTGTTAAACTCCGGAGGCTGTATCGTGCTAACAAACTGAAATTTCTGAAAAAATTACAATATGTCGTACTTCAAGTACCATAGCACCCGTTGTACTGGCTCTAGTGAATATCAATAGAGTTCATCTTTGAGACGCTATAATTGGATATTTTTCAAGGTGTCCCACAGATGTACCCTATTAATTTTCAACTGACTAGAGCGAGTACAGCGGGTTTCTTAGCACGATACATCCCCCAAAGTGTATACAAGTCACAATTTTTTGATAGAATATTGTTCAGGGCGTCTGACAGATGCGGAAATAGTATATTAAAGTGTAAGTAGATAAAGAGGTCTTTCAAACACGCACGACGGCGCAGCCGAGTGCTCGAAATAGAGCAAGTGTTTGAAAGACCAGTTATCCACGAATACTTTACGCTATTTTTTTTTATTGGTGCACTTTGTAATCATAAAATATTATTATTATATTATTACTACAAAAAAATGGAAGTCCATCCTCGATGCCCAGCCAAGTTTCGTGAACGTCAAATAGTATTTATTTTTATTTGACGTTACGGGGTACTGCTGTCAGATCAATAATCAAAAAGTTTCTTCATTTATATTTAAAAGGATACAATGTATATATGAATATATAAATACATTTTGCGGAAAAAACCAAATAAGACATTGGTTCCCAATGAAAATATACTATTTAAAAACTAATCAAAAAAGTTGTCATTGATACTTACGTTTCTCAAGTTGTTGTTGTTACCATGGGGAATTTAAAAAACGCGCGTGTTTGAAAGTTCGATTTAAACACGCTGACGCGTGCTTTAAAAAGGTAATATGAGGCATCAATAAAAAAAAGTTAGTTTTAATCCTCAAAACCGTTTATTTTAAAATTCATTTCGAATATTGCTACAAACTTTATCTCCCGTATTAGTCTCCTTGCACCAATATGGTTGCTATATTGCTCTACCAAGGTTATGTTATTTTTCTCTCCTCTTCTCACTTCTCTAATTATTCGCCAGAGAGTGACGTCTAATAGTCGAGCGGGATAGTTTAGGAGTAACCCAATCTTGGCGTAGATCTAAATGAGTTATACTTTAAAATGTTCGTCTTGAAGTGTTTATTATATAATCAAACTTACGATTACAGCCACTGGTCCTGACAAAAGTTATTGGTAGTAAACGGAAAATAAATTAACGGTTTTAACGATTAAAACTAACTTCTTCGCATATGTAACATGCCGTGAACAAATCCTATCAAAAAATTGGTCACTTGTATACACTTCGGAGGCTGTATCGTGCTAAAGAACCGAAATTTCTCCAAAAATCACCAAAAATGTAGTATATCCGGATTTATAGGACACGTTGTACTGGCGCTGTTGAGGAAAAAATCAATAGAGTTCATAAGTGAGGCTGTATCGTGCTAACAAACTGAAAATTCTCCAAAAATGACAAAAATATCGTACTTAAAATACTGTAGCACCTGTTGTATTGGCTCTGGTGAGCTGAAAACCAATGGGGTTCATTAGTGAAATGTCTTGAATAATATTCAACCATAAAATTGGTGACTTGTTGAACTCCGGAGGCTGTGTCGTGCTAACAAACTGAAATTTCTGAAAAAATGACAATATGTCGTACTTCAAGTACCATAGCACCTGTTGTACTGGCTTTAGTGAGCTGAATATCAATAGAGTTTATCTTTGAGACGCTCTGAATAATATACAATCACAAAATTGGTCACTTGTATATGCTCCGTAGGCTCTATCATGCTAACAAACTGAAACTTCTCCAAAAATGACAAAAATATCGTACTTAAAGTACTGTAGCATCTGTTATATTGGATCTTGTGAGCTGAAAATCAATAGCGTTCATCAGTGAGATGTCTTGAATAATATTCAATCATAAAATTGGTGACTTGTTGTTGAACTCCGGAGGCTGTATCGTGCTAACAATCTGAAATTTCTCAAAAAATGACAAAATGTCGTTCTTCAAGTACCATAACACCCGTTGTACTGGCTTTAGTGAGCTGAATATCAATAGGCTTCAACTTTGAGATGCTCTGAATAATATCCAATCATAAAATTGGTCACTTTTATATACTCCGGAGGCTGTATCGTGCTAACAAACTGAAACTTCTCCAAAAATGACAAAAATCTCGTACTTAAAGTACTGTAGCACCTGTTGTATTGGCTCTGGTGAGCTGAAAATCAATAGGGTTCATCAGTGAGATGTCATGAATAATATTCAATCATAAAATTGGTGACATGTTGAACTCCGGAGGCTGTATCGTGCTAAAAAACTGAAATTTCTCAGAAAATGACAAAATGTCGTACTTCAAGTACCATAGCACCCGTTGTACTGGCTCTGGTGAGCTGAAAATCAATAGGGATCATCTGTGACATGTCCTTAACAATATTCCATGATAAAATTGGTAACTTATTGCACTCCGGCGGCTGTATCGTGCTAACAAGACATGTAAGGAAAAGTGGCCGACGACAACGACGACGACGACATACACGCAGGATTTTTTTTCTAAAAACCGTTTTTCGTGTTGTTGTTGATGGAAAACGTGAAAATAACTAAAAACTTTTTCAAAATTCCAGCTTTTTTGGGGTAAACCAATACTTTTCTCGTATATTAGATAGGTTGGGCGGAAAAGTAATAAACCTATCCTTAGTAAACACTTATTGCCATTGATTATATTTTTAGATGGCTCAGGCCTCCTAAGAGTGGGAGGTAGACTTCAGCACGCAGATTTAAATGACGATCAGAAATTTCCCCTATTATTACCCGCAAATGATTTTGTAGTAGACTTTTGATTATTCACGAACCCAGATGCCTTGGACACAATGGTCCTCGGAAAATTCTGGGAAACCTATACCGAGCGGTATCCGCCAAGTTACGATAATATATCCTCTGCCATAGGTTTAATGCACAATTTCCGCCACAGCCCATGGCCTCCTTTCCATTGGACCGGATGGAAATTTCTCGACCTTTTGCAAAAACAGGAGTCGACTCCGCCGGTGCCATCCAGACACGAGCTCCTCATTTGAGCAAAGCTCCTCTAATCAAGTCCTATAAAGCAATATATATATATATATATATATATATATATATATATATATATATATATATATATTTGCATGGTGACCAAAGCGGTCCACCTATAAGTAGTGAGTGGTCTCACTACTGAGGCATTTATAGCCTCTCTCGAGCGGTTTATTTGGACAAAGAGATGAGACTAGCGCTCAAGGAGATGGCTTCTTATTTCCAATCCCAAGACAATTTTGATAATATTCGACCATTTTTATCCCAAACTGAAATCAACAGAAAGTTTATTCCAGCCCTGGGCAGGTTTATAAGTGGCAACGATAAAAAGCGCCAAGTTTCATCTTACTCGACTCTTTAAAAATGCCAATATTCACCTTTGAAGTACTTTCTACTAACGATCTGCAACCCTCGACCCCAGGTTATTTTATAATTGGCTCCCCTTTAACGACTTTTCCAGAACGGAATGTATCCGACAGTCCCGTGAATAAACTAAACTTTTGGGAACAGTGCATAAGAATTCAGCAAGAGTTCTGGCGGAGATGGTCGGTTGACTATCTTCACCAATTACAAGATAGGCCGAAATGGACTTAGACAATTAGTTTTAGACCGATCTGAAGATCGGCCACCGTTGAATTGGCTCTTGGCCAGGGTGATTGAACTTTATACCGGACACGTCCCTGAAGTTCGAGCGGTTAAAATAAAATAGGAGTGAATATATCAGATCTATAGTAAAATTAGCTCCTCTTCATTTGGCAGATTAATGCCTATGAGTGAGAACTTCCAATTTTTTTTCTTGTCACTTCCCGACCGCTCGGAGTGACTTACATTTCGTTTAAACCGCCCCACCCCCAGTATCTTCAAACCACCGTTTAAACAGAGTGTTTCTTTTCAAAAACGTAATACGCTCCTGCTTTCACTAGAGCGTTATGCACCCCTGCTTTTAAAACAATTAGGCTCAGCGTGCCAAACTGACGAACCCCTCACTTTTTTTCCTAAAATGTGTAGCTGCTAATTGCTAGTTGGAGTCGTAAAGTTGATCTAAAATGGAGCAGTCGCTCTCAATTCAAATTCCCTTCAACATCGATGATAGTATCAGCTTATTCAATTTAAACTGTAAATATCCATTATAATTTTTATTTGTATTACTTGATCGCGACGGAAGTGTTGTGCAAGAATGTAAGTCAACACCTTTTACTTACGCCCAACCTATCTAATATGCGAGAAAAGTATTGGTTTACCCCAAAAAAAGTTGTAATTTTGAAAAAAATTTTTGAGTTATTTATACGTTTCCCATCTAGAACAACACAAAAAAAACGGTTTTTAAAAAAAAATCCTGTGTGTAAGTCGTCGTCGTCGTTGTCGTCGACTACTTTTGTTTACATGTCTTGTTAGCACGATACAGCCTCCGGAGTGTAATAAGTTACCAATTTTATGATTGAATATTGTTCAGAACATCTCACAGATGGACCCTATTGAGTTTCAGCTCACCAGAGCCAGTACACCAGGTGCTATGGTACTTGAAGTACGACATTTGTGTTATTTCTTGAGAAATTTTAGTTTGTTAGCACGATACAGCCTCCGAAGTGCAACAAGTAACCAATTTTATGATTGAATATTATTATTATTTCTCACAGATGAACCATGTCGATTTCCAGCTCACCAGAGTCCGTACAACAGGTAATATAGTACTTTAAGTATGACATTTTTGTCATTTTTGGAGAAATATTAGATTGTTAGCCCGTTACAGCCTCCAGAGTAAATACAAGTGACCAATTTTATAATTTGATACTATTCAGAGCGCTTTAAAGATGAACCCTATTTAGTGAGCTGAATATCACTAGATTTCATCTTTGAAACGCCTTAAATAATATCCAATCATAAAGTTTGTAACTTGTATATGCTGCGGAGGCTGTATCGTGCTAATAAACTGACATTTCTCCAAAAATGACAAAATTGTCGTACTTAAAGTACTACAGCACCTGTTGTACTAGCTCTGGTAAGCTGAAAATCAATAGGGTTCATCTATGAGATGTTCTGAATAATATTCAATCATAAAATTCGTGACTTGTTGCACTCCGGAGGATGTATCGTGCTAACAAACTGAAATTTCTCAAAAAATGACAAAAATGTACTTCAAGTATCATAGCACCCGTTGTACTAGCTATGGTGAGCTGAAAATTAATAGACTTCATCTGTGAGATGTCCTGAACAATATTCAATCATAAAATTGGTGACTTGTTGCACTCCGGAGGCTGTATCGTGATAACAAGACATGTAACGAAAAGTGGCAGACGACAACGACGACGACGACATACACACAGTATTTTTTTTCTATAAACAATTTTTTCGTGTTGTTCTTGATGAAAAACGTGAAAATAACTCGCACGAGAAAAGGCTCGTTAGCCAAATCAAAGCCCTGGAAAAAATCGGCTTTGCCTCCGATGTCACTACCGTGAAGAATATGGCAGAATGATGAATATGCAGAAAAACTAAATATGAAACAGCTGGAGATTTTTAGACAGAAAAAATGAAATAAGTAGTCAAATATCTTAACGTTTACCTGTGTCTAGAGCAATGGTAATGATTAGGAAAGAAGAATCATTTATTTGACAAGCCCGGGGAAACATATAATGTCGACGAGACCATGATAAAGATAAACAACAAGCCTGGAAATTATATACCTCACGTTGTTATATTCAAAGGAGAATATAAAAAAGATGAGTTTTCTGCTAGGTTCGCAGGTGTTTAAGAATCAAAAGTCGTCATACATAAACGCCGATTGTAATGGTTCAGGTGATGTTTTCTATCAAAGAAAAGAAAACCTGGCAAAGCACTACTCATTTTATTTGGCCACAACTCACATTGCAATGCAACTGAGCTTTTTGGATTTGGCAACAAATAATGATGTGGTGATCCTATGTATATCAAGTCATACCCCCCAGGGGATTCAGCCACCAGATAGGTCAATCTTTAAGTACTTGAAAACCTATTTCTTTCAAGAAGCAAACACACTGGATGTTTCAAAACAAGGAAAGGAAGTTATCAAGAACGACAGTTGCTTTTCTGATAGGTAACGCGTGGGGTAAATCTGTAACTGTTGCGCACAGTAAAAAATGGAAGTAAATTTACATGTAGTTTACATAAGAAATAGGTGGAACTTTATTGTAAATAAAATGTAAATGATTATTGTACCCTGGATTATAAGCGAAATTACATTGTACACGTACTTATCCAATATTTTTGTGGTTATACACACATTTTTCAATTTTCCTTTAAGATTACATAGCATTTTTACGAAATATATGTGGACAATCTATCACTCTGAAAATATTTCATTGTATCTTGTGAATTTCAACAATTACTATGTGAATTTCAAAAATTGTTGTAAATGTACACGACACTTTGACAAATAATTCAGTGTAACTTAACTCGAAATAAATCAAACTTTTTTTTATGTAGTTTTCAAGTAAAATCAGATTAGGCCTGTAATTTTACCATGTGTATTTAATTATACTTATATGTTTTAATAATCTTGTAACTTTACATAGGATTTTGATGTAATATTTGTGCAAAATATGAAATGATGTGAATAAATTCTTTTAAAATCTAAATTTTAACAGTGAACATGCGACAACAAAAATATTGTGTATACATGAAATTTATGTAAATAAAGAAAGAATAAAGAACTTGATTGAAAATTTATTATAAAATTTTGTAATTTAAATATGTATGGATTCTAAACAATGTGAAACTATATCGATTTCTAAAAATTCATCTTCTGACAATAGAGAAAAAATGATACTGCTGAATATGCGGTTTTTTGGAAAAAATCGATATGATTTTACATCTATTTCTTCTTATATTTGGCAAACTAAACAACTAAGTTACTCTTAACATATTCTCAAAATACATCAAGGGCCTAAAATGTTATTGTGCTCCAAATATTAGCCAACACTTTTTTGCCAGAGTTATGGCATTGCCCCTTAAAAAGTTTATGTGTGACACTATACCCCACGTGATTAGTTAAAACCAATGAGAGGCGATTTCTCTTACTGGCAAAACAACAGCGTGTGTCTTTGTTAATTTATGCAGTTTGCAGACGAGTTTCACGTGAATTGTATTGTTTTGCAGGATAAATAATTTTTAGGTAAGTTCCTATTATTTCTCAAAAATGTTGTTGGAGACATTTTAAATGTATGGCCAATTTTAATGAACGAAAAAGCAATTTTATGGCATTATCACAAACTGACCAATGTCGATATAGGTTCTCTTCCACCCATTATGATAGTGAAACTAGAGAGGTATCAGTTGTTTGCAAAAAATCAGAAAAATATGAAAATTCCAGGACCATTAGAAAATCCAGTCCATGAATCCTTATATATAATGACGATACACTTTAAGGAAGATATATAGGGATATTAGGGTAAACTAACAGTACTATCACTATAATTATTTCGTAATATGAAAGCTGATTCTTATTTAAATAAAATAATATAAACTCACGTTGTAACTAAACTAAAGCTATGACAAATGTGGGACTAAGTTTCACTGGGTCGATAAATGTGATATAATTTAACCTCTAAATTGGTTTTTAGAAGGAAGCTACAAAATCTTTTTCGAAAAGGTTGATTCAAGTTTTCCAGAAGCACTAGAGTTTTGCTTCAAGCTTTATTTGATTTATAAGCTAGAATATCCGAGAGAAATTTTGTGTGTTCTAGAAATCAATCAAATATATGTTTTGAAAATTCACCCAGATGAAGGAACTAAATAAAAAAAATTCAGCAACTCAAAAAAAAGGTGATTGCTTTAATTAACGTAACAACCAAATCCTCATAAGTTATTTGTCACGATAACTAAGGAAATGTATTTTTTCAAAGAGTTTTCATATGTATTCTACTTTTTATACGTATTTATTTATTATAGTTAGGTACTTGTTGCTTGGCTATACAGTTTGTCAAAACTTACTATAGTTGATAATATTAGGGAGATATTCGATCAAATATAAAAAAATATCTAATATTGAATATGATTCTACTAACATTTTTAAGAATTTCTTTTGTTCGCCAAATGTCGTGTAATAAATTGTATTGAGTCTCAAAAATGTTTTTTCAAATTTTGATTTTTATTAAAATGTGCAAATTTTAGAATAATAAAAGTAATAATATTAGTTCATAATTTAAGTTTTTCACTGTATCCATATTAAAACTATCTAATCAATAATACATGTTTGTCACATTAGAAATTTCAACATTTCATTTGAAAACTTAATTACGGCACACTGTATATACCTATGTTAATAAGTAGATACTTAGAAGGCGCCTCTAGGTATTTGATTAATAATTTTATTTATGTATTAAACCAGATGAGTTTATTTTTTAAGTATTTAATAAATTGTGAATTTATATATTTTATTTCAATAAATTTTTTAAACTATAGACATTGTTTCCTATTACCTAATTTAAAAGATTTACCTTTTATAAGACAATTTGCTACACTTAAACTTTCTAATTTCAGAAGTCTAAGGAGAATGTAAGGTCGATTTATGTACCGTATTTGAATTAATAAATATTTGGAATATTCAATATTTTAATTTGAGTAATCACGGAATGTCAAAATTTTTAATTTTTTAACTGTTGTGGATGTGTGAATTTTGACAGAAGACAGTTAAAAAATTAAAAAATTTCACATTCCGGGATTACTCAAATTAAAATATTAAATATTTGAAATGAATCGACATTCACATTATTCATGTAAAACAAAATTACATTAATACTATGAAATTCGCACATTTTAGGTAAATTCACATCTTATCTGTACAGTTATAGGGGAAATTCACATCAACCATGTAAAACAAAATTACACTGATTTTATGAAAATTCACATCTTTAGTGTATTACTAAAAATATCTAGCTTTACATTTATACACGAAATTTACATCAACCATGTGAAATAGACCCACATATATATCGTAAATTTCACACAAATTTAGGAAAGTTACATTTTTAATGTATCGGTAAAATTATTTAATTTTACAAATATATATAAAATCTATATTAATCATGTGAAATAAAATTATATAATTCCTGAGAATCTTGCATATAATTCGAGGAAAATCACATATTTAGTGTATTACCATAAACATGACAATTTACAATAATTAAGAAAATTTACACTTTTTCTGTAACAAAACATACAGGGATGGCGAGAAGTTTACACATACCTACGAGTAAAATTCACTTGTTTAATGTAATTATTTAATTACATGAAATATTCGCTTTTACAACAAAAATGTAAATTATGGGTGAAAAATTATTTCTATTCAGAATCGTTTCACATTTATCCTGTGAATGACAAATTACAACAAAAATGTGACATTATATTATCACAAAGTTTAAGTATATTTACTTAAAATTGGTTGGTCACCAAAAAGCATGAACCAGAGTGTAAAATGTATTAAAGACTTTTTACTGTGCGAGTGCAACCTAAGGATTTAGAACATGTGGAATACATCCGTCAATCCCCAAGCAATACTAGATAATTCATTTTCAATATCGGATGCACGCTTAGAAAATACAGCCCCAACTTCCTCGAGAGAAATCTAATCAAGGCAAAAACTTCCCAGTAGTATCAGCTTCTTCAGCAAGTCTTACAGTGTTAAACAAAAGCAGGAACTCACAAAACAACAGTAAAATTCAATGCAAGAGCCTGGGCCCTTAAATCAGAGGAAAACTCTTGTGTACCATCTACAGAACCCTGCAATGAGAAGGAAACCACTTCAAAATATTTACAAGGGATTCAGCCACTTACACTAATCCCTAACAATGGTGTCTCTAAAAGAAAACAATTGGCTCTAGAATTAACGTCGTCAGGAAATCGTGTCAAACGTAGAGTATTTTCTGCAAAAAAGGAAGGTAATGCCACTAAAATAGCCAAAAGAAGCAAAAGTGATGCAAATAAATGAGAGGAAAATTCCCAAATTGTTTGAAACGAGAAGAAAGGAATTATTGAGAATACAAAAAGACGACTTTCCAGTTCTTCTGATACGTCCCTGTATTTTATGATGAAAGGGAAGACTTTTGCATCGAATGTCGCGAATTTCATTATACAACTAAATTAAAAGTTAACTGAATACAATGCATCGATTTTTCTGGTTGAGTTCACGAGACATGTACTAGCAACGGAAACATGTGCGCCAATAAGAAGACACATAATTGAGAAATAATCTGTAGTGGGACGTTATTACTATTGTAAGCGGCAAAAACGCTACAGTGCCGGTTTAAAAAATAATTTGTTTTTCTATACCTTTGAAGAATCAAATTTTATTTACATTTTTTATAAGAGGTTAATGTTGCATTATTCAGATTATATAATAATTTTCGGTATTAAATATCTTAATTACAGAATATTTTCAAAATTTAGGGCGTATTTGCTTGGTTAGCTATTACAAAAATAAGTAATGTCCATATTGAAACAAAACTTCTTATTTACTTCATAAATCATAATTAATGGTTCAATTTCTTGAGATGCCATTAGTTTAAATAATACCGCGAAGTACAGTTTCTCTCCAGTACAATGGGTCATATGAATAAAAATGAGCATTTAGTTTATACTTAAAAATTTGGAGTAAATACTCTACGTGGTATGAATAAAAACTAGGAGCGGATACTCTACTGGAGTAGGTACTCTTATGTACAATTTGTTGTGAGAATATTCTCATTTTTCATATGAATAAAATTGTGTTTATGCTCTTTAGGATGAGAATCTACTCCATAATTTTGGAGTCTAATAGTAATCAGACTTTAGTTTGATCGCGGCAGAACTATGGCCGAGTTCATGCTTAATTTGCGTTTAAAAAATATTGTAAACCTAGAAGAAGTACGTGTGATCGTGATTTTAAATCATTATATCGATTTAGTAAAGAAAATGGCGAGTGGCTATCTACCAACTTTTTGGGTGTAGAATCAGAAGAAACAAGAGGTGGTGCTATATGTAACACTGATAAAATGAAAATATTTTTGAGGTATGTGGGTGATCCGGGGTTTCAGACAGGAGTAGGAGAAGATATTGGTGTTCACCAAACTTCTGTCTGTAAAGTTGTGACGCAAGTTGCTGAACAGATGCTAGAAAAATGCGAACAGTGGATACAATTCCCTCGCACTGCGGCGGATGTAATAAAAGCTAAAGAAAGATGGCAAACAAAGTACAATTTTCCATGTGCAGTGGGTGTAATTGATTGCACCCACATAAGAATAAAAAAAACCACCTCTTCATGGTGATGAATATATTAATCGCAAGGGATATCACAGCATCAATGTTCAAGCTACTTGCAATGCAGATGAGTGGTTTACAAGCGTAGACGCATCATGGCCAGGATCTGTCCATGATTCACGGATATGGAACAACTCACAAATTTACGACATTGCAAGGAATGAGTTTAAGAGGTCAAATGCATTACTTTTAGGAGATGAAGGTTATGGCATAGCACCGTGGTTAATGGTACCCTTTAGAAATCCTAATACCCCGACAGAACATGCTTATAACAATTTATTTACAAAGGAGCGTGTAATAATTGAAAGATGTTTTGGGCAACTGAAACAGCGATTTCTGATGCTTCAATATAAAATTCGGGTGTCGATAGAAAAAGTTCCAAAACTTGTTATATGCTGTTTTATGTTACATAATGTAGCAAAATATTTAAATGATGAGCTTGATCCAATGCAGCCCCTAATACAAGATATTCCGGTTCCGTACCCGGTACAAGATGAAGTTGACGATAATAGGTATTAGACAAAGCGGGCAACGGAGGCGATCTGCATTAGCAGAAATCATTCTTGCTCTACCTTAAGGGCTGTGCTTAAGGTAAGAAAAAGTCAGAATACAAAACATATTAATGATTTTAACATTTTTTGTCACAGTTTACGTGTTTTATTTTGCAACTATTCAAAAAAAATATTTAAATATTATAAATTAATGTAAGTTTTACTATTTTTACTGTCAACGATAGTACTATTGTTTGAAGTAGATTGTTCAATGAAATTTGGATTTAGCTCTCTCTTCAGTTTTTCCTCCTTCATTTCCAAAACTCTTAGTTGTTTCAGCAAAACTAGTCTTTGTAGTTCGGTATTTGAAAGTTGTTTAGTAAGGTTTGTTTCATATTTTTCAAGAGAACTACTTCCATTATGTTTCTTTTTTTTAGGTGGATGTACTTCACTAGCAGCATCATCATTTGTCGTATACGTTTTAGAAGTAGAAGTTGAATGTCTGCGAATTTTATCTTCATAACTACTGCCTTGTGTTGCGTCTGTTTGTTGTGTGCCGACAGATAAAGCTCCTGAAATTAAAGTTTAAATTGAAGTAATGAAAAATAAAATATCAAGTATATGCAAGCAATTATTAATAGCTAACCTCGATTGTAACAAAATTATGTTTTTCAAATCTCCTTTTCAACTTCAAATTGGGACTTATCGCATGCGAATTGGGAATAATTGAAATCAAATTGTCAATTTCGAATTGGGATTTATCCCAATTTAAATTTGATTATTCCCAATTTGATTTTAATTATTTCCAATTTAAAGTTAAAAAGGTGTAGCTAACTTTGTGGATGCAATATAGTTTGGTTGCCTTGTTTCTATTATTACTTATAAATATTACATTACCTGGAATCTTTGTAAGAACTGGATTTATGTCGCCTTCCATAATTTCCAACAAAATCTTTTCCCAATCTTGCAAAATGATTTTCTCACTTCCAGTTCTATTAATATCAGTCTTTTTCTTGAGTCTGGATTTCATGTTGTTAATTTTTTTGTAGATTTGACTTGTCGTTATTTGTAAACCAAAACTAAGCTCCCATTGTTTTCTCATCGCTTCGAGTGCTTTCGATTTTGAAAGTCGGACAGACTTCGACAAAAGTATGGGAAAATCACGAAGCATATGCACAAATCCCATTTGCGATTCGCAACTTTTATTACACTCTTCATCTTCACTGCTTTCACTCATTGTACTAATACGTTGATTGATTGCTTCGCAAATAGACACTAATAACAAATGAAGGCATATGCCGAAAACCTGCTATCGAACAGGAATTGTTTGTAAACAATTTTTTGAATTTGAACAAGTTTGGAAATTAAATAGTGAGTATCTACTTCATGTATTAGGAGGAGAAACTCATCAAATTAAAATATTTTTATTCACATGAAATGGAATACAAACTCATACTTTATGCTCATGCTCATGAGAACATACTCGGAGTTTATACTCTGGTATTACTCATACCACCCATTATGTCGTCGGATTCATGAGTTTATTACCACTGGCTAAGATACTGATGTATATTTAGGAATACATAATTTATAGCCATTATCGTAATGAAATTAAATCAATTCAATGTCCTGACTTAGTGACCATGCGCTCTCGCCATATTTTGGAATATTAAAGCAGAATTTCAATGTTGAATTCTAGTTACCTATAAGTAAAATCGCCACGAAAGTTAGTTGATTATCCCACCATATTTTTAAATGGCAGCAGGAATAGTTTGTATGTTTCTGCTTCTACGAATTTAACCAAGTTAAATAGCAATTACGAACCTGATTTACCATATTTGATACCATCATAATCAATTGATTGAAAATTAGAAAAATTTATATAGTTCGCTCTCACCATAGTTTAGGTAACCAAGGATTGTCAAAATGAGAACTGCATTTCAAAATATTTGGAACTATTTTTTCTGCTCACAGTCTCTGTTAATGAGAAATTATTTGAATTCGTCATTAATCGAAATTGTTTTCCATGAAAATTGCATCGAAAATTACCAAAATTAATAAATATTTTAATATTATATGAATATTTTAATACGTGAGCTGAATTAATACTATAGTTATAATTTGGGCATTCGGCTGGTTTAAATATGAATAAAATCTATTTATAATTAAAAAGAGATCAATAAAATATTGAAAAAACTCAGATCTGACCCAGAGAAAAACAATTTCAGACCTTTTGAGTTAACAACAATATAACAGTAATAAAAGACAAATGAGTTTAAATAATTTTATTTTATGCTACTCTATCATAACCATTCTTATTTCAACTATCGAGTTCATCAAGTAAACTCTTGAAAACTCATATACAAGCACATTTTGAATATCTACTCCCTGTATTTAACTCAATAGATGTTACCAAAACACAGTTTCTGTCATCTCTGTCCAAACCATTCATTTACCAATAGTGGAATGCTTTAAATTACCTCAACGTGAAATCCATTGAGGTATGACTTACACGTAAAACAATAATTTCTGTTCTTCCCATCAATTATCCACTTCTTTGAAAGTATAATATTTTTATACGTAATAAAAACGATAACGTATTTTTCACGTATATAGAAAATGCTGTTTTAAATAGGGTACCAAAAAAACGTGTTTCTTGTCTGTATTTTAATTTGTATGTATGAATTCATGCTTTAAAATTTTGTATTATTAACTTAAAAGTAGATCTACATCGTCCGGATATGTTTGTATTGTTCAATGATTGCTGAGTTAATATATAGGTTTATGGAAATTATTTAATCATATATCATATTGCTTAATAATTTCTATTAACAAATTTGTTGACGGTTTGTAATTAATTTTGATTCGCAGTAGGTACTAGAGTGCGGTTGTAAATTATATAATATTATTTCCACATGGCACGCTAGTTGATGTTTCAATTTTCAAGCCCTCATGATACGTCCGTCATTTCAGCTGACCAACTGTTTCCATTCCATATTTAGGCAACATCTGATAATGAAGCTGGATCGTCCCCACAGTATTGAAGAACTCTCAATATATTTACTCATTACGAACTACGTTTTAGAAGAAATTGTGACTGTAGTATATAAAAAAATACTCTCGTAATCTGTAGGTACCAATTCACTTCCTATTAGCTTCAGTAGTTCCACTGTTGACATTCTCCAGTAATCTTTTCATTTCTCTGCAGTTATCTGTACAAACATCATTCCAAAATGTTCCAGACAAATTGATATTAAGAAATTGTGGTTATTGTTACTTATAGATAAACATTTTCCCTTATTAATCATTATACGCCCCGAAGCTTTTATATGAAACATATAGCACTTTGTATGAATTATTTAAAAAAGCTCTATATGTCCGACATCAAATACGCCCCTGATATTTATATTTTTTTTTATAATACGCTCATTATAATTTCATTAATTCCATATTCCCCTCGATCGAACGTGCTTATTAATAAAAGAACCCTCAGTAAATTATCTTAAAGTATCATTTTTGAAATTGTTTTTTTTTAAATTAAGTATCACGTGTGTGCCGTTAGGACACACTATTAGGATCTCGTTCTGGAAAAACGACCGTAACAGATTCGCTTCATTACTTTTTTCCTCAATTTAAAACAAGGTTTTCGCACTTTCCCTTACGTATCTGTTTTCGTGTACTTTATATTCTAATCGTCTCCTTGTCATCTTTCTTCGCAGCTAACTTTCTACACCACGCAAGGTTACGACGATTATAACACATAGAAGTAAACTCGTCAAAATTTCTTTAAAACTAAATACGATAAATACCTTTAATTTTCACTTATTTTTATTGAAAAAAACTTTTGAAGTCAAGAGAATGAATAAAGAAATGAAAAGTACCTATTATAAAAATAAAGAAAGTGAAACTAGCGAAAGAAGGAAAATAAAATACTGAACTGAATACGGCACTATGTGAGAATGACCGAGGATATACACAAAAAATAAACTCTTGGACCTAGAAACTGTTGAAATAGCGCGAAAAAGGGGCTCTGCTGAGGAAATAGTAAGAGACAGAAAGAATAAGTCCACACTAATGTAAATGAGGTTATGATTACGGACTTACCTGAATAAATGATGTTGGTAACTTATCGCGGTCTGATTATTATAATTTATTTGGAAGTTAAAGCATTTTCCTATATCTGTGTATTATCAAATTCGTGTAAGGAGATTTATTATCAGTTTTAGATTAGTAATAAATTCCATTTTTTCGCCCAATAAATTCGATTTCCTGAGATAATACTGTTTCAATTGACCTTTAGATATTTATTATTGAGTTATAAAACCCTTCTTCAGTTCCATGATTTTGTACGCCATAATAGGAACATTAATCAAAACCCTTTTTGTTTTGATGTGGGTTAATTTAAACCGTACTTCGATACCACTTTGAAAACAGAACCGAATTTTAACCAAGCTAAAAGAACTAAGACCAAAGAATTCATATGAAAACGTTTTATGTGCTTTTTACGATAGGTCCACTTTTTCGTCCAATGAGAATAACTATAAAAGATTACTCCTTAATGTGTTGCGTAGGCACAGCAACTTTGCTTTTATGGTTTTCGGGGGACTATAATTAATGAGTCAGACCGTTCTGCTTTCACGAAATAGATATGGTTACGTTTTGCTGTTTTGATGTTTTGTCGTTCACATTGAATTAGTGAGATTTTTTGCTCGAATGAAATAAAATTCCCATGTTACAGACCATACTAAAAAAAACAATATGTCTGATTACTATTTCTACTACACTAAACGGACCTTTTAAGCAAAAATGTTTCACTTTAGTAAGTATATATGCCTTTTATTAGTATTTAAAAATAAACAGTTGTAAAGGTTAAAACTAACTTTTCCGGACTCATACACTCGTGATAACAAATCGAAATTTCTCCAAAAATTACCAAAATATATCTGAATATATAGCACCTGTTGTACTGGCTCTGGTGAGCTGAAAGTAAATAAGATCCATTTGTGAGACGCCCTGAACAATATGTAATCAATCACCAATACCCCATCATCTGCGTAGCATACAATGGTGATATCCCTGTTTCAAATT
Organism: Galeruca laticollis; assembly: GCA_963921935.1. Lineage (NCBI taxonomy): Eukaryota > Metazoa > Arthropoda > Insecta > Coleoptera > Chrysomelidae > Galeruca > Galeruca laticollis. Next base: position 80,780,246 of record OY998180.1, read on the forward strand.
TTGTAATCCGTTTATGTTTTCACTCCATATATTATTTCGACTATTGATAGGTTAAACAAGACAACACACAATATTGTGAAAAAAATTATAGACAAAGCTGGAACTCAAAGCATTAATATCCGTTTAGCGAAAATTTGCTGTTCCAAACTTGTTTAATAAACTTTTTCTACAAACGAATAATAATAAATATATTACATTCGGCAACACAGACCGTAGAAATATTCTATTATTTTACTAGTACAATAATGATATTTTATTATTCCGCTAGTAAAATGATAATAAAAAACGACAGCAACGCCTTATTTTGGGCGTCGTAATCGAGTCGTAGGAACTGTAATTTTAATATTCATTTAATTTTACGTTTGTCACTTTTGAATATTTTATTGGAAGAATGTATCGAGAATTGCAATGTACGATTTCGAAATTAGTCAAAATAGCTTATTACAGTATTTGAACACTCATTCCAATAAAGTTGCGCAAATTTTTAAAATCGGCCAAAGAGAATAATGTTCAAAAGTATACGTATAACTTGACTATTAGTTATTATTGACCAAGCACCAAAGTTATTTCTCGAGACGCTTTGTCTCGACGGGCATAAGGTGCGAGCCCTATGAATGTGGTGGTGGCTAAAGACAAAATGAAAAAGTGTTTTTCTAAAACCGAGTAGCCATTAATGCAAATTCGCATTTCTACTAATAAAACTAAAATCGAGTAATCTGATGCAGATTGAAATTTCCACTAGTAAGACTTATTGTCGAACAACGGGTGCATTCAGAAAACATAACTTATAACTCAACTATTGACTGAGCGCTCACTGAGCAACGAATGGTTGACGTGTGTCTTCTGAACGATACTTTTTTGGAAAATATTGTACTTTATTTATTATATATAACGGATAACCATTTTTTTGCTATTTGTTTAAGTGTATTAATTTCTTTTTCAAAATAATATTTGTTAATAGAAACTGAAAATGGCTATGTATCATCGAATTATACGCTGCTAATTTATTTGAAATGGAATGATTGAAATTATATAGTATAGTCACATCAGTGTGTATAGGTTTTCTGTAAATTGAATAATCAAGTAAATTATTAACTCAATGAATTTTTGAATGAAGAATATTGATTGAGTTATTCTCTTCAACTTGTAATGTAAATTTAATTTTTGGGTGTAAATTGTTAATGAGAATGAAAAATACATCTAATTGTCGTTCACTGCCTATATAACAAGCTACTATGTTATCTACGTATATATATATATATATATATATATATATATATATATATATATATATATATATGAATATATATATATATATATATATATATATATACCAAATTAAGACAATTTTTGAAATGCTACATGCAATGATTTTTCTTTCTAAACTGTCAATAAAAATGTTTGCCAAAATTAGTGATATAGGGCTTCCCATGCGTAAACCTTCATTTTGAAATAATTCTGATTAACACATACATCAAATAAATTCAGTATATCTGATATTATTCCCGGATTGATATTCTTATCTTCTACCAATTTTCTTACAAGTGTTAGATATTCTTTTCGAGGAATTTTAGTGAACATATTGGTACCGTCAAATGAAATTAGTTTAGAGTTTTCTTGCAAGTTGAATGTTTAATTTTATGATCAGTTCTATTGAATTCTTAATTGATTATCTAGAGATATATCCTCAAAAATTAAGTATATTGTTGAGTTTTTTAGCTAATTTATTATTCGGAGTATTAACATAAGTAACTACAGGTCTAAATGGTTTCGATATTTTATGTAATTTAACGGTTCCATATAATTGTGGAGATTGAGGATTTTTATTTACGAGTCATTTCTTCTCATAATCACTTAACAGATAATTTGAATTATTAACAATAACTCCTACATTATTAGAAAACTTTGTAGGTGGGTCTGCCCTAAGAATTCGTACATCGCTAGATTCTTTAAAGTTATTTATTTTGGATTTATTATCTTCAGTTCTCAATAAAACAGTGGAATTAGTTTTGTCAGATTTTGTAATTGTGAGGTTATTTCCTACTATCTTTTTAATTGACTTTAACACTGAAATGTCATTTTGTGTTTGACGTTTAACGTATGACGGTTCAATATTTTTTGATTAAACTTGCAGTTTGTAATTTCTCATAGACAATTATTTGAATTAGATTTTAAAGCTATTTCTGATTGTGTAGCTTATATTTGTTTGATATTATTCGTCAATGTTGGTGATATGTTGTACTATAAGCCTTTATTCGTGGTCGGATTATTTAATTTGTCAAATTGAAACTCTTTGTAATTATGCAACAACTTATCGATGCATAACCTGATTATTTTGAAGTACTTATAGTATTACTACTGATAACATGTTTAGCAACAAATACAACAATTTTTTCTAAAACAGAAAAAAATGTGAGTACAAAATTGTTAAATGTTAAAACAAAAATATCCTCATTACAATCTGGTATATGTAAACCTTAATGTCCAGAATGTAATGCTGTCTATTTGGGTCAAGCCCTTAGAAATTTTGAGATTAGATGCAGTGAACACTTCACTACGAAAATCATCTACTTCCAAACATTCATTGATACCTAACACAGAACTAGAAGTACCACAGATTTGTGATCAGAAACAAGAACTGTTAGATATTTGAAGACACTTTACAGACCTACAATACGAAGTTGTCAATGAAAAGATAAGTCTAGGAAGTTCTCCAGTTTTGAATTGTCTTCTTAAATAATAACTCTAAAGATCAGCATACATAGTTTTCCTGGTTTCCTATATCATTGCATAGTTATACTGATATTACATGGTAAAAAGATATTCAGGATATCCCATAGGGCTAATAATATCTAAGCTTTAATATTTGTAAAATAATATCTTCTTTTTTCCTTTCATATATACATATTAAGTCAATAACAAGGTAGGTCACTTCTTGGTCTATCCAAGAATAGTTATTAAACATCAACAAATGAAATGTAACTTCTGTTATTCTGGCGACGATAGTAATATCGATACAGTTGTCAATTTTTTAGAAGATTTACCATTTTTTCAATATATTGTGGAATTATATAGAAACAGTTAGTTTCATTTAAAAAAGTAATTTAATTTTATTGACAATTAATATTCTAAATCCTCTTAACCTAATGAAAATTGTTCGGAAACAAATTTTGATTTCACACGATCAATGATGGATGTTTTTATTTATTCAATTAATCCTGTCTGAACTACTTAATTCACATTACTGTATACATTTATCCATTAGATATTCGCAGGGATTAACTGCCAGCCTGGATTCATCGATTTATAAACATTCGCCCATCTCTCCTGGTGGTGCGAATGTTTCATTCAATTGCGACACGGGATGAGTAATTTATAAGAAATGGCTATTCACAGAAGGTTCTATTTTTCATTGTTCCTTCTTTCATTTCATTGTCTATTTCCTGGTTCTTTCTAGCACACTCTTTATTGAGCACAGATATTTTTCCCATTATTGTTGTCTTAATGAACTTCAAGTTCATGTTAATTACTGTAATTTATTATTTTTAGTATTCTATCGTTTTGTTCGGTAGATTGTGGCTAATTATCAAAAATTCGTAATTATAAAAACATCACTGATAATAATTATTACTTTTCCGCCCAACCTATTTAATATGCGAGAAAAGTATTGGTTTAACCCAAAAAAAATGGAATTTTGGATTTTTTCCACGTTTTTCACCAAGAACAATACGAAAAAGCGGTTTTTAGAAAAATGTCCTGTGTGTATATCGTCGTCGTCGTTGTTGTTGGCCACGTTTCGTAACATGGTCTTGTTAGCACGATACAGCCTCTGGAAAGCAACAAGTCACCAATTTTATGATTGAATATTGTTCGGGGCGTTTCATAGAGGAACCCTATTGATTTTTAGCTCACCAGAGCCAGTACAACGGGTTCTATAGTACTTGAAGTACGACAGTTTTGTCCTAGATGGAGAAATTTAAGTTTGTTTGCACGATACAGCCACCGGAGTGCAACGAGTCACAAATTCTATGATTGGATATTATTCAGGGTATCTCACAGATGTACCTTATGGATTTTCAGCTCACTAGAGCCAGTACAAGGGGTGCTATGGTAGTTGAAGTACCTCATTTTTGGTCATTTTTGGAAACATTTCGGGTTGTTAGCACAATACAGACTCCGGAGTTTATACAAGTGACCAATTTTATGATTGAATATTATTCAGAGTGTCTCACATATGAACTTCGTCGATTTTAAACTCGTACAACGTGTCGTATAAATCCAGATATACTACGTTTTTGGAGAAATTTCGGTTCCATAGCTCGATACAGCCTCTGAAGTGTGTACAGGTAACCAATTTCATTGTAGGATATGGTCAAGGCGTGTTACATACAAAAGTTAGTCTTAATCTTTAAAACCGTTTATTTTTTTATATCACTATACTTTTCATCATTTCTGCTTTGTTTTTTACCTAATATCTACAATTTTGTAGAAAAATACGAAAAAAATTATATTTTACGTGCCAACTCTATCATTATACAAGGTGTCTAATAATAGTAGCAGGGTTTTTTGTTTAGTCGAATTACAGAAACGGTAATTCGATTGTAAGTGTTCAGCGTTTATATCGTGCGCAGTATCGTACTCCTCGCACATCAAGTAACAAGAGCATCTACAAGTGGATAAGAATGTTCGGAAATACTGGATCCACTATCAGAATTCATTACTCACGTCGCCCGCGATCTCTAAGGGATGACGAAACGGAAGAATATGTAAGGGTTTCATTTAGCCAAAATCACTCACTATTTGTTCGCAAAAAAAGTCATAAACCTCAATATCACAAACCCGTCTTTACTCTTAATTTTAAAAAAGAGGAAATCGTTTAAGATCCATTTGCTGCAAGAATTGAAGGAATCTGATTACGACTAAGATTTGCAAATGAAATGTTGCAAAGGTTCACAAGCTTCAAGAACATTTTGTTTAGCAATGAAGCCAATTTCCATTTGATCGAGCACGTCAATAAACAAAATTGGACTAAGAAAAATCTTAAGTAGAAACATCAGCAACCACTGCATGACCCAAAGGTTATAGTGTGCTGCAATATCAGATAAAAGCATTATCGGTCCATATTTCCTTGAAGAAAGTCGCGGACGAGCACTGACTGTAAACAGTGAATCTAACAGTGAAATGTTGCAAGTTTATTTAGCCCAAGAGTTCCAGAATTTTTAAGGTTTCAACTCCAGAACATGGTTCCAGTAAAATAGGGCCACTTGCCATTCTTCTGATGTATCAATTGCTGCGTTTAACGAATTATTCCCCAACAAAATGATGAAGATGTGAGATTAATTGGGCTACCAGCATTCTTGAGCTCAGTTCATTGGACTATTTTTGTAGGAATACCTGATGAGTAAGGTATATAAAAACAAACCCGAGGAATTCGACTGAACAATCTTCCGAAAAATATTTCAACGTGTCATTATAAAGTTCCGTGTGAGACTAGAAGAGTGCCAGTAGCGCGAAGGTCCGCACCTCGACAACATAATTTTTGCTAAATAATTTTTCAGTTCAATATTAACCTATTAAAAAATGTATAAACCCAATTTGATTTTTTTACTTCTCATTTCATTCAACCTACAAACTCACGATACTCTTTTTGGGCCCCATGTATATTCGATTCACTAATATGATATACTGTATTAATGTTCCTTATTTAGCTTTCACCCCTGAATAATAACATACATCCAATTAACTCTCTGTAAAATGAGTTTTCGAAAACCATAAATACTATATTAAACTCCTGTCTCTTCGTCTACGCTTTGAGTTTAAATGAAAATGAGTTATCCAATTCGATATCGGAACTAAAAAGCAAATTGCGGCGATTAATCATAACGCTTAAAGCTCTTTCGCTATATCCCGATACAACCAACCGAATGCGGATGTCGTTTTATGAAAACTACAAAAAAACCAATCCACTTTGAGATCATAAAACCAAAAGTCACGTTAAACTCAGTCCCTCCAACACATTACAAAGTAATCCCATTATGATTTGTTCTCTCTGCAACAAAAAATCAGACAGGAAATATTACTTTTACACAGAATCTTTCTGCAAGCTTACTTTGTATCCTCTAAAACATTAATAACCATTCCGTTTTTACACTTCAATATAATTTCCAATCATAGAATTGTTCCGTTTAATAGTGTGGCTTTCAATCGAAATAAACTCTAAAAGTACTAATTATTATCGGTTGACATCTGTTACTCTGTTCAAACTACCATTCCACTAGTTCACTTAAAAATTGCATTATCAGAAATTAAGATGATTAAAAACTAGATACTTTATATTTTTAGTGAAGTATCAATTTTTTGTTTTGTTCTATATGTTGAGAATTTCAAGATTTCGTTAAAATTGAGGTTTTGCTTTCAAAAGTTAATTGGTAACCTTTACATTGTATTATTCGGAGCGATATACAGAAATGGGATAACAAGAACATTTAGAGAAAGCATTATGATTAACTATTGAGTATAAAACATCAAATTAAACTTCTTTAAAAGATAATTCTTCGTATCCCTGCATTATAGTGAAAATCTCTAATAGGTGGCAAAAAATAACAAAGGCGTCTACGAGTGAGGAATTTTTAACAACAGGTATTGAAGATGGCTAGAAAAGTTTTTACCAACAAAATGGAAAATTGTCAATGAATTTTTAGGTTGTTGAATCCTGACGTTTTTGAAACACAAATACTATTCCAAAATGAAAGAAATCAGAGAAAAATTGGACACTTTGAATTTTTCGGAGATCTGAGTTTGAGAAATATAAAGGCTCTTTGTTACAAAAATTTAGACAAATCAGCGTTTTCAAAAGTCAAAATAAAACATTGTAATGGAGAGGTTTCAAATGAAAATAAAGCAGTAAGATGCACCTCAAATTTTTAAGATGATTTTTAAAAAACTGTATATGTCAATGCTACTTTCGGATAATATTTTTTATTTATTGTTAACATAACTCGAACTAACAATATTCAGTTAATTTTCACTTTCGGTACTCACTCTCTCGTTAATGTCACCGTTAGTAATACTTTAGTCTGAACTATTGTTGTCATTCTTTTCCAAAACTTCGCCATCCGTATTTTTCAAATAACTTTATAGACATCTTTCCTTTCGCAGCTTCCCATGTATTTTTCATCCAAGTACAAAGTTCTGAATTGTTGGTCGTTTCATACATAATGATTTGGCTTTGCCATCCATTTATTCCACTCTTTAAAAGGTTTATTGATAGAGATATCTAAGGGTGGTGATTGACTTGTGAGACCTCAAGGAATTACTGCTATTTCTATATTCATTCCTGGATCCAACACTAACATCGTAGGCTTTTTCAATAATGCACCTTTGTCATATTTTTTCCATCCATAACTTCATCCCTGTCTTATCTATCCAGACATTTTCTTGAACGAGAATAATAATACCACGTATTTTAGTAATGTTTTTCTCATGAAGATTATCATGGGCCGTAGTTTTCTTCCGTATGCGCAACAAGCTAAAACTACAGTGTAGTAAGTTTTGTCGTAACTTGTTGTTTTCATCACTATTGATTTGGTGCATGTTGAATATACAGTTCGATTTTAAATACCTAGCATCATCTCGCAGTTTGATTAATCTCGAAATTATATTTCTGGCTGTTATTACAAATCTATGGAACTCTATTATTTTAGATTCCTATTCAGCTGGATTTTTTAGACTATTGTGTTTTTTTACGCATACATAACCCACGTCTCTTCATGAATTTAAAGCACCAAGACATTGACCCTGCAAAATCTAACATTCAATTACCAGCTGCCCATCTTTACGCCCAAAAAGTATAATTTTCTTAGAAACAGATATCTCTCACGCTTCGATTGTTTGTTATATAAGTGCGAAAGAAATATTTCCTTGTATTTACTCTTGTTTTCTACATTCGCGAACCATTTTCTATGATGATGGTGAACCAAAACGTATTCTATATTGTTTTCCATAATTGTTCAAATGAATACCTGATGTTATATGAAACTTTTCTTAATTTTTCACAAGCTTTCAAAAGCGCACACGATTACAGGCTAAGCCTAATACTAGCTATCGACGATCATAGACAAAGAGTTTAAGTAAGTAGGCAACTTCCCTCTTGTCATATCTACCTTCTGTGACGAGCCATATTTTTTGAATATAAGACGTACCTCAAATATAGCGACGATTTATTGGAAAATATTTATTAAGGTACCAGGGGCGTTAGTTCGCTTAACGCCCATGGTGCCTTCAACGTTTTATGCCCTCTTTGTGAATAACAGTAATTCTATTGTAAGGTATAGATTTTAAAACTATTCGCGGTAGCGGCTTACATGATAGATTTAGTTATTTGGTCGTTGTAACTGCGGTAACGCAAATTGCAGTTAATTTCATATTGTCAATATTGTCCTGTCAACGTTCGTCCCGCCGTTCATGAATCAAGAAGTTGATGATTTACCCGAAATCGTCCTACTGAGAGCAGCAAAAGCTGTGGAGACATTAATGCCTCAAAAATCTAAATCCATTTACGACAATGACTACTGCCGGTTCGAGAAATGGTTACAAGACAACGGTATATAGATAATAATTAACGAAACAGTCAGATTTATTTTCTCCTAACTCATTGTGGACTATATTTTCTATGTTGAGAAAAGAATTGATGTGTAAATATGTTGACATTTATTTGACTATTTCTTCATGGTGATCTTCATCCATTTGAAGATATAGCGTTATTGATTTTGAATTTGAATAGTCTGTGATTTTTATAAGTTGCTACTCGCCCACCCCATCTTTTGCGAGATTGGAGACGGCCGTAGGTCGTAGCGAATGGTTAGTAAGCTTGATATTTTGTGTATTTAATCCAGAAGCTTTGGCTTGTATAACAGTCCATTTGCTTATTGGATTTCCTTCAGCAGGAATATCTTTATACCGTTTGCTGTTCAACATCCAAGCGGGACTTACAGTGGGAAAGAGTCTTTTTGTACAGTCGAATTGGACAGAAATCAGGATTGATTTTATTGTTTATCTGCCATTTCAATGAAGCGCATGGTTTTTCCCCTCCTTACGTCGTCTTAGTTAACATAAGATCGTAAATAACCCTTCCTGTTTTTTCACTTACGCCAAGCTAATTCTGAAGCAAAACCAAAAAATACCTTCTTCTGCAAACCATCTAGGATGCTCTCGTCACAACCACGAACCATATTTTGGAATTAAACGTACTTAAGACAAACTACACTTTCCTTTCTCTTCTCTGAATCTGTTTGTAGTTGTTTTCTCTTGGCATTTTTCGCAGAGTTAAAATTGATGTTGTATTCAGTGAAATATTTTTCTATCAGTAATTTAGCGGTTATGCTCCAAATCGTTCTAACAAGAAATTCTTTGTACTGATCCTCACTCTGCTTACGCATTTTGAATGCCCAGTTTGTTAATATTTTTGCCAGAATAATAATTTGTGTTCTTTTTATCCAAGTATAATTTTTCTCAGCACAGAAGCTCATAAACTGTTTTGTGTTATTTGGTTCGTTTTCCAACACATTTTCTTCAATAGCTTGTAATGAAGCCCGACCGAAACCAGACATTTTTAATAAATAATATTTTTGTTATTACTTGTCAAACTGACGTTACTTATAAATTGTGCTGTATTATCAAAGTGTAGAATGAAATTGCCATGGTTATGAACTGTGCAATTATCGGTCTACAGTGTAATAATCGCAGGGCTCTTTCGCTTTCTACAATGCAATTATTGTTATAATTTTACGACAGTTGCACTCCATTTACATGGATTTTTGACAGGAGGGAAATATTCAATGTAACAAAGTGCGACTTATACTCCGAAAAATATGGTATAGAGAACTCAGTTCAATCCATACAGATATAAACTATTGTATCAAAGTATCAAGATTATACTAATTTTACATTTCTAATAAATAATATTTTTGTTATTACTTGTCAAACTGACGTTACTTATAAATTGTGCTGTATTATCAAAGTGTAGAATGAAATTGCTATGGATATGATTTATGCAATTATCGGTCTACAGTGCAATAATCGCAGGGCTCTTTCGCTTTCTACAATGCAATTATCGTTATAATTTTGCGACAGTTGCACTCCATTTACATGGGATTTTTGACAGGAGGGGAATATTCTATGTAACAAAATGCGACCTATACTCCGAAAAATATGGTATAGAGAACTCAGTTCAATACATACAGATACAAAATATTGTATCAAAGTATCAATATTACACCAATTCGCATACTTCTTATGACCCAGCTCAAAGTTAGCAATTATTGTTTTTTCAAATAAGAATTATCTTAAAAAATTATAAAATGGAGAACATGAAATATATTTATTTATATAAAAATGGTAATTTTTGGATTTTATTTTATAATTCCTTGGATCAGTTTGCCTTTTAATGAACCAACAGTAACCCCAAAGATTTTTTAATCCCAATATCCTTGATGTCGCGAATACCTATCAAGAAATCTTGAAAGCATTCCATTGTTCGACAATCATACTTCCAAAGTTGTCAGGGTAAAAATTCAGATGCAAATACAAAAAATTAAACTTCTATGACATGTTCCCTCCCAATTTGAAAGTTTTCTCAAGAAATCAGAAACGATATCTTAATAATTTATACTTTCAAAGCACCAATATCAAATGACTTCCAAGCAGCATTTTCATTAGCAGATAAAAGGATGTAATAATCTTGAACAGCTTCACGATTTTCCCAAGCAATTTTCAAGATAATATTTGTTCAGGGGATTCTCATTTGATAAACACGCTAACTAATTTTATCGACAATATTTCTCTTTCGTTTTTCACCGGATTAAAGAAAATATTTTTTCTTCATTCATTTCATAAACTACAAATTAAATCTCTCCAGTATTACTTTTAATATGAAGTATTCTCGAATTGGTGCAGTTGCAAAAAATCCTTGTATTCATAACTGTTTGAATACAAGTTTACAGAAAACTATTTTCAAAAATTTCATAATAAATATATATCCTACAGAGACGATAATGACAATTACACGTGATGGGATGATTTGAAATAATTATTATATATTTTTTAAATATAATTCAGTACCAGTACCAGAAGGTATAGTCCAAAAACAAGTTATTTTCATTTTCAGATGTTTATAATTCAAAGTTTGTAACAGTGATAAACTGAAATTCGCAGTTTAATCGCATTTACCAAATAATCAAACTTTTTCCATATCACCATAAACATACATTATTATCCTTGAAAAAATAATCCCAGCATACAGAGTTTTATATGTTTTTGTTGTTTTGAAAACTAATGTTCGCTTTAAGTAAAAGCCAGATACTTACCTTCTTTCCCGGCTGTAACATAATCCATCAAGAAAACAAAGTAGAAAAGCATCAACCGAGGGATAAGCGGTTGGAAAAATACTCTGACCATTGTAAAAATATGTGGAAAATTTTCACCAGAAAAACCAATTCACTTCACTCAAACATCTACAACATTTCCACTACTATTCACACAAACACAATTTGAAAGTCTTTTTATATTTTATTCAAGAATGTGAGTTATTTCACGAATTTAAAAAGAGTTAGTAAGACATATTTTGAAAATCGGCCGCCACCAGTAAAGTCCCGCAAATTCAGCGTCCGACTTTTCCGAGTTTTCCGAGAGAAAATCGATCGAACTCTGAAACGCTGATGAGACCGTAATCGTAGCACCCTACATACTGACTGGGAATTTTCACCCCTCTAGTTCGAAGATGTTCGGCGCATGCTCAGCCTGCCCATACACATACCTGTTTGGTGAAACACAAATTATTTCACTGGCTTTTGTTTCTTCGGTGTTCCGCGATTTTGATGGGCCATAATGGAATTGAAAAATTCAGTAATATACCTTGGGAATGCCTTGAAAAAATGTTTTAGGAACCAAGTGGGACTCTACGACGACTCATTTGTTTCGAGTATTATTTTTGATGTTTGGGAAAAAGAGGGATTTGCCGAGATACTCCAGATTTTATATTGCGCATTTTTCACGAAGTGCATAAACATTTCTCTACACTACCTACATTTTATCATCAAATTTATATCTTAAGGTTTTTGTATTATGTAATATATTATATCTAGATCTACTTCATTGTTCCCTTGTGTTATGTTTATAATTTATTCAAATGAAGATTAATTAATAAAACACTTATAATAACTTTAGTTTTCTTTATTATAACGTCTTGTCCATAACTTGTCGGAACTGATGCACGACACTCCTCACATGACATATGACATTTCTTCGGACGTAACTTACATTCTCACATCCTTGTCCTTTCTTAAAAAAACGTAAATTAAATTCTACAAACTACTTAAATTCTTTCAGACCTGGAGGTGGTTTGGAAATCCCACCCTAAGAATTAGTGTTAACTGTTTTAAGAACTCTCCTCTACAGATCTGAATCTTTCGGAGAATAGTTTCATTATTTACTAAAATAGTAATAATCCCTTGACAATATTCGCTAGTGTCACTATCTACATCACTACTTATTATATTGCTGGTTTTAGACTCGTTGCTCGGAGACTGTTCTTCATTAATAATTTCCCTATTTAAATAAGTCCTCTTTGCTGTCTTGAGCGTCTACACTTTTACTTTCTGACTTGTCCATATCCAGGCCCGGATTACCCATAAGGCCAACCTAGGCCATGGCCTAGGACTCACTCTTGCGGGAGGCGCAGAAATCCGACAAATTTTGTACTTCTGTGTACTTATGAATATCCGGACAGAGAGAGATGAGTCAAGCGGGCGACTCACCCGACGAAGACGATCACGTGACTGTCGCTATCAACGCCATCAGCCATCACTATACTGCCACTCTGTACTGTGTTGGGTGCTTGTATGTTCAGTAAGAGGTTGTTTTGAAAAAAGTTCGTGTTAAGTTAATGATTCTCTTAGTTTTTGTTGTGAATTTTATAGAGTGTTTTCTTCTTGTTGGCTTCCAAATATTTGTGAAGAGCTAAGGTAAGTTTTAAGACATTACAATATAATAATATAATATTAAGGTTACAGGGCGCTAATTAATAGACAACGGGTCGGTAGAAAATGTTATTTCTATCTGGCACTGATCGTTTCGTTTTTTTAGGATATTAAAATGAGCCAACCATAAAAACGCCCATCTGGGACTGAGTTCAGGAAAAGAGCTAAATTGAAATTAGAGGAGAACAAGAAATATTCTGGGACCATAAACAATTGGCTGTCAAAAGAAGACGAAAATAACCAAACCAAAACAGACGACTACTTATTTTTAGACTGCGGTACTCCTAGTACTAGTAGCACCTCTGTTCAAATGCAGTCTTTTACATCTGGAATAGAATCGGAACCAGACACAAAATTTGAATCCGAACCACAGGAAGACACTGAGAGCCCCTCCAATAGCATTGCAAAACCAACACCAATTCAACAGAATTTAGAACGTGAACCTGAAACATTTAGTTTTGATCCTGATCCTGCAAACTGGATTGTAAATAATGAGCTACGTGATTACGAGAAAGAGCGTGGCTTGTGTACTCTGACACCAAATGTGCAGTTTTTTGTGGTCCTTGTCGTCTTTTCATTCGGAAACACAATCGGAATCATCTTTTGTGAAAAACGGTCTTAGTGACTGGAAAAATGTTACATCAAGGCTCAAAGAACATGAAAACTCGCTTTCACATAAAAACAACACCATCACTTTAAAAGAGAGAGGGGAGAAACTGGGCAAGATTAATTCCCAACTAACAGAAATGATAGATCGAGAAATTATCTACTGGCAAATGTAATTGCAAAGAGTTGTCGTGGTCATAAAAACTCTAGCATCTCGAGGATTACCATTTCGAAGAACAACAGAGGTTTTTGGTTCTAACTCAAATGGAAACTACATGATGTTACTAGAAGTAATTGCTGAGTTTGACCCATTTTGGCTGAACGCATTAGAAAGTATGGAAACCCTGGAAAAGGACATATTTCCTATTTCTCATCCACTATATGCGATGCATTTATTGAACTCCTTGGTAAGCAAGCTACAAACTACATTTAAGAGGAGTCTAAAAGCTCTCAGTACTTTTCGTTGATTGTCCATTCAACACCGGACATTTCTCACGTAGATCAATTATCTTTTATAATACGCTATGTAAAACAAAAGGGAGGGGCTGTTGAACAATTTCTGAAGTTTTTGCCGCATATTGGACATAAGGCCCTTGATATGTTCAACGCAGTAACTGAAACTCTGCAGCTTTTTGGTTTGGACATACAAAAGTGCTGCGGGCAATCTTATGACAATGCCTCCAACATGGCTGGGATCTATTCAGGACTTAAAACATTTTTAAATTGACTTTCATTCGTTTTGAGAAAGCTACTGTGTTAGTGAAACGCGTCAACCAGTTTAAATTGAACATTAGTTCTAATAAATGAAGTGTTAAACAAATTAAATTGTTTTATTTTCATCGTTCAGTATGGATCTTCATCAAGTAAAAGCCGCATCTATTCAATTTATAAAGAAAGTACTTCATTTGTTGCGATATCACATGCACCAATGGATCATTCGTGGCCAGCAACAGGGATATACCAAATATGCCTGTTTTTATGTCTGTGGGACAGTAGAGCTCGTGAGAAACAATGGATGTTGTCAAATTAGCCGTTAGGATCTGACCTGAAACCTGGTGATCCAAACATTTTAAATTAGCCGCTCGTCGACAAAAAAATATAATATTCCACATCTACACAGAAAACTGAGTATCATGAGCCTGTTTCAAATATCTCATTTCAGTATGTCCTAGTCTATCATTCTAAAAGATAAAGGCAGGTCCACAGATTCGGAAGCTCATTAGAGATGAACATTTAAGAGGGGCCTCACGTTTAAGGAACCTGAAAACAGTTGGCACCCGTGACTTGCAACAAAATTTAGGTCATTTTGTAAACAACAAATCTAAAGAACGCAGTGAAATTAAGTGTTGAAGTTTTAACACAATATAACTTGAACCTTTGTCTTGGGGATCAGGTATTTTGGTTAAGTTTTATATTGTTATAAAACAGATATGTCATTAAATGATGGTGATTTTGACAGTTTTGACAATTTGTGGTCACCAATTTGGACGCTAAAACCTGATCCCCAAAAGGAAGCCTAGAGAATTCAATTCTGAAAATATGAAATCTCAAATGATTGTATTTTTTGAGATTTGTTGCACACAAATTTTTGCAAACGAACAACTTTTTACTTTATTTCAACCGTTCCACCGTCTTGATGGATGGCCCTGTATAGAACTTCAATGACAGATGATGAGAGTCAAATCATAGACAAATAATATTATTACTTTCTCTATGGGTCAAATGTTGTCATGTTTTGTGTCCATAAAAATATCCCAAATTTATAGTTTAGTGTGTATTGTATTTGTAAGTGATTACAATTAAATAATTTTCATGCTGAATAAGTAAATTTGAGCTTCGTAAATGCTGTTTATATAGAAATGTAACCATAAGCGAGGAGGAAGATGATAGCAGACCTAGATACATGATCAGAATGTTATAAATTCAGTTTACTCATATATTTTAACGGCTTCTTATACTATATACGTTGTGTTGATAAAATCTATTTATACTATTGAAATTTCCAAAGTTATTTGTAATTAGTTTATATTTTCAAAATAAAAGTTTTTTTAAAAGTCACAAAGTGCTCCGAACTACATTTCTGGCGCTGCGAACAGGATCCTCGTACAGGAACATCCGTCGGTTCCTGGTCAATTTCAATTGTTTGACGAGAATCCACCGAACCTGGGAACAGAAGGAAGAGCATGCAAATGAAATCATCAGTGATCATCCATATGTAAGTGTTTATTTCCTTTCTTTCCCTTATGAGCATTTTTAGTGACATTTCTCAAGATAATTCACATTTACTTTTTGACACTCTTACCATAAATAATTCTACTAAACGTAATTCAAATTAATGCTTACGGGAAGAAAAGACAAGTAGTTATCCCGAGAACGAGAGTAGATGACGCAATGAGCAAGTTACACGACAGTCAATCCGGTGGTCATCTGGGAGTGAAGACAGCCCTTCAATGAGTCCGTGATTGGTTTTATTGGATGAACAGCTCCGACGATGTGAAAAATTGGTGTAAGAAATGTACGACTTGTGCTACGAGTAATGGACCACATCGCAAGAGAAAGGCAACCTATGAAACAATATAATATTGGAAGCACTAATGAAAGGATTGCTTTAGATATCGCTGGACCATTTCCGACGACAGAAAATGGTGGTAAACACATTCTGGTTTTAATCGATTAGTTTACAAAGTGGGTGGAAATTTACGCGATCCCGAATCAGGAGGCCACAACTGTCGCTTATGTGTTGGTAAAGGAATTTATCAGCCGAAATGGAGTTCACAACGATCAAGGAAGAACTTTTGAGAGCCTAGTATTCCAAGAAATTTGTGACAAACTGGGAATTAAGAAGACCGGGACAACATCGTTGCATCCACAGTCAGACAGAATGGTCCAGAGGAAAAACAGGACCATTGAAAAATACCTGTCCAAAGTAGTTTCCAGCCACCAGAAATACTAGGACCAGTATATCTCCCTATTTGAATTGGGTTAGCGAACTGCTATAAATGAGTCCACTGCTGAAACAACTGCGAAAATCCTGTTTGGATGCGAAATGAAACTACCTTGTGACCTAGAATTTGGTTGTCGACCGAGACAACATATAGCGGGAGAAGATTACGTGATCCAATTGAGATGAAACATGGACGATGTTCACGAATTGGTTCGAACGAATCTTCAAGTTGACAGCGACAGCCAAGATTCCAATTACAAAAAACTAACAATAAAAGAAATGATACATATAAAAAAAGAGAGCAATGCAGTAAACGATAAACAATATATCAGATATATTATAATTTATTATAAAAATAATATTTTTGAAATTATTTTATCAGTTACCAGTTTTTGTCGTCTCTGTGTGTACATTTATTTTAAGTTAAGTTAACCCATGTGAGAAAATAGATGTCTTTTTATTTTGATAAATACGTAGAACAAATGTCTCTCATTTCTTCTTTACATGCAAATAATTGGCATTGGACACAAAACTTTGTAGTAGATTTATTGCGGCTTCTAGGACATATATTACAGCGTCCTACATAGTTTTCGGGTCAAGCTGGAACAGCTGGAGGGGATTTCTCAGTTCCTAATAGTATAAGTGCACGGTGTCTTAGTGTCCTGGGCAATGACAAAATAGTTGCACGGTATTCAATTTGAGGTTTTGATAACTGCCATGCAAAGTCAATAAAATCACTTCTTTTTATTTTCTCCAGAGGATGATTTGCCTTGAAACCGCAAAGAACATTAATACCTGACAAATTTAACCGATCGTAAAAAATAACCATTGGCCATCTGCATGGAACTAGCTACATTGGAATTTAGACACAGTTGATCAACCAAATCAACTTCGATTTTAGTTTTATTCTAAAAGATGATAATTTTCGGTTTTTAATGTCTTGTTACAAGCTCATATAGATATATCCCCCAAAGGTTAGGAATTAGGCTACCAATCCAAGAACACCAGCATTATTTAGAGAAAATCGTTTAAAAGTACAAAAATCATTTCAAGGACCTTTTAAGAAACAAAACAAGATACAATCTTACCAGGTGTATCGCTTCGACCAGAAGTATTTATAACTAACTAAAACTAAAATCTCACTACCAAATATGAAAATAAAATGATTTTCTAACTGAAATAAAAGCAAATTCTCAAACTAAAATACATATAAAATTCAATGTTTATTTTGGTAACAAGTTATAATTAATCATGTATCCATCAATTGTCAATATTGTCACTATCAAACTTCAAAAATCATTACTTCATAAATGTCCCTAAATCCCATAAGCATAAGTGACTGCTAAACCAATATTTGAAATCAGTTTGACCAACAATTCTAAGAATCTAATAGATTTAGGTGGGAATTTTCAGTGTACAAAAAAATATCTTGCTTTTTACTGTCCATGTGTATGGAGTAAAACGTTTGCCGCATTTTACGGAGTTTTCTTGAATTTTTGCAGGTAATCTCAAGTGTTACTTTGGTGATAGAGGCACCTATAAGTACCCTGAAGGGGATCATAATTAGATTTTTGCGAAAATTCAATTGTAGAAATTGAAAATTTAATCCACCTTGAGGTCACCGGACATCGAAAGGTATGTACTTCTAATATCTTGTACCTAGTTATAAAATCAAGTAATTCACTGTACTTGTATACTCTATAGACCGAAGACTCGAACAACGCAAAGCACATTCTTATAGAACTGGTCAAAAGAACCACTGATCTTCAATTGCGGCTTTTACAGACATATTCAGTTTAGCTTTTTAATCAAATCAGTAGCTTAGGTAATACTTGGTCATCATATTGAAGCAAAGAAAATTCAATATTGATTCCAACTTATTAACTAGCTCTACTAAGCGAAAGTTGTACTTTTCCGTAGATTTCGATAAGCTAACTGTATTATTGCTTGAGAAAGCTTCAGTTTCCTGTAGGAGAGTTAGGTCATTTAATATTAGGATATGCTTAGTATGTCATAATTACTAGTGTCAGTTTCAATTATAAGATTAGCATGTTTTGATAGTCAAATTTAGCTATATAAAGAAAAGAAAAATTACAAATCAATATAAGATATCTTAGGAACAATAATTGATTCACCTATTTAAAATGGATATATTTTTATTATTACCTACACCTTGTCAGCAAAGGATGATACAGAATTATTCTTTTTAGACCTCATTTAAATACCATCATCATTGGACTCTGTTTCCAATTAGTCCTGAGAATACCTTGGACCCCAGATTCCTGTATACCTGACAGGTTAGCAGCTGTTCGTCTGAGGACTACCACGTACATATTATTTTAAAGGCTCAAGAAGCAACTGTGTGAGGCGGTGCTGAACGAGTATTCCACAGCAATTTAACAGCTAAGTGGTAGTCATAAGTGGGATTTGTTCTTTGTCAACATATAAAGTTTTATCACATATAGTTTTCACACATATAGTTTAACATTCACTTATGGAAAAACAACCACAATGAATTATTGAACACTGAACTCATATATTATATTTAATTACATATTAGAAAACCCTTCAGGACCTAGGCTCCTTATCGTAGATACATCAGTTCGTAGTCTAAAAATAAAGTTTAAGATTTTAGTTATTTGAACAATTTGCGAAACTTCAAAGTGACTTACTTATGTTATGTAAACGCAAAGTATACTCTGCGGTAGATATTCCTTAAACAATATAGTCGTTGGGGCATTTCAGTAACGCCACTTCGGTATAGCTAATTTACTTTTTTTGTTATTACAAAAACAAATGTGATTTTTTTGGATTCTTAACCTAATCTTCGGGTAAATGATTTAAAGTGTACGGCCTCTTCTAGGCTGGACAATTCAGCCACTAGTGGCCTTAGGTTCGGCACTCTTGTATCGTGCCACAAGTGCCGCCACCCTCAATACCTTGATATTATTGTATGCAAGTCAGAAACCAATATAGTTAAACCACCGAAACCGTATTGTTTTATTAGTAGCCTCAAATAACTGCATGTAACCTTCCCTGAGAGGTAATTGGGCAACAAAAAAATTTAATAATATCTCCATCCAACATTTGGCAGGAGTAACAGTCTTTCGTGTCGGTAACATCATCATGATGCATACTGGACAAGATCAAAATGATTTGTTCTTTTTTTGGGCAATATTAGACCAAATTACAGTTGTCTTGAAATCCACAAACATTTCACGCTTATTCTTACGTAGCGTGCCTACGTAAGTCAATTTTTTAGCGTCAAACAATGTTTTTACTAAGGGGATGCTGGTAAACCAATCACCAGTGATGTTACGGGTTGTTCCTTGAACCACCTCTACTAATCTGCAGGTGAGTTACTATCTCTATAAGGAGCTTTAGATTGTGTTCCTACATATGTCTCCAAGTTAAATGTGTATGATGTCTTTGCATCAACAAGTGTGAACATTGTAAGACCATACTTAGCGGGTTTGCTAGGTATATACTGAATAAATAAACATCACCCTATAAATGCCAGTCGTTGTTCATCTACTGTAAAGCCTGCTATACATGTTGGCCGAGCGTTACCGAGTGAAGGCCAATACCAACATATAGACAGTATATTTGCATTGTCTTGCCACCGCTTGGTGTCGCTCGTCTAGTCAGCCGAGTAAAGTCAGGCGCCAGCGTGTATAGAACTCATTTCTCGACCACATGCCGCACTTCGGTGCGCTGTCGGTTTTTCTACACAAAGCAATGGCGCTCGCGCGCACTCGGCCAATATTGTCCACATATTTGTCAGCACGCTATTACGCGGTTGGCGTCGATCGTGTGTACGCGTGTCACTGTCAACAAACGACGATGTTTTAAAATTTTTGGAGTTTCACCAGAATGAAGAAGTGATCTGGAACCCTAAATACAAAAATCACAAAGATAAGAAAAAGGTAGGTACATAGCCTAGAAGATGTATACAAACCCATTTGGGTATTTTATAATGTCATGGAGTCATTTCTGGGAGATGTGTACGAGTGTTCCAGTAAATTAAGTAATATAGTAAGTATAACAATAGATAAAAATACCTAAATATTAATAATGAAACATTTATTCATATGTACCTACGTAACAATAAAACAATTTAGACAGAGTACACAATACATAATAATACTACGTCGGCAGATCATGTTAAACATATAAGTTTTGTTTAATTTTTGGTGTTAACTTTTGATGGTCTAAAAAAAGTACCTATGCAAGGTATCCATTCCTATCTCACTTCAATTTCATTCCTTGGAGTTCTGCGACGCGAGAGCCAGATAGTATTTGGTTAAAAATTCTTTCAGGGGTGCCTGTCTCGTGATTTCCAGGGTATGGTTTTAAAATATTTGTATGAAGAGCAAAAGCACCATCACCCAATATAACATATGGAAATTGTATATCTGTGTCTGGAAGTGGGCAAGGGCAATGGCACCATCACTAATACGGCTTTGAGAACCGACATCAGCAAATAAATTACTGTCAACTAGACCTAATTGTAATATTCTGAACCAAATTTAATAAGGCTTTGTATTATAATATATTTCCCATCTAGTGCCCCTACGTAATGCGGAAAACTGAATCTTCTTGCGACAGTAAGCAACTCCTCTAGAGACGTAGAAATCTGAAAAACAAAAATATTTATATTAGCTTAATTTTTTTTAGACACAAGCAACTGAAGTTCCACAGATTGGCAACTTGACGCTAGTCGGGCCGTAAATGAACAAGAGCAGCATTGGAGCTGTTCAAATGTTACTATGCACGAAGGTTTTACTCTTCCCTCGAATAGAACTGCCTAGAAGCGTCGTTCATCTAATCCGCCTGAGTTTCAAAAAGCAGCCGAACAAATGCAGGACGCATTAAAAACTATAAATAACGTATTAAACAACAAATCTGTTCAAAAGGAAGATATTTGTGATATTTATGGAAGACTAATAGCTTCCAAACTGAAGAAATATTTCTCAGATATCGAGCAGCAGGAAGTAATGTTAGAATTGGATGAATTATTGACAAAAAGAATTAGAAATAGCCTCAAACGACGTCCTACTTCATCTTTGAGTGCAATGAGCTCTACCGGTTCTTTTGATAGTACATTACCGATGAAATGCACAGTCCTTCTTCCTCTCAAACATTCTATGCTCGAGATTCAGTTGTACAAATACCACAACGGCCATTTCCGTCTCAAAGCTATCCAATAATTGTGCCAGAGTAAAATAATATATTTACTCCACGCATGACATTGTCCTCACCACAATACGAACAGCTACAACAACCAACTGACCAACAAAATAACCAAGTCCAAGTTTTATCTAATGAAGTCATTGATCCAGCAGGACTTAAACCAATCTTACAAGAAGCATTTTTTAAAGCAATGAATGAGTGAGCAAGAGACATAATATTCCATAAATTGATTCTAAATGCATACCTGCCTATCATACGTTTTTTTAATGTCCTTATTTCTTTGTAATAAAAAATAATATGTAATATGTGAAGTATAATTTACATATCTTAACAGTATCCTTCAAAACATCAATGAGGGCTCGACAAACTTCAGGAATATATTTGAGATATTAATTGACTGGATATTTTAAAGGTGTAATGTAAACTTTTGTAACTGTCTCCAGTTGCTAGATATCTGAGTGTCACGGCAAGTCGAATCTTAGCTGGTATTCTCTCTCTGAAGTCGGTATCTTGTTTGCTCATGACTGGAGAGATTTTCTGGTGTGAATATTCAAAATCGCTATCACATTCGAACGGTATTTGGAAATTCCTTTGATTCAGGTTTTTGAAGGATCTCAGATAGCTGATTTTCCATACTATTCCATTAAAAACCAGATTCAATTAAACGAAATTGCAAGCTACAATAAAAACAAAAAAATAGATATTTAGGTAACAAAACAAAAGATCACTCACTATACATACCTTGTTCTATTTTTGTGAATACTCAACATCCACCACCTTCTTTCTTTTCTTTTCTTTTTCACAACTTCAGTGCGGTATACACTGACACAATAATTATGAGCACTCATTAAATAAATAGCAGCTGCTGCAATAACTTCTACGTCGTCATCCATCTTATTTCAATTCACAATACAAACTGTCGGAGCCCAACGTGGGCATCTTTACAAAATTCGTCTATATTGGCCATTTGCATTGGTTTTCGATAAACTTGCCGAACGTGTAGGCAGTAGCACTTGCCTTGTATTAATTTGCCTACGCTCGCGCTGGACTAAGCTCGACCAACATGTATTGCAGGCTTAAGAAATTCACTGACAAGAAGTTGTTCTGAACAGTTGCTAAAAATGTTTCAAATAAATCCCGGATTGGGGCGAGCTTGGCAATTTCCTTTCGTTGATCTCTATCTCTAACATCATCAAATCGTAAACATCGCAGAAGAAATCGGAATCTATTTTCTCTCATTGTTAGGAACATGCTTCGACACCAAAACCTTTAGAATTATCCCAATTTTTTTTTAAATTCTTCCTGGAACTACGTAGTAGGTACTCCAATTAGGTATAGTAATCCTATAAAAGCAGACATTTCTCTCTCATTTTTTATGTTTCTGGCATCTCGATTGATATGGTATTTGCTTTCAATTTTATCAATATAAATAGTTGTGGAAGCAGTAATCATTTGTATTATGTTTGTGATAAAAAGTTTTATACAATCAATTGAAGATTCGGCTTGTCGGGCTTCACCTTTTGTTCCAGGAATGCGTTTTATAATATTATGCGCATTAGTACGAACTTGTCTATTTGCAGCAGTTTTCTTCCATTTGGTGGTCAGAATTTTGCGAACTATGCTCTACGCCTACTTCATCTTCCGAATATTCCTGTTCAGTATCTGTTTCATGCTCACTTTCCTGAACAATTCTTTCTTCTGCTTCCTCTTCGTCATCTTCGTTGTCGTAGAATGTAAGAGATTTATCCCAAATACTGCACAGGGTAAGCGGCTGCTCGCGCGGTCTACGGTCGTAGACCAGACAAGTGTATACACTAATAACAGGACTAACACACTTTGGTCACTATCGACACAGACTGAGGCGGCATAGTGACGCCCGCTGAACAGCTACTTATAAGCGCGCTAGCCTCACTATACATTTTAAGGAAATAGCATTTCATAAAGGCGCGTGGATTACAATTGTAGACCGCGCGAGTAACAAAGGGTTGATTAAAAAATAAGAAATAAGTAAAAATTGTTAATTGCTATTTATGATCCATATTCAAAATAGGTAAATATCACCGACATGTGAAGTTTAACAATGCTTATTTTCATATGAATTCTCTTTTTATGGAAAATCTTTGTGATCTTACATCCACTTTGATTAGTATAACCATTCGATTAAGTTTCTAAATCATGAATATTTTTATATTTACTATTTTTGGCTCCATCCTTACATTCTCTCGTTTGCTTGTTTGTAATTCTAATCTCCTTTCTTTCCTTGAAAAAAAAACAACATTTTAACTCGAGACGTATTACTTCTAATCTTCTAAAAGAAAAAAATTAGACTTTCCCAAGATAGGAGAATAGCTGCATAAATGTTTTTAAATGAGTTTTCTACACAGCTGAAACATATTCTTATCCATCGACGCCTCAGATATAGGTCAAACGTCTTACATATCTTGAAGTGGTCTCTTTTTTTGTAGAGTTCACACTTCACTCTTGAAAGTAGGGTACTTGGAATCCAGTTAATTTTATACTTTTATTGGCGGAATTCTGCTTCTTGTGCGATTTGATTAGATTAACTTTGCATGATATTTATGTAGTAAGTATATATAAAAAACAGGGTCATTGAATCAAAACATTGATACTTTATTGCAGATTTTATTGAATCACTATTACATTTACCTACAATCATATATATATATATATATATATATATATATATATATATATAGTACAAAAAGTTTTTCTTGGTGTTTGGTTCGGTTTAAAATTAGTAAATAGACTTTAAATAGTCATGTTATTTATTTAAAAATATATAAAAACGGGACGTTTCGACTGGTTCCCCAAGTCTTTTTCAACCATAATATTCTAAAAACCAAATCACAAAAATGTTTCAAAATGTTTTTTCATATTAAAAGATAAACAAAACTCACCCTGAAACGTAATGAGAATATCCACAATAACATCATGTTGTGTATTATAAACTGTTAAAAACATTGAACAAAACACATTTAAAATCAATAAAACGACGACATTTGTGGAATTATAGTTTGAGACTTCATACACATTGTTTATAAGTCTCAAACTATAATTCCACAAATGTCGTCGTTTTATTGATTTTAAATGTGTTTTGTTCAATGTTTTTAACAGTTTATAATACACAACATGATGTTATTGTGGATATTCTCATTACGTTTCAGGGTGAGTTTTGTTTATCTTTTAATATGAAAAAACATTTTGAAACATTTTTGTGATTTGGTTTTTAGAATATTATGGTTGAAAAAGACTTGGGGAACCAGTCGAAACGTCCCGTTTTTATATATTTTTAAATAAATAACATGACTATTTAAAGTCTATTTACTAATTTTAAACCGAACCAAACACCAAGAAAAACTTTTTGTACAATATAATTGGAAGGTTCAAGAAAAATTACACTAACTATATATATATATATATATATATGTATATATATATATATTTACTGTTATGTAGTTCTTTTATCATTTAATGTATGAATTATATAATTAATCAATTTTATTTGCCACACGTTGGTTCGTAGATTGTTATGATATTTTATTTTTATTTATTTATAATTTTATATTATTTATTAGGTTTATAAGGTTTATATTATAATTTTAGTTGTTGAGCGCCAGATGAAATTTGTCTATCAATATTGTTTGTTATTATAGTGGGCCAGCTATACTCAGTCTATAAGGATGAAACTCTTAACCATAAACAAGGAATTATGGTGGTTGAGGATACGTCTTTTACTTTATTCAAACTCAAGAAGTAATTTAAATTGTAATATAATTGGTAAATAAAATAATAAACACTCAGATTATTATGTTCCAATAATTTTACAAACAATTAAATATATAATACAACCCTGTATTTTCTCGTTATCTTACAGAAATAGAGAGGGCAACACTATATAAATCAACTAATGTCGATAAGGAAGATCTCTTTCTGTATAGTTATTTGGTTTTATGTGTCATGAATATTAACCTATTTACAAATGTATTATTATTTAGTTGTAAATAATAATTTCTTAGTTGACCAATACAATTATTGTTATGTTTTGGAACACAATTGAAACTATTAAAGTAATTCAAATATTTAACATTATTATAATGATGGCACAAATTATAAATCTTTTTGACATTCGAGAGGTAAAATGTTTTTATATTATTGTGGTGACTATTTGTTATTAGTTTGCTAATATAAGAATTCTTCAAATATCCTTTGTATAATTTTTCGAATAGTGATCAAATAAGAAGTTATTGTTTTTACTTTAAATCTAACGATCAATAGTTTTTTAAGTTATACTAATATCGTTTAAACAGTTTATATAAGGTGAAACTTTACCTTACAGTTCGTAACCACAATTGACTCTTCAGTAAGTATTCCTATTTCTTCTTCCTTTCAGTTATAAATATGATGGCCAAGTAATTCAAATTTGTACTTCTTGAAAAGTCATTATTTTTCTCATATATTTCCAATCACTTAATTTCTCTATTTATTATTGATCGATACCAATTTGTCTTTCTGTATTATAAGGTAAGTATTCTTCTTAATTTACAATTACTTTTTCTATTATAATGTAATTTATAAATATCTCAACTTGGATTTTTCTATCAATATAATTCACTGTCATATATCATTCAAGTTTAAATTCTCCTTCTTATAAATTTCAATAATTTTTCTTATTAAACAATTACAAAGTATTCGTCTCAGTTTCAGATTTTCTTTTATATAATTTAACTTCTCTGTATAATCCTTTTACTCGATTTTTCTATTAGGATAATTATTTTTACATCTCTGTCAAAAAACTCAATCTGTCAACAATGTTTATTTTTCTTAGCAACCATCCATGACTAATTATTCCTACTAGATTATTATTCTATTTCATGTAGAAGTAAGGACTACTCTACTCTTGAACACTTTTAAATTTTCTTATCTAATGATTTTTTTTAGAAATTAACATTTACACTATTAATTATTGGATTAATAATAATTATATCAGTAAAATTTATATTCTCTCAAGCACCTTTATAGTTCATTTGAGTAGAGTTTTCATTGAATTCATCCTTTCTTATTTAAGTCCGTGTCGATCTTGGTTATACCGTGCTGAAGAGGTAAATGAGCCAGAAACAGGCATGTCCGCGGTTACCACTCTGTTTCAGTAGCCCTTTATTTTGCGTGAATTACCCATGAATCTCTTTGTTGTTGTTGTTAACATATCACGCGATATTCCTACATCTTCTTTGTTATTTACTATGGGTCGGAAGGTTCATGGCGGAGGGGCTATATGCGCCTCCGTGTCGATCTTGGTTGTTGTCCTGAAAATTCGGGATCTTCCAATTGAAGGCACAAATGAGCGTTTGGTTTCCCTGCTGAAATCCGTTGTTTTGTGTTTTCCCATGCTTCGATTAACATCTTTGCTCCCAAATTTCACATCCTTATTTGGTTATACCGGGCTGAAGAGGCAAATGAGCCAGAAACATGCATGTCCGCGGTTACCACTCTGTTTCAGTAGTCCTTTATTTTGCGTGAATTACCCATGAATCTCTTTGTTGTTGTTGTTAACATATCACGCCATATTCCTACATCTTCTTTATACAGGGTGTCCCGGGACTAATGGGAAAAAAGTCAGGAGCGTATAATCTGAGCCAAAATAATGATAGTACTTCATATAAACTTTTTCTATGCAGGCCCTCGTTTTCGAGTTACAGGCCTCCAAAGTTTTAATTTTGAATTTGGTTTTTATTTTTATTTTTTGTACTAGTTATTTGATGTTTATCAAATTCACCGCCAAGTTATAATGTACGTGTTTGTTTATTTTGGTAAGGTAAACCGATTTACAGTAGTGCCTTGAAGTCAGGGACGGACCACTCGCAATGGTTAGTGATCCAAAAATTTTGCAGGGATGGCACACCCTGTATAAAATTATCGAAATTTACTTCCCCACACATTAAGCTAACGAAAAGGTACTCTTGTTGGAATTTGATAAAATAAGGCTAATATTTACAGTTTTATTAATGCACTACGTACCAACTTACGCATTCCTCATTTTTATAAGTACACAACGAGGTAAAACTAACTTATTAATACGATGTCCAAGATTTACCTACAGTACTACGAAAAAATAATTCAACGATAGCAGAAGATAAAAAACATTAACGACTTATTAAATCGAAAGTTTTTAAAAGTGTTTTTACCGTTTATCAAGTAACCATAGGATTAGTTGTCAAACGTTGTGTAGAACAGGCTAGGGACACTGCAGACCGTGCCATCTATAGAGCCCGTCGAGTAACTAAAATAGGTAGATAATTCCAAAAAATTAACGAAAACTGTAACGTCGTTAGTAATCAAATTTTATTGATTTTTATAACTGCGTATGCGCGATATCATATTGCTCGTCCCCATCCCCACATGTTATATGTTATACTGTTATCATTTCTTAGTTCAAGTGTAGAGGTTATTTTAAGGTTACGGTATTTTGATGCATTTTTTAATTGCTATAGTGTAATTTTTATCTATTGTTTCGTTGCTTTATTGTTATTAATTGAAAAGACAATGTCAAAGTGAATTCTGAAGGAGTAATAAGTGGTGTACTCGGTAAGTTTTATTAAAAAAATTTTAGCATTTTTTCTTTCATAATTAACAACCATTATCTTCATTTTTATAAAACACAGAGAATTTTTACTAATTTAATCGACAACTTTAGAGATCATGGTTGTTCTTTACATTAGCTAAACTTAAAATTGCTGTATTAATAAAGTAAATATTTCTTTTTACAGTTTTGTTCCTCCAGCCCAGGAAGATAAAATTAATATGGCTGAAAATCAGTGGTAATAAATCATTAAATTTGTCGACGAAGAAACGATGGAGGATATGATCCCTTCATTTTCAAAAACAGTGTTCCTTTATATTTGAGAAAGGCGAAGAGAGGTTATTAAGACAGTTTGATTTGCCTTCCCATATGAGTGGAAATTAACAAAAATTGATGGTATGTTTTATTGTATTCAATATAGCATGCTATAATTTTGGAGATTTTAAAATGTAAATTAAGTGAACGAAAAGACGAGTACTGAGTGTGTAATTTTATTAAAATTCCAGGTAAGCGCTTTCAGCCATTAGACCATTCTGAAAGCTCTCGTCAAGAAAAAAATATACAGAAAGTGTCAAAAAAACATCAAACCCTGTAACTGCTACATACAACGAAATAAAATGTTTGATGTTACATCATTATTCAACTAAAATTCGTTAAAATTACTCTATAAAGAGTGTGTACAATTGTAATTCACATAACGAAACGTCTAATTTGATTACCAACTAAATGATATGTGTGCAAACCCTCTTTATAGGGTAATTTTAACAAATTTTACTTGAATAATGATGTAACATCAAACATTTTATTTCATTGTGTGTACATTGTACCTGTTGCATGTTTTTCTCTTGTCGACAGCTTTGAGAATGACCTAATGGCTGAAAGCGCTTAGCTGGAATTTTAATCAAATGACATACTCAGTACTCGTCTTTTCATTCACTCTATTTATATCTAGAGTGTACACCATACTCAGACAATTCCATTTTAAAATGTATCCATTGTAAAAATAATAATCTGGGTTTTATTTTATGTTATAGCTATATTCCCTCTACCAGCTATGGGATGGAAGGTATCGATCCCTTGCCGATTTTCATATATATCCCACGGTGTGACAATTTATGGGAAATGAAAGTGAGTATTAACTTTTGTTGAGGCATTACGTCTAAGTATTTGGTCTAGCAGTAACCAAAAATCCAAAATATCCAATAAAGACAAAAAATAAAAAAATAGTTAAAAATCAAGAATTCCTAAAAAATCGAAAGCTTCAAAAAAGGGAATCAAAAAAACCAAACAAATGTATACATTCAAACCTTTTTTAAATATTTTTTTGGCTTAGTACAAAAACATGTGTAAACTTATTATTTCGATAGTAAGCGCATTTTGTTTTCTTTTGTTGGCATACATTTTCAAACATATTTGTGTGTTTACTTATTTATTGTTGTTATTTTGTGTGTTTACTTGTAGAACTTCAACCAGAAACGAGAAAGGACTCCATGAGACGGTGGGATTTTTAAGAGCCCTTAGGAAACATTTTAACAATCATAGACTGCCATGAGCTGCAGAGTAACTTAAACTGCCTTATGCAATAGTTTCATAAGAACGGAATGCTTTTAAATGTAGAAATATACAAATATGCAATATACTAGGTTTAAGCTTGTGTTATAAACCTATTTAATACTTCCAGTAAAGAGATGTGTTTTAAGTGGAAATGAAATGTTAGATATATTATTTTAAATGTTGTACAGTCACAAGTGCTGTTTAGTACTCTTATATGTAATTACTTGGCACCTTGTATTTACAGAGCTGGGCAGTATTTAACAACTTCCTATAAAAATATTTTGATTACTTTTGTTCTAACATTCACAGTAATTATACTCAAATGTTTTTTTCTCAGAAAGTTGCCAAAAACAGTAGTTAACAACTTATTGCTAACACTTTTTTTGATTAGGTAAGTAGCAGTTATACTCCTGCAGTTTGTCCAGCTCTGTGTGTTTATACGAGTGTAATAATAAATTAATATAAACTTATCATACATAATTTTCTACTTTTATCTTGATTTAACATCATTTGAAAATCTAATGATACTCCAATCTAGAATGTATGTTACTCAAAATATTTTTTTAATTATTGCATGGTTTTTACACTATAATTTATTTGTTGTCATTATGTTTGTGAAGAAAAGTAGTACTTTGTGAAAGAAATTATTTGTTGTGTATTTTTATACCAAAATAAATAAATTGTTTATCTGATTATTGTTTTATTTTTTCCAATTTAATTAACCATTTATGGTCCATCATTTGATATTTCATTTAATTTAACTCAACATCTAATCATTATTCAGTTAATGGAGTTAAATTGAATGAAATGTCAAATGATGGACTATGAATGGCTATTTTGAAATAAAATAATTAAAATACAGTATATTTGAATATACCGCCAATCCGCCAAAACCTAAAATTACAGAAATCTTTCCAACATCACTCAGTTGTTTACTCGACGGGCTCTTTAGATGGCGCCACAATCAGTGTCTCATCTATCTGTGGGTTATCTGTGGTGTAGAATAGTTCGTAGTCAGTACTTGTCGATAATTCATAGGTCCTTAATTTAACAGTTACAATGGCAGAATTCACTTTTACGCAGATATGCATTTATGTATGGACTGGCTTCTCGAAACTGTTTAGAGGCCAGAAGGCTTTATGCAGAACATTTTGCGAACAGAGCATTGCCAGACAGACGAATGTTTGAGCCTATTGATCTCATGTTACGAGAAACAGGTATGACTAAGTAAATGTAATTTTTCATGTATACAAAACAAAATTTCAAATTTTAGGAAGTTTATTGCCAAAAAACGGTGGAGAAGGTATAGTACGAAGCGTACGTACTGTGGCAGTTGAACAAGACTTGTTAAATGCAGTTGATAATGAACCATCAACGAGTTTACGACAATTATCAAGAGAACATAACGTCTCGAAATTAGTTGTTCATTTATTAGTAACGTTCTCTTTACGAACGAATCCGGTTTCACCAGAGATGGAGTAATAAATTCTCATAATATGCATTTATGATATGATGTGAATCCACATAGCATTATCCAAACTAGGAGCCAGTATGGATTCATGGTTAATGTTTGGGCAGGAATAGTTGGCAATCCTTTGATAGGTCCATACTTTATTGACGGTACTTTGACCGGTGAGAGATATTTGGAGTTTTTGCAAAATGAGTTATGGAACCTGTTATTCCTATGGACTTCTTTCTCTAGGGTTATCTCAAAAGTAAGGTATACGCAACACCTGTGCAAACAAGGCAATATTTAATAGACAGAATTTTGTTACACTGCAATATGTTATTAGAAATAATATGGGATTGCTCTTTCAAGTGCAAAGAAACAACCTTCGTAGACTTAGAATGTGCGGGGAAGTGGGAGGAGCTTATATTGAACATGTATTAGAATAACGTTAGTTTTTGTTGTTGTTTAGGAATTAGTTTTAGTCTAATGTTTTATAACTTGTGTTTTTTGAGGTTTTCTTAATGGTTTAATAATGTTGTGTTCATAATTTTGATTAAAAGCAACTAATTACGTTGTTTGCGTACCTATTCAATTCCCATTAAATGAGTTCTTAATGTTTTTATCATCTGCTATCATCAAATTATTTTTTTGTAGTATTGTAGGTAAATCTTCGACATCGTATTAATAGATTGGTACGTAGTGCATCGATAAAACTGTAAATATTAGCCAAACGGCTTATTTTATCGAATTCCAACAAGAATACCTTTTCGTTAGCTTAATGTGTGGGGAAGTTAATTTCGATAATTTCATACAGGGTGTGCCATCCCTGCAAATTTTTTAGATCACTAACCATTGCGAGTAGTCCGTCCCTGGCTTCAAGGCATTACTGTAAATCTGTTTACCTTTCCAAAATAATCATACACGTACATCATAGCTTTGCCGTAAATTTTATAATGATCAAATAACTAGTACAAAAAATAAAAATAAAAACCAAATTCAAAGTTTGGAGGCCCATAACTCGAAAACGAGGGCCTGTATAGAAAAAGTTTATATGAAGTACTAGCATTATTTTTGCTCAGATTATACGCTCCTGACGTTTTTCCCATTAGTCCCGGGACACCCTGTATATATTTTCATGGTATGAGCCATCCAGCGAGTATAATGAGCGCCTTTGAATCTATTTGCTTGAATACATTACCGAATATTTATAAATTGTAAAAAGAAACATGTCTAAATCGATTATAGATGCCGATAGTAAAAACAGTGAATAAAATCCTCACAACCATACTGAATAAGAAAAAACTAATAATTGTAATTTCAAAAGAGTCCATCGAAATTAGAATGAAATTTATAATTTATAATAATTTAAAAGAAACACGACACATTTTTATATTTTTAGTAGATATGTTGTTTTATGCAAGGGATCTCAGGAATTTTTAATAAATAGTAAATAAGTTATGTTAATATTTATATGTATAGAAATTCTCATATATATATATATATATATATATATATATATATATATACATTCTCATTTCTAATACTAAAATGTTATTCCATGCTTCATATACGGCTTCAAAATTCAATGGTTTATGGTAATATAAACAGGCAATCATTGACAAAGACACAATGTTTATATAATTCATAATGTAGAGATAGATACGTTTCGCTAGCAACCCGGAACGAGGTTGATTATCATGATTAGTAATGAAAAACGTCAGTGATTTGGAAAAACGTCAGAGTGAAAGTAATATAATAATTTAACTCGTAAATGTGGCAAAATTGAAAGAAAAACTTATAAAAAATATTGTATATACAGTAAAACTAACCTTTTGAAAGGTTTTGGTGGAAAATAAACGTCGGGTGATCTCCGCAAGGGAGTTAATTGCTATTCGATTCGTGGTACAGTTTTATATATGCGGTGGAGAGGACATCGAACATTTAATAAAAACTAAAAAGGAAAGGTGAAAGTTCACTTTTTGGAAATGTAGCTGTGAATAAAAGTGTAGCTGAAGTTATCGAAGGAGAAGAATACGATTCATATTTGAATTCTGGAGGTAATAATTTATGTTCTAAAGTAGATTTACCTAAAGATTTCCCCAATAAAAAAAACCTTCGGTAAAAGTAGTACCTACAATAGTACATCCTTGGATAACGATCCGATCGATGGTGATATTGATTCAGCCCCAGGTTTGCTTATTTGGATATTACGACAGCAAAGAAATTGAAAGTGAAGATTGGTTTCAAGTGGATACAAACTTAGTGAATAAAAAGTACCGTTTTAAAATATTCTATTAGAGATCTCTAAAATAAAATAGGCCTTTATTTAAAAAGAAAAGGAATGCATTCATGATTAGTAATCAATCTAGCATTTTTCTTGTTTCAAAGTCATTATAGTTTATTATTTTTGTAGTGTATACACATTTCCTGTTTATTAACTTCTATGTTTTTTCAAAAAAATTTTGAAATCATAAGTTTGTTCATTTTAATTTCACAATCCAATAATTATAGTAAATTTGAATGGCGCAATTAAACCCTACCCTTTGATAGAGTTATACATGTTCAACGATTATTCAATAACAGTTTCAAATAATAAATAATATAGAAACCTACACAAATTTGGCACCAGCAACGTTGGGAAAATAAAATTTTAATTTTTATATTCACATATTGATAAATATTTATATTCAGTACAAATTTGTCGGCTCAACGTGAGGCGAATTAAAAAGTTAATTGATAGGAAGTTTTAAAAACATTGACTTTAAACAATTAAAATTCCACACATAATATAGTACAGTACAATATATATATATATATATATATATATATATATATATATATATATATATATATATATAAATATACAAAATAAGATGTAGGAATATCGCGTGATATGTTAACAACAACAACAAAGAGATTCATGGGTAATTCACGCAAAAAAGGGCTACTTAAACAGAGTGGTAACCGCGGACATGCATGTTTCTGGCTCATTTGCCTCTTCAGTACGGTATAACCAAATAAGGATGTGAATTACCCATGAATCTCTTTGTTGTTATTTATAAATATATATATATATATATATATATATATATATGAGATATATGATATTCTTAAAATTTACAAAATTAGGATTTAGACTTCTAAACACGAGTCACGAAATCAACGAAAAATCGAAGTCTTATGTTCGGATCTAGGATAATAGAAAAAAATAATTTTTAGATACAACGAAATTAAGGAAATATCACGTATCAAGTTTATTGCAGAGTATACATATTTTTATTACAAACATGAAAGATACATACGGGTGGCCGAACGAAAACGGAAGAGAGCCATTATCAGGAACTGCGTCAACGTTTTAAAAAAACGCAGAGACCCGTCGATTTTTGATCAAAGGGGGACCCTTTTTACGGTACTTTAGACTTCATTATTTCTACCCCCCATTGGGAGTAAGCATTACCTTAAAATATTTAAATGGCATCAGCGGTGGAGTAAGGTATCATTTTAAAGCCCTTTCAATTCTCTTTGAATTTTAAAATAATACTTTATAATAAATTACATTTAAAAATTTAAGTTATGTACTTGTTTAGTTTTTAATAAAAGTTTCTAAAATTGGCATCTTTTTCATTATAGTCAAAATAGTGAAAATTACGTCATTGAGTACGCCAATGGTTTGAATGTTAATTTTCTTGCTTTGCATTGCTTTTGTAATTTTTTTATCACATTTGTAGAAGACAAATGGATACGATACGGACACACAAACAAGGTGAAATTAGTGGATTCGTATATCGAAGCGAAGTTTCGTTTGATTGTGTTTGTGAAAATTAAATACGATGGTTTATTTCATTGCGAATAGGGTAAATATCATGTCGTTACTCGCGCGGTCTACAATTGTAATCCACGCGTCTTTATGGAATGCTATTCCCATAAAAATTATAGTAAGGCACGCACGCTTATGAGCAGTTCAGCGGTCGTCACCAGGATAGGGACACTGCAGATCGTGCCATCTATAGAGCCTGTCGAGTAACTAAAATCAGTAGATTTCAAAACATTAATGAAAACTGTAACGTCGTTAGTAATAAAATTTTATTGATTTTTATAACTGCCTATGCGCGATATCATATTGCTCGTCACAGAAAATTGACCCGTATTTTGTGTTGCTCGTTCAGTCATTTTCGTTTATCCTGGTTGTGATCGTTTCAGGTTATCTATCTGTGGTCGTTTCTTAGTTCATCTGTTGAGCTTATTATTTGGTTTCTGTATTTTGGTGTGTTTTTTAATTGCTTTCATTTGTCGTTGCGTTGTTTTATTATTATTTTATTGTTATTAATTGAAAAGACAATGTCAAAGTGTATGGTCAAGGAAAATAATGAGTGCTGTACTCTGTAAGTTTTATTAAAAAAATATTGAGCTTTTTTTCTTACTAAATGAACAACCATTTTCTTTATTTTCATAAAATACAGAATTTTTACTGATTTAATCGACAACTTCAGAGATCATGGATGTCTTACATTGGCTAAACTAAAAATTGTTGTTCTATTACTAAGGTAACTATTTCTTTATACAGTTTTGTTCTTCCAACCCAGGAAGGTATAAAATTAATATGGCTGGAACGCAGTGGGAATAAATCATCCAATCCGACGACGAGGAAACAATGGAGGATATGTCCCCTTCATTTTCAAAAACAGTGATTCTCAAAATTTAAAAAAGATGAAGGCAGGATATCACGAAAGTTTGCTTTGCCGTCCCTGTTTTTGCCTGGTTAATAATTTTGTTTATATAAATTTATTAAATGTTGTTAAAAATGTATATATTTTAGATTATTCATTTAAGGGGGATATAACAATTTTCTGTTTTCCGTCAAAGTAGAAGAGCATATACAGGGGACGATCCCTAAAATACTTAAAGGTATTTATTATCTGCAATTGAAAAAAAAGACTTTAATAACATACATTTTTTTTAGATATGCCTTCCAGCCATACATATTATTCTCCAATTGGAAAAGTTGAAATTCCCACAAGAAAATATGAGAGGAAATTAACAGAAATTGAAGGTAAGTTTTTTTGTAATCAATATAGCAGTTTGAACTAAAACTTATTGTTTCTAGATAATTCCACAATATATTGAAAAAATGTCATTCTGACGATGATAATAAATATTGAAACAATTGTCAATTTCTTAGAATTTTAAACATTCTTTTCAATATATTGTATTAATTATCTAGAAACAGTAAGTTTCATTTAAAACAATGAAGCGAAAAAACCATTAATCGGCATAAAGTCCTTTCATTTTTCAAACGTAGGTAAATAGTTTCAAAAAATAAATTAATAATAAATATGTACTTATATTTTGAGTTTACTCCTTAAGCAATTTTTCATATATAGTCCATAGTATGGCAATTTATGGGAAAGTCAATACTAAGTTTTGTTGAGCCATTACGCCTAATTATTTGGTCTAGCGGTAACAAAAAATCCGAAATATCCAATAAAAACAAAAAACCTATAAGTCAAGAAATAATTCAGAAATTTAAAAAAAAAATCAAAAACTCCAAAATTTAAGCATTCAAACATTTTCTGATTATTATTTCAATAATAATCACGTTTTGTTTTCTTTTGTTGATATAAATTTTCAAGCATATTTGTGTTTACTTATTTAATGACAATTGTAATTCACATAACGAAACGTCTAATTTGAAATTATCAACTAAATGATATGTGTGTACACCCTCTTTATAGGGTAATTTTAACAAATTTTACTTAAATAATGATGTAACATCAAACATTTGATTTCATTGTATGTAGCAGTTACAGGGTTTGATGTTTTTTGACACCTATTGTATGTTTTTCTCTTGCGACAGTTTTGAAAATGGCCCAATGGCTGAAAGCGCTTAGCTAGAATTTTAATAAAAATGACACACTCAGTAGTCGTCTTTTCATCCACTCAATTTATATCTAGTGTGTACACCATACTCAGACAATTCCATTTTGTAATGTACCCATTGAAAAAATAATAATCTGAGTTTCATTTTATGTTATAGCTATTCCCTCCACCAGCTATGGGATGGAAAGTATTGACCCCTTGCCGATTTTCATATATAGCCCATGGTATGACAATTTATGGGAAATGAAAGTGAGTATTGCCTTTTGTTGAGGCATTACGTCTAAGTATTTGGTCTAGCGGTAACCAAAAATCCAAAATATCCATTAAAAATAAAAAAAAACAAGAACAATGAATCAAAAAATCGTTAAAAACCAAAAAAAAATCAAGAACTCTTAAAAAAATCGAGAACTCCAAAAAAAGGAATTCAAAAAACCAAAAAGTTTAAGCGTTCAAACATTTTTTGATATTTTTTTTGGCTTAGTACAAAAACATGTGTAAACTTATCATTTCAATAGTAAGCGCATTTTGTTTTCTTTTGTTGATATTAATTTTCAAACATATTTGTGTGCTTACTTATTTATTGTTGTTATTTTGTCTGTTTACTTGTAGAAGCTCAACCAGAAACGAGAAAGGACTTTCACGAGACAGTGGGACTTTTAAGAGCCCTTAAGAAACATTTTAACAATCATAGACTGCCAGGAGCTGCAGAGTAACTTAAACTGCCTTATGTGATGGTTTCATAAGAACGGAATGCTTTTAAATGTAGAAATATGCAATATACTAGGTTTAAGCTTGTGACATAAATCTATTTAATAAAGTAAAGAAATAAAGATGTGTTTTAAGTGGAAATGAAATGTTAGATATATTATTTTAAATTTTGTACAGTCACAAGTGCTGTTTAGCACTCTTATATGTAATTACTTGGCACCTTGTATTTACAGAGCTGGGTTCTAACATTCACAGTAATTATACTTAAATGTTTTCTTTCACAGAAGTTGCCAAAAATAGTAGTTCACTGCTCATTGCTAACACTTTTCTTATTGAGTAAGTAGCAGTTATACTCCAGTAGTTTGCCAAGCTCTGTGTGTTTATACGAGTGTAATAATAAATAAATAAATTAATATAAACTTATCATAAATAATTTTCTACTTTTATCTTGATTTAACATCATTTAAAAATCTAATTATACTCCAATCTAGAATGTATGTTACTCAAATTATTTTTTAATTATTGCATAGTTTTTACATTATAGTTTACTTATTGTCTTTCTGTTTATTAAGAAAAGTACTTTGTGAAAGAAATTATTTGTTGTGTATATTTATACCAAAATAAATAAACTGTTTATATGATTACTGTTTTATTTTTTCTAATTTAATTAACCATTTATGGTCCATCATTTGATATTTCATTTAATTTAACTCAACATCTAATAATTATTTAGTTAAATTTGATGAAATGTCAAATGATGGACTATAAATGGTTATTTTGAAATAAAATAATTGAAATACAGTAAATTTGAATATACCGCCAACACATAAAATTACAGAAATCTATTCAATATCACTCAATTGTTTATTCGACAGGCTCTTTAGATGGCGCCACCATCAGTGTCTCATCTATCTGTGGTCTCATCTATCTGTGGGTTATCTGCCGCCTCAGTTTGTGTCGATAGTGTGTTAGTCCTGTTATTAGTGTATACACTTTCTGGTCTACGGTCGTAGACCGCGCGAGCAACCGTATTCCCTGTGCAGTATTTTGGGTAAGGCTTTCCGTTCTTCTCTAGAATAAATGTTTGTTAATATTTAGACTGTTCATTTGTAGCAATGTCTGAGCCACCGTCAAAATGGCAGCGAGTGGAAAAAACTAGCGATCTCGAAGTATTACAGAAATGGTTTGATGAACGCTCTAGCGATGGATAAGTAACAGACAACGAAGAAGGCGAAGAGGAAACAGAAAAAATAAGTGTTCAGGAAAGTGAGCATGAAACAGATACTGAACAGGAATATTCGGAAGATGAAGCAGACGTAGAGCATAGTTCGCAACATTTTTTTAGGAAAAGATCTGACCACCAAATGGAAGAAAACTGTTGCAAATAGACAAGTCCGTACTCGTGCGCATAATATTATTATTCCTGGAACAAAAGGTGAAGCCCGACAAGCTGAATTGATTGTATGAAACTGTTTATCACAAATAACATAATACAAATGATTACTGCTTCCGCAAATATTTATATTGATAAAATAAAAAGCAAAGCGAGATCGAGAATCCAGAAACATAAATGAGAGAGAAATGTCCGCTTTTATAGGATTACTATACCTAATGGGAGTACTACGAAGTTCCAGGAAGAATTTAAAAAAATTTGGGACATAGGTCATAGGATCGCCTTGCGCCCATTGAAACATATCACCAGAATGGTCAATTCTACAACATATGAAAAATTCAAGAAATTTGACTGAGAGCCCCATATAAGTTGTGCGGAGTCCTTTCTATTTGAATTTTATTTTTTTGTATAAGGCTGTAGAAAAAATAATGTAGGCAACATGTGCATGAAGTGTTTTTTCTCACTCATTCGTGAAAAAAGTGCCACTTTATGCACTTGCTGTATAAATTACTATTTTACCATTGTCATTAAATAAACGATTTACTATTTTATGTCGCATTTCCATTTATTGCAATCCTTATTAAAGAATTATCCGAGGGACATCAAAATGTTTAAATATTGAGTTATCTTTTAATTAACTTTATATTTGAAACTCCATCCTCCTCAAATATAAAATTATTATTATTAACATATTTTTTCACCTGTTATAATTACTTTATATAAGATCTTTATGTGTTCCAATAGAGTTCTATTTAAATTAGTTAAGACTATTTTTGTTAAAGGCATTATGTGGTATAATAACTTAAATTGAATAGATGGGGCTTCTACTTGATGCAGATCCATACTTAACGATGGAATAAAACAATTTAAATGGTTTAAAATTTCATTATATTTGAACTTATGCTCAATTTAACCTAGTGACGCGTTTCTCCAACACAGTAGCTCTTCAAACGAATGAAGGTATAATGAAAAAATGTTTTTATATACAGTGCATAAATACAGAATTCCACGAATATTAACAAAGATTTACCTGGAAATTCATTCACTACAAACATTCCTAAACTCTCTTCTAGGTTAAAAGGTTTAATTAAGGAGAGTGATCTATTTGGTCGTTAAGCAGCTTACCT
Organism: Galeruca laticollis; assembly: GCA_963921935.1. Taxonomy (NCBI): domain Eukaryota; kingdom Metazoa; phylum Arthropoda; class Insecta; order Coleoptera; family Chrysomelidae; genus Galeruca; species Galeruca laticollis. The sequence continues at coordinate 80,820,730 of OY998180.1, forward strand.
GAATATTTGTTTTTAATTATCTCAACAGCTTCTAAAATATATAATCTAAACGATTTAGGTTCTAGGTAAAATTTCAAAATTTGGGTCGAATGTTTGTTGGTTTTCTAATAAATGATTTGAATAATTAGAATATAATTAATTGTTGTCATAGCTAAGTTTGTGTCCTGAAATTCTAGTTTTCAAATTTTTGAAAGTTCTACCGATATAAAGTTTATCACAGTTCACTAAATTTTCTAAAAATGATTTAATTTTTAAGGATGGTGTTGCAAAGTATGTTAAGCTTTTAAATTGCTTATTTTTATTTTCATCAGAAGGAAATACTTGTTCTAAAGTCTGTTTTATTATATTTTTATTTATGATATTGTCAATTAAATTTGAATCGTAATTATTATTAACTACTATTTGATTTATGATATTCACTTCTTTGTTATGATTATTAGTATTAATTGGAACTGTTAAAAGTCTGTGTATCGTACTATTAAAAGCCGAATGGGTGGACCGAACTATTATGAATTATAATTTCTGTATGTGATGGTTCATGAAATTTAGAAAAAATCATGTTTATTTTTTATATTTGGAATTGTAAGGTCCAAAAAGTTTATAAACTTGTTTTGTATAAGTTCTACGGTAAATTTGATATTATTGTTAATTGAGTTAATGTCAGTTATGAAGCTGTCTAATTGTCTAGTTGTACCGGTGAAGCTAACTGAAATGTCGTCAACATATCGGTGCCAGTACATTAATTTTTTACTAAGGGGGTCTTTATGAATGATTTTTTGTACATTATCCATGAAAATTTCTGCTAGTAGGGGGCTGAGGGGGTTGGCCATAATCAAACCATCTTTACTGCTATAAACCTCTCCATTGAAATGAAAATAATTTTTGATTCAAACACACTTTTAATAAAGTAATGATATCAGAGTGAATTATAGGATTAACATTACTGTACATGCGCAAGTTATCAACAAAAGTTATAGTTTCCTTAGGAGGTATACCTACTAAGGATTAGATTGTTTACATCGAACGTTATGAATTTAGAATTATGGAGCAGTTTTATATCTTCAATATTATGATTTACTCCGTTGAGTTTGAGGTTTGAATTAACGATATTTAGAAATTGAATCTTTTACAAGCTTTAGAGATAAATAAAAACAAATATTCAGGTAACTTTCTCAACGACCATATAGATATTAATCACTCTCCTTTAATAAACCTTTTTACCTAGAAGATAGTTTGGGAATGTTTGTAGTGAATGAATTTCCAGGTAAATCTTTTCTATACCTTTGTTGACATTCGTTGAGTTCTGTGTTTATACACTGTATATATTAAAACATTTTTTCATTATACCTTCATTCGTTTGCAGAGCTACTGTGTTAGCGAAACGCGTCACTAGTTTAAAATGAACATTACTTCAAATATAATGAAGATTTAAACAAATTAATTGGTTTTATTTCATCAATAAGTACTTGAAGATATAGTGTTATCGAGATACAAAAAACTACTCTTTTCGTCCTCCTACGGGATGAAAATTTCAAAGTTTGTCCTAAGCTATGCAATAGTGAAAATCGTATGTTTTCTAGCTATCACCGTTGTCTAAATGCAGAAAAATTAGGTATCGCCCAAAAACTATCCTTTTCATCGGGTCATCATTGTCATCGGAACTGAAACAACTTTTCAAAATTCAACTCCACAATATAAGAGGAAACTGTTCTAAGTCACCTTGGAAGATTCAATCCGAACAAACATACAAACATTGCAAGATAAATAAAAGCTTCTAAAAATATATTGATACGTTTTGTCCTTATTAAAAAAATATCTATGCTGTTGAAATAAACAGTTTCCTTGGATAATTTTGTTATTGCAGTTGTTTTCCTCATATTTTTGTATTATACTTACTTAAATCTATAAATTTTATTATTCATGAACCTAAACCTGAATAAAGTTAGTTATCTAATAGTTATTTTTTGCTTTCTTTATTTGATTCCTGCATATTACGTAAATTATTTTTAGTCTTGATTTTATTATTATGTAATAGGATTAGAAGAATGTATGATTTGCTCATAGACATAAATAAAATATATCGGAAATATTATTTTTGAATTGAATAATTTTGCTAATCAAATTCAGAAGTCTGTTATATGGAACAAGCCTTAAGAACGTGGAATTCATCCTATAAATTCAATAATCATGTATATAAAACTTACCTTTTTATCAAATATCACTTTTGCAACATCCAATTTTCTCTAGATTTCCAAATATAACATTATAACAGGTTTGAAAATTGCAAATCTTAATTTCCACTTGACGTCACAGATGAGAGAGAGAGAGAGAGAGCAGGCCTGCGCAATAGCTTTCCGTGTTTTGTGTATCTTGGATGCAGCTACTGCTGCGCAGAGACATCTCGTCATTTAAATGAAAAATATACTCTCTATGTAAGGCGCACATCAACAATAGCGAGTAACATAGGATTATGTTACTTTTTGTGATACTTATCAATGATATCTAACTGATATATTTCCTTCTATAAATATATGCTTGTAATTTTCAAAATAAGAGGTAAGTGGTAATTTTATAATATAATAATACATTTTCTACTGATCTGGCATTAAACATAGTTCAGTACCTGCAATAAACTGGTAAAGTTTAATACACAACTGAATTTAAATCACAATTTTGCTTTTTATCTGGAAATTACTATTATTAGAACTTGACGTAACTACCATTTGTTACATCATTTTTTTGTCAGATACCTCAAAAATTAGACGTTCTGGAAAACAATTCATGTCGACGTCTAATTCTATGGTTTTTAAACACCAATTGAATACCAGTCATCTTATCAGTCACGATTTCTCAATTATAGGCGAATCCTTTCGATCCTTGATATAAAAACGTCTTTAAATTCTCAAATATGTCATCGTTATGATTGTTTCAATGGGATGAATTTGATATAAATGGTCCCCTTTGTGAATTATACTCATGAATTGAAATGTTTTAAATTCAATACTTTGACTATTTTATCATTGTTTATTCTGATTATCTTCAAATTAAAGACGAAACGTCAGTGTACATATAATTAATGAAATTCGAGTGAAAATTATTTTGTACTAGTCAATAAAATTTACGGAGGTTTAAGAATGGAAACACATTATTTTACTATTATTTAGAGTATGTAGGTATACATCCTTAGCCATTTTCGAAATAACACGTAAATGACATATATTCGGTACAATATAAACCCAATGATCCTAAAAACCGATCGTCATATCTAAGCTATATTAGCAAGCCATTATATAGTTTGAGGAATCAGAAAATTTTGAAATTTGTTTGTTCATCCATTTTCTTTGTAATTAATGTTGCCACTTAACCCTCATTGACATGTGAAAATAGAAAGTATTTCATAAAAATGTAAGATGTTTCCTCAATATAAATTTCAACTAGGACAAATTTGGCAAATATATACACATATATATATATATATATATATATATATATATATATATGTATATATATATATATATAACAATAAAGAGATTCTTGGGTAATTCACGCAAGAAGAGAAAGGGCTACTGAAACAGAGTGGTGACCGAGGACATGCATGTTTCTAGCTCATTTGCCTTATTCAGCACGGTATAACCAAATAAGGATGTGAAATTTGGGAGCAAAGATGTTGATCGAAACATGGGAAAATACAAAACAACGGATTTCAGCAGGGAAACCAAACACTCATTTGTGCCTTCAATTGGAAGATCCCGAGTTTTCAGGACAACAACCAAGATCGACACGGAGGCGCATATAGCCCCCCGCCTGAACCTTCCGACCGATAGTAAATAACAAAGAAGATGTAGGAATATCGCGTGATATGTTAACAACAACAATAAAGAGGTTCTTGGGTAATTCACGCAAAAAGTAAAAGGGCTACTGAAACAGGGTGGTAACCGCGGACATGCATGTTTCTAGCTCATTTGCCTTCTTCAGCACGGTATAACCAAATAAGGATGTGAAATTTATGAGCAAAGATGTTAATAGAAACATGGGAAAACACAAAACAACGGTTTTCAGCAGGGAAACCAAACGCTCATTTGTGCCCGAATTTCACATACTTATTTGGTTATACTGTGCTGAAGAAGGCAAATGAGCTAGAAACACGCATGTCCGCGGTTATCACTCTATTTCAGTAGCCCTTTTTCTTTTTGCGTGAATTACCCCAGAATCTCTTTATTGTTATTAACATATCACGCAATATTCCTACATCGTCTTTGTTATTTACTATGGGTCGCAAGGTTCAGGCGGGGGGCTATAAGCGCCTCCGTGTCGATCTTGGTTGTTGTCCTGAAAACTCGGGATCTTCCAATTGAAGGCACAAATGAGCGTTTGGTTTCCCTGCTGAAATCCGTTGTTTTATGTTTTCCCATGTTTCGATTAACATGTTTGCTCCCAAATTTCACTTCCTTATTTGGTTATACCGTGCTGAAGAAGGCAAATGAGCTAGAAACATGCATGTCCGCGGTTACCACCCTGCTTCAGTAGCCCTTTTTCTTTTTGCATGAATTACCCAAGAACCTCTTTATTGTTATTGTTAACATATCACGCGATATTCCTACATCTGTTTTATTATTCACTATGGGTCGCAAGGTTCAGGCGGGGGGCTATAAGCGCCTCCGTGTCGATCTTGGTTGTTGTCCTGAAAACTCGGGATCTTCCAATTGAAGGCACAAATGAGCGTTTGGTTTCCCTGCTGAAATCCGTTGTTTTATGTTTTCCCATGTTTCGATTAACATGTTTGCTCCCAAATTTCACTTCCTTATTTGGTTATACCGTGCTGAAGAAGGCAAATGAGCTAGAAACATGCATGTCCGCGGTTACCACCCTGCTTCAGTAGCCCTTTTTCTTTTTGCATGAATTACCCAAGAACCTCTTTATTGTTATTGTTAACATATCACGCGATATTCTTACATCTTCTTTGTTATTTACTATGGGTCGGAAGGTTCAGGCAGGGGAGCTATATGCGCCTCCGTGTCGATCTTGGTTGTTGTCCTGAAAACTCGGGATCTTCCAATTGAAGGCACAAATGAGCGTTTGGTTTCCCTGCTGAAATCCGTTGTTTTGTGTTTTCCCATGTTTCGATTAACATCTTTGCTCCCAAATTTCACATCCTTATTTGGCTATACCGTGCTGAAGAAGGCAAATGAGCTAGAAACATGCATGACCGCGGTTACCACTCTGTTTCAGTAGCCCTTTTTCTTTTTGCGTGAATTACCCAAGAATCTCTTTATTGTTGTTGTTAACATATTAAGCGATATTCCTACATCTCCTTCGTTATTTACTATGGTTTGGAAGGTTCAGGTGGGAAGGCTGTATGCGCCTCCGTGTCGATCTTGGATGTTGTCCTGAAAACTCGGGATCTTCCAATTGAAGGCACAAATGAGCGTTTGGTTTCCCTGCTGAAAACCGTTGTTTTGTGTTTTCCCATGTATCGATTAACATCTTTGCTCCCAAATTTCACATACTTATTCGGTTATACCGTGCTGAAGAAGGCAAATGATCTAGAAACATGCATGTCCGCGGTTACCATTCTGTTTCAGTAGCCCTTTTTCTTTTTGCGTGAATTACCCAAGAATCTCTTGATTGTTGTTTTTAACATATCACGCGATATTCCTACATCTTCTTTGTTATTTACTATGGGTCGGAAGGTTCAGGCGGGGGGGCTATATGCGCCTCCGTTTCGATCTTGGTTGTTGTCCTGAAAACTCGGGATCTTCCAATTGAAGGCACAAATGAGCATTTGGTTTTCCTGCTGAAAACCGTTGTTTTGTGTTTTCTCATCTTTCAATTAACATCTTAGCTCCCAAATTTCACATCCTTATTTGGTTATACCGTGCTGAAGAAGCCAAATGAGGTAGAAACATGCATGTCCGTGGCTACCACTCTGTTTCAGTAGCCCTTTTTCGTTTTGCGTGAATTACCCAAGAATCTCTTTATTGTTATTAACATAATACGCGATATTCCTACATCGTCTTTGTTATTTACTATGGGTCGCAAGGTTCAGGCGGGGAGCTATATGCGCCCCCGTGTCGATCTTGGTTGTTGCCCTGAAAACTCGGGATCTTCCAATTGAAGGCACACATGAGCGTTTGGTTCCCCTGCTGAAATCCGTTGTTTTGTGTTTTCTCGTGTTTCGATTAACATCTTTGCTCCCAAATTTCACATCCTTATTTGGTTATACCGTGCTGGAGAAGGCAAATGAGCTAGAAACATGCATGTCCGCGGTTACTACTCTGTTTCAGTAGCCCTTTTTCTTTTTGTGTGAATTACTCAAGGATCTCTTGATTGTTGTTGTTAACATATCAAGCTTTATTCCTACATCTTCTTTGTTATTTACTATCGGTCGGAAGGTTCAGGCGGGAGGGCTATATGCGCCTCCGTGTCGATCTTGGTTGTTGTCCTGAGAACTCGGGATCTTCCAATTGAATGCACAAATGAGCACTTGGTTTCCCTGCTGACATCAGTTGTTTTGTGTTTTCCCATGTTTTGATTAACATCTTTTCTCTCAAATTTCACATCCTTATTTGGCTATACCGTGCTGAAGAAGGCAAATGAGCTAGAAACATGCATGTCCGCGGTTACCACTCTGTTTCAGTAGCCCTTTTTATTTTTGCGTGAATTACCCAAGAATCTCTTTATTGTTATTGTTAACATATCACGCGATATTCTTACATCTTCTTTGTTATTTACTATGGGTCGGAAAGTTTAGGCGGGGGAGCTATATGCGCCTCCGTGTCGATCTTGGTTGTTGTCCTGAAAACTCGGGATCTTCCAATTGAAGGCACAAATGAGCGTTTGGTTTCCCTGCTGAAATCCGTTGTTTTGTGTTTTCTCATGTTTCGATTACCATCTTTGCTCCCAAATTTCACATCCTTATTTGGTTATACCGTGCTGAAGAAGGCTAATGAGCTAGAAATACGCATTTCCACGGTTACCACTCTGTTTCAGTAGCCCTTCTTCTTTTTGCGTGAATTGACCAAGAATCTCTTTATTGTTGTTGTTAACATATCACGCGATAATCTTACATCTTCTTTGTTATTTACTATGGGTCGGAAGGTTCAGGCGGGGGGCTATATGCGCCTCCGTGTCGATCTTGGTTGTTGTCCTGAAAACTCGGGATCTTCCAATTGAAGGCACACATGAGCGTTTGGTTTCCCTGCTGAAATCCGTTGTTTTGTGTTTTCTCGTGTTTCGATTAACATCTTTGCTCCCAAATTTCACATCCCTATTTGGTTATACCGTGCTGAAGAAGGCCAATGATCTAGAAACATGCATGCTCGCGGTAACCACTCTGTTTTAGTAGCCCTTTTTCTTTTTGCGTGAATTACCCAAGAATCTCTTTATTGTTATTGTTAACATATCACGCGATATTCTTACATCTTCTCTGTTATTTACTATGGGTCGGAAAGTTCAGGCGGGGGGGCTATATGCGGCTCCGTGTCGATCTTGGTTGTTGTCCTGAAAACTCGGGATCTTCCAATTGAAGGCACAAATGAGCGTTTGGTTTCCCCTCATGAAATCCGTTGTTTTGTGTTTTCCCATGTTTCGATTAACATCTTTGCTCCCAAATTTCACATCCTTATTTGGTTATACCGTGCTGAAGAAGGCAAATGAGCTACAAACATGCATGTCCGCCGTTACCACTCTGTTTCAGTAGCCCTTTTTCTTTTAGCGTGAATTACCCAAGAATCTCTTTAATGTTGTTGTTAACATATCACGCGATATTCCTACATCTGTTTTATTATTCACTATGGGTCGGAAGGTTCAGGCGGGGGCGCTATATGCGCCTCCGTGTCGATATTGGTAGTTGTCCTGAATACTCGGGATCTTCCAATTGAAGGCACCAATGAGCGTTCGGTTTCCCTGCTGAAATCCGTTGTTTTGTGTTTTCTCATGTTTCGATTAACATCTTTGCTCCCAAATTTCACATCCTTATTCGGTTATACCGTGCTGAAGAAGGCAAATGAGCTAGAAACATGCATGTCCGCGGTTACCACTCTGTTTCAGTAGCCCTTTTTCTTTTAGCGTGAATTACCCAAGAATCTCTTTAATGTTGTTGTTAACATATCACGCGATATTCCTACATCTGTTTTATTATTCACTATGGGTCGGAAGGTTCAGGCGGGGGCGCTATATGCGCCTCCGTGTCGATCTTGGTAGTTGTCCTGAAAACTCGGGATCTTCCAATTGAAGGCACAAATGAGCGTTTGGTTTCCCTCCTGAAATCCGTTGTTTTGTGTTTTCCCATGTTTCGATTAACATCTTTGCTCCCAAATTTCACATCCTTATTCGGTTATACCGTGCTGAAGAAGGCAGATGAGCTAGAAACATGCATGTCCGCGGTTACCACTCTGTTTCAGTAGCCCTTTTTCTTTTTGCATGAATTACCCAAGAATCTCTTCATTGTTGTTGTTAACATATCACGCGATATTCCTACGTCTTCTTTGTTATTTACTATGGATCGCAATGTTCAGGCGAAGGGGCTTTATGCGCCTCCATGTCGATCTTGGTAGTTGTCCTGAAAACTAGGGATCTTCCAATTGAAGGCACAAATGAGCGTTTGGTTTCCCTGCTGAAATCCGTTGTTTTGTGTTTTCCCATGTTTCGATTAACATCTTTGCTCCCAAATTTCACATCCTTATTTGGTTATACCGTGCTGGAGGAGGCAAATGAGCTAGAAACATGCATGTCCGCGGTTACCACTCTGTTTCAGTAGCCCTTTTTCTTTTAGTGTGAATGACCCAAGAATCTATTTAATGTTGTTGTTAACATATCACGCGATATTCCTACATCTTCTTTATTATTCACTATGGGTCGAAAGGTTCAGGCGGGGGGGGCTATATGCGCCTCCGTGTCAATCTTGGTAGTTGTCCTGAAAACTCGGGATCTTCCAATTGAAGGCACAAATGAGCGTTTGGTTTCCCTGCTGAAATCCGTTGTTTTGTGTTTTCCCATGTTTCGATTAACATCTTTGCTCCCAAATTTCACATCCTTATTTGGTTATACCGTGCTGAAGGAGGCAAATGAGCTAGAAACAGGCATGTCCGCGGTTACCACTCTGTTTCAGTAGCCCTTTTTCTTTTAGTGTGAATGACCCAAGAATCTATTTAATGTTGTTGTTAACATATCACGCGATATTCCTACATCTGTTTTATTATTCACTATGGGTCGGAAGGTTCAGGCGGGGGCGCTATATGCGCCTCCGTGTCGATCTTGGTAGTTGTCCTGAAAACTCGGGATCTTCCAGTTGAAGGCACCAATGAGCGTTCGGTTTCCCTGCTGAAATCCGTTGTTTTGTGTTTTCTCATGTTTCGATTAACATCTTTGCTCCCAAATTTCACATCCTTATTTGGCTATACCGTGCTGAAGAAGGCAAATGAGCTAGAAACATGCATGACCGCGGTTACCACTCTGTTTCAGTAGCCCTTTTTCTTTTTGCGCGAATTACCCAAGAATCTCTTTATTGTTGTTGTTAACATATCACGCGATATTCCTAAATCTTCTTTGTTATTTACTATGGGTCGGAATGTTCAGGCGAAGGGGCTTTATGCGCCTCCATGTCGATCTTGGTAGTTGTCCTGAAAACTAGGGATCTTCCAATTGAAGGCACAAATGAGCGTTTGGTTTCCCTGCTGAAATCCGTTGTTTTGTGTTTTCCCATGTTTCGATTAACATCTTTGCTCCCAAATTTCACATCCTTATTTGGTTATACCGTGCTGGAGGAGGCAAATGAGCTAGAAACATGCATGTCCGCGGTTACCACTCTGTTTCAGTAGCCCTTTTTCTTTTAGTGTGAATGACCCAAGAATCTATTTAATGTTGTTGTTAACATATCACGCGATATTCCTACATCTTCTTTATTATTCACTATGGGTCGAAAGGTTCAGGCGGGGGGGGGCTATATGCGCCTCCGTGTCAATCTTGGTAGTTGTCCTGAAAACTCGGGATCTTCCAATTGAAGGCACAAATGAGCGTTTGGTTTCCCTGCTGAAATCCGTTGTTTTGTGTTTTCCCATGTTTCGATTAACATCTTTGCTCCCAAATTTCACATCCTTATTTGGTTATACCGTGCTGAAGGAGGCAAATGAGCTAGAAACAGGCATGTCCGCGGTTACCACTCTGTTTCAGTAGCCCTTTTTCTTTTAGTGTGAATGACCCAAGAATCTATTTAATGTTGTTGTTAACATATCACGCGATATTCCTACATCTGTTTTATTATTCACTATGGGTCGGAAGGTTCAGGCGGGGGCGCTATATGCGCCTCCGTGTCGATCTTGGTAGTTGTCCTGAAAACTCGGGATCTTCCAGTTGAAGGCACCAATGAGCGTTCGGTTTCCCTGCTGAAATCCGTTGTTTTGTGTTTTCTCATGTTTCGATTAACATCTTTGCTCCCAAATTTCACATCCTTATTTGGCTATACCGTGCTGAAGAAGGCAAATGAGCTAGGAACATGCATGACCGCGGTTACCACTCTGTTTCAGTAGCCCTTTTTCTTTTTGCGCGAATTACCCAAGAATCTCTTTATTGTTGTTGTTAACATATCACGCGATATTCCTAAATCTTCTTTGTTATTTACTATGGGTCGGAAGGTTCAGGCGGGGGGGGGGGGCTATATGCGCCTCCGTGTCGATCTTGGTTGTTGTCCTGAAAACTCGGGATCTTCCAATTGAAGGCACAAATGAGCGGTTAGTTTCCCTCCTGAAATCCGTTGTTTTGTGTTTTCCCATGTTTCGATTAACATCTTTGCTCCCAAATTCCACATCCTCATTTGGTTATACCGTGCTGAAGAAGGCAAATTAGCTAGAAACATGCATATCCGCGGTTACCACTCTGTTTCAGTAGCCCTTTTTCTTTTTGCGTGAATTACCCAAGAATCTCTTTATTGTTATTGTTAACATATCACGCGATATTCTTACATCTTCTTTGTTATTTACTATGGGTCGGAAAGTTCAGGCGGGGGGGCTATATGCGCCTCCGTGTCGATCTTGGTAAATGTCCTGAAAACTCGGGATCTTCCAATTGAAGGCACAAATGAGCGTTTGGTTTCCCTCCTGAAATTCGTTGTTTTGTGTTTTCCCATGTTTCGATTAACATCTTTGCTCCAAAATTTCACATCCTTATTTGGTTATACCGTGCTGAAGGAGGCAAATGAGCTAGAAACATGCATGTCCGCGGTTACCACTCTGTTTCAGTAGCCCTTTTTCTTTTAGTGTGAATGACCCAAGAATCTATTTAATGTTGTTGTTAACATATCACGCGATATTCCTACATCTTCTTTATTATTCACTATGGGTCGAAAGGTTCAGGCGGGGGGGGCTATATGCGCCTCCGTGTCAATCTTGGTAGTTGTCCTGAAAACTCGGGATCTTCCAATTGAAGGCACAAATGAGCGTTTGGTTTCCCTGCTGAAATCCGTTGTTTTGTGTTTTCCCATGTTTCGATTAACATCTTTGCTCCCAAATTTCACATCCTTATTTGGTTATACCGTGCTGAAGGAGGCAAATGAGCTAGAAACAGGCATGTCCGCGGTTACCACTCTGTTTCAGTAGCCCTTTTTCTTTTTGCGCGAATTACCCAAGAATCTCTTTATTGTTGTTGTTAACATATCACGCGATATTCCTAAATCTTCTTTGTTATTTACTATGGGTCGGAAGGTTCAGGCGGGGGGGGGGGTTTGCGCCTCCGTGTCGATCTTGGTTGTTGTCCTGAAAACTCGGGATCTTCCAATTGAAGGCACAAATGAGCGGTTAGTTTCCCTCCTGAAATCCGTTGTTTTGTGTTTTCCCATGTTTCGATTAACATCTTTGCTCCCAAATTCCACATCCTCATTTGGTTATACCGTGCTGAAGAAGGCAAATTAGCTAGAAACATGCATATCCGCGGTTACCACTCTGTTTCAGTAGCCCTTTTTCTTTTTGCGTGAATTACCCAAGAATCTCTTTATTGTTATTGTTAACATATCACGCGATATTCTTACATCTTCTTTGTTATTTACTATGGGTCGGAAAGTTCAGGCGGGGGGGCTATATGCACCTCCGTGTCGATCTTGGTAAATGTCCTGAAAACTCGGGATCTTCCAATTGAAGGCACAAATGAGCGTTTGGTTTCCCTCCTGAAATTCGTTGTTTTGTGTTTTCCCATGTTTCGATTAACATCTTTGCTCCAAAATTTCACATCCTTATTTGGTTATACCGTGCTGAAGGAGGCAAATGAGCTAGAAACATGCATGTCCGCGGTTACCACTCTGTTTCAGTAGCCCTTTTTCTTTTAGTGTGAATGACCCAAGAATCTATTTAATGTTGTTGTTAACATATCACGCGATATTCCTACATCTTCTTTATTATTCACTATGGGTCGGAAGGTTCAGGCGGGGGCGCTATATGCGCCTCCGTGTCGATCTTGGTAGTTGTCCTGAAAACTCGGGATCTTCCAGTTGAAGGCACCAATGAGCGTTCGGTTTCCCTGCTGAAATCCGTTGTTTTGTGTTTTCTCATGTTTCGATTAACATCTTTGCTCCCAAATTTCACATCCTTATTTGGCTATACTGTGCTGAAGAAGGCAAATGAGCTAGAAACATGCATGACCGCGGTTACCACTCTGTTTCAGTAGCCCTTTTTCTTTTTCCGCGAATTACCCAAGAATCTCTTTATTGTTGTTGTTAACATATCACGCGATATTCCTACATCTTCTTTGTTATTTACTATGGGTCGGAAGGTTCAGGCGGGGGGGGGCTATATGCGCCTCCGTGTCGATCTTGGTTGTTGTCCTGAAAACTCGGGATCTTCCAATTGAAGGCACAAATGAGCGGTTAGTTTCCCTCCTGAAATCCGTTGTTTTGTGTTTTCCCATGTTTCGATTAACATCTTTGCTCCCAAATTCCACATCCTCATTTGGTTATACCGTGCTGAAGAAGGCAAATTAGCTAGAAACATGCATATCCGCGGTTACCACTCTGTTTCAGTAGCCCTTTTTCTTTTTGCGTGAATTACCCAAGAATCTCTTTATTGTTATTGTTAACATATCACGCGATATTCTTACATCTTCTTTGTTATTTACTATGGGTCGGAAAGTTCAGGCGGGGGGGCTATATGCGCCTCCGTGTCGATCTTGGTAAATGTCCTGAAAACTCGGGATCTTCCAATTGAAGGCACAAATGAGCGTTTGGTTTCCCTCCTGAAATTCGTTGTTTTGTGTTTTCCCATGTTTCGATTAACATCTTTGCTCCAAAATTTCACATCCTTATTTGGTTATACCGTGCTGAAGGAGGCAAATGAGCTAGAAACATGCATGTCCGCGGTTACCACTCTGTTTCAGTAGCCCTTTTTCTTTTAGTGTGAATGACCCAAGAATCTATTTAATGTTGTTGTTAACATATCACGCGATATTCCTACATCTTATTTATTATTCAATATGGGTCGGAAGGTTCAGGCGGGGGGGGGGGCTATATGCGCCTCCGTGTCAATCTTGGTAGTTGTCCTGAAAACTCGGGATCTTCCAATTGAAGGCACAAATGGGCGTTTGGTTTCCCAGCTGAAATCCGTTGTTTTGTGTTCTCCCATGTTTCGATTAACATCTTTGCTCCTGGTTGTTGTCCTGAAAACTCGAGATCTTCCAATTGAAGGCACAAATGAGCGTTTGGTTTCCCTCCTGAAATCCGTTGTTTTGTGTTTTCCCATGTTTCGATTAACATATTTGCTCCCAAATTTTACATCCTTATTTGGTTATACCGTGCTGAAGAAGGCAAATGAGCTAGAAACATGCATGTCCGCGGTTACCAGTCTGTTTCAGTAACCCTTTTACTTTTTGCGTGAATTACCCAAGAATCTCTTTAATGTTGTTGTTAACATATCACGCGATATTCCTATATCTGCTTTATTATTCACTATGGGTCGGAAGGTTCATGCGGGGGCGCTATATGCGCCTCCGTGTCGATCTTGGTTGTTGTCCTGAAAACTCGGGATCTTCCAATTGAAGACACAAATGAGCATTTGGTTTCCCTGCTGAAAACCGTTGTTTTGTGTTTTCTCATCTTTCGATTAACATCTTAGCTCTCAAATTTCACATCCTTATTTGGTTATACCGTGCTGAAGAAGGCAAATGATGTAGAAACATGCATATCCGTGACTACCACTCTGTTTCAGTAGCCCTTTTTCTTTTTGCGTGAATTACCCAAGAATCTCTTTATTGTTATTGTTAACATATCACGCGATATTCTTACATCTTCTTTAATATTTACTATGGGTCGGAAAGTTCAGGCGGAGGGGCTATATGCGCCTCCGTGTCGATCTTGGTTGTTGTTCTGAAAACTCGGGATCTTCCAATTGAAGGCACACATGAGCGTTTGGTTTCCCTCCTGAAATCCGTTGTTTTGTGTTTTCCCATGTTTCGATTAACATCTTTGCTCCCAAATTTCACATCCTTATTTGGTTATACCGTGCTGAAGAAGGCAAATGAGCTAGAAACATGCATGTCCGCGGTTACCACTCTGTTTCAGTAGCCCTTCTTCTTTTAGCGTGAATTACCCAAGAATCTCATTAATGTTGTTGTTAACATATCACGCGATATTCCTACATCTTCTTTGTTATTTACTATGGGTCGGAAGGTTCAGGCGGGGGGCTATATGCGCCTCCGTGTCGATCTTGGTTGTTGTCCTGAAAACTCGGGATCTTCCAATTGAAGGCACAAATGAGCGTTTGGTTTCCCTGCTGAAATCCGTTGTTTTGTGTTCTCCCATGTTTCGATTAACATCTTTGCTCCCAAATTTTACATCCTTATTTGGTTATACCGTGCTGAAGAAGGCAAATGAGCTAGAAACAACATGCATGTCCGCGGTTACCACTCTGTTTCAGTAGCCCTTTTTTTGCGTGAATTACCCAAGAATCTCTTTATTGTTGTTGTTAACATATCACGCGATATTCCTACATCTTCTTTGTTATTTACTATGGGTCGGAAGGTTCAGGCCGAGGGGCTATATGCGCCTCCGTGTCGATCTTGGTTGTTGTCCTGAAAACTCGGGATCTTCCAATTGAAGGCACACATGAGCGTTTGGTTTCCCTCCTGAAATCCGTTGTTTTGTGTTTTCCCATGTTTCGATTAACATCTTTGCTCCCAAATTTCACATCCTTATTCGGTTATACCGTGCTGAAGAAGGCAAATGAGCTAGGAACATGCATGTCCGCGGTTACCACCCTGTTTCAGTAGCCCTTTTTCTTTTTGCGTGAATTACCCAAGAATCTCTTGATTGTTGTTGTTAACATATCACGCGATATTCCTACATCTTCTTTGTTATTTACTATGGGTCGGAAGGTTCAGGCGGGGGGGCTATATGCGCCTCCGTGTCGATCTTGGTTGTTGTCCTGAAAACTCGAGATCTTCCAATTGAAGGCACAAATGAGCGTTTGGTTTCCCTCCTGAAATCCGTTGTTTTGTGTTTTCCCATGTTTCGATTAACATATTTGCTCCCAAATTTTACATCCTTATTTGGTTATACCGTGCTGAAGAAGGCAAATGAGCTAGAAACATGCATGTCCGCGGTTACCAGTCTGTTTCAGTAACCCTTTTACTTTTTGCGTGAATTACCCAAGAATCTCTTTAATGTTGTTGTTAACATATCACGCGATATTCCTACACCTGCTTTAATATTCACTATGGGTCGGAAGGTTCAGGCGGGGGCGCTATATGCGCCTCCGTGTCGATCTTGGTTGTTGTCCTGAAAACTCGGGATCTTCCAATTGAAGGAACAAATGAGCATTTGGTTTCCCTGCTGAAATTCGTTGTTTTGTGTTTTCCCATGTTTCGATTAACATCTTTGCTCCCAAATTTCACTTCCTTATTTGGTTATACCGTGCTGGATAAGGCAAATGAGCTAGAAACACGCATGTTCGCGGTTACCACTCTGTTTCAGTAGCCCTTTTCCTTTTTGCGTGAATTACCCAAGAATCTCTTTATTGTTGTTGTTAACATATCAAGCGATATTCCTACATCTTCTTTGTTATTTACTATGAGTCGCAAGGTTCAGGCGGGGGGGAGGGGGCTATATGCGCCTCCGTGTCGATTTTGGTTGTTTCCTGAAAACTCGGGATCTTCCAATTGAAGACACAAATGAGCATTTGGTTTCCCTGCTGAAAACCGTTGTTTTGTGTTTTCTCATCTTTCGATTAACATCTTAGCTCCCAAATTTCACATCCTTATTTGGTTATACCGTGCTGAAGAAGGCAAATGATGTAGAAACATGCATGTCCGTGACTACCACTCTGTTTCAGTAGCACTTTTTCTTTTTGCGTGAATTACCCAAGAATCTCTTTATTGTTATTGTTAACATATCACGCGATATTCTTACATCTTCTTTGTTATTTACTATGGGTCGGAAGGTTCAGACGGGGGGGGGCTATATGCGCCTCCGTGTCGATCTTGGTTGTTGTCCTGAAAACTCGGGATCTTCCAATTGAAGACACAAATGAGCATTTGGTTTCCCTGCTGAAAACCGTTGTTTTGTGTTTTCTCATCTTTCGATTAACATCTTAGCTCCCAAATTTCACATCCTTATTTGGTTATACCGTGCTGAAGAAGGCAAATGATGTAGAAACATGCATGTCCGTGACTACCACTCTGTTTCAGTAGCCCTTTTTCTTTTAGCGTGAATTACCCAAGAATCTCTTTAATGTTGTTGTTAACATATCACGCGATATTCCTACATCTTCTTTGTTATTTACTATGGGTCGGAAGGGTCAGGCGGGGGGCTATATGCGCCTCCGTGTCGATCTTGGTTGTTGTCCTGAAAACTCGGGATCTTCCAATTGAAGGCACAAATGAGCGTTTGGTTTCCCTGCTGAAATCCGTTGTTTTGCGTTTTCTCGTGTTTCGATTAACATCTTTGCTCCCAAATTTCGCATCCCTATTTGGTTATACCGTGCTGAAGAAGGCAAATGAGCTAGAAACATGCATGCCCGCGGTAACCCCTCTGTTTCTGTAGCCCTTTTTCTTTTTGCGTGAATAACCCAAGAATCTCTTTATTGTTATTGTTAACATATCACGCGATATTCTTACATCTTCTTTGTTATTTACTATGGGTCGGAAAAATCAGGCGGGGAGGCTATATGCGCCTCCGTGTCGATCTTGGTTGTTGTCCTGAAAACTCGGGATCTTCCAATTGAAGGCACAAATGAGCGTTTGGTTTCCCTCCTGAAATCCGTTGTTTCGTGTTTCCCCATGTTTCGATTAACATCTTTGCTCCCAAATTTCACATCCTTATTTGGTTATACCGTGCTGAAGAAGGCAAATGAGCTAGAAACATGCATGTCCGCGGTTACCACTCTGTTTCAGTAGCCCTTTTTCTTTTAGCGTGAATTACCCAAGAATCTCTTTAATGTTGTTGTTAACATATCACGCAATATTCCTACATCTGTTTTATTATTCACTATGGGTCGGAAGGTTCAGGCGGGGGCGCTATATGCGCCTCCGTGTCGATCTTGGTAGTTGTCCTGAAAACTCGGGATCTTCCAATTGAAGGCACAAATGAGCGTTCGGTTTCCCTGCTGAAATCCGTTGTTTTGTGTTTTCTCATGTTTCGATTAACATCTTTGCTCCCAAATTTCACATCCTTATTCGGTTATACCGTGCTGAAGAAGGCAAATGAGCTAGAAACATGCATGTCCGCGGTTACCACTCTGTTTCAGTAGCCCTTTTTCTTTTTGCATGAATTACCCAAGAATCTCTTTATTGTTGTTGTTAACATATCACGCGATATTCCTACATCTTTGTTATTTACTATGGGTCGCAATGTTCAGGCGGGGGGGGGGCTATATGCGCCTCCGTGTCTATCTTGGTTGTTGTCCTGAAAACTCGGGATCTACCAATTGAAGGCACAAATGAGCGGTTAGTTTCCCTCCTGAAATCCGTTGTTTTGTGTTTTCCCATGTTTCGATTAACATTTTTGCTCCCAAATTTCACATCCTCATTTGGTTATACCGTGCTGAAAAAGGCAAATTAGCTAGAAACATGCATGTCCGCGGTTACCACTCTGTTTCAGTAGCCCTTTTTCTTTTTGCGTGAATTACCCAAGAATCTCTTTATTGTTATTGTTAACATATCACGCGATATTCTTACATCTTCTTTGTTATTTACTATGGGTCGGAAAGTTCAGGCGGGGGGGCTATATGCGCCTCCGTGTCGATCTTGGTAATTGTCCTGAAAACTCGGGATCTTCCAATTGAAGGCACAAATGAGCGTTTGGTTTCCCTCCTGAAATCCGTTGTTTTGTGTTTTCCCATGTTTCGATTAACATCTTTGCTCCCAAATTTCACATCCTTATTTGGTTATACCGTGCTGAAGAAGGCAAATGAGCTAGAAACATGCACGTCCGCGGTTACCACTCTGTTTCAGTAGCCCTTTTTCTTTTAGTGTGAATTACCCAAGAATCTATTTAATGTTGTTGTTAACATATCACGCGATATTCCTACATCTTCTTTATTATTCACTATGGGTCGGAAGGTTCAGGCGGGGGGAGCTATATGCGCCTCCGTGTCAATCTTGGTAGTTGTCCTGAAAACTCGGGATCTTCCAATTGAAGGCACAAATGAGCGTTTGGTTTCCCTGCTGAAATCCGTTGTTTTGTGTTCTCCCATGTTTCGATTAACATCTTTGCTCCCAAATTTCACATCCTTATTCGGTTATACCGTGCTGAAGAAGGCAAATGAGCTAGAAACATGCATGTCCGCGGTTACCACCCTGTTTCAGTAGCCCTTTTTCTTTTTGCGTGAATTACCCAAGAATCTCTTGATTGTTGTTGTTAACATATCACGCGATATTCCTACATCTTCTTTGTTATTCACTATGGGTCGGAAGGTTCAGGCGGGGGGGCTATATGCGCCTCCGTGTGGATCTTGGTTGTTGTCCTGAAAACTCGAGATCTTCCAATTGAAGGCACAAATGAGCGTTTGGTTTCCCTCCTGAAATCCGTTGTTTTGTGTTTTCCCATGTTTCGATTAACATATTTGCTCCCAAATTTTACATCCTTATTTGGTTATACCGTGCTGAAGAAGGCAAATGAGCTAGAAACATCCATGTCCGTGGTTACCAGTCTGTTCCAGTAACCCTTCTACTTTTTGCGTGAATTACCCAAGAATCTCTTTAATGTTGTTGTTAACATATCACGCGATATTCCTACATCTGTTTTATTATTCATTATGGGTCGGAAGGTTCAGGCGGGGGCGCTATATGCGCCTCCGTGTCGATCTTGGTTGTTGTCCTGAAAACTCGGGATCTTCCAATTGAAGGCACAAATGAGCATTTGGTTTCCCTGCTGAAATTCGTTGTTTTGTGTTTTCCCATGTTTCGATTAACATCTTTGCTACCAAATTTCACTTCCTTATTTGGTTATACCGTCCTGGATAAGGCAAATGAGCTAGAAACATGCATGTTCGCGGGTACCACTCTATTTCAGTAGCCCTTTTCCTTTTTGCGTGGATTACCCAAGAATCTCTTTATTGTTGTTGTTAACATATCAAGCGATATTCCTACATCTTCTTTGTTATTTACTATGGGTCGGGAGGTTCAGGCGGGGGGGAGGGGTCTATATGCGCCTCCGTGTCGATTTTGGTTGTTGTCCTGAAAACTCGGGATCTTCCAATTGAAGACACAAATGAGCATTTGGTTTCCCTGCTGAAAACCGTTGTTTTGTGTTTTCTCATCTTTCGATTAACATCTTAGCTCCCAAATTTCACATCCTTATTTGGTTATACCGTGCTGAAGAAGGCAAATGATGTAGAAACATGCATGTCCGTGACTACCACTCTGTTTCAGTAGCCCTTTTTCTTTTTGCGTGAATTACCCAAGAATCTCTTTATTGTTATTGTTAACATATCACGCGATATTCTTACATGTTCTTTGTTATTTACTATGGGTCGGAAAGTTCAGGCGGGAGGGCTATATGCGCCTCCGTGTCGATCTTGGTTGTTGTCCTGAAAACTCGGGATCTTCCAATTGAAGGCACAAATGAGCGTTCGGTTTCCCTGCTGAAATCCGTTGTTTTGTGTTTTCCCATGTCTCGATTAACATCTTTGCTCCCAAATTTCACATCCTTATTCGGTTATACCGTGCTGAAGAAGGCAAATGAGCTAGAAACATGCATGTCCGCGGTTACCACTCTGTTTCAGTAGCCCTTTTTCTTTTTGCATGAATTACCCAAGAATCTCTTAATTGTTGTTGTTAACATATCACGCGATATTCCTACATCTTCTTTGTTATTTACTATGGGTCGGAAATTTCAGGCGGGGGGGCTATATGCGCCTCCGTGTCGATCTTGGTTGTTGTCCTGAAAACTCGGGATCTTCCAATTGAAGGCACAAATGAGCGTTCAGTTTCCCTCCTGAAATCCGTTGTTTTGTGTTTTCCCATGTTTCGATTAACATCTTTGCTCCCAAATTTCACATCCTCATTTGGTTATACCGTGCTGAAGAAGGCAAATTAGCTAGAAACATGCATGTCCGCGGTTACCACTCTGTTTCAGTAGCCCTTTTTCTTTTTGCATGAATTACCCAAGAATCTCTTAATTGTTGTTGTTAACATATCACGCGATATTCCTACATCTTCTTTGTTATTTACTATGGGTCGGAAATTTCAGGCGGGGGGGCTATATGCGCCTCCGTGTCGATCTTGGTTGTTGTCCTGAAAACTCGGGATCTTCCAATTGAAGGCACAAATGAGCGTTTGGTTTCCCTGCTGACATCCGTTGTTTTGTGTTTTCCCATGTTTCGATTAACATCTTTGCTCCCAAATTTTACATCCTTATTTGGTTATACCGTGCTGAAGAAGGCAAATGAGCTAGAAACATGCATGTCCGCGGTTACCACTCTGTTTCAGTAGCCCTTTTTTGCGTGAATTACCCAAGAATCTCTTTATTGTTGTTGTTAACATATCACGCGATATTCCTACATCTTCTTTGTTATTTACTATGGGTCGGAAGGTTCAGGCGGGGGGGGCTATATGCGCCTCCGTGTCGATCTTGGTTGTTGTCCTGAAAACTCGGGATCTTCCAATTGAAGGCACAAATGAGCGTTCAGTTTCCCTCCTGAAATCCGTTGTTTTGTGTTTTCCCATGTTTCGATTAACATCTTTGCTCCCAAATTTCACATCCTCATTTGGTTATACCGTGCTGAAGAAGGCAAATTAGCTAGAAACATGCATGTCCGCGGTTACCACTCTGTTTCAGTAGCCCTTTTTCTTTTTGCGTGAATTACCCAAGAATCTCTTTATTGTTATTGTTAACATATCACGCGTTATTCTTACATCTTCTTTGTTATTAACTATGGGTCGGAAAGTTCAGGCGGGGGGGCTATATGCGCCTCCGTGTCGATCTTGGTTGCTGTCCTGAAAACTCGGGATCTTCCAATTGAAGGCACAAATGAGCGTTTGGTTTCCCTCCTGAAATCCGTTGTTTTGTGTTTTCCCATGTTTCGATTAACATCTTTGCTCCCAAATTTCACATCCTTATTTGGTTATACCGTGCTGAAGAAGGCAAATGAGCTAGAAACATGCATGTCCGCGGTTACCACTCTGTTTCAGTAGCCCTTTTTCTTTTAGCGTGAATTACCCAAGAATCTATTTAATGTTGTTGTTAACATATCACGCGATATTCCTACATCTTCTTTGTTATTTACTATGGGTCGGAAGGTTCAGACGGGGGGGCTATATGCGCCTCCGTGTCAATCTTGGTTGCTGTCCTGAAAACTCGGGATCTTCCAATTGAAGGCACAAATG
This sequence comes from Galeruca laticollis, assembly GCA_963921935.1. Lineage (NCBI taxonomy): Eukaryota > Metazoa > Arthropoda > Insecta > Coleoptera > Chrysomelidae > Galeruca > Galeruca laticollis. Next base: position 80,842,528 of record OY998180.1, read on the forward strand.
AGCGTTTAGTTTCCCTCCTGAAATCCGTTGTTTTGTGTTTTCCCATGTTTCGATTAACATCTTTGCTCCCAAATTTCACATCCTTATTTGGTTATACCGTGCTGAAGAAGGCAAATGAGCTAGAAACATGCATGTCCGCGGTTACCACTCTGTTTCAGTAGCCCTTTTTCTTTTAGCGTGAATTACCCAAGAATCTATTTAATGTTGTTGTTAACATATCACGCGATATTCTTACATCTTCTTTGTTATTTACTATGGGTCGGAAAGTTCAGGCGGGGGGGCTATATGCGCCTCCGTGTCGATCTTGGTTGCTGTCCTGAAAACTCGGGATCTTCCAATTGAAGGCACAAATGAGCGTTTGGTTTTCCTCCTGAAATCCGTTGTTTTGTGTTTTCCCATGTTTCGATTAACATATTTGCTCCAAAATTTTACATCCTTATTTGGTTATACCGTGCTGAAGAAGGCAAATGAGCTAGAAACATGCATATCTGCGGTTACCAGTCTGTTTCAGTAACCCTTTTTCTTTTTGCGTGAATTACCCAAGAATCTCTTTAATGTTGTTGTTAACATATCACGCGATATTCCTACATCTGTTTTATTATTCACTATGGGTCGGAAGGTTTAGGCGGGGGCGCTATATGCGCCTCCGTGTCGATCTTGGTTGTTGTCCTGAAAACTCGGGATCTTCCAATTGAAGGCACAAATGAGCATTTGGTTTCCCTGCGGATATCCGTTGTTTTGTGTTTTCCCATGTTTCAATTAACATCTTTGTTCCCAAATTTCACTTCCTTATTTGGTTATACCGTGCTGGATAAGGCAAATGAGCTAGAAACATGCATGTTCGTGGTTACCACTCTGTTTCAGTAGCCCTTTTCCTTTTTGCGTGAATTACCCAAGAATCTCTTTATTGTTGTTGTTAACATATCAAGCGATATTCCTACATCTTCTTTGTTATTTACTATGGGTCGGAAGGTTCAGGCGGGGGGGGAGGGGGCTATATGCGCCTCCGTGTCGATTTTGGTTGTTGTCCTGAAAACTCGGGATCTTCCAATTGAAGACACAAATGAGCATTTGGTTTCCCTGCAGAAAACCGTTGTTTTGTGTTTTCTCATCTTTCGATTAACATCTTAGCTCCCAAATTTCACATCCTTATTTGGTTATACCGTGCTGAAGAAGGCAAATGATGTAGAAACATGCATGTCCGTGGCTACCACTCTGTTCCAGTAGCCCTTTTTCTTTTAGCGTGAATTACCCAAGAATCTCTTTAATGTTGTTGTTAACATATCACGCGATATTCCTACATCTTCTTTATTATTCACGATGGGTCGGAAGGTTCAGGCGGGGGGGCTATATGCGCCTCCGTGTCGATCTTCGTAGTTGTCCTGAAAACTCGGGATCTTCCAATTGAAGGCACAAATGAGCGTTCGGTTTCCCTGCTTAAGTCCGTTGTTTTGTGTTTTCCCATGTTTCGATTAACATCTTTGCTCCCAAATTTCACATCCTTATTTGGTTACACCGTGCTGAAGAAGGCAAATGAGCTAGAAACATGCATGTCCGCGGTTACCACTCTGTTTCAGTAGCCCTTTTTCTTTTAGCGTGAATTACCCAAGAATCTCTTTAATGTTGTTGTTAACATATCACGCGATATTCCTACATCTTCTTTATTATTCACTATGGGTCGGAAGGTTCAGGCGGGGGGGCTATATGCGCCTCCGTGTCGATCTTCGTAGTTGTCCTGAAAACTCGGGATCTTCCAATTGAAGGCACAAATGAGCGTTCGGTTTCCCTGCTTAAGTCCGTTGTTTTGTGTTTTCCCATGTTTCGATTAACATCTTTGCTCCCAAATTTCACATCCTTATTCGGTTATACCGTGCTGAAGAAGGCAAATGAGCTAGAAACATGCATGTCCGCGGTTACCACTCTGTTTCTGTAGCCCTTTTTCTTTTTGCATGAACTACCCAAGAATCTCTTTATTGTTGTTGTTAACATATCACGCGATATTCCTACATCTTCTTTGTTATTTACTATGGGTCGGAGGGTTCAGGCGGGGGGGCTATATGCGCCTCCGTGTCGATTTTGGTTGTTGTCCTGAAAATTCGGGATCTTCCAATTGAAAACACAAATGAGCGTTTGGTTTCCCTGCTGAAATCCGTTGTTTTGTGTTTTCCCATGTTTCGATTAACATCTTTGCTCCCAAATTTCACATCCTTATTTGGTTATACCGTGCTGAAGAAGGCAAATGAGCTAGAAACATGCATGTCCGTGGTTACCACTCTGTTAAAGTAGCCCTTTTTCTTTTAGCGTGAATTACCCAAGAATCTCTTTAATGTTGTCGTTAACATATCACGCGATATTCCTACATCTTCTTTATTATTCACTATGGGTCGGAAAGTTCAGGCGGGGGGGGGGCTAAATGCGCCTCCGTGTCGATCTTGGTTGTTGTCCTAAAAACTCGGGATCTTCCAATTGAAGGCACAAATGAGCGTTTGGCTTCCCTCCTGAAATCCGTTGTTTAGTGTTTTCCCATGTTTCGATTAACATCTTTGCTCCCAAATTTCACTTCCTTATTTGGTTATACCCTGCTGGAGAAGGCAAATGAGCTAGAAACATGCATGTCCCCGGTTACTACTCTGTTTCAGTAGCCCTTTTTCTTTTTGCGTGAATTACCCAAGAATCTCTTTATTGTTGTTGTTAACATATCACGCGATATTCCTACATCTTCTTTGTTATTTACTATCGGTCGGAAGGTTCAGGCGGGAGGGCTATATGCGCCTCCGTGTCGATCTTGGTTGTTGTCCTGAAAACTCGGGATCTTCCAATTGAAGGCACAAATGAGCGTTTGGTTTCCCTGCTGACATCAGTTGTTTTGTGTTTTCCCATGTTTTGATTAACATCTTTACTCTCGAATTTTACATCCTTATTCGGTTATACCGTGCTGAAGAAGGCAAATGAGCTAGAAACATGCATGTCCGCGGTTACCACCCTGTTTCAGTAGCCCTTTTTCTTTTTGCGTGAATTACCCAAGAATCTCTTGATTGTTGTTGTTAACATATCACGCGATATTCCTACATCTTCTTTGTTATTTACTATGGGTCGGAGGGTTCAGGCGGGGGGGCTATATGCGCCTCCGTGTCGATCTTGGTTGTTGTCCTGAAAACTCGGGATCTTCCAATTGAAGGCACAAATGAGCGTTTGGTTTCCCTGCTGAAATCCGTTGTTTTGTGTTTTCCCATGTTTCGATTAACATCTTTGCTCCCAAATTTTACATCCTTATTTGGTTATACCGTGCTGAAGAAGGCAAATGAGCTAGAAACAACATGCATGTCCGCGGTAACCACCCTGTTTCAGTAGCCCTTTTTCTTTTTGCGTGAATTACCCAAGAATCTCTTGATTGTTGTTGTTAACATATCACGCGATATTCCTACATCTTCTTTGTTATTTACTATGGGTCGGAAAGTTCAGGCGGAGGGGCTATATGCGCCTCCGTGTCGATCTTGGTTGTTGTTCTGAAAACTCGGGATCTTCCAATTGAAGGCACACATGAGCGTTTGGTTTCCCTCCTGAAATCCGTTGTTTTGTGTTTTCCCATGTTTCGATTAACATCTTTGCTCCCAAATTTCACATCCTTATTTGGTTATACCGTGCTGAAGAAGGCAAATGAGCTAGAAACATGCATGTCCGCGGTTACCACTCTGTTTCAGTAGCCCTTCTTCTTTTAGCGTGAATTACCAAAGAATCTCTTTAATGTTGTTGTTAACATATCACGCGATATTCCTACATCTTCTTTGTTATTTACTATGGGTCGGAAGGTTCAGGCGGGGGGCTATATGCGCCTCCGTGTCGATCTTGGTTGTTGTCCTGAAAACTCGGGATCTTCCAATTGAAGGCACAAATGAGCGTTTGGTTTCCCTGCTGAAATCCGTTGTTTTGTGTTTTCCCATGTTTCGATTAACATCTTTGCTCCCAAATTTTACATCCTTATTTGGTTATACCGTGCTGAAGAAGGCAAATGAGCTAGAAACAACATGCATGTCCGCGGTTACCACTCTGTTTCAGTAGCCCTTTTTTTGCGTGAATTACCCAAGAATCTCTTTATTGTTGTTGTTAACATATCACGCGATATTCCTACATCTTCTTTGTTATTCACTATGGGTCGGAAGGTTCAGGCGGAGGGGCTATATGCGCCTCCGTGTCGATCTTGGTTGTTGTCCTGAAAACTCGGGATCTTCCAATTGAAGGCACACATGAGCGTTTGGTTTCCCTCCTGAAATCCGTTGTTTTGTGTTTTCCCATGTTTCGATTAACATCTTTGCTCCCAAATTTCACATCCTTATTCGGTTATACCGTGCTGAAGAAGGCAAATGAGCTAGGAACATGCATGTCCGCGGTTACCACCCTGTTTCAGTAGCCCTTTTTCTTTTTGCGTGAATTACCCAAGAATCTCTTGATTGTTGTTGTTAACATATCACGCGATATTCCTACATCTTCTTTGTTATTTACTATGGGTCGGAAGGTTCAGGCGGGGGGGCTATATGCGCCTCCGTGTCGATCTTGGTTGTTGTCCTGAAAACTCGAGATCTTCCAATTGAAGGCACAAATGAGCGTTTGGTTTCCCTCCTGAAATCCGTTGTTTTGTGTTTTCCCATGTTTCGATTAACATATTTGCTCCCAAATTTTACATCCTTATTTGGTTATACCGTGCTGAAGAAGGCAAATGAGCTAGAAACATGCATGTCCGCGGTTACCAGTCTGTTTCAGTAACCCTTTTACTTTTTGCGTGAATTACCCAAGAATCTCTTTAATGTTGTTGTTAACATATCACGCGATATTCCTACACCTGCTTTATTATTCACTATGGGTCGGAAGGTTCAGGCGGGGGCGCTATATGCGCCTCCGTGTCGATCTTGGTTGTTGTACTGAAAACTCGGGATCTTCCAATTGAAGGCACAAATGAGCATTTGGTTTCCCTGCTGAAATTCGTTGTTTTGTGTTTTCCCATGTTTCGATTAACATCTTTGCTCCCAAATTTCACTTCCTTATTTGGTTATACCGTGCTGGATAAGGCAAATGAGCTAGAAACACGCATGTTCGCGGTTACCACTCTGTTTCAGTAGCCCTTTTCCTTTTTGCGTGAATTACCCAAGAATCTCTTTATTGTTGTTGTTAACATATCAAGCGATATTCCTACATCTTCTTTGTTATTTACTATGAGTCGGAAGGTTCAGGCGGGGGGGAGGGGGCTATATGCGCCTCCGTGTCGATTTTGGTTGTTGTCCTGAAAACTCGGGATCTTCCAATTGAAAACACAAATGAGCATTTGGTTTCCCTGCTGAAAACCGTTGTTTTGTGTTTTCTCATCTTTCGATTAACATCTTAGCTCCCAAATTTCACATCCTTATTTGGTTATACCGTGCTGAAGAAGGCAAATGATGTAGAAACATGCATGTCCGTGACTACCACTCTGTTTCAGTAGCCCTTTTTCTTTTTGCGTGAATTACCCAAGAATCTCTTTATTGTTATTGTTAACATATCACGCGATATTCTTACATCTTCTTTGTTATTTACTATGGGTCGGAAGGTTCAGGCGGGGGGGGGGGCTATATGCGCCTCCGTGTCGATCTTGGTTGTTGTCCTGAAAACTCGGGATCTTCCAATTAAAGACACAAATGAGCATTTGGTTTCCCTGCTGAAAACCGTTGTTTTGTGTTTTCTCATCTTTCGATTAACATCTTAGCTCCCAAATTTCACATCCTTATTTGGTTATACCGTGCTGAAGAAGGCAAATGATGTAGAAACATGCATGTCCGTGACTACCACTCTGTTTCAGTAGCCCTTCTTCTTTTAGCGTGAATTACCCAAGAATCTCTTTAATGTTGTTGTTAACATATCACGCGATATTCCTACATCTTCTTTGTTATTTACTATGGGTCGGAAGGGTCAGGCGGGGGGCTATATGCGCCTCCGTGTCGATCTTGGTTGTTGTCCTGAAAACTCGGGATCTTCCAATTGAAGGCACAAATGAGCGTTTGGTTTCCCTGCTGAAATCCGTTGTTTTGTGTTTTCTCGTGTTTCGATTAACATCTTTGCTCCCAAATTTCACATCCCTATTTGGTTATACCGTGCAGAAGAAGGCAAATGAGCTAGAAACATGCATGCCCGCGGTAACCACTCTGTTTCTGTAGCCCTTTTTCTTTTTGCGTGAATAACCCAAGAATCTCTTTATTGTTATTGTTAACATATCACGCGATATTCTTACATCTTCTTTGTTATTTACTATGGGTCGGAAAGTTCAGGCGGGGGGGCTATATGCGCCTCCGTGTCGATCTTGGTTGTTGTCCTGAAAACTCGGGATCTTCCAATTGAAGGCACAAATGAGCGTTTGGTTTCCCTCCTGAAATCCGTTGTTTTGTGTTTCCCCATGTTTCGATTAACATCTTTGCTCCCAAATTTCACATCCTTATTTGGTTATACCGTGCTGAAGAAGGCAAATGAGCTAGAAACATGCATGTCCGCGGTTACCACTCTGTTTCAGTAGCCCTTTTTCTTTTAGCGTGAATTACCCAAGAATCTCTTTAATGTTGTTGTTAACATATCACGCAATAATCCTACATCTGTTTTATTATTCACTATGGGTCGGAAGGTTCAGGCGGGGGCGCTATATGCGCCTCCGTGTCGATCTTGGTAGTTGTCCTGAAAACTCGGGATCTTCCAATTGAAGGCACAAATGAGCGTTCGGTTTCCCTGCTGAAATCCGTTGTTTTGTGTTTTCTCATGTTTCGATTAACATCTTTGCTCCCAAATTTCACATCCTTATTCGGTTATACCGTGCTGAAGAAGGCAAATGAGCTAGAAACATGCATGTCCGCGGTTACCACTCTGTTTCAGTAGCCCTTTTTCTTTTTGCATGAATTACCCAAGAATCTCTTTATTGTTGTTGTTAACATATCACGCGATATTCCTACATCTTTGTTATTTACTATGGGTCGCAATGTTCAGGCGGGGGGGGGGGCTATATGCGCCTCCGTGTCTATCTTGGTTGTTGTCCTGAAAACTCGGGATCTACCAATTGAAGGCACAAATGAGCGGTTAGTTTTCCTCCTGAAATCCGTTGTTTTGTGTTTTCCCATGTTTCGATTAACATTTTTGCTCCCAAATTTCACATCCTCATTTGGTTATACCGTGCTGAAAAAGGCAAATTAGCTAGAAACATGCATGTCCGCGGTTACCACTCTGTTTCAGTAGCCCTTTTTCTTTTTGCGTGAATTACCCAAGAATCTCTTTATTGTTATTGTTAACATATCACGCGATATTCTTACATCTTCTTTGTTATTTACTATGGGTCGGAAAGTTCAGGCGGGGGGGCTATATGCGCCTCCGTGTCGATCTTGGTAATTGTCCTGAAAACTCGGGATCTTCCAATTGAAGGCACAAATGAGCGTTTGGTTTCCCTGCTGAAATCCGTTGTTTTGTGTTTTCCCATGTTTCGATTAACATCTTTGCTCCCAAATTTTACATCCTTATTTGGTTATACCGTGCTGAAGAAGGCAAATGAGCTAGAAACAACATGCATGTCCGCGGTTACCACTCTGTTTCAGTAGCCCTTTTTTTGCGTGAATTACCCAAGAAACTCTTTATTGTTGTTGTTAACATATCACGCGATATTCCTACATCTTCTTTGTTATTTACTATGGGTCGGAAGGTTCAGGCGGAGGGGCTATATGCGCCTCCGTGTCGATCTTGGTTGTTGTCCTGAAAACTCGGGATCTTCCAATTGAAGGCACACATGAGCGTTTGGTTTCCCTCCTGAAATCCGTTGTTTTGTGTTTTCCCATGTTTCGATTAACATCTTTGCTCCCAAATTTCACATCCTTATTCGGTTATACCGTGCTGAAGAAGGCAAATGAGCTAGGAACATGCATGTCCGCGGTTACCACCCTGTTTCAGTAGCCCTTTTTCTTTTTGCGTGAATTACCCAAGAATCTCTTGATTGTTGTTGTTAACATATCACGCGATATTCCTACATCTTCTTTGTTATTTACTATGGGTCGGAAGGTTCAGGCGGGGGGGCTATATGCGCCTCCGTGTCGATCTTGGTTGTTGTCCTGAAAACTCGAGATCTTCCAATTGAAGGCACAAATGAGCGTTTGGTTTCCCTCCTGAAATCCGTTGTTTTGTGTTTTCCCATGTTTCGATTAACATATTTGCTCCCAAATTTTACATCCTTATTTGGTTATACCGTGCTGAAGAAGGCAAATGAGCTAGAAACATGCATGTCCGCGGTTACCAGTCTGTTTCAGTAACCCTTTTACTTTTTGCGTGAATTACCCAAGAATCTCTTTAATGTTGTTGTTAACATATCACGCGATATTCCTACACCTGCTTTATTATTCACTATGGGTCGGAAGGTTCAGGCGGGGGCGCTATATGCGCCTCCGTGTCGATCTTGGTTGTTGTACTGAAAACTCGGGATCTTCCAATTGAAGGCACAAATGAGCATTTGGTTTCCCTGCTGAAATTCGTTGTTTTGTGTTTTCCCATGTTTCGATTAACATCTTTGCTCCCAAATTTCACTTCCTTATTTGGTTATACCGTGCTGGATAAGGCAAATGAGCTAGAAACACGCATGTTCGCGGTTACCACTCTGTTTCAGTAGCCCTTTTCCTTTTTGCGTGAATTACCCAAGAATCTCTTTATTGTTGTTGTTAACATATCAAGCGATATTCCTACATCTTCTTTGTTATTTACTATGAGTCGGAAGGTTCAGGCGGGGGGGAGGGGGCTATATGCGCCTCCGTGTCGATTTTGGTTGTTGTCCTGAAAACTCGGGATCTTCCAATTGAAAACACAAATGAGCATTTGGTTTCCCTGCTGAAAACCGTTGTTTTGTGTTTTCTCATCTTTCGATTAACATCTTAGCTCCCAAATTTCACATCCTTATTTGGTTATACCGTGCTGAAGAAGGCAAATGATGTAGAAACATGCATGTCCGTGACTACCACTCTGTTTCAGTAGCCCTTTTTCTTTTTGCGTGAATTACCCAAGAATCTCTTTATTGTTATTGTTAACATATCACGCGATATTCTTACATCTTCTTTGTTATTTACTATGGGTCGGAAGGTTCAGGCGGGGGGGGGGGCTATATGCGCCTCCGTGTCGATCTTGGTTGTTGTCCTGAAAACTCGGGATCTTCCAATTAAAGACACAAATGAGCATTTGGTTTCCCTGCTGAAAACCGTTGTTTTGTGTTTTCTCATCTTTCGATTAACATCTTAGCTCCCAAATTTCACATCCTTATTTGGTTATACCGTGCTGAAGAAGGCAAATGATGTAGAAACATGCATGTCCGTGACTACCACTCTGTTTCAGTAGCCCTTCTTCTTTTAGCGTGAATTACCCAAGAATCTCTTTAATGTTGTTGTTAACATATCACGCGATATTCCTACATCTTCTTTGTTATTTACTATGGGTCGGAAGGGTCAGGCGGGGGGCTATATGCGCCTCCGTGTCGATCTTGGTTGTTGTCCTGAAAACTCGGGATCTTCCAATTGAAGGCACAAATGAGCGTTTGGCTTCCCTGCTGAAATCCGTTGTTTTGTGTTTTCTCGTGTTTCGATTAACATCTTTGCTCCCAAATTTCACATCCCTATTTGGTTATACCGTGCAGAAGAAGGCAAATGAGCTAGAAACATGCATGCCCGCGGTAACCACTCTGTTTCTGTAGCCCTTTTTCTTTTTGCGTGAATAACCCAAGAATCTCTTTATTGTTATTGTTAACATATCACGCGATATTCTTACATCTTCTTTGTTATTTACTATGGGTCGGAAAGTTCAGGCGGGGGGGCTATATGCGCCTCCGTGTCGATCTTGGTTGTTGTCCTGAAAACTCGGGATCTTCCAATTGAAGGCACAAATGAGCGTTTGGTTTCCCTCCTGAAATCCGTTGTTTTGTGTTTCCCCATGTTTCGATTAACATCTTTGCTCCCAAATTTCACATCCTTATTTGGTTATACCGTGCTGAAGAAGGCAAATGAGCTAGAAACATGCATGTCCGCGGTTACCACTCTGTTTCAGTAGCCCTTTTTCTTTTAGCGTGAATTACCCAAGAATCTCTTTAATGTTGTTGTTAACATATCACGCAATATTCCTACATCTGTTTTATTATTCACTATGGGTCGGAAGGTTCAGGCGGGGGCGCTATATGCGCCTCCGTGTCGATCTTGGTAGTTGTCCTGAAAACTCGGGATCTTCCAATTGAAGGCACAAATGAGCGTTCGGTTTCCCTGCTGAAATCCGTTGTTTTGTGTTTTCTCATGTTTCGATTAACATCTTTGCTCCCAAATTTCACATCCTTATTCGGTTATACCGTGCTGAAGAAGGCAAATGAGCTAGAAACATGCATGTCCGCGGTTACCACTCTGTTTCAGTAGCCCTTTTTCTTTTTGCATGAATTACCCAAGAATCTCTTTATTGTTGTTGTTAACATATCACGCGATATTCCTACATCTTTGTTATTTACTATGGGTCGCAATGTTCAGGCGGGGGGGGGGCTATATGCGCCTCCGTGTCTATCTTGGTTGTTGTCCTGAAAACTCGGGATCTACCAATTGAAGGCACAAATGAGCGGTTAGTTTTCCTCCTGAAATCCGTTGTTTTGTGTTTTCCCATGTTTCGATTAACATTTTTGCTCCCAAATTTCACATCCTCATTTGGTTATACCGTGCTGAAAAAGGCAAATTAGCTAGAAACATGCATGTCCGCGGTTACCACTCTGTTTCAGTAGCCCTTTTTCTTTTTGCGTGAATTACCCAAGAATCTCTTTATTGTTATTGTTAACATATCACGCGATATTCTTACATCTTCTTTGTTATTTACTATGGGTCGGAAAGTTCAGGCGGGGGGGCTATATGCGCCTCCGTGTCGATCTTGGTAATTGTCCTGAAAACTCGGGATCTTCCAATTGAAGGCACAAATGAGCGTTTGGTTTCCCTCCTGAAATCCGTTGTTTTGTGTTTTCCCATGTTTCGATTAACATCTTTGCTCCCAAATTTCACATCCTTATTTGGTTATACCGTGCTGAAGAAGGCAAATGAGCTAGAAACATGCACGTCCGCGGTTACCACTCTGTTTCAGTAGCCCTTTTTCTTTTAGTGTGAATTACCCAAGAATCTATTTAATGTTGTTGTTAACATATCACGCGATATTCCTACATCTTCTTTATTATTCACTATGGGTCGGAAGGTTCAGGCGGGGGTGGCTATATGCGCCTCCGTGTCAATCTTGGTAGTTGTCCTGAAAACTCGGGATCTTCCAATTGAAGGCACAAATGAGCGTTTGGTTTCCCTGCTGAAACCCGTTGTTTTGTGTTCTCCCATGTTTCGATTAACATCTTTGCTCCCAAATTTCACATCCTTATTTGGTTATACCGTGCTGAAGAAGGCAAATGAGCTAGAAACATGCATGTCCGCGGTTACCACCCTGTTTCAGTAGCCCTTTTTCTTTTTGCGTGAATTACCCAAGAACCTTTTGATTGTTGTTGTTAACATATCACGCGATATTCCTACATCTTCTTTGTTACTTACTATGGGTCGGAAGGTTCAGGCGGGGGGGCTATATGCGCCTCCGTGTCGATCTTGGTTGTTGTCCTGAAAACTCGAGATCTTCCAATTGAAGGCACAAATGAGCGTTTGGTTTCCCTCCTGAAATCCGTTGTTTTGTGTTTTCCCATGTTTCGATTAACATATTTGCTCCCAAATTTTACATCCTTATTTGGTTATACCGTGCTGAAGAAGGCAAATGAGCTAGAAACATCAATGTCCGTGGTTACCAGTCTGTTCCAGTAACCCTTCTACTTTTTGCGTGAATTACCCAAGAATCTCTTTAATGTTGTTGTTAACATATCACGCGATATTCCTACATCTGTTTTATTATTCATTATGGGTCGGAAGGTTCAGGCGGGGGCGCTATATGCGCCTCCGTGTCGATCTTGGTTGTTGTCCTGAAAACTCGGGATCTTCCAATTGAAGGCACAAATGAGCATTTGGTTTCCCTGCTGAAATTCGTTGTTTTGTGTTTTCCCATGTTTCGATTAACATCTTTGATACCAAATTTCACTTCCTTATTTGGTTATACCGTGCTGGATAAGGCAAATGAGCTAGAAACATGCATGTTCGCGGTTACCACTCTATTTCAGTAGCCCTTTTCCTTTTTGCGTGGATTACCCAAGAATCTCTTTATTGTTGTTGTTAACATATCAAGCGATATTCCTACATCTTCTTTGTTATTTACTATGGGTCGGAAGGTTCAGGCGGGGGGGAGGGGTCTATATGCGCCTCCGTGTCGATTTTGGTTGTTGTCCTGAAAACTCGGGATCTTCCAATTGAAGACACAAATGAGCATTTGGTTTCCCTGCTGAAAACCGTTGTTTTGTGTTTTCTCATCTTTCGATTAACATCTTAGCTCCCAAATTTCACATCCTTATTTGGTTATACCGTGCTGAAGAAGGCAAATGATGTAGAAACATGCATGTCCGTGACTACCACTCTGTTTCAGTAGCCCTTTTTCTTTTTGCGTGAATTACCCAAGAATCTCTTTATTGTTATTGTTAACATATCACGCGATATTCTTACATATTCTTTGTTATTTACTATGGGTCGGAAAGTTCAGGCGGGAGGGCTATATGCGCCTCCGTGTCGATCTTGGTTGTTGTCCTGAAAACTCGGGATCTTCCAATTGAAGGCACAAATGAGCGTTCGGTTTCCCTGCTGAAATCCGTTGTTTTGTGTTTTCCCATGTCTCGATTAACATCTTTGCTCCCAAATTTCACATCCTTATTCGGTTATACCGTGCTGAAGAAGGCAAATGAGCTAGAAACATGCATGTCCGCGGTTACCACTCTGTTTCAGTAGCCCTTTTTTTGCGTGAATTACCCAAGAATCTCTTTATTGTTGTTGTTAACATATCACGCGATATTCCTACATCTCCTTTGTTATTTACTATGGGTCGGAAGGTTCAGGCGGGGGGGGGGCTATATGCGCCTCCGTGTCGATCTTGGTTGTTGTCCTGAAAACTCGGGATCTTCCAATTGAAGGCACAAATGAGCGTTCAGTTTCCCTCCTGAAATCCGTTGTTTTGTGTTTTCCCATGTTTCGATTAACATCTTTGCTCCCAAATTTCACATCCTCATTTGGTTATACCGTGCTGAAGAAGGCAAATTAGCTAGAAACATGCATGTCCGCGGTAACCACTCTGTTTCAGTAGCCCTTTTTTCTTTTTGCGTGAATTACCCAAGAATCTCTTTATTGTTATTGTTAACATATCACGCGATATTCTTACATCTTCTTTGTTATTAACTATGGGTCGGAAAGTTCAGGCGGGGGGGCTATATGCGCCTCCGTGTCGATCTTGGTTGCTGTCCTGAAAACTCGGGATCTTCCAATTGAAGGCACAAATGAGCGTTTGGTTTCCCTCCTGAAATCCGTTGTTTTGTGTTTTCCCATGTTTCGATTAACATCTTTGCTCCCAAATTTCACATCCTTATTTGGTTATACCGTGCAGAAGAAGGCAAATGAGCTAGAAACATGCATGTCCGCGGTTACCACTCTGTTTCAGTAGCCCTTTTTCTTTTAGCGTGAATTACCCAAGAATCTATTTAATGTTGTTGTTAACATATCACGCGATATTCCTACATCTTCTTTGTTATTTACTATGGGTCGGAAGGTTCAGACGGGGGGGCTATATGCGCCTCCGTGTCAATCTTGGTTGCTGTCCTGAAAACTCGGGATCTTCCAATTGAAGGCACAAATGAGCGTTTAGTTTCCCTCCTGAAATCCGTTGTTTTGTGTTTTCCCATGTTTCGATTAACATCTTTGCTCCCAAATTTCACATCCTTATTTGGTTATACCGTGCTGAAGAAGGCAAATGAGCTAGAAACATGCATGTCCGCGGTTACCACTCTGTTTCAGTAGCCCTTTTTCTTTTAGCGTGAATTACCCAAGAATCTATTTAATGTTGTTGTTAACATATCACGCGATATTCTTACATCTTCTTTGTTATTTACTATGGGTCGGAAAGTTCAGGCGGGGGGGCTATATGCGCCTCCGTGTCGATCTTGGTAATTGTCCTGAAAACTCGGGATCTTCCAATTGAAGGCACAAATGAGCGTTTGGTTTCCCTGCTGAAATCCGTTGTTTTGTGTTTTCCCATGTTTCGATTAACATCTTTGCTCCCAAATTTTACATCCTTATTTGGTTATACCGTGCTGAAGAAGGCAAATGAGCTAGAAACAACATGCATGTCCGCGGTTACCACTCTGTTTCAGTAGCCCTTTTTTTGCGTGAATTACCCAAGAATCTCTTTATTGTTGTTGTTAACATATCACGCGATATTCCTACATCTTCTTTGTTATTTACTATGGGTCGGAAGGTTCAGGCGGAGGGGCTATATGCGCCTCCGTGTCGATCTTGGTTGTTGTCCTGAAAACTCGGGATCTTCCAATTGAAGGCACACATGAGCGTTTGGTTTCCCTCCTGAAATCCGTTGTTTTGTGTTTTCCCATGTTTCGATTAACATCTTTGCTCCCAAATTTCACATCCTTATTCGGTTATACCGTGCTGAAGAAGGCAAATGAGCTAGGAACATGCATGTCCGCGGTTACCACCCTGTTTCAGTAGCCCTTTTTCTTTTTGCGTGAATTACCCAAGAATCTCTTGATTGTTGTTGTTAACATATCACGCGATATTCCTACATCTTCTTTGTTATTTACTATGGGTCGGAAGGTTCAGGCGGGGGGGGCTATATGCGCCTCCGTGTCGATCTTGGTTGTTGTCCTGAAAACTCGAGATCTTCCAATTGAAGGCACAAATGAGCGTTTGGTTTCCCTCCTGAAATCCGTTGTTTTGTGTTTTCCCATGTTTCGATTAACATATTTGCTCCCAAATTTTACATCCTTATTTGGTTATACCGTGCTGAAGAAGGCAAATGAGCTAGAAACATGCATGTCCGCGGTTACCAGTCTGTTTCAGTAACCCTTTTACTTTTTGCGTGAATTACCCAAGAATCTCTTTAATGTTGTTGTTAACATATCACGCGATATTCCTACACCTGCTTTATTATTCACTATGGGTCGGAAGGTTCAGGCGGGGGCGCTATATGCGCCTCCGTGTCGATCTTGGTTGTTGTACTGAAAACTCGGGATCTTCCAATTGAAGGCACAAATGAGCATTTGGTTTCCCTGCTGAAATTCGTTGTTTTGTGTTTTCCCATGTTTCGATTAACATCTTTGCTCCCAAATTTCACTTCCTTATTTGGTTATACCGTGCTGGATAAGGCAAATGAGCTAGAAACACGCATGTTCGCGGTTACCACTCTGTTTCAGTAGCCCTTTTCCTTTTTGCGTGAATTACCCAAGAATCTCTTTATTGTTGTTGTTAACATATCAAGCGATATTCCTACATCTTCTTTGTTATTTACTATGAGTCGGAAGGTTCAGGCGGGGGGGAGGGGGCTATATGCGCCTCCGTGTCGATTTTGGTTGTTGTCCTGAAAACTCGGGATCTTCCAATTGAAAACACAAATGAGCATTTGGTTTCCCTGCTGAAAACCGTTGTTTTGTGTTTTCTCATCTTTCGATTAACATCTTAGCTCCCAAATTTCACATCCTTATTTGGTTATACCGTGCTGAAGAAGGCAAATGATGTAGAAACATGCATGTCCGTGACTACCACTCTGTTTCAGTAGCCCTTTTTCTTTTTGCGTGAATTACCCAAGAATCTCTTTATTGTTATTGTTAACATATCACGCGATATTCTTACATCTTCTTTGTTATTTACTATGGGTCGGAAGGTTCAGGCGGGGGGGGGGCTATATGCGCCTCCGTGTCGATCTTGGTTGTTGTCCTGGAAACTCGGGATCTTCCAATTAAAGACACAAATGAGCATTTGGTTTCCCTGCTGAAAACCGTTGTTTTGTGTTTTCTCATCTTTCGATTAACATCTTAGCTCCCAAATTTCACATCCTTATTTGGTTATACCGTGCTGAAGAAGGCAAATGATGTAGAAACATGCATGTCCGTGACTACCACTCTGTTTCAGTAGCCCTTCTTCTTTAAGCGTGAATTACCCAAGAATCTCTTTAATGTTGTTGTTAACATATCACGCGATATTCCTACATCTTCTTTGTTATTTACTATGGGTCGGAAGGGTCAGGCGGGGGGCTATATGCGCCTCCGTGTCGATCTTGGTTGTTGTCCTGAAAACTCGGGATCTTCCAATTGAAGGCACAAATGAGCGTTTGGTTTCCCTGCTGAAATCCGTTGTTTTGTGTTTTCTCGTGTTTCGATTAACATCTTTGCTCCCAAATTTCACATCCCTATTTGGTTATACCGTGCAGAAGAAGGCAAATGAGCTAGAAACATGCATGCCCGCGGTAACCACTCTGTTTCTGTAGCCCTTTTTCTTTTTGCGTGAATAACCCAAGAATCTCTTTATTGTTATTGTTAACATATCACGCGATATTCTTACATCTTCTTTGTTATTTACTATGGGTCGGAAAGTTCAGGCGGGGGGGCTATATGCGCCTCCGTGTCGATCTTGGTTGTTGTCCTGAAAACTCGGGATCTTCCAATTGAAGGCACAAATGAGCGTTTGGTTTCCCTCCTGAAATCCGTTGTTTTGTGTTTCCCCATGTTTCGATTAACATCTTTGCTCCCAAATTTCACATCCTTATTTGGTTATACCGTGCTGAAGAAGGCAAATGAGCTAGAAACATGCATGTCCGCGGTTACCACTCTGTTTCAGTAGCCCTTTTTCTTTTAGCGTGAATTACCCAAGAATCTCTTTAATGTTGTTGTTAACATATCACGCAATATTCCTACATCTGTTTTATTATTCACTATGGGTCGGAAGGTTCAGGCGGGGGCGCTATATGCGCCTCCGTGTCGATCTTGGTAGTTGTCCTGAAAACTCGGGATCTTCCAATTGAAGGCACAAATGAGCGTTCGGTTTCCCTGCTGAAATCCGTTGTTTTGTGTTTTCTCATGTTTCGATTAACATCTTTGCTCCCAAATTTCACATCCTTATTCGGTTATACCGTGCTGAAGAAGGCAAATGAGCTAGAAACATGCATGTCCGCGGTTACCACTCTGTTTCAGTAGCCCTTTTTCTTTTTGCATGAATTACCCAAGAATCTCTTTATTGTTGTTGTTAACATATCACGCGATATTCCTACATCTTTGTTATTTACTATGGGTCGCAATGTTCAGGCGGGGTGGGGGGGCTATATGCGCCTCCGTGTCTATCTTGGTTGTTGTCCTGAAAACTCGGGATCTACCAATTGAAGGCACAAATGAGCGGTTAGTTTTCCTCCTGAAATCCGTTGTTTTGTGTTTTCCCATGTTTCGATTAACATTTTTGCTCCCAAATTTCACATCCTCATTTGGTTATACCGTGCTGAAAAAGGCAAATTAGCTAGAAACATGCATGTCCGCGGTTACCACTCTGTTTCAGTAGCCCTTTTTCTTTTTGCGTGAATTACCCAAGAATCTCTTTATTGTTATTGTTAACATATCACGCGATATTCTTACATCTTCTTTGTTATTTACTATGGGTCGGAAAGTTCAGGCGGGGGGGCTATATGCGCCTCCGTGTCGATCTTGGTAATTGTCCTGAAAACTCGGGATCTTCCAATTGAAGGCACAAATGAGCGTTTGGTTTCCCTCCTGAAATCCGTTGTTTTGTGTTTTCCCATGTTTCGATTAACATCTTTGCTCCCAAATTTCACATCCTTATTTGGTTATACCGTGCTGAAGAAGGCAAATGAGCTAGAAACATGCACGTCCGCGGTTACCACTCTGTTTCAGTAGCCCTTTTTCTTTTAGTGTGAATTACCCAAGAATCTATTTAATGTTGTTGTTAACATATCACGCGATATTCCTACATCTTCTTTATTATTCACTATGGGTCGGAAGGTTCAGGCGGGGGTGGCTATATGCGCCTCCGTGTCAATCTTGGTAGTTGTCCTGAAAACTCGGGATCTTCCAATTGAAGGCACAAATGAGCATTTGGTTTCCCTGCTGAAATCCGTTGTTTTGTGTTCTCCCATGTTTCGATTAACATCTTTGCTCCCAAATTTCACATCCTTATTTGGTTATACCGTGCTGAAGAAGGCAAATGAGCTAGAAACATGCATGTCCGCGGTTACCACCCTGTTTCAGTAGCCCTTTTTCTTTTTGCGTGAATTACCCAAGAACCTTTTGATTGTTGTTGTTAACATATCACGCGATATTCCTACATCTTCTTTGTTACTTACTATGGGTCGGAAGGTTCAGGCGGGGGGGCTATATGCGCCTCCGTGTCGATCTTGGTTGTTGTCCTGAAAACTCGAGATCTTCCAATTGAAGGCACAAATGAGCGTTTGGTTTCCCTCCTGAAATCCGTTGTTTTGTGTTTTCCCATGTTTCGATTAACATATTTGCTCCCAAATTTTACATCCTTATTTGGTTATACCGTGCTGAAGAAGGCAAATGAGCTAGAAACATCAATGTCCGTGGTTACCAGTCTGTTCCAGTAACCCTTCTACTTTTTGCGTGAATTACCCAAGAATCTCTTTAATGTTGTTGTTAACATATCACGCGATATTCCTACATCTGTTTTATTATTCATTATGGGTCGGAAGGTTCAGGCGGGGGCGCTATATGCGCCTCCGTGTCGATCTTGGTTGTTGTCCTGAAAACTCGGGATCTTCCAATTGAAGGCACAAATGAGCATTTGGTTTCCCTGCTGAAATTCGTTGTTTTGTGTTTTCCCATGTTTCGATTAACATCTTTGATACCAAATTTCACTTCCTTATTTGGTTATACCGTGCTGGATAAGGCAAATGAGCTAGAAACATGCATGTTCGCGGTTACCACTCTATTTCAGTAGCCCTTTTCCTTTTTGCGTGGATTACCCAAGAATCTCTTTATTGTTGTTGTTAACATATCAAGCGATATTCCTACATCTTCTTTGTTATTTACTATGGGTCGGAAGGTTCAGGCGGGGGGGAGGGGTCTATATGCGCCTCCGTGTCGATTTTGGTTGTTGTCCTGAAAACTCGGGATCTTCCAATTGAAGACACAAATGAGCATTTGGTTTCCCTGCTGAAAACCGTTGTTTTGTGTTTTCTCATCTTTCGATTAACATCTTAGCTCCCAAATTTCACATCCTTATTTGGTTATACCGTGCTGAAGAAGGCAAATGATGTAGAAACATGCATGTCCGTGACTACCACTCTGTTTCAGTAGCCCTTTTTCTTTTTGCGTGAATTACCCAAGAATCTCTTTATTGTTATTGTTAACATATCACGCGATATTCTTACATATTCTTTGTTATTTACTATGGGTCGGAAAGTTCAGGCGGGAGGGCTATATGCGCCTCCGTGTCGATCTTGGTTGTTGTCCTGAAAACTCGGGATCTTCCAATTGAAGGCACAAATGAGCGTTCAGTTTCCCTGCTGAAATCCGTTGTTTTGTGTTTTCCCATGTCTCGATTAACATCTTTGCTCCCAAATTTCACATCCTTATTCGGTTATACCGTGCTGAAGAAGGCAAATGAGCTAGAAACATGCATGTCCGCGGTTACCACTCTGTTTCAGTAGCCCTTTTTCTTTTTGCATGAATTACCCAAGAATCTCTTAATTGTTGTTGTTAACATATCACGCGATATTCCTACATCTTCTTTGTTATTTACTATGGGTCGGAAATTTCAGGCGGGGGGGCTATATGCGCCTCCGTGTCGATCTTGGTTGTTGTCCTGAAAACTCGAGATCTTCCAATTGAAGGCACAAATGAGCGTTTGGTTTCCCTGCTGAAATCCGTTGTTTTGTGTTTTCCCATGTTTCGATTAACATCTTTGCTCCCAAATTTTACATCCTTATTTGGTTATACCGTGCTGAAGAAGGCAAATGAGCTAGAAACATGCATGTCCGCGGTTACCACTCTGTTTCAGTAGCCCTTTTTTTGCGTGAATTACCCAAGAATCTCTTTATTGTTGTTGTTAACATATCACGCGATATTCCTACATCTTCTTTGTTATTTACTATGGGTCGGAAGGTTCAGGCGGGGGGGGGCTATATGCGCCTCCGTGTCGATCTTGGTTGTTGTCCTGAAAACTCGGGATCTTCCAATTGAAGGCACAAATGAGCGTTCAGTTTCCCTCCTGAAATCCGTTGTTTTGTGTTTTCCCATATTTCGATTAACATCTTTGCTCCCAAATTTCACATCCTCATTTGGTTATACCGTGCTGAAGAAGGCAAATTAGCTAGAAACATGCATGTCCGCGGTAACCACTCTGTTTCAGTAGCCCTTTTTCTTTTTGCGTGAATTACCCAAGAATCTCTTTATTGTTATTGTTAACATATCACGCGATATTCTTACATCTTCTTTGTTATTAACTATGGGTCGGAAAGTTCAGGCGGGGGGGCTATATGCGCCTCCGTGTCGATCTTGGTTGCTGTCCTGAAAACTCGGGATCTTCCAATTGAAGGCACAAATGAGCGTTTGGTTTCCCTCCTGAAATCCGTTGTTTTGTGTTTTCCCATGTTTCGATTAACATCTTTGCTCCCAAATTTCACATCCTTATTTGGTTATACCGTGCTGAAGAAGGCAAATGAGCTAGAAACATGCATGTCCGCGGTTACCACTCTGTTTCAGTAGCCCTTTTTCTTTTAGCGTGAATTACCCAAGAATCTATTTAATGTTGTTGTTAACATATCACGCGATATTCCTACATCTTCTTTGTTATTTACTATGGGTCGGAAGGTTCAGACGGGGGGGCTATATGCGCCTCCGTGTCAATCTTGGTTGCTGTCCTGAAAACTCGGGATCTTCCAATTGAAGGCACAAATGAGCGTTTAGTTTCCCTCCTGAAATCCGTTGTTTTGTGTTTTCCCATGTTTCGATTAACATCTTTGCTCCCAAATTTCACATCCTTATTTGGTTATACCGTGCTGAAGAAGGCAAATGAGCTAGAAACATGCATGTCCGCGGTTACCACTCTGTTTCAGTAGCCCTTTTTCTTTTAGCGTGAATTACCCAAGAATCTATTTAATGTTGTTGTTAACATATCACGCGATATTCTTACATCTTCTTTGTTATTTACTATGGGTCGGAAAGTTCAGGCGGGGGGGCTATATGCGCCTCCGTGTCGATCTTGGTTGCTGTCCTGAAAACTCGGGATCTTCCAATTGAAGGCACATATGAGCGTTTGGTTTTCCTCCTGAAATCCGTTGTTTTGTGTTTTCCCATGTTTCGATTAACATATTTGCTCCAAAATTTTACATCCTTATTTGGATATACCGTGCTGAAGAAGGCAAATGAGCTAGAAACATGCATATCTGCGGTTACCAGTCTGTTTCAGTAACCCTTTTTCTTTTTGCGTGAATTACCCAAGAATCTCTTTAATGTTGTTGTTAACATATCACGCGATATTCCTACATCTGTTTTATTATTCACTATGGGTCGGAAGGTTCAGGCGGGGGCGCTATATGCGCCTCCGTGTCGATCTTGGTTGTTGTCCTGAAAACTCGGGATCTTCCAATTGAAGGCACAAATGAGCATTTGGTTTCCCTGCGGATATCCGTTGTTTTGTGTTTTCCCATGTTTCAATTAACATCTTTGTTCCCAAATTTCACTTCCTTATTTGGTTATACCGTGCTGGATAAGGCAAATGAGCTAGAAACATGCATGTTCGCGGTTACCACTCTGTTTCAGTAGCCCTTTTCCTTTTTGCGTGAATTACCCAAGAATCTCTTTATTGTTGTTGTTAACATATCAAGCGATATTCCTACATCTTCTTTGTTATTTACTATGGGTCGGAAGGTTCAGGCGGGGGGGGGAGGGGGCTATATGCGCCTCCGTGTCAATTTTGGTTGTTGTCCTGAAAACTCGGGATCTTCCAATTGAAGACACAAATGAGCATTTGGTTTCCCTGCTGAAAACCGTTGTTTTGTGTTTTCTCATCTTTCGATTAACATCTTAGCTCCCAAATTTCACATCCTTATTTGGTTATACCGTGCTGAAGAAGGCAAATGATGTAGAAACATGCATGTCCGCGGTTACCACTCTGTTTCAGTAGCCCTTTTTCTTTTAGCGTGAATTACCCAAGAATCTCTTTAATGTTGTTGTTAACATATCACGCGATATTCCTACATCTTCTTTATTATTCACTATGGGTCGGAAGGTTCAGGCGGGGGGGCTATATGCGCCTCCGTGTCGATCTTCGTAGTTGTCCTGAAAACTCGGGATCTTCCAATTGAAGGCACAAATGAGCGTTCGGTTTCCCTGCTTAAGTCCGTATTTTGTGTTTTCCCATGTTTCGATTAACATCTTTGCTCCCAAATTTCACATCCTTATTCGGTTATACCGTGCTGAAGAAGGCAAATGAGCTAGAAACATGCATGTCCGCGGTTACCACTCTGTTTCTGTAGCCCTTTTTCTTTTTGCATGAACTACCCAAGAATCTCTTTATTGTTGTTGTTAACATATCACGCGATATTCCTACATCTTCGCTCCCAATTTCACATCTTTATTTGGTTATACTGTGCTGGAGAAGGCAAATGAGCTAGAAACATGCATGTCGCCGGTTACCACTCGGTTTCAGTAGCCCTTTTTCTTTATGCGAGAATTACCCAAGAATCTCTTTTTGCGTGAATTACCCAAGAATCTCTTTATTGTTGTTGTTAACATATCACGCGATAGTCCTACATCTTCTTTTTTTTATATATATATATATATATATATATATATATATATATATATATATATAGATATATTTATGTATATAATATATATATATATATATATATATATATATTTTTATGTGCGGGATACTTTCTTTGACCTTTTATAGTATATATACATATATCTGAA
This sequence comes from Galeruca laticollis, assembly GCA_963921935.1. NCBI lineage: Eukaryota > Metazoa > Arthropoda > Insecta > Coleoptera > Chrysomelidae > Galeruca > Galeruca laticollis. Next base: position 80,865,428 of record OY998180.1, read on the forward strand.
GTTTTTCTTGGTTTTAGGTCGTTTTTATAAAATATAAACACAAAATGACGGTTTAAGTTGGGATTGCCATCATATATTAACGTTTCGGCTCACTCAAGCTTTTTTCAAAATATATCTACATCTAAAATAAAATGATCTCTTCACTAAGAGATACAATACAACGAAAATATTTTTCACTCACCTCAAACGTAGAATAATTGATGACATATACATTAAAATATCCATTTACAAATTTCGTTAAAAACATAAAATATTCTTTTTACTCTACGAAAACTAGTATTCACAACAAATAATCCATAACGTACATACACATTAAAACTATTTACAGTACTGATAGATATATCTTACTGAGGTTGTTTAAATCTTTTTTATTGTTAATGGCATGCTGGTTTTTTTGGATAGCTATTGATTCTAAAATTTCCCTCTTTTTTGTATTGTGTTCCGACCGACTATATATATATGTATATATATATATATATATATATATATATATATATATATATATATATATATATATATATATATATATATATATATATATATATATAGTTAATCCATCTACCATTTGCTGGTGTATGGTATGATGTATTCATGTACAAATTTCTTCCATTCTCGTCTGTTATGCTGTTATGTACCAATTCCGCTGCTTGTTTTCAAAGTATACCTCTTTTATTCAGTATTTATTCTATAACTTTTTCTAACGTCTGTCTTGGTCTGCCCCTTTTTTTGTTATTTTGTATTTTCGCTCTCCAATTTCTTTCTGCTGGTCATTCTTCATTCATTCTCTGCAAACGGCTCCACCAATCTAGTTGTCTCTCTTCTATAAATTCCAGTGCCAATTGTAGCTCTAGATCTTTTCTTATATCTATATTTCTCAGCCTCTCTCTCTCTCTCTCTCTCTCTTGGATACTTCTAAAGCTCTTCTAAAATATTTCATTTCTGTTGGTTGATATATCGTTTTGAAAACCTTTATTTTTGTCTACTTTGAAATTTCTATTTTATTTATGAATTTTGTGTTCATTACATAGTAAAGTTTATGTGTTTTTCTGAATTCTATTGTTGATATCGGCGTCTTGTGTCCCTCTTTCATCTACTGTTACCCCTAGATATTGCAAATTAATTACTTGTTCTATTTTATCTCCTTCTATGTAGCTATTTAATTTTTCTCTGTGCTCACCTATCATCATTACCTTTGTTTATTTTCATTCCATTTTCCTTCATTACTGTGTTCCATATATTTATTTTTTACTTCCAGCCAATAATACGTCATCTGTTCTTTCAGTTATATTTACATTTTGTAATTGTAAATGTCCTACACAATAAAGTATTTGTTAGCAGTTAACATTTCTTTATTATTCCATCCATGAATAGTATAAAATATAATTTTCTGTTAGTTTCAAAATTTCACTACTTATTCCTCTGTCCGAAAATATGTTCCATCCTTTATGTCTTGGAACTGCATCAGTGAAAAATACCATACAAATTTTCCTTTTTTCTTTAATTACTTTTTCGTTTATCTGTTTTATTGTGAATATATGGTCCTGGGCCATTTTTGAATCCGCTCTGTGTTTCTTCCAGTGTTCTGTCGGTCTTAACTCTTCTCCATTTTTCAATGATCTTTTCCAGTATTTTCATGCCTGTACTTAGTAATGTGATTCCTCGGTAGATGTTGCAAACCATGTGGTCTCCTTTTTTGAATATGGATACTATTAGTGCTACCTCCCAATTCTTTGGTAAGGTCTCTTCTTCCCATACTCTGTTGTAAATATGCAGAAATGTTTCTTTCTGTCCCATGTTTTTAATCATTTCTGCAGTAATTTTTCGGACCCTGATGCTTTTTCATTTTTTAGTTCATTGAATACTTCTTCCAGTTCTTATTTATCTTTTGTTTTGTTAATGTCGGTTTCAACTCCGTCCTTGTCGTCTATGTGCTCCTCCAGTGTGTGCGGGCAGCTGAGAAGATTTTGGTAATACCTTCTCCATCTCTCAATAATTTTCCTTTCTTCTGTTAATATTTCCCCATTTTTGGTTTTTATTTATTGCATATTTTGTTCTTTTCCTATTCGTTTGGTAAAATAGTTTCTGAGCAGTCTCTTCCCATTTTTTCTCCAAAGTTTTCCCATTGGTCATTTTAAGAGGCTGTTATTAATTCTTTTGTTCTCCCCCTTTCTGTTTTGTAGTTTTCATAGTTTTCACATGTTTGTTCGCTAGGTATCTTTTTCCATGCTTTTTTCTGTGCTCTTATTTGGTTTTTAATTTCAACCGCCCACCAGGGTATTTTTTGTCTGCTATTATCTTTCTTATGTATGCCATATACGTCTCCTGCAGTTTCTAGTAAAAAATTTTAAAGTAATACCAGTTGTCTCCGATGCTTCCATTGTTAGTTTGTTTATTTTGTATATCCAATCTTTTATTTATCTCTTTTTCGTATTTTTTCAGTTTCTTCATCTCTTAATTTATACGATTTGATTATGCGAGTTTTCTTGTTGATGTGTAAACTTCTGCTTGTTCTGTTTCAATGCATTTTCTTTGAATTGAGCCATTATTACAAAGTGATCACTACCAGTTTCCAGTCTACTTTTTACTTTTGTATCTATTATTGTTTTTCTGTATCTGCTTTCTATGACACAATCGATTATTGATTTTTCATTTCTACTTTTAGCTTCTCTAGTGTATTTTTGTATATATTCGTATGCAAAGAATGTGTTGGTTATGATCAAACTGTTTATGAGACAGAAGTCTAACATTCTTCTTCCATTGTTGTTTCTAGCTGTTTCTCCATATTTTCCAATTATGTTCCATATTTGTCATCCCTTATACCTACTCTGCTATTGAAATCTCCTATTATGTATATTCTTTCTTTGACTTGTGGCATTATTCCAGTAAATTCATCCCAAAACTTTTCTTTCTTTATTGTTTTGTCGTCTTCATTTGGACTATTCACAATTATAGTCTTTAATTGGTGTGTTTTTATTTCTACCGTTACAATCCGTTCGGACCATGCAGTCCAGTTTTGTATTTGTTCCTCTGCATCCTACTCCAGCTGCTGCTCTCTTATCCTGCCTTACTCCACTATATATCCATTTTCATCAGTTTTATTATTCCTTGTCCTTTTTTTTCCGTCCCACTAAACAAGAAACATAACAAGTCTTTTTTGTGATGTTCTTTTTAGAGACTTTTCGTGATGTTTATTTAAAACGGTGATAAGATATCTACTAGATGTCTTAATTTCCTTACCATCTCTATTAACATCCATGTCATGTAAATAAAACATATTTTTGATTTACACAATAATACTTGTATTCGCAGTTACATACACATCCTATGAACTTCTTTTTAGCAACTTCCTATAGGAAACATTTATACGATGTTAATTTGTATATATATATATATATATATATACAAATCAGTTTATAACGTTCTCCGCCGTCTTTTGATTTCCAGTCTCCATTGTTCTCGATCGGTCCAGAGACTCTCATCTACTCCTCTTTCTCTGATGTCTCTATCTATTCCTTCTCTCCAACTCAGTCTGAGTCTTCCTCTCTTTCTTTTTCCCTGTGGTGTCCAATTTAGTATTTTCTTTGGGATTATGTCTTCCGCCATTCTTTGATCGTGTCCATACCATCTAAGTTGGTTAATTTGTATGTCTTCCGTCATTTTGTGTTTAACATCCATAATTTCTCGGATTCTCTCATTTCTCACTATCTCCAGTTTTGATTTTCCGGCGGCGCATCTCCAATAATCCATCTCGGTGGCTTCAAGAAACTTACGAGTTTTTTCCTTTAGAGGCCACACTTCACTACCATAGCTGATGACACTTTTCACTATGTTGTTGTAAATTCTATGCTTATTTTCTTTTGATACTGCCTTATCCCACAAAATACTGTTGAGTTGTCTGATTGCTTGTCTTCCTTGGTTGTTTCCGTGTTTGATTTCTTCATCCAAACTACCGTCATTAGTGATGTGTATGCCAAGATATTTGTATTTTTTACAGTGTTTTATCTGATGTTGTTGTTCCAAGAAAAGGTCCTGTTATTCTCCACCAATGCACATATATTCCGTTTTCTGAAGATTTACCTCCAGCCCCCACTTATCGTATTCTTCAATTAATTTACGGGTCATGTATCCTAAGTTGTCGTAGTCTTGAGCTAGGACTATTTGATCATCAGCGAAGTAGAGAGTATATAGTATGTAATCGTTCAGTGGTATTCCCTTCTGTTCGCACTTTCTTTTCCACGTTTTCAGAGCTTGTTCTAAATTGATTTTAAACAAAGTTGGTGACCAGCAACAACCCTGCTTAAGACCCTTGTTAATGTTGGACTCCTTTGATAATGTTTGCCCTCTCATTATTCGGCTTGTGTTCTCTTTATAGAGTTCTCGAATAGCTTTTATCAATGTTGCTGATGTTGGTTTTCTCTAGAGCCTCACAGAGTTTTAGCTGGGGTACACTATCGTACGCTTTCTTGAGATCCACGTAAAGGAGGTGTATTTTTTGATTCCGTGCCGTCTTTTTCTCAATTATCTGTGTTATTGTGAATAAGTGATCCACAGTTGATCTACCAGCTCTAAATCGTACCAAGCATAGTGATTCCTCTATAATTATCACACACGTCTCTACTTCCCTTCTTATGTACGACGTTTTCCATTCTTCTGGCAAACTTTCTCCATTAATGCATTTCTGGAACAGGCAGGCTAATTGTCGATGTAGCTTTTCTGTACCGTGTTTAAGTAACTCCGGGGGGATATTACCGGGGCCAGGAGATTTTCTGTTTTTCAGTGCTTGACAAATCAGTTTTACTTCTTTGGTGTTGATTCTAAGTAGGGATGCTGTGATTCGTATTTGAGTGTCGGATTGTGGCTCTTGTAGTTGCTGATATTGTGTCCTTTGCCCAGTCAGCAGTTTCGCGAAGTATTTATCCAATTCTTCTAACGTTATTGGTGCGATAATATCTTTTGTCTTTTCTTGACGAAGAGATACTAACATTTTCCAGCTTTCGGTACTTTTACTACCTTCCAGGTACGTATTGTTTCTTGTGCAGTTTCTTTCCCAGCTTTCGCTCTTCTTTTTTGTTATAGCTGTGCGTACCTTCCTTTGGGCTGTTTTGTATTCTTTTTTATCTTGATCCGACTTTGTGTTGAGGGATCTGTTGTATTTGTCTCTCTTTATTTGTATCATTTCTTCTATTTCTTCATCCCACCAATATGGTGTTCTTCGATTGGGCTTTGCGTATTCTCCCAGGGCTTCAAGTGCGGCGTTTTTCAAGCATCTTTTAAGATACTCGTATTGATCTTCTGTGTTTTCAAAGCTTTCTTGTGTGAGTTTTTCATCAATTCCTTCACGCTATCTTGGTTGAGGCTATCTAGGTTGTACCTGATTTCTGTGTTTTTTTGTTCTTGTTCGCTTGTGTCTTTTCCTTTGTTACACGGAAGGGTAGTATTTTGGATTTGACAAGATGGTGGTCACTTCCACACGCCGCGCCTCTATAGGCTCTAACGTCCTGTATTTTCAGTGTTGTAGTTTGCCGGACCATCACATAATCTATGATAGTTTTTAGGTTTTTAGAGTGTTGCACCCAAGTATACTTATGTATTTCTCGATGTTCAAAAAAGCTGTTCAGAATTCGCAGGTTGTTTTGGTCGCACATATTGATGAGTCTATTTCCATTGTCATTTACAGTGTCTTCTCCGAATTGTCCCACTATTTTATCTTGCTGTTTCTTTCCCGTTCTAGAGTTTAGGTCTCCTACCAGTATTATTTCTCGGGATGTTACAATTTCGGAGATTTCGTATGACAGTTGCTCGAAAAATTCATCTTTATCATTGACTAAGGCATCATCATTAATAGCGTACGCTCCTATGATTGTAACTTTATTTCCGTGTATACTTAGGTTCATTTTTATGATTCGTTGACTGATTGCTTCCCAGGATGTGATGCATCTTCTCAGATTTTTAGGAATAAGTTTAGGCACTCCTTGTTAGTCTCTTTTGTCTTTTGATACCCCTGATCAAAAGTGGTCATATTGTCCTAGATTTTCTGAGCATACTCCTTTTTTCTTTTTTCTTCTTTCTTTCTTTGCACCACTATATCCATCTTTGCGTTCTTTACTTCAGAGAGAGGCCTTGAACGTTCCAAGTACCAATATTCATTGACCGTTTTCTAGGCTTGGGGCGTCTTCATTTGTTCCGCAGGTTCCGATGCCAATTTTTACTGGAATTTTCAACCTTTTAGTTTTTTGACGAGTATCCAGGGATTGGCCGGATGCCTCAACCCCCATCCTGGAGGGCCAGAGCTTTAATTTCGGAGTGTCTCTCTCCAAGACAGATTGTCTTCTATACGACTCAAGAGATCCATCTTCCCTTTTTGATTTTATACTATTCCTAAAATCAAGGATTGCCCCTTCCAGCGGTTCTATCATTTTGAGGATTCTTCCTCTACGCCTCTCCCGTCGTTGGGGTCTTCATCCGTAACCCTGGACAAGAGGCCCTTACAGGGTACTATCAGCCGGGGCCAGCTGAAACCAGGTTATTTTGCGAGGTGTCACTCCTCGATCACTCCACACTTCCTCACTTCTTGCGTGGTGCGGCCCCAGGCTTAGGACTGGTATAGCGGTGTTACCGTGTTGTATACTTCTCACTAATGTCACATACAGAACGTTACTGTAACATTACAAATTAACATGTTTCTAAGATGATCACATGCTGCAGTTACTTTTACATCTTTCGAAATAATTTTTAGTAACTTCCTGCGATTACGTCTGTACGATGTTAGTTCATAAAACTCTCAGTAATATCTCATATTAAACATCACTGTAACATAAAATAGAAGAAAACAAAAGAGGAACTGACGAACGAAACAAACAGTAGTTATCTGTGGAAACAAATGACAAGCATGAAATGCACAAATATGAGGTGGCGGATGGTTTTCAGTATTGTGTTATATTTTATTTGCAGGAAGCACATTTTTTGCAAAAAGTACTTGAATGAAGTGGTCTTCGTTTTCGTTAGTTCATACTTAGCTACAGTTTCTATACTCAGTTATAATTCTTGTTATAATGGACGAACAACAGTTGTTATCGGTAAGTACCTATTCCAAAATCATAATTATCAAAACTTAATACTCATTCAATACTTTAATCGGCTATTGTACATTGAAATTCCAGGTGGCGGAATTGTGCAAGAACATTATATAACATAGTTTAAAAAATAAGGGTTTTTTCAAGTTTTTAAATATTTTAGTTAGTAAGTATAATTTAAAAACGATTCACAATATTTCAAATCCTAGATATGCATTATACCCTACAAAAAACTTTATATTGCAATAGGGTAGATATTATTAATAATAAAACATGCTCATATGTTGGCAGAGATTTGAATCTAGAAGAAAATATTTTCAATGTTCAAGATGTTTTAGAAGCTACTTACGTTAATAAAATTAAAAATGAATAGTTGGTAATTATGTAAAGAAAGGGGAGTAACTATTTCAGATAGTCTGATATAGACATTGTATTAAACAGTACAAAAAATATTGAATCAAGTATCTCTAGTTCTAGTTTTTGTAGTACTTGTAGTCATAGCCATCAATATAGTTTTGCAGGTTAAAAATTTTTAACATTATTACTAACAATTCTTGTGAACAATTAGAGACTGTTTAAGACTTTGAAAACAGAAATTCCTGTTTAAAAGCTCATTTCCAATTGAGAATACACTGAATACAATAAATAAGCTGTAGGTGTCCCTTACAATGGTACCTATATTAATCTAGTTGAAGAATATGTAACTTATGACACTGAATGCTCCAGTCAACAAACAAAACTCAATTATTTATTATGGTAGAAACACAGCTATTGGATACTCAATTGGATACAATTAATTATAAACTCATTTAACTTGATAATGTGTTCATATGGCTTCTTCATAAGTAGTTTTTTTGTATACAGTGTATTAATAATGCTTAGTTTTAATCAAGTTACAATTCCACGATGTTAGTATACAATATGTTCCAGGATGAAAATAACAAGATGAGAATAATATATTATTTTATACAGAAAAGAAGTATGAATTTTCATGGCACACCTGAATTTACCTGCCAAACGGAGTGAGGCATGTAATAGAAGGTAAATCATGAAAAGTCACTTCTCGAAATAAAATAGGTTATTATTCCATTGAAGAATCCCGCATGTATCTTATGGAAAATGGGTCCCAGTCAACTGGCTGAAAATCAAGTTTCATGTAGTTTATGATGATTGATCAGAGGTCTCCATGGGCACAATTTGATCTAAAGGAATTGTCTTATTAACTGCTCTTCAGAACACCTTTAAAGGTTTCACAGATAAGGATTTTGAAGTGTACGTTATGGAATAGTTGAGGCACTCGAAACAGCGACTCTTGCGTGAGAAAAAGTAACCGTAAGTAAACGATAGAATTTTCTTTAATCAGATTATATTTCTGCTGATTTAACGTAATGTTTCGTAAAATATTCATGGTATGAAATTTTTATTCGTTTTAATATTATTAAAAAACTGTTGTAATAAATTTTCTATAAACTAGCTGTAATGGATGTGTATCCGTTAAACTTTATTAATTCAGTTTCAAAGTATGTTACGTTATAGCAACTATAGATTAATATACCCTTTTTTATTTCTTGCTTTCACTGAATGCGTTCAATAGTTTCCACTTTCCACACGTGTTATGTAATATGCTTACACAATTTTTTTTAGGCTGGATTTCTGGACAAGATATTTTTTTTCTAATTTTGTACCTGTTTTTCTCAAATTTACTGTACTGTTCATCAATAGTGAATAAACGTTTTAAATCCTTTATTGCTTTTTTGCTATTTTATTTCAAATGTACAGGGTGAACGACTATGAACGACTGTAGGCCACATCTCAGAAAAGAAACTTTCAAAAAAATTACCTTTAGGTAAGTGATCCTGAAAAATTGCTGGAATATATTTCGCAGTCTCTAAAATATCCGCTAGGGGTATAATGAACACTCGAAAACATAATACTCCAAAAAACCATACTTAAGGTGTCCTAAAAATACAATTTTTGAAATCTTGATGAGATTATGAAAAAATTTAATTAAGGAGATTTTTTGCCATTATTCTTCAAATAATGGGTGGAGAAGGTTCAAACATATGAACAAATGTATAACTTTTTCGTTTTTTAACCGATAATAATGATTTTAGCTGCATTTAAAAGAGTTTTTCTGTTTAATGAGATTGATAACAAAATTAGATTATTTTGTATCCATTCGGAAATTTCAAATGTAAATTGAAGCATTTTTTTAATTTTTATATCTGATAACGCAAATCTTATATTTTCAAATAGATTCCTATTTTTTTACCCCTTTTTATCAGAATTTAAAAAATGCCTCATTACATTTGAAATTTCCGAGAAAAATGGGAAAATTGTCGACTTTTCAACATAGCGTTGACAAAATTGTTCAATTTTGTTATTTTTGTTAAGCATATCTTATTAAAGAGGAAAAACTCTTTTAAATGACAGCAAAAACATTGATATCGATTAAAAAACAAAAAAGTGTTACGACATTTGTTTTTTAGGTTGAACTTTCCCCCACCCATTACTTGAAGAATAAGGACAAACAGTCCTTAACTACATTTTTACATAATCTCATCAATATATCAAAAATTGTATTTCTAGGATACTTTTAGAATGTCTTTTTAGGAGATAATCACAGTATTATGTTTTCAGTGTTTGTTCCACCGCATAGCAGATATTTTAGGAACTCAAGAATATTTTCCAGCGATTTTTCAGGGCCATTTTCCTGAAGGTATTTTTTTAAAGTTGTACCATGACTATTTTTTGAAATATGGCCGACAGCCGGCGTTCTTAGTTGTTCACCCTGTATTTGCTGATTAGGCACAGAAACATCTATAGGATGTCATCTAGAATGTTTGATGTATATTATTTAGAGGTTTAAGTAATGTCCATACAACATCTAAGAAAATACACTGTATTGTTTTTGAAATGCCGCATTTAGATCATTAATAAGGTGTTATTTTGTAGACATTGCATTAACATCGCAAGATGTTAAAGGGCATTTCAGAATGTAACAGAAATGTTGTTTTTAGTTCATTATAAAGACTTCCTTTTAAGGAAGTTCTAGTAACATCACAGTAATGTAAAAAGGCAGCGCTTTAACATCGCTGAGAAGTTAGGTTGAAACATCACAAAAGTTAACAGCCACAAGCTGGGCATAAGCGGTTGAATAGATGTGCATGTGATAAAAACAAGAGGAAAAAAGGAAGCACATTATCACAATGTGATGTTGAATTAACATAACTGTGATATTTATTTCTCTTTCTTTTCCGTTATACTTTTAACATTCCATGTCACTATTTTCCATATATTAGTTTCCATTATATCATACTGGGTTTTCTTATTATCCCTTTGTTTCACTGTTTCTGTGTCGGTCATTATCTCGTTTTCCCTAATCATTACCGTTTTCAATTTTTGCCATTTTTTCTTTGTTTCCGTAATTGCCAATATATCCAGATTTGCTTTTTCAAGTTCTATTAACGCTTGCTCTTTTCCGTAGTATTTTAATAAATGATATGGATCTGATACGACGTCAAAGGGATTCAAATTATCAATTATTGGAGTAATTTTCTTCTTATCCACATCTCGTGGCCCATAACCATTGGAACATTCATTGATTAATTTCATTCCAGAATCTAAATAACACGGATATCCTCTTTTTGTTTGAAATATATGTGAATTGTCTCCGATGTTGAATAAAAAGAAAGGTTTCAATTCGAGACATCAATATTACAATAATAAAACCCCAAAATTGCGGTTGGCCTTATAGTAACAATTGGAGAGTCGACAATAGATCGCTGGCAGCAGCCTCATCATATTGTACAAGCGGAGAAACAGAGACAGTGCAAGTCCCGTTAGACGGGACTTTGAATAACATCCAGTCGTTTTATATTGTATGAGTGACGTGTCATGCGGTGTTACTTTTAATTTCCACGGGGAAATGGAAAATGCGAACAATACAAGAATTTACCCAATATAATGTATTTTGCATTCATTGCGAATTTATAACGTACCATTTTATTTTCAAATTTGACAGAGATTTGACAAAAATTCACTATCCGGATTTTATCTTACTGATGGTTTGTACTAGGTATCACGTTTATTTGAGAGGATATTCTCTTGCTTTCATTAAAAACGCGGCAAACACTAATTTGATATATTCAATGTATCACAGTGGCATCAATTTCATTTATTTGAAGCGATCATGTTTTTAGTCAAAGGGTATTACGTTGATTTGAATAATTTTCTGTAATGTCTCTTCATGAAAGATAATTCAATAAACGGGAAACATATGAAGTCCAGTACTACAATTGTTGAGAGTGACTCATATTTTCAACATTGATCTTTGCGGGTCTGAGGGGATAGGAAATCGACGTGTCATAGGCGTGAGGTTATTATTAAAAATAATCTTCAGCATTTTAGAACGAATTGGTTGTCAGAAAAATTATTTTCTCATTTTGGAGATGTAATAAACAGTTCAACATAATTGAATAATTATTTCCATAAAATATAAAAAATATAAACAGATAAAAATTAACATTAACCTAATTCGAATCTGAGTCATTTATGACATCTTCGTTTTTGTCAGTAATATCTTCGCTTACTGCACAACTACGGGTTCGATGGCAATTTCAATGAAGTTATCAAGATTCCACATATTCTGCTCTTATTTCACAACATGTTCCGTACAACTCAGCAAACAGCAACATTAGAACTTGTATTACATCACCGCCAAGTTGACTCTGTTTTTGCAGCAATAAAAAACGACTTTATTACCAGCAGTTTGCCAGGAAGTGCAATTTGCATCGTAACCATACATTAACAAAAAGTGTTTCCCATACCCAAATTAACTCACATTAACATGTACTACTGTCACCAAGTGTCAGCTTACAACTTTGGAATCCATGTGGCTGGTGTAGATAATGGATTGATGTGTGTTTGACATAATGTACAATCGGGAAGGGGAAGCAACCAAATGGCGTCTTGCCTTTTGCAGGTATTGAACTGTGGGCTACTCAGCACATACAAAAACAATATGTGCATCTGGATTGACAATTGTGCGGACCCGTTAATGAACAAGTGCTATTGATCTTATTGATTTTTCCTCTCTGTCATGGCATTTTCGATGTAGTTAACCACAAGTTTCTTATATCCGGACACTCATTATCAGCTCTGATCGGGACTTTGCGCTTATTGAAAAGAGAGCGAAACGGTCTAGGCTGTACAACATGCATGATGTGATGAATGCTGTAGTCACTGTGAGGTATTCCCATCCTTTTAGAGTGCTGAATATGAGGGACGAGATTTTTAACTTTGATGTTGCATATTCCGCGTTGCTATACACATCTAAACTTGGAATATCAAAAGCTTCTTGGCTTCAAGTTTCCAAAGACGATCGCGGTTTCATTTTGTATCAAAGAAATTACCGTGATATTGCACCTTGAGAAAACTGTCGAGAACTGAAACCAGGTATTACTATCGCTAGCATCAAGAATGCTACTTTGACTTCTCTAGAAACTGCTATACCATTAAGTGCGGCTAATCAGAAGGACCTCACTACAATACTATAGTTTCTTGATGATCGTAATAGGGAATACATTTAAAACATTTTATAAAACTGATGATTGAACACTTGGTTAATTTACCAGTATGTAGATTGTTTTTTTTTTCGTCTTCCTAGGTGATCTTATTAGTTTTTCATTAGAGTCCATATATTATCACTATGTCTGGAGGAAACCTACCTTGTACACACCGCGTTTCACAAGACGTAAAGGCTTGCCGTAAATAGCCGGCCAAGTAGAAGAGAACTACAATAAAAATCTTCCCAAGTCAAAGGTGGAACAGCATAATCCTTTGATTGCATGGCTAGTCGGTGAACTAGTCGTTATTATGCAAACTGCAGGGCACCTGGCGTTTCCTGGTTTCAATAGCCTTCCTGCTGCATACGGGGCTCTGCCGTAGGTGACCGTTTTTCCCCTAGCTTCTCGTGAGACATATATGGAAATCCCAAAAGAAAAAACTCAGGGGGGCAGACTCCTCAAAAACTACAGAGAACGAAATCCTTATGGAAACGGGCAGCATCGTACAGGACGTTGAACATCCTGAAATTGGAGCTGCCCTGCTTAAATCTGGCAGTGAGGAGAAAACTGACTCAACCTCAAAAGCCCTCTTGAATGGGAAAGGGAGAATCAGGCCTCCCAATAGGAGAGGTCAGACGAAAGGCCGCTGAACCGTTAGGGGGGAAGACACCCGCTGACAAAGGATTAAAATAGTCCGGTCAGCGGTAAAGACTCCCGACGGTCAACGAAGAAAAATAAGAAGGCGGCAGACAAAGTGCTTCAACACATATCAAATCAACCGTTAGTCAGGTTACTGCAGGAGTAAAAGTGTGTATTCTGCCGACTAACAAACTATCAAGAGGCTCTTCGGCACTTCCACACCACCATTATGTCGTTTGTCCAATACAATAATAACAGATAATACTTCATTTGAAAATCAACATACTTTATTACAACTACACCTTGAATAATTAGCGAATACGTCACGTGACATATTGCAGTTTATACCACTCCAATACAACAATAACAGATAATGACTTTTTCAGTTATCAACGACTTTATTATGATTACACTCTGCATAATTACGTCATCCTCATATGATCAAAGAGATATGTGACCAATAATAACATTATTTTACATTCCGCCTACGCCACATACTCCTCCGCGTCGCCGTTATACCCTTTATCTCACTCCAATATAACAATAACCGATAACGCCTTCTTTTATATGAACTTTATTACGAATATACCATGTATAATTAGCGAACACGTTACATGACGTAATGCCGATTGTCTCACTTCAATGCAATAATAACATCCTAATACCATTTAATATGATCTATATCACGATTATATCCTGTATAATCAACGAACACGTCACGTGACATAATATCGTGTATCTCATCTGTTCCACCAATAATTTAAACCACTCTTCGAATTGCTGTAATTTTCGCAGAGTTGCAGAGTGACAGTTAACCTCAAACTTTGTTTTAGTCAAACATATCAAATATATGCTAGTTCTAGTTTGTGTTAATGTTTAAGTAATTATGAGAGTTAGTAAGGGCAAAGAAGGTATTCCAATAAAGCTGGCTGTGCTACTGGTGATTAGGGCACAAAAAGATGTACTTTTGGACATTTTTCTGCAAATGTTTCCCATAAGATTAAATGAGAGGGCTGGCAGAAAGTTTTAGATGTTGCCAAATCAACTGGGCTTGTTACGGATAACCGAGACTGGACATTGGTCGGTGGCAAGTTGTTCAATGAATGGAAAAGTCTAACCTTGGTAAGTTAAAAAAAATACACCTCATGATTTTTCCTTTTACGTTTAAAAACTAGGCTACTTATTATTAATATTCAGTACTAAAATGTAAATAGTCCTCTTTAAGTGGTTAGGCCTAGAGTTAACTACAAGACGCCCCATTAGGTTGTCGTGATCACGAAACCTACAGTTTCAGATCACGACGATTTATTCAATATCATGTTTCTCCTCCACCAAAAACCCTGATGCCCACTTTATTCCCTTGGGCTATAAAAAAGTATATTCAATATCAAGGGTGGTATACGCAAAATTCTACATGAGTAGAAAGATCCGTAGGCGAGGGAAACGGTTCTACAAGTGTAGAATTTTGAATTCCGCCCGAATATTTAGACTCTAAATTTTCTACGACAATCAAATGAAATACTAAACAACATATATTGAGTTGCTAACTCCTTAATTCCTGGAGGAGTTGTGGTGAAATCATCACTGCTGTCAGTATCAAACACTAAAAAGGAATGTAGCCAAGCAAAAGCTATTATTTAAATGAAATTATATAAATTTACTTACTTTTTACAATTTACAATTTTGACAATCGACATTTTTCACAGTTGACCATTGCTTTTCTTCTTTTTTCTTAAAAAGTGCCACAAAATACACTTATGCTGCACTTCTGGCTCTAACAATTAATACTCAACGACCATATTTGTCATTTTACAATCACTTTGGAGGTTTTTTATGCCTTTTGATATTTCGGCACTATTTCTACCCTGCTTCCTGCAGCTGGTGTAGAAAATGGAACACACGCCTATTTTCTCTTTCTGTCAAGTAAACCGTGACATTTAGAGGGCGCCATGAGTACTCATTCCATACCAAGAGCGAGAATGAATATTCTTACCCTAGGGCTAGAATGAAGCTATTCCATAATCAAAAACTACATCGGAATATAGAAATTCTATAATAGTCGTAGGAAAATGTATATTTTATATTGGTCCTTTTGTTTAGTTTAATTTTTGTTCCAATATTACCAATATATGAGCCTTTTCAGTTTACAACAAGCTTTAATTAACTTGATGTATTACAGTCAAAGGAAAACAACGCTCGCACAACTGGTTTTGGAGGCGTAAAAGAGAAAGTTTTGGATGAAGTAGATAATATAATATTGGATATTATAGAACCTGACTCTCCTGCTGTATAAGGGATCGGATGTTCCGAAAGCCAGAATTCCTCGGCTTCACGTCCAGGAAACGAAACCATTACTTTTTCTGAAAAGAGTCGCAATGGAGAATCGCAGCCAACTAGGTCTACTAATTCTCATAGCAATGAGTCATCGGTACCTGGAGGAAAATAGGTAGTGGTTCTTCATATAATCGACCTATTATAAACACCACTCATGCGGCCACTGTCACTGAAGAAAAAGATTGTCTGAAGAAACAATTGCTTAAATCGCAATTATACCTGAATAAGTTACATGCATTGAAGTTAGGAAGAGAATTGAGTTTGAAACCCTCTGAACTAACTGAGAAACTTGCCAAATATGAACAAGATGTATTCTGTTCACCCTGGATGATTCAGATCAAGTTATAAATGAGAGTGATTGTGAGGGTGAAATTAGTGGAAACTGTGTTTTAGTGGCACAACAATAGAAATGTGTATTTAAGAGACCAATTCCAAAAATACGAATTTGTAAATAAACACATCTTCAACTTTAAAATGTTTATGATTAGCGCAGTTTCTTCATAACAATGATTTACTCAAAGAATTGTAGTAGTTTCTGAAGCCGTACTTGAGCTGCATCACCTTCAGTCGGAATATCCTCAGGGGGTTTCAAGTGTTCATCTTCTTCATAATTATTTTCTTCAAGTGCTGAGAAATAGTTCTCATCTCTACCACTAAACAAGCAACGTTGTGAAGTATACAGCAAACTATAACAACTTCCGCCGCATGTCTTGGAGGGGCACGTAAATGGCTTACGCAAGGAAATCTTTCATTTAAAATACCAAAGGTATTTTCTACCATTCTTCTTGTAGCCTTATGCGCATGATTATATTTTCTTTCCCTCAAATTTTCAACTTTTCCATTTTATAGAACCATAAGCCACTCCTTCATTCCATACGCATATGCACTGTCCCCCAAAATGACCGCATCGGGAAACGGTTTCCAGCCATTTTGAAAATTCATGTATACAGCTCAGTTACGAAATACTCCAGAATCGTGTACACTTCCGGAACAGCTTAGGTTTACAGCAAAAACTTCGTAATTAGGCCCAGAAATCATCATGGAATGTAGAGCATATTTACCAAATCTGTTTACGTACTGCGCCTCGTGCACAGAGGGAGCATCAATATTTCATAGTTCCATTCAAATAGCCACAGACAGAAGGAGAACCTCTTTTTCGAAAAAACTGTGTCTTCTGGCCAGCACACGGTGTTTTGGAACATTCTCGTAATTATAGCCTCGGTAACTTGCTTGATTGTCCTGTAGACAGTAAACTTTGATGTACCATGGATAGCTGCAGCTGCGTGATCCTGTGATCCATTTTCAAGCCATTTAAGACGCATTAGAAATTTTTGGTCAGCCTTTAACCGCTTACTTCGTTTAGTAGATTGTACCAGTAGATTACCGATTTTTGACAAAACAAATTCTGTCTGTGTTCGATTTAATCTAAAAGCTTCTTGGAATGCAAAGTCACCAACAATGTAGAAATTAGAATTTTCCTTATAAATTCTCCTATTACCGCCTTCATCTCCACTGAAATCATCACTGGAAAATATAAGAGGGTCAATTAAATCCATTATACTCAATATAATGACTTGACAATTATTAATCACTAACTGCACACTAACTGAATTAATTCATTTAAGGTTATAAGCTGAGCATAGCAGTTTGGAAGAGTAACAATTTTCTTTGTATTAGATTTCAAGACTGCAATATTTTAGACTCTTCATTAAGTTCAATAATATTGGTGGAACAAAATATGACAAATTCCACAGAAAACTTTGCACTCTGACTCTGCAAAAAATTACAAAAATGGTGTAACAGGAATTTCTTTAAAAAGTGCGGAGTGCAGAGTTGCAGAGTTATATGGAGGAATAGGCTCCACATCTGTTTCGTTTGAGTTGTCAGAACTACAAAGAAAACAAAGATCTCTTTTTATCTGTACTACAATAAGACCGGTTGAAAAACAAAATGCATTCAAATGAAACTGGGAAGAATACATCCGTCTAAAATATACAGGATGCCCAACAAACCAAACGACATCGGAAAACATACGGCCGCCAGTCGGCACGCACGGTACTTTGGTGGCTGAAGTAGCCATTATCTGGACCTCCGTCGGCACAGTTCGGATATACCGTTCTTAATATACGAAGAATCGGCTTTTACTCGGCAACTTAACGGCAAACCGAGAGCGGCTGATATGTTTTCGGGCCGGAAGTGGCTACTACTCGGAGACTCGCTACCGGGAGACCATGTTTCGTGCTAAAACCGATCCGGTAGGATGTTTTACTGGCTATATTCGACTCCGGGCCGCGTTCGGTTAGCAAGCCGTAAAGTGGTACCAAATCATTCGCGTTTAAATTTCGCGCCGCATCATTTGAAGGCCATTTTGTTTGTCTTTTGTATTTTTGTGAGGTTATTGTTTATTGTTGTGTTGTGAAACTCAACTCTTACTCTTAAACTAGGGAAAAAGAATCTTGTTTTATGTTATTTTTATATTTGGGGCTGATTTGGATATAGTATCGTGAATCGTGCTGCCGTGATAATACTCGTAGATTATCAATTATATTCTTTGATCATTTTTGTGTTTCTTCGCTGCCGGTTAATTTATTGTTATTTCAAGAAAGTGTAGGCAGAAGACAAGTATAAAAATAAATAATGTCCCAGTCGCATTTACATGATGGGCAAAATAATTTGTAAGTACAAGTGTGAAGTATCTTATGGTACAAGCGATTAATGTAACAATCTCAATCAAATGTTACTTAGATTAAATTTCAAAAGATGTTTTGCTGGAATCTATTTTAACCTATATAATTATGGCGTCTGTACCTAAAATAAGTAAGAGACAAGAGCGGCGTTTGATTGCCACGCAAATGCAATCAATATTAAGTGATTTTACTTCTATAAACGAGGCTTTGAGATCTGAATGTTCAGAGCCCAAGATAGAATCTTCAGTCTGTGCATCTCATTTCGAACAAGATGTCTATAATTCCCCAAGTAATTCCCAATATGATCCTAATTTGGAGACACAAACTAAAACGTCCAGCCTCACTTCTAACATTTCTAACTCCAGTTTCATTGATATTCACAGATTAGCGAAATCCAGTGACTGTATTGAAGCACAAACAGGGCCTCCAACAGAAAGTGTGTTATCAGAGACAGAGTTTGATTACATATTTAGCTTAGATTCTGACTCTGATATCGAGGAATCTAACAATGAGCATGGCAAAACTGATAATAAGAATAAAACTGACCCTGTACTTGTGGAAGATACAAACAGCAGTTTCTTAAGAGGATGCGCATTAAGAAATAATTTAACACATAAGTCAGTAACTAAACTGCTGCAAGGGTTTTCCACAAAACCAGATATCAGTAACTTGCCCAAAGATGCTCGTACTTTGTTACAAACTGCTAGGCATGTCAATACACTTCAAATGGATAATGGTTTATTTTATTACCTTGAATTAAGTCAAGGTATCATAAAAATTTATAACAAATTGGAAAATGAAGCTATCCCCAACATAAAGAATGACCAGCACATCGTTTCCAAAAACACTGATGGATTTTGGTACATTGTTGCTAAAATTTCAACCTATTCTCAGGGATGTGAACACAGTCTCGGTCAGGAAGAGCGACTAAAGGAGCTCCTATCAAAAAATGGCCGGGAGTCAATGGCTGAAGGTCATGAGGATCTGATGATAATGGGAAAAGTGGTCTTGAATTCATTATTGCTTCTATTTGGACTAGTATAGTAGCAAACTGCTCAAAAACGTAATGTGACCCTTGTAACATACGGGTGATATGAAACTTCGCACTCTTTATGGCAGCCTCCCATATTCCACCCCAGTGTGGTGATCTGGGGGGTATGTATTTCCAGGTGATGGCTGTTGAAGTTGAATAGTCAAAAATGGGTGAATTAAGAGTATTAAGGAGCTCGTAGAGTTCTCTGAGCTGGTTGTGTGCCCCAACGAAGTTGGTGGCATTATCACTAAAAATTGTAATTGGAACTACTCTGCGGCTCACGAAATGTTTGAGACATGCAATAAATGCCTTCGCTGATAAATCCGACACCAATTCGAGGTGAACTGCCTTAGATCCAAGGCAGACAAAAAGAGCCATATAACATTTTGTTACTGGTGCTTTTTTAAGAGTTGACGATTTAATGAGGAATGGCCCTCCGAAATCCACTCCTACGTGCAAAAATGGTCTCGAGGGAGTAACTCGTTCTGTGGGCAAATCAGCCATCATTTGCTGGGATGTAATTGCTTTAAGTCGGGTACAAATAACGCACTTGTGAATAATTCGCTTCACCTCTCCTAGTCCATTAATTGGCCAGAATTTAGTGCGTACATTGCTCAGAACATTTTGAGGACCACTATGGCCAAGACGAATATGTTCGTGCCTCAGTAACAAAGTCACAAACTGAGACTTGGGTGGCAATAAAATAGGGTGTTGTTAGTCAATAGGTATATCGGCATTGGACAGACGACCACCTACTCTAATAATGGAGTCTGGGTCTAGGAAAACATTTAAAGACAAAAGATGTTTGTCTTGTGGTGGTTTGTTCCCTTTGAGCAATCGGATAACATGTGGGAATGCTGAGCATTGAACCTGAATAATAAGAAATTTACGAGAATAGAATAGTTCAGCTGGAGTCCGGGGACCAATTCGTTTATCAGGGCTTCTAACGTTACGAACAAATCTAAGTATATAAGCCATAGAACGTAGCATTTTATTATATGATGAAAATTTTGACATAAAGTCTAGCCAAGTATTAGTGGGTGGGTGTATAGAGATCAGAAGTGTTTTTCTTTCTTCTGGTAATTGCGATACTTGTTTAAACGAACCGTATATGACGGTATCTGAGGAAGTGGTACTTAAGAAAGGAGGGCCTTTAAACCACAAGGATGAATCATTTGTGACGGACATGCCACGAGAGAGCAAATCTGCAAGATTCAATTTAGATTTGATATGCCTCCAAGAAGCTTCTGAGGTAAGGGCTTGAATTTGTTCAACCCTGTTACTAACGTAGATTGTCCATTTCTCAGGAGGAGAACTTATCCATGACAATGCTACTTGAGAATCTGACCATAATACATATGCAGAGATTTGAAGATGATTTTTAAAAATTATTGAAATTCTTGAAAACAGTTTTGCTAAAAGAACCATGTCATTTAGTTCTAATTTTGGGGTAGTGAGGGGTTTGCTTAATGGGGAGACTTTGGACTTAGCAGCCACTATGTATCAGAATTAGGATCCCACGTAATACCTAAAACTGTACATGGGATGTCTTTTGAGTATAGCTTTTTGAACGAGGAATCATCAGAGAATAATGTTTTAGAAATTGTATTGGAATTAGTACGGAATTTATGTAAATTAAATCCAGAGGACCCAAGAGTTTGCCTTAAGTCAAAATACAATTGTTCCAATTCTGCTATTGAGTGAGCACCTGTCAATATGTCATCTACATATGTCCGATTTAAGAGAGCATCTTGTACATGGGGTAAATGAGAATTCCGTAGGGCTATTCCTTTTAAAACTCTGCATGCTAAATAAGGTGCACTACGTTGGCCAAAGGAGACAGTGGTAAGCTCTAAATAAGTGAAAGGATCATGAGGAGAGTCCCTCCAAAGGACATTCTGCAAAAAATAAAATTTCGGGTGTATGCATACTTGTCTATACATATTTTCGATGTCAGCGGTCAGAGCATAAAGGTAAGTCCGAAATCTTGTTAATATATCGAACAGTTTGGGTTGAACTCTAGGCCCTGTCAAAGTTATATCATTTAAAGAAAGGGAACTCGAAGTTTTCGAAGAAAAATCAAATACAATCCGGACCTTTGTACTGGCGCTATGGGTCTTTACTATACTGAGATGAGGGACAAAGTATTTATGTTCCGACAAAGGGGAGAGAAGAGACAAGGGTATCACCTTAGCATGTCCTAATCAAAGGTATTCTTCTAAAATGTTTTTATATTCAGTTTTCAACTCGGGATTCCTTTCAAATTTCCTTTCAAGGGACGAAAATCTATTTATAGCAGAAATAAATGAGTCACCTAGCAGACAGTGAGCTTGAGGAGAAATCAATGGTAAATGGACTTGAAATCTTCCATTAGGAAGGATTTCAGTGGAGGAAACAAATATTTTTTCGGCTCTTGCATCTTCATCTGTTACAACAATATGCAAGTAATACCTCTAGTTTAACTAAATAAATCTCCTAGTTCAAACAAACTTATTGGCTAATAGACTTATACGGAACAGCGTGTATTTTATGATAATACTTTAACTCTAGTGGCATATCTGTCAGTTTTTTACAGAATTTTCCGGAAACCGAATTGATTATATTATTTGGATATATGGTAACTTCGCTTAGTGGCACGGCGTTTAAAGACCATATGAATAATTTATTCCCAGTATGAAATGGAACTATTAATTAGTCACCTAACAGCGCATATTTGTTCCTGGATTATCTCGACGAAATTTTATTTTTCATTTGAACTGGTCCCACATAGACCGAGAGCCCTCGACAAAATCAATGCATTATCTAGAGCGGGGTTCTGACTAGGAGGTTTCACTGAATCACTTGAACTGAATCAGTATTACTGAGCAAAAAATGAACGTCAGAACACATTTTAATTAAAAATGATCAGTAATTTTTACTTTAAGTAAAAGTGAAAACAAGTTCTACTTTTTGTTCATTTTGACTGATCAATTTGAAATAATGAATGCAAACTGAAGTGTGAGAACATTATTTTCAGTTTTGCTAATTCTGAGATTGGGGTGAATGTAAGTAAAGTAAGTTTATTTGATCAAAATGGTTCTTTCGAAAGCGTGATGATCAAACTGATGTATTCGGTAAAATAGGAACCGTGTGAACAGATACCGTTCATTATTTTCACGAATAATGAGTCAGTGTTCCCTATATTTCGCCCTACGAAATCGAATAATTTCTATCCTAGTACGGCCCTGGCATAACAATATTTTCTTCGAACTGTGTAGGATATCGTTTCATATGACCAATAAAAATAAAACATTTGGGAACAATATAGCTCTGGACGCCGAAAAGGTTTGTTACGCCTTAATCTTGATTTTCAATTCAAGTAAGTAACAACTGAATATACAATAGTTTTTAGTATCGCCTCTGACAAATGCTACTTTTTACGAAATTCTGGGTAGACATCGTAATTGGTGAATTTATGGCCTCGATTCGTTTTATATGGTTTGTTATATGGTTTTCTAGAACTAGCTTTACCGTTATTTTTCGGGAAAAAAATTCTAAAAAAAGGCTGCCTATCCCCAAAAATCTCATGACGAGATTCAGTCTGCGACGAATACTTGACTGAGGTAGTTGTAAAGTTCCGAGAGTGTCCACTCAATTCACGTGTCGTGTTTATCGTTATTAAGATATTGTATCGTATCATACAAAAGTACCGATATTACCTGTGCTTAGTCACTTAGTCAGCGAATTAAAACTACCGGAGTATCTGTGTATTGTGCTACTACAGATATTAAGTTATCGAAGAATACCAAGTGTCTGTGATTTGTTCCATCATGCGGTGAGAGTAGATTACTTAATACAAGTATTGTCCTAAGAAATTAAATCGACCCCATCAAGAAGCCACGCCTTCGGCGTTTATGCAACTGTCACCACCTGGATAGTATTGTCGTGATTGGCTGGTGACTGCTGGACTCAGATATCCTTAATGATTATTTTGTATCTCTCCTACCTGGAGTAAATCGCACCTTTTCTTAGTCGATTGTGAAAAGACTAATTTAGTGTCACGCCATTTCTTTAGCGAAAGAACCATACGGTACCAGAACTATTTTATTGTGATAACGAGTTTTTTTATCACTAATAATGGCATTGTTTTAAAGAACTTTTATGTTTTATGCTGTTTTATAGAATAACCGTTAAGAAATTCGGCGTGCACGCTTAGTCTAGATTAAATTATTTTCCGATCCCATATATTGACGTAACTTCCACAAAGCCTATGTGTTTTTTTGTTTTCGAGTATTTCAGCAATATATTATCCCACATTTTCTTTTTTGAATAAACGGAAAATAATTTCATTAATAAACTAATATTTTAGTTCGCAAACTCCGCGACATTTATCGTTTGTGTATTTATATAATTTTGATTTGTATATTTGTTGTTCCTTGGAGACTATTTATTCCTCGAACAATAACCGTATGACTCACCATGTAGTGTTGAGTGATAATTTATTTTATTGTTTTTATGTATATATTAATTTTTGAACGTATGTAAGATTTTGTATCTTATTGTTGCTGTCTGTTGTGGTACCCGGTTATACATGTACCCATATTGTAAATTTTTTTATGTTCTGTTCACTGATGCTGGTCAAACATGTTAATGAACTGGTTAACATAATAAACCGCGTTTTAGTGAGTACTTCCTTAACCTTCACAGACACATTACCGAAAATACCTCATTTTATATAATTTCTCTCTCTTATCGCAGTTTTTGGAATTTTTCCTGTGAATTAAAATTTCTGGCGCCCTTTAATTACCTTTCCGGTTGATTAACTTTCATAAAATAAACCAACGACTCTTAGCTCTCCAACCAAAACAAGAGTGCCGTTTGCCGTTCGCATACGTCTTAATTGTTTATCGCCCAGTATCGTTTCAAATAATAATACTTCACTAGGTCATCTTGGCTCCATCCAAGGAAACTTGGAAAAATTGGTACCGAACAGTTAAGACGGTAACATGATTCAGTGAAACCTCCTGGTCAGAACCCCGCTTTATTCACATACATATAATAATAATGAACAGCATTTGTTCACATGGTTCATGTTTTGCTGAATACATAATTGTCCAAAAATGCATCAGTTTGCTCATCACGCCATTGAAAAACCATTTTGATCGACATCAACAATGTGTACCTGCATTCAATCAAATCTCAAAATTAGCAAAACTGAACAAAACACTGAAAATGATGTTCTCCCACATCAGTTTGCATTCATTATTCCATATTTATCAGTCAAGATAAACAAAAAGTATAACTGGTTTTCACTTTTACTGAAAATACGAATTAATCATCATTTTTAATAAAAATGTATTCTGCCTTCAATTTTTTGTTCAGTAACACTGATTCAGTTGAACCTCCTGGTCAGATCCCCGCTTTTTAGTCCAGTAAAGGTACCTATTCACATGCAGTTTGCCTGCAGTGCCAGGGCTGTACGATCTAAACTGAAGATTAAAACTCTTTCGGCCACACGCCATTTAGTTGACTGTAATGATCGAACCTTCAGTTTCCAGACTGACAGTTTTTGATCTGCAAGCGAAATGAGGTTTCACCATATATACAAACGTTTTTCGTCAGTGCTGGTGGAATGATCCTGGTAGCGAACCATGTTGTAACATGTCGCTGAGACATGTTTCTGTTTTCATTAATTGCGTTCCTTCAATTTGTTAACAACGCGTCGTATGGCTATTTCAACGACGATTCAAGTCGAATTAGATCTCTTTTACTATTCTTCGCAAATATTAATATTCAGTTATAATAATTTTGTGTGTGATTTCAATTCTTCTTGCTGGTAAGTTCTCTATATCTTTTCAAATTGTGATTGTGTGCTTACAAATCATTCTATTTCGATTTTTCTATTTAGTTGAAATATTTCATTTTTTAAAAAACAATATTTTTGTTATGGTGTTTCCAGTTTTTTCACCGTTATTATCTGTCTTTAAAAAATCTGGTGGAGTCCAAATTTATTTTATGAAGCTAATTTATAACAGATTCTTTATGGTTATTTCTCACTAACTTGAATTTGCTTTTTCTGATTACTTTGCGAACAGGACGGATAAGAATCAACAGATTTCTGTGGTTTTATTTTAAAAATTAAATTCAATTTTTGTATGTATTGGAGTATAAGCTCCTAACCTGTTTATTTTAATCCTCCTTTCCAATTGTCAACTTTTCTACTGTTTTTCCTGTTTTTTTTTATTCTTTTCCCTACAGCTCTGCAGTCCCTACGTACCCGACGTACTCTACCGCACCATACCGCCCTATACCGCACCACACCACTTGGCCGATTAACCCCAGAAGTCGTCAGTCCAGAGTCCAGACACCAACGGCTCAAGAACCCGTGGATACTGCTGCGAGCTGTACGTCCCGAGCCTTCCCAAGGTAAGTCCCTAACTTATTTTCGGTAGATATAAAATCTTGAGTTGGACATTTTTATTGTTATGCGTATTGTATTGAGAATATACGGCTTATGTAAATTTATTTTTGTGTCAAATAAATCCATTTGTCCCGAAATTCTGTATATTGAATCACGGTATCCCAATTGAGGTAATAAAAAATAGTGTAACTGAGGCCCAATTCACCACCTGAGGAGAGTCCCAAGGCCGAGTGATCTCAGCATAATGAAAATGTTTTTCATAAATATTGTCAAAGAGAAGCTAACGTAACTAGTTGCGTTGTTGTTGTTATTAACAAGAGAAGAAAAACGGTTTTGGGTCAAAGATTGATTGTTGAAACGTGATATGATCTCATATGAACTTGGTGCGAAAGTTGAGAATAGTGCCATAAACGATCTGAAGAACTATCTCAGAATGGATGACACTTGCTTCAGAGAACTAGCGATGGCAAAGCCTTAATATCAAAGCAAAATACAAAAATGGATTTTGCTCCACAATTTTATAAAATTGTAGTACACACGACGCCAAAATCTAGGGATATTTTTGTAAAATATTAAAACCAATGAAAGACATTTTCGTGTTCATATAAACTTACTTCAACTGTGACTGTTAGTCTAAGTACTTATTTTTCATATAAAAAAATTGCAAAACAGATAACAACACGTGTTTTAGAACGTTTTTCATAAGAGATTTTTAGTCATTTCATACTGTTCTTGCTTTGTAGGTGTGTTAAAGATAGTGTGTTTTACCATGGAAAGACAACATTTAACGTTAGATGAGATGAATAGGTCGGTGGGCCCCCTTCAAGCTGGTGTGCGACGAACCCAAGTAGCCGAACACTTGGGAGTCTCGCAAAGCATCATAAGTTGATTATGGCGTCAGTTTAGAGACACTGGGAATCCCGCCGAGCAAAATCCAGGACGTGGTCGTTCTACAACCGCCGCTCAAGACCGGGATTTAATTTAACCGCTAGAAGGCTGTTACTCGTGTTGAATGTTGGATAGAGATATTTTTTTTAACTTTTATGCCCAATTACCTCTCAGGGAAGGTTACATACAGTTATTTGAGGCTACTAATAAAACAATACGGTTTGGTTGTTTAGCTATATTTGGTTCTGACTTCCATATAATAATAGCAAGGTATTGTGGGTGGCGGCACTTGTGGCGCGATACAAGAGTGCCGAACATAAGGCCACTAGTAGCTGAATTGTGTAGTCTAGAAGAGGCCGTACACTTTAAATAATTACCCGAAGAGGCGACGTAAAGTCGATTAGGTTAAGAATCCAAAAAAATCACAATAGGCCACTCCAGAATGCTGTCAAATTAAAACCAATATGGCGGCAGGAGGACAAATAGTGGTACAAAGTTAAATTGTTTCTGTAAACAAAAGTGATAGTTGGAAGTGTTTAGTAGTTGTTTGGCTTTTCCTTGTAAAAAAATACCTTGGTTTCGTTGTATAGTTCATTGTGGAAGCAGAAGTAACCAAGATAAGTCGAATTCTACAAGTAGTGTAATGGTTTAAACAGAACTAATCTTAAGGAATTATCTGCCTTGAGATGCCAAGAATAGTTGAAAGCAATCAAATGTGAAGAATTCTCTGCATAAATCAAGATCGCAAGGGTGTGCCCGAAGCATTTTATCTCAGGTGAATTGATTCATTAGGGTAATGGTACTATAACTGATGTGTTTATTTTTAGGCAAACCTGTAGAGTTGCATGATAAATTGATTCCAGACTGAACCCCTCCTGTGAATATGATATGAGCTATAGAGACACTGGAATAAGTACTACAACTTCCAAAAGAAAAAGATTTGAGATTTCTATTAAATGGTCAAACGTAGTTAAAATACTTTGTGATGTTGAATTGCGTTCTGTAAAGATAGTTATTTATCTTTTTCCTATGCCTCCTACACAGTGGCAGAGCTATTGGTCTGTAATGTGTGAGAAGCACACTGGTCACAAATGCAAAATTAATATTCTCATAGAAAAAAAAATACCAATACTTCGGAAACGAGCAAGAAAAAATATTTTACTACCTAGTTAATTTATAAATATTTGATAGGTTTTCTATTTTTGTTGTTGAAGTATTTCCAATATTTTGTTATTTTTATTTTATCATATTCATTTAGAAAATATATTTTTGGTTTTGTTTCAGTTTTGTTAACTGTACGTATATAAATTATTATTCTTATCACACATTCTTTTTGATTTGTACTTGCAGATCTTTTTCTATGTTCAGGAAAATAAATGTTTATCATTATAACAATTCCTTTTATGTGCACCCAAAATTAATATGGTTATCACTATACCGTCTCATAATGGGGGCCCAGCAAAATGTTCGCGCACAGGCCCACCACTGCTACTACAGACAGCCTTTTGTTTATTAGGGCCAATTTCATAATCGAATTTGAAATTATCTTTTGTTAAACTGATGTAGGGTGACACATATCTCATGTACAGATACTTCTACGAGTCTGTCATCTTAACCAACAGGTGCTATAAATTTGATTATAAAATTGTATGATACTTTTTTTTAATATTTGCATTCTGCAAATTTTTGAAGGTCCTTTAAAATTAATGAAAACCTGATGATTTGATTGGCTGTTATAATATGAAAGGAAATTTAAAGGCATTTAGATTCAAAAAGCCTTAAATGTGTTAACAGAAAAATGTTAGTTTTTGTTTAATATCTACCAATTTTATTGTTTCAAGTTTATTAGAATGCATTGTAGATTTTACAAAATGATATAGCTACCTTGTTCTGTGTTTCTACTCTGTTGACAACAAACATAGAAAATATTATTGTTATTTGCAAGTTGATTCCTTTTAATGAAAATGGATCAACTCCTTTAATTTTGGATATTTTAACTTTGTATGGGGCAGCTTCATCTGGATGTTCATCCAGCAATATTTTATAATAGTCCAACATTATGTTTCCAGCCATGTATAGTATTATTAGGGAAACAAATCGAGTCACTAAATGTTCTTTGGCACTCCAAATCACTATGAATAAGAAATTTTCCTTTCACTGCACGAGATTTTATATGTTTACTTTGTTATTATTTGTCCTCCAGCCGCCATTTTCTTGTTGCGCAGATCATGGTCTTGGACCGGCCTATTGTTTTTGTAATAACAACAAAAAAGTAAATTAGCTATAACGAAGTGGCGTTACTGAAATGCCCCAACAACTATATTGTTTAAGGAATATCTACCGCAGAGTCTACTTTGCGTTTACATAACATAAGTAAGTCACTTTGAAGTTTTGCAAATTGTTCCAATAACTAAAATCTTAAACTTTATTTTTAGACTACGAACTGATGTATCTACAATAAGGAGCCTAGGTCCTAAAGGGTTCTCTAATATGTAATTCAATATATGAGTTCAGTGTTCAATAATTCATTGTGGTTGTTTTTCCCTAAGTGAATGTTAAACTATATGTGTTAAAACTTTATATGTTGACAAAGAACAAATCCCACTTATGACTACCACTTAGCTGTTAAATTACGGTGGAATACTCGTTCAGCACCGCCTCATACAGTTGATTCTTGAGCCTTTGAAATAATATGAACATGGTAGTCCTCAGACGAACAGCGCTGGTAACTTCTCAGGTATACAGGAATCTGGGGTCCAAGGTATTCCCAGGACTAATTGGAAATAGAGAGTCCAATGATGATTGGTATTCAAAAGAGGTCTAAAAAGAATAATTCTGTATCATCCTTTGCTGACAAGGTGTAGGTAATAATAAAAATATATCCATTTTAAATAGGTGAATCAATTATTGTTCCTAAGATATCTTATATTGATTTGTAATTTTTTTTTCTTTATATAGCTAAATTTGACTATCAAAACATGCTAATCTTATAATTGAAACTGACACTATTAATTATGACATACTATAAAAGCATATCCTAATATCTAAATGACCTAACTCTCCTACAGGAAACTGAAGCTTTCTCAAGAAATAATACAGTTAGCTTATCGAAATCTTAGGAAAAGTACAAGTTTCGCTTAGTAGAGCTAGTTAATAAGTTAGAATCAATATTGAATTTTCTTTTCTTCAATATGATGTCCAAGTATTACTTAAGCTACTGATTTTCTTAAAAAGCTAAACTGAATATGTCTGTAAAAGCCGGAATTGAAAACCAGTGGTTCTTTTGACCAGTTCCATAAGAATGTGCTTTGCGTTGTTCAAGTCTTCAGTCTATAGAGTATACAAGTATAGTGAATTACTTGATTTTATAACTAGGTACAAGATATTGGAAGTACATACCTTTCGATGTCGGGTAACCTCAAGGTGAATTGAATTTTCAATTACTACAATTGAATTTCCGCAAATATATAATTCTGATCCCCTTCAGGGTACTTATAGGTGCCTTTATCACCAAAGTAATACTTAAGATTACCTGTGAAAATTCTAAAGAAACTCCGTAAAATGCGGCAAACGTTTCACTCCATACCCATGGATAGCAAAAAGAAAGATATTTTTTTTTGTACACTGAAAATTCCCAACTAAATCTATTAGATTCTTAGAATTGTTGGTCAAACTGATTTCAAATATTGGTTTAGCAGTCACTTATGCTTATGGGATTTAGAGACATTTATGAAGTAATGATTTTTGAAGTTTGATAGTGACAATATTGACAATTGATAGATACATGATGAATTATAACTTGTTATCAAAATAAACATTGAATTTTATATGTGTTTTTAGTTTGAGAATTTGTTTTTATTTCAGTTAGAAAATCATTTTATTTTCATATTTGGTGGTGGGATTTTAGTTTTAGTTAGTTATAAATACTTCTGGTCGAAGCGATACACCTGGTAAGATTGTATCTTGTTTTGTTTCTTAAAGGGTCCTTGAAATGATTTTTGTACATTTAAACGATTTTCTCTAAATAATGCTGGTGTTCTTGGATTGGTAGCCTAATTCCTAACCTTTGGGGGATATATCTAAATGAGCTTGTAACAAGGCAACCGACAATCACAGCACCCGACTTAGTTAAAAAATTACAGCGTACATATAATGTGACAATTGGCAGTAATTCGATGAGGAATCGTCTCCATGGAGCCAATCTTCGTAGTCGGCGACCACTAAGATGTCCACCTCTGTCTAGAGGCAATCACGCTGCATGATTAACCTGGTGTCAAGAGTTTCTGAATTGGACTGACAATGACTGGGCTATAGTTTTATTCACCGATGAGTATAGATTTGGATTTCATCCAGATTCTCGTCGGACGAGAGTGTGGAGACAGCCCGGAAATTTGGAACACTTGCGACATGTGCAGGAAGTGTATACATACAGAGGTAGCACATTATTGGTATGGGGCGGAATCATTATTGACGGAAGAACAAAGCTCATTTTCCCTCGCGGCTTTCTCACAAATCAGTAGTATTTGGATACTGTTCTCCAGCCTGTCGTTCGTTCATTTGCTGGTGCTGTTGGAGATAACTTTCACTTAATGCATGATAACGCTCAACCACATGTTGCCAGTATTGTAGTAAACTGGTTGGATAAGGGCAGTATTGATGTATTGCCATGGCCAGCACATTCGCCGGACTTGAATCCCATTGAGCACGTATGGGACATGCTCCAACAACGAATTACTCCCCTTATGGACAACATTTACAATGAGTTTCAATTTCGAGAGCTTCTGAGAGTACAATGGACACAAATACCTCAAGCAGAAATTAACAATGTAATTTTTGAGCAGGAATGCTAGATGTAGGGCTGTGATAAATCAACATGGTGGCCATACTTTATTTTAAGTTCAATTTTTGTGTTTTTTTGTATTTTTTTTGACATTTGAAAAAACAGTGGTTTCTAGAATATTTTTTTGTTCAGTTTTCTGTTATTTTTTGCAAAAAAGTTAATGTTTTTGACATATTAAACAACAATCTAAACTACAAATTTTGTATTACTTTTTCAAGTTAATTACAGGTAAAAACACGACTACTTATAAAAATATCCCTAGACTTTTGCGTTGTGTGTAATTATTCATATGTATTATTTTTTTCGCGGCCATTTCAATACCATTTACTATTTATTTCAAATAAATACGGTAGTTGTCTATATAAATCCACTAATTCACTTATAAACGCTGTGCTATTGGTCGAAACTCTCATTTTGCTAAACACTTTTGATCATCACAACGTAAGATTCAAACTACCGATTTTTTTCAATACTCATCAGTCGAGCACGAGGTTTTAGGTAACTGCAGGTTCAGACCTGTCGACGGCCTCTAAGTATATTGACAAAATTCAACTGACGATAATTAAATCGGCAGTTCTGCACTACAGGCGAACTATGTGAATGGGTACCTTAAGAAAGGTACATCAAACATTCAGCGGGACATAAGCGCAGAAAGTCATTTGAAATTTGTAGATTTTGCTAACGGTCTTGTCAAATTCTTATTCCCCTTGGAATTGATTGGATAGGTCCATTGAACTGATAACAAAAACCATTTCTTATACCTGGCGAGCGGGACAAACTTGTTCTTACAGGTGCGCGAAGATGTCAGTTTTCGGTTCATAACAAATCTAATTCAATGTAAAATTGATAGAGGTGTAAGTTTGAACTTTATACAATATACAAAAACAATTGTTACACCTCGCAAGAGGGACAAATGACTTATTACACGTTTCCGAAAGTATGAACAAAATGTACAGTGTATCCCATTGTGGGCACTTTCTTCCTTATCTTTAGGGATAGGGGATTACGGTTTTAACAATAGTCTGCAATTTTTTTATGAAATTTAAAATGCGCAAGCAGAATTTTCATAGCCCTTTTGGTTTTTGAGATACAGGGCGGAATTGAAAAATATTACTTTTCAGACACCCCTCTTATATCAGGTATATTTAAACTTATCGAAGAAGGTAAAACTTGTTCTTATAAGATGTTTTTCATAAATTCTAGTGATGTAGATAGTCCTTTACTAACACCTTTTGTTTTTTAGTTATGAAGTAAACGTATGTTTTTTAAATGTAACGCTCTGTATATTATTTTCTATATTTATTAGGCATGAAGTGGGGTTTCGAGAAATAATATATAATTGCATTCAATTATTTTTAAAAACAAGCTCAGAATTTAAGATTCTATAAAATTATCTTTTGTATATGGCTAATTTGTTTGGAACAAAAAGCAAAAAGTCAGTGTCAGTGTCTTGTCACTGTCTGATTATTAGTGAAATATTTCCGTTGCTATGCCCTTTCTAATTTACAATATAAAATATTTAATTTATTTCACAACAATGGCGGTTTCCGAAAATAATGAAAAGTATAATATGATGGTTTGTTTCATACAATCTAATGAAAATCCGCAAGCTTAGGTATTATATTTAGGTATCATATTTTGAGCGAATTATATTATCGATTCCCATGGAAACCGATGAGTCGCTGTTCCACGGTGTAAGATGAAGACCCCGTTATAAGCATAAATATTATATATAAAATTACTTTGTATATTAAAAAATCAGTCAGTTACTAGATTTCACATTTTTTTATCATAGTTTGTGGAATTATCATTTTGTAAAATAATCATTTTGTAAAATAAACGTTTTTAAAAACAGTATTTCAAGTTAATAATTTGAAAGTGGTGCAGTCAGTAGGATATTCAGAATGGATACGGACTTAGATACTTTGTGCAAAGTTTATAGTGGCTACTAGAACGTTAGAAAACCCAGCGTACCACATAAACCGAAACGATTCCGAGCACAAAGAAGTCCATCAACGGCATTTGGAACGAAAATAGTTCAATTTTGCAGAGGAAGACAAAAATTGCCGAGCCGGAATTGAAATCTCTATAGGAATGCTCGAAATGTTCTTCTATCATTACTGTAAGTACAATAAATTTAATGTTTGAAGTTGACCATTTATCAAACATTCTTCAAAGTTTAAAATTAGAATCGTCAACTGACTGACTAATTTTAAACCAAGGTACAAGTCAAACAAATATTAATAATAATTTAATCATGGCCGAATTTAGACTAGAATGTCTAAAATCTGTGCCAGATTTCGATGGCAATCCAAATGATTTGAACAGATATCTAATTGTCTGTACATCAATAATTGATTCATTTTACAAAATAGACACACCTAATTGCTTCCAAAATGTGTATTTATTGAATTGTATAATATCTAACTTAACTGGTAATGCGAAATTAGTCGTAGCTATACAAAATGTATCTACTTGGAATAAGTTAAAAGATATTTTAACGAGAAATTCCGCATATCGGAGAGACGAAATTTGTTTAAATAGGAATTTAGTAATGATAAGACAACTTCCAAATGAAAAACCACAGCAATTCTATGATAGATTTTCAAACCTTCTGAATTTATTATGTAATTATGTAGACGTTCATGAGATCGAAGATTACTCATAAATTTAAAAAAAAATTGTATAACAATATAGCTTCAACGACATTTTTATCAGAAATTGAAGAACCGTTAGGTACAAGTATTAGATGCATGAAACCAAATAATATGGCCGAAGCTTTACAATGTTTTAAAAGAAGACAATGTACACTATTTCTAAAATTTCACTCATAAAACAAATATAAAGCAACCACAATATTCTGGTAAACCTTTAGTACAACGACAGTAACCCAGTTCAATTTAATACTCATACACCTACTAATTTCTTTAGAGCACAGAGATAATTTCCTTCTCAACCTATACCTGTTCGCCCTATAATTCCAAGACATCCCCAACGATTTCCTATGAATTCTCAAGTCTTCAAACCTCAACAAACCCATAAAGCATTAAAAGAAAATTTAAATTCGCCAAAACCAACACTCATCAGTATTTCCACAAGAAATACAGTAAACACTCACCCAATGAGTGTACCTATTAGAAGCTTATACCAGGTCCTTATAATAAAAATAATTTCCGAAATTCTCGACCACAAAACAATTTTATAGCAGAGGAATGATTTAACGCAGATATTCAGGACGAGGAAACCGAACAATATTATTATCCAGATAACTCATATTCTGAAAACTAGTAATATCAATTTGAAGAACAAAACTATAACGATTGTTACGATTCCTCAAATCCAAATTCTAAAAATTTTCACGAAACGCCTCAGAATTTGGTGAAAACGTAACCCTCGAATCAATTCCGTTAAATTTAAGTAATAATAGTGGGTTGCCTTATATAATATTCCCCGAGTATAATAATAAACTTTAAAAGATTCTGGATCATCAAGATCCTTCATAGATCCCGAAATTGCATTTGAATATTTTTCAGATAACCCATTTCATGATCCATTTATAGTAAAATCAGTTTTTCAAGAATCTGCCCATAAATATAGCACTCTAATCCCTTCTCAAAAAATTTTCAATTTGTCTGATAAATTAAATCTCAAATTCTATGTATTCAAATTTTATAGTGTATTCCAAGAACTTATGGGCCTAGATAACTTGATTGATTGATCATTGACTTTTCTAGTGGATGGGTAATAACTTCACATAGTAGAATTAAATTAAATTTTCATGAAACTCAAAACGACATATGCACTATTACTATCGAACCAAGAACTGAAAAGGTTATCAAATTAAAACAAGTATAAAAATGGTGAAATCATCATTCCACGCCAAAAATTTCACGATTGTGAAATACCAGAGTCGCTAACAATTGCAAGAAATGTAGAAGCAATTACTACCATTTTAAATATCACCAAAAATCCAGTAAAATTCACTTTTACAGAACCACTTCCTGTAAAAAAACTTGATAAGAATGCTATTAAAAATTTCGAATTAAATAACCTAGAAGAGACTTCTACACAACATTATTTAAATAATATTAGAACAGATCACTTAAATGATGAGGACGAATCCAAAATACTTGAACTTTGTACCGAATATTCTGACATATTTTATAACGAAAACACATCACATACTTTTTCGAACAAAAATAAGTAGACAAACAAATTCAGAAATTTTCTTGAACATAAAATTATCCGACCAAGCTCAAGTGCCTGAAATGGACCAATTCGGGGGTGCCCAAAAAACAAAATGCTTCTGAGAAACCCAAATTTTGCGTAGTAATAGATAAAACAAAATTCAGACATTGGGAGTTTCTCCGGATACCAATCGGTTTAAAAAATTGCCCAGCTACCTTCCAGCGGGCAATGGACAATGTACTACGAGGCATACAAAATGAAAAGTGCCTTGTATACCTTGACGATATAATCGTTTTTTGCACTTCATTACAGGAGCATATAGAGAGAATAGAATTTGAGCGACTTAGGGAATGTAATTCCAAGATTCAATTAGATAAATCGGAATTACTGAGAAAAGAAGTCACGCGCACTAAACCATCAAATACACCCCCAACCCAGCCCTGAAGAGGAAACTAATCCTACACCAGGGCACCATTCTCGAAAGCAACATTCCACCCAAAAACCAAGCCATACAACATAAAATTCATTACGAATTTCTCTCTCTCTCTCTCTCTCTCTCTCTCTCTCTTTAGAAAAGAAGTCGCTTATCTGGGGCATGTAGTCAACCCTGCTGGAGTAATATGCAACCCAGATAAAATAAAATTTATCAAAGATTATCCTTTATCCAACACTACTAACCAAATCAAAGGATTTTTGGGACTGATGGGATATTATATACGTTTTACAAAAAACTTTGCTCGCTTGACGAAACCACTGAGAAAATGCCTAAAAATGGGCGCGACAATTGAACACAATGACGAATTCTTATCATGCTTCGAAACATGCAAAAATATTCTTACCAATGACCAAATTCTTCAGTATCCCGACTTCACGAAACCTTTCAATTTGATTACGGACGCCAGTAACGTAGCACTAGGAGCAGTGATTTCCCAAAGTCCTATCGGAAAAGATCTTCCAATCGCTTACGCTTCACGAAACCTGAACGACACCGAACGTAATTATGATACCACAGAAAAAGAACTTTTGGCCATTGTGTGGGCCATCAAATAGTTCCATATGGCAGAAAATTTACCATTGTTTGTGACCACAAACCACTTCAATGGTTTTTTCCTCTAAAAGACCCCAATTCCAAACTTATCAGATGGCGAATTAAATTAGATGAATTTGATTATAAAATTTTATATAAACGTGGAAGCCTCAATACTTTTGCTGATGCATTATCTACAATAGAAATAAATACTAAAGAAACAAATGAAATTCTTAATGATCACAATTTTTGGAAAAATGTAGACGATATTTTGAGCGGCGATATAAATTTTAGCAATGAAACAATTCCATCTCAATCACAATGAAGTCTAAATACACCTTCACCATTTACAGTCGAAAATCAAATAAAAATTTCGATAACAGAAGTAACCCAAGTCGAAAACCCTGACCTAGACACTATATCCTTGATAGTAAATCCCGACACTGACCTAGGCAATGGAAATTTGTCGATAATAAACTCAACTGACAATAACCCCTGACTCTGCATTACAGCAGATAAAACCTGACCGTCAAAATGAACCCAACGACGAAAGAATCAACGTAGACGATAACGAGTCCCTTACAATTCTGTAATAAGTACGAATATGGAGAAGGAAAGGAAGAAAAAAATAAAATGAAAGAAAAACAATTTGCTGTAGCAATAAATCCATAAACACCCTGTAAATACATATTTCTAAGTCCAAACAAAAGCATGCAAGGGTGTCGAGTAGTGCGACACAGACGTAGGGGTAGGATAGCGATAGGAGAGAAAGATCCTAGTACTCCCTTATCCCCCGACGCGAAACGGTTATCGGTTTCGTTTTAGCTTGTTTTTTGTGTTGTTCTGAAAGTACTTCCATTCACGTCGTATTCTGAGTGATCCAGATGATATTTAGGTATCATCGGCAATCGGCAGTAAAGACTGCCCCGCAGACAAGACCGCAGGAAAGAGTTCAGAAGTGAATCATCATAACTTCGGCGCGAGGGCTGGAAACCTTCGATTCTCCGTCTCTTCGCGTCACTCGGGAACTAAATTACCGGCAACCACATCACCAGGCTCGAGATCTGAAAATAAATAAACAGACGATCCACTCTGTAAGTTTTGAAACAATTGCTTAGTAGTGTTAAATATTTTTGGCTATCTCAACTTGAAAATTCATAACAGAATCCTACGTCTACACGCGGAACCGTCATCCCAAATATTAGGAAAGAATAAAGGCAAATTATTAGTGACATAGTGTTATTCGTATTGTATATGGGGTATACTCTCCCTGGGAGTGAAAACTCGCACCCCCGACTATTTAATTTATTTTTTATTTTGTTTTATGGGATATTATTGTATTTTATAAATAACTGGTAACCTTTTAGGCTATCGGAAAAACAGGTTTCTCAATTCTTATAACTTTTCTTTTGGATAGAATAAAATTGTACTCTTACAAATGTAGTAGTAACCTTTTCTAGGCCATCGGGAGCTGATTCTTGTTTTTTCTTTATTTTAATTCTAATTTTTTCTCACATTGAACGGTTGTTGTCGAAATAATATTTTATTGTCATAATTTCCGTTCCCGCTGGTAACTAACAAAAGGTTACTAAAACAGAAGCAAGCTCCAAGAATAAGCAAACTAAACCGA
The DNA here is from genome assembly GCA_963921935.1 of Galeruca laticollis. Classification (NCBI taxonomy): domain Eukaryota; kingdom Metazoa; phylum Arthropoda; class Insecta; order Coleoptera; family Chrysomelidae; genus Galeruca; species Galeruca laticollis. The sequence goes on from OY998180.1 coordinate 80,903,734, forward strand.
AGGTCGCACGTTAGCGGATTGTGTTTCACGATTAATTTCAATTTATTGATGACACCATGATGATTCTTTTAAAATAATACTGCTCGTACCTGAAGGCCCACTCTCTCGTATTTCTATTGGGAGAATTTTTCGTTCTCCTTTGTGCCTGACGGCACTGGTGACAGCGGCTACCTATATTGAGAGAGTAAACGGGGCACAATAAATAAACCGGTCACAGGGTATCACTTCAGCGACAGCGGTGGTTCCCAATGACCCAAGGTTTATTACAGTGGTGACAGCGGTTCCAGATACTGGTTTTGCAGATCAGCAGGAACAATCATTCATCCGACGCTAAATTCCTGTCATGCCAAGATTATATGCCAAAGCTTGCTACAGCAAAAAGGATACACGGAAACGGTGAAGCTGTACAGTCTGTAACTAGAGACTGCTAGAGGCAGTAAAACGGCATACAGGAGGGTACCACGGACTATATAAAATCGGAAAATAGCTCGTACTCCTCCACCTTCATCTCCATGTAATTCATATGTGGGTTCCGCTCCTGTCTTCCATTATCAGGTTCCACATTATTCAGACAGCGTTTTCATTGTTCTCTTCTACGTTTGTACCCTCATACGATTGTATTTTCCTTGTTCTCACCAAAAGAAATATACGGCTAAGGGAGTAATTTAAAGATTTATAAAGGAGGAAGTTCACCCTATACAAAATAACCTCTTCATCCCACACCTTACAATTGTAGTCTATCCATTTCAGGTATCGTAGAAGCCAAATAAAGGTAGATAAGTTTATTTGCATTTAAGAAAAGATAATAAAAGAAGTTAGACAGCAAAAATACTTTAGATTTTCACAATAGAATAGGTGCAGGTAACCAAGGCGGTTCAGAAACTATGGGAGATTCGAGCAACGTGCCGCCCACACTGAGGGTATCACAGGCACAACCGCTAGGGGTGATTGCTTTAACTCTATCCCATTTCACAGGTAGAGACGCATCAAGATACATAGATGCTGGAGGGCTATATTAGACGGTTGGTAAGAATCGGAACCATTACCATTATTAAAATTTAAACTAGCGGGCACAGAGCTCATAATTTTTTTAAAGCCGACCCAAGGTTGGGGACTTTAACATATTCCGAATTTACGAAAAGATTATTATGGAAATGCGTTCCAAAAAAGTCGATTGCAGATTGGTGGATACAGTTGGTTTATTGCTACCAGAGGCAAGGCAATGGCGCAAACATATTACGGTCCTAGTGAATCAACTCAAAGTGAGATTAAGGAAAGGTTTATTAAGAGATGTAGGTTTTTACATTTTACATAAAGACGATCTCACACTGGAAGAAGCGGAAGAGGTGCACAGCACGTGGAAAGCCGAACCACACTTCAGAGGAACGCAGGCAGAGCGCAAAATGCTTAATCTATGGCAGACAAGGTCATTGGACGGTTAACTGCAAGACAAAAGAAGCAGGAGGAGCAGAAAGTGAGAAAAATGCCAAATTTGCAGAAATCAAGAAGACTGGGCAACATTTTGCCGAGATAATGGAAGCAATGAATATTCAAATGTATTTTATTATTGTTGGAATCAAGGACACTGGGCCAAAGAGTGTAGAAACAAAATGTTTGACGAAGTGAAATAAAACTACTAACAAATACGATAAAAACAACGGCGGAAAAGCAAACACACGAAAGAACGACGAAACATGGTATCTAGACGAGAAACTCGAAGCACAACAAATAAACTACGGAGAATATAGCGGACAAAGGAATCAAAGAGAGGAAAATTGGAATCGAGAGGTACCGAGGAGGTCTCAACAGAATAATTTTGGGAACTGCAAAGGCGAGAGGCGCACAACAAAATAAAACAGAAGAGGGCACTCTACAGAAAGAGGGCACACAAGTAAGGAAGAAAGAAAAAAGTAATAAAACCACAGTTAGTCCCCAAACAAGTGGTCAAGGAAATTTAAGAGAGGAAATAACGTATAAAGCCACATAATAGCATAAAAAAAACCAAGAAGCTACAAAAAATTATTATTTAAGAGTTAGAAACAATAGAAAAATAGAAACAATGTATCACAACGAACCAACGTTGAGAAAAAGCGAGGATGCCCCGTATATAGTAATGTGAAGGATTAATGGTGTAGACAACCATGCATGATAGAGACTGGTGGAGCGTATTCACTAGTAAATAGGTCCGTAGTCTCAGACGGAACTGGATACACGAATCATAGAGGAATTAACCCTCAAAAGTATAACAGGACACGCGATACAGCTTGTATGGATCGACAAAGTGGAATGAATTGTAACATTTATACTGAAGTTATTGCAGCAAAGGACTCAATAATTGGAGAAGCAGTAGTACTCTTAGGAAGAGACATCCTAGAAGAGCAGGAGGCAATAATCTCATACAAAGGAGAGCCTTCGTTAGAGATGTGGGGAAGAGGAATATCGTTGATGAATACGAGGCAAATCAAGAGTATATTGGGCAACGAGAGATTCACTCGGAAAGAAACAAACTACCAAGTAGCAGCAATAAGGAAAAAAGGAGACACTACAGAGATGGATACTTGACAGAAATGGCTAAAAACAGTAGAAATAATATATAAAAGAAGGGAAACAGTATAACACAGAACAAATCAAAAGAAAGCTCACATATTGCAACAAGGAAGAATAAATGAAGGACAAAATAAAGAGACGAATACATACGAGAATGATCAGAGACAAAATTAAAGGACTATACGGGGAGAAGCAGAAAAATCGAGAATGAGATGAAAATAAATCAGAAAACAAAAACCAACGAAGCAATACGAAGAAACATATGGTATAGGTCAGAAGAAACAATAATTACTACAAACTGCACAGATGTATATATATATATATATATATATATATATATATATATATATATATATCTGTGGCAGAAAGTCAAAAGGGCATAAGTAATTTTTTTTGCAAAATGAGTTATTTATACCGATCGATAGCATTTTTCAAGCTTGATAATCTGGCAAAAGGGTTTATCTATATTCCTTTAAAATAACGGTTTTTTTTAACATAAGGGAATATCTGAATGAAAAATATTTTTTCTTCCTTGCATAAAGATATAATTGGAGTTAACAATTTTTTTTATTTTTTATTTTTTTGACAGGAAGGTATATCTTTAGATATTATAATATTTTTTAACCTTGTCATCCGACATAAGAGCATAACTACAGTTGAATCATATTTTCGGGGAAATCTAGTCAGACAAAGCGGCATAAGTCGACTTATGACTCTTTGTCGGTTTCGAATGCCGACAAAATGTTTCGGTCTTATTTAGATATATGTCTTTTTGTCGGTAAGAAATTATCTAGAATTTAATAATCGTGTAATTTCGGCACGTTTCGTACGATTGTCTATGCGGAAAGTCTATTAAAAACACCCCTTCGGTACGGATTCTTTCGCATTTCATTATAATCACTGCAGTAGGTGTGATGTGTGTAGACTGATGATGAGTGTAAGCAAGCGCACCGAATTAATAGTGGCCAACTGCCGTAAGTATTATTTATCGTATTTTTTTATTACAGAATTTAAAAAAATAATAAAAGAAAACGTGTTTGTATTCATTCTTGTGCGGAATTGCTTTAAATAAGGCAAATTAACAAAGCCTAGTCAAAAAAGTTATAGAATTTGTTAAAGAAAATAAAACTTGATTTATTTAAAAATTTAATTAGCGTTCTATTTTAATAAAAAATATTATTGGTTAATTAAAAACATTTAAAAATAATATCAAACAATTCAATCAAATAAAGTTTACAATGATGAAAATTAATCCTTTTATTATTTTGAAATAATAATAATAAGTATATCGGTACTTTGTTTTTTTTCATTGTAGAACTGCCAGGTGGCCAAAATGTTCAGCAAAGTTTATTAAAAAAAGCTGTCCGAATTAAATATGATTTAGATGGTGAAGGTTGGTATTAAAATATTTCAAATTTAAACTGCTTAATTTTTTTTTTTAGTATTTCATCCCCCAGTTGCAAATGAGACAGGCACATCCGTCAATTGTTTTAATGATTACAAATACGACAAAAATGAGCTATTTCCTGAGAGGGTCAGCAACAACTTTCAAAACGGTAAGCTAATTCAATTAATGCCTTTTAAAATAATTTTTATTTAAATAAGTACAGAAAATTATTGCTTTTTTTTATAAATGTTTGTAAAGACCAACTGGCTATAGAATAAACAAAAACGTTTTTTGTTCGTGCTTAATCACTCATGTAAGCGTGTCAATTTTGTTCATTTCATAGCCAGTTGGTCGTTAATAGGTATTTATAAGAACTCGGTATTGATTTTTTAATTTTGTTATAGTGTGCTTGGAACAATACACTTTTGTTGAAGACTCGGATGATAGTGTGCAAGATCCGGATTATACTGCTGAAGAAGAAGACTCTGAAACTTCAGATTCAGATAAGGAAAATAACCTTAACAAGCCCAGTGGATCAAGTGCTTCAAAACAAAATCCAAACTCTGAAACTTCAGATTCAGATAAAGAAAATAACCTTAACAAGCCCAGTGGATCAAGTGCTTCAAAGCAAAATCCAAAACCCAAAAAAATTTCTGAAAAAATACAAAGAAAAAAAGAAATAAAAGTTTGCAAAAACTCCGGCAAAGCGTACATCTCAAGCAGTCAAAAGCCAGTTAGAGAAAGAAAAATAAGACCACTGAAATTAAATTGCAGAAGAAAATGCAGAGAACAGATAGATGAGGCTACAAGGCTTATTTTATTTAATGATTATTGGAAAATGGGAAACTATGACCGACGAGTATCTTATATTGCAAGTTTAATCAGTTGTGACGACAAAAAAATTGCAACTCTTAAAAGTGATGCTCGAGGTAAGGCAAAAAATAGAGAAAAAACATTTTCGTACTTTTTGGAAGTCAAAAGCAAAAGGTTTCAAGTGTGCAAAGAATGCTTTTGTGCCACTTTTGACGAAACAAATAAATCCATTCTGTTTGTTACTAAAAAGAAACTTGCTTCTGAAACATGCCCCGAGCCACAAACTATCAGAAAGTAGTTTGCAAAGAGTAGTTGATCATATTAAAAAATTCCCTGCGTACGAGTCCCACTATTCTCGACGACACACCGAAAAAAAATATTTAGCAGCTGATTTAACAAAGGCTAAAATGCATAAACTTTACTGTGAAGAAGCAATGAAAGATGGAGTAAATCCTGTTTCAATTAAAATCTATTCACAAGCTGTTGATAATTTAAATTTGAAGTTTAAAAAGCCGAGCAACGATACCTGCAACACATGTCATGTTTTTCATATGAAAATTCAAAGTTCTTCAAATGACAATATTAAAGATCAGCTTAAAGAGCAATTAACTCAACACCATTTAGATGCTGATAAAGCTTATAATAGTAAAAGAGATGACAAACTTTTATCTACCAATGCGCCAAACACAAAAGTTATAGTTTTTGATTTGCAACAAGTGCTACCCACCCCATACCTTTCGACAGGTACCGTATTTTACAAAAGACAACTTCACACCTATAATTTAACAGTTCATGATTGTGTGACCCAAAAATCAATGCACTTTATGTGGCACGAAGCAATTGCTGGACGAGGTGCAAACGAGATCGCATCTTGTCTTTACAAATATTTTTCCGAATTAAAAGAAACGGAGCACATCATTTGCTACAGCGACACATGTGGCGGCCAAAATAAAAATTCACATGTAGCTGCTATGTTATCTTATGTAGCATCTGCAAGTAACAACATAAAAATTATTGACCATAAATTTCTTGTGCCAGGGCATACGCACATGGAGTGCGACTCTGATCATGTCATTATTGAAAAAGCGAAAAAAAGAAGTCCCTTTAACATACACCTTCCTCGAGACTGGTACAACCTTGTTAGGCTTGCAGGCAATCAAGGTTCGAAAGCAAACAAATTTACAGTTGTCGAAAGGAAGCGAGAGAACTTCCTGGATTTTGCGGCATTGTTAAAGGGTCCACTTGTAAATCGAAAAATCACCGAAACGAAAGAAAAGTTTTCATGGAGGCCAGTAAAATGGCTGAGGTATGAACACGAATTTGGCATAGTACAATTTAAAAATAGTTTAGAGGAAAACTGCCATTTTGAAAAAATAAACTTTAAAAGGAAGACAACACCTTTAAATGCAAACTTTGATTTCAAAGTTCTATATGACACTGACAGACCAATAGACAAAAAAAAGCACAAAATTTATTAGAATTGTTAGATCTCGTCGATGAGAGTGCTAAACTTTTCTATAGAAACCTAAAAACTTCGTCTGAAGAAAGTAGGGATGTCGATCCAGACATTGATAATTATTTCAGTGGTGAAGAATTTGAATTTTTGCTTGTCCTAATGTTGTTTTTTTGTAAAATTTTATTATTTGTTTTTTAAATAATTATTATTAGGAATAATAAAGCATACACTATATCTACACTTACTGAATCTTTTTATTATATCAATCACAAAAAATATTTTGACAGAAGGGAATATGTTTAGATGCTGCCTTTTGTCAGATTCTATATTAGGTGGCTATCTAGTTAACTAAAGTTATGCCTTTTTGTCAGAAAGTCAGAACATTTAATTCAAGGCACAACTCTGAGTTCCAAATAAAAAAAAGGTTTTACCGTAGCATTTTTGAAAAAAAAACTCAAAAAAGTGTTTTTCTAATTCCCGACAAAAATCTCTTTTGTTTTACGTAAAAAAATTCTTCGTATCTTCATTGCTGATAAGCGAAATCCAATAAAGTCAGTTTTTTAATTCTCCTGTAAAACGTGAATTTTTGAGTTATTCCTTTTTGACTTTCTGCCACAGATATATATTCTGTCTTTGTTATATATATATATATATATATATATATATATATATATATATATATATATATATATATATATATATATTGAACCAGATATCATAGATATTAAGAGAATTAGTTCTATAAAAATATGTTGCTAGTATGAAAATGTATGAAAATAATATAATTTAATAAAACACAATTAAAAAGGAAACACTTTTCTTAATTCAAAAGCATATCAAGTAAAGATATATTAAATAATAGCCTATAACAATATAATAAATAAAGAAATTACCTCAATAATAATATAAAATATAGAGATTGCCTAACCAATGTAATGATGTAAATAAAGTTGCCTAAGACGAAGAATATCTTCTGTAACGTGATCAGCTGTTCACCTAAAAAGAAACAATTATATAATCAAGTCAAGAGAATTTTAGATATAAGTAGTTACATTAGAATACAAATATAAATATTTATTAGAATAAGGAGTATAGTTTTTCATAGATAAACAATTAAACATAAAGAAAATGATATATGTCTGTAAAATGAACATAGGATTAAATAATAATTTATTAATTGCGTTAGTAGAAATAAGTTAATACAAGAATTAGATGGAGAATACATAAAAGGATTTATGATTTAAGTTATATAATTGTAACAGTAATAGATTGTTTATGACAATATTAGATAGAACTATTTAAACAACATCTATGTATATAACCAACTCTAATTTATTTGTATGATTAAATTTCAAAAGACTCTCTACAAGTTTATTGGAAATGTGAAATAGAATATTTATGAACTTTTCTATTAAGTAAACCCAAATCAAATAATTCAATTGCATAGGACAATATCTGATTGGTTAGAAACAAAATGACAGATAAAATTTGCAATCAACAAGTATTGAAACAAACTTTGGTAGATAGTGACCTGAAAACAAACAAAAGACTTTGTTTGTTGAAAAAAAGTGAAAATCGAGAGGAAGCGTGGATTAGGAGAAGTGGCGTCGAAAGGTGTGGACTGTGTGTTAGAGTGTTCCCGAAATTTTTATGAAATTCCCTAAATAACTTAATAAATTGTAACATAACTATGAAAAACAATCTTGTGTAGTACTTACCGATAATCAGGGGGTCGAGGAACCATTGGTACCTCTGGTACCACTGGTTCCAGGGGAATTAGCTGAGAAGGTCATATGAACCTTTCGAGGACGCTTATCCCAAGACCGTTGTGCGCTATGAAGAATAGCACCCTGCACGAGGTGACCCTGCATAGCAGTGGTTTCTCAATGCTTCTGCAGCGAGGGGCCGCTGTGAACTAAACACAACGGATCTAAACAAGGTATGTTGAAAAAATCCCCCTTAGTTAAGGGACAGTACTAGGAACCACAGCGTGGAGGAGGGAGCCTGCGCTCCGGGGCTCGGGGGGGCGACTGGTTACCCTGTCCGGAGCGTCCTCGGCGCGCCGGAGTGGACGCTCTATCCGTGGAAACCTGCCTAGTACACACCGCGTTTCACAGAACGCGGGGGCTTGCCTTAAACAGCCGGCCAAGTAGAAGAGAACTACAATAAAAATCTCCCCAAGTTCAAGGTGGAACAGCATAAGCTGATGACTGCATGGCTAGTGGGTAGACTAGCTGCTATTATGCGAACTCCGGGGCAACTGGCGCCCCCCGGTTTCAGTGGCCTTCCTGCGGCATGCGGGGCTCTGCCGTAGGTGACTGTTCTTTCCCTAGCTTCTCGTGGGACCATTTATGGAAAACGTTGGAAAAAATCAGGGTGAGGAAAACTCCCCAAAAAACACAGAGGACGAAATCCTCATGGAAACAGGCAGCATCACACAGGACGCCGAATGTACTGAAGCTGACCTGCTCAAATCTGGCAGCGACGAGGATACTGATAAGTCCTCTAAAACCCTCTTGAAAGGGAAGGGCAGAATCAGGCTCAGCGGAGCTGCCAGAAAGAGGTTTAAATACCTCGTCAAACAAGGCCTCCCAATAGAAGAGGCCAGATTGAAATCGGTTGAACCTATGAAGAAGCCTACCTCTGACAAAGGACTGAAAAGAGTCCGGTCAGAGGAAAAGACTCCCGACGGTCAACTGAAGAAAAAACAGAAGGCGACAGATAGAGGCAGCAGTGCCTCAGTGCCCACCAAACCAACCTTCAGTCAAGCTACCGGAGGCGTGAAAGTGGGCATTCTGCCAGCTAACTATCCAGAGGTTCTCCTGACAACGGAACAAATAGAAGCCGTAAAGGAAGCCATACTGGACAAAATCATTGAGCTGGGGAAGAAGGCTACCACAAAGCCTTTCTTCCACAGCTCACATAATAGACCTGGATGGCTAGCCTTGATGTGCGCCGATAACGCCACCGTGCAGTGGTTGAAAGGTGCCATCGTGGACATAAAACCCTGGGAGGGTGCGCGGCTGGAGGTTGCTGAGGAGGCAGCGATGCCTCACAGCGAGATTCTGGTTGCGTACTTGCCAGGCAGCCAGGGATACTCCACGGAAAAAATCCTTGGATTAATAGAGGCCCAAAATGACCTCAACGCAACGAACTGGAGGGTACTTAGGAGAACATCCGAAGGCCCTCTGGAACTTCTTACTGTCTCGGTGGACCTTCAGTCGGCCGAGAGATTAAGGAAAACAGGGATGGTGATCAACTATAAATTTGGTCACACAACTCTCAGGGCAAGGGGTGGCAAACACAAATCGGCCACACTTGATCCCTCAGAACCTGGTACCTCGGGCACCACACAGAGTGCAGATAACAACAAGAAGCAGACCGAACAGGCTGCCAAAAATGTTGAAAAATCTGCAAGTAAAGGGCAGAAACCAACCAAAGGCAAAAAGGTGCCTCGGACCAAGGACAGCCCTCATACCGGCGGAGCTAGGAAAGAGGGGAAACCAAAAGCCCCTCCTAAGCCCCCGAAAAAATGAGCCAAAAGCTCAATTGCATTCAAATAAACCTCCAACATTCAAAAGCAGCCACGAGTGTGCTTAGAAGGAGGTTTATTGAAGGCAATTTACATATAGGGATGCTCCAAGAGCCCTGGATAAACGGAGGACGAATACAAGGACTCAACATTAAATCGTGTAAGTTACTTTATTGCACTTCTCACGAAAAACCACGAGCAGCCATATTGCTCGCACCTAATATAAAATTTTTACCTGTTCCAGAGTTCATCACTGGAGATTTGGCAACCGCCATCGTGGAAGTGCCAACTGAAGCAGGCAAGAGGCAGATGGTCATTGCCTCAGCCTACTTCCCAGGGGACTCGACAACACACCCTCCACCAGAGGAAGTCCAAAGCCTCATCAGATGGTGCAAAAAAGGGAACAGGCACTTCATTCTGTGCTGCGATGCGAACGCCCACCACCTAACATGGGGAAGCACGGACACTAACGCACGAGGTGAGTACCTTTTAGAATATTTGGCGGCAACTAACATCGACATTATCAATAGAGGTAATAAACCCACCTTTATAAATGCGATCAGAAAAGAGGTACTTGATCTAACCCTTGCTGATTCATTTATAACAAATTACATTAACAACTGGCATGTCTCTGACGACTCTTCAATGTCGGACCATCAGCACATTAGGTTCGACCTGGAGACGTCGGAGACACGCTTCGAGGGATATAGGGTGCCAAAGTTGACTAACTGGGATGCTTACAAAGAGCATCTTGGAGGGGAAACGGAGGACTTCCAAACATCCATTGAATCAATAGAGGAACTTGATGCAGCCTCGACACAACTTCAAAATGCTATAACAAAAGCATATGAATTCAGCTGTCCCGAAAAACAAAAGGCAACCACTCGGGACGTGCCTTGGTGGAATAAGGAACTAGCAAAACAACGGGTGAAAGTCAGAAGACTTTTCAATAGAGCTAAGAGTCTGGGACACTGGGAAGACTACAAAACAGCTCTTTCTGAGTACAACAAAGAACTCAGAAAATCGAAAAGAAGAACATGGAGACAGTTGTGCGAGGGGATCATTGAATTGGCCCCAGCACAGCGTCTCCAGAAAGTTCTCTCAAAAGAACATTCCAACGGTATCGGTCTGATCAAAAAGCCGAACGGAGGATACACTGATAACCCTAAGGAGAGTCTAAGTGTTCTCTTGCAGACGCACTTTCCTGGTTCTAAAGCGGTTGTGGAAAATGAACAGCAAAGTGCTCACCTGGAAGGGGTCGTTCGCAACCCCAATAGAGCCAGCAAAAGCCTAGCTGGGAAAATTTTCACAACCCAAAGAATCAAATGGGCTATCAAAAGTTTCAAACCATTTAAGTCGCCAGGAAAGGACGGGATATTCCCTGCCTTACTGCAACATGGCCTTGAATTAATAGAACCCTTACTGAAAAGGCTATTCAAAGCCAGCTTTATCTTCGGCTACATACCGAAGACCTGGAGAGAGGCTGTAGTGGCGTTCATACCTAAGACTGGAAGACGCCCAATGGACGAACCAAAGTCTTATCGCCCCATTAGCCTCACCTCTTTTCTCCTGAAAGCAATGGAGAAAATAATAGACTGTTATGTCAGAAGCGAACTCCTCGAGTTAAGACCGCTTCACAAGAAACAGTTTGCTTATCAAGCAGGAAAATCCACGATTAATGCTCTACAATGCCTAATTGAAAGCATTGAAAAGACATATGTGGCAAAAGAAATGGCTCTTTGTGCCTTCATTGACATAGAGGGTGCTTTCGACAACACCTCACATGCCTCCATAACCAGATCATTAGAGGAAAGGAATATCAACGCCTCACTGATCAGATGGACACAATCAATGCTAAAAAGCAGAATCATTGTGGCGACCCTTGGGGGAGAGACAGTCAAGATGACAGCAGAAAAAGGTTGCCCCCAAGGGGGAGTTTTATCGCCTTTGCTGTGGTCACTGGTTGTCGACGACCTGTTAGTAAAGCTACACGAATCTGGTTTCACGACTCAAGGTTATGCCGATGACCTAGTCGTCACCATTAGGGGCAAACATGACGGAGTAATCTCCGACCGCATGCAATTAGCCCTAAACATAATCAGAAGCTGGTGCGCAAAGGAAGGACTCAACGTCAATCCCAGCAAAACAGTGCTGGTTCCATTCACCAAGAGGCGAAAGTACGAACTTAAAGCCCCAACTCTGAATGGAACCCAGCTAACATTTTCCAAAGAGGTGAAATATTTGGGTGTTATAATAGACCATAAACTGACTTGGAACAGCCAAATCAACCACATTCTTTCCAGAGCTACAGCGGCAAGCTGGACATGCCGCAGAGTCTTTGATAAGACATGGGGTCTGCAACCAAAAATGATTTATTGGTCATACCAAACGATCATCAAACCCATGGTCACCTACGCCTCACTAGTGTGGTGGCCAAAAACTCAACAAATTTCGGCACAAGTCAAGCTGCAGAAAGTGCAGCGGCTAGCCTGTCTGGGAATAACAGGGGCAATATTTACGTGCCCTACTGCAGCTCTAGAGGTAATGTTGAACCTTCCGCCATTGCACATATGTGTAAAGAAAGAAGCAGCAAACAGTGCCTTCAGACTGAGCCAGACAAAAAGCCTAAAAGCAGGAAATCTGATCGGACACTTAAAGATTTTGGAACATATTTCCCTAGAAGCCATGTCTAAACCGACAGATTTCATGCCAGTTAGGTACGACTTCGAAATGCAGTTTGAAGTGGTCATAAACAGCCACCAAACTTGCACAGAGAACGGACCTCAACTGGGAAGGGATGCATCAGTGTGGTACACAGATGGATCTAAGATGGACGAAAGGGTTGGAGTGGGCGTTACAGGACCGAATTTCAGGCTCTCAAAACCCCTTGGTAACACCCCAACCATCTTCCAAGCAGAAGTACATGCTATAGAACTATGTGCCCAGGAATGCCTTGAAAGAGGCACTCGAAGGGAAAAAATCTATATACTGTCAGATAGCCAAGCAGCGCTAAAAGCTCTGAGGTCATACACCTGTGAGTCTAAGCTAACTTGGGACTGTAAACAATCCCTGAGACAACTGGCAGCAAACAATCAGGTCACCCTGATGTGGGTGCCAGGTCACAGAGGAATTAAGGGCAACGAAGAAGCAGATTGCCTTGCCAAAGAAGGGGCAAATACACAATTTCCCGGCCCAGAACCCTTCTGTGGACTCTCCAAAGCCCACTTAAAAGAGGAGTTCCGACGCTGGAAAACCGATGAAATGAAATCTCACTGGAATAAAGTGCCAGGACAAAGACAAGCGAAAAGACTAGTGTGCCTATCGCCTAAGAAAGCTAAACAGCTTCTCGAGTTGGACAAGAAAGACTTGAAGATGGTAACGGGACTCCTCACTGGACACTGCCCTCTGGGGTATCACCTCAAAAAGATGGGCAAATCAGAGAGTGACAGTTGCCGCTACTGCGAGAACTTCGCGGAAACTGCAGAACATTTGCTTTGCGAATGCCCAGCGCTTTTCTGCAAGAGGCTTAAGTTCCTGGAAGGGGCCTTTTTAACGCCCTCCGACATCAGGAACTTAGCTCCCAGGAAACTCATAAACTTCACAAGAAGTCTCGGTATCCCGGGCCTCGAATAGATCAAGGGTCACGCACAAAAGAACTTATAGGTCGAAGTGCTTGTGAGGCTGTACAGCCTGTACGACCCCCCTACAATCTACAATCTACAATCTCTACCGATAATCAGACACAGTTGTTCTGCAAAAAAACAGCAGAATTTCTCCAGAAATTGGTATTGGAACTGCAGAGAAGTATTCCTGGGGTCCAGAAGAGTTATCCCAATTCCAGAGCATCAGGTCAGTGTTCTTTTAAACTATTATTGGCCAATAATAAGCAAAAAAAACTCAAATAAGTGCGTGGTTCCGTATTTTGATAAATATTCACAGCAATGATCGATCTAAAATATAAAGAAAACGGACTTTATTTAATTAGTTAATAAATTAAATCTTTAATAATAACAAAAAGGCCTAATTTCAATAAATAAATAATTCAAAAGTACGTACGCCATTTTATCATAAGATGATGCTTAACTTGTTTCCATGTAATCTGTCTATCTGTTTATAAATTGTATAATAATTCCATGTCAATATAAATCTTTTAATACTTTTCTTCCACAGCATATTGATAACATTTTCATGTATATTCTTCACATAAATTCTGGTATGTTTTAAAACCATCTAAATGTTTCGTATTCGATAATATTATGTCATACTAATGAGCCACAGAAGCTCCATCTCACGTTATTAAAATTATGTTCATTTTACGCATGACTGGATTTTGAGCATGCGCACCGTTAAAAATATAAAATAAATAATTTCTTTAGAGGTGACCATAGGCGTCTCAAATAATTCTTATCACATATAAAATATTGAATTTAAAATTAAATGTTGTTATAAGTAAAGTGTTTCTTTTATTTAAATGAAGGAAATACGTTTTGAATGCCAGGACTCGAAGAGTAGAAAGTGTTTCATGCTCCCGAATAATTAAAATAAAATAAATTACAAAATAATATAATAATAACCAACTGAGCTAGCCAAATCTAAATAAAAATTCTAAATATAAAATTATAATCATCTAAATTCCACAACAATAATAAAAAGTAAGTGAGTAAACTAATTATAGTTCAATATATATATATATATATATATATATATATGTAATAAATGCGAAAAACACATGAATATATTATTGTACAAAAATTCGGAACACTCGGTAAATACAAAATTTAATTTAATTAATATGAAACTAGAATACGACCCACATATTGTTTAACAAAATCTTTACAAAGTCAAAACAGAATAAAAAAATAAAACATTTACTGGGTCAAACCAAAACAAAGTTGTTTAAAAAAATATCATTATTTCGATAACAAAAAGTCTGCACGCTTCAAAAACAAAGAAAAACTGCAACTCGAAAAACAAAAACATCTCACACCCAAAGTCGGGTGATGGAAAAAAACAAAAAGGAAGAACGGCTCAGGACTCGAGAGAGTACGGGTCGTACACGCCAAGGGAAAGGCTTTCCCCGAGTACGAGAGTATAGTGTTTTAGTGTTGGTGATACCCGAGGTAAAAATTTCTCCGTTGTGTCAGGGCGTAATAGGAATACTTGGTGATTCCTTGACAGTGAAGTCTGTCCCCCAGTATCAGAGCACAAACCGGTGGAATTTCCCTCGACGCTATCACTAAATCATCCTAACACGTCTCGGCAAATTTCGCATTTTCGGGGCAGCGACCCAGTTAGAGATACAGACGCAGTTCCTGCAGAATATAAAAAGGGAAGTTATTCTACCGTAAGTTTTTGAACAAAAGTATTATTTTATTTAATAACGTATATTTTTGTGAATAAGACCAGATTTACCGCGTGTCTCGAGGGTTTAGAGAATTTAAGGATTTAAACGGGCATGTTAAAGCTTGATTTGAGGATCGTAGAAGTTTTCTTACGTTATTATTGTCTCATTTTTTTTTACACAGAGTATCTTTTGGTTCGTGTGGTAGATAAGAGGAGAGCGAGAGCAATCGAGAAATAACAGAGTTGAATTTAGTTTTAAGCCAGAGCGAATTGGTTTTTCCGTTTTAATCAGGGACCATTTGATATATAACAAAAGAAAACCATATTTTGGTTAAATTCCATTTCACATTTATTTCAAGGTGATAGACAACCTTGGGGCTTATAAAAGCTGACACCGAAAAATTTGTACTATTTTGTAATGTTATAACATAAGAATCTTGTTTCACTACGGAAATATCCACTTTAAATGCCGTCATACTCCAAGGCCGTTGGTGATAAAGAACACGTAAACTAAAAATTCGCTTGGGGGTCACAAGGTAATTGGCCTATGTTTATTTGTTTACTGAATCGAATGCGACCCAGCTAACTGGAAATTCTAGACAGAAAAATATAAAAAGGAAAGCACTTGGCCCCTCGGGCTTCTTTCTATTTTTCCTTTCTCTCTCTTTTCTCATTTACCATCCTACTAATATTATACGCGGAATCCGAAATTTATTATTTTGTGAGTAATTCCGGCGTATACCGGAGAACCGGATAAATATCTATAATTACTAGTTGAGAGATTTATATCAGGGTACGTCTAATGTTTATTTTATATATATATTATAGTTGCTACTTCAGTGCGTAGACAGATTTCGTTAAGTTGCAAATTTAATTTTGACGCACGCATTATTATAAGTATAGTATTTTGACAAATGTATATATGATTGGTCGGATTTTTTGTCATATAGCTATTATATACGTTTAGTTACATACGCTGTGTGGTGTTTACCATAAGTTTTATTTATCACCCTATCCCTCAACCCGTACTTCCCCGGGAGGGTGTACATACGTTGGAAAAAGGGGGCCGATTGCCGAGAACAAACCCTATCCTGGCAAGGAGATTATTCCGCTTTAAGCCCAGGCGTACCTAGCTCAGAAGTCGGACTGGATGTGCCTTACCCGCTCGGATTGCACAGAATTTCATTGGAGAGGAGGTATTACTCAGTGACAAAAATAAGAAGGGTAACGAGGATTTATTAGAATAGCCCTTAGGTGCCCCAGAAATTATTAGATATATATATATATATATATATATATATATATATACTAACCGAAGTTCACACAATTGGGACCATAAAACATACCATAAATAGAAACACGATCGCGTGCGAAACTCAAAGGGACGGGCAACATATAATAAGATTAGCAAATAGCTTACTAAGAAACGGAAAAAAGATTCCCATTAGAGTAATAAATACATCGTCACAAGAAATAAAATTATTAAAAGGAACCAAGCTAGGGAACGCATATGAATGTACAGAAGATAAAGTACCACATACTAAGACACAGAATACTATCAGAAGGTTTGATAATACAACAGATAAGTGGATCAGGAACAGTTTTGAACTGGATCACATAGACATGAACTGTAAAGAAGAATTAATTAAATTAATACAAAAATACCATCATTTATTCACTGACTACGACGAAATTTTGACAAGTACCGCAAAAATAAAACACCCCACAACCTTGGAAACAGGCAGTCAACCAATATGTAAATCTCCATACAGGATACCTTATCGCCAACGAGAAGTGCTACAAAAGTGAATAGATAGGCTACTAGCCGCCAAAGTAATTAGGACATTGTTCAGTCCGTAGTCAGCACTAGTCATACTAGTTGTAAAACAAACTTCAGAAGGAGAAGAAAAAGTAAGAATGTGCACAGATTATAGAGGGCTAAACGCAGTAACGAGAAAATATTACTACCCGCTACCCAATATATCAGATTTACTACAGGGCTACAAAGCAGGTGAGAAACGTTATTCTCAGTAATTGAAGTAACAGAAGCTTACCACCAAGTAGACATGAGCGAAGAAGACATCCTATTAATAGGCTTCAGCACATACCAGGGGCACTACGAGTCACCAAAATGCCGTTCGCCACAGTAAATTCCCCAGCAACATTTCAAAGATTTATGAACGCAACCTTAAGAGGCTTAACGGGAATAAAGTGCATCGTATACTTTGACGATATAATCATATTCAACTATTCAGGAAGTAAGGACCACTTAGAAAAGTTAGAAGAAGTGTTCGAAAGATTAAAAATCAAAATATGGAGTGTACACACTCTTGTTTTGACAAGGATTAATGAATTTGTACAGACGTGTGTAATATGTTTTATTAAATTCAGCCAAGCGCTTTCGACATTACGTCATCATCAGGACTTTCGTCAACCGGTCCAGAGACGTATTAAAATTGTAAACAAATTACAAACATTAACACATATATCAAATTAAAAACGACACTACATAAACCATGTCGACCAACTAATACGTCTCTGGACCGATTGACAAAAGCCCTGATGATGACGTACTGTCGAAA
The DNA here is from genome assembly GCA_963921935.1 of Galeruca laticollis. Classification (NCBI taxonomy): domain Eukaryota; kingdom Metazoa; phylum Arthropoda; class Insecta; order Coleoptera; family Chrysomelidae; genus Galeruca; species Galeruca laticollis. The sequence goes on from OY998180.1 coordinate 80,921,394, forward strand.
GTGCTTGGATAAATTTAATAAAAAATATTACACACGTCTGTACAAATTCATTTATCCTTGTTTCGAAAGATTAGCCGAAGTAAACATTAAGCTGAAACCAAAAAAATGCAATTTGATGCTGAAGAAAGTGAAATATTTGGGACATATCATCTTACAAGAAGGAGTAGCTCCAGCCCCACAGAAACTGAAGGCGATACACAAATATCCCCTACCGAAAAACGTAACAGGAGTTAGAGGTTTCCTAGGACTAGTAAATTGGTACAAACACTTCATACCAAATATAACAGAATTAGCAGCACCACTAGTAAAGCTAATCAAGAAAGATATATCATTCAAAATTTCAGAGGAAGTAATAATAGTCATGAATCAGTTAAAAGCATCACTAACTTCGGATGAAGTTCTAATTTTTCCAGACTTCTCCAAATCCTTTAACTTATCGACAGACGCATCAAACATAGGCGTAGGAGCAATATTAAGTCAAATAAGGGACGGTAGAGAAAGACCAATTGCATATGCGAACAGAACACTAAGTAGGGCAGAGACAAATTATTCATCAACTGAGAAAGAACTCCTAGGCGTAATTTTCGCCATTAAAACTTTCAGATGCTACATTTACGGCACCAAATTCATCCCAGAGCATTAAAATGGGTACTCACACTAAAAGATCCAAACTCTACGATGGGCATTAGCCTTAACAGAGTACAATTTCGAAGTAATCCACAGAATAGGGCGGAAACATGGGAACGCGGATGCTTTGAGCAGAATGTTCGACTAAACATGCAACTACATAGAAACGACGTACGAAGACTACTTACAATATATATCCGAAAACGTCCTACCAGGAAAAGACAAAATATCCGAGAAAGAGGGAAACTTAATGTCTATCCAAGACGAAGAATCGATACTCCTACTAATGGCAAAGAACGAACCAAATCAGAAACCACTGATAAAGAGGATAGAAAAAACGTATACATTACCGAACGTTTCTCAAAACCAAATAGAATCAGTTGAAGAATAGGACACGATAGACACAAAATTCTACGTAGCCTTAAACAGGGCATCGGACGAAGAAGAAACTTCCTATGAAAGAATGTGGAACATCCTCCAAAAGTTAAAAGCACTATGCGAATAAAATACGGAAGACAGTATAAGCTTCATAGCGAGCAATGAGCAAATTCCAGGGCTTTGCTGGAACGAAATCATTAAAATGATTCAATTTACCTTTTACGGAATACCTACTAAAGTAATCATATTAATGCCAACCAAAACCATGGAAACGAAGAAAATCTGCTCGATATAAACAGATGAAGAATGGGAGCCAGTATGGGACAAAGGAACGCTGAAGAAAGCGCAAAAACAAGACGAATTCTCCAGCAGTATTCTGCAACAAATAGGCAAAGATAACGAAACGGACAGAAAATATTACATAGACAAAGAATGCCTCTTATACAGACAAGAACACGAGGACAATGGAGATCAACTAGTAATACCAAAAAAGTATATCAGCAAAGTGATAGAAGACTTTCATGACTCCCCCATCTACTGCCACCAAGGCCAACAAAAAAACTTAGTGGAAATAAAAGACGTTGCTTTTGGCCCACGATCAGAACAGACGTAATGAATTATTGCAAACAATGCGACGCATGCAACAAACGAAAAACATCACCACACTTCAAAAAGGCTCCTCTACAAAAATTTACAGGAGTCACAGCACCATGGGCAATATCCTCTATGGACATAGTAGGCCCCCAACCAACGTCAAACGAAGGAAACAAGTATCTACTGATATTTCAAGACCACTTCACAAAATACTGTGAAGCAATCCCGCTACCAGACCAAAAAGCAGAAACAATAGCAAGAGCATTCGTGCAACAAATAATATATAGACACAGAACAACCCAAAAACTGCTAACAGGCAGAGGGGCAAATTTTATATCCGAACCAATGCACTAATGAACTACGCACCATTGACAAACGGCCAAATAGAAAGACTACACAGAGTACTAAAAGACATGCTACCACACTACATACCTCCAAATCAACGAGACTGGGACCAACGGATACCGTATGTACTAATGGCATACATGGGAAGCGTCCACACATCAACATGTCCATATTTTTTACTACACGGAAGAGATCAACCACAATCATTTGAGAAATTCATCGAATAGATTAAACCAAATATACACTTCAGTGCTAAAGAACACAAAGAACACAAAAGAGGATAGGATATCTAGATACAACGAAAAAAACAACATTAAGAGAATTTAAACCAGGAGATTTGGTATATCTACTAGACGCAAGCACAAAAGTAGGAGTATCTAATAAATAGCAAAACCGTTGGACAGGACCTTTTGACATAAAATATAGAGTAGGACCGGTTACATACTAAATTTCATCACAAAAAGGGAAAAAAACAAAAATTGTACATATCAACAGGCTAAAAACATACCACGGAAAGACGACAAGAAACATGATATATTACAAGAGGTAACGGACCAAGGTAACCAGAAATTCTAGAAGAGACAGAGAAAACACACGATCATGATGAAGATGAAATAGACCCAGCGAAAGTAGCAGCCCTACCAATGTGTTCAAGAGACGAGAGCATGCAGCCATTAAGAAATAAGGCTCCGTCCCAAACCGGCCAGAAAAAGGCTAAAGCAGGAGAAATACCTGAACATCCACTGGTACATTTTCGAGAAAAGCCTTTGCAGCAACTGTTGAAGTTTTGTGAGAATTAGTGGAAATATCATTACGGCAGTCTTCGTACATATCCTTGATCTTCGTGAATGGTGTAATCATGAATGATCAACAAAACCCCTCTAGAATTCCCAGTGGCAGGAGGAAATAAAACACAGTACTTGCAAAGAGCACCCTTTACTCGCTTAGAATATACTAGTCATAGTGTATATTGATCCAGCCAGGCATGATTGAAGTTTCTTCGTAAATGGCTTGCATACGTTACAAAATCGTAATTTCTTCGTGGAGTGCAGAGATTTTTTAACATCTCTTTCTATTTTTCCACTGTTAACTGTAGAGCTCGTCCAACATAACGACCCAGGTAATTTTCGTGATAGCCATAATTCTCTTCAATTTCGGGATTGACTGCACAACCTGAAACTTGTTCAAATGTTGATTCAGAAATATCGACCCCAGGGGCTATGTCTACAACTATTGAAGAATGTAATTATCGCCCTTGTCCGATATCAGCCTTAGATGTAGATAAGCTTCATGGAAGTGTAGTTTCGTTATTGTTATCAATGCCTTCACTGCTACTATCTAGATACTTTTTCGTCTTAAGAGTTTTAGTCGCTGAAACATAGATACACTAACGTCACTATTAGGTTGGTCAGTTCTGGATAGAAATGAAAATCGAGCCGTTTAAGGTTCAGATCATAAAGATGTGTCATGAGACCTCGGATGCTCCGAGTTTTCAAGTAGGCATTTTCGCCAAAGTTGATAAAAAACTTGAAACAAAATTTAAGCGACTTTAAGTTTAAGTTAAGTTTGCCAAAAAGAAAAAAATTATTTTGAACGAACATTTCTGAAGTTGGACTAGACAAATTCGATCAATAGATATGATCTATTTAAAGTTATTTGTTTTGTATTTGCAGATCCTTAGCAATTACATTTTTAGTATGGTCCTAATGATTTTTTTCGTTTTGATTTGGGACAATGTTAAAAGATTGATTCTGGGTGAAGTTAATGATTAACAGTTATTCTTAGTGTAACATTGAGAATGCTAGTATACTGTAACTTACTATTTTCAAAATATTTCCTGATATACATTTGATTTGATGCTAATAGAGGCTCCTATGAAATCAACGTTTCGGCCACAGTATAATTTATCTATCACGATGTCACTGTTTCATTTACTACACTTAGATTAGATTTAAAATGGTCTTTATTACTGTTTTTGATTCTCTACGTACAACAAGCTAAAAATAATATAAAAATATCTAAGTGCCGATGGTCTGGCGATCTTTAGCGATATTGTGTGGCTCTTCGTGATATCATGGTTCCTTGCTCCAGGAGCATTATCCATATATTGTTGTTTACGAATAACTTTGTCCCGAACATAAAGTTTGACTCCTCGCATCTTTCGGCTGGGTATTTCCTGAAAACCGGCTGAAAAACAAGATTTCAAAATTGAAACGGGGGAATTAGATTTTGAGAAGGCAACATGGCTGACGTTGATTTTGAATTTTTATAGTTTGTTAGGTGTATTGTTTTTGCGCATAATGGGTAATACGGCACAGATATTTGACTGCGCCGATAGTATCCCCTATGAAGAAAAAGGGTTCGGAGTTTTAAACAACCAAGTTATGTGATTAACGATCCATGCAGAAGCCTACACCCACTATCGCGGATGCCTTCTGCGCGATTTGCATCTATGAGTTTTCTACGAAGATCTTGTGGCAGACAGTAGTAGTAAAAGTTTGCCAAGATTTTATTTATAAAGTCTTTGATGGTAGGTATGTTGGATTTTTCATGTAACCAGGAGTTTTTTGGGAGTTTTGGATAGATTGTATTATGTTTGATCGCCATTCTGAGACACTTGTTTTGTATTACCTGTAGAAAATGGAAGTTACATTGTGTACCAGTGTAATATATTGGGGCTGCGTATGTGAGTATGGGACGAATAATTTGTTTGTAAATAAGTATGTTGTTTTGGCTAGAGACTTTACTGTGGTTGCAGATGAGTGGGTAGAGTCTACCCATTGCAATCTTTGCTTTTTGTATTTGTTGTGCAATGTGTGTCCTTGCGTTCGTGTTACTTTGCATAGTGTATCCCAAGTATTTAATGTTAATACTTGGGGCAATGAGATGACCGTCTATACAAAGCTGTGATTGCAATGGGGGGGGGGCTTCTAGCTATCCTCCTGAGTAATAAATACTCTGTTTTGGAGGCGTTTATACTTAGTTTGTCATTTTTAAAATAGGGAATGATTCCTGTGTTAATGTGTGTTTGTATAGTGTCAAGTGCGTGTTCGGGATCCTTTGCAGATACTACAAAACACGTGTCATCAGCGTACATAGCAGTTAATATTTGGGGTGCGGTTGGAAGATCGTGGATGAAAATGGAGTATAGCAGAGGTGATAGTAGCGACCCTTGAGGGACTCCAGCTTGGATGGAATATGGGCCTGCCGTCTGATCGTAAATTTTTGCAAAAAATTTTCTATTTACATAAGAGTTGTTTCTTTTAATCAAATTATTTGGTACTTCTAATTTAATTAGTTTGTAAATTAGCCCCTCGAGCCATACGGAATCGAAGGCCTTTTGGATATCTATAGTTGCCATAATGGCCTTATTTTTATTCTGGAACCCTTCCCTAATATAATTAATAACCCTAATAATTTGTGCGACCGTACTATGGCCACTCCTAAAACCGTACTGCTCGATGGGTATAACATTGTTTTTGTCGACAAAAGATTCTAATCTTTTTAAGATTATTTTATCTATCACATTTGCTATATTGTTTAAGAGGGATATTGGTCTATAGCTATCCACATAAGAAGGTTCCTTATTCGCTTTGCTAACGTGTATGATGTTGGATATCTTGAGCATATCGGGGTATTGGCCATTCTTAAGTATGTAATTTATAATGTAAGTAAGTTGTACAATGGCTTTGTTTGGGATGTGTTTTGAATGCCATCTAAGCCTGGTGCTTTTTTGTTTTTTAATTGTTGGATTGTATTGTATGTTTCTTTAAAGGTTGCGTGTGAATTGAATGATTTATGTAGTTATTTAGGAAGTACTCTCCAAACTTTTCTGCGATATTTGACATGTCGATTATTGTTTCACCATTATCTACAATTTTAGTGATTGTTTTGCTCTGATTTCTCAGCCTACGGGAGATTTTCCACAACGAGTTATCTTCGGGCTTTATATTCCCAATCGTCGTTCTTATGAATTTTTATTTCCTCATTTATTAGATGACGATATTGATTTAGGAGAATGTGATCCTCTTCAACTTTTTGTGCTTTGCCATTTTTTTCTTATTTTGTTCTTTTCACGTATAGTTTGTACAATATGATCTGGGAGGGTGTTGTGTTTTTCTATTACCGATTTTGTTGTTGTTGAATGGTTTCTAGCCTCTATAATTAAATTCTGAAAAGTTTCTAATATTTTATTTAGTGGGTCGGAGTTCTCGATTTTGTCGTTTATTATGATGCTTGTTTATGTATTTTCTAAAATTTACCCAGTTTGTAGTTTTATAATCGTAAGTGTTATAGTTTATGATTTGAGCGTTATGTCTAAGTTTTAAATGTATAAGTACCGGATCGTGATCCGAGTTAAAATCCTTTAATGTTTTTATTTTTTTTAAATGGTATGGTAGAATCAAGTATGCTGGGGGATTGGTTTACATAGGAAAATAATGTTGGGGTATCAGTATGAAATATGTTGCAGTCAAAAGTATCGCAGAAGTTCAGTAGAGTACTTCCGTTTTTATTGTGATGCGTCAAGTAGGGATCCCACTGTGGATGTTTACAGTTGAGATCGCCTACTATCAGCACCTTGTCATGAGTTTTTGTAATATTGAAAAAATATTCAACTTTCAATTCTACGCGAGGGGGATTATATGCTCCTACTATTTTGATTTTATTGTCAAAAAGGATTGCGATATGCTCAATTGATGTTTTATTTTGTTGCAGGAACTTGAAATTGATGTCTTTTCTGATTTGTAATGCGTTACCGCCACCCTTGGCATCACCGGGGCGGTCCTGTCTAAAGAGACGATATTCTGGGTTTCTGAAATTGAACGATTAATTTGGTTTGAGAAACGTCTCTATTAGAAAGAAAATATCGTGTTTGTGAATGTCGAGAAAGTGTCTGATTAAGTGGAGTTTGTTAAGTACACTTTGTACATTACAAAAAATTATTTTGAGGTTGTATCTTTTTTGAATTCCTGTAGCTGTCTATGTTAGTTACAACGTCATTGTAAATAGAAAACTTCCATTCTGTTTGTCGCTTGCCGCATCTCTTGCAGGAGGTCTTGTAGGGCTCTGGCGAGTTCATCAAAGTTAACCAGAGTCTTTAGTTCCCTGAACATGTTGTTGACCTCTGTGAACTGGTCCAGGTCGCTGTTTGCGATTACGGGTTGGTTTGATGTTTTCTTCGCAGGTGGAGGGGGGGGGGGTGAGCATTTTGAGAGGTTGTAAGAGGAGTGTTTTTGGTGGGGAGGCTGGGGAAATCTGCTTTGTTGTTTATTTGTTTTGTCCAGGGATTTGATGTGGGTAAGGAAGCGGGGATGCGCTTTGTTGGGGTGGGTTTAGTTTTTTGATTGGCAGCTCTTCTCTCTTCTATCCAAATTTTCCTTTTTATAAATTCTGAACAAATTTCGGCGTTGGCCGGATGGTCACCGTTACAATAAGCATATCTCGCTGGGGTGCTTCTTACTTTTGTGCACTCTGGGGCGAAGTGCTACCCGGCACATTTGAGGCATCTGGGAGCACGGCCACAGTTTGAGGTAGCGTGGCCCCACAGTTAGCAGATGTGGCATTGTATAATTAGGTTACTTTGCCTCCTGTGCTCCCATTTCACTCTATATTAGTGACAACTAGGTACAACAGTCTTCCCTTTGTTTTCATACTAAAGACGTCTTTTGTTTCTATTTTATAAGTGCTTAGTAATTCATCTTCAATATCTGCTATCTGGAGTCCCTCCGCGAGGCCGCGGATAACGAAATCGTGGGACATCTCCTCCCTTCTCGAATAGGTGTGGAACTGCGCCTTTTCCCTTGTGTGCTTTTAATTTTTCGATATCGTCGACGTCTTTCGTAAAGACGATCGAAGAGTTATTTATATATTTTATTTCGAACGGTTTACTGATTTCCTCCTTCAGATTTGAAACCATGTCTTTATGGGCCGAGAGATTTCCCTCGATTACTATTGGTGGGCAGGTTATGTTATCTTTTTTCGCCGGCGTTGGCTTGTTTCTTTTTAAATTCGGTTTTTCAATCGTTTCGTCTTCCGAGCTGAGGTCTGCCGCTTTTAATTTCCTGAACTGTGTTTTTTTTTGTTTTTTTCTGATTTTCTCTCATTTTTTGAAGTTGACCTTCTGAGGAATCGGATAGTGAGTCGTATATGTTCTGTACGTCGGTCATTTGCGGTTTTCTGGTTTTACTTAAGATTTTGTTGAAAGTTGTAAATTTCTTATGTTTTTCGAAACCCGGTGGAGTAATTTCACCGGTTTTCATGCGTACTGTTTGGGATTCAGTTTCTATTGCATTTATGTCTTCCGACTCCCTATTTTTGCTTGACATATCCATTTTTCGAGGCACAATTGTTTTCTTAGAAATGTTCTCGTATTGAGAGACGAAGTTGTCAGGAGCTGTTATAGCAGTTTGTTTGTCCTAAACTTCTTGTGCCCACGTTATTTTATTTTGTTTTTTTAACGTACTATTTGCGGCTTCATCTGATGAACTGGATTTGTATCCTATCGTATCTTCTTCCATATTTGAAGTTTTTTGACATTTGAACTTCTGTCTGGTGCTGAAGTTCTGTTTATTGTTTTCCCTCTGCAGGTGGGAATTGATAATTCAAGAGTTGGGTCTGGCGTAGTATTCTCTCCTATACACTTTTCTAGTGTATTTACGTTTTCAATGTTTCCTATACACTTTTTCTTTTCTAAATTTCTCATACACTTTTCGCTCCGTGGGCTTCCTATACACTTTTGTACTGATGGGTGTCCTATATACTTTTCGATTGATGTACTTCCTAGACACTTTTCTATTGGAACTGTAAACTTTTCTATTGGCTTTACCAGATCGATACACTTGTTTAGCGTTATAATGTCGAGACAAGTTTTCGGTATGTTTATGGTGCTAGAATTTGACTTGTGTTGTAAAATTTCTTTTTCTTTATCATCCAGAAATACTAATTGGTGATCATTTAAATTGCGAGTTTTAAGCTCGAGTGTTTTATTTTTAATTATTTTTAACTCTTTAGAGTATTTCGTGTTAGGACTCTCAGAAGAATCGGTAATGGTGCGTGGTTCGTCTTCTTCATTTGAGGAATTAGACTTGCCAGTATTTTTCCGTTCCCTTTTTTTGTGACTGTTTTTAAGTTTACGTTTTTGTGTGTGTGAGTTAGTTTGTGGCTTTTCATAGTTTTAGGGTTGAACGTACCTTTCTTTATTGTTTTTCTTAGAGAGGTTTTCACTTTAACTAACTGATTTGATTTATTTTTAACAATCACTGTTTTATCACTTTTTAAATTTTCGTTTATAAAAATGTCTGGTTTCACACTATTTAACCTTTATATTTTCTACCTGAGTCTACGGGTGTACTCGGTGGGGTACGGAGTACCCGTAATTGGGGGTGAGGGTAGCGGAGATAAATCTATGAGTATGACTCAATAGATTTCCTTTGAACAAAAACTTTCACTTTTAACGGTTCTACAATATAATAACAATAATATAATAATAATAATTATTTTTCCAATGTATAAAAATTCAACAATAGCGCTTGAATGTTTGCACTTATCACCAACTCGCAAACTGTTTAGTACAAATACTCATGTTACCAGAGCGCATGCGCAGCAACGGTGTAAGCCCCGACCACCTTTTACGACCTCTATTTAGTATAGAGGCGTGGTTCGGGCATCGAGCCAGTCACACTTCTACCTTCATACGCTCTGGTACTACTCTCTCTAGAGATCGAACTTAAACTTAACTTGTTGTTAGTTATTGATCTCCAGCACGAGATCTCTCTATTGGGAAACTACCTATAGCAAATATTAGTCATCTGCGCTAGTGCTTTGACCGTTAAAGAGAATTATACAGTGTGTATCATTAATACGGCTCAGGTTAGTTCTTTATCAAGAACGTCTGGGCTTAGTGATCAATTCGCTCTATACGACCGAATATAGTTGTATATTTATATATATGACATATATATACATTTTTATTTATGAATTTTGCGAACATGTCGTTCATGAGTGATACAGGACAGTTGTCTCTCACCCAAGGAGTCCTTTAATGGAAGTGCTGACGTGCAGCCCTACGAGACCGCACGAGACACGCCCATTAGGGAACACTCAATGCAACTAACTCCACTACATTGGACTGAATACTGAACGCGGTCGTGCATTTGAATATTAATGGTAAATGCTAGAAAGAGAAGAGTGTGTGGGGGGAGGGATAGTGGCCACTAGAACAATGACGCTGGAGTGCTTGGGTGCACTGATTATAGAGATCTCTGTATGTAATGTACATATGTTTTTATGGCAGGCGGGTTGTTACTTAGTAAAAGGAAAGGCATCTTAGCTGTAACTCCATGTTTTTCAGAAACCAATTTGCCAACATTTCCACATATACAGAGTGAAAAGTATAACTGGAACAAATTCTGTAACTTGATAAATAAAGCTTTATCGCAAAATTCCTGAAACACGTCAATTTTTATTTTTAATGGGGCATATTACAAAGAGATTTGTTTATCTTTTTAATTATCTGGGGGGGGGGGGTTGCAGACAACCCCAACTTTTTTTTAAATGGATGGGTAGGTTGATTAATTTTTTATTTGAAAGCATTTTTAATTGTAAATACAATTCCACTTTTTTTTGTTACTTTTTATAAGCAATGTGTCGGAAAAAAATGAAATAAGGAAATATATACTCAAATTACTTTAATGTATAGGTACATTTTTTCTTATTTGATAAGTCCAATAAAAAACCTGCTCCATAGTTTTTTGGTCAATTTGAACTGAATGTGATTCACCTGTGCCACGCAGGGACAGATATATGTTGGTTCCAAAACGAAATACTTCAGATATTTCACGTCAGATGGCTTTGCGGTTTATTGTCTATTCTGTCAATTATAATTCTATTTCTGTTCTCTTTACGTTACTTTTTATTTTTGAGCTGCCCCTCGCTGGATACGCCCATGTACCCACAAACTATTCGATTTTCATTCGGGTGAAAGTGGTTGAACATATCATTTAAATTTATTAATGTTTGATCAGTCATTCTATTGAAGATAGTTTATTTGTTGGAGTTTTCGGCCAACCCTCATTTCCTGCATCAATGAAACCCAAGTAAACAGCTTTGTTAAAATTTTATTTTTGTATGTAAACGCACATGGAACATATTTATAATAAAAACTAAACTATAACAATAATATTCCATAATTCGTAACGAAAATATTTAAGAACCCTTATTTTATTTTAGTTGACTGCGACGTAGACACGCCACTAACTTTTGTAATTGCAGAAGATCACTATCAGCTTTTGCCTTTTCTTCAGCTTCTTGAGAGTCTTTGTCCAGCTGTGGCAAACTCTTACATTGGTCCTTGAACGTTTTCCACTTTTCGGTCTACAAAAATATGTTTTAGATGTATTACCTCGGAAACAATAATTTTAATTATGAAATACGAAAATCTTCCATTACAAGATGTCATGTTATTTTACTTAATAATAGTATTTTGTTAAAATGTATATTCCTTTTGTATACTCATTAAAGATTAAAAGGTCATTTTCTAATCGACATTTCCAATCCAAATTGATCACTATCTCGATATCCATGTGTGCAAAACTGACAGGATGATTTTATTTACTTACCCCTAGCAAATCCTCTTCGCTAGATTCGTTGTTCGTTTTGTCTGATTTCATAAAATTTTTTAAGTACGATGGAACTCTCCCTAAATTTTGTGTATTTCCAGGTTGCGGGGCAGGTTTTCTTGTTCCTGAAACAGAAATTATTTTATATTATATTTGATAATTATCAAAAATCACTGTCTGCATAATTATATACAAACATACTATACTTAATTGAAATTTCAAAGTATCTGACACCTTCTCGACTTTTATATTGGATTAAATATGAATATGTTATAACTGTGTTGGCAGTTCTAACATGATCTAGAGGTATACTTCATCTAAAGTGTGAAAACATAAAAAAGCAAGGTTGTCAGATATATTTCCTAAACTTGGTAAGTTTAATATACAATCGTTCTCCTTTACTCAATAAACTGTTAGTTCGTGAAGTTCTTAGAAAGCTAGTTGGGAAATATTTTAAAAAATACATGTTACAAATTTATTAGGAAGCAATAAGGCGTTTAAAATTGCTGTAAAAATCATTAACTAAAACACTTTTGTGTATATTACTTATTACTATACTCAAGATAATTTTGAAAAGTAGGCAACATGCCGGCATTCATAAAGCAAGTCGGTTAATTTTTTAGAGTTTTTATTCCCACCAGAGTCGCCGTGGCAGTAATTTCATTTGCTGAACAAGTAAGTTTAATAAATATAATTGATTAGTGATTAATTGCTAAGGCCTTCTGGAGACCATTTGAAAAGACAGTTCGAGATGATGTATCGCGGGAATCTTTTGATTTGGCGCCACGGTCAAATGAATTGACAATAAATGATACTGATGACAGGGCCGAATTTGAAAAAAAATATTTACATGTTTAGTGGCTGCGCGTTGTTTTAAATATCTATGCGTGTTTGACAGAAGAAAATTCTGATAATGCAGATATCGCGAGATTTCACGAAAATCGGATTGACGACGATTTATAAACTAATTAAATCAGGCACTGTTACCAAGGCCGTAGCCAGGGAAAAGGAGGGAGGTATTTTCTATATCAGTGGAAAAATATCAGGTTTTAATGAAATGGTGTTTTTTTTCAGACATCGGCCGCTGAACCACATATACTGTAAACTGGATGGTAGGGTGTTTTCTTCATCCTTCCGGATAGGTACCATCGCATTAGGTATAGGACTTTCAATAATAGGTAAAACCATGTTTCCCATCCTGCCTGGAGTAGCCGGTTATTTGAGCGCGGTGCGGCAATTGCATTGAGTATCATTAATAGACTTTCAGAGTGATTGTTAATGGGCGTCATTGTCACTTAACATCAGGTGGAACTTCGTCATACACCTCGACTGTATAAAAAAATTTAAAAAAACATTTATTTGCTTCAATTTTATTTTGAACTATCATAAATCGTTTTTATGACTAGTCTTCTGAAATATAATGTTACGTAAATGATCGCATTTACAAAATATGGCGCAATGAGCTCGTTTTCAGCTTTTTCCATCACTTTTAGAACTGTTGCGGCTATTTTGACTTTTTTACCAGTTGGGTTGATGACATAATGAATAAATAAAAATAAATATTTTTTATTGCAAACCATACAATCGTAACTAAAAATTATTCCAAAATCAGATTAAATCTTCTAGATTTCTCTGAAGCGAACAAATCAATCACCTCCTCCGTGTCGATATCAATTCTACGGTGGATTGACATAAATGCCAAACCGTGGCCTGTGGAGTTTCTTAAATATGTTTTAAGGCGTTTCAGAGAAGCGACAGTTCTCACAGGGGACACATTGAAACAAGCAGTGTCTCCAAGATCTTTAAAAGTTTGTGAATGTTTGTAAATAAGGCCTGGTTGCATTATCCGAGAGATTCAATAGCACATGTTGGTCGATCTAGTTCAAATTCTTTCAGCCATTTTATCCGCCACACATCTAATTCAGATTTTAAAGAATCCCAAATATTTTTTATCAAGTACAAAGTTGTTTTTTTGAGTATAATAATCAGTTTTATCTTTGCAATACACAGAAGATATCAAAATATTAAGGGATGATAATACACGGAGAGCTACATAAAAACGGCTCGAAACGGTTCCCAAGATCAGAGCCTGAAAGTAAAATCCTAGTACATCATTAAATGGCTACTCTGCCGGTGCGAAACGTTTGCGCATGAAAATGCCAGCCGGTTTTCCACGTTGAAAAAATTGCGAGAAAAATCGAAACGGTTTCCACGTAAAAATTGTTTAGAAATGTTCTTAAGGTCTTAACTACAGCGGTAAAGCAGTGGCAGAGGTTTCATCGTACAAAAAACACTTGGCAGAGGCGATTGAAAAGTGTCGGAAAACCCCCCCGAAAAATCGATACGGTTCCCGCGCCCAATTTTTTTCCCAACATTCTTCAGCCCTTAACTAAGAGCTGTGCGTAATGGCAGAATGTTTGGGTGACAATAAACCCTCGGCAGAGATTTTTTAGTCGGAAAATGTCAACAAATTTGTTAATACACGATTGTTCGTGAGTTTGCAAGTTGATGCTAATTTTATCTATGTCATTACAATTATTTTCAAATTCTACCCCAATTTAAAAAAAAATTATCACGATACGGTTAAAACTCGCTGAGAAACTCGAATTTTTTATCGGGCGTTCAATTTGAAGCCACTCTCTTGCTTTTCGTAAGACAGGATACAGAGAGAGAGAGAGAGAGAGAGAGAGAGAGAGAGAGAGAGAGAGAGAGTGACGCAACATGCGCCTCCCGCAGCGTACGCTGCCGATCGCTTATTATATTTAGTTCAAGCGTGAATGATTTTTTACTGTTTGAAGCTTACATCATTTGTCATCGAGTTTCTCAGCGAGTTTTAACCGTATCGTGATAATTTTTTTTTAATTTGGGTAGAAATTGAAAATAATTGTAATGACATAGATAGAATTAGCCTCAACTTGCAAACTTAACGAACAATCGTGTATTAACAAATTTGTTGACATTTTTCGACTAAATAATCTCTGCCGAAGGTTTATTGTCATCCAAAACTTTTGCCATCACGCACAGCCCTTAGCCAAGGGCTGAATAATGTTGGGAAAAAAGTTGGGCGCGGGAACCGTATCGATTTTTCAGGGGGGTTTTCCGACACTTTTCAATCGCCTCTGCCAAGGGTTTTTTGTACGATGAAACCTCTGCCACTGCTTTACCGCTGTTAGTTGAGACCTTAAGAACATTTCTAAACAATTTTTACGTGGAAACCGTTTCGATTTTTCTCGCAAGTTTTTCAACGTGGAAAACCGGCTGGCATTTTCATGCGCAAACGTTTCGCACCGGCAGAGTAGCCATTTAATGATGTACTAGAGTTTTACTTTCAGGCTCTGATCTTGGGAACCGTTTCGAGCCGTTTTTATGTAGCTCTCTTGGACTATAATGTGGCTTTATGATTTTGGAATCTCGACTGGAGCTGATCAATCAAATCATCCAAAAGTGGAGTCATTATAGTAATTCTAAAATAAATTTCTGGATCTCTTGTGTTGTAGTTTGCTCTATGCTCCTAGCGTGACGTTATTCATGGAATTTTCATTTTCTCATTTACGCTACTGTGCATTGATGAATGTTCAGCAAATTTTGAATCATTATTTTTGCGAATATCTGCTAAATCATTTATAATTAACTCAACATGTTGTAAAGCTGCTGCTAAATCGCATTGTGGAGGTTGACGAATTTTACATAGTGTCACTGTATATGGGAACAACAAACCTAAGCAACATAAACTTATAAAAAAATCACTTGAAATGACTTATCTTAGAAAAGAATAAGAGATGTTTCTGAATCCTTGTTAGAACTTAAGTCCTCTAGCGTATTAAGAATAGCTTTTTAAATTGCTTCAAATCCTAACAACCCATCATTATTTACAACCTAACGGGTCTCGCACATTGCCGTCGGGGTATTCTAATGCGTTTAGGGGAAGTTTTTTGATATTCTCTTTTAAGCACTTGGTTCGTTTTGCCGAATACTTGATAAAATTTCGAACCGATTTTATAATTCCAATAGTATTTCGAAGAAGCTGAATCTGACAAGAATAATCCAGAGATAAATGTAATGAATGTGAGCTGCAACAAACGTATAATGCTATTGCCTGGGAATTTCATCAAAGAAGCTCCATCATATCCTTGTCCCGTTAAATACTAGCAATCTACTCCCAATGATTTTAATTCAGATGAAATTGTATTAGCTAAATACTTTCCTGTTGTATTTTCAACTGAAACAAAACATTAAAAATCTTCGCGTACGATAAACCCATTATTTTTTGGCTCGACATATCTCACACATATGGACATCTGTTCTTGTCGTGAAACATCAGTTGTTTAGTCAACAAGGATTGAGAAAAATTTCGAGGAATTCAATCCTTGCACCATTTTTTCTGGGTTATTTCATCACAAATCGCAATAACATCATTTAGTTTGGTCGGGTTTAAATAGGTAGGTTCAACATTATATTTTCCATGTGCTTTATTTGAGTCTCCACAACTGCTTCTCCTCCGTAAGATTGCACGAAAATGTCCATATTTGTTTCAGGCTCAGGATCATTGATTTTGATTGGACCTGAGTTGCATGTACCTCTCAGAGCCAACTCCTGACGACCACTTAATTTAGTTGTTTCGATAATCGGTTTTGAGCTATTTGCGCTAAGTATCCGCTATTAATCTGACTCATTATATTTTGTTAAGATTTATCATGCACTTTCATAAAATGATTAGCCAATAATACAGAATATTTGTGGTACTGGCTTTCACTGTGTTGTTGAAGATATGTGTAGCATCTTTCCATTTAGTGAGTGACGGAGTAACTAAGGATTTCAGTTGCTGATGAGAGCCTTCACCTGCACAATATCTAGCAAATGATACGCAGTACTTCACATGGTTGGTCGTTATCGTCCCGAGAGCTCCTATCACTACTGGAATTACTTCTACTTTTGTGTGCCACATTCTTGAAATTTCGATTGCTAAGTTTTTGTATTTAAGCAATTTCTCGGCTTCCTTTGAGACTGTATTATTGTCGCATGGTACAGCTACGTCTAATACTTTGCATACAGAGTCGTTGTTGTTTCTTATCACGATGTCTGGCTTGTTCACAGGTATTGTTCTATCAGTTTGAATTTGTTAATCATAGAGTATTGTAACGTCGTCTTTACTAATAACATCTTGTGGTTTGTGGTTGTACCATTTTGTGTCACATTCTATTCCAAAGTTATTACAGATCTTCCGGTGCAGATACCTGCAGATGTTATTGTGCCTCTCTAGATACTCTTGTTTTGCCAGTTCTGGGCATCCTGATATTATGTGGGTAATATGTTCTTCACCCTCATTACATAATCGACATTTACTGTCTGTATTGAATTTGAGAATATGTTTTTCATAGTAGCGAGTTCTTATGGCTTGGTCCTGTGCTGCAGTTATGAGAGCTTCAGTCTCACCTTTCAGTGTTCCCTTCCTCAGCCAGTCTAAACTTCCTTTATGTTGATATTTGACTTTTGTAGGCTTTGGGGAAATTGTCCGTGAAGGGGTTTTCTGGTCCATGTTTCTTTCAGTTTTTCGACTATTCTTGTTTTTATTATGTTTTTTTGGAGGTTCGTTGTGTTTTGTTGTTCATGTGTTATATTAAGCTCCTCTTTAATACGTTGGACTTTGTATTCTATTGTTTTAGTTGGCTGAATTTGTTTCTGGAGGGTCCTTATCATTTCAGCTATCTTGTTGTTCTTTGAGTAAATATAGTTGTAAAGTGCTATATGTGCCATATTGCATACCGATTCGATTTCTCTAAGTCCCCTTCCACCTTCGCGTCTTGGTACATATATTCTGTGCACATCCGCTCTTGGGTGAAGAAGTCCAATTGTCGTTAATAGTTTCCTGGACTTTGTATCTATTTTCTTTATTTCGCTGGTGGTCCACTCTACCAATCCGAAGCTATATTCTAAGACAGGTATAGCTAGAGCACTTATTGCGCTAAGTTTGTTTTCTCCTGTTAATTCCGTTTGTAAAATTTTTCTTATTCTTCGCAGGTATTCTTCATTTAGTTTTTCTTGAATAAGATTGTGTTCAATTTGTGCTTTTTCGTCCATTCCCAGATACTTATATGTCTTTCCGGGTTCTAAGCTTTGTATTTCAAGGTTTTGATCAATTGTTATGCTGATAGTCTCTGTAATTTTTCCTCTAGTAAAGGTGGCTGAGGCACATTTGTCTAAACCAAATTCCATTTCAATGTCTTTACTGAATTCATGGACTATTGTCAATAAGCCCTCAAGATCATTTTTGCTTTTGGCGATGTAAAACATATGAGAGATCATTTCTGAATTTGTTGGTGTATAACCCCTTTTCGAGTTGTTGAGTGCTTGGCTCAGCGGTATTAGACTCATACAGAAGAGCAATGGAGATAACGACTCACCTTGAAATATAACTCGGTTTATTTTGATTGTATCAGTTTGGATCGTTTCTTCAGGTGTTGTGAGCAGTACTTTGGTTCGCCATTGCTTCATCATATTGCAACAGAAGTTCACAATGTCCGGGTCTAAATGATAAATTTTCAAGGTATTATTATTATTATTATTATTATTATTATTATTATTATTATTATTATTATTATTATTATTATTATAGGGGTTCTGTGATCTCAGTAAATTGGTACTGGTTCCTCTCTGGTTCCACTGGAGAGGCAATTCAGCCTAACCCAATGGGGTAAAAAACTTTCTGACAATATGTGTTGTTTGTAGTATGACCGTTCTTGAAATACCGGCGATAACGTTTGAGGGGATTTCAAGGTTCTGGAGATATTTTACAAAGCTTCTTGATACCATTCCTTCCGCAGAGACAACAACTGGGACTATGTCAATCTTTTCAGTCTTCCAAATATGTTTTATTTCCAGCGCTAGATTCTCATATTTACTCCTCTTCTCATTTTCTGTTTTCAAAACATTGTGGGACAATGGGATTGCTATGTGTATAATTGTGGCCTCTCTTTTTCTTGTATGAATGATTACTACGTCTGGTCTATTGTAGTCTACTGTCCTGTCTGTTATCATAGGCGTATCCCAGTATTATTATTATTATAAACCTGCATTTTCATTCTTTATGATTGCAATCTTGGAATGTGATGTCCATGAGGCAATATTGAAATTAAGTCATTCGTCATGTTTAGATTTTTACAATATAAATAGCAAAATATTGAAACGTTGTATACACTCATTGACATATCCACTGACCATTTTATTTAATAAATGCTTAGAGGAAGGATATTGGCCTGACTCCTTTAAAATAACAAAAATTGTTCCATTATATAAAAATGGTGATATAGATTCTCCAGAAAATTTTAGACCCATAGGAATTTTACCGACGATTAACAAAATATTTGAATTGATAGACATTGTCATTCTCAAATCTAGACTGAAAACAACGAAAAACAATAAGTTGGATGTCACATTGTACAATTCATTTGTAAAATATTTTGAACATATAAATATAAGTGATATGACGAGAGTTCAATTTAAACATTTTGCAAAGTCTTTTCTTTTAAATTATTGTTTTTATACAGTTGAGTTTTTGGAGAAATTGAATACTTGGACTTAATGCTTATATGTTTGTTTGTTTTGTTTAATTTATTTTTTACTTTTTATTATTTTTATTATATTTTAAATTTGTCATATACAACACTATACAATTTTTAATATTTTCAGTTTGTAAAATGTATTCATATGTACTACTTTCACTAACTTCTAATGTACTATGTATGTGAATGGGGTCAATGAACCATCTATCTATCTATCTATTATTATTATTATTATTCTTGTGTTCCACAGACTTATGTCTGGATATGGCTCTTTCCTTGCTTCGGCATATGCTGCAAGAAGACAAGTAAGTATACTTTTTTGGGTCTTAAGTGTCGTTTAGCACGCGTCTAACAACTCCACTGGTTTCTATCATAACTATTTTTTGTAGTAGGTGGTATATTTGTTCCTTTATGTCTGATTTCTTTAGATTTTCGATGAGTGTTTGTGGTATTTCTCCAGTTGCACCTATAATGATTGGTATTACGACAACTTTTTCTTGGTTCCACATGTCTTTAATTTCATTAGCAAGAGGTAAATACTTACTCATTTTTTCTTTATCTTTTTTCTGCAGATTTGCGGCAAGTGGGATGGAAAAGTCAATTAAGTAAGTATGTCTCAGTTTTTTGTCGGTGAACACAAAGTCTGGCCTGTTGTGTTGTAGAGGTAAGTCTGTTATAATTTCCCTATTCCAATACATTTTATAATTTTCGGTTTCGAGGACACTTTCTGGATTATACTTGTAGTATGGGATTGTTTCCACAATTGTGTTGCCATGGATTTTCCGTAGCTCTTGATCGATTACCTTGCCAACGTTGTCATGCCTTTTAATATATTCTTTTGGAGCTAGTACTGCACATCCGCTTATAATATGTTCCAGTGATTCAGTATGTTCCTTGCACATCCTACATTTATCTGTTGGTATACGTTCTTTCATTATATATTTTTCATAATTTCTCGTTGCAATGACTTGGTCTTGTATCGCTATCAAAAATGCCTAGGTTTCGGGAAACAGATATCCGAGTTTCAACCACATGAGAGAGGCATCTCTGTTTATGTGGGCTTGCATTAAGGTTGTTGGATACCGACCGTGCAGCTCCTTTCTTTTCCATTTATCTTCAAGGTCATCTTTTTCTCTTTGTTTATCGTTGTTATTTTGTGCCAAGTTAAGCGGTGTTAGTTTTTTATCAATTTGCCTTAATGTTTTATGTAGTTGACTGTTCGTGCTTTCATCTATAAAGTATTGTCTAAGCGTTGTAATTTGTTTTTGGTTATGTGATGGTATGTACAGGATTCCTTGTCCTCCTTTTTCTCGTGGTATATTAACCCTTTCTATTGAGCTGCGTGGGTGGCGGATTTCGCGATTAAGTTCTTCAAGCTCTGTATCTGTCCAATTGATTATTATTATTATTATTATTATTATTATTTTTATTTTTTTTTCTTTCACTTCAGGCATCGACTACTTTGGTCATTAGCCTTACTCTACCAGTTGTTCAAAACTTTCTGCCGATCATAAGGTCCGTATTCATACAATCATGATGTAGGTCTGGTAAAAGAATAATATAATTTCTACACTTCATATTTTTCCTAGTAGATTTGAATTTTTTAGGAAGATGACCATTTTCCACATTTCACGTGGGTTGTTGGCAAGACAAACACGTATATCACCAGATAAATTCATCTGACTCCGGAGATGTGAAAAGTTTCTGCATTTAAGTAAGATGTGTTTTACTGTTAGCCTAGCATTCTGACAAACCTCACATCGGGGTTGGGGCTCATTCCGGAGCATGAACACATTAGTGAGATAGGTGTGGCCAATTCTTAGACGGGATATAGCAACTTGTTCTCTTCTATTCAGTTTAGGTGGGTATTCCCATTTACTAACTGTGTGTTTTATCTCCCTGAGTTTAGTGTCGCTGAAGTTCCATTGTCTTTGCCATTGATTTATTGCTTTAATATTCGCTTCAAGTTTTAGATCTGAGGGAGTTATAGGAATATCTTCGAACATTGCGGAGTCAGTAGCATCTTTCGCAGCCAGGTCGGCCAACTCGTTCCCAGCTATTCCTATATGGCCAGGGATCCAAATGAAACAGACACGTTTTTCCAGCCGGTGGAGCCAATCTGTCAGCGATAGAATGATTTGTACTAACGGATTTTTGTTGAACCTATTATTAAGTGCCTGGCATACGCTGAGAGAGTCTGTACAAATCAAAGTGGTTTTGTAGATATCCATTTCAGCATATCTTAGGGCCTGCCATATAGCGTATAATTCAGCCGTGAAGATACTTGCCGATGGAGGGAGTGTCCAGGAAAAGCTTTCTCCCATTATTATTATTATTATTATTATTATTATTATTATTATTATTATTATTATTATTATTATTATTATTATTATTATTATTATTATTATTATTATTATTATTATTATTATTATTATTGTAGACGGTAGATTTTCTATTTTTTTAAATAAAGTGTAATACTACAATAAAGTATAATGAGTTAATTATTAATTCACATATTTTCCTGAATTCTAAAGTAAAGGAGTAGTTTATAATTTTTTAGTTTTTATTTCGAACCACAGTCCTGTAGGGAACAAGCGATGCCTTAACGTACCGTCTGACAGTTCCTTAGGACTAATGGACCGACACAAGATCAGTCATGCAACTGTGCACTATCGGTAAGCCTTTTACCAACTTAATTTGTTTTTATATTCCTTGTTTACGAAATATGAAAAGATTTGGAAAGAGTATAAAAAATGTTGATCAAGTGTACTAGATTTAGCTGTCTTAAATTATATATAACTTACAGTACTATTTAGGAATTAAGGAAACTAATCTGTGATCATTTTAAAGTGAAGTATTGGATCTATTTAGTATATAGTGTGGCCCATGTATGTTTTCATTTAAAAAAGTTTCAGTTTAAAAACTAGAGTTTTTTAATTTAATCGTTAACAAACATCACGAAAATGATTTTTTTTAAAAAATAATATTTTGGGATTAATTTTAAGACTGATTTTAAAAAAAAGTACTAAAACGGCATTACAATTTACATTTGATGATATTTACTATATATTTTCCCAACCCATGTAAAATTTAACATAAATTATTTGATTCACAAACATATACGAGTAGTCTTTGTGAATGTAAAAGATTTTTTATAGAAGATCTCCATAAGTTAAAATGATAATATTGAAGACAAAAAATGTATTCTAAATTAATTTGATCTAAATACATAATTATGAATAGAAAATTCGAATATATTCGAATATGAAGGAAATTTTCTAAATTATTTCATTTTAAACAAAATATTTGTCTAAGCAGAATACAAAAGAAACCTTACATACACCTATCAACGTTTGAAATTCATTGCTGTTCTAATTTGTCTTCTTACCATATTTACTCTTTGACCACACTATAACAGTAATGCCAATTTTCCAGTTTTCATAATAATCCAGAGGATTTGTGAGGGGGTTAAATATTTAAATGGTTTGGTTCTGAATTAAATACTTACCGTATCTGTCAAAAACTACAGCTGGAAGGGACTGCTTAGGTTTCATTTTAGAAACAGATTTTATATTATCCAAAATAAAGTTTGGTTTTTTTGGAGGTAATATTTCTACTTTTGATTTCGAACACCCTGCTTTTGGTTTCCAAACCTCTACTTTCGATTTCGAGCAACCTGGTGTTGGGTATAGGTACTCTGCTTTTGATTTGGAACGACTTGGTGTTTGGTAGAGATACTCTGCTCTTGATTTAGAACAACTTGGTGTTGGGTTTAGATACTCTGCTGTTGATTTCGACCCACCTGGTGTTGGGTTTAGATACTCTGCTTTTGGTTTTTGAGTCAGGGCTTTTGATTTTGGGCACTCAGCTTTTGGTAGTCCATAGACCGTCGCTGTTTGTTCTTTTTGTACACCATAACAGCGTCTACCTATAATGTATAATAATAGTTGGTTAAATAATTTTTCTGGTAATAGATGTATAACGAACAATTCGCTACAGTTTCACTCAACACTCAAGCTTGGTAAAACGAGATCGATTTCCAAACAAGTTATCAGACAAAAACAATGCCAACCAAAGTAGTATTGAATTTTATAAGATTGGAAATGAAAGTTTTAAAACTTTCAAATGTACCTTGTTACCTCTCAAAATAATAAAATATTTTTTACGTCAAAACGCCACGTATAATATTCTAATTAATTATTTTTGTCAAATAGTTGAACAATTTAGATGTATTACAGACCTAACCCAAAAAGTTTTTGCTAATATTTATCAAAATTTACTTAATTTGATCAGGAAATCTAAATTATTAACCAAAATATAGACTATGGCGGCACAAGTATACTTATATATTAACCGTGAGAGGTTGATAATATGTTACTAGTATAATAAAGTAGATCTACTACATAATTTCTTATATATTTTAAATTAAGTACCTTTTTTCATAAAACCAATAATAAAAAAGTTTTCCATCTGGTTCCAACTTAAGTAGTCACACTGTATATCAACCCTGAGAGGTTGTTGTATTACTAAAAGAATAAAGAAGTAGCTCTACTATACAGTTTGTTATATAAAAGTATGGTTTAATATTTTTTTAGTCATACCACTAATGTAGTTACTTATACATTTCTTGAGAAAATTTTGCGAATCGAGAGATTGTGTGAAGTTCACCCCTATCGTAGCATGATCTTTTTTCTCTGATTTATATTGTGTGTACCAAGATTTTGCTTTAATATGTTGTAATGTAACGAGTCGGTAGACATTATTCCTCTCTTCAAATTCAAATAAAATAAAACTGACATTTGCAAGTTGTCAAAATTTACATTACCATGGCAATATGCAAATGAAATCATTCTCGTAGGAAACCTACGGGGATATGTGTGCTTATCGTTGTCTTTTTGTTTGAATTTTTATATTAATGATTTATATTTAATCATTATACAATGTAGATATATTACTTTCATTATTATAAAATAAATATTTGAAAAAATTATTTCACATACGAACGGAGGTGAAAATCATTTGACAATCATGAAGTTGTAACGACACTGTCATCTAAAATATAAGTTAACTACCTCTACACATAATGAACACGAAACGTCGCTGACCGGGATACAGAACACTACCAAACCAGATTATCACAGTAGACGAAGTTGGGCACCCAGTACCTAGGGGGCAACACTTTCGCCATTTCGCTAACAGCTCGACTGATATTATTACCACCGATACACTTCAATACAGCTACAAGCTCAGTCCTTACACCTAGAAGTGATAGGAAAGCTTCATCAGTGAATAACCGAGTTAATTTACTATATCCTGGAGCGTGTTGAGCCTGTGATCGTAATTAACACCCGGCTTGTCGTCGACCCCTTAGAGCGTGTTGAGACCAAGGTTAGAGATAAGCAAACCCGTCTATCGACCGAAACTCTAGAGCGTGCTGAGCCTAGAATGGAATCCAACCGTCCTAGCCGAAATCCTGGAGCGTGTTGAGTGCAGGACAGAAGCCTTCTCGTCTAACTTTAATCCCGGAGCGTGTTGAGCCCGATACGGAAGCGAATTCCCACCTCACCGAGATCACGCTGTGCGTTGAACGCCGGATCTGGTACCGAATTCACCCCGTTTATTTCAGGTAACCTGAACGAGGGGGTAAACGAGTATCCCAGGTCGACAAAAATTTGTAAGTGTATATAATAGTACTGATTCATCAATAGATATTTGCCGTAAAGTCAAATCAAGGACCAACAATTGTACATATAATAACTGTATATAGAACTAGTTTTAAGTTGTGAAGATTTTATTGAATTTTTAGTTTAACAGGTAACATACAAGTTACTATTAAATAAACACATCTAACCACCAAGCCCTTTTTATGTTCTACCCCCTGACTACCCACGGCAATTACAAATTGACGCCCGAGCAAAAGAATTACAGATTGACGCTCAAGCAAAACGATTACAAATTGGCGCCCGAACTGAAGGTTAGATAAACCAGAGCCGTGATGGGTAGACAGAATATTGGCTGGTAAAGCAGGGCCGTAAGAGGTGAAATTACAAATCGCCACCCGAAAAAAAAGTGAGAATAAAAATTGTAAACAGGCGAAGAAACACCACTCTCTAAAGATGAATGAACAGGAAGAATACGCCGGCGTAGGTTTGGAAGTAGCGGACGCAAAAGTTAGATGGATATACAAGCTCAAAAAGGAAAATTTAATAACAGAGCTACAAAAATTCGAATTAGACACAACTGGTACTGTGGACACACTACGGGCCAGAATAGTACACTTCGTAGGGAAACACATATGGTGTAATACCATGAAGGAACGAGAAAGCAGCATACAAGAATCTGAAAAACCTAGAGAAAGGGTGAACACTGCGAAAGATAACCAATCCGAAGATAGAGATAGGACGTACATCTACAAACACGAATATTGCACAGAACTGGACAAAATAAGGAGGCGAGGAATATATTTTGATGGCTCAAAAGACCCGATAGAATTCATCGAAAGGTTGCAAGAACTCGGAACATGTTACCAACTAAACGGCGGAATTATACTTAGAGCTTTGTCAGAAGTGCTAAAAGGCAAAGCAATCCTTTGGTACCGGAATAATAGACATCTCTGGAAAACCTGGCAAGATTTCATAGATGATTTCGAGGCATTTTATGTACCGTTGGATTTATCAACTTATTTAGAAGAAAAGATAATGGAGAGGAAATAAAGAGAAAATGAACCATTTAAACAATACATCACAGAAATTCAAACAATAATGCGGAGACATATGGGTTTCAACAATACCCAACACCTAGACAGGATATATAGAAATATGAACCCTAAATACAAACTTCACGTCCGAAGAAACGAAATTGCATCAATAGGGGACCTCACACGATGAATAGACGAGTTACAAAAAATCGATAAATCCGGCTTACCTGAGGATAAAACCTGATACGATCGCCCACCAAGACAAGGTCCACAAAACGGTAACAAGTTACTAAATTATAACCGAAAAGATTGCTACTGGAGATGCGGTAAAAGAGGACACAGAAAAGAAACTTGCTACGGGAGACAAATATTATTTTGTTGTCATTACGGAACCATAGGAACACCTTCAAATAAATGCAATTGCCGGAGATCGGGAAACTTAACGAAGGCCGATTCTTCGAGAGGCAAGATGAGCCCACAATAAAGTCCT
The DNA here is from genome assembly GCA_963921935.1 of Galeruca laticollis. Classification (NCBI taxonomy): domain Eukaryota; kingdom Metazoa; phylum Arthropoda; class Insecta; order Coleoptera; family Chrysomelidae; genus Galeruca; species Galeruca laticollis. Next base: position 80,947,701 of record OY998180.1, read on the forward strand.
CCACTACGAACAGTTACAGCATATCAGATGATAAAAGACCACAAATAATAATTTATACTCACAACCAGCAGGGAGTAAACACATTAATCGACACAGGATCACAAAAATCATATATAGGAGAAAAAGGCCTCAACAAAATTTAACATTCCGTATATAAGACTAACTTAGAAGACACAACGGTAACATTAGCAAATGAATATAAGATGAAAATTGCTAAAAACTCTATTATTCCGTGTACAATACAAGACTGTGAGACAAAATTTTTCCATATACCGAACTTAGAAGTAGCAGATATTACAGAAAGGAAAATACCATGGGGAGACCTGTTTAAAGAAGTGACCGACCTAACCGCAGAAGAACAAGAAGTTTATAACAAATTAACGCACATAAATCACACTGTACAAAATCCAAAAGAACAAAAGAAAGACCACAAGAAGACGAAAAACTAAGAAATACAAATTACAAGACCGGAAACAATGATATCCGAAAATGAAACATTCCTTAAAAGATTACAGAATTTAAGATACACAAACGGAATACAATTAAGTCAAACAAAAAACAATTCCTTATCTCGGAATCCTGTAGATTTCGTTACCGCATCGTCGAGCAAAGATAAGTCAGATTGGTACGAGAAAAGAATATCAGAAGTAGAAGCGCAACCGCACAAATATTCAGATTCTTTAATTATAGACAACAAACTATATAGACATTTATGAGATAAATACGACTTCAAGGAAACAGAGCTGTCAAGCCAGTGGAAGTTGTGCATCCCCAGAGACAAACGACAAGACATAATAAAGGAAAATCACAGCAGCCATACATCAGGACACCTGGGAATAGCAAAAGCAATAGCCGGACTAGCCAGAAAAATACTATTGGCCAGGGATGTTCCGAGATACAGCTAAATTCATAAGAGAGTGTCAAAACTGCCAAAAATATAAACCGTCACAACTGCAAAAACCGGATCAAATGCAATCGACCAAAATTCCTCAAGAACCGTGGCACACAGTAAGCTCCGACGCCATAGGATCACTGCCAACCTCAAGTAAGGGTGATAATTACTTGATAGTTTTTCAAAACATATTTACCAAATGGGTGGAGATTAGTCCAGTTCGGAAGATAACCACAAATGTAATAACTCAACATTTTAAAGATAAAGTAATAATGAAATTCGGTTGTCCAAAGACAGTGACAACGGACAACGCCAAATCATACAAAAATAAATATTTTAAAGAATTTCTAACCGATTTCAATATAGAAAAACAAGAAATACCACCGTATTCACCGCAAAACAACCCCGTAGAAAGAGCAAACAGAGTAATAAAAACCATGATTGCACAATTTTGTGACGATAATCACAAAAAATGGGACACACATATACCAGAACTAAGGTTCGCCATAAATACCGCCAAACACGAGTCAACCGCATTCTCACCAGCATTTCTAAACTTAGGACACGAGTTAAGACTTCCAAGTAAGATAGTAAACGAGAGGACGACAAACACATATTCTACAATACCAAACAAATGGACTAAACTTAAGGAAACTTTCAAACTAGTCAAAATAAATAAATCTAGCAAAAGCATTCACATCACAAAGCCACTATTACAACCTTAGAAGAAGGAATTGGTCACCAAAAATCGGAGAGAAGGTGATGAAGAAAGAACACCGCCTGTCAAACGCAGGGAAAAATTTTAGCGCAAAATCGGCACAAAAATATTCGGGACCGTTTACAATAGAAAAGAAAATAGCCAGTAACATATACCAAATTAAAACCGACAACAGCAACAGAAGTCAAAAAATTCAGGTAAAAGATCTAAAACCAGCATGGCCGGAACTCAAAACCGGTTAACCCCACTACCAGTACACAAAAAAAACATCAGCCCCACCAACAAATTACAATTAAATTGACAGACAACTACAAATCAAACCAATCTAAACCAAATCGCGAAGATGGAAGACGTGCTCGATCTTCACGACGACAACGTGTGGCAATTTGAAGAAGGAGAGTTAGACCGACCTCCAACCCCCGGGAAGTCGGTGAGTGAAATCAACTAATAAAAATGAAAAGCAAATCACTACCGGTGAAAATACTGTTAATATACCTCGTGCCGGAGCAAATAAGAAATGGACATAAGACCAAGAGAAGGAGGTATCAATACCGGCTAGCAAACGAAGAAAGTATTAATATCCATTAGTAGGTCAGACGCTAAAAAGGGTCTCCTATACATCCGAGGAAATTCACCAATCCACTTAGTTTCTCATCCCACTGACGTGGGACCAAAAATTTTGTTCCAAAATTTTTTACGACCTGGGGCGGGGGTGTAACGACCATGTCGTCTGAAATATAAGTTAACCACCTCTACACATAATGAACACAAAACTTCGGTAACCGGGAAACAGAACAGTACCAAACCAGATTATCACAGTAGACGAAGTAGGGCACCCAGTACCTAGAGATCAGCACTTTCGCCATTTCGCTAACAGTTCCACCCATATTATTAACACCGATATACTTCAATACTCCTACAAGCTCAGTCATTACACCTATAAGCGATAGGAAAGCTTCATCGGTAAATAACCGAGTTAATTTACTATATCCTGGAGCGTGTTGAGCCTGGGATCTTAATTAACAGCCCGCTTGTCGCCGACCCCTTGGAGCGTGTTGAGTCCAAGGTTGGACACAAGCAAACCCCGTCTTTTGGCCGAAACTATAGAGCGTGCTGAGCCCAGAACGGAAGCCAACCGTTCTAGCCGAAGTCCTGGAGCGTGTTGAGCACAAGAAGGAAGCCTTCCGGTCTAGCTGAAATCCCGGAGCGTGTTGACCTCGAGACGGAAGCGAATTCCCACCTCATCGAGATCACGCTGTGTGTTGAACGCGGGATCTGGTACCGAATACACCCGGCACAGGCAGCCTGAACGAGGGGCTAAACGAGTATCCCATGACGACAAAATTGAGTAAGTTTATATAATAGTACTGCTATCAAATAATTTATGCCGTGAAGTCAAAGGGACGAGGTACGACCGATCCAGACCATTTAATACGAGAAGCCGTATAATAAGGGGAGATTTGTAGACAGCCTGACCAGGCGACCACCCCCTGGGAAGCCCCACAGAATCAAGAACCAACAATTGGACATATAATAACTGTATATAGAATTGAAATTAACTGTCTCGACCCTTACTTCGTGGAATCTACTCATATTAGTGTTTTAAATGAAACTCAACGTTTCTAGCTAATTTCACAATATAATGAAAAATGTTGAAAATTCTAAAAAATTGACAATTGTTTGGATAACCGAATATCATATTCAGTTATCGAAACATTGTCAATTTTTTAGAATTTTCAACAACATTTTTCATTGTGGAATTAGCTAGAAACGTTGAGTTTCATTTAAAACACTAGTATATAGAATTAGTTTTAAGTTGTAAAGATTTTATCGAATTTTTAGTTTAACAGGTAACATACGCGTTACTATTAAATAAACACATCTGACCACCAAGCCCTTTTTATGTTCTACCCCCTGACTATCCACGGCAATTACAAATTGACGCCAAAGCAGAAGAATTACAAATTAACGCTCGAGCAAAACGATTACAAAGTTATTGTTAAGAATTATCAAAATTTACTTTATTTCATTAGATAATCTAAATTATTAAACCAAATATAGATTATCACGGTCCAATTATACGGTAATACATAAACCTGCGAGGTTTATATATTGAAAAATAAAATGAAAACAAGGTATCACACAGGATATTGTATTTTATTTTTATTCACGGAATCTATTGGTTCTAGGAAAAAGCTTCAAGATTAAGAAATGTCTTAATATAAACAGGGAGATCAAGTAATATTTTCATTTTACAAAACTAAATCTCGAAAAAACATTTTATATTAAATAAGGTGAAGGATGCTAATTTCACCCCCTTATAATGTAACTGGAATATTGAAAAATGCCGGTCCTTTGCGATTACAAAATTTCAAATTTCTATCTTTACTTAAATTTGGGGAAAAAATTAAGCCATAATTTTACTCACAAACTTTAAGAGGTGATATTTCTGAAGGGGGAGGGCTGAGGAAATTTTGTTATAGGAAAGATCCATAATATTTTCATGGAATCTGTTTCACGAAAGTTGAAGCCACCTGAAATTGCAGTCGTATGCGCCAACCTGTCAAAACCACCGCCATATTGAAAAATTTAAAATCAGTAGCGTACCGATTTTACATCTTGTAGGTTAATACAAAATTAGAATATTAATAGTAATAATTTATTTATCATGATATGATAGTTCCCTTGAAGGTGTATTTAAAGTTTTATTGCTATGTTGCATATAGGTTATGGTTAGGGAAAACAAACACTACTTAAAAACAAAGTAATTTGAAAACTTACCTCAAGTAGTAAGTAGGTACATCATTTAGGTATCAAAAAAGGTGGAAAAACACAAAATAGGAAGTCACAAATCTGTTTATTCAAATTTGTGAAAAATAGAGGTAGAAGAATTCCAATTTAACATAAGCAAACACAAATTTTAATTATAAACAAAATCCCTTTCACAAATATTTGACTACACATTCTATTTTCATATGCCTATTACTCTGTTTTTTTTTATTAAACAAACATCCTCTTCTTCTGGAATCTGCATTAACATGTATAGGTATTCTTGTTTTTTCAAATGTCTAATTGAATTTTTCCAATGGTTTGTAGCTTAAATTGTTGATGAAATCATTAATTTAGTAAATGGAATCCTATTAAATTGAAGTATTTTTTGAAAAATATTGATGAAATTTCAATTACAAATACCTTTCTTATTTCTTCTAAGCTAAAGGTGCAGCGCTGGACCTTGCTTCAATAAAATGGGTTACTTCAACCGTTAATATATTCACTAGCCCGAATACAGAAACGTTGTAAACTAAATGGTGCAATTTTAAAATCGAGAGCTGAATCTTTTGTCAACTTTTCTATCTCGGACGGCGCCCATGCAGACATATAATGCCTAGACCACCAGTCTTTAAACTTTCCCTGTTAATTTCACAGACAGTGAATAAGTTTTGGGAACTTGCGGTGATAATGATTTATGTATATTCATGAATGTCATAAATAATGTCAAATCTTCGAAGGTTCCTTTTAATGACTCCAAAGTCACAGTCATAAGAAATGAATGAGTGACCACGATGCGGGAAAACTGTTGAAACTTTTGAAACCTGCCTGTATCGGCCAGACACATTCTTGTAACATAGGGGTTGACCTGAGCAGTTATCAGAAAACAAGCGCACCTCTTTTATATCTGGTCCAATATAGTTCTCAATATATTCAAATAGAAAGCTACCTAACCTAACCTAACCAATATAGTTTTCAATATATTCAAATAGAAAGCTACAAACTTCATAAGGGCTCTTTCGTGCTTCCACTTCGTGGTAGATACACAAAACGGATTTTCTTGTCTTATTATTGCTGATGCAAAAAATATTAACGGTAAGCTCAGGCAGGTAAAATAGGTCTTGTACTGATATTGCAGGTAGTTAAAGGTTCTGCATAAAATCGAAAGCGGTTGTTTCTACATAATCTCTTTGTTTGCATTCCTGAACTTGATCGTGTAAGGCAGTGTAAAATGTTTTACTTCTGAGGCAGTGTACAGTTTTTTCAACAATCGCTACTTTTTTGCTGCTTCACCGAGACTAGGGCTTTTGAGTTTTAAATTGAGCTCTTCGCATACAGTACATTTATCAATGTGTGGCCTACCAAAATGTAGGTTGAAATTCTCGTGGAAAAATGTATTGTAGTAACTGTACCTTACTGTACGCTCAGGATACTTTCTAATAAACAATTCGTGCATTATTTTCATATTAAGTTGCGAATCTAAGTACTTAAATCCCTTTCCAGAGTAATGAAACTCTTCTACTTGAAATGCATTTATGTGGTTACGGGTGATTTCCCTGGTTTCGGCATCAATAATAATCCATTTTATATTTTTCCCCTTTTATCCTTGGATGTAACACCATCTACCAAATGTTTTTTTTATTTTTTCTCTTCCAATGGCCGAATTCTTAAAAAAGCTCATTCGCCAACTTTTTCTCTTTTCTGATTAATATTAACCAAAATGTTGTAACTTGTCGCCCTAGCGTTACTGCGTTTTCTTCTAGACACTTCCCCTACTTCTATTATTCCATGTAGATATATATCCTGTGCATTTTTCGTGGTCATATCATAAAAATTACCAAAAATTATGGTCCTTTGCTCTTCAGTCACTTTTCCAGAACATTTGAGTGAACACCTAAAAAATAGTAATACATTGACATAATTTACAACAACCCACAAAAAATAACATTTTTTATTTTCTTACCTGCAGTTAGGTCCTATTTGCTTTGCTTCCTTGATTTTATGTTTGTAGCTAGTATATTTTTTCCCTTTAACTCTAGTGTTTCTGATAATATTACGCTGATATTCAATGGATTTTCTAATTACTTAACGTCTTTTGGCAGTAGGCTTTCCATCATTAGTGTCTTCAGCACTGGTCGATGCTTGATCGTTGTTCATAATAATTATAACAAAATTACGAACGTTTTTTACCAATAAAACAACTTTTTACAAGCAGCAATTGGGAATTCAAAATTAGATACCAGCACCAGAGTTGCGAGAAATTAGACTTTTGATATATGTACAGTATTATTTGTTTACACTTGAAGTTGTGGGTATTTCGAGTTTTATTACTAAATATTTCCAACTAAATCCCTAAAAACCATGATAGAATGAATAGTGGACAGCAAAAATTTTAATTTGTTTAAACTTACTAGGATGGAAATAGTCTCCATTGGCGAAATGGAGGGAACATACCTTCATATATTTAGACACTGGTTTCCAATTGTAAGAGCATTTTTCCAAGCCCGTCGTCTGCCTATAGACTCTCTCCATCCTAGATTATTCTGAACCAGAACTTTTCGTTCATATTTCCGTGGAAAGCAATGAAACGATATCGTTTTACACAATAATCACATTGCGGGATACAACAATAATGAACTACTAGAACCACTAAATTTTTCACTGTTTAATCTATATTACTCAATAGAATCTTCACCAAGCACTTCAGAATTACAATAAGTATGAATTTTATGGAATCAATGGCCAAAATAGCATAACTCTCAATGTTTTACAAAATCAAAAATGTACATTTGTCTAGTTTCAAAAATTGACACCAGGTTGAGTATCCGTTATTTTGAATTCCTAATAACAACCAACAGTCTGAATTTTATAGGTTATGAAGGTTAAAAGTCGACAGTTGGCAGTTTTGTACAGAAACAAGGTTAGTCCGGGACATAGATAACCTTTGTGTCCGGGACTTAGGTTGTTCCAGAAATAAACGAATATTTTAATTCGTTATAAATCCAACGATGGTTACACTGCCCAACTAAGTAAAAGAGCCGTATGTCACATAGGTATGCCTTTGAGAAATCAAGGCCTGAAGTGGAATGATTAGCCCTGAGTGATAAAACTCAATAAATTGGTAACAGTTGGCACTATTGTGACACTGACAAATTGAAAAACATTTTTATTCAAAGTTTGCTCCCAAAGTATACCGAGAAACGTGTTTTTTCAACAAAATGTGCACATACTGCATTTTTGCTTAGTATTCTCAATATATATCCAAGAAACTTAAACTAAGCAAAAATGCAGTAAGTGACCTTGTTATTATGACTTCTTACCCAAGTAGGCTATTCTAGCAATAAAAAAGGTGAGTAATAAGTGAAAATAGGCTTGGTTAGACTAAGTCCCTCATTTATTTAGTTTACAGTTGAAGTTTACTTTAGTACAAAACCTTTAAATTGTCATATTCAATAGAGTTTTGACCAGTCCTGCATGTTTTTAAACACACTTCACACTTTAGCGGATTAATAAGTCTTTCCAGAATGTTTTCCTGTTTTGGGAAAGAACTTCATCGAGTGCTTCTAGGATATTATCCCTCTTTTCTTGAGTAAATCTAAATGGACGCTCATGGGACTTGGGCATCTTGATTCCCTTCATAGCCTTTTTCTGAAGAAAATCCAATTCTTGGTATGGACACATAGGATCGTAGATGGATTTACAATATAATACATAACCTCCTCTTCTTGCACTCACATGGACAATGTCACCCAAATACAATCTACAAGGAGGTTTCTTCAATTTATGTTGCGATGTTATATCAGGCCAGTCAAAGAAATCAAAATGATGCATTCGCAGCACTTCAATACTTCCCGAGTTTGCGATTGACACTGCAAGCACAAAGTCTTCAAAATAGTAAGTTTTTTTTTGTTTTGTCAATGATTATTCCACCTGGTGGTGGAAACTGTCGGCACTCATAAACGAATGGCCTGGTTGAAAATAATTGAAAACAATTTCTTGTGCAGCAATATCAGATAAGTTAATAACATACACGAGAAATGTGAAAAGACACCAGTTTTTGTTCTGAAACGAACAGTTGTCAAGCCAAAGGCTTATTTTCTTAACATCTCTATTTTTTTTAGAAACATATAGCGAGCACTTATATTATCCTCTTTGTTCCTTCCGGAAATTCCCTCGTGCCAAAGCAGGGCATGAGGTTCGTTTTTTCCTTTTTTCCCAACAGGAGCAAAAGTTTCGTGATATGCTATGAGTCTTTTGACAAACAACACCTTCTCAAACATGTTAACTCTTGGAAGCGTTATTATTTTTTGCATGTTGCCTGAAAAAATAACGATGTCATTTTGAATATCACCCTCTGAATGTGATTTTTAGGCTTCTCTTGCAGCAACCACTAATTCATGGTGATGAACCTATTTACGACACTAGATCCAGTGTATCCTTATTGTGTTCATGGAAAGAAAACTCTTCGCATTTTTCACACTCATCGTGGCCTAATTGGGCAAATGATATTTTCTGTTCCTTAACAAGTCTTCTGTACAGATCATGAGATACTCTATTTTTGTATTCGGGGTACTTTTGAATAAAATCACCGTGCATTAGAACAATATTGACATCAGAGGGTAAATATCACACATTGGGTGCATGTTCTCGTCTACAATGCGAGATTTTTGGGTGAAAAGACTCAATATGTGTTATAATCTCACGATGAGGCCCCTTGTTTGAAGATGGCTGTTTTCCTCTTCAGTCAGGGGAAGGAGTCAAACTTCCTTGAGCGGTGTTTGTTAAGGTATAGTGTAAAAATCAATCATTGGTAGGTTTATAACCAAATGTGGTAAGAAAGAACTTTTTACACACCTCAAACGCTTTATCCCTGCTGTCTTTCAATTGATACTGGATGGATAGCATTCTTCTTTCTTTTTGATTATCATTCTTATATCTTCGTCTTCTTTTCACATCTAGTTTTTGGCAAGAAGTTAGGATAAACTGTCTGCGCACACCCCATGTCATGTTCCAAAATTACTCATTTATTTGAATTCTTTTATCTTCACTGATACTTTCACCACACTTTTTATTGCATTCAATGTTGTTACATGGACTCTCTAAAACATTGTGAGCACTTTTCAACTCTTCGATCTTAATTTTCTTCCTTTCCTTTAGATTAACATCATTTTTTTCCTTTTCTTGCGGCTGCTTTCATCTTGGCCTAGGTCTCTTTCCTGTATCTCCTCAACTCCTTCATCTATCACTGTCTCTTGATTGGAATGAGTGTCCTCAAATTCCAAATTATCCAGAAAACCTACGTTATGCTCATTTTCTTCTATTGTTAGATCTAGGCCTAGATCGACTTCTTCTACATTTGAATCTAATCCAATCACATTAGTCTCATATACAATATCACCTAAGTCATTCTCAGTTAGTTATCTATTTATTAAAGTATTAGTCTTTACATCAAAAACAATAACTTGATTGCTTTCTACTGTTATTTTGATAAAAACATCAAATAATACTTCATTTGAAGGATCAATAATTATAGCTGAACAATCATCTTCAACACTATTATTGGGATCGATCACTACAAACGAACTGCAATCCTCTTGCTTACTACAACCTGGACCAAGTTGATCTGTTTTATCACTCTCATTACCTTGTAAAACTGAATCCATCATTTGTCTCGTTCTTGAGGATACTTTATTTGGTATCATGTTGAAATACTCAAATTGTCAAATAATATTTAATTAAAATAAATAAAACGACTAAAATGTTCACCCGGTCACATCACTTTACATTTGCTGCAAAACAAAACATAAACTAAAAAGTAAACATGAGTTAGCTGTAAATAAAAGAGTAAATGTCGTATGTACAGCCGCAGTGGTAACATTGTTAAGCAAAACTGCCGTATGTGCTAGAGCTAAGCAAAAGTGCAGTATGAGCATTGGAGTTACTGCATTTATGTTTAGTGTCTTGGACTAACGACACTTTTGCTTAGCAATGGAGGGATTTTAATGTACTTACGGTTGAGGATACGGCATTTTTGACTAGTTTATTGGATTCCTCGTGGTCTAAAACATGGATGTCAATGTATAAGTCAAAACCAATAATTTTGTACTTGCGGCAGTTTTCTTAGTTGTGCAGTACAGTACTTAGGTTGTTTCTTGATTAAATTGTGTGTTACCCCCAATAATACATGTTGGTGTGATAAAACAAAAATAGCCAAAATGTGACTTAGGTTGTTTGTGAAATAAGCGATTCATATAATAAATTAATGTAGAAAATGCAAAGTAACATTGATGTGTAAAAAAAATAATAGTCATAACTCATGAGGTACTCGTATATGATATTTTAGAAAGATGACATTGGAAGACATACTGCAAAATTTTCTTGCGATTTTAGTTGTTGATGTGCCTACCTATTTTCAAGAATATAGTTATTCTGCTCTACGTGCCAACCCTGTAGGACCCGATTCATTCACACAATGTACCCGTCTATAATATTTCATTTTATCATAACAAATCATCGCATAGTTGCCATTACAGAAGATCGTGAAATTGTTTGATTATAAGCGATTATTCGGGAATTTAAGCAGTTATTGTATTATATCAGACTCAAGCGTATTATAACTCAAAAACATGGTTCGTCAGTGTTATGTTTGCAAGAAATTGGATCATTTGAAGATTACAACCAAAATATTTCACTTCACATTTGTATTTTTTAAATAACCAGTGTCGTCGATATAGGTGTATCTACTTATTGAATGATTTTCAATGTTGAAACTGATGCATTTTAACAATATGAAATACATAAATCATGCAATTATTTTCATTTTACTGGCCAGAAGTGCCATTTTTCTATTTATAAGTATAATGTATAAGTAAGTAAATATAATCCAAAAACTATCCTTTTTGTACAATTAGTACACTTATTGGATTATCAACAACATATATTGCAAGTTTTTCACGAATGATGAGCAAAGAAATATTTGGTTATCATTGATTGGTGTTGAAAAAGATGATATAGTTCCATTGCTTCTCTCATTTTGCTCCAAGTGATATCCTTGTTAAAGAAAATGGTGTAAAATATATTAAATCTGGTGCAAATCCACTACCTTCACATCGAGCATTCGTTTTAGTACCCTCCAGGTATAAGCCCTATCAAAGATTTCCAATTCTTACTATTTACATAAGAACTACACATTAGAATTGTGAGTTAAAATTATCAGTTCAATTGATAATCAAATATTAATTTATTTACAGTTCGAACTCAATGAAAGAAAAAACTTAAATGCTGATGGAAGAATTGATGAAAGTACTAGACTCTGGCAAAAGGTATGGTATACATGAATGAGTACATGATCTTTCAATGTTTAGATGAAAGATTGATTAATATTGTAATACACAGTAGTTATATCCCCATTTTTATATTTTTCCAGCGAATCAGAAAAGAGTACAAGTCTGCAAATGGTACAAAAGGATCCTTCATCATCGGCCACACTGACTGCTTCGGAAAGTGCAGTAGAAAGAAATTCTTCGTACCTCCAAAATGTTACAGATCCATCAAGTATCACAAAATAATTAAATCTCAAGAAAGTTATTACAAAGTGATTATTGTTTATAAAGTGGCATTTCATATGACCAAGTGATAGACGCAATTTTTTCATTTGCATTATTCTGCTTTAGAAAGAGGGGCTACATAAGTGATTTTTCCACACCGACAAAAGGAAGAAAAAATTTGAAGATACTAAGGGCTAAAGTTGGAAGAAATAAAAATAAAATCCCTTCATTACAGCAGTGTCTTCTGTCTTAACACTCAAAAGTAAAATTTTAACTCTAAAATCCTTGCTATAGAACTTCGACGAAAGGGCTTTTATCTCTGATGGATCAAAATCAACTATAGTGATAAGAATTTTTTTAATCTGAAGAATATTACTGAATTAATATCATCCACAAGACGATGCATGACAGCTAATGAAAATATTGTGCAATTTTGTATTTGTTATTAGAAAAGAATAATCTTACCACTAAATTCATACATGCCATTATGTCAAAGTGTGAGTGAATTTTATTTGAAGTTCATATGTAGATCATATAAATTTAAGCTATAGTATATTTCACAAAGTACCTATTTTATAATTTTATTTTGCAGACATCAGCTTCAGGAGCGGCTACTGATATCTTTGAGATAATGATGAAATGGTCAAGTACTTAAAAGTACGAACCAAAATTGCTCTGACATTATCGTTCTATTCGGCGAGAGCATACAATTTTGTCAGGGATACTTTTAATAAAAGCCATGCCACATTTAACTACTCTGTCAAAATGGTATATGTCATTAGATGTTCAAAGAAATATAGCAGTAGGTCAATATTTACTAAAACTATTTTGTTTAGGAATGAGTAGTGAATATTTTATAATTGTGGTATTGATAATAAAAGTGTGTGCTAAGCAACGATTTATTATTAATTCTGTCAAAAATTTTTGAAAGTCTGTCAACGGCATTAACGAAAAGCAGTTGTGTTCTAAAATAAAGTGTTTCATTAGTTAATAGAAAACATCATAGGCAATTATTGATGCAATTTAACATGGTTTATAAAAATTCATAGTTGCTCGATAATTTAATTTGTTTCATATCTATTGTTATTTTGTTATCATTTGAAAATTGAATAATATGCTTTCGAAGATTTAATTATCTCCCTATATCCTTATTTATCTATTTTCGAGATATTTATTGAATTAATCAAATTCAAAATATCTTTTTAATTCAGTGTTCTTTCTAAATTCAATTATATTCAGTTCAATACACTCCTTACAGCATTTTTATCACACATCTATTCCTAAGTTGAGAATCTCAAAAATTATAAAAGTAGTATGCCACTGAAAATTTTATGATTCCATTTACACAGCGTTGCCACACCAGGGAAATGGATGTATTGTTGTCCTTCTATAGCACATTGTTAGATAATTTAATGATGGCTTCAAAACTCAGATTAAATTTTGATTGTGAATGCGACTTTTGTTCTGTTGGATTAAAATGGCAAAAGTGGAAACGGGCCTTATTTATTTATCTGGAAGCTTCCAGCATTGCAATTCCTCAGAAAAAGAGAGCTTTACTATTGCACTTCGGAGGTATTGGCCTTCATGGAATTTTCTATAATCTACCAGTCGCAAATATAGAAGAAGGTGAAGACGTTGATGTTTTTGACGTAGCAATTGCAAAATTAGACCAATATTTTGCACCCAAACAGAGCAAAGTGTTCAAAAGACATGTCGTTAAGGGACTAAAACAGGAAAATGGAGAAAAATTTCTTTTGAGACTAGGAAATCAAGCAGCAAAATGTGCAATTCAGCATACAGACGAACAAATTATAGATCAAGTAACAGATAAGTCTTTATCATCGGAACTGAGAAAAAAGATTTTGACTACTGGCGACAGTATAAATTTATCCACCATTGTCGCAGAGGCCAACACCTTGAAGACAATAGAAAGGCAAATTTCGGATTTCAAAGCCATCAACAAGCTCTTTCAACGATGTTTTAACACCGTGTTAAATCGAGGAAATAAAAGATTTACATCATCGAAACGATGCTCTAGATGTGGAGAAAATATCAAAGACCACCACCATCAATGTCCAGCAAGACAAGCAACCTGCAGAAAATGCAATTTTCGAGGCCATTATGCCAAATGTTGTTTGTGGAACCAGAAGCTACCAACCACAGTACCAAACAGATCAACAAGTCCGCCGAACAAACGACCTAGACAGCGTCCCAGAAATGTCGACTCAATTCAATCAGATGATGAAACAGAGTATGTTTTCCATATGGAAGATGATGATGACTTGATAGATTGTAAGGTAGGAGGAATCTTTATAAAAATGTCAATTGATTCAGGTTGTAAGTCAAACATTATAACCGACACAACTTGGGAATTACTAAAGAAATCGGGTGTAAGGGTAACAAACCAGCAACGAAACCCAAACAAAATTCTTTTTGCTTACGGAGCTAAATAACCGTTACAAATTATTGGCTCGTTGGAAGTAACTATTAAAGTCGGCCATAATAAAGAAACCGCAACTTTCTTTGTTATAAGAAAGGGGAAAAGAAATTTGTTGGGAAAAAACAGTGCGATTTCTTTGGGAGTTCTCAAAATTTGATTAAATGCTATACATCATATTGATAATATTGCAAGTAATACTTTTCCGAAATTTGAAAATTTGCTTATTCGCATTCCAATCGACCAGAACGTAAGAACTATCAGCCAAGCATATATAAGAGTACCCATTCGGCTGGAAAATAAAATAAATAAAAAATTAGATGAGCTTATCGCTTTAGATATTATAGAAGAAGTCCACGGGCCAGCGGAATGGATATCTCCGATCTCAAAGAGAATGGGGATGTTCGTATATATATTCCCACCATGGATTTCCACAATATTTCTCAAAACTAGACATAAAAAATGCGTTTTACCAAATAGAAATTTCAGAAGAATCAAGACACATTACTACTTTTATTACCAGTAAAGGATTGTACAGAAACAAACGTTTAATGTTTGGGATAAATACTGCCCAGAAATATTTCAAGAAGTATTAGAAAAACTGCTGTTACCTAGTGAAGGCACAATAAATTTTATTGACCACATTTTAATATATGGCGAGAATGAAGAAGAGCATCAACAACGGGTTAAGTTCACTCTTAGTTTACTAAGAGAAAACAATGTTCTTTTAAATAAAGAGAAATGCATCTTTAATGGTAAAGGGATCAAATTTCTAGGGCATATTTTATCCCCCAAAGGAGTAAAACATCTAGACAACTATATAGAAATTGTTAATAGTTTTAGAACCCCAACACATATTGATGAAGTACATAGTTGGCCACACTTACAGAACCATTAAGGCAACTTCTTAAGTTAAAACTTGCAAAACACACAAAGATAGAAACACACTGGTGTAAAGATCAAGATACAGCTTTTAAAGAACTGAAAAGTTCACTAGCTAAAATTAACTTTGGGCTACTATGATCCCAAGGACAGAACCCAAGTTTAGGCAGAAGCCCAGTAGGGTTAGGGACGGTTCTTGTTCAGCATGACCACAATGGGCCAAGGATCATCGCATTCGAGAACAAAAGCTTGACCGACTGTGAGAGACGCTACTATCAGACAGAAAAAGAAGCCCTGGCTCTTGTTTGGGCTGTGGAGCATTTCCGAATATACCTTTTCGGCAAAGACGAATTTGAACTTATAACAGATCACAAACCATTAGAGGTGATTTTTGGACCCAAGTCACACCCTTGCGCACGTATAGAACGCTGGGTACTCCGCTTACAATCGTTCCGATTTAAAGTAGTCTACCGTCCAGGAAAAAACAATATTGCAGATACGCTATCCTGTCTTTTCCAGACGTCCATGAATCAGCCTTTTGACAGCCAGGATTATGTTAATCAAATCATACAATATTCTCGCCCAGTCGCAGTGTCACTACATGAAATGAAAAAATATTCTCAGAAAGACGAGGAAGTTCAATAACTAAAATATGGAGTAGAAAATAACATTTGGTTTGATCATGTAAAATACTGCAAAGCATTCCAGGAAGAATTTTGCATTTGTGACGGCATTCTTTTAAGAGGTACGAGAATCATAATACCCAACAACTTACGACAACGTGTTCTAGAAGCAGCTCACGAAGGGCATCCGGGCATAGTTAGGATGAAAAACAGACTACGTACAAAAGTGTGGTGGCCAAAAGTCGACGAAAATGCGGAAAAAGTGGTAAGATGCTGTAGAGTTTGCACATTAGTTTCGACTGCCATGCCCCCACATAAAATGAAAAGAAGAGAAACGCCCATTTGCCCCTGGATTGACGTAGCTGTCGATTTTTCAGGGCCACTGCCAAGTAGCGAATACCTTTCTGTAATCATTGACTATTATAGTAGGTATAAAGAAATCAAAATAATATCTGCAGAAAACACTATCAATATATTCAAGAAAATATTTACCAGATCAGGTTTTCCTGTATCTATTACATGCGACAACGGTAGACAGTTTACCAGTGGAGAGTTAAAGAACTACTGCACGGAAAACGGAATAAAAATTTACCAAATTCCTCACTGGCCCCAAATGAATGGCGACGTTGAGCGCCAAAATAGGGACATACTCAAGCATTTGGGAATTAGTCATGGTCTTAAAAATAATTGGAAGCAAGAACTAATAGACTACCAAATGATGTGCAATAGTACTCCCAGCACCACCACTGGAAAATCTCCAAGGGAGCTGTTTTATCGCGGACAGTTTAGAGATAAGCTTCCGAATCCCACTAATATTGAAAGCACAAACGTTCATGAAGATCCTAGAGACAGGGACCAAATAATGAAAGAAAAAGGTAAACAGAACGTAGACCACAAAAGGAGAGCCACTGAGAATATTGACATTGAAATAGGCGACAAAGTATACCAAAAAAATATTAGTAAACCAAATAAAATAACACCCGATTTTAATCCAACTCCCCATACAGTCATAAATAAAGAAGAAGGAGACGTGATGTTACGGAATGATGAATCTGGTCAAAAGTACAGGAGAAATATTGTTCATCTAAAAAAGATGGAAGAGGAATGGAAGGTAATAAACGGCGCTGAGGAAAGAAACAACGTCTAAGTTGTAGATTAGCTTCTCGCATGTCTGATGAAAATATTAATTTACAAACTGAAAAGATCTATAAAATTAAAGTGTTTAAATCCCAAACTAATGTATACTCATAAGCTTAACATTTGTTCTTAGTGTTAATAGATTAGATGTTAAATAATTAGGGTAAAGTTTGAAATATTATTTTGTTATTGTATTCGGCTATAAGTTACTCTGTTAAAATTAAAATGTTTTTAATCTCAAACTATTGTATGTTCATAAATTTAAAATTTGTTCTTAAATAGATGTTAAATGATTAGGATGAATTTTAAAACATTACTTTGTTGTATTATTAGGCTAAGAGTTACTTTGTTAAAATTAATGTAAATGAAATTTATATTAATAAAAGGGAGAGATGTGGTGTATCAAGTTAGATAATAAAAATTTTGACGCTTGGGGAGAGAGATTCATTCGGTATCGAGCAGGTAGACAAATTGAAAAGAATTGTGTTTTATTTATATATACCTTATCCCGAAATCAGATACTCACGATATGATGAAAGAGTGAATACCACAAAGTGGCAACATTGCTCATAATTTCAGTAGTACCTGGTACATTTGTCTAGGGTAACATATTTAATAGTTTTGTCCTTGTTTAATTACCATCCAGAGAGATGAAAATATCGTCAGAGCGACCCCGACGATAATTTCGAATGGGCTGCAGTATTTTTAGTAAATAACGTCAAATGTGGTTTCTTTATACGAGCACAATTACGAATAGCGAATAAAAATTTAGTTCTTTCGTTTTAATGTGTTTTTCAAAACTTTTTGTGACAAAATAAAGTTGATGAATTTAATGTTTTTGGATTACCATGGTTCGTCAGAAAAACTGCCGAAATTACCAATGCCATGTTTCCACAATACCATCCCACTTTTTGTAATTCATTAATTATTTTACTACTGGCGTTTCGGATTATTGGCCGCAGAAATTAACGCATATGAATGAATAGCCCTCCCTATTGTATAGTATTACTCTAAGCTTCAAAACAATCCCGATATTATGAATGTGATGCTAGGTCTGTTATTATTTGTCTACGTCATTGGTTGGAACCATTCGTAGAACTTTCTTATTATTGGTTTTACGAAAACAAATTATTTCTGAAGAATACCAAAAAAGTACTCCAAATATGATACGGAAGGTATTCAAAGAGATTGAAAAAAGAGCAATTAAATATTTACAAAGAGAAGATGGATAAATATGTCGAAGCTTTAGTAGAATGAATTAAAATGTAATTATGTTTGTTTCTGTATGAATTGATGTTTGTGTACTAAATATCCTTTGTCCGGATATTCCTCTAACTAAAATAAATAATTATTATGCAATCGTTAAGTATTTAAATTGCAAATTGTTCAAAAACATTAAAACATGAAAAAAAAATTCAGTATTGAAATTTATAAGTACAAATATTTATGATGTAAAACGTAAATAATCACAAAACCTGATTTTTCATGTTAAATGGCGGTAACTGCATATTGGAATATAACGTTTAATTCAAAATCACGTTCCTTTATAACATTCTTTTGTATTGTAAAAAATAATAGTACTCTACTACTTTTGAACTATATTCATATTATCTTACTAACCTCGTATACGGCTTGAAAAATTTATATCTGATATTTCATTCTATGCTTTGTATTATGCAAAACTTTTTATCAAGAATAACTTTCATAAAATCATAAAAAAGTTTTCCATATGGTTCCAACTTATGTAGACACACTGTATATCAACCCTGAGAGGTTGATGTATTACTAAAACAATAAAGAAGTAGCTCTACTGTACAATACCTTATACAAAATTATATTTTAACATTTTTCTGTTACTCTAGTAATATCACTATTGTAGTTACCTGTACATTTCTTGAGAAAATTGTGCGGATCAGGAGATTGTGTGAAGGGCACCCCCATCGTGGCATGATCTTTTTTCTCTAATTGATATTGTGTGTATCTAGATTTTGGTTTAATATTTGGCGAACGTTCGTTTTTTAACGAGTTTGTCGACATTTTTTCTCACTTCAAATTCAAATCAGATAAAACTGACGTTTATGAGTTGTCAAAATTTACATTATCCAAATGACATAATTCTCATAGTAAGCCAACTATATTCTATTTTGAAACTAAGAATGACTTAATATTTGGATATATTGTGCTTATCTCTGTCTGCTTGTTAGAAGTTTTATATTAATTATTTATGTCTAATCATTATAGAATTTTTCTACCAGCACATCATTATTTAGTTATTAGATATCTACATCCCATTTTATTATGATATTCATAATACAACGGGTTTCATAATGACACATCTTCTCAACCAATCAAAATCATCTATATCCACAATGCAACGGGTTACTTTCATAACGATACCCCCTGCCATCCAATTAAAATCATGGAAACTTAACAAAATTGACGTAGCTGTAACGTTGTTGTCGCTATTGAACAAAAGCAATAACATGAATTCACCTTTCCCAATATTCGACTATTTTGCTGTCATAATGCGTGGTCACTTTTGACACGAACCCCTCTCCTCTCAAATCTAGTGTCAAACCGACCTCTCCCCTACTTGTCATTAGTCCCAATTAAAACAAAAATCACTAATTTAGATTGCTTACGTTGTGTTCGCTGTTTTTTTTAATTTCGGGACTACATTCATTCTAATATTATATTTAGTTTGTTTTACATAGTTGAAGTATGCATTGTTATATTCCTAATTGTCCCATTTAGACAAAACGAGTTATGGGCTTATCACATTTTTTCGTTATCTAAGTCCAATGTTCGAAATTGTTGGATTGAAGCGATAAAATTAGAACCTCAGTCTATCAACAATGCAACCAAAGTACGTACTCAGTGTTATTATGATACAAAAATAGTATATTAAGTACCAAGTGTCAAAAAGGTTACTTTATTCACGAGTTTTACTAGGCACGAGTGGAGCGAAGCGGAACGAGTTCCTTGTGAAACGAGTGACTAAAGACGTTTTTAACACGAGGTTGTTATGATACTTTTTCTTCGCCTGCAGGAAGGAAAATATTATTTTAATTATATTCATAATATTACGGACGATGACTGATAGCTGACTGACAAATCAAATGACACAGAACAACAAAATTATCACGGAACATGAAATTTAACATACAAACGATAAACTTGATTTGACGTTTAAAAAGCAAACGATAAACGAGATGTGACTTTTCGCATTATAAACACTAGCATTTAAAGAGTCGTTTTGTGCATGTCAAACCTGTGTTCAAAATGCGGTTTTAGTAACGGAGGTAGAAAAATAATATTAATGTTTTTTAGGTTATGCAAATGCACTTCACAGATATTTATAGATTTGCCACAAGAGGCAAATTATAACCTAAAGAGTACCATCCATCGACATATCTTGTGTTCGTCAAGTTGATGTATATACATAAGGCTGATACAGAGAAAAGTTAATTAGAAGAAATTAGAGACGACAGTCAAGCCAAGAAATTGAAAAGAAAGAATCACAGTAATTACGGCGAGACTACGCAATAGTATATTGTATAATTAGTGGGAAAAGCATATATTCCCAAACGACTGTGATAATTACCAGATGAGGAGCGTCTGGTAACACAGGAGTTGCTGTGAATATGCTTTTCCCACGAATTATACATACTATTTTTTCTTCGATCGTTGATTTACATTTAAAAAATGAATTAAAATATATTTAATTCAAGATGTAATCAAGTAAGTTTAGATAGGTTTCTCTATGTTTATATTGAAATATAGAAGTGGTAACCATGGAAATTACTTTGTTATGACAAAAGTACAATAATTATCAAGCCGTTTTTTTTGACTCGTATTTTATAAGGAATTAAAAAAGAATTAGTAAACATGAACACTGATAGTGATTATTTGTTACCTTGTACGCTTCCTGAACTACCTTAATTTACTTCCGGCGAAATCCAGAGAGAAGTATGAACTTGCGTACCAACGCTTCATGGATTTTTGCAGAAAAAACAACAGTGTATCCTTTTCTGAGAATGTACTGATGGCGTATGTTGCTGAATTGGCTAAAACAATGAAATCTTCGACTTTGTGGGCACATTATTCCAAGCTTCGAACAACTTTGTCTGTTAAAAATAATATTAATATTGCCCAGTACCAAAAACAGCATTTTTAAAACGTCAAGCTACAGGATACAAACCAAAAAATCCAAAATTTTAACCCAGGAACAAGTTCAGAAATTCATTTTAAAGGCCCCAGATGACATATTTTTATAGACGAAAGTAAGTAGATATAGATAAAATAGTATTACTTGAAATTCACAAAATACGAAATATACAATTTGTGATTACTTTTTAGGTAGCTCTAATATTTGGAATAGCAGGAGCCTGTCGACGAAATGAGCTTGTCCGAATGAAAGTTCAGGATATAGAAGATTTCGGTTCAAAAATACTGGTAAAAATACCAGAAACAAAAACAAATAAACCCAGATCATTTATCATTAACGAAACCTATTTAAATATTTATAGAAAGTACGTATCATTTAGGCCTAATGATTTTGAAAATTCTAGATTTTTTTAAATTCAACAAGGGAAAAGGATGGAAGACAGTCATTGGAATAAATCAATTTGGAAAAATGCCGCAAATTGTTGCAAGTTATTTACAGTTGCCAAATCCGACAGAATATACAAGACATTGTTTCCGAAGATCATTGGCAACACATTTGGTAGATACTGGAGCTGATATTCTTTCTTTAAAGCGCCACGGAGGATGGAAATCTTCTAATGTGGCGGAAGAATATATTGACGAATCACTTAATAATAAAGTAGAAGTGGCTAATAAAATATTCAACATCCCTGCCTCAAATGAAAATGATCGAAACGAGATAAACCAAGCAATTAGCCATACAGCTTCAACGTCTATAAATTCTCGTTGCCCTCCAGTACAATTTACAAATTGTACAGACTCTACAATGAATGTAAATTTTAACAACAATTAATTTGTGTTCAAGAATATCGTTATAAATTAGATGTTTCTTTTAATTCTTTTATAACAACTTTATCAATACCTATAAAAATTAAAACCATACTTTGTTTCATTTTATTGTAATAATCCACTTGTAACATTACCGCACGCTACAGCAGTGCGGTAAGACTATTACCGCACTGTTATTTTCTAATTGCTTAGCCACTGCCCACTATTCTGGAATGTTGAGCTTTGCACATAGGAAACAGGTCAAAATAGTATCACTTTTCCCACGATCGGAGAAAACAAATTTTATGTATAATAATATAATAAAAAGATATTTTACTATAGTGGAATACCTACAAATTTATAAATTATGAACGCCGTTGTTAAGATTTGTTTTTAAATCTGAAAAAGAATCTAATAATGGTGTGGTCAGATATGATCATATAATATCAAAATCAGCAGTAGGAAGTAGGATATTTCTAATATGGGTCAATTTAGTATATTTAAAATTATCTGACATGAATATATTTCCACATCGAAACATAATATTGTCTCAGGCACCTCCAAATTTTCTTGAAAATTACACAAATGTTATAGGTAGTATCGGTTGTATTGAATTTAACATCCAAACACCATTGTCTTTCAGACTATCACAATCTTACTCCCACTATAAAGGAACCAATACCTTAAAAGAATTATTTATGATCAATCCAATTGGATCCATAATGTTTATATACAGTTAAGAATTTAAAGTTGAATATTCAAAGGTATTAGTGTTTTTAAATGAAACTCAAGGTCTCTAGTTAATTCCACAATATAATACAAGTTATTGAAAATTCTAAAAAATTGACAATTGTTTCGATAAATCAATATCATCGTCAGAATGACAGAAGTTACATTTCATTTTATGCCTACCTGATGTTTAGTAGTTATTTTTGGCTAGACCAAGAAGTAACCTAACTTGTGATTGGCTTAATATATGTTTATAGGAAAAAGAAGAAGATGTGATATTACAAATATTGAAGCTTAGATATTATTAGCCCTATGGTGATATCCTGGATATCATTTTTCCAATTAAGATCAGTATAACTGTGCAATGATATAGAAAACCAGGAAAACTATATCTGCTGATCTTTAGAATTATCACTTAAGAAGACAGTTTATTAGTGGAGAATTCCCTAGATTTAACTGTTCATTGACAACTTCATATTGTGGGTTTCTTAAATGTCTTCTTATTTCCAGTTCTTCAAGGAAATATAGTTCTTGTTCCTTTTCACAAATATGCAGTATTTCTAGTTCTGTGTTAGGTGTCAATGAATGATTGGTGTCAAGTAGATGTTTTGCGCAATTTAACTTGTCTGAAATGTCTTAGAAATGACAATTGACATTGACAAAAAGAATTCAAATTGATAATTTTAATACTAAATTTGCTTGCCATAACATTTGTTTCTATCGATGGTTAAAGTGCAGTAAGGACACTTCATTAGGTGTATGACTAATTTTACTTTAGATTTAATGAAACATGTTATTTTGAGTAATAAAAATTGTAGAGGTATGTTTAGTTTAAAGTTATCCACTATTAGGTAATATGTTAAATTGGGAAACTTGAAGAACGGGAAATAGGGGAGGTGCGCACGTATTATGACCGGGCACTGTTGAATAATGGGAAAGGTGAATTGTAATTGACCAATGGGATCATGCGAATTGCGTCATTTCTTCAATCTGAAATTTACCAATGAATATAAAAACGCTATTGGTGGATTGGTGAATCTACCGGTAAATAAAAAGCATGCCCTAACTTTGAAATAGACCCTTTCAACCTTAGATCATATATATTACCATGCATGAGAAGACGAACTTATGTTGCCCATATAGCACAGATATATGTGTATTTATGAATTCCGTCTTCGTCAAATGAATGATTGTACCAGTTATGTTGTCTCTGTTTTTCAGGCAGATGTAACTGAAGAGAGAAACCTTGATAGGCGTTTATTAAACGCAAAAGGAGATGGATAATTTAAGTATGGAAACAGAACGTACGATGTTTCTAATATAATGCCTGAAGAAAGAAATTAATTGATACCCGTCGGCGTTACAGGTTTTCTATGGTTTACCTGTAGCATGGTGAATTTATCCACTAGCCAAATGGACCGACGTAGATATTACAGCCGCAGCTGTACCCGCCCATTTGCTTAATGGTTTTGATTATTATTCTTGTTCAACGCCGTACCACACATAAAATTCCAAACCCCCGCAAGCTCGTCCCCACAAACATATTTTAATCAATTTTTACCATCAAACACCCAATTCCATGCACGTTTTAAAAAAATGTCTCCTAGACACTATTCTCACTAAAATTCTAATAAATTACAAATTCTTATTAGTTCCTCCCTTATACACCGGATACATCCCTAATTCAATAAATAACATCAATCTCGCTTCTTATAATTTCCTACACCTAAGCAGCCCAACAGCATATCATATATATCGACAGCGTAGCATGGTTCGTCTTCTACCAAAACGTTCCAATTCTAGACACTTTTAGTCACCCTATCCTATACACTTTTTAAGCTTCGCAAAAAATACTAAATTTTATTTTTATAGTAAAATTCCAGACAAGTCAATATAATAATGTATTCAAACAATAGAATTCAATAACAATATACACGCAGTACTCATACAATATTAGGAACTTAACACTCCAAATGTGTTCCCATAAATACAAAGTCTGTCCATGGGGTAGATAGAGCATGGTTTAATAATAATATTCCAAAATAATTTAAAATAAAAAAATTACAAATATATATGTATATATATATATATATATATATATATATATATATATACATAATACTATCGGGAGATGAGCAAACATTAAAAATTTAAGATAAATTAAGGCTATGGTCCGAAAGTAACTAACCATAACCACGGTTAACTGCTTTGGTTAACAGCATGAAACTGAAAAATCTAGTTGTATTCGGGACATAAAACCGGTAAAAGTACGAAACGAAAATATAACCTCAAATATATTCTCAAAACTGCCGCGGATTTTGTTGTTTGTTACTCCAAAAAACAGATTTTGGAAATTTTCAGTTGTTTTTAAGCATGGCTTTTGTGTTTTACCATCTTCTTTTGTCAAGTTCTGATGAAGAGTCTTCAGATGATGACTACAGGGTTGCAAGGGGGTAAACAAGGTAAGCAGCTAGCTATCTAGCATAATTTATTAATTCAATAATTACTTTTTTCCTTTAGTTTTAAGGCCAAGAATTAGAATTTTGTCACCAGAGTAGTGGAATTGTATACTGATGGAAAATTTTCGAATGTCTAGACTAACTTTTGACCATATTCTGTCTATAGTTTTGGACAAATTGGCTCCTGCTAATAACATGGGAAGAAATCCTGTTTTTGCAAAAAATCAGTTGCTTTTTACTATATGGTACTTTGCCACACCTGACTGTTATAGGTATGCATTTTTTTCAGTATTATATAAATTGAATTACATAATTGGGTAGGTTCAATAAAAGAGGAACACAAAGCTGAAGGAATTTTATCAACGACCATTTGGAATAATGTACCAAAAAATTACAATAAAATAATATCAAAGCCTACAGACGTACAAGCAAGTTAATGAAAGTAATCAACTTCACAAAAGGGTGCATTGGGAAAACAAAAGCGCTGAGAACAGATAGAAGAGTGACGGATGTAATTTTGAGCATTTCTGACTCAATCATCAGATAGCCTATTGAGGATTACTTAGAATCTGTTAAAATTGCCTTCAATGAAATGTGTTTTCCAAATACACTTGGTGCTTTGGATGGGTGTTATATTCAAATACCAATACATAAAGAAAATAGTCTATCATATATTTGCAGAAAAAACTTTCCAGCATTAATTCTACAAGTATGTATTTAATATCTAAATTGTCTTTGTGTTTAATTATTTTGTATCTATTTTACAGGGTGTATGTGACCACAGATTGCTTTTTACACATTGTTATGTGGGAGAGGTTGGTGCAACCCATGATGCTAATGTGTTGAAGAGAAGTGAGCTTTTTATTTTTTTAACAGACAGAAGACTTGAGAAATTTCAAAATGATAGCCATCTTGTCGGTGATAAAGCATATCGTTGCATTCATCTTCAATGGTTCCATTTAACGACAACGGCCAATTAACAAATGCCCAAAAACATTTTAATTACCTCCTATCAAGAGCAAAATGTACCATAGAAAGAGTTTATGCTTTATTAAAGGGCCTATTTAGATGTTTGAAGTTTTTTGATATAAAAGACAGAATGGGAATGCAAGTACATAATGGCATGCTGTGTGCTTCATAATATATGTATTTATCAAAATGATATAATAGATTTTGAAGTTATTGAAGAAAATGAAGACCATGAACATTTAGGACCTCACAAGAATTTGACAGAAATTTACAAAGACTAGGTTCTATGAAAAGGCAGAATCTATGTGACATGTTAGGAGAATAAATATTATTGTAATACTAGTTTTGTTTTATTTCTTAATTAAATGAAAAAATTAATACAAATTAACGAAAAGTATTGGTTGCAATAGCCACATGAGACCTGAAAATCATTTGGAATGTTCACTTCCTCCTAAAAAAAGTATTAATTACTATTATTTGTACAAAAATGAAATGCAAGCAAATCTATTTACCATAATATTTAGCAGCAATTAAAAATAAAAAACAGGTAACTAATACAAGCAAACGCAGAACGACGAATATATTAAACTTTTATTCATATATCTCAGTTTTGTTTTTATCTTCGATGGTGCAACAATCATTAATCAACAAAAAATAATAAGCATTGCATATTGCATGACAGATGACAGTCGAAACCAGAAGTAACCGGGCTCCTAAGGCTGGTTACTAGTTTGACAGTTCATTAACCATATTTCAGGAAACCGTGTTCCAAATCAAACCAGATTTTCAGCAACCACTAATTTTTGGTTACTTTCGGGACGGTAAACCGCAAATCAGTTACTTTCGGACCATAGCCTAAAAGTAGAACTTCCTTTTTGAGACAACTTCAAAGTCCTCTGCAATTATGTTGTTGTCGTTTCCTTTGCCAGATACTGGTACGATATGGATGTGAAATAGTCACCGGTAGCTAAATATCTGTTGAAAAATTGTATTTAGTTTTATGTCTGTAATCAATATGGTTAAACAAGACAAATCTACAATCTTACCGCGAATTATTAGAAGTTGTGCAGCAGCTGCGTTCTGTTTTGTTCTGATAGGCCTAACTAAAAATAGCAGCTCTTCAAATTGACTCGGTGACATACGCGGAAAAAATTTTCAAATTTATATGCGTACAAGAAGAGTGTAGGAAAACTGCTTCAAAAAAGCCTTGTTCCCTTCGTAATGTATACAATGGGTGAACCCAAAAACGTTCATGACTACATTCCTTCTTGTTTTTGGGCAACAAAATTTCTTTTACTACGAGAGCTGCTAATACCCTTTTTCGCCAAACTTCCTGGATCCGTGCTCTAATAGAAATTTGTTGACACTGATCAACCCATTTTTGATATTGGTAAACAAAACGACATCTCGTGAATTTCCTACTATCATAGCAGATTGTCGCTGATTATAGATTAGAACACTGATTTATTCACTTTTATCACTGCCACTAAAGAAAATTAGGAAATCAGTTTTAAAGTTACCTGTCAGCTTTCGAGAACGCTGCAAGCAGCCATGTTGTCGCTGCTTTTCGTCGCGGCGACTTCACGTCTTGTCGCTGCTTTTCGACGCAGCGATTTGTGACTTGTCGCTATTTTTTTGAGTCGCGGGTAATTCTAAAAGGGGTCACGTGACCCGATGTGTCGCTGGAAACGAGCGTCGAGCGATTGCATGGTGTTACACCTTAGAGTAATAATATACATAGATAGGGCTATTCATTCATAAACACGTTTATTTTTGCGGCCAACAATTCTAAACGCCAGTAGTGAAACAATGAATGAATTACAAAAAGTGGGGATCGTATTGTAGCTACATGGCCTTGGTAAATTCGGCTGTTTTTCTGACAAACTTGGCACCGACGAACCATGATAATCCAAAAACATTAAATTAATTAACTTAAAAGTTTATTTTGTCACTAAAAGTTTTGGAAAACACATCAAAACGAAAGAACTAAATGATTACTCTCTAGTCGTAATGGCGCTCGTATAAACAAACCACTTTTGACATTATTTACTACAATTCTACGACCTCTTCGAAATGATCGTCGATCAGTCTGACGATATTTGCATCTCTTTTTATATGGTAATTAAGCAAGGACAAAACTACTAAATAGATTATTATTGACACATTAAACAGGTACTGAAATTTAGAGCAATGTTGCCACTTTTAGTTATAACCATAAAGGTATCTTAGGATACAACAAATACTTGCTTAAAATTTATATAAGAATATGTTTTTATTAAATAAAATTCAAGTATTATTAATTAATTTTAAAAATAGCGACTCAAATGCATAAAATAGTATGACTTTTTTTATTTGCATAACTTTTTAACACATTTTCAATTAAACTTCTAATTTCATTTTTCCTGCAACTAAAGAGACTTTGTAAATATGGCAAAGCAGTGGAAATTCCGCAAGTGATCTTAGAATGTGACTCAATGTTTGGGGCAAGAAAATAACAAAACAAACATATCTATTTTAATTGTTAATCTGAGTGTTACGCCTTGGGTCATGTAATACCTCATTTGAAAACTCTTAATAATTTATTCAGCGGTATCATACAATTGACTAATGCCTATACAGGGAAAATAAAAAGTAATTTAGTTTAATCAGTGATTAATTTTACAACAAACGAACTGCAATATTAAATTAAATAATACATAATACTTTTCTTGGACATTATAACGAATAATTTCCGTAGTAATTCTATTAACTTCGTTCTTGCATTTCTTGTAGATTTTGCGGTTTATCTACATAAGCCTTTGATTTTAAGTAACGACATAAAAAAATCTATAGGTGTAAGATCTGGAAATCTTGGGGCCACTCTATTGTGTTCGTCTACCAATCTATATGGCAGGAACACACTCGTTTAAGAATTCGCGAACATCACGTGCATAATGCGGGGGTGCACCATATCTTCCTTTAACCAGATACTATCATCTGGTAAGTTAGGATTGTTGGTGCTTGGCAAAATATTGGCTAGAAGTGGTATAACTTCTGTTCGCAGAAATTGCAAATAACGTTCCCCTGATAGATTTTTTTAACAAATATAAGGACTACTAATTGGGTTATTAATTGACGAGCTCTCGTGCAAAACCGGATATATAGACTTAAAAAAAATTCAAGAGATGAAAAAAACGTCCTACATGTGTATATTATAAAATTGTTTTATTTTTCCAAAACAGATCAAAAATAATGACGTTAATCAATTGATTGACATATATTTTTTTGAAAAAGAAAGTTATCATTTAGGAATTATCATCAAAAAGCATTGAAAATATCCGGTTTTGCACACAAATCAAGTAAATTTTGCCCACAAATATATATATATATATATATATATATATATATATATATATATATATATAAATATATAAATATATATATATATATGTATATATAGATAAATATATAAATATATATATATATATATATATAATGAGCAACGAATATATTAGTGGGTATTGCACGCAAATAGAAGAAGGGGCTACTGAAAAAAGTGGTAACCGCAGACATGCATGTTTCTAGCTCATTAGCCGTCATCGGTACGGTACAACCAAGAAAAGATGTGAAACATGGGAGCAAAGGTGTTGAATGAAACATGAGAAAATATAACAGAATTCAGCACTATTCGTACATCTTGTTATTATTTCATTAATCTGGGTCGGAAGTTTCAGACGGGAGTGTTATATGCACCTCCGTGTCTATGTTGGTTGTTGTCTCGAATATTCGAGATCTTCTAATATTACTGACACAAATGTTGTGTTTGACTATCCTGCTGAATTCTGTTATATTTTCTCATGTTTCATTCAACACCTTTGCTCCCATGTTTCACATCTTTTCTTGGTTGTACCGTACCGATGACGGCTAATGAGCCAGAAACATGCATGTCTGCGGTTACCACTTTTTTTCAGTAGCCCCTTCTTCTATTTACGTGCAATACCCACTAATATATTCGTTGCCTATTGTTCATATGTCACGCACTATTCGTACATCTTGTTATATATATATATATATATATATATATATATATATATATATATATATATGAACAGAACAAGTTGATTTAGGTCATAAAATATGCGAAAAAACGAACTGAAACATGTTTCGATTAAAGTAACACTCCACAAAATTATATATGTATCGCACTATCTTCGTCCAGATAATCGCATGCCTCGCCTTGATTTTCTTGGGTTTCATTATTTTCCGAAATATCTAGGTTTTATCATTCGTTATTGCTCAATAAGTTTTGGTACCATGAAAGGTCTTCTCTGTTTTGCTAATCTTCCCCAAAATGCTCCTTCATCAAGTGGATGAAACTTTTTTTTGATCTGGAATAGAGTTAACCCAGAGGTTACCACTATTTAGCTCGATGTTGTCTTCGGATATTCCTTTCTTGACCAGCGACTACTAAGTAGTTATGTCGGTTGATGATGTGAAACGATAGAATTTAAACTTCTTCACTTTATTAGTAGGCTCATAAGTTTTTTTATTCCCACATATTTTTATGTGAATCTTTTTGCAATCTGAAATTCCATTTATTTCCTTATACACCTTTTCCATTTCTTTAACAACATACATCTGCCAGTCTGTTCCCAGTGATTTTACCGAACCTACTTCGGAATATATTTCTCTGTATCTTTCTTTGGTTGTAACTACAGGATGCCTCTTCTAAATCTTATCCACCCTACCGAAAGCTCGGTCCGGTGGAAGAAAGCTGTGACCTCGTCAAAATTATTATTATCTCCATCAAATTTTCTGGGTTTTTATTTTCAAGCCAATATATCAGGGTGTGAATGATATGCGAATTCTTATTCCGGCCCCACATCCGTCACAGAATAGTCTGAGAAGGTGTATTCCTTCGTAATTCAAACTTTGAAGATGGTATAACAATGCAGAACCGGTTTGAGTAGCCCCTCTTCCAGCTAGATCTTCAGTCCAGACATAGAATTTCGGATCCAAGAGACGTCATATAAATACAGCAAAAGGCAGAGAAGCTAATCTGATGAGAATACAACGCGTCTCCGATTGGTGTACGGGGAAGCGGTTGTACTTGCTGGATATCGAAACAAAATGTTATACTGTTATCAGGTTATTCCTTGGCGAGTTCATAGAAAGCGTTTTACATTTTTCTGTGAACTAGATAATAAGGTTTCATCTTCTCTGTAGGTCTCTTTTATGTCTCACTTGCTCCTTCAACCTGGTGCACATGGAACACACCTGACGCAGGGGATGAGAACCTGATATTGAAATTATTCAAGAAAATGTTTCTAAACATATCGTAGGTTACTTGATATTCTGATTTGCATTGTCCGTTATACATTTTGTGCAGTTTTATCATCGAGAGACTTGGAGCAAGGTATATGCGTTTGGACTTTTTTCTGTTGTAGTGGCTTTCTTTACCTCGCAAATTAACAATAAATTGTCACACTTTCGCTTTTTTCGATCCACTTTTCTTAGATACTATGTCCTTTTCCTTTTCTCTTTGGAACACCTTCTTCCACCAGAACCTTCGCAACTGTGACAAGTCTGTGTTTACTAACGGCTAAAACAGCAGCGAAATTTTTTTTACATGCTCTAACCATAGTTTTATCTTCTTTTAATATGTAACAAATTGTGGCGTTCCTTACTTTCATTTCTTGATGTTGTCGCCGTCGTCTAGGTACCATAACACTCATATAGTTGCATAAAAACATATCCTGGCGTACTTTCTTGTTATTTTCATAAAACCTTCTTCTATGCGTCAGAATATCGCGCATAACGTATGGTCCTAAAGTTTTTGGAAAATTTTTAAATGCTAACAAATTTTTGCAAATTTTTTTAATTTTAAAAGCACATGTGGCAACAATTAACAACACTAATAACGAAAAATAATTACAAATTACATTATGGATAGTGTCCCGTTATCCTCAATGAGTCGCAATTTTCTTCGGACTTGTCCCATCTTCCTTTGGACAAGAGCAGGTTCTATTTCTCTAACCTTTTGGAAGATGCGACGCCGCAATTGATCTTCATTTGTAGCTTCCCATCCTTTATCGTACACTTTCCTCGATAGAATTGACCAAAATTCCTCTATTGGCCTAGCCTGAGGTACATTAGGAGGATTGTCCAACTTAGGTACAAAGTCAATGTTATTTTCACTTAACCACTGTCTGGTAATTCTAGCATAATGGCATGAAGCTAGATCAGGCCAAAACATTATGTTATCGTTGAGATGATGTGTATTTAAAAAATTAATTAATTTAGTAAGACATCTTTGAATATAAAGTTCTGCTTCTCCCCGAACACGACCAACATACGGCTGTGAGATAAATCCTGCTTCAGAAATGACACACCACACTAAAACTGTATCCTCAAATTTCGATTTACTTTTAAATTTAACATTGTCTGGTGTATTTTCTATGTTATCGGTATAAAACCCATCGTTTCCTTTAATCTCTGAATGGGATAAGGTAAAATATTTTTCATCATCCATTACAATCAATTTATTGGCAAAGTGGATACGCCTTAATGCGCGGCAACAACGCGGAATTCTTTCTAGCTGGTCTGCGGTGTATTTTGGTGCTTATCTTCTTTTCCTGAACACTAAGTTTGTGCGATCAATTGTTCTAAATACAGTGGTTTTCTAAATACCAAATCTCCGGGCTAATTTTCTCTGAGAATCTCCAACTTTGTATTTAGCAGCTTCCATCAGTCTTCTTACAACCAAAATTCTTGGTCTACCGCTTTTGGGTAAATTAATGCATGGTATACCCTCTTCACAATTCCTTATAGTGTTGTAAATGGTTGACTTACTTATATTTTGCTCTTGGTAGATTGCAACAATATCATGCTTAGGTATTCGTCCAACTAGATTGTAAATGCCCTGACGAATATCTAATTTGTAAGACATTTTGCTACAATCGATTTGCAAAACTAAACTGTCATAATCAAACTTGATTACGTGTGACGTTTTAGTTTCAATTGCAACTTGATTAAACGACATTGGGCACAAAAATAAATAATTTGAAAATTTTCCAAAAACTTTAGGACCATACGTTATTCATGACATTCATAGGTTTTACGATCATGACCACAAGGACGTGTAAACCATTCTAATGTAGGGTCGGGATTTATATACCTATAATAAATTGAATTCTTATAAAAATGTACTTTAAAATATGTCCTAACGTTACTTTTGATTTTTACGCGCTTCCCTTTTCTTCTCGTCTTTTTTTCCTACTTACATCACGTCCTTCACTCACACTAATATCGTCCTCCATAATCGACAATTTTCAACTTAAAACACCAAAAACTCTACTTTCTTTCCATAAATCTTGCAGGACTGAAGGCACGTGGCATCACATCACAACATCAATAACGAACTGACCGCGAAGGCGAACTAAAAAATCGCACTCGGTACGGACAGGATTGGATATATCTGCTTTTGTTCACAAAGTCTGGATACAACCGGTTTTGCTCCAAAAGTCGAATTTTAATGCAGATTTTCTAGGAGATATATATGGTTTTAGTCAAAAACGGATGCATGAGTCGATAAATCTCACGACTTAGAACCAGAAACCAACAAAACATGATTTTGTGAAAAAAGTGGATATATCCGGTTTTGCACGCAACCTCCTCAATTATTCCCGCCCAGGCATTGATTTTCTGATGGTGTTGACAAAATTTCAACTGATATTTTAATTGACATTAGGCAGGCAACTTGATTTTTATCGATTAATAACAACTTATTTTTGACGATTAATTGCAGTTGTGTTTT
This sequence comes from Galeruca laticollis, assembly GCA_963921935.1. Lineage (NCBI taxonomy): Eukaryota > Metazoa > Arthropoda > Insecta > Coleoptera > Chrysomelidae > Galeruca > Galeruca laticollis. Next base: position 80,981,632 of record OY998180.1, read on the forward strand.
TATGTATTTCTTAAGCTTTGACCTTTATTACAAGACTTTTCAAATAAAGTATTACAAGACCCACATTTCAATTTAAAAAAATGAACAATTACGTCACCATGTTCGGATATTATTTTAAAAATCGGCATTTAAAATGGACCTATTTCAGGATTTTTTTAAAAGTGAATTGTTTGCAAAATAAGGAAATTGTTCCATAATTTAGCCGCGCTCTGTATAGATGTAATATATACGCGTAATCCTATGATTAAAAATATAATGTTTATAATATCAGAAAATATTAATTTTATTAATTATATTCGTTATCAACCTAGATGTTAATTTTAGAGTTTCTACATCGGGCTAATAATAAAAATTGTCATGCATAATTAGAATAAAAGTATTCAATAATTATTTACCTAATTTTTATTTACATAATAGATGGTATTGACAGCTAACCTGTCAACTACACACTTATTTCGTCTTTTTGTGAACGCCCATGACACCATATTTTTAATCATTCACAATTATGTGCTTTAACTGATTTGTCAACAATTACAGCACCATCAATAATTTGTTTTAATGATGGATTTATTTGTGGAGATAATATTGCATTCCCAGTCCTTATTTCACAAAACAGTACGAAACTTTTAAACTCTCGCTCTTCCAACATAGCGGCTGCGCTTGTCATGTGATGAAAAGTAGTAATATAATGGCTAGTACTAGCGACAGTGAAAGTGATATGGGAATGCAGTTAACTCCACCAGATATTACAGAAAAAGTAAATGAAACAGCGAGTAATTTGTAACCCCAAAACTCAAAGAAAATATATGAACATAGTTACAAACATTTTATGCAAAGACAACTTGGTAAAAAGATAAAATCTTTATCGGAAAATACTTTACTGGTATATTGCTCAAATAAAGAGAAAGATCCTCATATAATGCGCATATTTTAAAAAAGTTTGTCAAATCGATAGATGTTCTGAGACTGATATAGATATTATTGCATGTATAATACACTTTTTTTGGAAACCCTAATGACGCTTAATGACCCACGCGGTCGATGCGTATTATTAAATAAAAAAACTAGTCCTTGCGATCGCACGGATATTACGAAATTTCGAGTTTCTATCTTTACCAAAATTGGGGGAAACGAAATTCAAACTTAATTTTACTCACCACCTTTTAGGGGTAATATCTCGGAAAGGATTGAGCTGAGGAAATTTTGTTATAGGTACAATCCTCCATAATTTCATACAGAGTATTTGTATTGAATTTTTTCGCACGAATTTATAAGCAACCTGTATATTACTTTTACTACTATGAAACATATATTTAAAAAATATATGTTTCAGTGTCAAGTGCAGGTGGAAATCATTTGACAACCCAGAATTAATTGTTCAAAATGTATCAATATTTACTTAATTTTTTCTACCTTGTGTTTCTAATAATCACTTCATGAAACCCCATTTAATTTCAAAATAGAGCATTTTTCGAAACACAATATCTTATTCATTAAGGTTGGTAACACTAACACCGAAATGTCAACGTTCGTCGTCTAAAAAATCAAGCACACAAATAACATAACCTAACTTCAATCCAAGAACTGCTTTAATCGAAACATAGTGCATTATTTACAACGAACAGTTCAGTTCAGTTTCATAATTTTCCATTACTAGTTGAACCCGGCAGACGTTGTCCTGCCAAACATTGGTCTCTGTTTACAGCTTAGACTAGGAAAGAGAGGGGACTCGTAACGCTGTCAACTATTGTGATACCAATGCCCACCAAGTCATAAACTTCATTATCGTTACTATGATAGTTCTAAAGGACTAAAATTTTTATTTTATAAATTAATCTTTATACATGGGAAATTTAAAAATAAAACTATATTGATTTATTCAACTTACATCAAAATTGTAGGCATTAGTAATTAGTAATTATGATCTTTTGGGATTAGGAATTCCGAGAAACTGAACAATAAATTCGTTAATTTTCAATGGAAAAGTTTAGTAATGCCTTTTCTACTAACAAAATTGAATATATTATGAAATGCGTTTTAACTCACTAGTGGGGTTTTATGATTAAAAGCTTATTTTTTAAGATATAGAGAAAAAAGTACCTACCAAAAAATAAGTTAGACATAACTTACCTATGAAACGAAATTTCAGGTTCTTTCTTTCTGCTAGAACTCTTACACTGGTAATCACAACAATTAACCAACTTAACAAACTCAAAAGTCCAATTTAAAATCACTTTAATCGCTCAATGATCGCAAAGAACTCTCTGGTGTTCACTATAGCGTTGACCACCAAAAAATGGCGTCGGCTTTGAAATATGCATCAAACCGTCACCACAGCTTGCATAAAGAGTTACGCGTCCTCTCTCATTCCTAGTCTAAGGTTTACACGCCATGGTACTTTTCCCCACGGAAATGTCAATGTCAAAATTTTTGACTTAATTTCGTTGACAGACACTAATATTACAATCATTATTAATTAAAACACACAAAGAAGAATATGACAGGAAGAAAACTAATGTAAAAAGAGCCGTCAAAAAATCAAAACGTGACTCATGGAAGAAATTCGGAGAAGAAATAACAGATCTACATAAGATGGATAACAGGAAATTTTGGACAAGAATAAGAAGATTGAGAGAAAATAAATATAAAGATATTAGATCAATAAAAAATCGCCAAGGCCAAGTACAAACGGAAAAGGAAGAAGTATTGAAAACATGGAAGGAATACTATACAGCACATTTCCATACATTAACACCGGAAGAGAATATGACAACAGCAGAAGAGGAAATCGACCAACTACAAGGTATCAAAGAAGAAGAGATAGATGAAGTTATACAAAAAATTCAAAATAGGCAAAGCAAACGGAGAAATTGGGAAAGCGCCAGAGATGATTAAATCGTTAGGAGAAAGAGGACAAGAATGGATATGGAATGTATGCAAAGAAGCATGGGTACAACAAAAAATTCCAAGGGAATGGGAAAATAACTTAATAGTACCCATCTATAAAAAGGGAGAACAGGCACAATGTGAGAACTACAGAGTAATATATTTGGCCCAAACTAGCTTTAAAGTTTACACAAAAATAATAGAAAAAAGATTAAGAGTTTATGTAGAACCAAAATTAGGAGAAGAACAGGGAGCTTTTAGACCTGAAAGACAAACAAATGATAATATCTATATACTAAGGAATTCAATCGAAAGAAAAATAGAAGAGGGAGAAGAAACGTACCTTACATTTATAGATCTAAAAGCAGCCTCTGCTACAGTAGATAGAAGAGAAGTATGGAGAGCTCTGGAAGGAATGGAAGTACTACCCACCTTAATAAATATAATTAAAAGTGTATACGAGACAGTTAGAGCCAAGGTACAGATTACAGACCAAAGGTCTGAAGAATTCAAAATGTATAAGGGAATAAAACAAGGAGATAGTTTAAGCCCATTACTGTTCATAATAATCATGGATAAGATTGTGAACCGAACTAAAGAAAAATATGAGCAGCTGAATACTATAATTGGACACAGAAATTTAAAACCGATAAAAATGAGTAGTCTACTATATGCAGATGATGTGGCTTTAGTGGCGAATACAAAGAACAAAATGCAAAAACTAGTGAATATTCGGATTAAAGATGTAGAGAACATGAATATGGAGGTGAACATAAATAAAACAAAAGTTAAGATAATAAATGAAAAACAACCAGGTAATTAAAATAATAAAGAGATTAAATGCAAAAACTAGACGCTAGAAAGAGTAACATTTGAATATTTAGGAAGTATAGTAACAGAAGATGGAAAAATAGATGCAGAGCAAATAAATCAACAAAAATACACTAATCTCTAAATAAAACAATCCTTGGACATAAAGATATAGACTTAGAAGTAAAAATGAAAATTCATAATATGATAACAGTTCCTAAAATAATATATGCAAGTGAAAATTGGACTGTGCGAAAAAAGGACGAAACTAAAATAAATGCCATAGAAATGAAGCATCTAAGAAGAATTGCATGGAAAACTAAATGGGATAAGATTAGAAACGACGTCATTAGAGAGACAACTAAATAGGAGCCGATAACTGGTAAAATAAAAATGGGACAACTTAGCTGGTATGGTCATATGGTAAGAATGAAACCAAATAGATTAACTAGGAAAATAATGTAGATAGAAAACCGATCAAAAAACAAAGTGGTATGCCTAAAATAAAATGGTTAGACCAAATACAAAAGATAGGTTTAGAAAGAGGAAATACCATAGCAGAAATGAAAAATCTAGCAAGAGACGGTCACGGAATCCACATCCGACGCCTGAAAGGGCAAAAGGATTTAGAAAAGAGGATTATTTAAAATTTATTATCAAAAAAATATAGACCAGGCATAACAATTCAAAATTGTTCAAGTTTCATTATTAACTATATCTATATTTAACTAATTTTTCTACATTCAATATTAATTTTTTTAAATACTTTGTGTTAAAAATTTAAATAAAATACCAATTTAAGTCAATACTTTCATTCATTAATAAACGTGGTCGAAGAAAAAATATTGTGTACAACTCGTACGCAAAGATCTTTTCCCGCTCGCCTGATTTGCTCAACAGACTACTGCGCTCGTGGGAAAAGTAATGATGTAGAAGTTGATATACTGCAGCGGACCCGGCGGAAAGGAAATATCAATGTCAAAATTCTTTTACACAATTTAACATTATCTTTATAGTGAATTTGATTGACAAACACTAATACTACAATTAATTATAACTCATTATCATAAAAAGATAGACCAGGCAGAACAATTCGAAATTGTTCAAATTTCATTGTTAACTATACCTACGTTTAACTGATTTTTCTATATTCAATATTAATTTTTCAAATTCTTTCTGTTCAAAATTTAAAAAAAAATAGCTATTTCTATATAAGTTACTTTTTTCTCTCAATAATAAACGTGGTCGGATAAAAAATATTGTGTGCAATTCGTACGCAAAGCGCGCTTCCCGCTCTCTTGATCCTTCGTGTCACGCACTTCTGCGCTCGCGGAAAAAGTAAACTATATAGAAGTTGATACGCTACAGCGCCACCTGGTGGGAAGTTGGCAACAAAAAGAATAGTAAATATAAATTCTCCATAGAAAAATATGTGTATGTGCTTATCTTCGTGGTGATCGTTTGAACGATATAGAATTTTATATACTGCACCGCCCCCTTGTGAGGAGTTACAACAAAGAGGATAGTAGAAAAACAAACCTTCTCCATGAAAATATAGATGCCAATTTTCTTGATGCTAGGTTGAACGTTGTTTGAGTGAAGTGAGAACATATTATTTATCACGCAGGTAACCGATTGAACAAAGTAAAAAGCACAACTTTATTGCAAATTGACACAAGTAATCGATTAATCGATTCTCAAATGTTTCAAGTTGACGCTAGCGTCAGCAGTACCAATCGCTACGTCATGAATACAAAATTCCCTAAATCTATTTAATTATCCTGTTTTAAATTTTGTTACTTTTTGGACACAAAAAATGCAAAGTAGAAAACACTGAATAAAAAACTTGTTTCAAAGGCCTTCCATCGCACTTGTCCTTGGACGCGTGCGATAAAATGAAACTTGTTCTTTAGTATACTATTATTATAAGAGAATCAATATTGTTAAACGAATTGTAGATTATAACAACCCAATCATACGTATATATCAACTCTGAGAAATTGATGTATTACTAAAATAATAAGACCTTTGCTCTACTATAAAATTTCTTATATAAAATTATGTTTTAATATTTTTGTATTACTCTAGTAATATCGCTATTGTAGTTAGCTGTACATTTCTTGAGAAAATTGCGTGGATCGGGAGATTGTGTAAAGGGCACCCCCATTGAAGCATGATCTTTTTTCTCTGATTGATATTGTGTGAATCTAGATTCTGGTTTAATATTTGGTGAACGGTTTTGCAGACATTTTTTCTCTCTTCAAATAAAACTGACGTTTGTGAGTTGTCAAAATTCACGTTACCATGGCAATATTCAAATGAAATCATTCTCATAACAAGCCTAGGATATATGCGCTTATCTTTGTCTTCATGTAAATTTTTTTATATTTTAGGTTAGGTTAGGTTATTTTACAATTTATATGTATTACTATTATGGAATAAATATTAAATAATATATGTTTCAGTTACGAGGGGAGGTGAAAATCATTTGACAACCATGAAGCTATTGTTAAAAATTATCAAAATTTATTAGAAAATCTATACTATTAAACCAAATACTAATAGATTCTCACGGTGAAATTGTATGGTAGTAAGTAAACCTGCGAGGTTGATACCTTACTAGAAAATCGAGAAGTAAACTAATGCTAAACTCATGCGAAAAAATCCAGAAGGTTAGGATAGAAACTTGATATTTTGTAATTTCCGTGCACTCGCAAAGGACTAATCACCGGTATTTTTTCAAAATACCTGTTACATTATCAGGATGGTATAGCTTTATAATATCAAGTCTCTTTCTCGAAATTTAGTTTTGTTACGTAGAAATATTACTCAAAATCCCTGTTTATTTCTTAATCTTCAAGTTTTTTCCTAGAATCGGTGAAAAATAAAATTATAACAAGGTGTAACATAGGATAATGCATTTAATTTTTTTCTCCGAAAATATTGATTCTGGGGAAAAACTCTAAAATTAAGAAATGCTTTAAAATAAACTGGGATTTTCAATAATATTTTTAAATTACAAAACAAAATCTCGAGAAAAAATTGATATCGAATAGGGAAAAGGATGCAAATTTCACCCCCTCTTAAAGTAACAGGAATGTTGAAAAAATACCGGTGGTTAGTCCTTTGCGATCACACGAAAATTACAAAATTTTAAGTTCCTATCTTTATTCAAATTCAGGAAAAAAATTAAAGACTTAATTTTACTAACCACCTTTTAGGGGTGATATCTCAGGAGGGGTTAGGCTGAAGAAGCTTTGTTGTAGGGAAGATCCATCATAATTTCATACCTCTTGCATTTAGAAGCACACTGTATATTATGTTTACTACTATGAAATTAATATTTAAATAAATCGAAAGTAAGATTTTTAAAATATGCGTTAATTTACCTACATGCACTAAAAATAATAAAATAAACTTTTACTATCCAGTTTTAACGTCATTATTCAAATTATATGATGTAAAAAAGCTTATCGCGAGATTGAAGTACTCGTATTTACTTAGTTTAAAATTTTTACAAATTAAAATCAATCAGATCAAGTTATTTAATTTACTTGTTTATCTACACATATAAATCTCGCGACAAACTTTTATATCAAGTAAATTGTGTAATGACGTTATAAGTTGATAGTAAAAGTTTATTTTATTCTTTTTAGTGCGTGTTTTAAAAATAATGTTTACTTTCAATTTATTTTTCACTTTTTAGTTATCGCTGGACAGGTTTCTCAGTCTGTTCATCTTATTCAACGCATCATTGTTGCAAGGTCGTTTGCCGGTTAATTTCGGAAAGACTAGCTCATCAATAAGGAGACCTTCTATTGTGCCTTACGAAACACAGTTCGGAGTTTGATTTTGGGGTTATCCTTCTCGTAGATATCTTGCAAAAAACCAATGCTGTTAACCCTATCTCGCCAAATCATACAAGTCAAAGTTAACCAACCGATGCTACAGACTCGAGCAATTCTACTTCAATATTATAATCGATAACTCCAAAAACCCCAGTACACTAAAATTTCAGACGGATTAAAGCAACGAAGTTTAGCAAATCCTTTCATTTGATACCCATATTGTAGGAAAGCATAAAAAACTTAATCAGCCATATTGTATTTAGAGTGACGTCACTTCATTTTTCGAGCTATTCTCTGCAAGCCCTTTCATTTGATACCCGTATTGTAGGAGTACATTAAAAATAACTAGTCCGCCATCTTGAATTCAGAATATCACATAGCTAACCTTGAATTTCATCCAAACAAAGTGTATATATAAAATTTCAGCTCAATCGTTTGAATATATCTTCTTCAAAATTGAGTTGCAAGATTCCACCCCAACAAATATAATTACATAGGTACATTGCAAGTTAAATAAAAACTTTTATTGAGAATATCTGTTTCAGTTTCGAGTGCAGGTGAAAATCATTTGACAGCCCAGAAGTTATTGTTAAAAATGTATCAGTATTTACTTAATTTTATAAGAGAATCAAAATTATTAAACCAAATATAAGTAAACACATTGTACATCAACCCGGCGAGGTTGGCATATATTATTAAAGTGATAAAGAAATAGCTCAACTGTACCAGTTCTTATTTAAAATGATGGATTAAAACGTTTGTATTACGCTAGTAATATCCCTATTGTAGTTACCTGTACATTTCTTGAGAAAATTGCGCGGATCAGGAGATTGTGTGAAAGGGACGCCCATCGTAGCATGATCTTTTTTCTCTGATTGATATTGTGTGAACTTAGATTTTGATTTAATATTTGGTGAACGTTCGTTTTTTAACGAGTTTGTAGACATTTCTTCAATCTTCTAATTCAATCAACTGAAACTGACGTTAATGGGTTATTAAAAGTTACGTTACCGTGGCAATATTAAAATAAAATCATTCTTATAGCAAGCCTACTATATTCTATTTTGAAACTGAGATGAGTAATAAGTTGGCAATTCTGTAGATTCCTGATTCGTCAGATGACAGCCGGTTTTACTCAGCACTTTTGACAGATGATCGAACAATTGTGTAAATTGTAAACAAACAATGTCCTTTTCATTTCTCTTTGAAACTTGTAAATTCCATTCATGTGACAGCAAATTTGACAAATGTTATTAACCTTCTTACAAAAGTACTTGCCGAATTATTTATAGATTTAATTTTACAGTTCGTTGTATTGTTTTCTTCGTTTTCAATAATATGATTACGCTCAGTTACCTCGTGTCTATTAGATTAATTATCATTAAGATTGTGGTTCATTATTTTCAGACCGTATAATATATTATGGATATTATTTTATGTCATCGTTCTCAATCTAGTAACTTTTTTAGTGATTTCTAGTGGTGTGATTCAGGTTTCCTGAAACGCTCCTCCCAAGTTACTTTGAAATTAAAAAAAGAAGAATTGACGGGTACTAAGCGCAAATGCTGATTGGCAGATTTTATATACATTCTAGGATGTATATGAAATCATATACGTTCAGTTAACCGAAATGGCCTACATTTCCATTCTATAAATTGTGCAGAAAATGGATAATAAACATGTAGAAAAATTATTTTTATAATTTACGTGTACAAAATTTACATTGTAACATTGAAAACGGTTTCACAAAATAACCATTTCAGCGTCGTTTTGTTAACATTTTATATAGTAGAACGCACTGTTTAACTTATAGTTGACAGACTGTCATTTACAGCTGACTTGAACATTTTATGTGTAATTTTTCACATTGTTTTCTAAACACCACTTTAAAAACCGTTCATATTCTTGTTTAGATTTTTCAGGTAGTAAATCATGAACTGCATTATCAGCAATATTGCGAGTGGAGTGCATGATAATTCGCTGTTTAGTTCCATATTTATAAATTCGGAACTACGAATTAGTAACTTAATAGACATTCCAATTCAAAAATTTTGTCAACTATCACTTGTAATTGTGAGGGTCGCCAACATAGATAAATAAACACACAAATACGTAACTGCAATTTTATTTTTATTAAAAACATTTTTGCACGTTCGTTATAAAAAGTAGTATGAAAAACCCCTATCACAATGACTTTTTGTAGTACTGGTTCTTTGCGTACTCGTATTAGAAATTGGGTAATTGTGATACCTGTTTTACCATACACTATTTATTGTATATAGATTTTATCTAGGCCTTGCACCGTAAATGTCAAATATTGTAATGTCAAAAACACCTGTAAGCAAGGAATAACGCGTATTGTAATGGTAATAAAAATCACACCATGCGTTTTTTATACAAGTCGATATAAAAGTTTCAAACCGGTAATTTTCAAATGATTGTTGACTTGGGACATTTATCAACACATAACAATAATGAAATGAAATAATATATCAACATTTTTATTAAAAATAACATAACATAAATAATGATAAAGCTAACCTAATTAATTTAGGCAACACACATTACATTATATTATTATTATTATTATTATCATTATTATTATTATTATTTAGCAGCTTTCAATTGCGAGGATCATTTAGCTGCAGATATACATTTAAATATTGTTATAGATATTCAAGAGGCCCAGGTATAAAAGAGCTTTTTTGATATTTTCTTCATTACTAAATATATTAGTTATTGCATATTCTATTCCGATATTGTGTCTTAGCTGAGAATAAGTTGGGTATGAGAAGATATGATTAATAGTTAGTCTGGTATTGCAATGATCGCACTTGGGTCGATGGACTCCAGCTAAGAGATAGGCATGTGTGAGCCTCGAGTGTCCGATATTCAGGCGGCAAGTGATAACTTGTTCTCTTCTATTCAAGGATATTGGATAAGTCCATTTTTTTATTTCCGGTTTTACGGGATTCAACTGGGTGTTTTGCTCCGATCATCGATCTTGCCATGATTTGTTAATTATTTCTTTAATCGCGGTAAGAATGTCCTGATATGGGACAGGGATGCCATCATCTACTGGGGAGAGAGTTGCATGTTTTACTGCTATGTCTGCCTTCTCATTGCCGCGAATGTTACAGTGACTGGGGGTCCATAAGAGAGTACATTTCTTCCCTACTGACGACAAGTGGGAAACTAGCTCCAATATTCTTAAGCTATAAGGGGATTTTGTAAATTTGTTTTCTAGTGATTGGATGGCACTCAAAGAGTCTGAACAAATAACGCAGGATTTTGAGTAGGAAAAGGAGAAGAATAGAAGAGCTTGCCATATAGCATACAGTTCCGCGGTGAAAATTGAGCAGTAAGGGTTCAAGGTCCAACAATATTCATTTTCCTCTATTACCATTGCTGCACCTACTCCGTTTCTGGTTTTTGATCCATCCGTACAAATGGTAAGGCTGTTTTGGTAAAGGTCTAATTCGGTTCTGAACAGAGCTCTGAAGGATGAGGCTGATGTCTCATCCCTTTTCCACAAGGATAGGCTGATGTTTATATGTGGATTGGTGAGTTGCCAAGGAGGAGCTGCAGGAATGTTTTCGCTCATTATTGTGTATATATCAATTGAGTATTTCTCGCAGGCTTCATGGAAGCGAATTCTTGCTGGTCTGGTTACTGTAGGTCTGTTGGAGAATTCATTATCGGCTAAAAAAATTGCATGGTTAATATGTGTTGGACGGGATATAATTTGGGATGCGTAGGTGATAGTTTGGAAATCTCTTCTCAGATCTAAGGGCAGGATGGAAGTATCGCATAGAACTGCAGTTAGAGGGCTAGTTCGGAAAGCCCCTGTACTTAGTCTGAGAGCTGATAGTTGAAGACTATTTAATTGATTTAGTCTCGAAGGTCTACAGGAATTGTATGCGATCGCCCCGTAGTCTAGTCGACTCTGTATGAGTGACCTGTAGAGGTTCAACAGGATTTCCCTGTCTGCTCCCCATCTTATATTTGCCATACATCGGATAATGTTCAAGGCTCTCTGGCATTTTGCCACTAATTGACTGATATGTTCTTTCCAGTGGAGTTTCTTATCAAAAACAACGCCCAGGAATTTGATACAGTCTTTGGCGTTGATTTGGTGTCCATATATGTTAAGTTCAGGTTCTGGATGTTCTAATCTTAGCCTACAGAAGTGGACATAATTGGTTTTTTCCCTTGAGAATAGAAGACCCCGTTGTTTCGATGACTGGGCCAAAGAGTCGATTTCATTATTAAGATTTTCGTTTATAACGTCCATAGATTTGTGTCTGGAGAGGACAATCAGGTCGTCTACATAGAGGATTTTCTCAACATGGTTTTTTTTTCGATCAAGAAGGAAATTTATGGCAACTGCAAAAAGAGATACGCTGAGAACAGAGCCTTGTGGTATTCCATTTTCGAGTATTTTAATGGGTGACTCTATGGATCCTAAACGGACAAGGAAAGATCGATCATCTAAAAAATTTTGTAAAAGATTCGGCATTTTACCTCTCAGCCCCCAGAGGTGTAGTTGTTTCATGATAGAATATCGCCATGTTCTGTCATATGCTTTCTGAAGGTCAAAACTAACTACTACCAAATGTTCTCTATTAAGGAAAGCGGTTTGAATTTCATTCTCTAGGTAAACTAGAGCGTCGGTTGTAGAGTGTTTGTTCCGATATCCGACTTGCGATTCTGATAAAAGGTAGTTAGATTCCATCCACCAGGTGAGTCTATTATTAACGATCTTCTCAAAAACTTTTCCCATGCAGCTTGTTAGTGAAATCGGGCGGAAGTTGTTTGGGTCTAAAGAGGATTTTCCTTGTTTTAACACTGGAATGACTGTGGCAATTTTCCATTGTTTCGGATATATTCCTGATTCCCATATAGCGTTGAACAACTTTAAGAGTTTATGTTTCTCTTGCACAGGTAAGTTTTGGAGCATGCAATATAATATATTGTGTTGGCCTGCCGCAGCTTCCGAGCTGTTTTCGAGGGCAAACTCTAGCTCGTCTATTGTTATATTGCAATTGTAGTTGAGACTGAGTTGCGTATTGAAATTAAGAACACTATTTTCCTCATGTGTTTTCGTATTCAAAAATTGGGGGTCATAATTGCTTGATTTACTTATCTGAGCGAAATGATCGGCGAATGTGTCACAGATCTCAACTGGGTCTGTTATCATTCTATCATCGCATGTGATAGCTTCTGGAATATCGAAAGTGTTTTTGCCGGCGATTATTCTGATCTTCCTCCAAATATCTCCAAGTCCGATCTCAGGTGTTATTGACGATATGTATTCTTCCCACGAGGCCTTTTTTGATTGGGTGATGAGCCTTCTTGCAAAGGCTCTAGCTTTTTTGAAAATAATCAGGTTGTCAAGAAATGGATGTTTGTTGAATTTGTTGTACGCGTTTTTCCTTTTTGATATTGCCTCTTTGATGTCGTCGTTCCACCAAGGAACTGGTCGATGAGATTTGGTTTGCTTTGACATTGGAATGCTAGCTTTGGCAGCACTTATCACAGCATTGGTGAGGATATCTACAGCAATTTCATTATCATCTGGGAGGTTGGGGATATTTATTACTTTGGAATATTTTTCCCAGTTAGCTTTTTTTGGTAGCCATCTCTCTTTCATCGAGTATGTTCTCACGAGACTATCCGCGTGAATGATGATTGGGAAATGGTCGCTTGAATGGAGATCGTTCAAAGTATCCCATGTTAATCTCGGAGCAAGGTGAGGAGAGCATAAACTGAGATCGATCGCAGAAGTTTCGCCAGAACGTGTTTCAAAATGAGTAGCTTTACCGGAGTTCAAAAATATCAAGTTGTTCTCATCTATCACAGATTCCATTCTTCGGCCCCTAATGTCCATTATGCGATTATTATTATTATTATTATTATTATTATTATTATTATTATTATTATTATTATTATTATTATTATTATTATTATTATTATTATTATTATACATAAATGTGTATAATGTTTGAATTTAGTGTTCAATAAATTATAATTGACAATTATTGCTATTTACTAATGAAGGTGCCATTTTAAACATATTTTAGTGGTTGGTATATAGTAAATGATATAGTACAAATAAATCGATTTAGTCAACATATATTACTTGCTCTCCTTTCGACAGGAATATCAGATCAAATCACTTCACTTCAGTTGGTATAACAATGTTGACGTGTTCCTTTCACCTGCTGCAAAGTGATGAGTCTACCTCTCCCTTCGCCGATGCTGCACGTCCTCTCAAGCACATACAGTTATAGACGTCATCGACGATCTGTTACTTGAAAGCGTCTGTGGGTCATAAAAACGGTTTGTTGCTGTTATAATATAGTGTGTACACGCTCATCATAAGTTTTTATTGTGATTTTGAAAATTCAGAGAAAATGACCACAATGAGTGATTATTATAAAAATAAAACCCAGCATCCAGACGTCGCTGCCAGATTTGTACTAAAAATATACGAACATGTGAGGTTAGGCCCATACTGTTTATCCATCAGCGAGTTAAGCTTTAACCCTAAAGACTTTCCCAGAGTCAATAATATGGATATTGTTATTTATCTGGTATTAACTAGTTTTTACACCAAGGAGCAAGTGAAGGCATTCAAAAGTTATACGCATACAAGTTTTTGAGGCAGGATTTGTGACTCAATATGGAGTAAAGAGAGTAGACGATATTTATATTCTTATTGGAACTGTAAGTAAACTAATCCCGTAGGATGCAATTATCTACCTGACTTGCTATTTTCCGTTCACAATCAGCTAAATTACTGTTACGAAACAGCACACTGGTATAGACCCTAAATCCGACTCTGTCTAAGCCAGGTATGAAAATTAAAGTTTTGGCGGATACGCAGTGTTTTTATAACTGTTTGGGACTATCTTATCTAAACATTGTTTTTGTGACCAGACTTATCTAGAAAAGGTCAGAAACATTATTTGTGTCTGTGTAAGCCGCAGCCCGGAATTTTCTAGTAAGAAAGACATTAATATAAATAAGGACCGATCAGCGGAGGAGTTAGTTGATAATTTGACATCGTGAGATAAACAAGTAAATAAGTGAATATAAAGTGTTTATATAAATTAGTTCGAGTGAATATACGATTAATATAAATTAATAATTAAGTGATTAGTTAAGTATATATAAATTAAGTGTTAGTGAGTTAGTGTTTAAAATTTATCCCATCCGCTTATTGTTTAAATAAATAAGAAAAAACATTACATTACTGTTTGTTTATTTTTTCAGGTAAAACATCCACAAAGGATGAACGAACCCGATTTAAGAGTGTGGGTGTTTCTGAACACCGATGGAAGTGTTGAAATTCTCCATTTCACCTGTATTATATTATAAAATTGATTAAAATGCGTCATAAAATGCTTCAAACAATCGTTGCATAATGCACTCTACAGCTGTGTATGTCCCACAGACGCCATGTTGACATTTAAGTGACAGTTTGCTTGAGTGTCCTATTGATTATTTTAAATCATTTGAAAAAGTGAGGTTAAATCGGTATTTTGACTGATGTTTTGATAACCGATTATGGATTTTCAGTTAATCAGAAATCGTGGTCTCATCTTGAAAAAGGCAGAATCGCTGCTGGAGCATGAACTGCAATACTACCATTCATATGTGTAACCTACCGTATTGTGTAAAATCATGTAGGTACTTCCATAAAAATTTCTTCTGAGGTTAAATTTATCTGAGGTGCCAGTCAAAGCTTTCAGTCGTTCCTTAAAAAAAAAAGAATTGGTGTGATTATTTCGTTTGCCAAAAGAATAATATATTCTATATCAAGGGTGGAATAAGCAAAATTCTACACGAGTAGAAATATTTGTTTCCCGAGCCGTAGGCCAGAGAAACGGTTCCACAAATGTGAAATTTTGAATTCCACCCGTGTTTTAGACTATAACTTCTCTACAACTATCAAATAAAAAACAAAACATATATTGAATTGGTAACTCCTTAATTTCTGGAGGAGTTGTGGTGAAATCATCGCTGCTGTCAATATCAAACACTAAAAAGGAAAGAATCCCTATAATAGCTATTATTCAAATTAATTTATATAAATTTACTAACTTTTGAGGAAGTATTAATCAATTTCAACCTAAAATTTATAAAAATAGATAATTAAACAATTTTTACAATCGACATCTTTGACAAATGACAATTGTTGTTCTCCTTTTTCGTTTTTTTCTTAAAGTGCCACAAAATACACTAATACTGCACTTTTGGCTCTATTAATTAATACTCACCGACCAAATTAGTAAGTTTAGAGGATTTTATATGCATTTTAATATATCTGCACTACTTCTACTCGGCGTTGTGCAGCTGGTTAGGTTAGGTTAGGTACGGAATACACCTATTTTCTCTCTCTATCAAATGAACCGTTACATTTAGAGGACGCCATAAGTATTCATTCCATACAAAGGGCGAGAATGAATATTCTCACCCTACGGCTAGAGTGAAGCTACTCTATATTCAAAAACGAGTCTGCGATAAAGATAGAAACAGTCATGGCTGTCTGACTTACGATCTGATACTTCCACTTATGGTCGCTAGCAATATATGAGTATTAAGGCTGGTTCAAACGCAGCCATTAGTTTAGTCAACTGGTGCAGTAATTTAGTGACTTGACCCATTCGAACACATTTGCTTTAGTCGAGCTTCACTGACAGTCGAGTGTAGTAAATAGGACTCTATTCTATTTTCTTGGTCGAGTAGCAGCCCCATCATACAGAAAAGTCGATTATCGACTAGACACGTCTGGACCGGCTGGGCAAGTAGTGTAGTCGCTTCAAGTTTAGTTGAAGGATCACTGAAGATTTTGTTTGATACGTGACTGTCCTAATAAATCAATTAAAAGAGTGGCTTTATGTAGACTCCGTTTTTACTGGACTAGATTAAATAAACTCTACTACTTGACTCGTGTGAACAGAACACTCACATGACTAGATTACTTTACTCTACTAAACTACTGGCTGCGACTGAAGCAACAGTTAGGTATATGGCCATAATTTATTTTTGAAGTTAGCTTATCAGTTTATTCACATATTAGTGGCGTTCTATTTACACGCTCGCATTCTTTTTTACTTTTGCTTGAAGCCCACAGGCGCGCCCAGACTCTTTCCCCTCGAGCACCAATAATTTTATTCGTGTTTCATGCACATAGGCACATTGAGGTTAGACTTCGTTTGTGATTTGTATTATTATAGCAGTATTGATTATCATTTTTTCAATAATTTCATACATGTCAGAGGCATAAGAAACAATAAACCAAAAATCACAAATTTCAAAAAACTATTTTTTGAGGTTATATGGTGCACAAGCAAGCGTTTTATTTAAATTTGTGTTGTCACTATCCAGTTCTCATCCTGAGCAGTGTAGAATGCGTGTATTGTTGACGTTCTTCGTCGAGCATAAACACCCCAGCAAACATGTTACACGTGGGCCTCTAGAGGCACTTTAAAAACAACCGACGGACAACATAAGTGGGCCACAATCATGATACGTCGCCGGCCCGGCTAGCCCGTGTCGCGATGGCCACCAGTAGGCCTCCAGACTACCACCCGCTTCGTTACATAGCGGGACTTCAGCGGATGGACTAAGTTAGGGTGAACTGATATTGCATTGTACAGATTATGGCGCGATTGCGGGTATCCTACTAATCAACCGCCGGCATCCCACTGTTGGGGCTTAATCAATGATTTATGCAAATCTACAGGCTATATATATACTTATAGGTTTAACAATGAAACATTATGACTAAAACGAAGAAATATAATGAAAAATAAAAAAATATTCCATATAAAAAATATATATAAATATAAAAAAATATGTTCACCAATAGCTTTACTGGGTCCGGGCTCACTATCAACAAAAAGATTATTACTTCTACGAGATATATTGTCTATTATAACCTCAGCCTCTACAGTGAAGACTATATCCTTAACAGCATTTTTCGCAAGACGCTGTTTTTGACGAGTGCTCTTTGAGATATTATGCAGGGGTTTTCTAGAGGAAACATATATTATGATGGTATATGATGCAACAAATGGTGTGTGTACTTACGTTTCTGTGTTTCCGGACATATCTGCTCGTGCCTTTGCTCCGAATAGATTGGATACAACACACAAATCTAATAAAATTGTCGCTACAGTGATTAATTATTAATTACCACACCACAACACAACTAGATTAGGTTGATTTTCAACACGTGTTCAACACAACGGCTAGCAAATAAGCAGTAGTGCCAACTGCCAAGGTGATAATCAGTAATGCCAATGTTTTATTTTCATTACAGGTCGCATGCCGGCATGCATACTGTGTCAAAACGACATCGGCGCGACTATCGCAAATTTTCAACCGGTAATTTGTGGCTAAATTACAAACATCCACCATAAATATACGCATGTTCAGCCAAGGCGGCAAAACTGATATCATTCCAATTATTTACCAACATCGATGTTCCGTTGCCGACATCTAACCGCAGTTAACAGCTATGGCCCGTCTATCTACCGCTCATTCATGTTTGCTGGGACATTGCAATATTCACTTAGGCATGACGTCACTTGCGTTTTCGCCCACAATTCAAAGTAGATGGAATAATATGCAATTATTTTCGTTAACGTGTACAGTTGCGGACAAAAAAAATGGGACAGTTGTTGTTGGCTAGTGAGAATATAACTTTTCCGTTTCCAGGAAAAATGGTATAGTTTTGTCCTATATTTAAATAATAATAACACTAAAGTGTAAATAATTCCCACTAAACAAGAAACATAACAAGTCTTTTTTGTGATGTTCTTTTTAGAGACTTTTCGTGATGTTTATTTAAAACGTTAATAAGATATCTCCTAGATGTCTTAATTTTATTACCAACTCTATTAACATCCATGTCATGTAAATAAAACATATTTTCGATGTACACAGTAATACTTGAATTCGCAGTTACATACACATCCTATGAACTTCTTTTTAGTAACTTCCTATAGGAAACATGCATACGATGTTAATTTGTATAATTTTCACTAATGTCACATACAGAACGTTACTGTAATACTACATATTAACATGTTTCTAATATGATCACATGCTGCAGTTACTTTTACATCTTTTGAAATCATTTTTATTAACATCGTACTTATTACGTCTGTACGACGTTAGTTCATAAAACTCTCAGTAATATCTCATATTAAACATCACAGTAACATAAAAAAGAAGAAAACAGAAGAGGAACCGATGAACGAAACAAACCGTAGTTATCTGTGGAAACAAAAATGACATGCATGAAATGGCGGATGGTTTTCATTTATGTGTTATATTTTATTTGCAGGAAGCACATATTTTGCAAGTAGTACTTGAATAAAGTGGTCTTCGTTTTCGTTAGTTCCTACTAAGCTACAGTTTCTATACTTAGTTATAATTTTTGTTATAATGGACGAACAACAATTGTTATCGGTAAGTACCTATTCCAAAATTATAATTATTAAAACTTAAAACTCATTCAATACTTTAATCGGCTATTATACATTGAAATTCCAGGTGGCGGAATTGTACACTAACATTATATAATAGGAGTTTTTTCAATTTTTAAAATATTTTAGTTACCTAGTAAGTATATTTTGAAAACGATTCACAATATTTCAAATCCTAGATATTCATTATACCCTACAAAAAACTTGATATTGCAATAGGGTAGATATTATTATTAATAATAAAACATGCTCATATGTTGGCAGATATTTAAATCTAGAAGAAAATATTTTCAATGTTCAAGATGTTTCAGAAGCTACTTACACAAATAAAATAAAAAAACAAATAGTTGGTAATTATGTAATGAAAGGGGAGTAACTATTTCAGATAGTCTGATACAAACATTGTATTAAACAGTACAAAAAATATTGAATCAAGTATCTCTAGTTCTAGTTTTTTTAGTAGTAGTCTTAGCCATCAATATAGTTTTGCAGATTTAGAAAATTTTAACATTATTATTAACAATTCTTGTGAACAATTAGAGACTGTTTAAGACTTTAAAAACTGAAATTTCTGTTAAAAAGCTCATTTCCATTTGAAAATTCACTGAATACAATAAATAATCTGTAGATGTCCCTTACAATGGTACCTATATTAATCTAGTTGAAGAATATGTAACTTATGATACTGAATGCTCCAGTCAACAAACAGCATTCAATTATTTATTATTGTAGAAACACAGCTATTGGGTACTCAATTGGATACAATTAATTATAAACTCATTTAACTTGATAATGTGTTCATATCTCTTCCTCATAAGTAGTTTTTTTTGTATACAGTGTATTAATAATACTTAGTTTTCATTAAGTTACAATTCCACGATGTTAATATACAATTTGTTCCAGGATGAAAATAACAAGATGAGAATAGTATATTATTTTATACAGAAAAGAAGTATGAATTTTCATAGCACACCTGAATTTACCTGCCAAATGGTGTAAGGCATGGAATAGAAGGTAAATCATGAAAAGTCACTTCTCGAAATAAAATATGTTATTATTCCTTTGAAGATCCCCGCATGTATCTTATGGAAAATTGGTCCCAGTCAATTGGCTGAAAATCAAGTTTGATGTAATTTATGATGATCGATCAAAGGTATCCATGGGCACAATTTGATGTAAAGTAATTGTTCTATTAGCTGTTGTTCAGAACACCTTTAAATGTTTCACAGATAAGGATTTTGAAGTATATGTTATGGAATGGTTGAGGTACTCGAAACAGCGACTCTTGCGTTAGAAAAAGTAACCGTAAGTAACCGATAGAATTTTCTTAAATCAGATTGGATTTCTGTTGATGTAACGTAATGTTTCATTAAATCTTTATGGTGTAAAATTTTTATTAGTTTTAATATAATTAAAAAATTATTCTAATAAATTTTCTGTAAACTAGCTGTAATGTATGTGTATCCGTTAATTTTTATTAATTCAGTTTCAAAGTATGGTACGTTATGGTAACTACGGATTAATATACCCTTTTTTATTTCTTGCTTTCACTGAATGTGTTCAATAGTTTCCACTTTCCAGACTTGTTATGTAATATGCTCACACAATTTTATTTTTTTTTAGGTTGCATTACTGGACAAGATATTTTTTTTTCTAATTTTGTACCTGTTTTTTCAAATTTACTTTACTGTTCATTAATAGTGAATAAACGTTTAAAATCCTTTATTGCTTTTTTGCTATTTTATTTTAAATGTACAGGATGAACAACTAAGAACGACTGTAGGCCATATCTCAGAAAAGAACATGGTACAACTTTCAAAAAAATTACCTTTAGGTAAGAGATCCTGAAAAATTGCTGGAAAATATTTTGCAGTCTCTAAAATATCCGCTAGGGGTGGAATGAACACTCGAAAACATAATACTCCAAAAAACATACTGAAGGTGTCCTAAAAATACAATTTTTGAAATCTTGATGAGATTATGTAAAAATTTTATTGAGGAGATTTTTTGCCATTATTCTTCAAATAATGGATGGGGAAGGTTCAAACTTATGAACAAATGTATAACTTTCTCGTTTTTTAACCGATATTAATGATTTTAGCTGCATTTAAAAGTTTTTCTGTTTAATAAGATTGATGACAAAATTAGATAATTTTGTATCCACTCGGAAATTTCAAATGTAAATTGAAGCATTTTTTTTAATTTTCATATCTGATATTGTAAATCTTATATCTTGGAATAGATTCCTATTTTTTTACCCCTTTTTATCAGAATTTAAAAAATGCCTCATTACATTTGAAATTTCCGAGAAAAATGGGAAAATTGTGGACTTTTTCACAAAGCGTTGACAAAATTGTCCAATTTTGTTATTTTTGTTAAGCATTTCTTATTAAAAAGGAAAAACTCTTTCAAATGAAGCCAAAAGCATGGATGTCGATTAAAAAAAAGTGTTAAGACATTTGTTGTTTGGGTTGAACCTTTCCCCACCCCTTACTTGAAGAATAAAGACAAAAAGTCCCTAACTACATTTTTTCATAATCTCAACAATATATCAAACATTGTATTTCTAGGATACGTTTAGTATGTAAGTATGGACGTTACATTAACGAAATCATCAGTTCGCTCATATAAAAGTGCCACGGTTCATAACGAGATAATTGAATGCATAAAAGATTAAATGCTTGAAGAAATCGTGCAATCAGTTGGTGAGGCTTTGGTCTACTCCATAATTTGCGATGAAACAACCAACATTTCGTGGCGTGAACAGCTAAGCATTTGCATTGGGTATATCGTAAAGGTAGCCGGCAACATCCAAGCCAAAGAGATTTTTAGGGTTTGTTGATGTAGCAGAAACTACAGGTGAAAATTTGCATCAAGTTATCAAAGGCTATCTGCAGAAGTTAGATATAAATATCAATAAAATACGTGGACAGGCATATGGTGGTGCTAGTAATACGTGCGGGAAGTTCAATGGGGTCGCTCCAAAATTACAGGAAGAAGAGTCTAGAGCATTTTACACACACACTGCTATGCCCATGTACTTGATCTATTATTTAATTTATACATTTTTTGCGCCACACCTTAATCAATAGTAACATTTTCTTCACTTAAACATAAACAATTAGGAGAAGAGAAATAGGCCAACAAATAATGAAAACAAAACTTGTGTGTGTTAGTAAATTTCTTACTTTCGCTATCTAAGTCGCCTGTTGGGCCTTCCCAAAAGAATAGTAGTATTGCCAGACGAAGAATAAGAGCTGACAGTCATGGTATTACTACCAGATGTTATTTTGCGGACTATTTCAGTTTTCCAAGCGGTGAAATTACATGGCAAAATGGAAAAATATAAAATACAGTAAAACTGATAACGGACACCTCTCCACAACCGAAATCTTTACTGAACGGACATTTTTTAGGTCACCTAACATTTCAAATGTGGGTAAACCGGCTAAGTCACACCCGAACAATTGACTCTCTTTACAACGACTCTGGACAAAATTTACCTCATTTTTGCTATGAAATTTTCGTAATTTTACCTGCCAACAACGGACAATAAAGACGATTAAAATTGGGGCTCGGGAACTCGATAATTACAAATAACTTATTGTAGCCATAAAATAAGTAGGTAGGTGCTTATAGTCATAAATCTAGAAAATTAGGCACTTCGAGTTTGATTCGGAGAAACCCATTTTAGAATTTATTCATTATTTGTACACTTTCCTGATTTAGTTGCGATAATCTGATCTAAGTGTAACAATATCTTCGACTAAGAGAAAGTTTTAAGTTTCGAAGAAAAAATATCGATTAAAAAAATAATGACAGTGTTCAAGTTTCGATCGAAAAGTTTCAAATGGGAAAAACTCAAGTTAGTGACATTTTAAAGAAAAAGGCAGACTTCAAAAATTAGTATAGTGAAAATGGAAGTGTATAACAACAAAAGTGGATTAAATATCTGGACCAGTAATTGAAGAAAAAGCTTTATAGGCGGCGAAAGAACTTAATTTGAATTTTAAAACTTTCAATGGTTGGCTAGACAACTTTAGCACACGACATAATATTACATTCAGAGCAATAGTCAATAATAATGTTCAAAATAAACAACAAACCAAAATTGATGATTTTTTAAGAATACCTTCCTTTTTACATTAATGGTTTATTTGTGTTGTATTCTGGTAATACCATGTTATATGGCATTGGGCGCTTTTCAACTTCTATTATGAAAAGGTGCGCAAAATTTGCCTTTCCTGTAGAATGTTAAAAACACCAATGGTATTTATAGTCCGATGCGAAGTATTACGATTTTATTGTCGCTCGCCTGCGCAGACATGTTTGTTAAATAATTGCAGACAATCGCCCGATGACTAATTCGTTGCCGAAAAATAGAACAAGTTGCATTTAGTCCAGGAGGAATCGGCGCATGAGTACCGAAAACTATTCCACCTCAATTTTTTTATGCGATCCTCTTTGAATTGCCCTACTGATGATATAAATGCATGTTGCCATGGGGCAACCTAGTGCCATATTGTTTAAACCGAAATTGTTTAAACAATTGGAAGAAATTGTTATTTTTCAACCGGACAATTTTTTTTTATATTCTTTATTGAAATACAAATAAAAAAGGTTCTATGACTTTTCACGATAAAGTTAATATTTTTAGAGATATGAATTTTTAAAGGTTCGAAAAATCTCAAATTTGGGTACTTTTGAACCATGAAAAATATATTTAAAAAATTTAATAAAATATAAATAATAATTTTTTTAAATTCTTTATACAATAGTTAATAATATTCTTAATAGAGATTTAAGAAAATTTCATTGTTTATACCTGTTTTTTAATTGTTAATTTCGCGCGCTCACAAGTATGCTTTAAGTATTGCCGTCTCTCTCTGACTCATGCGCTGCATCAGCCTCTCTGTGTCCTGAATCATTATTTATCATTTATCTTAAAAACCATTAACTTTATCAAAATTGGTGAAGAGAGCAATGTTATCAATAATTAAATTGTCTACAATTTGTTTTTAACAAAAGTAATTTAAGTATGAATCGGAACATTAAAATTACTTTTTTGTTATTATCATAGTGATTTATGCATTTTTATCAACAATAATAAGATATAATAGTATTTGAAAAATCTTTGGAATCAGAATTATATATAAATAGTAAGCTTTTGCTCAAACATACATTTGGAAAAATGCATTGAATCCGGAATATAAAACATTAGATTTTGCTCAGTGGGAAATGAGCTTTTGTTTATAAATAAAGGTATTAGCGAAGTATCACTCTCTAGTTTCTATCCGAAATTCGTAAAATCTAATGTTTCATATTCCGGATTCAATGCATTTATCCAAATGTATGTTTTCAGCAAAAGCTTATTATTTATATATAATTGTGATTCCAAAAATTTTCCAAATACCATTATATCTTATTATTGTTGTTAAAAATTCATAAATTACTATGATAATAACAAAAAAGTAATTTTAATTACATGTTCCGATTCATACTTAGATTACTTTTGTTAAAAACAAATTGTAGACATTTTAATTATTAATAACATTGCTCTCTTTACCAATCTTGATGAAGTTAATGGTTTCTTAGATAAATGATAAATAATGATTCAGGACACAGAGACACCGTATGCAGCGCATGAGTCAGAGAGAGACGGCGATACTTAAAGGTAGCGACGCATACTTGTGAGCGCGCGAAATTAACAATTAAAAAACAGGTATAAACAATGAAATTTTCTTACATATCTATTGAGAATATTATTAACTATTGTATAAAGAATTTAAAAAAAAAATATTATTTATATTTTATTTCATTTTTTTAATATATTTTTCATGGGTCAAAAGTACTCAAATTTGAGATTTTTCGAACATTCAAAAATTCATATCTCTAAAAATATTAACTTTATCGTGAAAAGTTATAGAACCTTTTTTATTTGTATTTCAATAAAGAATATAAAAAAAAATTGTCCGGTTGAAAAATATCAATTCCTTCCAATTTTTTAAACAATTTCGGTTTAAACAATATGGCACTAGGTTGCCCCATAGCAATATGCATTTATATAATCAGTAGGGCAATTCACAGAGGATCGCGTAAAAAAATTGAGGTGGAATAGTTTTCCGTACTCATGCGCCGATTCCTCCTGGACTAATTCTCTGCGACTGTCGGTGGTAGTCGTCGATAGCAGCGTCAGAAAGTAGCTCGTCTTCACTGCAGTATGTAAAACAATTATCTTCATTTTAGGCTACAGGACTGTCGAACCAGAAGAATCGTCCGTCTGCGGCTGCCCTTAAACATAAAAAAAGATTGAAATAACAGAAGATCTCTGTAGTTCAGATATTTACGAGGTGTATTAAATAAGTAATGAGACTGAATGTTTTCAATCTTGTATTGGATGAGACAAATTTGGATGATTACTATTTATTAGATATTTTTTTGAATTGAAACTTTTAATGGAACACTATAGGAGTTCTGGTATGAGAGTAAACTCGTAGAACTAGCAAGTCTATTAAACTCGTTGTCCTTTTTTAATTATTACTTACTTAAGTTGAGTGAGAGAGGCGGAAAAAGTATAAACCTAGAAGAGCAACAAGAAGCGCAACTCTATATAATATCTCATTTTAGAGAGACACTCTTCAACTGACTACGTCACTATGCCATTTAACAGAGCATCGTAGAAAGCACGTTAGACATAGTCTAGACAGCGAATTATTATGTGCCAACCGTAGTTAAGAAGACATACAAAAATCAAATTAAAGTTTGGCCCATTTAATAAAAGAATTTCAAGAGAATATTTGCATTTGTTTGTCTTTTATTGTAAATGGTTTTGAATAGTCTATCCCAGAAAGTATTGTTTTTCATTTGGAAATAATTTTTTTAAAGAATTATAATTTCATTTTGCTGATGTTCAAGAATTTTCTTTGTACACTCGTTGACAGTTTTTGTGGAACATAAAAAGTTTCACTTCTAAAGGAGCGTACAGACACATAACAAAACTTCGTAACATATCACCGACGCACAACAATTCTAGGGTGGAAATGCAAAACGGTCTAAGTGCCACATACTCGAAATTTTATATTTTATCAATTTTAGGGTCTACGTGCCATGACCAATAACCTACGAAACGGTCTATGTGCCAAAACAAGAATTAAAGGTAGGAAATATTAGTTCGAAAGTGGGGGTAGGTCTAAGTCCGCCAGCGCATTTTCGGTTGAAACGGTCTATGTGCCAGTTATAACACGTTAGTTTGATACAAGATGGATGCCACTGCAGATGTTACGGGCATTGTAATATCAACAAATGTGAATAAAAAACAAAAAAATAATATTAGAAAAGAAAGAAAAAAGTTAAAATTAGTTATATTATCATACAAAAACTACACGTATAGAATGTGTCTTTGGAGTTAGACCATTTTGACTTTTCACAGTCTGAAGGACTTAGAACATTCCAGAGGTTTTTGTTTTTGATGTTATATTGTAGCCGGTTAAAATTTTTGATTTTGTTTATTTGTTTATATTTGTGTTCATTAAGTTCAGATGTTTAGGTAAATATCTGTAGAGGATAATTTTTTTGTGATTTAGCCAGTTAATAAACGTTTTTTGCATTTACTCCGAATTTTATTTTTGGCACATAAACCGTTCTGCATTTCCACTCTAGAATTGTTTGTTACGCATCGAAGATACGATGTGTCAACAGAGCTACATAGATACAACGTCGCATATCTTATAAACGGAACTAGCTGCCGTTCCGCCTTTACTAAAACACAACAATCCGGAGGTTTAGCAATTTTTTATTATTGCGTAATATTGTTCTACACTCATTTTCAGTAGACCCGCATTTTTTATTTCGTTCGAATCTTATCACAAACTTCTCAAAACGATAACTAAAATTAATAATTTGAATTTTAATATCTGTGGAGGAGTTCAAGACCGAATTGTATAATTTTTACTCTTTCACGTGTGAAGAAATGTCAGGTGAGTCCATAGTTTTGATTAAAAGACCTATTTCAGTCATAAGAAATCAATGTGATTATTGTAAATTTGGCTGATGTCTGCATTGGCCTTTCTTGTCATCTAAATACTATAACTTTAGATAATCTCAGAGGGCCCATGTCGGACATTGGACATTTCGAACATGTTTTCATTGACATAAACCAGACACGTGGGTATGAAGAAGCGTGAACTCCTTTAAAAAATATAGAAACGGGTGAGTTTATTTGATAATTTCAAGTAGAATATCGTTGTGTACTAATGTCAGTATAACTTTGGAAAATAATAACTAGATAACGTGATTCACGAATTTTGCGATTTGAGGTTATGGTTGTGAGTAAGAAAATGTGTTTTGTTTCTGATCTAATTACTTACATTCGTTTTTATAAAAATGGAGAAGTTGAGTCGTGGAAAGCGAATACTGGAGATTTTTTTTTTTTTTTTATTGCAATTAACGTGCTCGGCTACAAAGGCCACTCGCACAGGTACAATATAAGTATACAATAAATATATTATATTTTGTGGTATAGCTGTACGTCTTTCAGGAACTGGAGAACGGAGGGGACATTATCTGGATTTCCGAGTACCTCTTGGAGACTTCCTTTGAGGTTGAGCTGTTGTCTTCTAGTTGTGTACTGTTGGCATTCTAGAATAATGTGTTCAACGGTGTAGATGCAGTTACAGGTTGAACAGAATGGCCGAATGTTGGATGACATAAGGTAGCCATGAGTGAATCTAGTGTGACCGATTCTTAGTCTTCTCAGCACCGCTTGGTCTTGTCTTGAGAGATTTGAAGCTCCAATATAGTAAGGATGGCTTAATGAAGGTTGAATTTTTTGCAATTTTGTCGGGATGGAGTTCCAATGATTTTGCCATAGAGATTTGATCTTATGCTTGATGACTTGCTTGAGATCGGATGCAATTTGGATGTTATGTGCGTAATAGTTTAAAGTTGTGGCCCTTTTAGCTAGTTGATCAGCTAGTTTGTTTCCCATTATACCAATGTGAGATGGTGTCCATAGAATGGTAACTGTTATATTTTGGGAAAAGGAGAGTTGGTAGGAGTCGTGGATATTCTGTACAAGAGGATGGTCACTGTATATATCTTTAATGGAGTGTATAGATGCAAGTGAGTCTGTACATATGCAGACATTTTTATTGGGAGGGGAAATATGTTTGAAGGCCTGAAGTATACTATAGAGTTCGCCGGTATGTACAGTACAAGTTGATGATATTGTGGAAGAGAAGATTGGAGAATCTAATGTTGTTACAGCACAACCGACTCCTGTTTCATTTTTCGAGGCATCAGTATATAGTACTAAATCGTAGTCATTTCGGTATATTATATCCAGAAAAGTTTGTTTAATTAGATCGTTTGGTGTTTCATTTTTATTCAGAGTTGTGAGAGATGTGTTGATATGAGGAATGTTTTTCGTCCATGGGGGCATTAGGGGAAGAGGTAGAGGAAATGTTTGAGAAATATCAATTTTGATTGGCATTGTTTTTAGTAGTGAAGGTAAGGGTATTATTGTTGAGGATGTTGAGGTATTCTGTAAGCTATCATCGGTAAACAAGCTGTATACTGGGTTAAGGGGATTGGAAGATACCGAGATAATATAGTTAAGTAATAAATGTTGACGTCTTATCCATAGAGGAGGTTCATTTGCTTCGCAGTAGAGACTTTCTACCGGGCTAGACCTGAACGCCCCCAGCCACAGGCGAAGAGCTGTATTGTGTATCGAGTTCAAGACATTGATATGTGATTTAGATGCAGATATATATACGAAGCAGCCATAGTCTAATTTAGATCGAATAAGGGATCTGTATATTTTTAGGAGAGAAGTTTCGTCAGCGCCCCAATGGAAGTGAGAGAGGGTTTTTATGATGTTTAGTCGTCTGTATCCTTCGCTCTTAGTATCTAGAATATGTTTTTTCCAATTGAGACGGGAGTCAAATATCATACCCAATATTTTGCAGTGATTTACAACCTGAAGGGGGACGTTGTTGATTATAATATTAGGGGTAGAGTTTATTGAAGACTTACTGAAATTGATGACTTTGGATTTTGTTGGGGATAAAGAGAGTCCCAATAATTTTATCTTGTTGGACAGGGAGTTTACCGCGGATTGAATTATAGAGGAGGTAGTGGACACTGACTGACCGTGGCAATATAATAATAAGTCATCGGCATACATCGTGCATCTAACAGGAGCAGAGAAGTTAGAACAAAGATCATTTGTTACGAGGTTGAAGAGTGTGGGACTGAGTACCGAGCCTTGGGGTAATCCGTCGGTTTGATTGAATGTTGAGGAAAGGATACCATTAACAGATACTTTGAAGGATCTAAGCGATAAAAAGTTTTTGATAAAAAAGAATATATTTCCATTAATATTGTGATAGGATAATTTCTCAAGTATGACATTTCTGTGTATTGTATCGAATGCACCTTCTATATCAAATGTAGCAAGTATAGTTTGTTGTTTTTTGTTTAGAGCGGTGGAGATATGAGTTTGCAACGTTATCAAATTGTCCTTTGTTGACCTGTGCCGCCGAAATCCAGATTGGTCTTCTGATAAAATGTTGTGTTTTTCTAAATACCATATCAATCTTTTATTGATCATTTTTTCCATGACTTTGCACATTGTACAGGTTAATGAGATGGGCCTATAGGACTTGGGGGAGGTTGTCGGCTGATCAGGTTTTTTCAAGGGAATTATGACGGATAGTCGCCAGAGGCTTGGAAACATGTTAGAGGTCCATATTAAGTTGAACAGTTCTAAAAGTTTGAGTTGACCTAAGAAATCAAGTTTTTTAAGGAAAATATATGGCAGGTCATCAGGACCAGCAGCGGAATTTTTGCACGATTTTAACGCAGTAATAAGTTCCTGGTGAGAGAAAGGTAGGTTGAGTGAGTCTATATCTTGATTTGATGGAATTGGGCATGATAAAGAGTTATTAGTATAAGTATTTGCAATGTTTGGGTGTAGCCTACTTCGGAATTTGTCTTCGAAATTTTCAGCTATGATCTTCGCTATTTCATGGTCATTATTTATTACCGCATCATTTGAAACAAGATGGGGAATTCCATTATTGGTTTCGTTTCCCTGTATACCTCTGATCTTTTTCCATACTTGACTGGGATTTGTGTTTTCGCTTATTGTCGAAACATAGTTTTTCCAGGAGGATTTTTTGCTTTGTTTGATAATGAATTTAGATTTTGCTCTGGCTTTTTTGAGATTGATGAGGTTTTCAGGGGTATTGTTTTATCGGAACAGTTTTAATGCTATGTTTTGTTGTTGTACAGCGTCTTTGCAAGAGGAATTCCACCAAGGAACACTTTTCTTAGGATGGGATATATTAGTTTTACCTACATGTAATTCAGCAGCTGACAAAATAGAATTTGAGAATATTGCGATATTATCATCAACGCTTTCGGAAAACTTAAGAGAATGTAGGACATCTTCTGTTTGTGATGTAAAACTTTTCCAGTCAGCATTGTTTAGTCGCCAGAAAGTCCTGGTTGAGATTTTTGGGTTTTGAGAGGCAATGGAAGATATAACGATAGGGAAATGATTACTATCATGTAAATCATCGACAGTACGCCAAGTTAATGTGGGAGCTAATTTAGGATCGCATAGACTGAGATCTATGGCAGAGAAAGAACCAGAGGAGAAGTTAAGGTGTGTATTGGATCCTGTATTTAGTAGGCACGCATTTGTACAGTTTAATACATTTTCCACTATTTTACCCTTACCATACGTTGAGTTGGATCCCCACAAGTTATTATGCGCATTGAAATCTCCTACTAGAATGTAGGGATGAGGTAGTTGAAAAATGAGGTTTGCTAGTTCTTCTTCTTTTAGACAATGGTTTGGGGGAATGTATATACTGCACACATTTAATTTATTCGGGAGCCATATGGATACAGCAACAGCTTCAAGGTCGGTATTTAGGGGTAGAACGGATGAAAATATGTCGTTAGAAACGAAAATCGAAGTACCGCCACTGGCTCTATTGCAATTATTGCGTATGTGATGGTAGCCTTCAAAGTTTTTTAGGTGGGGAAGTTTCGAGATTGTGGCATTTGTTTCTTGGAGACACAGGATTTGAGTGTTCTCATTGGATATGAGCTGTTGGATTCTTTCCAGGCGAAGAAAAAATCCATCACAATTCCATTGGATTAGCTTGAAGATTATTATTGTATATAGTGATATTGTTAATATGGACTGATGGTTCTAACGAGTTCTGTGCTAATTAAGAGATGGGATTATTTGACTCTTCGTCAGTTTGGGTTTCTGATGTGTAGCTCTTATCGTCAGACGAATCTTCAGGGTTTAGTTGATGTTTTATTTTTTTCTGTAATCTAGTCAACCGATTTTTAAGAGACCGTTCTTTGGTTATGTTGTACATAAGAGTTAAGTCATTTAGTAGACCTTGTATATTTGCTGTGAAAGAGAGAGCTTCGTTCAATGGGTCTGACAAGCCAAATGAGTTTTCTAGGAAGGCGGTGAGTTGTGTTTCAGTCAGTGTAAGGTGAGTAGAATTGTTTTTGCATAGCTCTTGTATAGTAGAGTAAGTAGTGGGTGTGAGTTTAAAGTCCTCTTTTCCGGTCGTTTTGGGTTTTTTCTTATGCTGTTTGATTGAGTTTTGAGGTATTGTGTATGAAGGAGGGAACATCTGGTTGTCGGTCGGAGTATCTATCGGTGATAGCTGAGAGGGAGTTTCGAGGTTGCTATCCGTAGATAGACCTCTCTTTTGTCCTTGAATTACAGGTAAATTGACTTGCTCGATAAGTGGCAGATTGGGTTGATCATCTTCGACAGGTATACTCTGAGTGTTAGACACAGAAAGATTGTCAGAGTGTGTAGTAGTTGTTTGTACTATAGGAGATGGGGGAGGTGGATTTTGAATTTCAGCGTTAGGTGGATTGGTGCAAGAATCGGCGGTGTGTCCAGGGAGTTTACATAAGAAACATTCCAGTTTATCCGTGGACACGAAAATTCTGTAAGGAGTATTATCGAAAGTAATTAAAAGGGATGTTTGGAGAGTGAAGTTGTCGTTTTCTGGTATAATATATGTTATTCTGCGAAAACTCATGATATGAGAATAATTATCGTCCGGTACGCCACATTTCACGAATGAAACAGGAGAGGCTAGCTGTAGGCCGATGTCTTTTAGAGCTTTTTCTATAAGAGAGTGAGGGATAGTGGGAGAGACGTTGGAAATCAGAAATCGTTTGGCAGGTGTGATAAGCCTTCGAATAGGTATATTGTTAGATTTAATATATATACTATCGTGTTCATTAAGAAGTCTATCGACAACAGCAGTAGAGCTTAAATAGATGCATATGCGGTTGTTTGAGATTCTAGAGGCAAATGTTACATTTTTGGGGGTTACAATTTCTCCTACGGCTTTTATATACTCAAAGAGAGTGGTATTGGTTATGGCGTGCATGATAATTGCTTGTTCTCTTTTAGGGAAGGTTGGTGGGGGAGGTTTTGTTTGTGCAGCCGCAACATACGACTTTGTAGCATTAGGTGAAGTATGGGGAGGAGAGTTTGAAGTAGATTGGGATTGATGAATATTCATCTTGTAAGTGGCCCTGGATACCAAAGCCAATACAAATGAAAAGGAGAGACAGGAGTCCCTAATGGATCCCTGAAAATATTTGGTAGGAAAAAACAGTTACCTGACTTGATGTTACGCCACTGATGAAAATAAAATGTCTTCACTTCTTAAAACTCAATTGTTTATAGCATCGATCACAAGAATTGGAAAAAAATCACATGATGATTGTTAATTATTTACTACTTTCAACGATACACCGAAAAAAAAAAACTCGTATTTTGGTTTGAATTTAATGAGGTATAATTACCGATAAGCGATGTTTACTCGTCGGCTACCAGCATAGGAATCCATACTGGAGATTTGTCTTTCTGAGAAGTATGTATAGGTAGACTAAAATTTAATAACTTTTTAGGTTAAAAAACGTAGTAATGGACAAGAAATAATATGATTTAAAATTATCAAATTAAACAGAATCAATTTTTTGATAAATTTTACAAAAATAAGGTTTATTCATAATTCTCTAAGCCGCATTTACACTAATTGAACGTAAGTTTTTAGCTGTTACAGAGGCAGTTGTTTCAAGCTCTATGAAAGTTTTTAACATTCTGAATGAAAATTAAATAAGTTTAGATATTTCAGACAACCAAACAAGTCCTTAATGGGGATTATTTATCAATCTTGCCCATCCGTAAATTTCAAGTTATATACCACCAGCCCGCACCGTAGGTTCTGAATGGGGAACTTCAACATTTGCAGATAGTGGATCATCCCCTGAGGGATCGGATTCCGAAGATGAACAAATAATTACAGCACTTGTAGGATCTACAGATCCAACTGCTGTGCGCGAAAAAGGGAAACATATTATTAATAGGTAACCAAAAAATTCTCGAAAATGATCCTGAGACCCAGAATTGGCAAATAAGTATAAACAGAAAAAAGTTGCAAGACAAGAATATACAAACAATAAAAGGATTTTCGTGGCATCTAAGCGTATGCAACCACCATGCATGAAGAATTGTCGGCGAAAATATAAAAAACAAATTAAATGAAGAGGAAAGAAATATTATTGTTATTTGCAGCATGTCCTCAAACGATCAACAACAATTTATTTCGAGGTATGTAATTGAATCCGAAAAATTTGTACAAAGGCTACGTCGGCACGACAACACACCTTCTAGCAGAACATTCACAAGACGATATTATTTAAGAAAAAACAATACTCCCATTGAAATATCATCCCATAGATCTTTCACCGCAGAAAGTTGCTGATTTAAAGGTTCTCTATTCATCCAAACAATGTCATGTATCACTCTACCTTCGTTAATTCACTTATAAGTAATGCAGATGTTGAATATTGAACCGATAACTTGGTAAAAAAATAGCTAATATATCTATTGATTCATTTTTTATTAATCCAATATCATTATTTTTAGTAGTTCCTAAAAGGCTAATGTCACCTTATTGTTGTTATATAATTACTCATAAGAAAGGCCAACGTCATCAAAAAAATTTAAACTATGGTAAATCTTTTACTATTGGTCAAATTTAAAGTTAATGTAAGTCCTTTACTGTTTAATAGAACCAATTCAGGTTTGTTAAGTAGGAGCAGTATAACATGATAATTAATTAAAGAATATTCTGAGACTATGCATCAGCATAATTTAAAAGTAACAAAATTGACATAGGGCCTTCTTGAACTAACGCACAGATAAATTTGAACAGGTCACGTCACTTATGGCAAGTACCACATAATGCCACAAGATGGCGAACAACACCGTCATTTTCCTGGCATTCCAGATCAAGTTATAAACAATGGGTGCGGTCAGAAAACACAACTGTTGCACAACCGTTAAGTGAATGTTCTGTGAACGCACTTTGGTCAGTGAGCGAAACATGTTTGGTGAGCGGACGCCAATTATCTGAGAGGTTTTCAAGTGCGCTTACTGAACACAACACGTTGCAGATTGTGAGGTTTTTTATATTAGTGCAATAAATACATCAGAATATTGAACCGATAACTTGGTAAAAAAATAGCTAATATATCTATTGATTTATTTTTTATTAATCCAATATCATTATTTTTAGTAGTTCCTAAAAGGCTAATGTCACCTTATTGTTGTTAAATAATTACTCATAAGAAAGGCCAACGTCATCAAAAAAATTTAAACTATGGTAAATCTTTTACTATTGGTCAAATTTAAAGTTAATGTAAGTCCTTTACTGTCTAATAGAACCAATTCAGGTTTGTTAAGTAGGAGCAGTATAACATGATAATTAATTAAAGAATATTCTGAGACTATGCATCAGCATAATTTAAAAGTAACAAAATTGACATAGGGCCTTCTTGAACTAACGCACAGATAAATTTGAACAGGTCACGTCACTTATGGCAAGTACCACATAATGCCACAAGATGGCGAACAACACCGTCATTTTCCTGGCATTCCAGATCAAGTTATAAACAATGGGTGCGGTCAGAAAACACAACTGTTGCACAACCGTTAAGTGAATGTTCTGTGAACGCACTTTGGTCAGTGAGCGAAACATGTTTGGTGAGCGGACGCCAATTATCTGAGAGGTTTTCAAGTGCGCTTACTGAACACAACACGTTGCAGATTGTGAGGTTTTTTATATTAGTGCAATAAATACATCAGAATTACAACATAATGAGTGATAGGTACGAAATGTTTTATATCTATAATATTATAAAATGTTCCTTAATAACGAAATCATTATACGCTGGAATTATTTCTTCATAATAATTACTGTTTTTTCACAAATACCATGTCTTCTCACGTTATAATCATGTGGCAATGGTTTCTCTAAATCTTCTATTACATGGGCTATACTATTTCTGTTTATATCAATTATATTACCACCATTTAATAAAGCAAGAATTAGATTGTACCTGGTCAATATTTCTACTTTCCAAAAAATGATCGTTCAGACATACTGTGAGATATCTCAATGGTCGAGTTGTAAGTATGTTTTCTGAACGCATCCAATACGAAAAAACGGTTTTTAGAAAAAAAATCCTGTGTGTATATCGTCGTCATTGTCGTCGGCCAGTTTTCGTTACATGTCTTGTTAGCACGATACAGCCTCAGGAGTCACCGATTTTATGATTGAATATTGTTCAGGACATCTCATAGATGAACCCTATTGATTTTCATCTCACCAGAGGCAGTACAAGGAGTGCTATGGTACTTGAAGTACGACATTTTTGTCATTTTTTGAGAAATTTCAGTTTGTTAGCGCGATACAGCCTCCGGGGTACATGAAAGTGACCAATTTTCAGAGCGTGTCAAAGGTGAACCCTGTTGTTATTCAGCTCCATAAAAATAGTGCAGTGCTCACTGTGCAAGTGTGTAAAATAATCCTAAACAGTCGTCCGCTCATTTAGCCAAGGATTTTTATGTTGAACCGAAATCGATTCAGACTGTAGTGAATAAAATGGCTATCGTAGTTTTAAACTGAAAAAAGCCGTGAAATATTTCCAGACGATCAATTTCGTAGAATGTAATTTTGTGAAATAGTTATGGGGAAAATACAATTGGATGGAAACTTTAAAAAATATTACAGATTAAGCGACTTTCACCATACACTGTGCACATCCGTTATGCGATATTGGTCCAGGAGAAACCTACACAAATGCTACAATTGTAGATCTAAATATCCCCAAAAGTTTAATTTTTGGAATGGAATATCAGGTGAACATTTAATTAGAGCATTTTTTATTGGCGGCAATTTAACCGGACAAAAATATTTGAATATGCTGCAAAACCAAATTACTCCTGCCCTCATACACTTAGGTGTTAACTTCAATGACATTTGGTACAAACATGATGGTTGTGCATCGCATAATTATCGATAATCAATACATTTTTCAAATACACAATTTCCCAATTGGATAATCTCCACGAATGTTAACATTAGATGGCCTGCTAGATCTCCAGATTTGCCACCCAACGATTAGTTTTTCTGGGGCTATGTGAAATCAAGAATTTATTGATTCTAGGTGAACAGGGCCAGTTCTCTGAATGAACTTAGGGAACAAATTCTACAAGCCTGTATGGAGATAACACCTCAAATACTCACCCATGTTTGTCAAGAATTTTATAACCGACTCGGTTACTGTTTAGCTCATAACGGGGATTTATTTGAACATTTGATTTAAATTCATTGAAGAATTAAGAAGTTTTTTATTTTTTAATTTATTACCTATCAGAATATATTTATATTTATAAATATTAGTATTATATTTAAAAATAATAGTCATTTTCATTAGAAATCGATTTTATTTAAGTTGTACTGTGTGTATTTACACAAAGAATTAGTTTCTCATTTGAAAACAGACGTAAAAACAGTGAAACCATTTTCATTGATACAAAAAAGCAATAGAAGTGTTCGGCCGATATATTTCAACGTTGCCAAATCTCAAAAACATAAAGGTTTTCAACGTTCTTAGACTGAAAACTAGAACATTTTCCAACATTACAATAAAATGTTCAACAAATAGATCGGATTAATTATCTTGATCTGTTACAACCTCTCGAATTATCATAATTAAAAGCTTCTTATAAGGTGTTCTCGTATTAGAACAATTCATTTTGCAATTGATATTAATGTACAATCGAAAGCCGGCAACGTATTAGTTTACTTCAAATCGTTCAGTGAATAATTCTTTCACTGTTTCTGATATTCTGTTATCTACAATAATTTTATACTTGCTTTGTAACACATTGTCGTCGCTTACGGACATCTACTTTGGCATGTTTTCCACTTTTGCTTGTTTATTATATCCTGTTAGAGAGAAAGTAATTCACTGAATTTATATTTGTTTCTTTCTAACACGCGCGAATCTAGTATCCTTATTTTAACTGTAATAATCTACGCTGACTTTAGATTGTCTATCTCACTATGCCTCTCTCTAACACAATGGTAATACCATGTGCCTCTTACATTTTCCCGTTGACTACCGGGCGATTATTGTCTTACGTTAGAATTAAATGAGGGCTACCATCAACGTGTAGATTTAAAATGAAGAGAGGGGATAGATAAATATAGAAGAATTAAGGCTCTAGAAGAAATCGTTTTATCAGGATCGTAGGAATTACAGGCGGTTTACGATAATCGTTCATAATTGAATATATGCCATTTTATAATATGTACAGTATTTAACTATTGAGTTGCAATAATATTTTTTTTCAAAAACTAGCCTATTCAATATGGCTATCGTCGGTATATTATTTTTCATATTATAACCATTAAAATTATTAAATTTTCAACCGATTTTTAAAATCTTAATAATGATTGGAGTGATATTTGAAAAATAATTTAACCGTTTATGCAACGATACTTCTTTCGCATGTTATGATACGCTGTTAAAGAAAATAGGTGATATACTTAATATACTTGTTTCTATCTAACACATTGTCGCTTATGGACTCTCTGTTAAACCACATGTTACCAAAGAATATTCCTAGCACTGTATAAAATTTAACTCTATTTTAATACATCGTATTTTTAATACTGCTACGGACATCTATTGACTTGTGAAAGAATTTCATTTTGTTCTACGGCTGAGACAACATGCATTACAAGACAAGACGAAATTTTAAGATCATTTATGTCTATGACAGAAATGTTGTAAGCTGAAATGTGTACAGTAACGCATGTTCAGATGTGCTTTTGCGAATTATTTCTGGTGTCAAAAATTC
The DNA here is from genome assembly GCA_963921935.1 of Galeruca laticollis. Classification (NCBI taxonomy): domain Eukaryota; kingdom Metazoa; phylum Arthropoda; class Insecta; order Coleoptera; family Chrysomelidae; genus Galeruca; species Galeruca laticollis. The sequence goes on from OY998180.1 coordinate 81,019,959, forward strand.
ATAAAAGTAAATATCAAAAATGTATTTGTTAGTATTTGAGGTAAGTAGTTTAGCTAAATGCATTTAGTTTTTTTTTACCTTTTGAAATCAAGGAATATCTAAAAATTCAATATTTACATGATATAGTATATTTGATACATCAAGCAGTCGTGTAAAAAATCTATAAAACTACTTGCAATGAAAAATTTACATTAAAAACTATTCTTCTCTTCAGATGATGGAGAACTATGCACATTTCGTAAATGGTAATTGAAGAAAAAAACCTCTGAAAGACGGAGATGTGTATCAGTTATTAGATATGCCTTACGAAATTTAGGACGATTTATCACAATTCATGAACGATTCAGATGATGAAATTATTGAAATGTCAGATGAAGTTTTATTTCGCACACTTGATGAAGTTGAAACTCGGATAAAAAATTCAACGTCTTTGGGTGATTCAAGCATTCCAGCTAATTTTCCCAGCACTTCAAACGTTTTCACTGATTCGCGTCGTACTTCAAAAAATGTACATGACTTGTAGTTCAAAAATATTTTCTCAAATGTGTAAGCCCTCAGATTCGATTTCCGAAGATGATACAACAATTGTTTCTACCAAACCAAAATCACGTATTGCTCCAAAACCGATTAATCAATAGAAAAAAAGGATTGGAGGAGCAAATTCGTCGGAAAAATGGATTATTGATAATTTCAGACGACAAAAAAATGTTTAAGGAAATTCAATTATTCCTAATGATAGTTACAGTATCCATATGATTTTTTTAAATACTTTTTTGGTGATGATTTGATGAACCTAATAGTAGAAGAATCTATATTATTTTCAGTACAAAAGGACCCTAATAAACCAAAAATACTTTCCTTAAATTCGTTTCAAAAATACATTGGTATTCTTATATTTTCCTCTGTGGCACGTGTTTCTTGCATTAGAGGTCTATGGCACCCTGGCAACTATGGATATCAATAAGTTTGAAGTAATTGGTCCTATTCTACATTTCAACGATATAACTAACAATTTACAAGCAGAGAATCCTGCTAAAGATAAACTTTTCAAATTTCGTCCTATCAGATCATTTAAATAATAAATTTTCTAGTGTGTCCTTGGGGCAGGAGCTGATGAACAGATATGTGCAACTAAAATAAAACTTTCGTCACGACAATCGAATCAACGAAACATCAAAAAATGGTGATACAAATTATTAGTTTTATGTGGCAATTATGATCTTGTTCAATGTCTCTTGTTCATCGAAACCATTACAATCTTGTATGTTTGGCATCCAGTCTTTGTGGTGTGGAACCCATGGATACAATATGCAGATATGCCCGAAATGAATAGCAATATATGAACATTTCTTGTCCAAAAATTATTATAATCTACAACAGACACATGGGTGGTGTAGATTTAATGGATGCTCATATTGGACGGCACAAAATAGCAATGAAAAGTAAAAAGTGGTATGTTCTCCTATTTCACCACTTACTAGATTTGAGCATTGTTAATGCTTAGGTTCTTTTCAACAGAGTGAATACCATAAAAGGCGAAACATCTCAGAAAAAATTTCGAATTGATTTAGCATACAGCTTTTGTAAAATTGTAATAAGCGAGAATCCCAGGCGTGGACGACCACCAGCGCTCCAGTTAGAAGATCTGCTGCCCCGGAACAATTTTGAAGAGAAAATAAATAGATGCAAGTATGGTCACTATACGTCTTTGGCTAATTTTATCTGTGGGAAATGTGAACCGAATTTTTGTATCATGAAAAGAGAAACTGTTTTTTTGAGTTCCATCGCAAAAATGAAAGATTTCGGTATTATTGGAAATATAAACACATTTTAAATAGTAATGTTATGAGTTTGTATTTTCATATTATTGTTCCCTCGTAGCATGATGTAATATAGTTGATAACAATATTTTCACTTTTCCGTCCAACCTATCTAATATGCGAGAAAAGTATTGGTTTACCAACAAAAAAAATGATATTTTGAAGAAAAAATTGAGTTATTTTTACGACTTTCATCAAGAACAACACGAAAAAATGGTTTTTAGAAAAAAATCCTGTGTATGTCGTCGTCGTCGTTGCCACTTTTCGTTACAACAAATTACAAATTTTATAATTGAATATTGTTCAGGACATCTCAAAGATGATTTTCAGCTCACCACAGCCAGTACAACAGGTAATATAGTACTTTAAGTACGACATTTTTGTCATTTTTGGAGAAATTTCAGTTTGTTCGCACGATACAGCCTCCGAAGTGTATACAAGTGACTAATTTTATGATTGGATATTATTCAGAGCCTCTAAAAGATGAATCCTATTCAAATTCAGCTCACTAAAACCAGTACAACGAGTGCTATGTTACTTGAGGTACCCAATGTTTGTAATTTTTGGAGTATTTTCAGTGTGTTAGCACGATACAGCCTCCAGCGTGTATACAAGTGACCCATTTTATGACTGATTATTGTTCAGGGCGTCTTATAGATGATCCTTATTGATTTTTAGCTCACCAGAGCTAGTACAACGGGTGCTATGGTACCCGAAGTGCCACATTTTTTGTCCTTTTTGGAGAAATTTCGGGTTGTTAGTAGGATACAGCCTCCGGAGTGTATACAAGTGGCCAATTTTATAATTGGATATTTTTCAAGGTGTCTCATTCAATGTGTCTCGTAGATGCTCCCTATTGATTTTCAGCTGACTATAGCGAGTACAGCGGGTCATATAAATCCAGATATACTGCATTTTTGTTTATTTTTGGAGAAATTTCGGTTTGTTTACACGATACATCCCCCGAAGTGTATACAAGTGACAATTTTATGGTAGAATACTATTCAGGGCATCTCACAGGTGCGGAAAAGTTAGTTTTAATCTTTAAAACCGTTTATTTTAATTTTTTTTGACAAAAAATGTAATAACATTTTTTTAATCAAGTTTTTCTGCATAACTGAGGACATATCCACGACCCTAAATTTGTTTGGCTTTCTTTTGACGATTTTGTAAATTCACACAGTTAGAGGTTAAGCAGTTTATAACGCATCAGTGGCGTACCCAGACCTGCAGGGAGGGATAAAAATATTTTTGACCAAAATACATATTTATCTATCATGGTAATTATAACAATTTTAAGTATTACAATACAAAATCTAAGCGCTTAGGCTTTAAAGCAACGTCATCAATAATTTCTTCAGTTGATATAACTTCTTTTCTATCAACTGACAGTATGGCTAGTCCACTAAGCCCCACTTGGGCAGTAGTATTTATTAAATAAGTTTTGATACGTTTTAAGGTTGAAAAGGTGGACACAGGCAGTGTAAAACTTTTTTTAGAAGTTTGTGAACATGACATTTGTTTTTTTTCTGAGCATTTACTTAAATGTTCCTGCCACATTTTAATTTCTGATTTTATGATAATTTTGGGAATATCAGGTAAATACATATCAAGTAATTTATCCTACTGATTGTAGCCTGAATCGGTTTCTTCGCCTCCACCCCAATATAGACGGTGGATATTTATAAGTTTAGCTCAGCCCATAGGGGGGGGGGATATATCCCCTATATCCACCCGTAAGTACGCCACTGTAACGCATACTCCTAATACCATAGGTTTGCATATTGGAATGATATGTATCCATCTCGTTGAATATTTTCAAAAAATCACGGATTAAAAAAAAGTAATTTTGTTTATGTCAGAATAGTTTCTTATAGTTCTCCATTTGTTACTAAAATAGAGTACAATATATATTATATATATATATATATATATATATATATATATATATATATATAGGTACTCAAAACATTCACGAAAAACATATCCGAAAAATAAAATTAGTAGGTTGATTTGTTAAACATATGGTGAATATGTTTCAATCTCCAAAATCTAACGTCATTGACCACTCTTGTTCTTTCTTATATAACAATTTCCAATGTGAAATGATTCAAAAAATGGTTACTAGCTCTTAGTCTATCCTGAAAGGTAATTGCCCTCAGGGTAAAGTTACAGGATTAGATTACAAATGGCCGAATTTGTCCTTTTAAGTATTTTCAGATAAAATACATTTTGGTGAAATCAAGAGAAATATCCGATAAGCACTCCTTCAATTCTTTATAGCTAAAGGCTGGAAATATATAAGATGGCAAAACGTTGTTTTTGGCAAGGTTTTATTATGAAAGCTTTGTACTGGGAAACAACTTGAATTTCCAAGTGTCTCTATTGTGAAGTAGATTTTTTAATAAAACATACGATTTTGTGATACTTTATAATAATGCAATACGTAAAATGTTCTGGGCGAGTGACAATTCAATAATAAGGGTCATTGAATCTCAAATCAAAGTTACAAGACTCTATGAAGTAGGTATATTAATTTTGGGTACGAATTGGTGGCATGGCAAAACAGTGACAAAGCTAACACAGAAAATGGGGGTGAAGTATGAAATGTTATCAACGGTTTTTGTTTGTCATGGGAATTAAAAGCAAAATTTACTCCTGGTCGGTCTTGGCCAATCGTATTACAGAGAGTATGAACCTGATCAATTTAATTAATTATACATACATTAATACTGTAACCCAGAGGGTCGTTAAAGACCTATTAAAGTTAATTTTACGGATTACTGTGATGGTAATTTTGAGGGAAGTTTCACCTCTCTCGATGCGTGGTTATCTGGTTACTTAGTTGGCTACTCATAGTGACTGTCACCATTAAAAAAATGGAATGAAAACAAGTACTTCCACTTTTTTCCTTTCGAGGGGTCTAAAGCCGTTTTTACCGAAATAGCCTGAAGTTCCACCTCAGTTTACAATACGAGGATCTATTTTTTTGAAATGATTTTCCCCTCCTTGTAGAGTTAAGGTAAGAGTGACTTTAAATGAAATACCTGAGTTTAACTAATACATATATTCCCTTATAAGTCAGTCAAAATTTTTAATTAACAAAAAGAAAATTAAACAAAATCTATAAAGTAGTCAATTAATTCTATTAGCGAATTGGCTCACAAAAGCATCAAAATCGCTGAAGTTACAGTTTAATTAATTTTTAGTAAAATTGAACAAAATGCAATTTATAGGAGAAACGTGAAACAGAACTTTGGAATAGGTCTTAAAAAAAGAAAATATATATATTAACATAGAAAGGAACCTGCAACACTCTGTATACTATAATATGGAATGAAATACTACACACTATATGCAAATACAAAATTTTAGAATTTAAATTATTTCTTGAATCGTCCGAAATAGAGACAATCAGTATCATTCATTTTTCAATAAAGAAAATAAACAAGAATCAAACTGAAGAATCATGAAGGAAATTTTCAATACATTTTGTAAATACACATATGTGAAATATATAACATGATTTCTAGCCTTTGAGAGACAGAATTTTGAACGTTACAATATATAAATTATAACAATCTATTTCTCACACAGTAAATGTCAAAACATTATGATTTGTTTTCAAAAATAATAATTAGATATTGAAAGAAATTCTCTGGTAACATTATATAATTATTTAGTATATGTCAAGGTAAAAAGTCAAAATAATAACATTAAGTTTATAAAGTATGACGTTTGTGAAATGAATTGTCATTCCGAATAGATCTAATTGAAATAAAAAGAGCTGTCATTTCTAAATAATTTGGAATATATTTTAAAGGAAGTAATACATCAGATTTAATCATTTGAAGACTTTAAACGGAATGTCCTAGAAGGATAGATGAGCAATTTGAAACTTGAGATGGAATTTGCCAACAAGAATTTTGATAGCCAATTTTGATTGGTGGATTAGATTTGAAATATTTTGATCACCGGCAAGCGTATTTAAAACTAAAAAAATTGAATAAGAAAAGTTGTTGATAATGTACACTATTCACTAGGTAGAATTCTTTTTGGGAGAGTGAATGGGGAAAAGCTAAATTTTGAGAAAAATAATTCAAAAACTATTCGAAAAGCAGCACATTGGGGTGGTAACTATAGAAGAAATGCATTATTCTTAAATATAACTCAACAAATTTAGAATCAAGCAGATAAACCTAGATTTGACAAATAATTGATAAAAATTATAGAATACCAACCGTAAAATTTCATCTGTATAACCAAGTAAAATATCGTATCGTAGGAATGGTGTCTCCACGATACATTTCAGAAAGAGCTGGACTATGGAATTCCATTTAAAATGTATTGATGTGGATAAAATATAACATCAATTTTGATTTCTACCCAATCCCGACAGGTTGTGTGGTTTTCCAGGAGGTAATCTAAAAACAATCAATGAGGTGTATTAAAATGGAAAAGTGAACAGGTATTTAAAACTATTTCATTCAAATAAAAAAAGGTTAAATAAACTCACTTGTGTTGTGCAAATATTTGAACTTTGATATTTCATACACTTTAACCATCGTTATATTCGCCATTTTATTTCATAGAGAATGTTGTAACATGATTCGTTTTTTTTAAATGTGTATAAAATGTTGCATAGTTTGTAATCACATATAATAATAATTCATTTGAGTGTATGTGTTGTTGAATGAATAATCATCGTAGATAGTTTGTTTTTATAGTTTTTGTAAATGAATAATGTATTGGTTTTTCTAAATATTGAATAACGTTTTTCACTTGAAAGACTTGAAATTGCATTGTTGAAAAGTTTCATTTCTCGATGATTGCTCCATCTATTATTCAACAGTTGGCATTATTGACCAGACGTTTCTGAATCGTAAAGGGTTTTTGAAATCAAACATACAGGACCGTCTCTAGGATTTTATAAAGAAATTAAAGCAAGTATTTTTGATTAAAAAAATTTCTTTATTTAAATACAAGGACTTTTTTTTTGGCGCTCATAATTAAAATTAAAATAGTTTCGTTTTACCATGTGAACCCTACCTTGAGATCATGTAGGATATAATTATTTTATGACATATATTAAAATTTTCTAATATACCGGGCAAACCAAAACTAATCATTCATATCAACTAAACATTAACAATAATAATTAGGTTTGTCACACCAAACCAATCCAGTACAATATATATATATATATATATATATATATATATATATATATATATATATATATATATATATATATATAAGGTATGTTGATGACATTTGACTTGTGTACCTATTGATAAAATTTATGAAATTTTGAATAGTTTTAATAATTTTAATGAGAGACTAAATTTTACAATCGAAACAGACAATAATAAAACAATCAATTTCTTAGACACCACCATCTCATATGACAAAAATGGGAATATTACAACAAATTGGTATACAAAACCAGATGCATCTCATAGATATACAAACTTTTATTCAAATGCACCACTATGTCATAAAAAGAGTGTAATAAATAATCTAACTGATAGAGCTATCAAACTCTCACACCCTAAATTTATAGAAGCTAACTTGAGAAAAATTAAAACAATCCTAGCAGAAAACAACTACCCACTACATTTCACTAATAAAATAATCAATAAACGAATTCATTCCATTTA